>OV179158.1:0-2500000 GCA_921972225.1 Euplexia lucipara
ATAAATGAAATATGAAATATGAAATATGAAATGAAATGAAATGAACTTCGGTTAGTGACGTGACAAACTTCGGATGATTGTGACGAATTTCGGATTATTGTGACGAACTTCGGATAGTGACGTGACGAACTTCGGATTATTGTGACGCAATTCGGATTATTGTGACGAACTTCGAATAGTGACGTGACATTCTCAATTCTTCAATTCATATTTCATATTTCATATTTCATATTTCATATTTAATATTTCATATTTCATATTTCATATTTCATTTCAATTTCATATTTCATTTTCATTTCATTTCATTTCATTTCATTTCATTTCATTTCATTTCATTTCATTTCATTTCATTTCAATTCATTTCATTTCATTTCATTTCATTTCATTTCATTTCATTTCATTTCATTCATTTCATTTCATTTCATTTCATTTCATTTCATTTCATTTCATTTCATTTCATTTCATTTCATTTCATTTCATTTCATTTCATTTCATTTCATTTCATTTCATTTCATTTCATTTCATTTCATTTCATTCATTTCATTCATTTCATTTCATTTCATTTAATTTCATTTCATTTCATTTCATTTCATTTCATTTCATTTCATTTCATTTCATTTCATTTCATTTCGAAGTTTGTCACATCATTATCCGAAGTTTGTCACAGCAATATCCGAATTTCGTCACGTCACTATCCGAAGTTCGACACAGTAATCCGAAGTTCGTCACAAGAATCCTAATCTCGTCACGTCACTATCCGAAGTTCGTCACAGCACTATCCGAAGTTTGTCACAATAATCCGAAGTTCGTCACAATAATCCGAAGTTCGTCACGTCACTATTCGAAGTTCGTCACAATAATCCGCATTGCGTCACAATAATCCGAAGTTCGTCACGTCACTATCCGAAGTTCGTCACAATAATCCGAAATTCGTCACAATCATCCGAAGTTTGTCACGTCACTAACCGAAGTTCATTTCATTTCATTTCATATTTCATATTTCATATTTCATATTTCATATTTCATATTTCATATTTCATATTTCATATTCATATTTCATATTTCATATTTCATATTTCATATTCAATTTCATATTTCATATTTCATATTTCATATTTCATATTTCATATTTCATATTTCATATTTCATATTTCATATTTCATATTTCATATTTTCATATTTCATATTTCATATTTCATTTCATTTCATATTTCATTTCATTTCATTTCATTTCATTTCATTTCATTTCATTTCATTCGTCACGTCACAATCCGAAGTTCGTCACAATAATCCGCATTGCGTCACAATAATCCGAAGTTCGTCACGTCAATAACCGAAGTTCATTTCATTTCATTTCATATTTCATATTTCATATTTCATATTTCATATTTCATATTTCATATTTCATATTTCATATTTCATATTTCATATTTCATATTTCATATTTCATATTTCATATTTCATATTTCATATTTCATATTTCATATTTCATATTTCATATTTCATATTTCATATTTCATATTTCATATTTCATATTCATATTTCTATTTCATATTTCATATTTCATATTTCATATTTCATATTTCATATTTCATATTTCATATTTCATATTTCATATTTCATATTTCATATTTCATATTTCATATTTCATATTTCATATTTCATATTTCATATTTCATATTTCATATTTCATATTTCATATTTCATATTTCATATTTCATATTTCATATTTCATATTTCATATTTCATATTTCATATTTCATATATCATTTCATTTCATTTCATTTCATTTCATTTCATTTCATTTCATTTCATTTCATTTCATTTTCATTTCATTTCATTTCATTTCATTTCATTTCATTTCATTTCATTTCATTCGTCACGTCACAATCCGAAGTTCGTCACATCATTATCCGAAGTTTGTCACAATTATCCGAATTTCGTCAAGTCACTATCCGAAGTTCGTTTTAATGATCCGAAGTTTGTCACAATAATCCGAAATTCGTCACATTTATCCGAAGTTCGGCACATTTATCCGAATTTCGTCACGTCACTATCCGAATTTCGTCACAATTATCAGAATTTTATCACGTCACTATCCGAAGTTCGTCACAATAATCCGAAGTTCGTCACAATAATCCGAAGTTCGTCACATTTATCCGAATTTCGTCACGTCACTATCCGAATTTCGTCACAGTTATCCGAATTTTATCACGTCACTATCCGAAGTTCATTACGACACTATCCGAATTTCGTCACGATTATCCGAATTTCGTCACAATAATCCGAAGTTCGTCACGTCACTATTCGAAGTTCGTCACAATAATCCGAATTGAAATATGAAATATGAAATATGAAATATGAAATAAGAAATATGAAATATGAAATATGAAATATGAAATATGAAATATGAAATATGAAATATGAAATATGAAATATGAAATGAAATGAACTTCGGTTAGTGACGTGACAAACTTCGGATGATTGTGACGAAATTCGGATTATTGTGACGAACTTCGGATTGTGACGTGACGAATGAAATGAAATGAAATGAAATGAAATGAAATGAAATGAAATGAAATGAAATGAAATGAAATGAAATGAAATGAAGTGAAATGAAAATGAAATGAAATGAAAATGAAATGAAATGAAATGAAATGAAAGGAAATGAAATGAAATGCAATGAAATGAAATGAAATGAAATGAAATGAAATGAAATGAAAGGAAATGAAATGAAATGAAATGAAATGAAATGAAATGAAATAAAATGAAATGAAATGAAATGATATTTGAAATATGAAATATGAAATATGAAATTGAAATATGAAATATGAAATATGAAATATGAAATATGAAATATGAAATATGAAATATGAAATATGAAATATGAAATATGAAATATGAAATATGAAATATGAAATATGAAATATGAAATATGAAATATGAAATATGAAATATGAAATATGAAATATGAAATATGAAATATGAAATATGAAATATGAAATATGAAATATGAAATATGAAATATGAAATATGAAATGAAAATGAAATGAACTTCGGTTAGTGACGTGACAAACTTCGGATGATTGTGACGATTTCGGATTATTGTGACGAACTTCGGATAGTGACGTGACGAACTTCGGATTATTGTGACGCAATTCGGATTATTGTGACGAACTTCGAATAGTGACGTGACGAACTTCGGATTATTGTGACGAAATTCGGATAATCGTGACGAAAATTCGGATAGTGTCGTAACTGAACTTCGGATAGTGACGTGATAAAATTCGGATAATTGTGACGAATTCGAATAGTGACGTGACGAAATTCAGATAAATGTGACGAACTTCGGATTATTGTGACGAACTTCGGATTATTGTGACGAACTTCGGATAGTGACGTGATAAAATTTGATAATTGTGACGAAATTCGGATAGTGACGTGACGAAATTCGGATAAATGTGCCAAACTTCGGATTATTGTGAAGAACTTCGGATTATTGTGACAAACTTCGGATAGTGCTGTGACGAATTTCGGATAGTGACGTGACGAACTTCGGATTACTGTGACGAACTTCGGATAGTGACGTGACGAAATTCGGATATTGCTGTGACAAACTTCGGATAATGATGTGACGAACTTCGGATTGTGACGTGACGAATGAAATGAAATGAAATGAAATGAAATGAAATGAAATGAAATGAAATGCAATGAAATGAAATGAAATGAAATGAAATAAAATAAATGAAATGAAATGAAATGAAATGAAATGAATGAAATGAAATGAAATGAAATGAAAATGATAAATGATATATGAAATATGAAATATGAAATATGAAATATGAAATATGAAATATGAAATATGAAATATGAAATATGAAATATGAAATATATGAAATATGAAATATGAAATATGAAATATGAAATATGAAATATGAAATATGAAATATGAAATATGAAATATGAAATATGAAATATGAAATATGAAATATGAAATATGAAATATGAAATGAAATGAAATGAACTTCGGTTAGTGACGTGACAAACTTCGGATGATTGTGACGAATTTCGGATTATTGTGACAAACTTCGGATAGTGCTGTGACGAACTTCGGATAGTGACGTGACGAGATTAGGATTCTTGTGACGAACTTCGGATTACTGTGTCGAACTTCGGATAGTGACGTGACGAAATTCGGATATTGCTGTGACAAACTTCGGATAATGATGTAACAAACTTCGAAATGAAATGAAATGAAATGAAATGAATGAAATGAAAATAAAAATGAAATGAAATGAAATGAAATGAAATAAAATGAAATGAAATGAAATGAAATGAAATGAAATGAAATGAAATATGAAATATGAAATATGAAATATGAAATATGAAATATGAAATATGAAATATGAAATATATGGAAATATGAAATATGAAATATGAAATATGAAATAAGAAATATGAAATATGAAATATGAAATATGAAATAACAAATTTGAAATATGAAATATGAAATATGAAATGAAATGAAATGAAATGAAATGAAATGAAATGAAATGAAATGAAATGAAATGAAATGAAATAAAATAAGAAATATGAAATATGAAATATAAAATATGAAATATGAAATATGAAATATGAAATATGAAAAATGAAAAATGAAATATGAAATATGAAATATGAAATATGAAATATGAAATATGAAATATGAAATATGAAATATGAAATATGAAATATGAAATATGAAATATGAAATATGAAATATGAAATATGAAATATGAAATGAAATGAAATGAACTTCGGTTAGTGACGTGACAAACTTCGGATGATTGTGACGAATTTCGGATTATTGTGACGAACTTCGTGAAATATGAAATATGAATTATGAAATATGAAATATGAAATATGAAATATGAAATATGAAATATGAAATATGAAATATGAAATATGAAATATGAAATATGAAATATGAAATATGAAATATGAAATATGAAATATGAAATATGAAATATGAAATATGAAATATGAAATATGAAATATGAAATATGAAATATGAAATATGAAATATGAAATATGAAATATGAAATATGAAATATGAAATATGAAATATGAAATATGAAATATGAAATATGAAATATGAAATATGAAATATGAAATATGAAATATGAAATATGAAATATGAAATATGAAATATGAAATATGAAATATGAAATATGAAATATGAAATATGAAATATGAAATATGAAATATGAAATATGAAATATGAAATATGAAATATGAAATATGAAATATGAAATATGAAATATGAAATGAAATGAAATGAACTTCGGTTAGTGACGTGACAAACTTCAGATGATTGTGACGAATTTCGGATTATTGTGACGAACTTCGGATAGTGACGTGACGTACTTCGGATTATTCTGACGCAATTCGGATTATTGTGACGAACTTCGAATAGTGACGTGACGAACTTTGGATTATTGTGACGAAATTCGGATAATCGTGACGAAATTCGGATAGTGTCGTAATGAACTTCGGATAGTGACGTGATAAAATTCGGATAATTGTGACGAAATTCGGATAGTGACGTGACGAAATTCGGATAAAGTTGCCGAACTTCGGATTATTGTGACGAATTTCGGATTATTGTGACAAACTTCGGATAGTGCTGTGACGAACTTCGGATAGTGACGTGACGAAATTCGGATATTGCTGTGACAAACTTCGGATAATGATGTGACGAACTTCGGATTGTGACGTGACGAATGAAATGAAATGAAATGAAATGAAATGAAATGAAATGAAATGCAATGAAATGAAATGAAATGAAATGAAATGAAATGAAATGAAATGAAATGAAATGAAATGAAATGATATATGAAATATGAAATATGAAATATGAAATATGAAATATGAAATATGAAATATGAAATATGAAATATGAAATATGAAATATGAAATATGAAATATGAAATATGAAATATGAAATATGAAATATGAAATATGAAATATGAAATATGAAATATGAAATATGAAATATGAAATATGAAATATGAAATATGAAATATGAAATATGAAATATGAAATATGAAATATAAAATATGAAATATGAAATATGAAATAAGAAATATGAAATATGAAATATGAAATATGAAATATGAAATATGAAATATGAAATATGAAATATGAAATATGAAATATGAAATGAAATGAAATGAAATGAACTTCGGTTAGTGACGTGACAAACTTCGGATGATTGTGACGAAATTCGGATTATTGTGACGAACTTCGGATTGTGACGTGACGAATGAAATGAAATGAAATGAAATGAAATGAAATGAAATGAAATGAAATGAAATGAAGTGAAATGAAATGAAATGAAATGAAATGAAATGAAATGAAATGAAATTAAATGAAATGAAATGAAAGGAAATGAAATGAAATGAAATGCAATGAAATGAAATGAAATGAAATGAAATGAAATGAAATGAAATGAAAGGAAATGAAATGAAATGAAATGAAATGAAATGAAATATGAAATATGAAATATGAAATATGAAATATGAAATATGAAATATGAAATATGAAATATGAAATATGAAATATGAAATATGAAATATGAAATATGAAATATGAAATATGAAATATGAAATATGAAATATGAAATATGAAATATGAAATATGAAATATGAAATATGAAATATGAAATATGAAATATGAAATATGAAATATGAAATATGAAATATGAAATATGAAATATGAAATATGAAATATGAAATATGAAATATGAAATATGAAATATGAAATATGAAATATGAAATATGAAATATGAAATATGAAATATGAAATATGAAATATGAAATATGAAATATGAAATATGAAATATGAAATATGAAAGAAATATGAAATATGAAATATGAAATATGAAATATGAAATATGAAATATGAAATATGAAATATGAAATATGAAATATGAAATATGAAATGAAATGAAATGAACTTCGGTTAGTGACGTGACAAACTTCGGATGATTGTGACGAATTTCGGATTATTGTAACGAACTTCGGATAGTGACGTGACGTACTTCGGATTATTGTGACGCAATTCGGATTATTGTGACGAACTTCGAATAGTGACGTGACGAACTTTGGATTATTGTGACGAAATTCGGATAATCGTGACGAAATTCGGATAGTGTCGTAATGAACTTCGGATAGTGACGTGATAAAATTCGGATAATTGTGACGAAATTCGGATAGTGACGTGACGAAATTCAGATAAATGTGACGAACTTCGGATTATTGTGACGAACTTCGGATTATTGTGACGAACTTCGGATAGTGACGTGATAAAATTCTGATAATTGTGACGAAATTCGGATAGTGACGTGACGAAATTCGGATAAATGTGCCGAACTTCGGATTATTGTGACGAACTTCGGATTATTGTGACAAACTTCGGATAGTGCTGTGACGAATTTCGGATAGTGACGTGACGAACTTCGGATTACTGTGACGAACTTCGGATAGTGACGTGACGAAATTCGGATATTGCTGTGACAAACTTCGGATAATGATGTGACGAACTTCGGATTGTGACGTGACGAATGAAATGAAATGAAATGAAATGAAATGAAATGAAATGAAATGAAATGAAATGAAATGAAATGAAATGAAATGAAATGAAATGAAATGAAATGAAATGAAATGAAATGAAATGAAATGAAATGAAATGATATTTGAAATATGAAATATGAAATATGAAATTGAAATATGAAATATGAAATATGAAATATGAAATATGAAATATGAAATATGAAATATGAAATATGAAATATGAAATATGAAATATGAAATATGAAATATGAAATATGAAATATGAAATATGAAATATGAAATATGAAATATGAAATATGAAATATGAAATATGAAATATGAAATATGAAATATGAAATGAAATGAAATGAACTTCGGTTAGTGACGTGACAAACTTCGGATGATTGTGACGAATTTCGGATTATTGTGACGAACTTCGGATAGTGACGTGACGAACTTCGGATTATTGTGACGCAATTCGGATTATTGTGACGAACTTCGAATAGTGACGTGACGAACTTCGGATTATTGTGACGAAATTCGGATAATCGTGACGAAATTCGGATAGTGTCGTAATGAACTTCGGATAGTGACGTGATAAAATTCGGATAATTGTGACGAAATTCGAATAGTGACGTGACGAAATTCAGATAAATGTGACGAACTTCGGATTATTGTGACGAACTTCGGATTATTGTGACGAACTTCGGATAGTGACGTGATAAAATTCTGATAATTGTGACGAAATTCGGATAGTGACGTGACGAAATTCGGATAAATGTGCCAAACTTCGGATTATTGTGACGAACTTCGGATTATTGTGACAAACTTCGGATAGTGCTGTGACGAACTTCGGATAGTGACGTGACGAACTTCGGATTACTGTGACGAACTTCGGATAGTGACGTGACGAAATTCGGATATTGCTGTGACAAACTTCGGATAATGAAGTGACGAACTTCGGATTGTGACGTGACGAATGAAATGAAATGAAATGAAATGAAATGAAATGAAATGAAATGAAATGCAATGAAATGAAATGAAATGAAATGAAATAAAATAAAATGAAATGAAATGAAATGAAATGAAATGAAATGAAATGAAATGAAATGAAATGAAATGATATATGAAATATGAAATATGAAATATGAAATATGAAATATGAAATATGAAATATGAAATATGAAATATGAAATATGAAATATGAAATATGAAATATGAAATATGAAATATGAAATATGAAATATGAAATATGAAATATGAAATATGAAATATGAAATATGAAATATGAAATATGAAATATGAAATATGAAATATGAAATATGAAATGAAATGAAATGAACTTCGGTTAGTGACGTGACAAACTTCGGATGATTGTGACGAATTTCGGATTATTGTGACAAACTTCGGATAGTGCTGTGACGAACTTCGGATAGTGACGTGACGAGATTAGGATTCTTGTGACGAACTTCGGATTACTGTGTCGAACTTCGGATAGTGACGTGACGAAATTCGGATATTGCTGTGACAAACTTCGGATAATGATGTAACAAACTTCGAAATGAAATGAAATGAAATGAAATGAAATGAAATGAAATAAAAATGAAATGAAATGAAATGAAATGAAATAAAATGAAATGAAATGAAATGAAATGAAATGAAATGAAATGAAATATGAAATATGAAATATGAAATATGAAATATGAAATATGAAATATGAAATATGAAATATGAAATATGAAATATGAAATATGAAATATGAAATATGAAATATGAAATATGAAATATGAAATATGAAATATGAAATAACAAATATGAAATTTGAAATATGAAATATGAAATATGAAATAAAATGAAATGAAATGAAATGAAATGAAATGAAATGAAATGAAATGAAATGAAATGAAATAAAATAAGAAATATGAAATATGAAATATAAAATATGAAATATGAAATATGAAATATGAAATATGAAAAATGAAAAATGAAATATGAAATATGAAATATGAAATATGAAATATGAAATATGAAATATGAAATATGAAATATGAAATATGAAATATGAAATATGAAATATGAAATATGAAATATGAAATATGAAATATGAAATGAAATGAAATGAACTTCGGTTAGTGACGTGACAAACTTCGGATGATTGTGACGAATTTCGGATTATTGTGACGAACTTCGAAATATGAAATATGAAATATGAATTATGAAATATGAAATATGAAATATGAAATATGAAATATGAAATATGAAATATGAAATATGAAATATGAAATATGAAATATGAAATATGAAATATGAAATATGAAATATGAAATATGAAATATGAAATATGAAATATGAAATATGAAATATGAAATATGAAATATGAAATATGAAATATGAAATATGAAATATGAAATATGAAATATGAAATATGAAATATGAAATATGAAATATGAAATATGAAATATGAAATATGAAATATGAAATATGAAATATGAAATATGAAATATGAAATATGAAATATGAAATATGAAATATGAAATATGAAATATGAAATATGAAATATGAAATATGAAATATGAAATATGAAATATGAAATATGAAATATGAAATGAAATGAAATGAACTTCGGTTAGTGACGTGACAAACTTCGGATGATTGTGACGAATTTCGGATTATTGTGACGAACTTCGGATAGTGACGTGACGAACTTCGGATTATTGTGACGCAATTCGGATTATTGTGACGAACTTCGAATAGTGACGTGACGAACTTCGGATTATTGTGACGAAATTCGGATAATCGTGACGAAATTCGGATAGTGTCGTAATGAACTTCGGATAGTGACGTGATAAAATTCGGATAATTGTGACGAAATTCGGATAGTGACGTGACGAAATTCGGATAAAGTTGCCGAACTTCGGATTATTGTGACGAATTTCGGATTATTGTGACAAACTTCGGATAGTGCTGTGACGAACTTCGGATAGTGACGTGACGAAATTCGGATATTGCTGTGACAAACTTCGGATAATGATGTGACGAACTTCGGATTGTGACGTGACGAATGAAATGAAATGAAATGAAATGAAATGAAATGAAATGAAATGCAATGAAATGAAATGAAATGAAATGAAATGAAATGAAATGAAATGAAATGAAATGAAATGAAATGATATATGAAATATGAAATATGAAATATGAAATATGAAATATGAAATATGAAATATGAAATATGAAATATGAAATATGAAATATGAAATATGAAATATGAAATATGAAATATGAAATATGAAATATGAAATATGAAATATGAAATATGAAATATGAAATATGAAATATGAAATATGAAATATGAAATATGAAATATGAAATATGAAATATGAAATATGAAATATAAAATATGAAATATGAAATATGAAATAAGAAATATGAAATATGAAATATGAAATATGAAATATGAAATATGAAATATGAAATATGAAATATGAAATATGAAATATGAAATGAAATGAAATGAAATGAACTTCGGTTAGTGACGTGACAAACTTCGGATGATTGTGACGAAATTCGGATTATTGTGACGAACTTCGGATTGTGACGTGACGAATGAAATGAAATGAAATGAAATGAAATGAAATGAAATGAAATGAAATGAAATGAAATGAAATGAAATGAAATGAAATGAAATGAAATGAAATGAAATGAAATTAAATGAAAGGAAATGAAAGGAAATGAAATGAAATGAAATGCAATGAAATGAAATGAAATGAAATGAAATGAAATGAAATGAAATGAAAGGAAATGAAATGAAATGAAATGAAATGAAATGAAATATGAAATATGAAATATGAAATATGAAATATGAAATATGAAATATGAAATATGAAATATGAAATATGAAATATGAAATATGAAATATGAAATATGAAATATGAAATATGAAATATGAAATATGAAATATGAAATATGAAATATGAAATATGAAATATGAAATATGAAATATGAAATATGAAATATGAAATATGAAATATGAAATATGAAATATGAAATATGAAATATGAAATATGAAATATGAAATATGAAATATGAAATATGAAATATGAAATATGAAATATGAAATATGAAATATGAAATATGAAATATGAAATATGAAATATGAAATATGAAATATGAAAGAAATATGAAATATGAAATATGAAATATGAAATATGAAATATGAAATATGAAATATGAAATATGAAATATGAAATATGAAATATGAATTGAAATGAAATGAACTTCGGTTAGTGACGTGACAAACTTCGGATGATTGTGACGAATTTCGGATTATTGTGACGAACTTCGGATAGTGACGTGACGTACTTCGGATTATTGTGACGCAATTCGGATTATTGTGACGAACTTCGAATAGTGACGTGACGAACTTTGGATTATTGTGACAAAATTCGGATAATCGTGACGAAATTCGGATAGTGTCGTAATGAACTTCGGATAGTGACGTGATAAAATTCGGATAATTGTGACGAAATTCGGAGAGTGACGTGACGAAATTCAGATAAATGTGACGAACTTCGGATTATTGTGACGAACTTCGGATTATTGTGACGAACTTCGGATAGTGACGTGATAAAATTCTGATAATTGTGACGAAATTCGGATAGTGACGTGACGAAATTCGGATAAATGTGCCGAACTTCGGATTATTGTGACGAACTTCGGATTATTGTGACAAACTTCGGATAGTGCTGTGACGAACTTCGGATAGTGACGTGACGAACTTCGGATTACTGTGACGAACTTCGGATAGTGACGTGACGAAATTCGGATATTGCTGTGACAAACTTCGGATAATGATGTGACGAACTTCGGATTGTGACGTGACGAATGAAATGAAATGAAATGAAATGAAATGAAATGAAATGAAATGAAATGCAATGAAATGAAATGAAATGAAATGAAATGAAATGAAATGAAATGAAATGAAATGAAATGAAATGAAATGAAATGAAATGATATTTGAAATATGAAATATGAAATATGAAATTGAAATATGAAATATGAAATATGAAATATGAAATATGAAATATGAAATATGAAATATGAAATATGAAATATGAAATATGAAATATGAAATATGAAATATGAAATATGAAATATGAAATATGAAATATGAAATATGAAATATGAAATATGAAATATGAAATATGAAATATGAAATATGAAATATGAAATATGAAATATGAAATATGAAATATGAAATATGAAATATGAAATATGAAATATGAAATATGAAATATGAAATATGAAATATGAAATATGAAATATGAAATATGAAATGAAATGAAATGAACTTCGGTTAGTGACGTGACAAACTTCGGATGATTGTGACGAATTTCGGATTATTGTGACGAACTTCGGATAGTGACGTGACGAACTTCGGATTATTGTGACGCAATTCGGATTATTGTGACGAACTTCGAATAGTGACGTGACATTCTTCAATTCTTCAATTTCATATTTCATATTTCATATTTCATATTTCATATTTAATATTTCATATTTCATATTTCATATTTCATTTCATTTCATATTTCATTTCATTTCATTTCATTTCATTTCATTTCATTTCATTTCATTTCATTTCATTTCATTTCATTTCATTTCATTTCATTTCATTTCATTTCATTTCATTTCATTTCATTTCATTTCATTTCATTTCATTTCATTTCATTTCATTTCATTTCATTTCATTTCATTTCATTTCATTTCATTTCATTTCATTTCATTTCATTTCATTTCATTTCATTTCATTTCATTTCATTTCATTTCATTTCATTTCATTTCATTTCATTTCATTTCATTTCATTTCATTTCATTTCATTTCATTTCATTTCATTTCATTTCATTTCATTTCATTTCATTTCATTTCATTTCATTTCATTTCATTTCATTTCATTTCATTTCATTTCATTTCATTTTATTTCATTTCATTTCATTTCATTTCATTTCATTTCATTTCATTTCATTTCATTTCATTTCATTTCATTTCATTTCATTTCATTTCATTTCATTTCATTTTTATTTCATTTCATTTCATTTCATTTCATTTCATTTCGAAGTTTGTCACATCATTATCCGAAGTTTGTCACAGCAATATCCGAATTTCGTCACGTCACTATCCGAAGTTCGACACAGTAATCCGAAGTTCGTCACAAGAATCCTAATCTCGTCACGTCACTATCCGAAAATCGTCACAGCACTATCCGAAGTTTGTCACAATAATCCGAAGTTCGTCACAATAATCCGAAGTTCGTCACGTCACTATTCGAAGTTCGTCACAATAATCCGCATTGCGTCACAATAATCCGAAGTTCGTCACGTCACTATCCGAAGTTCGTCACAATAATCCGAAATTCGTCACAATCATCCGAAGTTTGTCACGTCACTAACCGAAGTTCATTTCATTTCATTTCATATTTCATATTTCATATTTCATATTTCATATTTCATATTTCATATTTCATATTTCATATTTCATATTTCATATTTCATATTTCATATTTCATATTTCATATTTCATATTTCATATTTCATATTTCATATTTCATATTTCATATTTCATATTTCATATTTCATATTTCATATTTCATATTTCATATTTCATATTTCATATTTCATATTTCATATTTCATATTTCATATTTCATATTTCATATTTCATATTTCATATTTCATATTTCATATTTCATATTTCATATTTCATATTTCATATTTCATATTTCATATTTCATATTTCAAATATCATTTCATTTCATTTCATTTCATTTCATTTCATTTCATTTCATTTCATTTCATTTCATTTCATTTCATTTCATTTCATTTCATTTCATTTCATTTCATTTCATTTCATTCGTCACGTCACAATCCGAAGTTCGTCACAATAATCCGCATTGCGTCACAATAATCCGAAGTTCGTCACGTCACTTTCCGAAGTTCGTCACAATAATCCGAAATTCGTCACAATCATCCGAAGTTTGTCACGTCAATAACCGAAGTTCATTTCATTTCATTTCATATTTCATATTTCATATTTCATATTTCATATTTCATATTTCATATTTCATATTTCATATTTCATATTTCATATTTCATATTTCATATTTCATATTTCATATTTCATATTTCATATTTCATATTTCATATTTCATATTTCATATTTCATATTTCATATTTCATATTTCATATTTCATATTTCATATTTCATATTTCATATTTCATATTTCATATTTCATATTTCATATTTCATATTTCATATTTCATATTTCATATTTCATATTTCATATTTCATATTTCATATTTCATATTTCATATTTCATATTTCATATTTCATATTTCATATTTCATATTTCATATTTCATATTTCATATTTCATATTTCATTTTTCATATTTCATATTTCATATTTCATATTTCATATTTCATATTTCATATTTCATATTTCATATTTCATATTTCATATTTCATATTTCATATTTCATATTTCATATTTCATATTTCATATTTCATATTTCATATTTCATATTTCATTTCATTTCATTTCATTTCATTTCATTTCATTTCATTTCATTTCATTTCATTTCATTTCATTTCATTTCATTTCATTTCATTTCATTTCATTTCATTTCATTTCATTCGTCACGTCACAATCCGAAGTTCGTCACAATAATCCGCATTGCGTCACAATAATCCGAAGTTCGTCACGTCACTTTCCGAAGTTCGTCACAATAATCCGAAATTCGTCACAATCATCCGAAGTTTGTCACGTCAATAACCGAAGTTCATTTCATTTCATTTCATATTTCATATTTCATATTTCATATTTCATATTTCATATTTCATATTTCATATTTCATATTTCATATTTCATATTTCATATTTCATATTTCATATTTCATATTTCATATTTCATATTTCATATTTCATATTTCATATTTCATATTTCATATTTCATATTTCATATTTCATATTTCATATTTCATATTTCATATTTCATATTTCATATTTCATATTTCATATTTCATATTTCATATTTCATATTTCATATTTCATATTTCATATTTCATATTTCATATTTCATATTTCATATTTCATATTTCATATTTCATATTTCATATTTCATATTTCATACAGCGTGGTGATGATAATGCGACAATAAATGAAACTGCGTATACTTAAGGACGTTCCCAGTCTACATACAAAAAATCATTTGAAAATATTCAGTAGTTTAGTCACAGGAGGTGATTTTACTTTTTTAACATTTGTTACATGATGTATCTGTAAATACGGAAGCACTGACAGGTTAACGACCCCCGCATCGGTAACATCAAAACATTAAAGACACGTGGTGACGTGGCCAACTCGCAACCTACTTAAAAACTTTCGCCAAATCAGTTTTTAAATTTAATTTAGTGAAAATTATGCCTTAAACCCGTGTCATAAGAGTCATAAAGCGTGTCATGTCATCAGAGTTCGATAAGAAAATAACGCACGCGGAAGTAAGTTGCTATGCACTCATATCAATAGAAAATTTAGTGTGTGCGAAAGAGATAAATCTAGTTTCGTTTGCTTATTACTTCACTTTCTTGTCGAAACTTGCAACTACAAATTTAGGTCACGGTCACTGGTCAGTGTATCGCCGTAATCCTGTGACGATCCACGCGTCATTGATTTGTGCAAGCGCACACGAGTGCCGCAGGCAGAAGCACCGGTGCTCGCGCCGCCTTTGAAGTACCTACCCGCCGCCTTTCAAGTACCTACCCGCGCTGCCCGCCGCGCCGCCGCTCGTGTGTTTTTGTAACGAACGACTGATTATAAGTGCGAAATTGGACGCTTTATTTTAGTGATAAGATCATAATTATGACACGTATAATAGTAATAGGTACTTAGTTAAATAGTTAAGTGAATGTGCGAAATTAAACGCTTAGTTTTTATTGTGTTTTCGTGTTTTTTGTTAAAAGATAGGATAATATTGTCTGTTAATAAATTAAATGACATGGCTGCAAATGAAACCCTCTTAGCAAACGTTAAAAATAACCTTCTCCGACGGTGCGATTTGTGTATTCGTATTCATGGCGGCCATATCGAAAAACGAAAAATTTAGTGACAGAGGTAGGTACTTACCTACCTACTGAGTTATGTGATTGAATAGTGCTCCTGATTGTGATTAATAATTTGATTAATAAATGACGCCCTGGTGAGAGTTACCTGATTATTCAGTTAATAATCCGTGATTCAGTGTTATTGTTTTTATTTTACTGAGCATTAATAATGACGCCAAAAGATCAAGTCGCTGCAAGACCGCGCTGCGCGCTGTTGCCACTTTTACCACAGGTTAGTGAACTAATGTTTCTAAAGGGCGTTCTATTTTGTTTTCAGTTTTATACCATTTAGTTTGTTTGATTTTAATTTTTTTTTAATTTTGGTGTTAGGATTTTTTTGATGGTTTAGAATTATTCCTAGGAACTAGCAGTGTCCGTGATTTCATTTATTGTCGCATTGTCGTCACCACGCTGTATATCATTTCATTTCATTTCATTTCATTTCATTTCATTTCATTTCATTTCATTTCATTTCATTTCATTTCATTTCATTTCATTTCATTTCATTTCATTTCATTTCATTTCATTTCATTTCATTTCATTTCATTTCATTTCATTTCATTTCATTTCATTTCATTTCATTTCATTTCATTTCATTTCATTTCATTTCATTTCATTTCATTTCATTTCATTTCATTTCATTTCATTTCATTTCATTTCATTTCATTTCATTTCATTTCATTTCATTTCATTTCATTTCATTTCATTTCATTTCATTTCATTTCATTTCATTTCATTTCATTTCATTTCATTTCATTTCATTTCATTTCATTTCATTTCATTTCATTTCATTTCATTTCATTTCATTTCATTTCATTTCATTTCATTTCATTTCATTTCATTTCATTTCATTTCATTTCATTTCATTTCATTTCATTTCATTTCATTTCATTTCATTTCATTTCATTTCATTTCATTTCATTTCATTTCATTTCATTTCATTTCATTTCATTTCATTTCATTTCATTTCATTTCATTTCATTTCATTTCATTTCATTTCATTTCATTTCATTTCATTCGTCACGTCACCATCCGAAGTTCGTCACATCATTATCCGAAGTTTGTCACAGCAATATCCGAATTTCGTCACGTCACTATCCGAAGTTCGTCACAGCACTATCCGAAGTTTGTCACAATAATCCGAAGTTCGTCACAATAATCCGAAGTTCGTCACGTCACTATCCGAAGTTCGTCACAATAATCCGCATTGCGTCACAATAATCCGAAGTTCGTCACGTCACTATCCGAAGTTCGTCACAATAATCCGAAATTCGTCACAATCATCCGAAGTTTGTCACGTCACTAACCGAAGTTCATTTCATTTCATTTCATATTTCATATTTCATATTTCATATTTCATATTTCATATTTCATATTTCATATTTCATATTTCATATTTCATATTTCATATTTCATATTTCATATTTCATATTTCATATTTCATATTTCATATTTCATATTTCATATTTCATATTTCATATTTCATATTTCATATTTCATATTTCATATTTCATATTTCATATTTCATATTTCATATTTCATATTTCATATTTCATATTTCATATTTCATATTTCATATTTCATATTTCATATTTCATATTTCATATTTCATATTTCATATTTCATATTTCATATTTCATATTTCATATTTCATATTTCATATTTCATTTCATTTCATTTCATTTCATTTCATTTCCTTTCATTTCATTTCATTTCATTTCATTTCATTTCATTTCATTTCATTGCATTTCATTTCATTTCATTTCTCTTCATTTCCTTTCATTTAATTTCATTTCATTTCATTTCATTTCATTTCATTTCATTTCATTTCATTTCACTTCACTTCATTTCATTTCATTTCATTTCATTTCATTTCATTTCATTTCATTTCATTTCATTTCATTCGTCACGTCACAATCCGAAGTTCGTCACAATAATCCGAATTTCGTCACAATCATCCGAAGTTTGTCACGTCACTAACCGAAGTTCATTTCATTTCATTTCATTTCATATTTCATATTTCATATTTCATATTTCATATTTCATATTTCATATTTCATATTTCATATTTCATATTTCTTATTTCATATTTCATATTTCATATTTTATATTTCATATTTCATATTTCATATTTCATATTTCATATTTCATATTTCATATTTCATATTTCATATTTCATATTTCATATTTCATATTTCATATTTCATATTTCATATTTCATATTTCATATTTCATATTTCATATTTCATATTTCATATTTCATATTTCATATTTCATATTTCTTTCATATTTCATATTTCATATTTCATATTTCATATTTCATATTTCATATTTCATATTTCATATTTCATATTTCATATTTCATATTTCATATTTCATATTTCATATTTCATATTTCATATTTCATATTTCATATTTCATATTTCATATTTCATATTTCATATTTCATATTTCATATTTCATATTTCATATTTCATATTTCATATTTCATATATCATTTCATTTCATTTCATTTCATTTCATTTCATTTCATTCGTCACGTCACAATCCGAAGTTCGTCACATCATTATCCGAAGTTTGTCACAGCAATATCCGAATTTCGTCACGTCACTATCCGAAGTTCGTCACAGCACTATCCGAAGTTTGTCACAATAATCCGAAGTTCTTCACAATAATCCGAAGTTCGGCACATTTATCCGAATTTCGTCACGTCACTATCCGAATTTCGTCACAATTATCAGAATTTTATCACGTCACTATCCGAAGTTCGTCACAATAATCCGAAGTTCGTCACAATAATCCGAAGTTCGTCACATTTATCTGAATTTCGTCACGTCACTATCCGAATTTCGTCACAATTATCCGAATTTTATCACGTCACTATCCGAAGTTCATTACGACACTATCCGAATTTCGTCACGATTATCCGAATTTCGTCACAATAATCCGAAGTTCGTCACGTCACTATTCGAAGTTCGTCACAATAATCCGAAGTTCGTCACAATAATCCGAAGTTCGTCACGTCACTAACCGAAGTTCATTTCATTTCATTTCATATTTCATATTTCATATTTCATATTTCATATTTCATATTTCATATTTCATATTTCATATTTCATATTTCATATTTCATATTTCATATTTCATATTTCATATTTCATATTTCATATTTCATATTTCATATTTCATATTTCATATTTCATATTTCATATTTCATATTGCATATTTCATATTTCATATTTCATATTTCATATTTCATATTTCATATTTCATATTTCATATTTCATATTTCATATTTCATATTTCATATTTCATATTTCATATTTCATATATCATTTCATTTCTTTTCATTTCATTTCATTTCATTTCGTTTCGTTTCGTTTCGTTTCGTTTCGTTTCGTTTCGTTTCGTTTCGTTTCGTTTCGTTTCGTTTCGTTTCGTTTCGTTTCGTTTCGTTTCGTTTCGTTTCGTTTCGTTTCGTTTCGTTTCGTTTCGTTTCGTTTCGTTTCGTTTCGTTTCGTTTCGTTTCGTTTCGTTTCGTTTCGTTTCGTTTCGTTTCGTTTCGTTTCGTTTCGTTTCGTTTCGTTTCGTTTCGTTTCGTTTCGTTTCGTTTCGTTTCGTTTCGTTTCGTTTCGTTTCGTTTCGTTTCGTTTCGTTTCGTTTCGTTTCGTTTCGTTTCGTTTCGTTTCGTTTCGTTTCGTTTCGTTTCGTTTCATTTCATTTCATTTCATTTCATTTCATTTCATTTCATTTCATATTTCATATTTCATATTTCATATTTCATATTTCATATTTCATTTCATTTCATATTTCATTTCATTTCATTTCATTTCATTTCATTTCATTTCATTTCATTTCATTTCATTTCATTTCATTTCATTTCATTTCATTTCATTTCATTCGTCACGTCACAATCCGAAGTTCGTCACAATAATCCGCATTGCGTCACAATAATCCGAAGTTCGTCACGTCACTATCCGAAGTTCGTCACAATAAGCCGAAATTCGTCACAATCATCCGAAGTTTGTCACGTCAATAACCGAAGTTCATTTCATTTCATTTCATATTTCATATTTCATATTTCATATTTCATATTTCATATTTCATATTTCATATTTCATATTTCATATTTCATATTTCATATTTCATATTTCATATTTCATATTTCATATTTCATATTTCATATTTCATATTTCATATTTCATATTTCATATTTCATATTTCATATTTCATATTTCATATTTCATATTTCATATTTCATATTTCATATTTCATATTTCATATTTCATATTTCATATTTCATATTTCATATTTCATATTTCATTTTTCATATTTCATATTTCATATTTCATATTTCATATTTCATATTTCATATTTCATATTTCATATTTCATATTTCATATTTCATATTTCATATTTCATATTTCATATTTCATATTTCATATTTCATATTTCATATTTCATATTTCATATTTCATATTTCATTTCATTTCATTTCATTTCATTTCATTTCATTTCATTTCATTTCATTTCATTTCATTTCATTTCATTTCATTTCATTTCATTTCATTTCATTTCATTTCATTTCATTCGTCACGTCACAATCCGAAGTTCGTCACAATAATCCGCATTGCGTCACAATAATCCGAAGTTCGTCACGTCACTTTCCGAAGTTCGTCACAATAATCCGAAATTCGTCACAATCATCCGAAGTTTGTCACGTCAATAACCGAAGTTCATTTCATTTCATTTCATATTTCATATTTCATATTTCATATTTCATATTTCATATTTCATATTTCATATTTCATATTTCATATTTCATATTTCATATTTCATATTTCATATTTCATATTTCATATTTCATATTTCATATTTCATATTTCATATTTCATATTTCATATTTCATATTTCATATTTCATATTTCATATTTCATATTTCATATTTCATATTTCATATTTCATATTTCATATTTCATATTTCATATTTCATATTTCATATTTCATATTTCATATTTCATATTTCATATTTCATATTTCATATTTCATATTTCATATTTCATATTTCATATTTCATATTTCATATTTCATATTTCATAATATTTCATATTTCATATTTCATATTTCATATTTCATACAGCGTGGTGATGATAATGCGACAATAAATGAAACTGCGTATACTTAAGGACGTTCCCAGTCTACATACAAAAAATCATTTGAAAATATTCAGTAGTTTAGTCACAGGAGGTGATTTTACTTTTTTAACATTTGTTACATGATGTATCTGTAAATACGGAAGCACTGACAGGTTAACGACCCCCGCATCGGTAACATCAAAACATTAAAGACACGTGGTGACGTGGCCAACTCGCAACCTACTTAAAAACTTTCGCCAAATCAGTTTTTAAATTTAATTTAGTGAAAATTATGCCTTAAACCCGTGTCATAAGAGTCATAAAGCGTGTCATGTCATCAGAGTTCGATAAGAAAATAACGCACGCGGAAGTAAGTTGCTATGCACTCATATCAATAGAAAATTTAGTGTGTGCGAAAGAGATAAATCTAGTTT
Organism: Euplexia lucipara; assembly: GCA_921972225.1. Lineage (NCBI taxonomy): Eukaryota > Metazoa > Arthropoda > Insecta > Lepidoptera > Noctuidae > Euplexia > Euplexia lucipara. The sequence continues at coordinate 22,315 of OV179158.1, forward strand.
CGTTTGCTTATTACTTCACTTTCTTGTCGAAACTTGCAACTACAAATTTAGGTCACGGTCACTGGTCAGTGTATCGCCGTAATCCTGTGACGATCCACGCGTCATTGATTTGTGCAAGCGCACACGAGTGCCGCAGGCAGAAGCACCGGTGCTCGCGCCGCCTTTGAAGTACCTACCCGCCGCCTTTCAAGTACCTACCCGCGCTGCCCGCCGCGCCGCCGCTCGTGTGTTTTTGTAACGAACGACTGATTATAAGTGCGAAATTGGACGCTTTATTTTAGTGATAAGATCATAATTATGACACGTATAATAGTAATAGGTACTTAGTTAAATAGTTAAGTGAATGTGCGAAATTAAACGCTTAGTTTTTATTGTGTTTTCGTGTTTTTTGTTAAAAGATAGGATAATATTGTCTGTTAATAAATTAAATGACATGGCTGCAAATGAAACCCTCTTAGCAAACGTTAAAAATAACCTTCTCCGACGGTGCGATTTGTGTATTCGTATTCATGGCGGCCATATCGAAAAACGAAAAATTTAGTGACAGAGGTAGGTACTTACCTACCTACTGAGTTATGTGATTGAATAGTGCTCCTGATTGTGATTAATAATTTGATTAATAAATGACGCCCTGGTGAGAGTTACCTGATTATTCAGTTAATAATCCGTGATTCAGTGTTATTGTTTTTATTTTACTGAGCATTAATAATGACGCCAAAAGATCAAGTCGCTGCAAGACCGCGCTGCGCGCTGTTGCCACTTTTACCACAGGTTAGTGAACTAATGTTTCTAAAGGGCGTTCTATTTTGTTTTCAGTTTTATACCATTTAGTTTGTTTGATTTTAATTTTTTTTTAATTTTGGTGTTAGGATTTTTTTGATGGTTTAGAATTATTCCTAGGAACTAGCAGTGTCCGTGATTTCATTTATTGTCGCATTGTCGTCACCACGCTGTATATCATTTCATTTCATTTCATTTCATTTCATTTCATTTCATTTCATTTCATTTCATTTCATTTCATTTCATTTCATTTCATTTCATTTCATTTCATTTCATTTCATTTCATTTCATTTCATTTCATTTCATTTCATTTCATTTCATTTCATTTCATTTCATTTCATTTCATTTCATTTCATTTCATTTCATTTCATTTCATTTCATTTCATTTCATTTCATTTCATTTCATTTCATTTCATTTCATTTCATTTCATTTCATTTCATTTCATTTCATTTCATTTCATTTCATTTCATTTCATTTCATTTCATTTCATTTCATTTCATTTCATTTCATTTCATTTCATTTCATTTCATTTCATTTCATTTCATTTCATTTCATTTCATTTCATTTCATTTCATTTCATTTCATTTCATTTCATTTCATTTCATTTCATTTCATTTCATTTCATTTCATTTCATTTCATTTCATTTCATTTCATTTCATTTCATTTCATTTCATTTCATTTCATTTCATTTCATTTCATTTCATTTCATTTCATTTCATTTCATTTCATTTCATTTCATTTCATTTCATTTCATTTCATTTCATTTCATTTCATTTCATTTCATTTCATTTCATTTCATTTCATTTCATTTCATTTCATTTCATTTCATTTCATTTCATTTCATTTCATTTCATTTCATTTCATTTCATTTCATTTCATTTCATTTCATTTCATTTCATTTCATTTCATTTCATTTCATTTCATTTCATTTCATTTCATTTCATTTCATTTCATTTCATTTCATTTCATTTCATTTCATTTCATTTCATTTCATTTCATTTCATTTCATTTCATTTCATTTCATTTCATTTCATTTCATTTCATTTCATTTCATTTCATTTCATTTCATTTCATTTCATTTCATTTCATTTCATTTCATTCGTCACGTCACCATCCGAAGTTCGTCACATCATTATCCGAAGTTTGTCACAGCAATATCCGAATTTCGTCACGTCACTATCCGAAGTTCGTCACAGCACTATCCGAAGTTTGTCACAATAATCCGAAGTTCGTCACAATAATCCGAAGTTCGTCACGTCACTATTCGAAGTTCGTCACAATAATCCGCATTGCGTCACAATAATCCGAAGTTCGTCACGTCACTATCCGAAGTTCGTCACAATAATCCGAAATTCGTCACAATCATCCGAAGTTTGTCACGTCACTAACCGAAGTTCATTTCATTTCATTTCATATTTCATATTTCATATTTCATATTTCATATTTCATATTTCATATTTCATATTTCATATTTCATATTTCATATTTCATATTTCATATTTCATATTTCATATTTCATATTTCATATTTCATATTTCATATTTCATATTTCATATTTCATATTTCATATTTCATATTTCATATTTCATATTTCATATTTCATATTTCATATTTCATATTTCATATTTCATATTTCATATTTCATATTTCATATTTCATATTTCATATTTCATATTTCATATTTCATATTTCATATTTCATATTTCATATTTCATATTTCATATTTCATATTTCATATTTCATATTTCATATTTCATATTTCATATTTCATATTTCATATTTCATATTTCATATTTCATATTTCATATTTCATATTTCATATTTCATATTTCATATTTCATATTTCATATTTCATATTTCATATTTCATATTTCATATTTCATATTTCATATTTCATATTTCATATTTCATATTTCATATTTCATATTTCATTTCATTTCATTTCATTTCATTTCATTTCCTTTCATTTCATTTCATTTCATTTCATTTCATTTCATTTCATTTCATTGCATTTCATTTCATTTCATTTCTCTTCATTTCCTTTCATTTAATTTCATTTCATTTCATTTCATTTCATTTCATTTCATTTCATTTCATTTCACTTCACTTCATTTCATTTCATTTCATTTCATTTCATTTCATTTCATTTCATTTCATTTCATTTCATTCGTCACGTCACAATCCGAAGTTCGTCACAATAATCCGAATTTCGTCACAATCATCCGAAGTTTGTCACGTCACTAACCGAAGTTCATTTCATTTCATTTCATTTCATATTTCATATTTCATATTTCATATTTCATATTTCATATTTCATATTTCATATTTCATATTTCATATTTCTTATTTCATATTTCATATTTCATATTTTATATTTCATATTTCATATTTCATATTTCATATTTCATATTTCATATTTCATATTTCATATTTCATATTTCATATTTCATATTTCATATTTCATATTTCATATTTCATATTTCATATTTCATATTTCATATTTCATATTTCATATTTCATATTTCATATTTCATATTTCATATTTCATATTTCATATTTCATATTTCTTTCATATTTCATATTTCATATTTCATATTTCATATTTCATATTTCATATTTCATATTTCATATTTCATATTTCATATTTCATATTTCATATTTCATATTTCATATTTCATATTTCATATTTCATATTTCATATTTCATATTTCATATTTCATATTTCATATTTCATATTTCATATTTCATATTTCATATTTCATATATCATTTCATTTCATTTCATTTCATTTCATTTCATTTCATTCGTCACGTCACAATCCGAAGTTCGTCACATCATTATCCGAAGTTTGTCACAGCAATATCCGAATTTCGTCACGTCACTATCCGAAGTTCGTCACAGCACTATCCGAAGTTTGTCACAATAATCCGAAATTCGTCACAATAATCCGAAGTTCGGCAAATTTATCCGAATTTCGTCACGTCACTATCCGAATTTCGTCACAATTATCAGAATTTTATCACGTCACTATCCGAAGTTCGTCACAATAATCCGAAGTTCGTCACAATAATCCGAAGTTCGTCACATTTATCCGAATTTTGTCACGTCACTATCCGAATTTCGTCACAGTTATCCGAATTTTATCACGTCACTATCCGAAGTTCATTACGACACTATCCGAATTTCGTCACGATTATCCGAATTTCGTCACAATAATCCGAAGTTCGTCACGTCACTATTCGAAGTTCGTCACAATAATCCGAATTGCGTCACAATAATCCGAAGTTCGTCACGTCACTAACCGAAGTTCATTTCATTTCATTTCATATTTCATATTTCATATTTCATATTTCATATTTCATATTTCATATTTCATATTTCATATTTCATATTTCATATTTCATATTTCATATTTCATATTTCATATTTCATATTTCATATTTCATATTTCATATTTCATATTTCATATTTCATATTTCATATTTCATATTTCATATTTCATATTGCATATTTCATATTTCATATTTCATATTTCATATTTCATATTTCATATTTCATATTTCATATTTCATATTTCATATTTCATATTTCATATTTCATATTTCATATTTCATATTTCATATTTCATATTTCATATTTCATATATCATTTCATTTCATTTCATTTCATTTCATTTCATTTCATTCGTCACGTCACAATCCGAAGTTCGTCACATCATTATCCGAAGTTTGTCACAGCAATATCCGAATTTCGTCACGTCACTATCCGAAGTTCGTCACAGCACTATCCGAAGTTTGTCACAATAATCCGAAGTTCGGCACATTTATCCGAATTTCGTCACGTCACTATCCGAATTTCGTCACAATTATCAGAATTTTATCACGTCACTATCCGAAGTTCGTCACAATAATCCGAAGTTCGTCACAATAATCCGAAGTTCGTCACATTTATCCGAATTTTGTCACGTCACTATCCGAATTTCGTCACAGTTATCCGAATTTTATCACGTCACTATCCGAAGTTCATTACGACACTATCCGAATTTCGTCACGATTATCCGAATTTCGTCACGTCACTATTCGAAGTTCGTCACAATAATCCGAATTGCGTCACAATAATCCGAAGTTCGTCACGTCACTAACCGAAGTTCATTTCATTTCATTTCATATTTCATATTTCATATTTCATATTTCATATTTCATATTTCATATTTCATATTTCATATTTCATATTTCATATTTCATATTTCATATTTCATATTTCATATTTCATATTTCATATTTCATATTTCATATTTCATATTTCATATTTCATATTTCATATTTCATATTGCATATTTCATATTTCATATTTCATATTTCATATTTCATATTTCATATTTCATATTTCATATTTCATATTTCATATTTCATATTTCATATTTCATATTTCATATTTCATATATCATTTCATTTCTTTTCATTTCATTTCATTTCATTTCGTTTCGTTTCGTTTCGTTTCGTTTCGTTTCGTTTCGTTTCGTTTCGTTTCGTTTCGTTTCGTTTCGTTTCGTTTCGTTTCGTTTCGTTTCGTTTCGTTTCGTTTCGTTTCGTTTCGTTTCGTTTCGTTTCGTTTCGTTTCGTTTCGTTTCGTTTCGTTTCGTTTCGTTTCGTTTCGTTTCGTTTCGTTTCGTTTCGTTTCGTTTCGTTTCGTTTCGTTTCGTTTCGTTTCGTTTCGTTTCGTTTCGTTTCGTTTCGTTTCGTTTCGTTTCGTTTCGTTTCGTTTCGTTTCGTTTCGTTTCGTTTCGTTTCGTTTCGTTTCGTTTCGTTTCGTTTCGTTTCGTTTCGTTTCGTTTCGTTTCGTTTCGTTTCATTTCATTTCATTTCATTTCATTTCATTTCATTTCATTTCATATTTCATATTTCATATTTCATATTTCATATTTCATATTTCATTTCATTTCATATTTCATTTCATTTCATTTCATTTCATTTCATTTCATTTCATTTCATTTCATTTCATTTCATTTCATTTCATTTCATTTCATTTCATTTCATTCGTCACGTCACAATCCGAAGTTCGTCACAATAATCCGCATTGCGTCACAATAATCCGAAGTTCGTCACGTCACTATCCGAAGTTCGTCACAATAAGCCGAAATTCGTCACAATCATCCGAAGTTTGTCACGTCAATAACCGAAGTTCATTTCATTTCATTTCATATTTCATATTTCATATTTCATATTTCATATTTCATATTTCATATTTCATATTTCATATTTCATATTTCATATTTCATATTTCATATTTCATATTTCATATTTCATATTTCATATTTCATATTTCATATTTCATATTTCATATTTCATATTTCATATTTCATATTTCATATTTCATATTTCATATTTCATATTTCATATTTCATATTTCATATTTCATATTTCATATTTCATATTTCATATTTCATATTTCATATTTCATTTTTCATATTTCATATTTCATATTTCATATTTCATATTTCATATTTCATATTTCATATTTCATATTTCATATTTCATATTTCATATTTCATATTTCATATTTCATATTTCATATTTCATATTTCATATTTCATATTTCATATTTCATATTTCACATATCATTTCATTTCATTTCATTTCATTTCATTTCATTTCATTTCATTTCATTTCATTTCATTTCATTTCATTTCATTTCATTTCATTTCATTTCATTTCATTTCATTTCATTCGTCACGTCACAATCCGAAGTTCGTCACAATAATCCGCATTGCGTCACAATAATCCGAAGTTCGTCACGTCACTTTCCGAAGTTCGTCACAATAATCCGAAATTCGTCACAATCATCCGAAGTTTGTCACGTCAATAACCGAAGTTCATTTCATTTCATTTCATATTTCATATTTCATATTTCATATTTCATATTTCATATTTCATATTTCATATTTCATATTTCATATTTCATATTTCATATTTCATATTTCATATTTCATATTTCATATTTCATATTTCATATTTCATATTTCATATTTCATATTTCATATTTCATATTTCATATTTCATATTTCATATTTCATATTTCATATTTCATATTTCATATTTCATATTTCATATTTCATATTTCATATTTCATATTTCATATTTCATATTTCATATTTCATATTTCATATTTCATATTTCATATTTCATATTTCATATTTCATATTTCATATTTCATATTTCATATTTCATATTTCATATTTCATATTTCATATTTCATATTTCATATTTCATACAGCGTGGTGATGATAATGCGACAATAAATGAAACTGCGTATACTTAAGGACGTTCCCAGTCTACATACAAAAAATCATTTGAAAATATTCAGTAGTTTAGTCACAGGAGGTGATTTTACTTTTTTAACATTTGTTACATGATGTATCTGTAAATACGGAAGCACTGACAGGTTAACGACCCCCGCATCGGTAACATCAAAACATTAAAGACACGTGGTGACGTGGCCAACTCGCAACCTACTTAAAAACTTTCGCCAAATCAGTTTTTAAATTTAATTTAGTGAAAATTATGCCTTAAACCCGTGTCATAAGAGTCATAAAGCGTGTCATGTCATCAGAGTTCGATAAGAAAATAACGCACGCGGAAGTAAGTTGCTATGCACTCATATCAATAGAAAATTTAGTGTGTGCGAAAGAGATAAATCTAGTTTCGTTTGCTTATTACTTCACTTTCTTGTCGAAACTTGCAACTACAAATTTAGGTCACGGTCACTGGTCAGTGTATCGCCGTAATCCTGTGACGATCCACGCGTCATTGATTTGTGCAAGCGCACACGAGTGCCGCAGGCAGAAGCACCGGTGCTCGCGCCGCCTTTGAAGTACCTACCCGCCGCCTTTCAAGTACCTACCCGCGCTGCCCGCCGCGCCGCCGCTCGTGTGTTTTTGTAACGAACGACTGATTATAAGTGCGAAATTGGACGCTTTATTTTAGTGATAAGATCATAATTATGACACGTATAATAGTAATAGGTACTTAGTTAAATAGTTAAGTGAATGTGCGAAATTAAACGCTTAGTTTTTATTGTGTTTTCGTGTTTTTTGTTAAAAGATAGGATAATATTGTCTGTTAATAAATTAAATGACATGGCTGCAAATGAAACCCTCTTAGCAAACGTTAAAAATAACCTTCTCCGACGGTGCGATTTGTGTATTCGTATTCATGGCGGCCATATCGAAAAACGAAAAATTTAGTGACAGAGGTAGGTACTTACCTACCTACTGAGTTATGTGATTGAATAGTGCTCCTGATTGTGATTAATAATTTGATTAATAAATGACGCCCTGGTGAGAGTTACCTGATTATTCAGTTAATAATCCGTGATTCAGTGTTATTGTTTTTATTTTACTGAGCATTAATAATGACGCCAAAAGATCAAGTCGCTGCAAGACCGCGCTGCGCGCTGTTGCCACTTTTACCACAGGTTAGTGAACTAATGTTTCTAAAGGGCGTTCTATTTTGTTTTCAGTTTTATACCATTTAGTTTGTTTGATTTTAATTTTTTTTTAATTTTGGTGTTAGGATTTTTTTGATGGTTTAGAATTATTCCTAGGAACTAGCAGTGTCCGTGATTTCATTTATTGTCGCATTGTCGTCACCACGCTGTATATCATTTCATTTCATTTCATTTCATTTCATTTCATTTCATTTCATTTCATTTCATTTCATTTCATTTCATTTCATTTCATTTCATTTCATTTCATTTCATTTCATTTCATTTCATTTCATTTCATTTCATTTCATTTCATTTCATTTCATTTCATTTCATTTCATTTCATTTCATTTCATTTCATTTCATTTCATTTCATTTCATTTCATTTCATTTCATTTCATTTCATTTCATTTCATTTCATTTCATTTCATTTCATTTCATTTCATTTCATTTCATTTCATTTCATTTCATTTCATTTCATTTCATTTCATTTCATTTCATTTCATTTCATTTCATTTCATTTCATTTCATTTCATTTCATTTCATTTCATTTCATTTCATTTCATTTCATTTCATTTCATTTCATTTCATTTCATTTCATTTCATTTCATTTCATTTCATTTCATTTCATTTCATTTCATTTCATTTCATTTCATTTCATTTCATTTCATTTCATTTCATTTCATTTCATTTCATTTCATTTCATTTCATTTCATTTCATTTCATTTCATTTCATTTCATTTCATTTCATTTCATTTCATTTCATTTCATTTCATTTCATTTCATTTCATTTCATTTCATTTCATTTCATTTCATTTCATTTCATTTCATTTCATTTCATTTCATTTCATTTCATTTCATTTCATTTCATTTCATTTCATTTCATTTCATTTCATTTCATTTCATTTCATTTCATTTCATTTCATTCGTCACGTCACCATCCGAAGTTCGTCACATCATTATCCGAAGTTTGTCACAGCAATATCCGAATTTCGTCACGTCACTATCCGAAGTTCGTCACAGCACTATCCGAAGTTTGTCACAATAATCCGAAGTTCGTCACAATAATCCGAAGTTCGTCACGTCACTATTCGAAGTTCGTCACAATAATCCGCATTGCGTCACAATAATCCGAAGTTCGTCACGTCACTATCCGAAGTTCGTCACAATAATCCGAAATTCGTCACAATCATCCGAAGTTTGTCACGTCACTAACCGAAGTTCATTTCATTTCATTTCATATTTCATATTTCATATTTCATATTTCATATTTCATATTTCATATTTCATATTTCATATTTCATATTTCATATTTCATATTTCATATTTCATATTTCATATTTCATATTTCATATTTCATATTTCATATTTCATATTTCATATTTCATATTTCATATTTCATATTTCATATTTCATATTTCATATTTCATATTTCATATTTCATATTTCATATTTCATATTTCATATTTCATATTTCATATTTCATATTTCATATTTCATATTTCATATTTCATATTTCATATTTCATATTTCATATTTCATATTTCATATTTCATATTTCATATTTCATATTTCATATTTCATATTTCATATTTCATATTTCATATTTCATATTTCATATTTCATATTTCATATTTCATTTCATTTCATTTCATTTCATTTCATTTCCTTTCATTTCATTTCATTTCATTTCATTTCATTTCATTTCATTTCATTGCATTTCATTTCATTTCATTTCTCTTCATTTCCTTTCATTTAATTTCATTTCATTTCATTTCATTTCATTTCATTTCATTTCATTTCATTTCACTTCACTTCATTTCATTTCATTTCATTTCATTTCATTTCATTTCATTTCATTTCATTTCATTTCATTCGTCACGTCACAATCCGAAGTTCGTCACAATAATCCGAATTTCGTCACAATCATCCGAAGTTTGTCACGTCACTAACCGAAGTTCATTTCATTTCATTTCATTTCATATTTCATATTTCATATTTCATATTTCATATTTCATATTTCATATTTCATATTTCATATTTCATATTTCTTATTTCATATTTCATATTTCATATTTTATATTTCATATTTCATATTTCATATTTCATATTTCATATTTCATATTTCATATTTCATATTTCATATTTCATATTTCATATTTCATATTTCATATTTCATATTTCATATTTCATATTTCATATTTCATATTTCATATTTCATATTTCATATTTCATATTTCATATTTCATATTTCATATTTCATATTTCTTTCATATTTCATATTTCATATTTCATATTTCATATTTCATATTTCATATTTCATATTTCATATTTCATATTTCATATTTCATATTTCATATTTCATATTTCATATTTCATATTTCATATTTCATATTTCATATTTCATATTTCATATTTCATATTTCATATTTCATATTTCATATTTCATATTTCATATTTCATATATCATTTCATTTCATTTCATTTCATTTCATTTCATTTCATTCGTCACGTCACAATCCGAAGTTCGTCACATCATTATCCGAAGTTTGTCACAGCAATATCCGAATTTCGTCACGTCACTATCCGAAGTTCGTCACAGCACTATCCGAAGTTTGTCACAATAATCCGAAATTCGTCACAATAATCCGAAGTTCGGCAAATTTATCCGAATTTCGTCACGTCACTATCCGAATTTCGTCACAATTATCAGAATTTTATCACGTCACTATCCGAAGTTCGTCACAATAATCCGAAGTTCGTCACAATAATCCGAAGTTCGTCACATTTATCTGAATTTTGTCACGTCACTATCCGAATTTCGTCACAATTATCCGAATTTTATCACGTCACTATCCGAAGTTCATTACGACACTATCCGAATTTCGTCACGATTATCCGAATTTCGTCACAATAATCCGAAGTTCGTCACGTCACTATTCGAAGTTCGTCACAATAATCCGAATTGCGTCACAATAATCAGAAGTTCGTCACGTCACTAACCGAAGTTCATTTAATTTCATTTCATATTTCATATTTCATATTTCATATTTCATATTTCATATTTCATATTTCATATTTCATATTTCATATTTCATATTTCATATTTCATATTTCATATTTCATATTTCATATTTCATATTTCATATTTCATATTTCATATTTCATATTTCATATTTCATATTTCATATTTCATATTTCATATTGCATATTTCATATTTCATATTTCATATTTCATATTTCATATTTCATATTTCATATTTCATATTTCATATTTCATATTTCATATTTCATATTTCATATTTCATATATCATTTCATTTCTTTTCATTTCATTTCATTTCATTTCGTTTCGTTTCGTTTCGTTTCGTTTCGTTTCGTTTCGTTTCGTTTCGTTTCGTTTCGTTTCGTTTCGTTTCGTTTCGTTTCGTTTCGTTTCGTTTCGTTTCGTTTCGTTTCGTTTCGTTTCGTTTCGTTTCGTTTCGTTTCGTTTCGTTTCGTTTCGTTTCGTTTCGTTTCGTTTCGTTTCGTTTCGTTTCGTTTCGTTTCGTTTCGTTTCGTTTCGTTTCGTTTCGTTTCGTTTCGTTTCGTTTCGTTTCGTTTCGTTTCGTTTCGTTTCGTTTCGTTTCGTTTCGTTTCGTTTCGTTTCGTTTCGTTTCGTTTCGTTTCGTTTCGTTTCGTTTCGTTTCGTTTCATTTCATTTCATTTCATTTCATTTCATTTCATTTCATTTCATATTTCATATTTCATATTTCATATTTCATATTTCATATTTCATTTCATTTCATATTTCATTTCATTTCATTTCATTTCATTTCATTTCATTTCATTTCATTTCATTTCATTTCATTTCATTTCATTTCATTTCATTTCATTTCATTCGTCACGTCACAATCCGAAGTTCGTCACAATAATCCGCATTGCGTCACAATAATCCGAAGTTCGTCACGTCACTATCCGAAGTTCGTCACAATAAGCCGAAATTCGTCACAATCATCCGAAGTTTGTCACGTCAATAACCGAAGTTCATTTCATTTCATTTCATTTCATTTCATTTCATTTCATTTCATTTCATTTCATTTCATTTCATTTCATATTTCATATTTCATATTTCATATTTCATATTTCATATTTCATATTTCATATTTCATATTTCATATTTCATATTTCATATTTCATATTTCATATTTCATATTTCATATTTCATATTTCTTATTTCTTATTTCATATTTCATATTTCATATTTCATATTTCATATTTCATATTTCATATTTCATTTCATTTCATATTTCATTTCATTTCATTTCATTTCATTTCATTTCATTTCATTTCATTTCATTTCATTTCATTCGTCACGTCACAATCCGAAGTTCGTCACAATAATCCGCATTGCGTCACAATAATCCGAAGTTCGTCACGTCACTATCCGAAGTTCGTCACAATAATCCGAAATTCGTCACAATCATCCGAAGTTTGTCACGTCAATAACCGAAGTTCATTTCATTTCATTTCATATTTCATATTTCATATTTCATATTTCATATTTCATATTTCATATTTCATATTTCATATTTCATATTTCATATTTCATATTTCATATTTCATATTTCATATTTCATATTTCATATTTCATATTTCATATTTCATATTTCATATTTCATATTTCATATTTCATATTTCATATTTCATATTTCATATTTCATATTTCATATTTCATATTTCATATTTCATATTTCATATTTCATATTTCATATTTCATATTTCATATTTCATATTTCATATTTCATATTTCATATTTCATTTTTCATATTTCATATTTCATATTTCATATTTCATATTTCATATTTCATATTTCATATTTCATATTTCATATTTCATATTTCATATTTCATATTTCATATTTCATATTTCATATTTCATATTTCATATTTCATATTTCATATTTCATATTTCATATTTCATTTCATTTCATTTCATTTCATTTCATTTCATTTCATTTCATTTCATTTCATTTCATTTCATTTCATTTCATTTCATTTCATTTCATTTCATTTCATTTCATTCGTCACGTCACAATCCGAAGTTCGTCACAATAATCCGCATTGCGTCACAATAATCCGAAGTTCGTCACGTCACTTTCCGAAGTTCGTCACAATAATCCGAAATTCGTCACAATCATCCGAAGTTTGTCACGTCAATAACCGAAGTTCATTTCATTTCATTTCATATTTCATATTTCATATTTCATATTTCATATTTCATATTTCATATTTCATATTTCATATTTCATATTTCATATTTCATATTTCATATTTCATATTTCATATTTCATATTTCATATTTCATATTTCATATTTCATATTTCATATTTCATATTTCATATTTCATATTTCATATTTCATATTTCATATTTCATATTTCATATTTCATATTTCATATTTCATATTTCATATTTCATATTTCATATTTCATATTTCATATTTCATATTTCATATTTCATATTTCATATTTCATATTTCATATTTCATATTTCATATTTCATATTTCATATTTCATATTTCATATTTCATATTTCATATTTCATATTTCATATTTCATACAGCGTGGTGATGATAATGCGACAATAAATGAAACTGCGTATACTTAAGGACGTTCCCAGTCTACATACAAAAAATCATTTGAAAATATTCAGTAGTTTAGTCACAGGAGGTGATTTTACTTTTTTAACATTTGTTACATGATGTATCTGTAAATACGGAAGCACTGACAGGTTAACGACCCCCGCATCGGTAACATCAAAACATTAAAGACACGTGGTGACGTGGCCAACTCGCAACCTACTTAAAAACTTTCGCCAAATCAGTTTTTAAATTTAATTTAGTGAAAATTATGCCTTAAACCCGTGTCATAAGAGTCATAAAGCGTGTCATGTCATCAGAGTTCGATAAGAAAATAACGCACGCGGAAGTAAGTTGCTATGCACTCATATCAATAGAAAATTTAGTGTGTGCGAAAGAGATAAATCTAGTTTCGTTTGCTTATTACTTCACTTTCTTGTCGAAACTTGCAACTACAAATTTAGGTCACGGTCACTGGTCAGTGTATCGCCGTAATCCTGTGACGATCCACGCGTCATTGATTTGTGCAAGCGCACACGAGTGCCGCAGGCAGAAGCACCGGTGCTCGCGCCGCCTTTGAAGTACCTACCCGCCGCCTTTCAAGTACCTACCCGCGCTGCCCGCCGCGCCGCCGCTCGTGTGTTTTTGTAACGAACGACTGATTATAAGTGCGAAATTGGACGCTTTATTTTAGTGATAAGATCATAATTATGACACGTATAATAGTAATAGGTACTTAGTTAAATAGTTAAGTGAATGTGCGAAATTAAACGCTTAGTTTTTATTGTGTTTTCGTGTTTTTTGTTAAAAGATAGGATAATATTGTCTGTTAATAAATTAAATGACATGGCTGCAAATGAAACCCTCTTAGCAAACGTTAAAAATAACCTTCTCCGACGGTGCGATTTGTGTATTCGTATTCATGGCGGCCATATCGAAAAACGAAAAATTTAGTGACAGAGGTAGGTACTTACCTACCTACTGAGTTATGTGATTGAATAGTGCTCCTGATTGTGATTAATAATTTGATTAATAAATGACGCCCTGGTGAGAGTTACCTGATTATTCAGTTAATAATCCGTGATTCAGTGTTATTGTTTTTATTTTACTGAGCATTAATAATGACGCCAAAAGATCAAGTCGCTGCAAGACCGCGCTGCGCGCTGTTGCCACTTTTACCACAGGTTAGTGAACTAATGTTTCTAAAGGGCGTTCTATTTTGTTTTCAGTTTTATACCATTTAGTTTGTTTGATTTTAATTTTTTTTTAATTTTGGTGTTAGGATTTTTTTGATGGTTTAGAATTATTCCTAGGAACTAGCAGTGTCCGTGATTTCATTTATTGTCGCATTGTCGTCACCACGCTGTATATCATTTCATTTCATTTCATTTCATTTCATTTCATTTCATTTCATTTCATTTCATTTCATTTCATTTCATTTCATTTCATTTCATTTCATTTCATTTCATTTCATTTCATTTCATTTCATTTCATTTCATTTCATTTCATTTCATTTCATTTCATTTCATTTCATTTCATTTCATTTCATTTCATTTCATTTCATTTCATTTCATTTCATTTCATTTCATTTCATTTCATTTCATTTCATTTCATTTCATTTCATTTCATTTCATTTCATTTCATTTCATTTCATTTCATTTCATTTCATTTCATTTCATTTCATTTCATTTCATTTCATTTCATTTCATTTCATTTCATTTCATTTCATTTCATTTCATTTCATTTCATTTCATTTCATTTCATTTCATTTCATTTCATTTCATTTCATTTCATTTCATTTCATTTCATTTCATTTCATTTCATTTCATTTCATTTCATTTCATTTCATTTCATTTCATTTCATTTCATTTCATTTCATTTCATTTCATTTCATTTCATTTCATTTCATTTCATTTCATTTCATTTCATTTCATTTCATTTCATTTCATTTCATTTCATTTCATTTCATTTCATTTCATTTCATTTCATTTCATTTCATTTCATTTCATTTCATTTCATTTCATTTCATTTCATTTCATTTCATTTCATTTCATTTCATTTCATTTCATTTCATTTCATTTCATTTCATTTCATTTCATTTCATTTCATTTCATTTCATTTCATTTCATTTCATTTCATTTCATTTCATTTCATTTCATTTCATTTCATTTCATTTCATTTCATTTCATTTCATTTCATTTCATTTCATTTCATTTCATTTCATTTCATTTCATTTCATTTCATTTCATTTCATTTCATTTCATTTCATTTCATTTCATTTCATTTCATTTCATTTCATTTCATTTCATTTCATTTCATTTCATTTCATTTCATTTCATTTCATTTCATTTCATTTCATTTCATTTCATTTCATTCGTCACGTCACCATCCGAAGTTCGTCACATCATTATCCGAAGTTTGTCACAGCAATATCCGAATTTCGTCACGTCACTATCCGAAGTTCGTCACAGCACTATCCGAAGTTTGTCACAATAATCCGAAGTTCGTCACAATAATCCGAAGTTCGTCACGTCACTATTCGAAGTTCGTCACAATAATCCGCATTGCGTCACAATAATCCGAAGTTCGTCACGTCACTATCCGAAGTTCGTCACAATAATCCGAAATTCGTCACAATCATCCGAAGTTTGTCACGTCACTAACCGAAGTTCATTTCATTTCATTTCATATTTCATATTTCATATTTCATATTTCATATTTCATATTTCATATTTCATATTTCATATTTCATATTTCATATTTCATATTTCATATTTCATATTTCATATTTCATATTTCATATTTCATATTTCATATTTCATATTTCATATTTCATATTTCATATTTCATATTTCATATTTCATATTTCATATTTCATATTTCATATTTCATATTTCATATTTCATATTTCATATTTCATATTTCATATTTCATATTTCATATTTCATATTTCATATTTCATATTTCATATTTCATATTTCATATTTCATATTTCATATTTCATATTTCATATTTCATATTTCATATTTCATATTTCATATTTCATATTTCATATTTCATATTTCATATTTCATATTTCATATTTCATATTTCATATTTCATATTTCATTTCATTTCATTTCATTTCATTTCATTTCCTTTCATTTCATTTCATTTCATTTCATTTCATTTCATTTCATTTCATTGCATTTCATTTCATTTCATTTCTCTTCATTTCCTTTCATTTAATTTCATTTCATTTCATTTCATTTCATTTCATTTCATTTCATTTCATTTCACTTCACTTCATTTCATTTCATTTCATTTCATTTCATTTCATTTCATTTCATTTCATTTCATTTCATTCGTCACGTCACAATCCGAAGTTCGTCACAATAATCCGAATTTCGTCACAATCATCCGAAGTTTGTCACGTCACTAACCGAAGTTCATTTCATTTCATTTCATTTCATATTTCATATTTCATATTTCATATTTCATATTTCATATTTCATATTTCATATTTCATATTTCTTATTTCATATTTCATATTTTATATTTCATATTTCATATTTCATATTTCATATTTCATATTTCATATTTCATATTTCATATTTCATATTTCATATTTCATATTTCATATTTCATATTTCATATTTCATATTTCATATTTCATATTTCATATTTCATATTTCATATTTCATTTCATTTCATTTCATTTCATTTCATTTCCTTTCATTTCATTTCATTTCATTGCATTTCATTTCATTTCATTTCTCTTCATTTCCTTTCATTTAATTTCATTTCATTTCATTTCATTTCATTTCATTTCATTTCATTTCATTTCACTTCACTTCATTTCATTTCATTTCATTTCATTTCATTTCATTTCATTTCATTTCATTTCATTTCATTTCATTCGTCACGTCACAATCCGAAGTTCGTCACAATAATCCGAATTTCGTCACAATCATCCGAAGTTTGTCACGTCACTAACCGAAGTTCATTTCATTTCATTTCATTTCATATTTCATATTTCATATTTCATATTTCATATTTCATATTTCATATTTCATATTTCATATTTCATATTTCATATTTCATATTTCATATTTCTTATTTCATATTTCATATTTCATATTTCATATTTCATATTTCATATTTCATATTTCATATTTCATATTTCATATTTCATATTTCATATTTCATATTTCATATTTCATATTTCATATTTCATATTTCATATTTCATATTTCATATTTCATATTTCATATTTCATATTTCATATTTCATATTTCTTTCATATTTCATATTTCATATTTCATATTTCATATTTCATATTTCATATTTCATATTTCATATTTCATATTTCATATTTCATATTTCATATTTCATATTTCATATTTCATATTTCATATTTCATATTTCATATTTCATATTTCATATTTCATATTTCATATTTCATATTTCATATTTCATATTTCATATTTCATATTTCATATTTCATATTTCATATTTCATATTTCATATTTCATATTTCATATTTCATATTTCATATTTCATATTTCATATTTCATATTTCATATTTCATATTTCATATTTCATATTTCATATTTCATATTTCATATTTCATATATCATTTCATTTCATTTCATTTCATTTCATTTCATTTCATTTCATTTCATTTCATTTCATTTCATTTCATTTCATTTCATTTCATTTCATTTCATTTCATTTCATTTCATTTCATTTCATTTCATTTCATTTCATTTCATTTCATTTCATTTCATTTCATTTCATTTCATTTCATTTCATTTCATTTCATTTCATTTCATTTCATTTCATTTCATTTCATTTCATTTCATTTCATTTCATTTCATTTCATTTCATTTCATTTCATTTCATTTCATTTCATTTCATTTCATTTCATTTCATTTCATTTCATTTCATTTCATTTCATTTCATTTCATTTCATTTCATTTCATTTCATTTCATTTCATTTCATTTCATTTCATTTCATTTCATTTCATTTCATTTCATTTCATTTCATTTCATTTCATTTCATTTCATTTCATTTCATTTCATTTCATTTCATTTCATTTCATTTCATTTCATTTCATTTCATTTCATTTCATTTCATTTCATTTCATTTCATTTCATTTCATTTCATTTCATTTCATTTCATTTCATTTCATTTCATTTCATTTCATTTCATTTCATTTCATTTCATTTCATTTCATTTCATTTCATTTCATTTCATTTCATTTCATTTCATTTCATTTCATTTCATTTCATTTCATTTCATTTCATTTCATTTCATTTCATTTCATTTCATTTCATTTCATTTCATTTCATTTCATTTCATTTCATTTCATTTCATTTCATTTCATTTCATTTCATTTCATTTCATTTCATTTCATTTCATTTCATTTCATTTCATTTCATTTCATTTCATTTCATTTCATTTCATTTCATTCGTCACGTCACCATCCGAAGTTCGTCACATCATTATCCGAAGTTTGTCACAGCAATATCCGAATTTCGTCACGTCACTATCCGAAGTTCGTCACAGCACTATCCGAAGTTTGTCACAATAATCCGAAGTTCGTCACAATAATCCGAAGTTCGTCACGTCACTATTCGAAGTTCGTCACAATAATCCGCATTGCGTCACAATAATCCGAAGTTCGTCACGTCACTATCCGAAGTTCGTCACAATAATCCGAAATTCGTCACAATCATCCGAAGTTTGTCACGTCACTAACCGAAGTTCATTTCATTTCATTTCATATTTCATATTTCATATTTCATATTTCATATTTCATATTTCATATTTCATATTTCATATTTCATATTTCATATTTCATATTTCATATTTCATATTTCATATTTCATATTTCATATTTCATATTTCATATTTCATATTTCATATTTCATATTTCATATTTCATATTTCATATTTCATATTTCATATTTCATATTTCATATTTCATATTTCATATTTCATATTTCATATTTCATATTTCATATTTCATATTTCATATTTCATATTTCATATTTCATATTTCATATTTCATATTTCATATTTCATATTTCATATTTCATATTTCATATTTCATATTTCATATTTCATATTTCATTTCATTTCATTTCATTTCATTTCATTTCCTTTCATTTCATTTCATTTCATTTCATTTCATTTCATTTCATTTCATTGCATTTCATTTCATTTCATTTCTCTTCATTTCCTTTCATTTAATTTCATTTCATTTCATTTCATTTCATTTCATTTCATTTCATTTCATTTCATTTCACTTCACTTCATTTCATTTCATTTCATTTCATTTCATTTCATTTCATTTCATTTCATTTCATTTCATTCGTCACGTCACAATCCGAAGTTCGTCACAATAATCCGAATTTCGTCACAATCATCCGAAGTTTGTCACGTCACTAACCGAAGTTCATTTCATTTCATTTCATTTCATATTTCATATTTCATATTTCATATTTCATATTTCATATTTCATATTTCATATTTCATATTTCATATTTCTTATTTCATATTTCATATTTCATATTTCATATTTTATATTTCATATTTCATATTTCATATTTCATATTTCATATTTCATATTTCATATTTCATATTTCATATTTCATATTTCATATTTCATATTTCATATTTCATATTTCATATTTCATATTTCATATTTCATATTTCATATTTCATATTTCATATTTCATATTTCATATTTCATATTTCTTTCATATTTCATATTTCATATTTCATATTTCATATTTCATATTTCATATTTCATATTTCATATTTCATATTTCATATTTCATATTTCATATTTCATATTTCATATTTCATATTTCATATTTCATATTTCATATTTCATATTTCATATTTCATATTTCATATTTCATATTTCATATTTCATATTTCATATATCATTTCATTTCATTTCATTTCATTTCATTTCATTTCATTCGTCACGTCACAATCCGAAGTTCGTCACATCATTATCCGAAGTTTGTCACAGCAATATCCGAATTTCGTCAAGTCACTATCCGAAGTTCGTCACAGCACTATCCGAAGTTTGTCACAATAATCCGAAATTCGTCACAATAATCCGAAGTTCGGCACATTTATCCGAATTTCGTCACGTCACTATCCGAATTTCGTCACAATTATCAGAATTTTATCACGTCACTATCCGAAGTTCGTCACAATAATACGAAGTTCGTCACAATAATCCGAAGTTCGTCACATTTATCCGAATTTTGTCACGTCACTATCCGAATTTCGTCACAATTATCCGAATTTTATCACGTCACTATCCGAAGTTCATTACGACACTATCCGAATTTCGTCACGATTATCCGAATTTCGTCACAATAATCCGAAGTTCGTCACGTCACTATTCGAAGTTCGTCACAATAATCCGAATTGCGTCACAATAATCCGAAGTTCGTCACGTCACTAACCGAAGTTCATTTCATTTCATTTCATATTTCATATTTCATATTTCATATTTCATATTTCATATTTCATATTTCATATTTCATATTTCATATTTCATATTTCATATTTCATATTTCATATTTCATATTTCATATTTCATATTTCATATTTCATATTTCATATTTCATATTTCATATTTCATATTTCATATTTCATATTTCATATTTCATATTTCATATTTCATATTTCATATTTCATATTTCATATTTCATATTTCATATTTCATATTTCATATTTCATATTTCATATATCATTTCATTTCTTTTCATTTCATTTCATTTCGTTTCGTTTCGTTTCGTTTCGTTTCGTTTCGTTTCGTTTCGTTTCGTTTCGTTTCGTTTCGTTTCGTTTCGTTTCGTTTCGTTTCGTTTCGTTTCGTTTCGTTTCGTTTCGTTTCGTTTCGTTTCGTTTCGTTTCGTTTCGTTTCGTTTCGTTTCGTTTCGTTTCGTTTCGTTTCGTTTCGTTTCGTTTCGTTTCGTTTCGTTTCGTTTCGTTTCGTTTCGTTTCGTTTCGTTTCGTTTCGTTTCGTTTCGTTTCGTTTCGTTTCGTTTCGTTTCGTTTCGTTTCGTTTCGTTTCGTTTCGTTTCGTTTCGTTTCGTTTCGTTTCGTTTCGTTTCGTTTCGTTTCATTTCATTTCATTTCATTTCATTTCATTTCATTTCATTTCATATTTCATATTTCATATTTCATATTTCATATTTCATATTTCATATTTCATTTCATTTCATATTTCATTTCATTTCATTTCATTTCATTTCATTTCATTTCATTTCATTTCATTTCATTTCATTTCATTTCATTTCATTTCATTTCATTTCATTTCATTTCATTCGTCACGTCACAATCCGAAGTTCGTCACAATAATCCGCATTGCGTCACAATAATCCGAAGTTCGTCACGTCACTATCCGAAGTTCGTCACAATAAGCCGAAATTCGTCACAATCATCCGAAGTTTGTCACGTCAATAACCGAAGTTCATTTCATTTCATTTCATTTCATTTCATTTCATTTCATTTCATTTCATTTCATTTCATTTCATTTCATTTCATTTCATATTTCATATTTCATATTTCATATTTCATATTTCATATTTAATATTTCATATTTCATATTTCATATTTCATATTTCATATTTCATATTTCATATTTCATATTTCATATTTCATATTTCTTATTTCTTATTTCATATTTCATATTTCATATTTCATATTTCATATTTCATATTTCATATTTCATATTTCATTTCATTTCATATTTCATTTCATTTCATTTCATTTCATTTCATTTCATTTCATTTCATTTCATTTCATTTCATTTCATTTCATTTCATTTCATTTCATTTCATTCGTCACGTCACAATCCGAAGTTCGTCACAATAATCCGCATTGCGTCACAATAATCCGAAGTTCGTCACGTCACTATCCGAAGTTCGTCACAATAATCCGAAATTCGTCACAATCATCCGAAGTTTGTCACGTCAATAACCGAAGTTCATTTCATTTCATTTCATATTTCATATTTCATATTTCATATTTCATATTTCATATTTCATATTTCATATTTCATATTTCATATTTCATATTTCATATTTCATATTTCATATTTCATATTTCATATTTCATATTTCATATTTCATATTTCATATTTCATATTTCATATTTCATATTTCATATTTCATATTTCATATTTCATATTTCATATTTCATATTTCATATTTCATATTTCATATTTCATATTTCATATTTCATATTTCATATTTCATATTTCATATTTCATATTTCATATTTCATATTTCATATTTCATATTTCATATTTCATATTTCATATTTCATATTTCATATTTCATATTTCATATTTCATATTTCATTTTTCATATTTCATATTTCATATTTCATATTTCATATTTCATATTTCATATTTCATATTTCATATTTCATATTTCATATTTCGTATTTCATATTTCATATTTCATATTTCATATTTCATATTTCATATTTCATATTTCATATTTCATATTTCATTTCATTTCATTTCATTTCATTTCATTTTATTTCGAAGTTCGTCACATCATGATCCGAAGTTTGTCACAGCAATATCCGAATTTCGTTACGTCACTATCCGAAGTTCGTCATAGTAATCCGAAGTTCGTCACAAGAATCCTAATCTCGTCACGTCACTATCCGAAGTTCGTCACAGCACTATCCGAAGTTTGTCACAATAATCCGAAGTTCGTCACAATAATCCGAAGTTCGTCACGTCACTATTCGAAGTTCGTCACAATAATCCGCATTGCGTCACAATAATCCGAAGTTCGTCACGTCACTATCCGAAGTTCGTCACAATAATCCGAAATTCGTCACAATCATCCGAAGTTTGTCACGTCACTAACCGAAGTTCATTTCATTTCATTTCATATTTCATATTTCATATTTCATATTTCATATTTCATATTTCATATTTCATATTTCATATTTCATATTTCATATTTCATATTTCATATTTCATATTTCATATTTCATATTTCATATTTCATATTTCATATTTCATATTTCATATTTCATATTTCATATTTCATATTTCATATTTCATATTTCATATTTCATATTTCATATTTCATATTTCATATTTCATATTTCATATTTCATATTTCATATTTCATATTTCATATTTCATATTTCATATTTCATATTTCATATTTCATATTTCATATTTCATATTTCATATATCATTTCATTTCGTTTCGTTTCGTTTCGTTTCGTTTCGTTTCGTTTCGTTTCGTTTCGTTTCGTTTCGTTTCGTTTCGTTTCGTTTCGTTTCGTTTCGTTTCGTTTCGTTTCGTTTCGTTTCGTTTCGTTTCGTTTCATTGTGTCATGTCGCTTTCCGAAGTTTGTCACGTCACTATCCAATTTTCGTCACAATTATCCGAATTTCGTCACGTCGCTATCCGAAGTTCGTCACAATAATCCGAAGTTCGTCACGTCACTATCCGAAGTTCGTCACAATTATCCGAATTTCGTCACGTCAATATCCGAAAATCGTCTAATACTAGTCAAAATTCGTCACAATTTCATTTCATTTTATTTAATTTCATTTCGAAGTTCGTCACATCATTATCAGAAGTTTGTCACAGCAATATCCGAATTTCGTCACGTCACTATCCGAAGTTACTCTCGTCATTTACCAAAATTTGTCACAATAATCCAAAAACCTCACGTCACTTTCTAAAGTTCGTCACAATAATCCGAAGTTCGTCACGTCACTATCCGAAGTTCGTCTTAAGAATCCAAAAATCGTCACGTCACTATCCAAATTACGTCGCAATTATCCAAACTTCGTCACGTCATTTTCCGAACTTCGTCACAATAATCCAAAGGTTGTCTTAATTATCCGAATGTCTTGACGTCACTATCCGGACTTCGTCACAATAATCCGAAGTTCGTTGCGTCGCTGTCTAGTTATTATTTGTAAGTTTTTATGGTGTACAATAAAGAGTATTTTATTCTATTCTATTCTATTCTATCCGAAGTTTGTCGCAATAATCCGAAGTTCGCCACCAAAATCCGAAGTTCGTCACGTCATAATCCGAAGTTTTTCATGTCATTATCCGAAGTTCGTCACAGCATTATCCGAAGTTCGGCACTTCATTATCAGAAGTTCGTCACAGCATAATCCGAAGTTCGTCACAGCGTCATCCGAGTTCGTCACAGCATTTTTCGAAGTTCGTCACGTCACTATCCTAGGTTCGTCACAGCGTTATCCGAAGTTCGTCAAAGTAATCCGAAGTTCGTCACAACTATCCGAAGTTCGTCACGTCACTATCCGAATTTCGTCATGTCACTATCCGAAGTTCGTTACAATAATCCGAATTTCGTCACGTCATAATCCGAAGTTTGTCACGTCACTATACAAATTTCGTCACAATTATCCGAATTTCGTCACTTCACTATTCGAAGTTCGTCACAATAATCCGAAGTTCGTCACAATAATCCGAAGTTCGTCATGTCATAATCCGAAGTTCGTCACGTCACTATCCGAATTTCGTCACAATTATCCCAATTGCGTCACGTCACTATCCGAAGTTCGTCACAATAATCCGAAGTTCGTCACATTTATCCGAATTTCGTCACGTTACTATCCGAAGTTCGTCACGTCACTATCCGAAGTTCGTCTGGTCACTATTTGAATTTTATCACAGTTATCCGAATTTCGTCACGTCACTATCCGAAGTTCGTCACAATAATCCGAAGTTCGTCACAAAAATCCAAATTTCGTCATGTCACTATCCGAAGTTCGTCACAATTATCCGAATTTTGTCACGTCATAATCCGAAGTTTGTCACGTCACTATCCGAATTTCGTTTCAATTATCCGAATTTCGTCATGTCACTATCCGAAGTTCGTCACAATAATCCGAAGTTCAAAGCTATATAAATTTGCATATGCCCTCAGAGAAATAAAGAAAAGTACAGATCTCAAAACAGCAATAGTAACATACTATGCGTACGCGTTCGCTTGGCTTAAATACGGAATAATATTATGGGGTAACAGTACAGACGCACCTTCGCTATATACAATGCAGAAGAAACTTATAAGAACATTGGTTAACATAGAAGACACCGACTCATGTAAACCACACTTCAAAGAACTAAACATCCTAACACTACCGTGCCTCATCATCATCTGCCTAGCCTTTTCCCAACTATGTTGGGGTCGGCTTCCAGTTTAACCGAATGCAGCTGAATACCAGTGTTTTACATGGAGCGACTGCCTGTCTGACCTCCACAACCCAGTAACTGGGTAACATGATACCCCTTGGTTAAACTGGTTGTCAGACTTTCGGGCTTCTGACTACAAGTAACGACTGTCAAAGATCTACAAATGACAGCCGGGACCAACGGCTTAACGTGCTTTCCGAGGCACGGAGGAGTCTTGGTATGTAATAAATGGTCACCCATCCACGGACCGACCTCGTCAAGCGTAGCTTAACCTTCGATCGACCCATGCGGCTGTTATAATTTAGCCACAAGCTCCCTAACCTAACACTACCGTGTCTCTACATATTTGAAATCTGCAAATTTGTAAGGAGGTACCCACAATTCTACAGCAAAAGAGAAGACATACAAACAGAAATCAAACTCAGACTTGGAAATAGACTCAACCTGCCAACTTCACGATTAAAAATGCACTCCTCTAGTGCGTTTGTCATGTCAATAAAAATCTGTAATAAATTGCCTGAATACATAAAAAACACAGAAACAAACAATATATTTATAAATAAACTAAAACGATTTCTCTTAGACAAAGCTTACTACACGATTGACGAATACTTCAAAGATAAATTCCTCCTAGACAAACGAAGATAATTAGAATAAACAAGTAGTACCTAATACATCTATTTACCTTATCTACCGTGCAATATCTTTAATTACTTACTACTTAGTTAATAATAAATTACAGCTAATATATAAATAAATATATAAAATAACTAGCTGTACCCTGCCACGCTTCGCTGTGGCACATTGTAATTGAATGGTTAAAAAAAAAAGAGAAAATGACGTGTGGCACTCGGAGACTGCCACGGTAAAGCTATTGCATAGCATTTTTTATCAACTCCTCTCCCCCTCCCATCCCCCTCCCCTCCCTCTCTCCTTCCCTCTTCCTTAAACCTCCCACGCCCCTCCCCTCACCCCTCCCTAACTTTCCCTGTCCTCCCCCAACCGGCTCTTGCCTCTTCCCGTCCCCCGTTCCCTTCCCCTCTCACCTCACTCTTCCCCTACCCCACCCCTCTCCTCCACCCCCTCCCTTTGTCCTGACCTCCCTCCTCTCCCACTCCCCATCCCTCCCCTCCCTCCCCTGCCCATCCCTCCCTTCTCACAATCTCCCCTTCACCCTCTCACGATCCCCACTCCAACTCCCCTCTCCCCCTCCCCTCCCTCTTCCCTCTCCTCGTGATATTTCAAAAAGTCATTAAAAGTTCTGCTATGACTATTAAAAAGCAAGGGTTGGTGATAAAAAAGTGCAAATTTAGAGTTGTATGTATTTTTTGATGCCTCATAATAAAAAATAAAAAAAAATAAAAATTATCAAAAAAATAAAATAAAAAATTTTGGGGTGAACACCCCTTATCACTTACAGGTTAGAAAAATAGATAATAGCCAATTCTCAAGCTTACTGAATATGCATAAAAAATTTCATGACAATCGGTAAAGCCGTTTCGGAGGAGTATGGGAACGAACATTGTGACACGAGAATTTTATATATAAGAAGATTACCTAATATATAATTTAGAAAATATCTATTAATAATAAATAAATAAATATATAAATAAATAAATAAATAAATATAGAAATATTAATAATAAACAAAATTAATATAAATCTACTTATACATAATATCTACTTAAATATCTAAATATAAGATTTACTTCCTTAATTTCAATATTATTATGTTTTTAAACAAAAAGCGCTTATTCCTCTCCTCTAAAAAACTAACTTGCTGTGCCCGACAGGGTCCATAATTGTTTCTCTATAGTTACCTACCAGCCTTGTATACATTATGGAATGCAATAAAGTATTGAGTATTGAGTATTGAGTATCGAAGTTCGTCTGGTCACTATTTAAATTTTATCACAATTATCCGAATTTCGTCACGTCACTATCCGAAGTTCGTCACAATAATCCGAAGTTCGTCACAAAAATCCGAAGTTCGTCACGTCATAATCCGAAAATCGTCACAATAATCCGAAGTTCGTCACAATTATCCGAATAGCGTCACGTCACTATCCGAAGTTCGTCACAATAATCCGAAGTTCGACACATTTATCCGAATTTCGTCACGTTACTATCCGAAGTTCGTCACGTCACTTTCCGAAGTTCGTCACGTCACTATCCGAATTTTATCACAATTATCCGAATTTCGTCACGTCACTATCCGAAGATCGTCACAATAATCCGAAGTTCGTCACAAAAATCCAAAGTTCATCACGTCATAATCCGATAATCGTCACAATAATCCGAAGTTCGTCACAATTATTCGACTTTCGTCACGTAACGTCACTATCCGAAGTTCGTCACAATAATCCGAAGTTCGTCATGTCATAATCCGGATTTCGTCACGTCTCTATCCGAATTTCGTCACAATTATCCGAACTTCGTCACAATAATCCGAAGTTCGTTACAGTTTTATCTCATTTTATTTCATTTCGTTTCGTTTCGTTTCGTTTCGTTCCGTTTCGTTTCGTTTCGTTTCGTTTCGTTTCGAATCGTTTCGTTTCGTTTCGTTTCGTTTCGTTTCGTTTCGTTTCGTTTCGTTTCGTGTCGTGTCGTGTCGTTTCATTTCAATACATTTTATTTCATTTCATTTCATTTCATTTCTTTTCGAAGATCGTCACATCATTATCCGAAGTTCGTCACAGCATTATCCGAAGTTCGTCACAGCATAATCCGAAGTTCGTCACATTAATCCGAATTTCGTCATAAAAATCCGAAGTTCGTCACGTCATAATCCGAAAATAGTCACAATAATCCGAAGTTCGTCACAATTTTTCGAAATTCGTCACGTCACTATCCGTAGTTCGTCACAATACTCCGAAGTTCGTCATGTCATAATCCGAAGTTCGTCACGTCACTATCCGAATTTCGTCACTATTATCCGAACTTCGTTACGCCTTTTTCCGAAGTTTGTCACAATAATCCGAAGTTACTCTTAATTATCCGCATTTCGTCACGTTACTATTCGAAGTTCGTTACAATTATCCCAAATTTTGTGACGTCACTATCCGGAGTTCGTCACAATAATCCGAAATTCTTCAAGTCACTATCCGAATTTCTTCTTAATTATCCGAATTTCGTCACGTCACTTTCCGAAGTTCGTCACGTCACTATCCGAAATTTTCACATTTATCCGAATTTCGTCACGTCACTATCCAAAGTTCGTCACAGCGTCATCCGAGATCGTCACAGCATTTTTCGAAGTTCGTCGCGTCACTATCCTAGGTTCGTCACAGCGTCATCCGAAGTTCGTCACAGTAGTTTGTAGTTCGTCACAACTATCCGAAGTTAGTCACGTCACTATCCGAAGTTCATTACAATTATCCCAATTTTGTTACGTCACTATCCGGAGTTCGTCACAATAATCCGAAGTTCGTCACGTCACTATCCGAAGTTCGTTTTAAGAATCCAAAAATCGTCACGTCACTATCCGAATTACTTCTCAATTATCCAAACTTCGTCACGTCACTTTCCGAACTTCGTCACAATAATCCAAAGGTTGTCTTGATTATCCGAATTTCTTGACGTCACTATCCGGAGTTCGTCACAATAATCCGAAGTTCGTCACGTTGCTATCCGAAGTTTGTCGCAATAATCCGAAGTTCGCCACAAAAATCCGAAGTTCGTCACGTCATAATCCGAAGTTTTTCATGTCATTATCCGAAGTTCGTCACAGCATAATCCGAAGTTCGTCACAGCGTCATCCGAGTTCGTCACAGCATTTTTCGAAGTTTGTCACGTCACTATCCTAGGTTCGTTACAGCGTCATCCGAAGTTCGTCAAAGTAATCCAAAGTTCGTCACAACTATCCGAAGTTCGTCACGACACTATCCGAATTTCGTCACAATTATCCAAATTGCATCACGTCATTATCCGAAGTTCGTCACAATAATCCGAAGTTTATCACATTTATCCAAATTTCGTCATGTCACTATCCGAAGTTCGTCACGATTATCCGAATTTTGTCACGTCACTATCCCAATTTCGTCACAAGTATCCGAATTTCGTCACGTCGCTATCCGAAGTTCGTCACAATAATCCGAAATTCGTTACAAAAATCCGAAGTTCGTCACGTCATAATCCGAAAATCGTCACAATAATCCGAAGTTCGTCACAATAATTCGAAGTTCGTCACATTAATCCGAATTTCGTCATAAAAATCCGAAGTTCGTCACGTCATAATCCGAAAATAGTCACAATAATCCGAAGTTCGTCACAATTTTTCGAAATTCGTCACGTCACTATCCGTAGTTCGTCACAGTAATCCGAAGTTCGTCATGTCATAATCCGAAGTTCGTCACGTCACTATCCGAATTTCGTCACAATTATCCGAACTTCGTTACGCCTTTTTCCGAAGTTTGTCACAATAATCCGAAGTAACTCTTAATTATCCGCATTTCGTCACGGTACTATTCGAAGTTCGTTACAATTATCCCAAATTTTGTGACGTCACTATCCGGAGTTCGTCACAATAATCCGAAATTCTTCAAGTCACTATCCGAATTTCTTCTTAATTATCCGAATTTCGTCACGTCACTTTCTGAAGTTCGTCACGTCACTATCCGAAATTTTCACATTTATCCGAATTTCGTCACGTCACTATCCAAAGTTCGTCACAGCGTCATCCGAGATCGTCACAGCATTTTTCGAAGTTTGTCGCGTCACTATCCTAGGTTCGTCACAGCGTCATCCGAAGTTCGTCACAGTAGTTTGTAGTTCGTCACAACTATCCGAAGTTAGTCACGTCACTATCCGAAGTTCATTACAATTATCCCAATTTTGTTACGTCACTATCCGGAGTTCGTCACAATAATCCGAAGTTCGTCACGTCACTATCCGAAGTTCGTTTTAAGAATCCAAAAATCGTCACGTCACTTTCCGAACTTCGTCACAATAATCCAAAGGTTGTCTTGATTATCTGAATTTCTTGACGTCACTATCCGGAGTTCGTCACAATAATCCGAAGTTCGTCACGTTGCTATCCGAAGTTTGTCACGTCACTATCCGAAGTTCGTTACAATTATCCCAATTTTGTTACGTCACTATCCGGAGTTCGTCACAATAATCCAAAGGTTGTCTTGATTATCTGAATTTCTTGACGTCACTATCCGGAGTTCGTCACAATAATCCGAAGTTCGTCACGTTGCTATCCGAAGTTTGTCACGTCACTATCCGAAGTTCGTTACAATTATCCCAATTTTGTTACGTCACTATCCGGAGTTCGTCACAATAATCCGAAGTTCGTCACGTCACTATCCGAAGTTCGTTTTAAGAATCCAAAAATCGTCACGTCACTATCCGAATTACTTCTCAATTATCCAAACTTCGTCACGTCACTTTCCGAACTTCGTCACAATAATCCAAAGGTTGTCTTGATTATCCGAATTTCTTGACGTCACTATCCGGAGTTCGTCACAATAATCCGAAGTTCGTCACAACTATCCGAAGTTAGTCACGTCACTATCCGAAGTTCGTTACAATTATCCCAATTTTGTTACGTCACTATCCGGAGTTCGTCACAATAATCCGAAGTTCGTCACGTCACTATCCGAAGTTTGTTTTAAGAATCCAAAAATCGTCACGTCACTTTCCGAACTTCGTCACAATAATCCAAAGGTTGTCTTGATTATCCGAATTTCTTGACGTCACTATCCGGAGTTCGTCACAATAATCCGAAGTTCGTCACGTCGCTATCCGAAGTTTGTCGCAATAATCCGAAGTTCGCCACAAAAATCCGAAGTTCGTCACGTCATAATCCGAAGTTTTTCATGTCATTATCCGAAGTTCGTCACAGCATAATCCGAAGTTCGTCACAGCGTCATCCGAGATCGTCACAGCATTTTTCGAAGTTTGTCACGTCACTATCCTAGGTTCGTTACAGCGTCATCCGAAGTTCGTCAAAGTAATCCAAAGTTCGTCACAACTATCCGAAGTTCGTCACGTCACTATCCGAATTTCGTCACAATTATCCAAATTGCATCACGTCATTATCCGAAGTTCGTCACAATAATCCGAAGTTCGTCACAAAAATCCGAAGTTCGTCACGTCATAATCCGAAGTTCGTTACATCACTATCCCAATTTCGTCACAAATATCCGAACTTCGTGACGTCACTATCCGAAGTTCGTCACAATTTCAATTCATCTCATCTCGTCTCGTCTCGTCTCGTCTCGTCTCGTCTCGTCTCGTCTCGTCTCGTCTCGTCTCGTCTCGTCTCGTCTCGTCTCGTCTCGTCTCGTCTCGTCTCGTCTCGTCTCGTCTCGTCTCGTCTCGTCTCGTCTCGTCTCGTCTCGTCTCGTCTCGTCTCGTCTCGTCTCGTCTCGTCTCGTCTCGTCTCGTCTCGTCTCGTCTCGTCTCGTCTCGTCTCGTCTCGTCTCGTCTCGTCTCGTCTCGTCTCGTCTCGTCTCGTCTCGTCTCGTCTCGTCTCGTCTCGTCTCGTCTCGTCTCGTCTCGTCTCGTCTCATCTCATCTCATCTCATCTCATCTCATCTCATCTCATCTCATTTCATTTCATTTCATTTTATTTCCGAAGTTCGTCACGTCTTTATCCGAAGTTCAACACAGCATAATCTAAATTGCGTCACGTCACTATCCGAAGTTCGTCACTAGAATCCGAATTTTGTCACGTCATTATCCGAAGTTCGTCACAGCAGTGTCCGAAGTTCGTCACGTCTATATCCGAAATTCGTCACAGCATAATCCGAAGTTCATCACGTCATTATCCGAACTTCGTCACGTCACCATCCCAATTTCGTCACAAGTATCCAAATTTCGTCACGTCATTATTCGAAAATCGTCACAGCAGTATCCGAAGTTCGTCACGTCTTTATCCGAAGTTCGTCACAGCATAATCCGATATGCGTCACAGCGTATCCGAAGTTCGTCACGTCACTATCCGAAGTTCGTCACGTAACTATCCCAATTTCGTCACAAATATCCAAACTTCGTCACGTCACTATCCGAATTTCGTCACGTCATTATCCGAAGTTCGTCACAGCAATATCCGCAGTTCGTCACGTCTTTATTCGAGAATCGTCACAGCATAATCCGAATTGCGTCACGTCACTAACCGAAGTTCGCCACAATAATCCAAATTTCGTCACGTCATTATCCGAAGTTCGTCACAGCAGTATCCGAAGTTCGTCACGTCTATATCCGAAATTCGTCACAGCATAATCCGAAGTTCATCACGTCATTATCCGAACTTCGTCACGTCACCATCCCAATTTCGTCACAAGTATCCAAATTTCGTCACGTCATTATTCGAAAATCGTCACAGCAGTATCCGAAGTTCGTCACGTCTTTATCCGAAGTTCGTCACAGCATAATCCGATATGCGTCACAGCGTATCCGAAGTTCGTCACGTCACTATCCGAAGTTCGTCACGTAACTATCCCAATTTCGTCACAAATATCCAAACTTCGTCACGTCACTATCCGAATTTCGTCACGTCATTATCCGAAGTTCGTCACAGCAATATCCGCAGTTCGTCACGTCTTTATTCGAGAATCGTCACAGCATAATCCGAATTGCGTCACGTCACTAACCGAAGTTCGCCACAATAATCCGAATTTCGTCACGTCATTATTCGAAGTTCGTCACAGCAGTATCCGAAGTTCGTCACGTCTTTATCCGAAGTTCGTCACAGCATAATCCGAAGTTCGTCACGTCACTATCCGAAGTTCGTCACGTCACTATCCCAATTTCGTCACAAATATCTGAATTTCACGTCACTCTTCGAAGTTCGTCACGTCACTATCCGAAGTTCGTCACAATAATTCGAAGTTTGTCACGTCACTATCCGAATAAAATTATGTCACAGCACTATCCGAAGTTCGTCACAATTATCCGATTTTCTTCACGTCACTATCTGAAGTTCATCACAATAATCCGAAGGTTGTCACGTCATAATCCGAAATTCGTCACGTCACTAACCCAATTTCGTCACAATTATCCGAACTTCCTCACGTCACTTTCCGAAGTTCGTCACGTCATAATCCGAAGTTCGTCACGTCACTATCCCAATTTCGTCACAAATATCCGAACTTCGTCACGTCACTATCCGAAGTTCGTCACAATAATCCGAAGTTCGTCACGTCACTATCCGAAGTTTGTCACAATAATCCGAAGTTCGTCACGTCACTATCTGAAGTTTGTCACAATAATCCGAAGTTCGTCACGTCATTATCCGAAGTTCGTCACAGCATAATCCGAAGTTCGTCACAATAATCCGAAGTTCGTCACATCACAATAATCCGAATTTCGCTACATCACTATTCGAAGTTCGTCATCGCATAATCCGAAGTTTGCACGTCATTATCCGATGTTCGTACAGCATAAAACGAAGTTCGTCACAGCATAATCCGAATTTCGTCACGTCACTATCCGAAGTTCGTCGCAATTATTTTTTTTTTTTTTTTTATTTATTTATTTATTTATTTATTTATTTATTTATTTATTTATTTATTTATTTATTTATTTATTTATTTATTTATTTATTTATTTATTTATTTATTTATTTATTTATTTATTTATTTATTTATTTATTTATTTATTTATTTATTTATTTATTTATTTATTTATTTATTTATTTATTTATTTATTTATTTATTTATTTATTTATTTATTTATTTATTTATTTATTTATTTATTTATTTATTTATTTATTTATTTATTTATTTATTTATTTATTTATTTATTTATTTATTTATTTATTTATTTATTGTATTTTTAGGAAGGCTTACAGACTAACAATCCAGTGTATTAAGAACATAATATTATACAAAATAGCTAATAACAAGCCTCCACATATAGTAAACAAAAAACAAAAAAGTCGATTAAAAAGATAGTGCAAACAGGTAAACATTATAATTTGCTAAGAATTGATAAGTCGACTGGTTGTCAAGAAAAAAAAAGACTGTGCCAAAAGCCGTCTTAAGGTCGAAACACGGGTGCAAAATAAGTCGACATTAAGGTCCCTAGGAAGTCTATTAAAACTAAGTGCACTTCTTATAGAGAAAACATTCCGCCTATAATAAGTCATTGCAAAAGGTACTTTCAATATTGGCCGTTGACGTAACCCCATCAGATTTGTGCGTAATGTCAGATTAGCAACGAGTTCAGGACAGTCAATGTGACCATTTGCGATACCCAGAAGTAAACTCATGTCTCCAATATAACGTCTCATCTCTAGAGGAAGGAAGTGGTACCGTTTGCAACGGTGCTGGTAGTCAACTGAGTATTGCTGTGCCCTGTAATCAAGACAGCGTAGAAACTTATCCTAAGTTCGTCACGTCACTGTCTGAAGTTCGTCACAATAATCCGAAATTCGTCACGTCATTATCCGAAATTCGTCACAGCATAATCCGAAGTTCGTCACGTCATTATCCGAAGTTCGTCACGTCATAATCCGAAGTTCGTCACAGCATAATCCGAAGTTCGTCACGTCATTATCCGAAATTCGTCTCGTCATTATCCGAAGGTCGTCACGTCATTATCCGAAATTCGTCACTAAGTAATCTGAATTTCGTTACGTCACTATCCGAAGTTCGTTACAATAATCCGAATTTCGTCACGTCACTATCCGAAGTTCGTCACAATAATCCAAAGTTCGTCACGTCATTATCCGAAGTTTGTCTTGTCACTATCCGAAATTCGTTTGTCGAAGTGCTAACACTATCCGAAGTTCGTCACAGCATTCTCCGAAGTTCGTCACAGCAGTATCCGAAGTTCGTCACGTCACTATCCGAAAGTCGTCACGTCATAATCCACAGCTCGTTACGTCGTTATCCGAAGTTCGTCACAGCATAATCCTAATTTCGTTAAGTCACTATCCGAAGTACGTCACAATAATCCGAAATTCGTCCCGTCATTATCCGAAGTTCATCACGTCATAATCCGAAGTTCGTCACGTCACTATCCAAAGTTCGTTACAGCATTATCCGAAGTTCGTCCCATCAAAATCCGAAGTTTGTCACGTCATCATCCGAAGTTCGTCACTTTATAATACAAAGTTCGTCTTGTCAGAATCCGAAGTTCGTCTCGTCATAATCCAAAGTTCGTCCCATCATAATCAGAAGTTCATCACGTCAAAATCTTAAATTGGTCACTGCAAAATACGGAGTCCGTTTCGTCGCAATCCGAAGTTTGTCACAGCATAGTACGATGATCGTCACGTCACCTGCGCCGGGGGTCACGGGGACCCATTCAAGGGGGGCTTGAAGACGGTGTTGTCCGTACCTTACCTAAACCAACTCCGAGCAAACCTTACTCTGAGCAAACATATCTTAGCGAACCTTACTCTTTTTTTTTTGTTGAGGGGTGGAAAATCGTCATGGATATCCCCCGCCCGGGGAGGCGGAGGGGTCTGTCAGACTCTTACTGACTAAAAACCACCCCATGTTCCTTCTCACACCTACGCCGGGGGTCACTGGGACGGAAGATACTTCCGCGACCCCCGACTTGTGCCGTCCCCGCGGGCCTTGCCAAGTCAGCGGGGGAGTGAGGTGTTAGACTCCCCTCGCGACACCTAAGAGGAGCGCGCGTGAACACGACGCGCCACCACCTCGGGTCCATGTACGTGGGGGCGGTGGACATCCCCGCGTCCGTTGCCCTGGACCCATTCAGGGGGGCTGGAAGAGGGCGTTGTCCACCCTCCGCCTGCGCTCGGTGCGTCTGCTGCGGGCCGGGTAAGTAGAAGACAGTGATCTCCCTCTCCCTTTCCGCAGCTTCCTTCTGTGAGATGACTGTTTCGCAGAAGGACACCACCGCGTCCCAGGACTCGACGCTGCCGACCGATCCTCTCGACCACGGCCGGCAGCGACAAGTCACTGCCTATACCAGAGACGAGGGCACGGCGCAACTCCTCCCGAGCGGCACACTCTGCCAGCGTATGCCGTGACAACGGGCGTGCGGCTCCCTGTTTATGCGACACAGGTACTTTCCGAAGGAACCGTGCCCGGAAAGTATCTGTGTCACCCGAAACGACAGGGAGCC
Source organism: Euplexia lucipara (assembly GCA_921972225.1). Taxonomy (NCBI): domain Eukaryota; kingdom Metazoa; phylum Arthropoda; class Insecta; order Lepidoptera; family Noctuidae; genus Euplexia; species Euplexia lucipara. The sequence goes on from OV179158.1 coordinate 59,470, forward strand.
GTGCCTCCTCCCGAGCCAACGCTCGAGCACCGGCCGGACCGCCTCGATGGTGACGAGGCCGGCGGTAGGGCGCGAAAGCCTGTCCCGCCATTCTGCCACCAGGACTTCGCGCAGCTGCGACCGACGCAACTCCATGTGTCGCTGCATTGGTCGCTCGCCTCGTAAGCGAAACTTACTCTGACCGAACCTAACTCTGAGCGAACCTTACTCTGAGCGAACCTAACTCTGAGCGAACCTAACTCTGAGCGAACCTAACAATGAGCGTACCTTACTCTGAGCGACCTTAATTCTAAGTGAACCTAACTATGACCAAACCTTGATCTGACCGAACCTATCTTTATCCTTTTACGCGTTACACGTCTTTCCGTTGTTCGGAGTTTTAATATTTTGCTATTTCCTTTTATTTTTCTACACTAATATTATAAAGAGGAAAACTTTGTTTGTTTGGTTGTAATGAATAGGCTTAAAAACTACTGGAACGTTTTTAAAAATTCTTTCACCAGTCGAAAGCAACATTATCCACGAGTAACATAGGCAAAATTTTATTTTGGGTAAAATAGGGTTCCGTAAGATATTTGGGTTTTTCGGACACAAGGTGGAATAAATCAACCACAAAAGTTACTTATTTTGAGTACGCTGCCTAAACTAGAAAAATAAAGCGTTAAAATATTCTAAATAATTGTAGATCTTATTTAATATCTACAAAAAAGTCCGCAAAACACTATACCTATCTAAGTTGAGCGAGGCACAACAACCATTTTGTTAGCTAAAAATGTTGAATTTAATTTACTACATTTAAACGCATTTATTTTACTCATGCTATTAATCTTTATCAAAATAAATTATTAAAAATAAATTTCATAACTAAGTACAGTTTATGTCGATATTATTTCTGTGGCCCTAGTGAAAAGGGGTATAAGTCCAATTTTGTCGAAAATGAGTTAAGTGTACCAAAGTGATCAGAAAAAAATGCTCTATCGTTTGGTGAAGACAGATCTAAGCTATCTCTAAATATAAGAAAGTTACTAAGTGTAAAAGGGTCCAACTGAGACCAAAAAAACTGTAAGAGGCGGTTTTCTGATCACTTTGGTACACTTAACTCATTTTCAACAAAATTGGACTTATACCCCTTTTCACTAGGGCCACAGATTTGTTCTTTGAATGATTAAAATTGGACGTTTGGTTTCGAAGTTATTACGACATTAAAATATTACGATTTCTGCTGCACGGCCCGTTGCGAAGTTTTTGCTGACCGTGTATTTCCGGTAGGCTATTTGCAGCGGTAACCAAAATCCACGCGGGCGGAGCCGCGGGCGATCGCTATGTTAGCGAAAGATGGGCTAACTATAGCATCTTCTTCTTCTTTTTCTTCTTTTTTCTTTGTATTTTCTTTCTTTCTTTTCATCAGAGACTGATATTGTTTGATTGTTACTGTCGTACGTAATTCATTAGTGAGATGTAATTTTAAGAAATAAACTATAAGTAATAAGTTAAAAATAATAATGATTGGCGTTTGTTATTTTTATATTCCCTCATGGTTCACAGCGCTCCATGCCTATTTCACGCATATACCTGTTCAATGTTAAAATGGAATGTTCGTAACCCTGATTATAAAATAGGTGATGTAGTATTAATAAAAGAAGATAACTTACCTCCAGCTAAATGGTTACACGGTAGAATTATACAGCTGCATCCGGGTAAAGATGGCTTGACGCGCGTTGTTACTATTCGTTGTAAGGGCACTACGATTAAACGTCCAATTTCAAAATTGTGTTTCCTTCCTGTTACTGAGTAAGTAAAATGTTGTTAAAATTGTAAGCATTTATTTTGTGCAAATATTTGTTGTATTAATATGTTTTTTCTTATAATAATAATAATAATAAATTGTTTATTTATCCCAATAATGCACACAGACGTGTTGCACTATTGTTTTAAATACCGTGTTATACTTTGTGTATCATTAAACTTATTAAGTACTTGTGTTTTGATTGAGTTCAAACGAACTCAATAATTATGTCACAATGTTTTACCTGTATGTTGTTATTCTACCTTGTCAAGTAGATAAAGTTTAGTTGTATTTTTCATGCTTTGATCGGAACCATATCTGTCAACCTTATTGCAATCATATGTAATGATACCGTCCACTATTTAATGCGTAATTATCATACAGTCCATTTGTTCTTGAAGTTGCTGAGATTGTTCATGGTGGGCGGTACTAAAAGGAACATATCCCTTTTGGTGGGCGGAATGTTCAATGTTAAAATAATAATAATAAATGTCCGATCGATCCCAACGTTATCCAAAGAAAATAACTGATATTTAATCAAAAAACTACCTGCTAGCTCGATAGATGGCGTTGGGATCGAATTAGATCTCGGTATGGTTTCGTTACCTGACAGAGTATATAGTCCTCGAGTTTAATTGATTAAAATTGTCTTTCTCTGAAGTACTGCGTTTTATTTGGCTTCAAGGCATCTTGTACTGATATTGTACAATACCACATCCTTACACATTTACATTAAGTCAGTTATTTTTTGACTACACTAGAAATTACTTACCATGAAAAAATTTACCCCCCCCCCCAAAAAGATATGTTATATTTCTAATGAATTCACTTGAAACTTTGTATGTAGGTTCCACCAGTGAAGCAAGTGAGTATTAAGAGAGGTGTTTTTGATTTTTTCCAGGTTTCTTCACGATGTGTTCCTTCACCGCCTGTCAGTGGTGTCTAAATACTCTTAGAAAATACATATACCACCACGTACTTGCCAGGGTAGAAATCTGCCGCAGAAATTGTCTGACCTAGGTTTTCTAAATCTGTAGGTATATGTACTAATATTACAAAGAGAGACAATTTGATTTTTTTAATGTTTGTTTATACACGTAATCGATAGACCATGGAAAAGGCGATAACTAAGCGAAGAACCCAAATTCTGCCGGAAATCATTACTCCACGCGGACGAAGTCGCGGGCAAAAGCTAGTCTTAAATAAACACGTTTTCCAATCATAAGTCAAAACTTTTGTTTGACGTTATGTAAGTATTTTTCATCAGACCTTAACCGTGCTTCTAGTGAGGTAAAATATTTTTAAAATCATTGAAATGGAAGAGGGCCGGCCATGTGGCATGCCTACGAGACCAGAGATGGACCTAAAGGTTCATGGACATGGGCAGATCCACTAGGCAAAAGAAGAAGAGCTAGTTGGAAAAATTAACTCTAATAATAAACAACCGGGCCCCACTGGATTAAAGTAGCCCAATATTTTTGTTAATAGTTCTAGCAACGAATTATTAACAATAGTGTAAAAGACTTAATTGAACAAAAATGAAATGATTTTTTATTTTAATAAATTTTAGTTACTTATTTTAGTCAGCTTTTATTGCAATAATTGGAAAGTGTTTCGAGCCTAAAATTAAAATATTTAAATGCTCGCGTCAGTCGCTAGAGAGACTACAGTAATGGAGGAGAACTTATGCGTGGGGAGTATTGCGGAGGTCACGACCAAGCATCGGAATCTGATATTAGTTGAAAAGTCAAGTCCCAAAAATAATAAACACATAGTTGGTAGATTTCGTTACTAATTTATTTCAGTAATTTATCTAATATCACAAATTGGTTCGTTTTGTTATTCGTAATCTATTAGTCGAAACACATAAACTATTTCGATTCAATTTACATTATTCATAACAGTAGTTTGGCACAAACGTTCATAGACATATTAATAAATTATCAACAATAAGACGATCCATCGTCAACAATTATAGTTATTGGTGTATTTGACCAAGTTTAGGATAATATGATAAACATATTTACACTAGCACTGGCACTCGTCTGTTCCTCGAGCGCCGCGTGTTTCCGCGCTATAAGGGTATCTGCGCGCCGACGATGGCCACAGCCACCGCCAGCGGCGCCGGCGCACGCAGCTCGCCCGGCGCGAACCCCGGCAGGCCCGCGCGCAGCTCAGCCAGCCGCCGCGCATCCAGATGCACGCCGTTCTCCTCCACTTCCCTGCGCGGCACGTCGGCGAGGTCTGCTGTCAGCCGGGGGAACAATGCTGTCTCTTCCGTCTGCACCTGTCTATCCGTCGACATCGTCCTCTCTGCCGAAGAGTAAAGATAGAACGTGCGTGATGATAAATTGCGAATGTGTTCACCGTGAGAAACAATACTGAGTTACTGACCCGTGTCGTTAAGCGTGGACAGGTCGGTGGAAGGCGTGAGGTCGGGAGCGCGCGGCAGCGGCGCGGTGCCCACGAGCGCGGCGCACACGGCGCCTCCCGCCGCGCCGCGCCGCGCGCTCCTCTCGCCCGCGCCGCCCCCCGCCGAGCGCCAGCGCGGCGGCATGAGGCTTGCGCGAACGTTGCGCTCCGGGTGCACGATGATAATATACAACTGTAATAAGCTTAACGCTTAGCAAAATTTTGACGAGCTGTTTTAAAACAATGCTAAATTACGAATGCACCTCCAACCTTAGGCGAGAACAGGCAGACGAGCGTGACACTGGCGCTGAGTGAGATGGTGACGGCCATGCTCGTGACCCGCAGGGGCACGTGACTCGCCGTGCCGAAGTACAGCGGCACGAACGCCAGCCAGATCACGCACGTCGTGTACATCGTGAAGCCTGCAACACAGTGGCCGTGGTCACTAGTGGACGGCACTGGGACACGCACATGCTCGTGGACAGGCAGGCGTACCAATGTGCTTGCTCTCGTTGAACGCCTCGGGAATCTTGCGCGTGAGCACCGCGTACACGGTGCACACGACAATGAGCACGACGGGGTAGAAGAAGGCGATGGTGTAGGAGGCGTCCACGTACGAGTCGCACACAAGCATGTTGTCCTCGCGCGTCGGGTAGTGGTGGATGGCGCGCGCCGGCGAGATGATCTGCCACACCACCACTATCACTACCTGCGACACACCATATTTACATAATAACTGATACAAAACTCAAATCAGTGGTAATGTGGCCATGTGATAAGTTTTACTATTATAACCCTTATTCAAACGCGAGCCTGTGGAGGAGTTAACAAAAAAGTAAGATACGTTCCTGAGTAATTTTGGGTCGTAGATTTCAAAAATATACACAAAAGAGGGGTTAGTGGGGGGGAAGTAACCTTTTTTTGGTGGGAAGTATATATCCCGTCGTCTGTTCTCTCTTGTAAAAAGGTTGGAAAGGTGGGAACTATAGCTCCCAGTGTCCAGTATGACATCAAAATTTTAAAACACTAGCTAGTTACCCTGACTCCACTTGTGAATTAAATTTTATCGTAAAAAATTATATAGATCATATTTTTTAATAAAGCAGGTGAAAGTACTCATCAATGCAAGTTTCTTTTACTAAGGGAAGAATTCTATCCGCATCTCGATTCTATCCTCCTCATTTTGTTGCAAAAATGACCTTGAAGGACTTATTATAAAATCACCGTAAACTAAATCATCATCGGAATCATTATCGGACCAATCATCCTCTTCTAAAATGTTTTCTATCAACTTTTCAGTTAGTTTTTTAGGTGGCATTTTTCTAAAACAAAATAAAAACAATAAATTCTAATGTATTGAGACTAGATGTCTAATTATCTGATCAGGAAATAACGAATAATAATAAATAAGTTGCATATACCAAGTTTTTTTAGACACGGATTTTATATATAGAATTTCCGAATGTAGTGTGCAGTGACGAACACTGGGATGATATCTTCCCACTTAGAGACTCAATTTCAATCGACTCTACCAAGGTATAAACGAAAGATTCTGGGCATATTTTACGTTTTACGCAACCGTAATATAGTCTAGTTTACATAGCTAAAACTCAAATCTACTCACCTAATTTTTTTTCAGCACTACACAAAAAACTAAAAAATAACGGTCGTTTTTGGCGGCAAAATCACGTCAACTGACTTTGACGTGTGTTTACCATGACATGTAATAATTCTCTGAAAAGTGTTGCCATTAAAAAAAGTTCTCTGAAATGTTAAGATTGCGTAGATAAATTTTACATTGCATTAGGTTTAACCATATAAAAATAAAACACGATTTACTTCAATCTGAGATGTGGGAAGTATAGCTCCCAGCGTTTTAATAAGGGATAATAATTACTTGAATGGACACTAGCACCGAGCATATGAAGAGTTGCGACTTGGGCGAGATGAGCGAGGGCCGGCGCGCCGAGTGCTTGCTGGCGTCGAAGATACGCGCGATGCGGTTCGTCTTCGTGAGCAGCGCGGCGTACACCACCGTGAAGCAGAACCCCGTGCCGAACCTGCGACACACTTGTAGCTCGTGATCACCACACACCGCTGTACATAATGTACAGAAAAAACATATAATGAATCTATACACCACTATTGTTTAAAGCGATAAGGTTGAAATTTTAGATTTGTAGGATTTTGAATTACTCAAATAGAATGAGATAATAATAAAGATAATCAATCATCGTTGATCGGGAGTACGTGTCTACTTTTTGTTTGGTGAGAATTTGAGTGCCGCTGTACCTACGTACCTATTGTTATAAATAATTTCCGAACTAATACTTTAAATTTGCTGATTCAAGAATCAATGTAATATTTAAAACTGCTCGCCATGCACGCTGGGCAGGCAACCTACAAAATTTATTCATTAGGTATACACATTTTTTCGACTCATTGTAATTTTTGTGTGCAAGTTAAAATAAATTCAGTGCAGTAGAACCAAAGTATTTCAATTAAAAAGGGACCTACGGAGCGCCATCCTAACAAACTGGTGTCAGAAGTGGAAAGTATCTCAGGAAAAATCATCGAGTAAGTACTGGGATCGATATAGGCGTTGGCAATTCGTTGCCACTCGTCTGCTACCTACCTACTTAATTATATTTGTTGGCTCCGTGGCCTAGTAGTCCTTTTTGGAAAGTGGTCGACGGTAAATCTTGGGTTCCTCAAAAACCTAAGCCCGCGCTACTAAATTCCACGTGATCGACGATCAGCCTCCGCCATTAAGCGTGAGCCCGCATCACTCCGGAACGTTACGGATAAGAGTACCTACCCAAATTCTCGCCAACCAAACGTTCAGACTCTGGTATGATTATGTTACTCAGCGTTTACTCGACCATGGATTACCACGCACATAGCCAAGGATGTGGAAGCCGGCGTATTCGCAAAACCCATACGACGATGTAGTGGACTACTTTAAAGAAGATCCCGACGAAGTACGAATGACGCAGCTCGTCGTTTTAATATCAGACAATACTGTGCATGGAAGATCATAAGTTCGTCTGGATTTCACATAATGAACATTGGTTGTCAATGCGCAATCCAAGGATAACAAAAGAGAACTCTTATCAACACAGGTTTTCTGTGTATGCCTTCGCATGCCATGGTGCAGTGCGTGAATACCTGACGGAGCAGTTCGGGAGTCAGTGGATCAGTCGGGGCGGCCCCGTAGCATGGGCTCCACGCTCACCTGATCTCACGCCATTACACTTTTTTTTTTGTGGAGTGAAGTTAAAAGATGAGTGTACATCAGTGAGCCAACAAGTGTATATCAATTAAAGCAGCGCATATTGGACGCTTTTGACGAGACGTGCCCGTCTATGTATTGATAATGGTGGTGGACATATCGAAGGACAACATTAAAATACCTGTAAGTTTTAGTTTCTTAAATACTTACGTACCTACCTACTTAAATTATTTTTAATTATTGGCCTATTCAAAAATTCTAAATATGCCATATTTCCTAAACATTTATTCATTTAATTTCTTTTTACTTTAGCTACCTAATTATTTTCTTAATAATTGATATTGGTAATTTTGTTGAGCCTAAGCCCAAAACAATGGAATAAGTACCTACCTTTTATTTTTCCAAAAACCTTATTACTTAAACTAGCTTCTGCCCGCGACTTCGTACGCGGATCCAGTTGCTTATGTCAGCGACAACGGGGTCGTCAAAATCGAAAATCTGAAACGTCTGATGCTAAAAGCCCGGGGATGGGAATACAATGGGATTCGCGAGACGATTCAAGACGTTCCAGATTTTTTATTTTTGTTGGTCAACAGGAAATGCCATCAGACTTAACAACTTTTGCTAAGACGCCATTTCTATTATGTATAAGTTATATTGTCGCTGGGCTTTGGAGTTCCACTACAGGTGCTCCAGATCTTCAAATTTAGTCTCACAGCAGAAAACTCTCTTCACGTGGAATAGTTTTTGCAATGGCACCATTTTTATATCTCTTTTACTTTAGGTGTTCCATTTTCCAAAATAAATTATAGCCTATATGTTGCGTGACGTTCACGATCCGCGGTCAGTCGCGCATCTCCTTCCCCCACTTATCTCTAGAGTCGATGCGAATATACGCTGAAAACTCAAGCGTCATGCTTTTTCCGTGAACGTCTCCAACTCGCGAGACAGTGCATGATGTTCACGATCAGTGGTCAGTCACGCACATATTCTTCACTGGGGTCTAGAGACCTGGATACCTGGTAGATGCGTAAATGCGCTGAGAATGCAGGCGTGCTTCGCGATCCCAAGAAGTTTCCGCGGAGCGAGTTGCAGCCTCATGTTCTCGAACAGGAAATGCCTATCAGACTGAACAACTTTTGCTAAGACGTCATTCCTATGTGAGTTATGGTGTAGCTGGGCTCTTGGAGTTCCACAACAGGTGTTCCAGATCTTTAAATTTATTCTCTCAGCAGAAAATGCTCATCACCTGGAACAATTTTTGCTATGGTATCCTTTTTGTATCTCCAATAGTTTAGCTGGTCTGTTGCGGTTCTGCATCAGGTGTTCCGAATCTTCAAATTTATTCTTTTAACAGAAAATGCTCATCACGTGGAACAATTTTTGCCATGGTACCATTTTTGTATCTCCTATAGTTTAGCTGGTCTGTTGCGGTTCTGCATCAGGTGTTCCAGTTTCCAAGATAAATTATTATAGCCTACTGAACAACTTTTGCTAAGACGTCATTCCTATGTGAGTTATGGTGTAGCTGGGCTCTTGGAGTTCCACAACAGGTGTTCCAGATCTTTAAATTTATTCTCTCAGCAGAAAATGCTCATCACCTGGAACAATTTTTGCTATGGTATCCTTTTTGTATCTCGAATAGTTTAGCTGGTCTGTTGCGGTTCTGCATCAGGTGTTCCGAATCTTCAAATTTATTCTTTTAACAGAAAATGCTCATCACGTGGAACAATTTTTGCCATGGTACCATTTTTGTATCTCCTATAGTTTAGCTGGTCTGTTGCGGTTCTGCATCAGGTGTTCCAGTTTCCAAGATAAATTATAGCCTATGTGTTGCCCAGACTTAATATCTATACAACAAAAAAAAATCATTCAAATCCGTCTAGTAGTTCCGAAGATTAGCGTGTACAAACAAACAGACAAACAGATAAACAGACAGAGTTTTTTTTTGGATTCGTGCTCTATTACTGTTTCTAAACCCCCCTCAATCATTATTTTTATTTTTTAAATATATTCAATGTACAGACACAGTTTTTTTACTGTCTTATTATATGTATGTATAAAGTCTGTTTTTTAATCACGGAGACTAAAATGACATTACATGTGTGGCCAGTTTTTTGCAATTCTTAAATAGTGATGTGCCACTACCGTAAATTGCCGTTAGTAAAATCAAGAAGTATCGTTTTTTATTTATAACTAGCTGATGCCCGCGGCTTTGCCCTCAGGGATGTTGGTTATCGCACCCAGCTCCCAGACTGAAGGCTTATTTTTTACCTCCAATAAATACTATTATATTTTGGCAATGTATACAAAATCTTGACAAATTATATGCTAATAACTTTTTTGAGAAAAACTCTATCTATAGATGAAAACAGCATCGTAGCCATGCCAGCGTAGTCATGTTTGAGTCTATCGCGAACAGACAGACAGACAGACGACCGCGACGCTACGCGGATCCACTCGATCAACCAATCAAAGTACCTTGTACTTTATGTATGGATATTATACCAATCGAGTTAAATTATTACTACTACTTCAAATACTTCTACCTACTCTAGTATTGCATGCAAAATAGAGACAAGAAGCGCAGTATTTCAGTTTAAAATTATGTAATTTGGATCTTTCAAAATCAGTGCGCTCGCGATCGCTTGCTTGGCGTGTATCGCGCTTCTGACTATTCTCGAGGGACCGAGCAGTCTCAGTGCGGAAAAGCTAAAGACTTAATATCTGCTCTCTCTCTGTATCCGTTTTGGAAGCGCGAGATAAAGAATCACGCTCTCGGTCAAGCGCAAGTCGTATCCCACGCTCCTGACTGCTCTCAAGTGATCGAGCAGTCTCAGAGCGGATATTCTGAAGACTCAACCTCTGTGTAACCGATTCGAATGCGCGATACAAAGAATGACGATCCCGGTCGATAGCTAAACGCATTTCTCGTTGTTCCACGATTCCTGAGATTGAGAAGCAGTAGTGCGGACTCGTTTAATTCTAGTCGTAATTGGCGCTGCGTGATAGTTTCTGCGGACAAACTTAGTGCATTACTCTCACGGTTAGCACCTAGCCGTTGTTCACGCTCTGCCTCGGTTTCGAGAGATCAAACTAACCTGCGCATCTTAGAAACCCTTGAGTTTCGAGAGCAATAATCACACAGATAAATACCGAACAAAAGTATTAACAGTTAATGTTTATTTTGTACCAACAACATGAAATTGATGATCATCAATGAACACAACTTTTTTATATATACCTACTTCACACCGTATTTTTTTTTAATTGTCTTCCTCAACTCTGCTCAAGATTTTGAGGGTTTTGTTGGAACTTGAATTAGTCAAAACGAACTATACGATACAACTTTTATGAAGAAAATGCACATCACCATCTATGAATTATGAAAATAACTAACTACTAATCTATATACCGTATTATCACATATATTTTTAGAATTGTAATACGTTCCAGTAACAACAGAAGTGGTATCAGGTTCGAATTATTGTCATACTTTGAAAAAGTGCTGCCGTTTTATAATAAGAGGGTTTATATCCGTTTTATCGTGTATGGGAACAACACTGACAGCGTCTCTCAATTTTTTTAAATCGTCAAGTAAATATAAAAAGTTACGATTCAACAAACCGGTATCGTAGGTACAACACTAAACAAACGAGCTGGCAACATTATTTGTAAGTGTGACATTTGCATGTGTCAATTTAGTCTCTGGGATTATAAAACAGACTTTAGATGAGAAAGTAACTCTGTTCCGCTGAACGGATCGTAACGAAATTTAGCAAAGAGATAGATTATATCCTGGAGACGGACTCATCTTTTGTCTATTTAAAAACGAAAAAAGAAAACAAAGAAATTTCTTAAACTTTTTTTCAAATGCAGCGCCATCTAGGGTGACGTCATGACAAGACGGTGACAAATGTCTTTCCAGTCCATTATCAGGAGACAATTTTACATTTGACAAGTCTTAAGCCAAAATTAGGAAGTTAACACAATATCAATTGATTAAAAGGCGGAACAGAGTTGCCGGGGCAGCTAATTGAAAATAAAATAGATAAGGAATAAAAAAAACCTTGCCACAAAATAGTAGCAGTTGACTAAATTTTTAAACACTTTTGTATTGGTCGAATTTGAAACCGGCATCAACGTACAAAACGTCTTATTTAATGAAAACTGACAATTTTATAAAAACCAAAATGTGAAAATGTTAATATAATTGTACCGCTGAAGTGAGCAGAGCACGTCGGTAGGCCTGAACACGAGCGCGAATGTGACGAGGTAGCACATCATGATGCCACCCAGTAACACCAGAGACAGCTCGCGGCCGCTCGCGCGCACCACCGGCGTGTCGCCTCGCAGCGCCCACACCACCACCACGAACCTGCGGCAAGCACACGTGTAGCCACACTGTACTTATACACACACACACACACACACACAAGCGACAGCTCGCGGCCGCTCGCGCGCACTACCGGTGCGTTGCCCCGCAGCGCCCACACCACCACCACGAACCTGCGCCAAGCACTCGTGTAGCCACACTGTACGCACACACACACACACACACAAGCACACCAGCGACAGCTCGTGGCCGCTCGCGCGCACCACCAGCGTGTCGCCCCGCAGTGCCCACACCACCACCACGAACCTGCGCCAAGCACTCGTGTAGCCACACTGTACGCACACACACACACACACACACACACACACACACCAGCGACAGCTCGCGGCCGCTCGCGCGCACCACCGGCGCGTTGCCCCGCAGCGCCCACAACACCACCACGAACCTGCGCCAAGCACACGTGTAGCCACACTGTACGCGTCACACACACTCACGTGGTAAGCATCATGCCTAGCGAAGAGAAGGCCATGGCGCCGATGGCGGCGGGTGAGTCGGGGCGTAGGTACAACTCAGGAACACGCGCGCAGTGCGTGCGGGTCGCGCCCGGCAGCATGCCTAGTGGACACTCCTCGCACGCAGTTTCCTTCTCCGGAGACCGAATCTGAGCATAATTTTAAAGAATTTATTTTATTTATTTATTTATTGGCTTATCTACTATTATTGCTACACTTCATAGTGTACAAGCTATTTATGCAACCCTACGGAACACGGGAGGTTATGATTTTAGTTGTGAAACTAAAATCATAACCTCCCGTGTTCCGTGGGGATAAATCCTTTTTTGACGTGGCTAATGTATATAAATGTGAATTTATATACATTAGCCACGTCAAAAAAGGATTTATCCATTAGGTAAGAGTGCATCCACATAAGAAGGAAACCAGAAAAAACGTACGCAGAAAGTTTTTGAATCAGCACTTTGGGAAGGAAGTTTATATATTAGTTATAGCATTTGAATCGTGCCTTGATTAATATCAAATGAGTGTTGTGATCACCTCGTACTGCGTGCAGTTGAAGCAGTGCCAGCAGCAGGACTCGCCTTCCACGTATTGCTTGGCCTGCCCGAGCTCGCACTCGGCGCTGCACACCGACTCCGGCGGATGACGTTCGCTCCACTTGAACTGTATTTCTATAAAGACGCACATTACGTTTTGCTTAAACTTTATTAACACCGATAACGCACTCGCAATGTGCAGTACCGTTCATATCCAGCTCGAGCTCGCCGTCGAGGTAGCGGCCCACTTTCAGCCAGCGATACACTCCGGGCGACACTTGCTTGAAGTGTAAGATATTGTACCGCGCAGGGCCGTCTCCATTGCTATCAAAGTGGAACTCGTCTCCGCTGAGACCTGTCGATTGAACGTGACTTTTTAGTTACACTAGACATCGATCAAGTACAACATACAGTCATACAATAATGAACATAATTATGTTACCTACTTAATTGGGAAATATTACAACCATGAACTTAATTTTTAAATAAAAAAACAAAATTAAAAACGGAGCATGTGGTTGAAACCAGGAAAATGATATGTGAGGAGACCTATGAAGCGCACTTGTCGAAGGAAGCGCAGTAGAGTGGCGCCACTCGCAGGCCGCATCGCCTCACACAGGCCAGGCGCGCCTCCACACAGCTCCACGTGCATGTCCCTGCAACACGCACACAGTGAGGCGAGCTCCACTCTGGGGCGAGGTAGACGTCGCAGTCATCCAGCCGGTACCTGATAGCGTACGCAAAGGCAAGCACGGCGTCGGTGACGAACTGCAGCTGTGCTTCAAACTCAATGTTGTCTGCAGAGAGTCGCTCGGTTCCAGTGCACGCGCGCTCGTACTGCACGTTGTAAGGCGTGCGCGCGCTGCCCTGGTATCGACACTTAAATTGATCCTCCCAGAACTCTGTAATGAACAACATTGGAAGTATAGACGCCAGCACGTCAAGTTACCCTAATATGTCAAATTTCTTTGATCGTTTTTCAACTTTATGTCAAACAGAATAAGGTTCTCAATTGGGAAAATTTGACACATTGGGGTAACTTGATGTGCTGGCGTCTGTACATGTATAAGGAAAAAATTAAGAACACAATAAATTTGATAACAGTTTAGAAGAGTAAATATTGAAATAAACAAACAAATTACCGACAAACCAGGGGTTTCTAAGGTTGTTTTCGACAGTGAGGTTAAGGAAGTACTCTTTAAAGCCGCGCACAGGATTAGCCTGTGGCTGCACGCTGATGGTGCCCTCCACGGCCGCCTCGTTGCCGTCGGACACCAGCGCGCGCGCGCTCCAACCGTCCGAGCCGACCCAGCTGAACGCGTCCGTGGCGCGCATGCGGCTCACCGCCGCCATCACACCCGCCACCTCCTGGTCCGAGCCGAACACGATCACTCCTGCAAGCACACAGCTCGTCACCGGCAGCCAGCGCACACGCACTGCAGGTAGTGTGGCAAGTGTCTGGCGCCACCTCTCGCTCGCGGCCTGGTGAGCAGCCTGGTGACGATGGCATCGTACGCGCGCTCGTCTGCCTCGCCCGAATCCTTCACTAGTCGCTCTTTCACAGCGATGCAGATGTCGCTACGAGCCAAAAGTGTTTCCAGTTCTTCAAATGCCTAAAAATATGTTTAATCATCATTGTTTGTAGTTATTTTTTAAGTGTTCCTTAACAAGTTTATTTTTAATGAAGAAGGAAGGAAAATAAGAACAGTTGAAGTAGAATTGAAGAATGTAAAGAAAAAGCAAAACGCGCATCGTACCTTTATGCCATAGTTAGACTCCTCGTAGATGATGGACACGTAGCGCCAGCCGAGTTTCTTGACGATCTCCACCATGGCACGCACCTGGTGCAGGTCGGACGGGATGGTGCGCGTGAAGTACTCGAAGCGCGCCTTGTTCGACAGCTCCGGTGACGTGGAGAAGAACGACACCTGCGGCGAGAAACACGAAACACACAGTATAGTCGTCGAGCGCGAGTCGGACACACGCACCGCGCTCGTAGTGCCTGCACAGTGCACAGTGATCCGTACCTGCGGGATCTTGAAGAGGCGCAGCAGGTTGGCGACCTGCACAGACGTGACGCTGCTGGCGGCGCCCACTACGCCGCTGATCACCTTGCGCACGGCCGTCGCGTTGCACGCGTACTCTTCGTCGTCTATGTTACTGATCGATCCTATCATACACAGTATTCGACTTAATATTATTAATGCCTTTTTACTGTTTTTGGAACGAAGTTCCTTATCGCGCGTTGTGAAAGGGGGCTAGACGGAAAAAAATCTTACGAAGAGGGAGAGGGAGAGGGAGAGGGAGAGGGAGAGGGAGAGGGAGAGGGAGAGGGAGAGGGAGAGGGAGAGGGAGAGGGAGAGGGAGAGGGAGAGGGAGAGGGAGAGGGAGAGGGAGAGGGAGAGGGAGAGGGAGAGGGAGAGGGAGAGGGAGAGGGAGAGGGAGAGGGAGAGGGAGAGGGAGAGGGAGAGGGAGAGGGAGAGGGAGAGGGAGAGGGAGAGGGAGAGGGAACTGAAAAAGGTTTTATATTTTTCCATTTTTAGTTATTCCCATACAAATATTTACCATGAATTTACGTTATATTGTTAATTGTTAATAATACATGTCAAGGTAATAGGGTTATTTACATATCCCTAATAAATGAAACTTAACTTACTGTCGAAATCTTGGTGTATTGTACATATCTGCGTACCCCTCAGAGCATACAGGCGTGATGATACGTCATGATGTTGTATAAACAATAAACATCTAAGCCATTCCAGCAATCACGACAGATTTGCTGTCTATTTTTGAAGAGTTCCGTTGTATATCTCCGAAGATCAGCACCAGATCTTCACCAAATTAAAATGGGACCACCTCAGGAGTATACTCTTTCAAATAAAAAAATAATTTTGAGAATCGGTCTGTAAATGGCGGAGATCAGGTAGCATAAATAAAAAAAAATACATACACACGAACATAGAACCTCCTCCTTTTTTGAAGTCGGTTAAAAATATGTGGTTGCTTCGAATAATTTATATGATTATGTTAGCCATAACACTTTATTCATATTTGTGGGTGATACTAACATTGTTACTATTTGTTGATAATATGTTTAACCCAACTTCGGCGAAGCAAAATGGACGGTTAGTTACTTTTTGAATCGTTCGAATTAGCCAAGAATTAGCGTTGTGCTTATATATGTAAAGAGTTCATGCTAGGGCAATTGGTCTTAATGTAACATGGTAAATCCCTTAACATTTTACTAACTTATAGTTATATTTTCAATTACAATGTTAAGCTAAATGCTAGTGCGGGCTAAGTGTTTTGGAAAACAAAAGCTTGTTTTTGAAAACATCATATTTGTGGATAATAATATATTCATCGCACGTAGTTCTTTGCACGCGAGTTTAACTTGCTCTTGCCCGCTCTTTTTATTTATTGTACGCAACAATAAGTGTGGTATAATTTTGCTTGTGTGTGTAATAATAGAGCAAGTTCTGAACGCGCCGTCGACATAGAGTTGGACAAGACATCTGGTTAGGCGCGGTGATTGCAAGTGGAGTAAAGCTGTGACCGAGTGGCATCCAAGAAAAGAGAAATGTTGGTGCTGTAGCGACGAAATGCGCTGACGGCATCGTTGCCATTGCAGGAATATCCTGGATGAGACGCCAGCAGGGACGTAAAGCTTGGCGCCAGAAATGAGAGGTTATACTCAGCATTGGGTGAAGTTGGGCTGTAGATGACACACATGCAGATTATATAGTAATAATAACTTACACTGAAAATGTTTTGTTTAATCATGATCATGCAGGTCACCTTTGATAAAGTCGAGCGCCATCTCGAGGCCGTAGGTGTCGTTGTCGCAGTCGTCGAGCACGTGCGCGCCCAGGCGCACGGCGGGCGGCGCCAGGCCGGCGCGCGCCACGGCGTCCAGCGCGAACAGCATGGCCTCCAGCGCCTGCACGCCGCCCTGCGCCATCACCGGGCCGCACGTGGCGCCCTCCGAGCGACTGTGTACCTGCGTGGTTTAATCTGTGTTTGAAAGCTGGTTTCGTTAATAATATCTGATCAGGCGTTTGAAGATCATCAGCTCAATTCCAAGTTAACAAAAGGATTTTACTAACTTTTACAAATCAGATGAGGTAATTAGAAATTTGGTGCACTGCTAAATTAGTGGTATTTCCAAAACAGTTGAGCTGAAGTAAAACATCAAGTAGTCTGCGGAATTGTTAACTCCGTAGCAACTTACAGAGAAAGCGTATTTAGGCTCGTTAGAAAGCTCAATGGATAAGTATGAGAGTAGGTGTTAGATAGATACTAAATAAATGTTTATGATTGATAAAACTTGACAGTAGTAAAGTGCCCTTAACCAATGTGGGGTCACAAGGGTTTAAGGGTTCAGGACTTAGGTTTGCAATTCGGTGTCATTTCGAATCCTGTGGATTGATAAATCAGGATATTTTTTTTTCTTTTCATTCCAAAATGGACTGTTATTAAGTTAATGGGATAAGTTTGTGGTTTGAATCTAAACATTTTTTTAATCAAAAAAACATCACATGAAACACGCAGTGCTAAAATTGTAATGTCTATTGTATTCAGTACGTCACTACCGACCATCGAATGTAAAACTACCAGTTAAATAAAGTAAGCACTTCAATGTACTCTGAAGTTTATTATTATTAACCATTTTATAATACTTTGTTACTTTATATATTAATCCATTTATTCACGAGAGATTTTAAGGTTTGTTTTGTTCTGAATATACAAGTTATTTTTTGTTACTTACATAAATGTTACTACATTTTTACCCTCCCTACACGTGTTCGGGCAACCAGTATTAAGTCCTGTCCTGTTGTGGCAATCAAAGAAGTGCATTTTGACTTAGACCAGACTAGTCTGTGAGTTAGACTATATATAATTATGTAGTGACGGGGAAAAAAATCGGTTGCTATAAAATTCGACTTTTGAGACATATCGATTTAAAATAATCAAGAGATCGTAATCGACAATTGAATTTGGATTGTTAAAAACTGATTTTTGAACAATATCGTTTTATTGTACGCTCGAGTTTGTAATATTGATACACATTTATCTTAATTTTTAATGTGGTATTCGTAAAAGTAACGATTTTAAAGTAAATCGATTTAATCGGGTTAAAAAATGGCTTTTGGCGGTCACAACACTACGCATGGTTACCGACGCAACGACATAACGTTGCAATACTGTACTGTCAGAATATTCATCAAAGATAAATTCGGGTTTTTGAGTTCATTTTCTCAACATAAAGTTAAACTTAGTACTAATGATACCTGTCGTTATAGTATGTGGGTACCATAGTATTAATAAGGATCAATTTTTTTTCGCTTTTTTACTTTTAGACGTAGATACAAAGTTAAAGCGACACAAAACAAAAAAAGAGAAACGTCAAAATGCACTTCTTAGATTGCTACGCATAGGCGTTTAAGAAGGCATAGTAGCATTTAAGAAGTAAAAAAAAAGAAAAAGAAGAATACAACCGAATTGAGAACCTCCTCCTTTTTTTGAAGTCGCTTACAGAGAAGGAAGTTCTCAATTCAGTTGCGTTCATTTGGAGTTATTATATAGGTAACACATAATATGTGTTTTTTTCTTTTATTTTGTGTAATATTGTTGTTTTTTTTGTGATTAGTTTTTTGTGTTGTGTTTAGTTTTGTTTTTACCTGTATATACATATATATATTTTTTAAACTGTGTTACTATTATTAAGTGTGTTTTTGTTATTTTGTATGTTTGTCAACCATAAAGGTTTTTTTTTGTTGATATTTTTTAGATTTGTGTTTAGTAGTGTAGTTCTTTTTTTGTTTTGAAATGTACAACAACTTAGGTTAGTTTGCCTGTCATGTTGTGCATGTATATTTAAATAAAATAAAATAAAATAAACAAATAAATGTGTTACCTAATAACTCTATCGTCTATGGACCTGAAAGAAAATAAATTTGTATTTTATTTGTCAAAAATACAGCTGAATTGAGTTTCTCCTCCTTTATAAGTTTCTTATTATCATGTTTTATTAATCATGATACGATATATATTAAAATATTAAGCCGAAAAAGAATTTCTAACAATGTCCGTTTTATGGTCCGCAAATAAATGGGTACTTTTAGCAGACAATTTAATGTCCATCTCGAGTTCCTTTACTTTTA
Organism: Euplexia lucipara; assembly: GCA_921972225.1. Classification (NCBI taxonomy): domain Eukaryota; kingdom Metazoa; phylum Arthropoda; class Insecta; order Lepidoptera; family Noctuidae; genus Euplexia; species Euplexia lucipara. The sequence goes on from OV179158.1 coordinate 78,451, forward strand.
AATGCAATTATTCCTCTTTTTACCAGACTAAGGCGAAGCAAAAGGTTATGATTTTCACCGCTATGTTTGTATGTACGTATGTATATTTATCTGTTCCCTCATAACTTCTAAACTGCTTATCATATTTTAACAAATGAGTTATCGTTGAAGCGTCTTGCTTGTCCACTGGTTATAGGTAATGTAACAGTCAATTAAATTGGATATGGCGTCCTCTATAGAGGTCCGAGTAGTGAACTAAATTAATAAAATGAAGTAATAACCTCATGTCAATTGAAAAAGCTTGGTTGGCACATTTCAATATACACACATCAAAAGTGTCTAGGGATCAAGCATTTTTATGCGGATTTCTTGAGATTGAGATGTGGCTTTGTAATAAATTTATGATTTTATAAATTTATATGGATCCTTTTTGGTGCATTTCATAATTTGAATCAGGAACTGTGAATCAAATTCGAGTAAAAGATGAAAATCAGCTGTCAATATTTTCCCTATAAAAACATACAACGCATTGAGGACATTATTAGTGCTACTGTTTCCCTACTACTGATTAAAACCAACGTTATTATGGAGCGGCGACGTCATTTAAGCAGGGAAGAAATGCTCAGAGCCGTGGGAATGATAGAAGCTGGTTCCCGGCAACGTACTGTGGCTTTAGCTCTGAATACAAGTCAGAGTGTTATCAGTCGACTTTGGACACGTTACCGAAGCACTGGTACCGTGGCTGAGCGCCATGGAGGACGATATCGCTGCACCACACGGAGACAAGACCGATACATTTAAATCTTAACTCGAAGAGCTCCAACAATAACCGCCATGATGTTAGCCGTGAGGCTTCATCACTCTTCAGGGAACTTAATTAGCGACCAAACAGTCAGAAACCGCTTGCATGAAGTGAACCTTCATTCCCGAAGACCGCTACGGGTACCACCTATAGCAATGCACAATCGTAGGATTCGATATCAATGGGCTCTTGAACACAGAAATTGGGCAGAAGAACAATGGCGTTTCGTGTGCTTTTCTGATGAGTCTCGTTTTGGTATGAGACCGGATACAAGACGTATACGACACTGGAGAACCCCTGGACGCCAACAGCGATTAAAATCCTGCCAGGAAGTCCATCCTTATAGTGGTGGAACCATCATGGTATGGGCGGGTATTTGGATCGGCGGAAGAACTGAGTTGATTTGGGTCAGAGGCAACCTCAACGCTCTAATTTATGCTGAGACGATTGTATCAGACGTCATCGTTCCTCTACAAGTGCAAATCGGTCCCTTATTTCAGTTAATGCATGATAATGCACGACCGCACACCGCAAGAGTTGTAAGACAGACTCTCGCCGCAGCTAACATCAATGTCCTGCCCTGGCCTGCTCAGTCGCCAGACTTGAACCCGATTGAGCATGCATGGGATATGCTACAGAGAAGAGCTCTGCCGAATATGGAGGGTATCCAGTCGCAAGAAGACCTTTTTTTGTTGTTGCAACGAACATGGGCGGCCATTCCACAGCGTGATTTGGATGAACTCATTTTGAGTATGCCAAACCGATGTTCTTGTGTTGTTAGTGTTCGCGGTAGAAACACGGATTATTAATTGTTTAAGTTACCCAATAAAATATTAAAGAAAACTGTTATTTCAGTCTTTTTTTCGAACTTTAATGTTAGTGGTTCAAATGTCAAACATCCCTTTATTAGGAAAATGGCAAATTTCTTTATTAATGCAAAGGTGACTTGGTTTACCGTTACTGTGACAAACGAAAACACTTTATTTGATGAATCCTTAAAGAAAATTTTAATTAATATCAATCAGGAGATAAGTTATTGCAAAAATATATGTTGATCCCTAGACACTTTTGATGTGTGTAAGTATGTGGTATATAGCATAATTAACTAAAATAATTTACAAACCTCACGCTACAAAACGTATGACACGAGAAAATATTCTCTTACGCCCGAAATTAATAATCAATCCATAATCCAAGATATAAATCGATCGCAGATATGTACCGATCCGTGGATCGATCTTCAATCCTAGTGCCAATAACGAAAAAAGACAATCCTAGTTTTACTCAATCTACAGATATCGGGTAATCCATTCCCTCTTGGACATTTCATTTTATTCAAAACTTAATATTGTTTTTGTTTTACATTTATATGTCATTTGAAAATAACTTTACAAAAACAGGTTTTACGATTTATTGTGATAACAGTTTATGTCGAATCATCTATTTGCTATATAATTTCGAACGATATTCATCGAAATGTACAAGTTAAAAAAGGTGTATGGGGTAAAATGGAGCGTTACGATGGCACGCGTGTGAGTCTGTGGTGGCTTCAACTGACAACTATCAAATTGTTCAAACTTCAACTGAACTTCATTTTCGTATTAAAATTTATTTTGTTAGTACCTAAAATTAATCTTTATATAATATGAATTGACCTACCTATTTGAGAGGGTACCCTCCTCTATAATTTGGGCTCCCTTATCCAAGGATGAGACGAAGTCTTTGTTGGAGCTAATAGAAAAGCCTACCGTACAATCATTTTATCCAAAACTACCAACGAACGCCACCAACAACAAGAAGAAAACGAAGAATGGCTTCGATGAGCGCATAGATTTAATGCCACTACCCTATTTCATCGTCGAACACCACAGCAACAGCGTTTAAAGTGGGAGAATGTGAAAAGGAACTCTCGTAAATGCAGCACTTTAATAAGAATGAACCGCATACACGTAAGTTGTTTTCAACATTCAGTAATTTTAATTCAATGTAAAGAGACACATGCCTCCCGTGGGCACAGCCTCTCGCGGGAGGCCTGTGCACACGGCCCAATGCCAGAGAAAAACAAAAATACCTAATATTTTTTTATATTTTTGCAGACTGGTGGGGGAACATCAGAGTACGAGTATGTACATACCCCCTGATAATGTACTGGACCTGGACTGGTGTTGCTGAATTATTAGGGAGTACAGCCACTGGTTCTGTTGTTGGCATGTGAGTGCCTATTGCATTCCGCCTTTGTACAGTTTTTAACTTGTGCATAAACATGTTGATGAAATAAAAAACTTTTTTGCAAAAAATAAAACCGACTTCAAAAAAACACTAAACGGTGTAAAATAACTCTAAATTCGGAAGTCTGTGGCTTTGGTGGGTTTGTCTTACTCATGATGGGCCACCGACTTCCGAATTTAGAGTTATTTTACACCGTTTAGTGTTTTTTTGAAGTCGGTTTTATTTTTTGCAAAAAAGTTTTTTATTTTTCCATTTTTAGTTGTTACCATAAAAATATTTGCCATGAATTTATTTTATATTGTTAATTGTTAACAATACATGTCATCATAACAGGGTTTTCCACTAATCCCTAATAAATTAAAATTAACATACCTAACTGACGAAATCTAGGTATATTGTACCCACCTGCATACCCCTCAGAGTATACAGGCGTGATGTTACGTCATTATGTTGTATAAACAATAAACATCCATGCGATTCCAGCAATCACGACAGATTTGCCGTTTAATTTTGAAGAGTTCCGTTGTATATCTCCGAAGATCAGCACCAGATCTTCACCAAATTAAAATGGGACCACCTCAGGAGTATACTCTTTCAAATAAAAAAAGAATTTTGAGAATCGGTCCACAAATGGCGGAGAAATCAGGTAACATACATAAAAAAAAAAAAAAAAAAAAAAAAAAAAAAATACATACACACGAACATAGAACCTCCTCCTTTTTTGAAAGTCGGTTAAAAATAAACCTTATTCACATATTATTGTTTTATTTGATTACATTAAATAAATATTCTTGTTTGGATGTCACGGTCATCCATATTTTGACTACCTATACTAGAGGTGGTGACAATTTTTAGTGTTAGTACATTCACAAGATACTATTAAAAATTACCTCGATGAGGTTACGCTGATGGCAGGCATAATTTCAGTCAACCGACAATATTTAAGTACTACAGATTTCGTTAACCTAAACCTAAAAGTAAACTCGGCGTCATCCAGAGTTTGCATGTAGTTCACTCTTTTAATAAAACTCTTCTCGAAAAGCGTAAGTTTTTCAACTAATCGCCTCAGTGAGGTGGACTGTCCCTTACGGGCGCCTCTCCACGTTTCACTATATATATTACCTTTCTTGCGAAAGGTAACATTTGAATGATCGCCAATTTATACCAGTTTGGCGAATAATAGCTTTCCATGAGGCGACTGACCCCCTCACTCTTCACTCGCTTCACTATCTGTACTATCCCAATCACATAACTGCACCAGAACCTCCATATCACTGTCACTATCGCTGGAAGTATCGATAGTGCCAATATTTTTAATAAAATCCGTGAAGTCAATCCTAAATCTGAGGAAATTTGAAGATTACGATTTGGATTGATTACACCGATCAAAACAAACGTCAAATACAAAGGATAGGTTATTGGCACAGTGAAACTGTCATTTCCGAACAAAGGTCAATCTATAGTCTACGATCCGTCCTCTCAAAGATTGGCTGGTTTTAAAGATTGCGATTTCGATCTGTGGATAGCATATTGGCACACTTTTATCACAAATCGGGATTTGATTTTCGATCTTCAATCCGAAGATCTTGGATTAGATTGATTATTAATTTCGGCCGTTAGTGGATAGCCGTGATCGTATGCTACCTGCCCTAATAACACATTTAAACAGGAGTGAGTAATGCTCGGAGCAAAGGGACATATCACCGCGGCTCAAGCAACCACCCTGTGCATGGGCGATTTCTAATCCTTTTTTAACCGACTTCGAAAAAAGGAGGGGTTTTATATTTGATTTTAGGGTTTGTTACCTCAGTACTCCGTCATATGGACCGATTTTGTTTTTTTTTTTTTGATAGGGTATACTAGCAGATTGGTCCCATTTGTATCAAAACTCGTTTCTGATGAGGGATCCTCGAGCAATCGAAGGAACTCTTAAAAAAATAATAGGTTCACATGTACCGATTTTTACATTTTTAGTAACAAATCAAGCATTTCCATTCAGAAAGTATCATTTTGTGAGAAAAACTGATGAAGAAGACATGCGACGGAATTCTTCAACGTATAACAGCAAATTATTCGCGATTGCTATAGTCAGATGTCTATGCAGAGTTCTTGTATTTCCGTAACAAAACATTACGCCCTTCTATTTTAAAAGGGGCCCGGCAGTGATGTACAAATTAATGTTTAGAAAGAACTTCTTTAGCAATTGTTAACCAATTTCAATGATTCTTTGAAGTCATAAAAGACCTTCTTTACATACGAAGAAAATAAAAATTTCAAAATAAAAACTTTTTACTAAACTTAAACAACCGCCTTCTTTTAAAAAAAAACTAACAGGTGAAAAATAACCCCAGTTTCGGAAAGCGGTGGCCAAAATGAACAAAATAAAACCACCAAAGCCACAGACTTCCGAAACTGGAGTTATTTTTCACCGGTTAGTTTTTTTAGTTGTTTTTTTTTTCTAAAAAGTTTTATGTTAAGGCATAGCAAGGCAACTTCCTTAGTCTTTGACACCTACACACTAGGCAAGGGACGGCATTCAATGTAAAGTAACGCGACTAGAACAAGTAGTCGGCAGTCGACAGACACATGAGACAGTACCATCATGAGGCCGCCGAGCACGATGTCGCCCTCCACCACGGCGGCGTGCTTCACGGGCCACAGCGTCTCGTTGTCCGACGCCTTCTTCTTGGGCACGAGGCGAGCCTCGCGCCGGATGTTATTCGGAGCACTGGTTGTTGTTTTTGATACACTTTTGGATTTCCTGGCCGCCGTTGCCTTGTTCCTAGGCACAACAGTTCCGCGTGAAAGCGAGGTTTCATAGCTCTCCGTGGGAATCAGTTTGGCGGGGACAGTGAACACGTGGGCCGCCGCAGTGCCGGGCGGCGCCGGCCGTTCGGCGGTGGCGGCGGCGGAGCGCGGCTCGGCTGCGGCGCGGGCCGGCTGGCCGCCTTGCAGGGACGAAGCGCTCGGTCTCAGTTCGTCATCTTGTTTACTCTTGTATTTTCTTTTTTTAAACATTTTGGATAAGTCGAAGGTCCCTATGAGGGAGTGTGACTCTCTCTTATACCTGTGGAATCTCTCGGTAGCATAGTTATCAGTAAACAAGAGAAGGTCAGCTGGTAGAATCGTTCGAGGTCTATTGTCAAATATTGTCATATTGAGCAGGTCAAACTCATAGCTGTCAAAAACAATGTCTGGTTGGAGCACTGCTCGCAGCCTATACTCTTGTTGCAGCGCGTGCAGCAGGCGCTGGTGGTCGGCAAGTGCACGCGTGGTGTTCCCGGCGAGCGCGCGCTGCATGTGGTGCGCGTGGTGCGCGTGCAGCAGCAGCGCCAGCACGAGGCAGCGCAGCATGTTGGCGGGTGCGACTGCCGGCGCCCCTCACTCCTCTATCATTAGTGATGCTATTCGCCACATTGAGCGTAATATCAGATCACTGGCATCCCAAGCACATTAAATTTCTTATCCATAAGGACTGAACAACTCTGCCTTAAGCGGGCTATAGGTTTTTAATCTCAAACTCCATACGAAATTATAGACCATCATTGTGATAGATATTGCAAAATATATAGTTTTAATTTCTGTAACTTGTAGCAGTATTATTTACTACAATTATGAATTAAATCACAAGTTAGTTAAAGTTTTTAAACAAGCACAAAACGACACTGGAAGAGATGTTGTGATATCCTCAACTCCAGCATTCCGCTAGTTGCCTCGCGGGCGCGAGTTCAGTGGTTAGTGTTGGGTACACGTGAAGTAGTATTTACAAAACAAGTGTCGTGTCGCGAGTCGCGTGCCGCGTGTGGCGGGCGGTCGCGCGTGCGGCGCGTGCGGTCGGCGCGGTGAGCGGCCGCGGAGTGCCGGCGCGGCGGCGGGCGCGGTCGTGCGGTACCGTGTCAGTAGGCAGCGAGCGAGCCCGCTCCGCATGCATCGCGCTTCCTACGAAACCATGTCAAACTATCCTGCCGCTACACACAACCCAATCCTTTTTTTTAAATTTTGTTTCAGTATATGATATTATGTTCATTCGCAAAACCACGCAATTAGTACCTAGTAATAATATATCGTCCCATTAGTAGAATAATGTTTTATCATCACATATGTCAAAAACGATATTATATTAAATTCGTCATTACAATAACGTAAGCTATCGACTGGTATTTTTTTTTATTTTTTTAACCAGTATTTCAAAAGTTATAACGCTCGAATAAAGTTTCTTCTGCTGTGAGAACCTAGAATAACGCTGCTTGATCACATAGCGCGATATTCTGTGTCCGGTTTCGGCGCGTTCGGCTCCGTGCGCTGTGTCGCATCATCACAAATCACGTTATTCAACGTAGTGGACGCGAGTCGCGTTGGTGGCGATAAATATCGATATTAGCGATCAAAAGTGGAAGAAAACCTTTTATTTTTTGTGTTAACCGAAGTTGTAGTTATTTCCCACAAAGACAGTATTTATAATCACATAAGACATTGTTTTATGAAGTTTCAAAAACATTTTAAATTTTAGTGTAACACGAAATAAATAGTTTATTTATAAGCTCTATAACACAAACTATACAATAAAGCTTGTCTAATTTATTTCCCTAACTTTGTGGTTTCTTATGCATGTAGAACATTTTACCACGAATAATTTTGTATTTTTTATGTCCGCATGTACACATGAAACATTATTCTATTAAACAAAATATTAAAGTTAGTATCGCAAGTGCAAATGCCACAATTTTCTACTAATTGTTTTATCGTAAGACATTATTCGAAATCTTAAAAGTCCTATAACATGGTTAAATATTATTTTATATGCACTGCCATTCTCAATAATTAATTATCAGTTTATACAAAATTAGGAAATCCTTTCAGGTTTAAAAAAATACTACTAACTATAGGTGATAAACATTAAGAACTAACTTAGTCAAAGGTGGTCTCAGAGTTAAATTGAACATGAATTTATATTATTTCTACAAAAAATTGTTTAAAAAAATATAATATGATTTACAGTTTTAATTCTGCCCCTTTGGGATGATAAGATTCATCAGACAATGTTCCTGCTCACGCTACTTATTATGCCGCACCAGCGGAACCGACGACTCGACTTTCTAACCACTATCCGTTCACTCCATTTCAACTTGAATCTGCATCGAGTTTCAAAGAATCACCTGCCATCTGCATAATTTTAATATCATCTTCATCAAGTAGGGTACCCACAAATGTCCTACACCGTATCCTGTATGGTGTGTGGTAGTGAATTTTGTCTATATGAACGGACACGCGCTGAAAATAAACATTACTAAACAGTCCACTGCAAAAGCGCCAGCTCAAATTCAGACATGTCAGCCAAAGATATTTAAATAACATCGGCAGAAGGTATCACATGAATTTGGAAGCCTTCAACGAACATTCTTTAGAAGACGAACATAATGTTTCCGTTGTTCAATCTTGCCAACTCAGTCTGAGATTGAGAGAGTGTGTGATTGTATATCCCGATCCTTCTAATCTACGGTACAGACAAGTCTGTTTCTCATACAGATACACAAATAAAAAAAACGAAATGTCGCAATTATTGGGCAACAACATAAATAGAAATTCAGTTCTAAATATTCTCTTCCTAACATTAGATAAAAAGTACCGGGCAAGCTTCGACCATACATCATCTTATCAGCCGAAAGACGTCCGTTACTGGACAAAGGCCTTCCCCAAGTGTCGCCACAACGACCGGTCTTGTGCGTCACGCATCTATCGGGTTTTCACGACCTTCACCAAGTCATCGGTCGACCTTGCAAGAGACCTTCAAGCACTGCGTCTTACAGTATGTGGCCGACACTCAAGAACTTTGCGGCCTCAACGTCCATCTGTTCTGCGCGCAATGTGCCTTGCCCACTGAAGCTTAGGCTGCTATACAATCTGTTCGCAAGAAAATGTTTTGAACTAGAAGTTTAAGCGATAGAGCAGTTTTACCGGCTTGAGATAAATAGGCTAACAGCACCATTGTTGGAGATGATTACCAAACTGGTACGGACCGTGGTTTTCTGGATCTTCTCATATGGTGCTGAGACTTGCGACGCTGAAAACTGCAGACCGCAAACGTATTGACGCTTTTGAGTTGTGGTAGTTGAGAAGGATGCTCCGAATCCCTCGGACAGCATTTTGCACCAACGGTTGTCGTCCGAGTGCCTACGTAAGATTCTTCAATACTTCGGTCACATAGCAAGGAAAGACGGTGGTAATCTCGCAAGGCTCATCGTGACGGGCGAAGAGAATGGAAAAAGGCCTCGTGGACGCAGCCCAATACGTCCGACCAGATCCGCACCACTCTTGACTCTTCGGTATACGATGCCCTTCACACCGCCAGTGATAGAAGCAGATGGAGGAACATCGTGAAGAAAAAGGTGATAAAGCAGGGAGGTCACGACTCTCAGCATTAAGGAGTACGACGCAAGGAGGAGGAGGTAACCACGTTAGTGCCCATCGAATCTGACTAAATAAGAAGAAGGAGAACGTAATTGTATCTAAGGGTAGGGGCGTGCTTTTTAGGGACTGTATTATGTAATTTTGAGGTTCAAAAAGTGCTGATCCTCAGCCTATTAAGACAAAATAACTTTTGATTTCTATTTTTGAATTTAAGTGAGCAGCTGTTGTCTTTTTGATCGTGTATATGACAACTTGAAAAAAAGATATCCATAAATTAGTTATCGATCAGATAACGAAGTAGGTTCTAGTTCGATATCTGCGCTGAACAAAACAGAAATCGTATCAATTTCTTCTATTATGTATGAGTACGTTGCACAAAAGTAAAATTACACGTCGTTACTAAAATTATAGGGTATAAAATCAAGTTATATTCAATTAATAGATAGAAGAATTTCAAATAAGACATTGAAATAACTTTACGATTCCGTAAAATATTGTTTCATATGCAGATGTAACGCGATAACTTTTGTCGAATAACGTTCCATGTGTTCTTAAGACAGTACTTGAGCTATTTTCGTAGACAGTATAACGTTACATATGCACATACGACGCACTATTTAAGCACAGGCATAGTTTTTAGGATAAATAATGATAAATACATAATCCGTACTGTATTCTTTATATACTGTTAAAATATAAAATGGCTAGTGTCTTTCATTAAAGAGTTATAAGCCAATATGTGCTCGCGAAACTTCTAATCGCTCTACTGAAAAGTTGGCATTTCGCAGATAAAACGTTATTCTTCTAATGGGACGATATTTTATGGTAGGTAATCATTATAATTATGACATAAGACGTAGAAAACACATGCAAGAACACAAATAATATAAAAAGGAGTAGAACTTCTTCATTATGAATTAAATGATAACATATAGTAACTGGCAGCTGCGCCGCAAAACGCGACGCGCGATGCATCCTGCGGACGTCGACCGAGTCCGTCGTGTAGGTAATCCCCTGATAATGTCTGCAACACCTGGGGTCGCTGCCTGAGCGACGAACCCTCATCATAAAATGATTCATAGTAAAGTGTGAGCAGGCGACAGGACCGCTCGGCTTCACGAGCGATGGATGCGGGGACGAGCATCAGCTGCGCGCACAGGTTGGACCTTACTGATGGCATCGTTATGCTTAATTGTACTGCAGAGCGTTACCTCTGGAGAACTCACAGGACGCCCCTTTCAAGAAACACAAACACTTCCGAATATTTATTTATTTATTGAATACTTCAAGCACATAAATGTACCTACATTGGCGGAGTTAATGCCTTAATACATATCGTCCACCCGAGAAGGCACGCTGAGTTTCAGTCTATCAATATGAATAACATGGGTACCTACATGTTCCCTGAGTGCGAGCTCGTCTTACGATGATGGGCAAATATTAGCGTGGTGTCAATAACCAGCGATGTTGCAGCTCTTCTGCGTATAATTGAATACGAGTGATCATTTTTAATTGTGCTTCTTCCCATCGCCTTCATGAGGCCCAAGGCTTATTAGTGGAGTTCAGTACTTTATTTAGTAGATAAGCCTTTAAATGATTTAAATCAAGGAAGAAATACTACTATTCTATCAAGGACTTTTATAGATGACAGGAATAGTTGGTAACTTGTTGAACGAAAGCCAATGTACAGACGCCAGCACGTCAAGTTACCCCAATGTGTCAAACTTTGATCGTTTTTCAACTTTACGGCAAACAGAATAGGTTAATATTCAATTGGGAAAATTTGACACATTGGGGTAACTTGATGTGCTGGCGTCTGTACCTACATATAATTCTCTGTTTTTCATTATTTCGCTTAATGGCTGGTTGAGTATTTTTTATCGTTTTTTTAAGTGCCTCTTTATTATTCATTTAATTGACATAATCCTCAACATTCCTTTTTGTTAATTTGTATTGCCGCAACTATGTAAATGTCGATTTTTTTTATAATAAATGACTAAAATAAATTCGAGGTCACCACCCTTTTGGTTGCAAGTTCGTCGTGCGGCAGGTTTGGTACAGTGGCTGAGTGGTTAGATGCTGCGCTGCTTGTCGCGAATTCGATTCCTGCTCGGATGCGAGTTCTGCGCGCAGCTTAGTGGCGCACGAGCTCGCCGAGACGCAGCTTGTGTTGTGCGTGTCGTCTTACAAATGTCGTTAAAAGCGAACAAGCTGGTGACGACACATTACGTGAAACGTGAACTAATAAAGGGGATTCAAAACTCGTTACAACTCCGTTTGCTCACGGGCGCACGCACTCGTTTTCCAGGAAAAGGGTAAATACTATTACTTCGTTCTACCTGATTGCAGTACTGTGGGACTGGACAGCTCCACTTACAGTTATTGTGAGAGAACACCATCTCAGATATTAATCTGCACGCTGCGTGACCTCACCAAAAGAACAGAAGTTTTCCTGTTTCTTTTTAGCATATTCAGACAGAAAAAACACCGCACTTCGCACTTCAGAGTGTGTTGTAGAAAGCGATACACGGCAATAAATATCATTCACCATAATTTTGATATTTGCTTAGGGAAGTACACAATATAAAAAAAATATGTGGTACAATATTATACTATTTAGAAATAGAATACTTATAATACAGAATAGAAAGAACGGAAATACCCGTCTTTCTACATTAGTGTGTTTGAAGTATTATATAAATAAATAAATATAATAAAACCATTATGAATTTACCGTTACAAAAATTAAGTAGAAACATAGAGAAAAGTTTCGGTAATCAATATTAAGGACGTTGAACAAGTGCTGAACTCCACCACCTGTACTCAGGCTCTGTTCCGCTCGGCACCGCTCCGCTCTGTTAGCTTCACTCTGTCAGCTTCGCCCTTCGCACCGAGTGCCGCCCCACGTAATGCGATTAACGTGTTGAGCATAATGACCTTTTTATTTTCATAACCGTTTGTGGCAAAGTTTCTATATACCGTAGCTTTCAGCCTTAGCATTACATTATCTCGTTACGAGCTAAACATGTTTTGTTACTAGCTGCATTAACGATGTCAAAACATATATTGGCTTAATCAATAAAAAGCGTCTGTCCATTTTTAAAGATCATTAATTCTTTACAACTTTTGTTTAAAACTTTATTAATTATGTTCAAATTTTTATAGAACGTAGTGTAGGACTGTAGTGCAGCTTTCAGTATAGTGATGTACAATACAACACTACCATTTAAACTAGTTCTATTGAGAAGCAATAAATATATAACTTGTTTGTGTGTCGCATCAATCACCCATTTTTTCAACAAACGCTCGACAGACGGAGACCGCTCATGGAACTGGTCATCAGTGTTGTTACGTCATCGGTTGTAGAGTAACTACGACGTGGGGGAATAACCTATAATAGCTAAGGTGCGCGGTGCACTCTGTGGCTACGATGGTTACCGATGCCCACGCGGTGACGCTGTTACATCTACCAATTCGCACTGGGCCCGCGTGGTAGATTATGGTTCATACGCAAAATACGCACTTTGACGTGGAGTTGCGGATACCAGCCCGGTATCTTTATCTTTATCTGGATAAGCCTTCTAAAACCTCAATTTGTAGGTAAAATATTATTGACTAGCGCTTACTTGTAATACGTTTAAAACTCCACTGCCACTCTTACCGATTTTGCGCATCGATATGACCGTCGCGCGTCGCACTTGAAATATATTTAATTCATCACGCACATCAATCCTCAGAAACTTTGTCATTTAAAATATTAGTAGGATTACAATTAAGTGACCGACCCGTGGTACAACTGCGATGTCCAACTGGTTGTACTACGGAGAAGTAAATTTTCCCATGTGCCAACCAGGTCTATCTGTTAATTTAAGACCTTACACATAATTGTTTACTGTATACTCGTGTTTTACAATAAAATATATTCTATTCTAAATTCATTCAATTGTAACGCTAAAATCAACAAGTATAATAAAACATACAGTTAATTCAACAATTGGTTCTTTAAGTAAAAATATAAGTTAGAAATCATAAAAAGTTAGTCTCTTATTCAAGTTCTATGAGAAAGTTTCGTCTTACAGTACTTCTGACGCTAATACTATGTTCTTGTATCCATCCGCCAACAGTGATCGTTTTGCGGATGATCGGACGGTGTAGTGGAGTTCAGGAGCAACCTGTAGTTGTTACAAATGGAGAGATCATTAAGTGCATTTGTGGGCGAGCTCCTGGCGACTCCACCCGGGTTCTGTTTGACTCTATTACAGCTTTCTGTTAGTACTCCTATTTATGTTAAAGTCAAGACACGAGGTGGGACCAGTTAGAGAAATATTCAATGCAATAGGTTTGACAGCCTGACACGTTGCCCTACTTAATAACAGAATCATTCACTCATTCATTTAAAAGAAAAATATTTATTTAACGCTTGAGTAGGTAATAGGTCACTATTGTAATATTTCTACCATTTATTAATCACTTCCAATAATATTTTATAGGAAACAACCGCGCGCATATGCCAGCCGAAGGGCAATACCTTTATGACATCCTTACTACGCTCGCAGTAGTTCAGGTTCGCTGTAGTGTCTAGTGGTGCAGACATGTGTGCTAATGTGCAATGTGCATGTGTACACTGTCGAAGGCAAACGAGTAGTGAGTAGGAGCATTGAGCAGGCGCTAGCAACTTACCTCAAAAGTACGGACTTTTGGCTACACACCCTAGACCTGTAACTAAGGCCTCGTATTCATTCACGCCATCACGTTGTTGCAGAGTTAACGAAGCTTAAGAGTGCGTACTGTTGAGTTAGACCTATTAACTATAACATAATGTAGTTGAGTAAGTAGATTTCCATTATTTTAATTTTTGTTATTTGCCTACACTAATAACAATGATACACCAAGGAAACGCAACATAGTGACGCGTGTGCCGCTCTCACTCGGGGCGCGCGCACGTAACGTATGAGCTCGTCAACTAGTGTGGGGAGCTCGTCACTGCTCGCCCGCGGAACAGATTTAAAAGGGTGAACCGAAACGGAAGTTTGTTTAGACAACTAACTTCTGATTTGTAGTCACTGTTGTTTAAAACTTTACGGATGGGATATCCTGTCCAAGCAACATACCGTATTCCGCATTTATTATTGAGATGAGTAAACTTATAGAAATGTCACGCATACATAACCATGTCATGATTATCCATAAATAGATCTAAACAGATATTTTGCACGTATTTTTAAAGTGTTTTTGCAAATCAGCCCGAGTGCCGTATCCCTAATGAAGTGAAGCGCGCGGCGAATGGAACCAAACGAGGCCTGCCCTAATCATCGGCATTGATAAGCGCTCGCGGATATATTGACATGATGAATGCGGGCAGGTCCCGCGGGGCGCGCACGGGAGAGGGGGGGATCTTTACCTAAACTAGCACGCAGCACGCGCTACTCGACCGAGCAGACGTTTTCTTTGTTAACTTTGTATACAAATCATACGCATTACCCCCGCAGCCTACTTAAGCATCTTAGGGCCCTGCTTGCACCTTTAGGGTATCCTAGGGGCAAATCCTGTATTTTTGCGAACGACCAAAGTCTGAACAAATGTCAAAATTACGTCTAATTTTCGTACATTTATGACATTAGATTAACGCTGAGCTGAGATTGCGATTACTTTGAACGTTTGTTTATAAGAGAATTCGCCTTTTGTAACATCCACGTAGCGTTGATTCTCATAGGCCGCTCGTAGCCCTGTCGTAGCACGGTCGTAGCTGTTTCGTAGCACTCTATTAAGGCAATCATTTTATTAACCCCCGACGCAAAAAGAGGGGTGTTATAAGTTTCACCGCTATGTGTGTGTGTCTGTCTGTCTGTCTGTCTGTCTGTCTGTGGCACCGTAGCGCCCAAACGAGTAAACCGATTTAGATGCGGTTTTTTTTATTTGAAAGCAAGGTTTCTTGCGATGGTTCTTAGACATAATTCATCAAAATCGGTTCAGCCGTTTCAAGGTTATCAGCTCTTTTGTGTTAGCTACCGTTGCTATTTTAGACGTCTATGGGTATTAACTTTACTTACAAACATATGAGTGTCTTAAAATTTCAAACTCCCATGTGTGTAATATTAACAAGCAACATTATGGTGTATTTGGTCTGATGCAGCCAGGATATCTAGCAGACTAATAGACTCTTGGGAAAAAAACAGCAGATATGTCGTGTTTGGATTCATTTTAACCTGCATTTGATTCTGCACACAATGCACTGATAGCAACTGGATGAGCTGATGCTGCAGCCAGGCTATCCAGCACACCAGTAGGTAGACTCTTGACAAAATAATAGCAGATATGTCGTGTTTGGATTAATTTCAACCAGCATTTGATTCTGCACATAATGCCTTGATGGCAACAGGAAGAGCTGATGCTGCAGCCAGGCTATCCAGCACACCAGTAGGTAGACTCTTGACAAAATAATAGCAGATATGTCGTGTTTGGGTTCATTTCAACCAGCATTTGATTCTAAACACAATGCACTGATGCCAACAGGATGAGCTGATGCTGCAGCCAGGCTATCCAGCACACCAGTAGGTAGACTCTTGACAAAATAATAGCAGATATGTCGTGTTTGGATTCATTTCAACCAGCATTTGATTCTAAACACAATGCACTGATGCCAACAGGATGAGCTGATGCTGCAGCCAGGCTATCCAGCACACCAGTAGGTAGACTCTTAACAAAATAATAGCAGATATGTCGTATTTGGATTCGTTTTAATCAGCATTTGACTTTACATACAATGCACTGAAAAATTCTCATAACTGTAAACTCTATAAAACAAAATTAATGCGTTTAAAAAATTTAAAATAAAAATTAAATTAAAAATTTAAAAAACCCCCATCGCAAAAAAGTAAAACATTTAAAAAGTTAAAAATAACACTTTAGCCGTGAAATTTTACGTAACGTCGGGGTACCGTTAAAATAAGTACCTACATACCTACAAGTACTAGGAAAATTCCTTACTTAAGCGGTACCCCGACGAGAAGTAAAATTTCATGGCTAAAGTGTTATTTTTAACTTTTTAAATGTTTTACTTTTTTGCGATGGGGGTTTTTTAAATTTTTAATTAATTTTTTTTATCTGTAGAAGACGCAGTATTTTCGTAGCATACTCGTAGTATGATGTACGTAGTTCGCTAGTAGCATCGTCACAGGTCACTTGTAAATAATTGTTTTCGTCGAATGCTTGTAGCGTCTGTGTTTACTCTGCTTGCACCTTCATATCACATAATTGGTTGTGTAGACTTGTGTGTGATTAACTTTGATTGTTTTGTGAACACAGTGTTACTAAACAATAAACAAGTGGCTTGTTGAGACGTATCTAATAGAAATGCCGTCGTGATGTTTGCGTTTTTAACCCCCGACGCAAAAAGAGGGGTGTTATAAGTTTGACCGCTATGTGTGTGTGTCTGTCTGTCTGTCTGTCTGTCTGTCTGTCTGTCTGTCTGTGGCACCGTAGCGCCTAAACGGGTGAACCGATTTAGATGCGGTTTTTTTTTATTTGAAAGCAGGTTTTCTTGCGATGGCTCTTAGATATGATTCATCCAAATCGGTTCTGCCGTTTCAAGGTTATCAGCTCTTTTGTGTTAGCTACCGTTGCTATTTTAGACGTCTATGGGTATTAAATTTACATACAAACATATGTGCGGCTTAAAATGTCAAACACACATGTGTGTTATATTGATAAGCAAGATTATGGTATATTTGGTCTGATGCAGCCAGGATATCTAGCAGACTAATACACTCTTGGGAAAATAATAGCAGACATGTCGTGTTTGGATTCATTTAAACCAGCATTTGATTCTAAACACAATGCACTGATGGCAACTGGATGAGCTGATGCTGCAGCCAGGTTATCCAGCACACCAGTAGGTAGACTTTAACAAAATAATAGCAGATTTGTCGTGTTTGGAACCAGCATTTGACTGTACAGATAATGCACTGAACAATTCTCATAACTGTAAACTCAATAAAACAAATATAATACGTAGAAAATTTTTAAAATAAAAATTAAATTAAAAATTTAAAAAACCCCCACCGCAAAAAAGTAAAACATTTAAAAAGTTAAAAATAACACTTTCCTATCGTTGTTTCATGAAATTTTACGTAACGTCGGGGTACCTTTAAAATAGGTACCTACATATACTACCCAAGTACTAAGAACATTTCTTACTTAAGCGGTACCCCGAGGTGAAGTAAAATTTCATGGCTCAACGATAGGAAAGTGTTATTTTTAACTTTTTAAATGTTTTACTTTTTTGCGGTGGGGGATTTTTAAATTTTTTATTTAATTTTTAAGATACAAGTAATCCCTGACCAACCGACATTTACGAGTACTTGGACAGCAGTGCTAGCCGCACCCCGCACGCTGCACCCCACACCCCGCGCCCCGCACCGCGCACGTCGTCTCCATGTGAATCACAAACAAATACAAGTCGAATCGTAGGACGATACAATCATGTAACCCTCGCCTCGTTGTATCTCAATAACACAAGTTTAGTGTCATAAAGCGCGCGCGATACAATTTGGCAGAATGTCCGATATGCGAGATCCCCTCGACTCGAATAAAAAGTTATCTTCAGTATGTTTTTCTGGTGCAAATATTAAAGGTCCACGCCAACTAAAGCTGACATATTGCTGCACTCCGGCCTCCACTGCACCCGCACCCCACACGCAGCCCACACGCACACTCATAGCGCGCAGTCCACACAGCGCCGCATGTCTAGTGAACAATCAAACTAATTGTATGCCGGCGACACTCGGATGACTTAGATAAACACGACATTGCGATTGCGAAGTGTGCTCACAGTTGACGTTCGCTTTGTGTGAAGGAAGTAGTTTCTTGATTTCTGATAAGCAGAAATGATTTTCTTGGTCCGACCGCCAGGCCAGTAAATGATGCAAACTTGTACTTCGTAATATTTTAATGAGTGTTGGGCTACTCGGCGCGCGCGGGAACAGAAGATTATTTGGGGGTCGGTTTTCTCGGCATATTTTCGTAACAAAAACTTAGTACCTACAAGATAATCCGCGGTGTAACCTTTTTGTTCATAACTCACGATTTCATAAGCCTCTCTATTAGCCATAAAGTTAGAAGAGTATTTCCAAGCTTTACTGGGAACAGGGTTTGTACATATTTGTGGTACAAAATGTAAGTATTATAGTAGGTATTATGTTGAAGGAATAAAAAAGCATTCACACAAAATGTTGCATCATAAAAAATGTGCATTATATGGATGTCAACGCTGACGTACTGTTGAGAGCGCTACTGTTAGAAAGTAATGGCATGCTGGCAGCCGCTGCGAACAATGTTGACGTAGGTCAACGTTGTTCCCAGCGGCTGCCAGTACTCCTGCGACGGCAGCCTTGTGCCGCCAACATGTCTGTGCCATCACGCGCCGGTCTGCGTGTGCCCACCATCTGAGCAGCATCTTATAAAACGCGCCACAAAGTTTTTTTCCGACCTGAAATAAATTCAAAACTTTGCATTGCTTCCTTTGAAAAAAAATGTTTGTCAAATGGGTGGTTTATTTAATTTCAAAACTGTTTGTTTTTTTTAAACGGACTTATATAATAATGATTAGAAACTGTTACATATGCTTATATTTGTGGGGAGTAGGCGGACAACCAAACAACACGCTAGTTAATGACACACTGATTTAATATCGTAGTTACTAGCTACTTAGCCGGGTCGCAGCCACGGCTCGTGAGACACGTACATATATAACACCCCCTTCCCTTTATTATAGCACTACCCCATTTATATAAACAATTAATAAACTACGTTACGGAGAGAAGTTGTCCGGAGACATCTCAAGACGTCGCGGATTGATCACTGGTACAGACGTCAGCGAATCTAGTGAGTCACCTGACACAGATAGGGGCGTACCGTATACTGCGTCTCGCTCTACTCTGCCTTCCTCTCCTCCTTCTCTGAGCCTGACCGGTGTGCTGGTTGCCGAAGGTGATATCGTCACGTGGTCTGGCGTTGGTGTTCCCAGGACCTCTACATCCGAGATGTTGGTGTTGGATCGACTGCCGTCATCGACGTGTGTTTGTTGATGGTGATCGTCCTCTGGTGTCATCTGGCTTATGGTTGTTCCATCACACTGGACATCCTGGATATTATCTGTATCCCAGTTTGAGTCGTGTTTTGTGGGTCTTGTGTGTGTGTGTGTGGTCGTATCTGATCCATGTGCCTTTTTACCAAACGATCTATTTCTGGTACATACACTTCGTACATTACATTACCGATCTTTCTCTTAACTACTCCTTCGATCCATGTAAATTTCTTGTTATTTAAATTTTTCATTATCCAAACTAAATCTTTTTCTTTGAACTGTTTACGTTTTATTCCTTTGTAGTATTTACGCTGTGTACACTGTTTTTGTTGCACCGTTTGAGTAAGGCAAGCAGAAGATGAGGTTGACGCTGAAATCGGTGACAATAAATCGAGCCGCGTGCGCAACTGCCGGCCGTACACGAGCTCCGCGGGTGATTTGCCGGTGGTACTATGTTTGGAGTTCCGATAGTCGAACAAGAACTTCGATATTCGTTCTTTTAATAGTTTCCCTTTACTATTTAGTATTATTCCTTTGAGACCCTTTTTAATAATTTTCACATAACTCTCCGCTTGTCCGTTACTTGACGGGTGATACACTGGAGCAAGCGTATGAGTAATTCCATTTCTCGAACAGAAATCTTTGAATTCCTGTGAAATAAACGAAGTACCGTTGTCAGTTACGATTCTATGTGGGATACCGACTCGTGATATTAAATCTATCAATTTCTCAATTACTGCCTTTGAACCGTACGATGAAGTCATTATGTATACTTCCACCCATTTACTAAAAGCATCTACAGCTATTAAATACATCTGGTTGTTAAACGGACCTAAAAAATCTAAATGTATTCTATGAAAAGCGTGTGGAGGATGTGGCCAGGGCGTGAGAGGAACGCGGGGCGGTGCGGGGCGCAGCGCGCTGCACACAGAGCACGCGCTCGCCAGCCGCTCCAGCGCACCGTCCACGCCCGGGAACCACAAACGCTTGCGCGCCTCTGCTTTCATTTTTACCACCCCAAAGTGTGAGCTATGAAGTTCATTGCATATTTTCACTCTTAACACTTCTGGAATGATAACTTTATGGCCACGCATCAAGCATCCATTTTCAACCGATAGTTGGTTACGACAATAAAAGTAAGGCTTTAAATTATCATCATATACTTTTCTTGGCCAACCTAACTCAACGTAATCTTTTACTTTACGCAAAGTCGTTTCTTTCTCGGTTTCGCGTTGTAATTCATTAAGAGTAACCGGTAGTCCACCGTCAACAACGAAATAAACATATGTCGCACGATCATCAGTGGCGTGCGATTGTTCTCGCTCGCACCCTCCACCCGCGCCTGGACCGCCGCCGCACGGCCGTGCGCTGCCTGCGGTCGGTGACTCATAATTATAATCTATCGGAGCGCGCGACAGATAATCGGCACTATTATTTTTGCCGCTAACATATTCGATTACATAATTGTATGCAGATAAAAATATTGCGTACCGCTGTAATCGGTTAGCCGATACCTCGGGTATACCGCGGTGTGGTCCGAAAATGGTAAGCAGTGGCCTGTGGTCCGTTCGCAACGTAAAAGGTACCGCTCGGGCATACAAATACTGGTGGAAACGCTTTACCCCAAAAACCATAGCTGTAGCCTCTTTTTGTATCTGTGCATAGTTTTTCTCGGCCGCTGTTAGCGTTCTAGACGCATAACTAATCGGCCGCTCGCAGCCATCGCTTCCTACTTGTGATAGAACTGCGCCTAACCCGTATGGAGATGCGTCTACGGTCAGAATTAACTTTGCTGCAGGGTCAAAATGTGCTAAAACTTCATCCGATGCGAGCTGTTGTTTAATTTTTTTAAATGCATTTTCTTGCACTTGTGACCATTCCCATTGTTTTGTTTTATGCAACAGGTTATATAACGGTGTTAAAGTGGTTGACGCGTTAGGAACAAAATTGCGGTAATAATTCGTTAAACCTAGAAATGACTGTAATTGTTGTACGTTTTGTGGCCTAGGTGCTTGTGAAATGGCTATTACCTTATCTGGCGACTTTTTAATTCCCTTTTTGTCTATATTATGCCCCAGATAGTTGACTTCATTTTGGAAAAACTCGCACTTGCTTGGTTGTATAGTGAGCCCTGCGTCCGCCAGCCTTTGTAGTACTTTAACTAACCTACTCATGTGTTGTTTTTTGTTGTCACCTGTTATTAATATGTCGTCTAGAAAAAATACTACTCCATCTAAACCTGAAAGTATGCATTCCATGGCACGTTGAAATATTGCCGGTGCGCTCGACAACCCAAATACCAACCTTGTATATTTAAAAAGTCCGCGATGTGTATTAATACAGGTCATACCCTGCGATTGCTCTTTCAAACAAAATTGGTTATATGCACTGGATAAATCTAATTTGCTAAATTGAACGCCACCATGTAGCTTTGCGAACAAATCACTAATCGTTGGTAGCGGGTACTTATCGACGATTAGCTGCTTATTTATTGTCACGGAAAAATCCGCGCAAATTCTCACTCCACCGTCTTTTTTTAAAGCGGGTACGATGGGTGACGCGTACTCTGAGTAGTTAACCGGTTCTAGTAGGTACTCCCAGTTTTACAAGATGATTTAATTCCTTATCTATTTTATCTTTTAAGGCATAAGGTACCGATCGTGCTTTAAAAAAAATTGGTTTCGAGTGTGGCTTTAATTGTAACTCCACGGCGTATTTATTAAATTTCCCTAATTTTCCCGAAAACACGGTGGGAAACCTTGACATTAAATCGTCCAATATTGTATTACCATTTGATTGGCCTATAGACTTTACTGTGGTTGCAAATTCCAATTCAAACGTGCTAATAAAATCTCGGCCTAATAATGGCGGACCACCGTTACGGACAACAAACACGTGCACTTTACGCTTCATATTGGAATACTCAATATCTAACTTAATAACACCAACTATTTCTAATCGATCCCCTGTATAACTTAATAGTTTTTTACCTGTAACTGATAACGGTACTTTGTTAAAATGCTTTTCGTATATTTGATATGGAATAATACTGACCGCGGAACCACTATCTATCTCGAACTCCAAACCTAGCTCACCGATGTTAACGCTTGCCAGCATCGGTCGCCCTTTCTCAGAACGTATATTTAACACCAACGTACCGTCGTCGCCCTCATCATCCACTTTGCCTTCCTCCACGTGCTTCACTTTTGCGTCACTTGGGCACATACGCCTTAGGTGACCCTTGCTATTACACTTTTTACACTTATAGTTTTTAAAACGGCACTGATTGGATTTATGGTTGGTATAACCACACACACTGCACTTTTCTTTAACCGCAAACACAGAATCTTCATCGACGCCGCTGGTTGCCACGCTCGCGGCGCGTGCTGCTGGCGCGGCCTGGGATGCCCGCCTAGCACACCGCACGCTTTCTGCTAATTCAACTGCCTTGGCCAATGTTAAATCCGTCTGGTCCTGGGTGAAGAGCTTGTCTCGCTCGGGTCCTGGCATCATGCCCATGATAAATTTATCAAGAAGAGCTTCCTCCAAGTTCTTAAACCCACAGTGTGCTGCCAATCCCCTAATTCTCGCCGCCCATTGAGTGTGACTTTCATCAGGTCGCTGCACCGCCACGTAGTAAATTGATTTTTCTGCGAATCCAAGCCGTTTCGGTTCAAAATGGCGGTCTAGAAGATCCAGAATTTCATCAAAATGTGTTTCTTCCAACTTCTTTGGCAGCGCCAGGTCCCTCGCTAGCATGTAGGTTGGTCCGGTGAGAGCGCTAATGAGTATCGCCCTCTGTTTGACCTTCAGTTTGTCCGACTCGTCCGTTATATCGTTGGCAATAAACCATTGTTGTAACCGAGACTTATAACTTGGCCAGTCCTGGGTTAAATGGTCAAAGTTGGTCAAAATTCCAAAAGAAATGCCAAGAGCAGACATTATTGCACTCGTAAATTCGTCCTCGTCGCCACTGTTACATATGCTTATATTTGTGGGGAGTAGGCGGACAACCAAACAACACGCTAGTTAATGACACACTGATTTAATATCGTAGTTACTAGCTACTTAGCCGGGTCGCAGCCACGGCTCGTGAGACACGTACATATATAACAGAAACAAAGTTTCTAGATAACAAGTTCAATAACCTTCGTGCACAATGAACGTTGAGTTTTCAATCAATAAAAAATTAAGACAACATTCGCATACAATATTTTTTTTCTTTTTACAAGACGTGTTAATGTAAGGATTAAAAAAGCGACCGAAGGGTTACTGTACGTAATGTAATAAAAAATTATGAATGATTATGAATCGAAGCTGACCGACCATTCAAATCACCGTAGTTTCGCTCAGTTCATTCAGGAACAACCTGCTGGTTTTTCTGATAAAAACATTTTTTCAGACGTAGCCCATTTTCATTTGTCACGGTACGTCAACAAGCAAAATTGCCGCATTTGGGCTTCTAAAAATCCTAAAGCAATTATTGAGAAGCCTTTGCATGCTCAACGTGTCACTGTGTGGTGCGCTATGTGCTCTGGAGGTGTGGTTGGGCCGTTTTTTATCGATTTTTTTTATGAAAGTATCAACATTTGTCAGCGTGGTCGTGGTGGACATTTGCCAGATATCTTTTTTCATTCATAATTGCCAAACTTTTCTCTTTATAATACAACAAAAAATATATATTTTCTTCTAAATTCTTTGTTTTATTTTGTTTTAGAAAACAAAGTTCTTGTTGAAAAACCCTGTATATTTAAATGTTTTTACCATTTATATAATTATACAGTCAATATTACTTTTGGACACAAAACTGTGATTTTATTTCGGTTTAAAGACATTTATTTCTTAAAGAACTTTCCTGCACACATCCCGTGTGATTTATCAATCTACAGACTTTAACTCAGTGTGTCAACAAAATAAAAACTTGTTGCGAAGAAATATGAGCTCGAGAACTATTTGCGTGACTTGATAATTGTACAGTAGCGCTTGTGACTAGAGCACGAGGCAGCAGCAAATGAGGACATTAAAGTATGTCAAAGGGATTCACTGATGCTCTGATAGCGTATAATAAGAAGGCAGCAATGCAATGGCTCGTCACGCGCAAAGGCAAAGTGGTCTCGTTTATTAAATATGGCAACAGCCACTCAATGAGAGGTGAACACCGCAAGCGCACCAGGCGCAGAAGATCCACTCTGAACATCCAAATAGCCTCCAGTTCTTTTTGCCTGTAACCGGAAGCTATCTATGTTTTCTTAATAGACTAATTTTATTAAACGACCCACAAAACATTATAGAAACTAATACTCGTACATTGCAGTCTGTTACTGCCTCATGGTAACACACTAAGATCGGTCTTGAAAATTGTATGACGCTATACAGTTTGAATTATTAAGTTAATAAATAAAAACACACAAGCAAAACAAAAAAAAAACAAATTAATACAATTGGAGTGTCTGTATGTAATCTCTAAATAACTGTTGTTTACTTAATGCATAATTATAGCAGATATTTCTGATAACAGTCAACGAATTAAAGAGACAAATGAGTAAGTTTATAGGCTAATATTATTTATAAAAGTTCCACTCAACAGCTAGAAATGAATAGGTAAACTTCGAAACCTTGTTTCACCACCATTTTATTTAACTTTAGAAAATGTTTTAAAGGTCAATTTAAAAAAAAAAAAAAATTCCACAACTTTTCACACAACGCCATCTAAATTATAGGCATGTAGGTACAAACTAGTAAACTAATGTTGTTTCATTAACAAATAGTTCTGCGCTTAGCCATCATTACCACACGTTATGTTCGAACACATGGTGTCCAGGTCCACTGAGCCTTCAGTGCGCCTTCTGGTGGAGCGCGGACCTCGTGACGCGGCAGCTGAGCACACCGACCAGGCGACCACCAGTTGTCACGCGAGACATCGGGGGCGAGTGGCGCGAGTGGCGGCGGCACTGACGCCATGACGGCCTAGCACCGCACGCAGCGCGCCTGCTTATACACGCAACACACATATTTATTATGTTTATCATAGTAGTATATTTAATTGGTAAGGGATTCTTACAAGTCGTATTCACATTAATTAATACAGATAGTAAATGGTTAATTACAACATTCATTATTTGCAACACTACAATACTAGTAATGTTCTATTTATGTCAACGTAACTTAAAAAAAACTCGTATCACTTGGTTTGTAACTAAACTCTGTAATGTTGTCTTTACATTGTGATTTTACTTACATTTTTGTGCATTGTTTAACCTGAAATTTTAAAGCATTCACCCTCCCTAGGTAGCTACATGCTCATTACTTGGAGGCAAAGCATACCTTTTGTCTTATATTATCATATTTATTATTTAAGTTTTTCTATAAATTATGTTTGTTTACATTCGTAATGTCTGCTAGTGACAGGTCTAGTTTTATTTTTAATTTCTCTGGAGCTAGTTGTAGGTCGTATATGTAAACCACATCGACCTCATTATTTTTCTTTTACTTTGCTTTGTATTGTGTTCTAAAACCTTTCAAAATTCAATCATCTGTCATTCTGTCCATTTACCTTGGAGCCAGGTGGAATTTGGCAGTCTGGGTTCTGATCTGAAAGTCACTTATATTAGCTGGGAGTCTAATACTTATGGCCTCTCTGTCCTCCGGCCCTCTAAACTGACGTCCTCCGCCTCCTCTGCAGAAGTCTGAAGCCTAACGTCCCTCGGCCATTACTAGAGCCGAGAGGACCACCTCTGACGGCCTCCTCCTCCGCTGCTGAAGACTCAAGCCTGACGTCCCTCGGCCATTACTAGAGCCGAGAGGACCACCTCTGACGGATTCCTCCTCTGACGGACTCCTTCTCCTGACGGCCTCCTCCTCCGCTGCTGAAGACTGAAGCCTGACGTCCCTCGACTACTCTACAGCAGAGAGAGACACCTTTGACGGCCTTCGCCTCCTCTACTGAAGACCGAAGCCTGATGCCCCTCAGCCACAACTACTGCTGAGAGAGGGCCACCTCTTCTACATTTCATTCTTCATCTTTCATTCATCAGTTTTCCTCTCTTCTTTACCCTAGCTCCACTAGGTAGGCCTGGTAATAATAAATTCTTTTATCTATTCCCTCTAATCTTTTCCTACAACAGTGCTCTCCTCCTAGGTAGGTTAGTTCTGTTACGTTACAACTCCTCCGAAACGGCTTGACCGATTTTTATGAAATTTTGTGTGTACCGCTGTAAACAAAAAACTGATCTAATTTTTTTTTTAGTTTGACTCAGTCTCAAACTGAAAGTTGTTTATTATTATCAGTACTTCTGTGCGGCTGCGGGACAACAACCACTACAATTTTGCAGTGTACGAGTATATTCAGAGGGTCTGAAAATTAGTCGTAAACTAATAAAAAAAACGGTCGATGTTTACCGGGGCAGCTAGTTATGTGTATACTATGCTTCGTGTTCTTCTTCCAGTAGCTGTAGTTTGTATTTTCATGAACTTATTTTGGTTTCAATATCTTCGAACATAATGATCAGTCATTGTTTAAAAGCGCGGGTTCTAATGTGTTGGGGTCTTGACTGGCCTCAGGAAATGTCTCGTTGTCCCAACACAGAGTAGTCAAACAATGACTGAATATATTTACCTGTTTTCTTTGAAAATAATATTGCCCTTCCACGTTCCAAGAATGCGAGAGTGCTTCAACACTATTATGCTTTTCAATAAAAACAAAGTTCATGTTAAATACATCAGCGACTTATATTATTTCTGCGCATTTTTATAAATTGGCCGTTCGTTAGAACTCCTTCACGGCGCATCATAAATCCTCAATACTATTGTGAGTGTAATCTGAAATAAGCCGCGAACAGTTCTTATACAGAATGTGGTTAAAACCGATTCACATTTTTATTACCTTCAAATAATGATCCACTCAATACCAAACTGTGTATGCTATGTGGTAACTTTAATTGGAATCACCTTCGACCTTCAGCTCACCTCACCTCCCCGATGAGCTCGGTGCAGCGCGTAGCGGTGGCAACTTCGTGTGTGCCTTACGCAGTAGCGCACGACGCGAGTACGAGGACTGGAGGTAACTCACACTTGTGTACACATAAATCAACTTTAAGAGCGTCTATAATGTTCAGACTCGTTCGGAACGAAAAGTCCAGCGCTCGTCTAAATTTTACGAAGAAGTTTTCTTGTGAGAAAAGCAAACTTTGTTACTGAACGGATGCAGTATCATTTTTCCGCGCTGAAATATGAAAAGCAGACCTTATGAACATTCATGAAGCCCGAGCTAACAGAGCTAACAGCAGATTTGCATAGTCTGCCTTTACTAAGTGATCCTGTGGAACACTGCGACCGCCTGCCGAACTTATTCATGTTGTAGACGAGCGACGCCGGACGACAGGCTCATCTAAAAGTTAAATCGATTAGCTGGAGCGCTACGACTCTCCGCGAGACAGTGTACAGTCAACAGCAAAAGTAGATGATCAAAATCAGAAAATCAATACTAATGAACGGAGTTCACGCCAGAACTGTGTGGCGTCGAAGTGATTCAAAAGTATGTGATTGTAAATTGTACCAAACATTTACTACCAGTACAGCTGCCATATGTTTGCGATCAGTTTTGACTCCAAAAGTTATAAACTCAATTCGCATCAGAACTAAGAAGTGAAAACAAAATTCAAAACTAGTGAACAGCTAAAATCAAAATTTAAATAATGAAACAGGCCACGTAATCGTGAAGCAAATAATTCATTCATACGTATTTTTTTATTAACCCAGTAATTTAATTTGTTATGTTTAAAACAGCTGAATTTGATAAAAAAATGCATATTTAATATATGCCAAATTTCATCCAATTGAAACCCTAAAAAAGCACAATGTTCATTAATAAAAACTTATTTACAAAAAAAAACAACCAACTTTCAAAAAAACACTACAAAGTGAAAAATATTAAAGTTATTTTTCACTTTGAAATGTTGTTTTGGAAGTAGGTTGTTTTTTTTTGTAAAAATGTTTTAATTTTTCACTTTTAGTGGGTCAGTTTGTAATTTATCTAAGTTACATTAGGCCAATGACAACTGTTCATCACCTCTTACAACATATCATCACCACTATGCATTTTGACAAGCTTAAATTACTTAGCAACTACATTAAAGTACCTAATCGAATCGCAACCCGTGAAATACTTAGGTATAATTGAGTAGTTCCGATGCCCATCTGTGGTCTTCATCATCAGTTCCACTTTAGCAAACGGTGCTTTCCGAGAGCGAATGCACGAGTTACTATACAAAATACCCAAATCACTATAGGTGTTCCTATAAAATTTGAGGTTTTTCCTTGATTTCCATAGGATCCCTTCATCAGATTCTGACTTGGTGACAATGAGACCACAGCGAGACCCTTTCATACAAAAAAATAATTTTGCGAAAAAAACGAAGTTACGCCCAAACATACATAAAAAATATACATATAAACATCCGAATTGATAACCTCCTCCTTTTTCAGAAGTCGGTTAAAAATAATATAATTCAAAAACTTTAGTATTTAAACTGGTTTTTTTTTGTTACTTCTGTCAAATGTTTAAAAGTAGCTGATGTGATACAAAACGATAATTGAATAAATATTATCATCTTTTCATATTTGTGAATTTATGTCAATGTTCAAAAGCAGCTGATGTGACACAAAACGATAATTCAATAAATATTATTATCTTTGCATGTTTCGAATTTATGTCAATGTTCAAAAGTAGCTGATGCGATAAAAATCATAACTCAATTATTGCTTTTGCCCAGTCGGCTACAATATATTAAAACCGGAAGGTAGATTGATATTTTATCGAATTATCGTTTTGTATCACATCAGTTACTTTTGAACATTGACACAAAATTCAAAAACATGCAAAGATATTAATATTTATTGAATTATCGTTTTGTATCACATCAGCTACTTTTGAACATTGACATAAATTCGAAACACGCAAAGATAATAATATTTATCGAATTATCGTTTTGTATCACATCAGTTACTTTTGAACATTTACACAAAATTCAAAAACATGCAACGATATTAATGTTTATTGAATTATCGTTTTGTATCACATCAGCTACTTTTGAACATTGACATAAATTCGAAACATGCAAAGATAATAATATTTATCGAATTATCGTTTTGTATCACATCAGTTACTTTTGAACATTGACACAAAATTCAAAAACATGCAAAGATATTAATATTCATTGAATTATCGTTTTGTATCACATCAGCTACTTTTGAACATTGACATAAATTCACAAACATGCAAAGATGATAATATTTATTCAATTATCGTTTTGTATCACATCAGTTACTTTTGAACATTGTCACAAAATTCAAAAACATGCAAAGATATTAATATTTATTGAATTATCGTTTTGTATCACATCAGCTACTTATGAACATTGACATAAATTCGAAACATGCAAAGATAATAATATTTATCGAATTATCGTTTTGTATCACATCAGTTACTTTTGAACATTTACACAAAATTCAAAAACATGCAAAGATATTAATATTCATTGAGTTATCGTTTTGTATCACATCAGCTACTTTTGAACATTGACATAAATTCACAAACATGCAAAGATGATAATATTTATTCAATTATCGTTTTGTATCACATCAGCTACTTTTAAACATTGCCAGAAGTTACAAAAAAAAACCAGTTTAAATACTAAAGTTTTTAAATTATATTATTTTTAACCGACTTCTGAAAAAGGAGGAGGTTATCAATTCGGATGTTTATAGTATGTATATTTTTATGTATGTTTGGGCATAACTTCGTCATATATAGCCGGATTTGCAAAATATTTCTTTTGTTTGAAAGGGTATACTCTCGCTGTGGTCTCATTGTCACCAAGTCAGAATCTGATGAAGGGATCCTATGGAAATCGAGGGAAAACCTCAAATGTTATAGGAACACCTATAGTGATTTGGGTATTTTGTATAGTAACTCGTGCATTCGCTCTCGGAAAGCACCGTTTGCTAAAGTGGAACTCATGATGAAGACCACAGTAGGGCATCGGAACTACTCAATTATACCTAAGTATTTCACGGGTTGCGATTCGATTAGGTACTTTAATATAGTTGCTAAGTAATTTAAGCTTGTCAAAATGCATAGTGGTGATGATGCCTTCACCATGGAGCTCCAGATCTTCTGGATCTATCTAGGAGAACTCCTCAACAATTAACGTCCCTGTATCGAGAAAAGCAATATGTTGTTAGAGGTGATGAGCAGTTGTCATTGGGCTTTTGTAACTTAGATAAATTACAAACTGACCCACTAAAAGTGAAAAATTAAAACATTTTTACAAAAAAAAACAACCTACTTCCAAAAAAACATTTTAAAGTGAAACAAGTGCTTTTTTTAGGGGTTTAATTGGATGAAATATATTAAATATATTTAATATGCATTTTTTTTTATCAAATTCAGCTGTTTTAAACATAACTAATTAAATTACTGGGTTAATAAAAAAATACGTATGGATGAATTATTTGCTTCACGATTACGTGGCCTCAGTTTCATCATTTAATTTTTGATTTTAGCTGTTCACTAGTTTTGAATTTTTTTTTCACTTCTTAGTTCTGATGCGAATTGAGTTTATAACTTTTGGAGTCAAAACTGATCACAAACATATGGCAGCTGTACTGGTAGTAAATGTTTGGTATAATTTACAATCACATACTTTTGAATCACTTCGACGCCACACAGTTCTGGCGCGAACTCCGTTCATTAGTATTAAATTTCTGATTTTGATCATCTACTTTTGCTGTTGACTGTACAAGTGCGTACGATGCGCGACGCAGCGACCACAGATTGATTTGTGAAATAAACGCTTGTCCGGGAGGTCCAAGCAACAAGCAACAAGCAACAACGACTCGCCAACGCCGACACACACGTGATTCTTTTTCAGGAATATGTGTAAGTGCTAAAAGTGATGCAACTACCTTGTACCTTGTAATAAAATAAAATAAAAGGGATTTTTTAAAATACTATGGGTGCAATAAACGAATTGAAAAAGCAGACAATTATATTATTATTATCTTCTATATATTTTAATGGCTCCATACGTCCGAATATTATACAAGAAAATACATACAATTAGAATGTGGGTGTCACTTTCGAAGTCAAATAATTAAATGTTTTGCAAACTGTACCGTGTAACATTTCATTCGTTTTAAAGTTATTCGAGTCCGATTCACAGCTGGACAGTTTTTATATTTATTTAGCCTACGGACAACAGGATTCATTTGAATTTTCCCAATCAATTTTAGGTAACAAAACAAATAACATAACATCACGCCTGTTATCCCCGAAGGGTTAGGCAGCAGAGGTGTACCAGCAGTCCACCCACAATAACAAACAAGTATTTCGCTTGACGGGCACGGAAGTATATGATCGAGTCCGACTAGTACTTGCCCAGTTCCTAAGTTGTGCTCCATGGTTTTAGTCACAGATAAACTACGGCATTGCTTAACCAATCTATATGCAATTTGGTTTATTATGTTCAAACTTATTAGATAGTTTAAAAATATTTCGAGGTCAACAAATAGAGATATCTATTTCTTGACCTCGAAATATTTTGTATCAAAAGAAAGGATTTCCTATAATAAGTCCTAAGGTTTATAACATTATATGGCTTTGTAGTTTAACTTTGTAGCCATAGCGGCGTGTGGCCGCTAGCTTGTATTAAATATAACCATTATTGGTGCATGTGGTGAAAGCGTGTACGTTATTCATTGTCAGAATGTACTCATAAATGTATTGCGGTAAATGTATTGTGTGAACAATTGTTAGCTAACCAAATAAATAAATACACTGAAGGATGTCACGGATTGAACTGTTATTGAGAGTTGTTCCTCTCAGCCTCCTGGCTCCGCGCCATGCGCCAGGGGAAAAGGGATTTATTGAAATATGCGCACAACAAGATGTGACGTACAGTAGTTTGGCTCGAATGGTATTGAAGATATCCGAGATTGGGTCTCTCAACGCGGACGTAAAACGTAACCGATGTCTCGCACCGACTCGCTCGGTCATACACAACAAGCCTCCACTCTGTACGCGCGCCCCGTCGTAATATTTTATCGTTGCAGACTAGAGCCCTTTCACAAAACATTCCAGACTGAGCTGGCGTCACGTCACCACTACATACTTTCAGATAATAGCGACACACTCTTTATCAATTTATGTAAATATTACTGACTAAGGCGGGAGTATTAACGTACCCGTACGTTCGTGAGTATTTGCCGTAGAAGCTTACCTCTGTCTGTTCCGTGTACCTGCCAGTGCGTGAGATCTGTTGAGCCTCCGAGTACAATTACTGTTACTGTATTTCGCTTTCGCGTGTTGTGTGTACCCATATAAGTAAGTTTTAAGAAAATTCGGCTTCAGTCGTTTCAATTACACTAGTTCCCTACAGTATATACCTACTTATGCTTGTTCGCACACTCACCAGACCGTACACACGCACTCCGCGTGGGCTGGTCGCACGGCGCTCGTCGCGGGCTCTCGAAGATACTATGTATACTTTAATGGCTTAATATCCATTTGTTTACACGGTGGCGACGACAGAATACAATATTGTGCCATTAGCGCGTCCGACCTGTTCAGCAATCTTGCATCAAGTGAAATCCGTACACCTAGTGGGCTTTCATTCGATTTTTAATTGCTATTAATTTAATTGTTTATTATTTATTTGTAACTTGAAAGAAATTATGAAAAATTGTTTTCACTAGGTATGTCCCCTGCGGCATACAAAGGTTTCCGTGTCATTGAGCAAGATAGTTAAAGTTATTGTCAATGGATTGTTAAATTTGAGCAAAAAAATTAAATTACAAATTCAAAAAACCCCCACCGCAAATAACCAAAACTTTTAAAAAGTTAAAAATAACACTTCCCTATCGTTGAGCCATGTAATTTTACGTCACGTCGGGCTACCGCTAAAATAAGTACATACCTACATATTTTATTTTTAACTTTTTAAAAGTTTTACTTTTTCGCGGTGGGGGTTTTTTAAATTTAAATTTTGACATTTTCAAACGGATTAATATTGTTTAATTGAGTTTACAGTTATGAGAATTTTCAGTGCATTTGAATGTAGAGTCAAATGCTGGTTATAATGAATCCAAACACGACATATCTGATAATATACCATAATCTTGCTTATTAATATAATACACATCGGTGTTTGAAATTTTAAGCCACACATTATGTTTGTAAGTAAAGTTAATACCCATAGACGTCTAAAATCGCAACAGTAGTTCAGCCATTTCAAGGTTATCAGCTCTTTTTTGTTAGCAAAAGAGCTGATAACCTTGAAACGGCTGAACCGATTTTGATAAATCATGTCTAAGAATCGCAAGAAACCCTGCTTTCAAATAAAAAAAAACCGCATCTATATCGGTTCACCCGTTTAAGCGTTACGGTGTTACAGACAGACAGACAGACACACACACATAGCGGTCAAATTTATAACACCCCTCTTTTTGCGTCGGCGGTTAAAAAAAAGTTCAATTAGTTGCGGATCATTTACTCGACTGTGTCAGAAGAGGAGGTAACGACTTCCGGCGCTCACCGGTGTCAGGTGCTCGTTACGGCGGCGGCGGACGTTGCCGGCCGGATGGCAGCGGAGGCATCGAACGTATCATTACGTTAGTTGGCGTTAATATTTACCCGCACTAGAATACAATCTCTGTTGCGTACAAGTCTCTTGCGATGCAGTTAGTAGAACCCGCTTCTATAACGTTCATTGTGCTTTCTACAACGTCTTGTGAGTCGTAAATTTGTGAGCAATACTCGTAGCTCCTGGAGTAGTGAGGCCGCTATCAAACTTGCTAGTATTGATACCTTATTGAGCTCGGGTTACAGATAGGTACTACCTTCCCTGAAATATGGCGAAGGGAGTAATGGCTGATGTTTGCTCGTGAATAGGTGCTGCTTGTGGTAACTGGTTGTCCTGTTGACCATGCTTTTGTTATTGTTTAAGGTATTAACTGTTTATTGAAAAACTTCGGTGGACCTAGTTTTTCATTTCCTGTTTACCTTTCTTCAGCTTTTTTAAGGCTTGGGGGAATGTCTTGTGATTTTGACGTTCAAGAAAAGATGGTCTTTTGCCTTATTTTTAAGTTTTCGCGTAGCATTTTAGCTTATAAGAAGAAGAGATGACGAGTTTTAATTTTAAAAAATAGTATGTGAGTGTGTAGAGTAAGTGTTTGGACATACTGGATATGAAGCAACTTGTAGTTGCGCGCACCTACACGCCGGGCGGCACCAGGTGCGGGTCCGAGGTGTGGTCGTGGTGCGCGACGTGGAACTACTAGTCGCGCGCACCTACACGCCGGGCGGCACCAGGTGCGGGTCCGAGGTGTGGTCGTGGTGCGCGACGTGGAACTACTAGTCGCGCGCACCTACACGCCGGGCGGCACCAGGTGCGGGTCCGAGGTGTGGTCGTGGTGCGCGACGTGGAACTACTAGTCGCGCGCACCTACACGCCGGGCGGCACCAGGTGCAGGTTCGAGGTGTGGTCGTGGTGCGCGACGTGGAACTTGTAGACGCGCGCACCTACACGCCGGGTGGCACCAGGTGCGAGTCCGAGGTGTGGTCGTGGTGCGCGACGTGGAACTACTAGTCGCGCGCACCTACACGCCGGGTGGCACCAGGTGCGGGTCCGAGGTGTGGTCGTGGTGCGTGACGTGGAACTACTAGTCGCGCGCACCTACACGCCGGGCGGCACCAGGTGCGGGTCCGAGGTGTGGTCGTGGTGCGCGACGTGGAACTACTAGTCGCGCGCACCTACACGCCGGGCGGCACCAGGTGCGGGTCCGAGGTGTGGTCGTGGTGCGCGACGTGGAGCTACTAGTCGCGCGCACCTACACGCCGGGCGGCACCAGGTGCAGGTTCGAGGTGTGGCCGTGGTGCGCGACGTGGAACTTGTAGACGCGCGCACCTACACGCCGGGTGGCACCAGGTGCGAGTCCGAGGTGTGATCGTGGTGCGCGACGTGGAACTACTAGTCGCGCGCACCTACACGCCGGGTGGCACCAGGTGCGGGTCCGAGGTGTGGTCGTGGTGCGCGACGTGGAACTTGTAGTCGCGCGCACCTACACGCCGGGCGTCACCAGGTGCGGGTCCGAGGTGTGATCGTGGTGCGTGACGTGGAACTTGTAGTCGCGCGCACCTACACGCCGGGCGGCAACAGGTGCGGGTCCGAGGTGTGGTCGTGGTGCGCGACGTGGAACTTGTAGTCGCGCGCACCTACACGCCGGGCGTCACCAGGTGCGGGTCCGAGGTGTGATCGTGGTGCGTGACGTGGAACTTGTAGTCGCGCGCACCTACACGCCGGGCGGCAACAGGTGCGGGTCCGAGGTGTGGTCGTGGTGCGCGACGTGGAACTTGTAGTCGCGCGCACCTACACGCCGGGCGGCAACAGGTGCGGGTCCGAGGTGTGATCGTGGTGCGTGACGTGGAACTTGTAGTCGCGCGCACCTACACGCCGGGCGGCAACAGGTGCGGGTCCGAGGTGTGGTCGTGGTGCGCGACGTGGAACTTGTAGTCGCGCGCACCTACACGCCGGGCGTCACCAGGTGCGGGTCCGAGGTGTGATCGTGGTGCGTGACGTGGAACTTGTAGTCGCGCGCACCTACACGCCGGGCGGCAACAGGTGCGGGTCCGAGGTGTGGTCGTGGTGCGCGACGTGGAACTTGTAGTCGCGCGCACCTACACGCCGGGCGTCACCAGGTGCGGGTCCGAGGTGTGATCGTGGTGCGTGACGTGGAACTTGTAGTCGCGCGCACCTACACGCCGGGCGGCAACAGGTGCGAGTCCGAGGTGTGGTCGTGGTGCACGACGTGGAACTTGTAGTCGCGCGCGGGCGCGGCGCGCACGGAGACGGTGGCGCGGCACCAGGCGCGCGCGCCGCACACGTGCACGCACACGCTTCCTTCCACCGGCGCGGCTTGCCACCTGTAAGCGGAAGGAAGCTACGCTAGTTTCAGCTGTGGGACTCGGTCACGTATCTCCAAAACAGTTAGGGTCATGAAATTTAATGGCGAATGGAAGTATTTATTTTGCAAATATGCTAGTGTAAATATTTATATATTTTATTGGTACATGTTCCGGGACCTACTAGCGAAATTTTTGTCAGTTTCTGATTCCTACTTATCAAGTTTGTTCTGATGTTCTTTTTGCTTAAAACCCATGAAAACGTACCTTTTTCATGTCATAAAGATATTTTACTTTAAACCTAAAGGTCGCACGATATTTCATGGAAGTAAAATATAGACATTAGGTCTGATGATCGTTATGATTAGACTTATATTAAGACCGAGGAATAAAATCTCCTTAGTCTAATAATAGGCATGTGCATTGTGCACGGTGTGTGAATATCAAAATTATATTTAGTCCATCAGTTAGATTATAAAAAATAATACACAAGTATTTTTTTACCTTTTTCAAATTGATGGATAACTACACAAAATTGAAGAGAGGGCTTGTGACGTCATTATTCAGTATAAACTGTACGGGATAGTGACGACGTTGATTACGTGAAAAAAAAATACTTGTCAAATATTTTCTAGTAATCTAGAATTCAAAATGAAGGACTAAAAGCTAAAATTTTGTCAACTAGCCTATTATCTGAGATAATGTATACAGGGTAGAAGAGACATCGTCGCTCATCCGCATACCATGAGTTTTCTACATAATTCTGGATTTTCGAAACAATGCACTACTTGAATTGTAGGCAAAGCCGAAGGGCTTTGCCTACAATTCAAGTAGTGCATTGTTTACGTTTTAACGAAAAGTCTCATTAGGTTAAATGGGAATGCTGATTTCGTCATTCAGGACACCTCGGCCAGAACCATGTACACTTGTACCACAGTCTAAGAACATACAGTCATCCGACGAAGCTGTCTAGACAGGGCAATCGTGCGGGTGTGAGGGGCGAGACGCGGGAAAGCCACTCCCGCACTGCGAACAAAACGATGTTCGTAGTGCGGGAGGTATTATTCAAGGCTAACGCGTGTAGACGTTGTTGGCATTTTCCCAGAGATCAAAGGCGTCGTCCCACTGTATTAATATTTATGCTGTGCTTGTACAGAGCTTATGGTACCTGCATGTGCTACGATGTGTCTTCCAACCTGTATTATGGCACACATTGCTGCCGACGCTAGTCCAACGTGCCTGAGGGACGTTTCGATGCTTCAGAGGCTCATGGGCGACATGAACACTCTGACTCCAGGTTAGTCATGAACCACGTGATTAGAATACGAAGGCTATATACAGGGTGTCCCAGAACTTAACGTCAAATCGAAACGGGGCGACAGGATTGATTGTAAACATCATGAGTAAAATCAGAAAAAAAATCTATCCCATGCAGTTTGAAAATTATGGGCATTTAAGAAAAACCTAAACCTAAAAATTTGGTCAAACTGTACCAAATTTTTAGGTTCTGTGTGGTTCTGTTTACTATCTGTCTCGCTCGCTCATGGCAAACATGTCTACTTTCCATCTCTCTCATCATTTTGACGTAAAATTAAGAACCTACCAAGAGCAAATAAAAAACATTATATCTGAGTAAAATGGGTTAGCAAAAATCGGGTTACTTGAGATTTTTATTTTTGTACTCGATTTTTTTAGAATGAAACTAACAAATATTGTACCATTTTACAATCCTGATTAAATGCGCCAACTTATGATGGCACTTGCCAAGGCACTCTAGAACATTTTTTTCAAAGTCGACCAATTTAGAAAATTTTAATTTCATAGTTTACTAAAGTCTAGGAAACTTAGGGTAATTGTGTCATTATTTTTAACTGTGATTCTTTGAAATGGGTTACGGTTCTAAAGTTCAAATAAACAAAAATAATAAAAAGTAACCACAATAACCGAAAAATTATGATTTTTCTAATGATGTTTACAATCAATCTTGTCGCCTCGTTTCGGCTTGACGTTGAGTTCTGGGACACCCTGTATAGGGTTTGGAATGTGGTACAACGTCACCAAAGCTGTGCAACCTGTTAACTAACGATGATCTGATCGTTGAACTCAGCGGCAAGAAAATCAGCTGTAGCCTAAGGAACATAAGACACGTACTTGGTCATTAAGGTGAACGGGGGTAATTGCGCAGAAGAATTTATCTTAACCATAATTAACCAAAACGTGTCTTTCAGTTAAGTACCTTGAGTACTATGTGACCGAAGAGCTTAAGGTACAACTGGATATAAAACGGGAATGTAGGGCGCAGGCATTCCGATGTAAAATGTTGGCACGAAGGTTCGCTCGCTGTAGTGTACAAGTTAAGGTAACATTTTCAAAAGATTATTGTAAGGTTTACAGTGTCTCACTCAGGCAGCCTAAGATAGCTTTCATGCCATCACAAGAAATAAATTTACCTTAACTCCGAAGGTTTGCGGAGTGCAGGCCAGCTCCAACTTCATCCTGAAGACTTTAGCTTGGAGTTACGACTCGCCACTTTGTTCAAAATAAGGATTATTTTATACTTAAAGGTTATCCTTACAAATAATTTATTTACTTTTTATGTGTTCTTTTATGTGGTGTTTGTAAGTCGCCGATCCACGAGCCCACTTTAAACAACATTGGTGAGGAATGTTTTCTCTGTTTGAGAAGAGACCTATGTCCTGTAGTGCTATAGTAACTGCTATTGTTATATTAACATTAAACCAGTGCTCACACGGCAGTATACTGGAGGTACACGTCGGCACTGGTGCCGGGAGGTATCCGTAAAGATGGCGGCCAGATTTTAAATTCTTTGCCTCCGATCCATTGCACTGTTACATCCAGGGTCACAGTACCTGAGAAGCAATCAAATTATTTAATTAGTTTTCATCTGTAAATCTTTGCTGAACTGACAAAAGCCATGGCACCGTATCGCCCCTATTACATGAGTACCTAAATAATAAATATACCAACTTCTATACATTACATAATTATGTTGCGAACAATAAGTGGCGTCTTATTGCACCACAAACAAACCTATGTTAAAATAATCCTAAAAAAGGCACTCCTCATAACATTCACAGTCACTCGTATATTTCGTGAGCACAAAATATAGGGTGGATAAAAATTGCCGTAAGCGGTTTTTTGCAAGAGGTTCAGTAAAAAGGCGAGGAGAAAAGCCAACCGACAACTAACAGTAGTGACACTCAAGCCCTCGAGCATGACATAACTGAACCTGCTAAGGAAAATAGGCAGGGCTTTGGCATAAGTAGGCAGATTCAGCCGTGTACAGTTCTTGGAGAATTTATGTGTAAAATTTTGTGTTATTATATTCGCCGGTGGAAATAAAGAGGGCGCTACTGGCTTTTGAACATATTGTAAGCACAAATATTGGAACACGGTAACCGACTGTAACGTACGGCTCGAGTGCGACACGCTGAAGTAGCTCTTGCGCGTGTCGCCGTCAGTCACCACGCGGAAGTCGATCTGCTCCGGCGTCACGCGCAGGCGCGGGAACTGCAGCTCCAGCTGCAGCGGCACCGTCTGAGCACAATACGACATGTTATTAACTATAACACTGTAAACTGTAACTAAAAAACGTCCCAAAAAAAGTATTAAATAAGCGAAACCCTACGATAAATGTTGGAGCTGCAGAGTACTGAAATCAAAGAGATGAATTACTTTAAGTATGTTGTCCTGGTCGAAGATATGCAGTGATGTGGTGGACACGGTGTGAGGCGGGTAGGCGGGCGTCAGCGCGTGCGGCGCCGGCGCCGGCCACGCGTCGGGCGCGCGCACGCACACCTCCACGCACATCTGAGCAACGACAGGCGCGGTCAAGTACGTTACGTTTTCTTTTCGTTCAGTGACATCTAAACACTAATCAGACACATCAAGAAGAACCGATTCAATTATTTTTCTGTGTCCTCACTATACAGCGTGTAGCGGAATTTTTTGTTATACTATGTGGGGTAACTGATTATTTTCAATGTTTTTAAAATTGTCCGCAATAACGCACTCAGTCACGTATCTTATATACGCGGTTGTATAGTTTACTTACATACTTGCAGCGCATGAGCCACATCTCGAATTTTCTCGAATGAATATTTTTCTGTCATCTGGGTCACAGAACCGCCAGCTTTATAGCTTATTAAATTATAAGAGAGTTTTACTTCGCAGGAGCTCCGGGGTTCAAGACGCAGCGACACGCTCTGGTGGCGCTCGGCTAAGCGCGGGGCACAGCTGCAGGACGCCCGGCCGACCCCGCCCGTGCTGGCGCCCCCGCCCCTGCTGGCTCCTCCACCCCTGCTGGCGCCCTCGTCCCCGTCAGCCCCCGCATGGTCCTGC
The DNA here is from genome assembly GCA_921972225.1 of Euplexia lucipara. Classification (NCBI taxonomy): domain Eukaryota; kingdom Metazoa; phylum Arthropoda; class Insecta; order Lepidoptera; family Noctuidae; genus Euplexia; species Euplexia lucipara. The sequence goes on from OV179158.1 coordinate 119,272, forward strand.
ACCACGCACCACGGAGCCGTCGTCTCCATGCCCAGCTTCAGTACGCCGGTGCCTACGTTCAGCACTTGGAAGCGTTTGCGCACCCTACGTCACAACGTTAGCTTGTAATTACAATTTTTCAACAAATGAGATACATAGTATGAAGGTTTTATACTTTATTAAGGTAAAAAAAAAAGGTAGGTAGGTATATAAATAAATAAGGTATGAATAAAAATCTCGTATTCGAAAGTATTGTGTATATACCGATTTGTACGATACTCTCGAATACTTTCGCCCCAAACCATGCCATAAACTCTTACCATATAAATGGGGCTTTAGTTATAATCACCTGAGAACGTCTCCTTCGGGCAGGTCAAGCGCACACAGGCGCACGCGCAGCTCGCGACAGGAGAGCTGCAAGCGCGGCGCGCGCGGCGCCGCTCGCAGCCGCACCGCCTGCGCCGCCGGCTCGCCGCGCTGCCAGTGCGGCCTGCACCACGCACATACACTCACTCACAGCAGGGTCTCACTCAAGGCATACACAACAGTTGACCGACTCCGAAGCCGTCGAGTTTTTAGACAACGGCGATAAATACACTGCAATATTATGGGTTTTACTTAAAACATTGCATCGGTGGGAACAGTGGTCTACTTTACCCCTTGTAGTCTATGGGCAGCAGGCGCAGTAGCAGCATGACGTCGGGCGCCGGCTCGTGCGCGGGCGCCGCCAGCGTCACGCGCCACTCGGCCACGGCGCCAGCGCGCAGCGTGCTTACCTCGGGCGACACCTGCGGCAGTGTCACGCGATCGTAGTCACAGAAAAAAAGGAAATTCAGCTCCAAAAAATACGTAAACTTTAAAAAACGATTTATTTAGTAATTATACTATAATCACAATATTTAATTAATGTACAAAGTAAATAATTTATTTTTGACCATTGTTTTACTACCGTGCTAACGCAGTGTCCTGCGTGAGCGACGAACACGATGGGTTGCGTCGCAACGTAATGCGACGCGATGCTTCACGCGACAAATGTCCTACGTGATTTTGGTCATTAATTCACGAATCATGGAGAAGTACAGTACAGTTTTGCTTGAAAGTTCATATTTAATGTAGTGTCGCATCTGGTCGCCCTCAAAACAAGTCCGCGTTACGTCGCGTCTCGTCGCAGACTGTCATATAGGCCGCAAGTAGGGTATGCCGTTGAGTTGATCGCGTTCGTCGCGTTCTCAGCGTCGCATCGCGTCGCGTTCGTCGCTCACGCAGGACACCGCGTAAACGTAAAGCCATAGCGGAAGCAGCGCGCAGAACGCATAGCGCTCCCGCACCAAGACAAGTGGCATATAGTTGGTTTTACATGTCAGCAAATAAATAAATAAATAATATAAACACTTAAAAATATAAAAAGCAGTTTTCCCAAAACTGCTGCAGCCTACGCAGCCTCTGTGAGCTATGTAATGCTTCTAGCATAGAGCTGAGCCTCGTGAACAAAATTTTATATCTAAACAAAATCGTATTTTTGTTTAGTTAAAAAATGTAATTTGAACTTTATTTGAAAGAATACTCGTACGGCATAGATGTTATCATTCTGTGGTCCATAGTCGGGCGCCAGGTAGATTTCGAAGCTTGTGTCCACCTCCTTGATGATAGAGTATGACTCCGACTCCTCGCCCACCAGCTCCACTACAGAACACAAAGTACATTATGTTGCAAGTCAAGAGAATATTTATTTCTCCACCTTAGATTACTCAATTCATGCGAATCAGATACGTATGATGAGATTAATTGCAAAATATAATACTTAGTACTGGAAGATAAGAAAATAAAGTAAAAAATCTTAAGTTGGCGACGCGTTTCCCGGCAGACTGCTTATGTTAGCGCGCTGTGTAATTAACCTTTTTATTTTTTAATTCTAAATTGCACTGAACTTGTGGGTGGAGTAAAGTACCTATATTTTTTGAGATCTACGCGAATAAAGCTGTGGGCAAAAGCTACTCTGGTACAGGGGCGTGCTGAGTACGTACCGTCGAAGGCGGTGAGACAGGGGCAGGTGCGCGCCGGAGTGTCGCAGTAACGCAGGTACAGGCGGAAGGGCAGCGCGCTCTGCGGGTACTCTGCACAGAACGTATACAGGCTAGGGGTACTCTGCATATTGTAACCTCAACAGAGAACTTCATTTCTTCGAAATCTTTTGCGACAACAGTTCTTCGTTTTCGCAATTTAATTTCGAAAAGTAAAAATATTAAAGCAGATCGTTCACCAGATAGACAATGGACTCAATTTTTAGGGTTCCGAAGTCAACTAGGAAACCTTATAGTTTCACCATGTCTGTCTGTCCGTCCGTCCGTCCGTCCTCGCTTAATCTCTGTGACCGTTAGCACTAGAAAGCTGAAATTTGGTACCAATATGTGTATCAATCACGCCGACAAAGTAGTATTTTTTTTTAATTTCAACCCTAACGTGTGTTATATTGTTGGAAAGGTATTTAAAAATGAATAGGGGTTTACTGAAATCATTTTTTGATAATGTCAATAATTTCGGAAATAATCGCTCCAAAAGTGAAAAACCATGCGCCCCCCCCCCCCCCCTCTAACTTTTGAACCATATGTTTAGAAAATATGAAAAAAATCTGAAAAGTAGAGCTTTATAAGGACTTTCTAGGAAAATATTTTGAACTTGGATGGAAACAGTTTTTGTACAAAAAAGACAAAAAGTTTTACAAAATAATTTCTGGACTAAGTTTGTAGTATAATCGTATATGCAAGCATTTTGAACACTTACTGTGACGGACGGGAAACTACGGAACCCTACACTGAGCGTGGCTCAACACGCTCTTGGCCGGTTTTTTCATTAAAAAAAAGCTTAAGTACCTAGTCGAAAATCAAAAAATGCCTGTGAGCTGATTTGTGATTATGTTTGGTGCGTGCGGAGGCGCGACCTTCGTTTAAAGTGATACAGCGTCGTCGCGCTCGATGAAACATTTCTTATCATTTCCTCTCCTCGGTCGTCTTCACTCACTTCACTCTCTGTTTTCATTCTTGTTTTGTGATATTTCTATTTAATTCAAAGAAGTGTAATTTCCTTCTTTATGTAAATACAAAGAGATTTTAATTAAAACTTTCCCTCGCGAACAATTTTTTTGATCAATTACGAGATTAAGCTTAAGAAATGTCATTCCTAATAACAAAAGATAGTACAACTTTCTTTTTAGTAAATAGATAATTTAAAATTGTGAATAATATTATGACTACATTTCTCAAAAAAATTGAATTTTTAAGTAGTTCAAAGAAATTCATCGGACGTGAGTTGTTCATCTTGTGTGTATTTGTACTTGTGCGTGTGTGGTTTTGTGTGTATGTGTGTGTGTGCCCTCACCATAGTCTGCGGCGGTGTAGGCGTGCACGGTGAGGTGCGCGCGCGACACGTTGGTGGCGCGCAACACGCGCGTGCTGTCCGACGCCGACGTCCTGCAAGCATCGCACGCTACACAACAACGTGTTCATCTTGTGAAGGTACTGGCTGGTGCTGCTATTCATCCTTCACTAGACCTTGGGTATGCGATATATCCAGACTATACAATCGTTTGTGTTACGCCTGTTGTTTACGACCAGAAAAATAAAGTATCACATCTAGTATTTTCTCGTGTTTTCGCATCGGTCACAGAAATAGTGAAGTAATAAAACGAAATAACATGTTGGATTGTATGAGAGCAGTTCAATAAAAGCAACAGCGGTCGAACAATAACGTAGTGCGTGCGGACGTGACGTCACTCGGATGAGTGATTCCCGCCAGGCGTGTGCCGCACACCTCGAACCTTTTTCAATAACTTGCGATAACCGTCGAACGTAAAACTAAACAAACGAAACATAATTCAGCAGCTATGTGCATTATGTTAAACTATTACAAAATTAGACCCCTTGCACAGTGCTGATATTTTAAATGCAGTTTAAAGTTCCACAGATTCAATGACCAATCATAGAATTCATTCTGCTTAGTTATTTATTGGATAGGAGTTTTGACCATTTGCTGGAACTTAAATAATCTAGTACTAAAATGATTATGGCGACGTATACACATTCTTCAAGATACCAAAGAAACATGACCAACGATGTTTGAAAATCCGTCTCTAGTTGAAACACAATTAATCTTTATTTATTACTAGCTTCTGCCCGCGACTTCGTACGCGGATCCTGTTGCTTATGCCAGCGACAACGGGGTCGTCAAAATCGAAGATCTGAAACGTCATGTCGAATTCTAAAAGCCCGGGGACGGGAAAACAATGAGATGCGCGAGATGATTCAAGACATTCCAGATTTTTTATTTTTGTTGGTCAACAGGAAATGCCATCAGACTTAACAACTTTTGCTAAGACGCCATTTCAATAAATATGTGGTATATGGTCGCTGGGCTTTGGATTTCCACAACAGTTATGATCTTTAATCATTTAGCACCTTTGGAACATTGGGAAAGATTTGACCTCTATCTAGGCGTGGTTATAGTTTTATTGTGAAGATACTTGATCAATTAAAATCTAAGTGGCTGCTCCCCTGCGTTATCGGGTAGACTACCGTGTCACGAAAATAAATCGAAAAGGAAATTAAACACTCAAATAACATAAACCCGAAGGCATATTTATTCGATAAACTTCTTCACCGCGTGGAGGTAATCCCAGCTTATGTTATTTAACTATACAGTGAAATTAGTGATAGCTTTGATTTCCATGTCAAATGTTTCTGATCTTCGATTTTATAAAAGAAATGCCTATCAGACCGAACAACTTTTGCTAAGACGTCATTCCTATATGTGTTATGGTGTAGCTGGGCTCTTGGAGTTCCACAACAGGTGCTCCAGATCTTCAAATTTAGTCTCACAGCAGAAAACGCTCTTCACGTGGAATAGTTTTTGCAATGGCACCATTTTTATATCTCTTTTACTTTAGGTGTTCCATTTTCCAAAATAAATTATAGCCTATATGTTGCGTGATGTTCACGATCAGCGGTCAGTCGCGCATCTTCTCCCCCCACTCATCTCTAGAGTCGATGCTTATATACGCTGAAAACTTAAGCGTCATGCTTTTTCCGTGAACGTCTCCTACTCGCGAGACAGTGCATGATGTTCACGATCAGCGGTCAGTCGCGCACATATTCTTCACTGGTCTCTAGAGACCTGTATATAGATGCGTAAATACGCTGAGAATGCAGGCGTGCTTCGCGATCCGAAGAAGTTTCCACGGAGTAAGTTGCAGCCTCATGTTCTCGAACATCATCAAATCTGTCCTAACGCTCTTCGGTAGATTGTTGGGATCTTATGGTCTTTAATCATTTAGCACCTTTGGAACATTGGGAAAAATTTGACCTCTATCTAGGCGTGGTTATAGTTCTATTGTGAAGAGATACCTGATCAATTAAAATCTAAGTGGTTGCTCCCCTGCGTTACCGGGGAGACTACCGTGTCACGAAGATAAATCAAAAAGGAAATTAAACACTCAAATAACATAAGCCCGAAGGCATATTTAATCGATAAAATTTAAAAAAAAATGAGAATTTTGGCCAATAGAGTCTAATTTTCAATGATATACCATCGTCATCGAAAATCAGTCCTGAACTGTTCCCGTCTTCAGCGCGTGGAGGTAATCCCAGCTTATGTTATTTAACTATACAGTGAAATTAGTGATAGCTTTGATTTCCATGTCAAATGTTTCTGATTTTCGATTTTATAAGTCAACAGGAAATGCCTATCTGACCGAACAACTTTTGCTAAGACGTCATTCCTATATGTGTTATGGTGTAGCTGGGCTCTTGGAGTTTCACAACATGTGTTCCAGATCTTTGATTTTTATACGTCAACAGCGAGTGCTCATAAGGCTGAACCACTCTTGCTAAGACGTCATTCCTATATATGTTATAGTGTAGCTGGGCTCTTGAAGTTCCACATCAGGTGCTTCGGATCTTCAAATTTATTCTCTCAGCAGAAAATGCTCATCACGTGGAACAATTTTTGCTATGGTACTATTTTTGTATCTCCTATAGTTTATCTGGTCTGTTGCGGGTTTGCATCAGGTGTTCCGGATCTTCAAATTTATTCTCTCAGCAAAAAATGCTCATCACGTGGAACAATTTTTGCTATGGTACCATTTTTGTATCTCCTATAGTTTAGCTGGTCTGTTGCGGTTCTGCATCAAGTGTTCCGGATCTTCAAATTTATTCTCTCAGCAAAAAATGCTCATCACGTGGAACAATTTTTGCTATGGTACCATTTTTGTATCTCCTATACTTTAGCTGGTCTGTTGCGGTTCTGCATCAGGTGTTCCGGATCTTCAAATTTATTCTCTCATCAAAAAATGCTCATCACGTGGAATAATTTTTGCTATGGTACTATTTTTGTATCTCCTATAGTTTAGCTGGTCTGTAGCGGTTCTGCATCTGGTATTCCGGATCTTCAAATTTATTCTCTCAGCAAAAAATGCTCATCACTTGGAACAATTTTTGCTATGGTACTATTTTTGTATCTCCTATAGTTTAGCTGGTCTGTTGCGGTCCTGCATCAGGTGTTCAAGTTTCCAAGATAAATTATAGCCTATATGTTGCCTAGACTTAATATCTATACAACACACACAGACACACACATAGACAGATTAAAGCACTATAACATGGAATCACTAGCCACTCGTAGGAAGAAATTGGATTGCATCATCGTCCACAAAATCTTTAGTGGAGCGATAGATTGCAATGAACTTTTGAGCTCATTAAAAATTAAAGTCCCAACACGAATCCGAAGGCGTAATACCTATGAACTATTTTGCATTCCTGGATCCAAATCCAACCTCGGTCATTATGCCGCCGTGTCTAGGATCTGTAGACAGTACAACAGTTTGGCTAAAACTACAAGCTTAGACATCTGCCAGTCTCTGTCTAATTTTAAGAAATGTTTAAATCAAATAATTTTTTAGGTTTTTTTTTGAGTTTATTGCAATTTTTTTTTTTTTTAAAATGATTATAATTTTAATTTTTTATGATTTTGATTTTAATTTTAAATTTTTAAATGATTTTAATTTTTATGATTTAAATTTTTTGTGATGTAATTATTATAATTTTTGTTTATTTCTAAGATTTTAATTTTAATTTTTATGTTACTTGTGTGAATTTCTTGTGCATGCTGTGGTCTCCTGTAAGTGAAGGGGTACACCATCTTACAACCCAAATAATGTAATATCGCTATTGTGTGTATACCCTTTGTTGGGGATCCAAAGTAAATAAATAAATAAATAAATAAATAAATAAACAAAAAAAAAATCGTTTAAATCCGTCCAGTAGTTCCGAAGATTAGCGTGTGCAAACAAACAGACAAACAGACAAACAGACAAACAGACAATCAGACAAACAGACAGACTTTTTTTTTTGGATTCGTGCCCTATTACTGTTTCTAAACCCCCCTCAATTTTTTTTTTTTAAATATATTCAATGTACAGACACAGTTTTTTTACTGTCTTATTATATGTATAGATAGACTGCTTTAAATACTTATATACTTACTATTAAATAAAAGTGTTCATTTCAACATAAATACCGGAGTTTTGAGGTGATCCAACAAATATGGAGATAACCTACAAATGTCTAACCTACTTACAACTTAAAACTTTTAAACAAAAAAAACAACCGACTTCTTAAAAAAAACTATCAGGTGAAAAATAACTCCAGTTTCGGAAGTATGTGGCTTTAGTGGTTTTGTTTTGTTCATTATTGGCCACCGACTTCCGAAACTGGAGTTATTTTTCACCTGATAGTTTTATGTTATGTTGTGGAAATACAAAACCTCAGCATAGACATCTGACTATAGCAATCGCGAATAATTTGCTGTTATGCGTTGAAGAGTTCCGTTGCCTGTCTTCTTCATCAGTTTTTCTTCACCAAATGATACTTTCTAAATGAAAATGCTTGATTTGTTACTAAAAATGTTGAAATCGGTGCGTGTGTGCCTATATTTTTTGAGGAGTTCCCTCAATTCCTCGAAGATCCCTCATCAGATATCAGGTTCGATACAAATGGGACCAATCTGTTAGTATACCCTATCAAACAAAAAAAGAATTTTGAAAATCGGTCCATAAATGACGGAGTACTGAGGTAACAAACCCTAAAAAAAAAAAAAATACAACCGAATTGAGAACCTCTTCCCTTTTTTGAAGTCGGTTAATAAAATGACCACAGATCACTCATGTAGGTACAAAACAACAATGTTAGTTAATACAAAACTAGAGAACAGTTGCTAATTTAAAAATAAAATGTAATAATATTCATGATTTTTATGGCTTTACAGTGGCTTTGCAGAATTCCTATCGGCTTGACAGTAGTTTTCGACGAAACACAAAAATAAATATTGTCTTATCGTAAAGATAAAATACATATAATATACAGTACGATCTAGTTATGAGTTTGGTATCATTTTTGTGATCTTGTTTGTCTAAAGGTTCCGACTTACGTCACTCGTACACATGCAGAGAACGAAACGTCCATCGTGACTTTACCTAGCAATCGTTAATTTACTGTTAATATCAAAATCATAATTCCTAATACAAAAACAAAATTCCTGAAGTGAAAAGCTTGTTTATACTTAAACAAAATAATAATTTCTATATAAATTTGGTTCCAATACCAAAACAATACAATAGTCATTTGGTTTCGTAAGGTACAGAAAGTTATAAAATATAAAATATTGATCTCTCATTCATTATACTTGTAATTTAGTTGTGTAAATATAAAATAGAGTATGTCTATTTTATACAGTCAAGAACAAAGTCAAACATTTATTTGCAAAAAAGTACTTAAGGTTACAAAAGTCCTTTCTATTAACGACCGTCACCTCCGTCACGAACGCAACTTTTTTTATTAAATTTAAGAAAACTAACAGCGTTTGATTAAGCTATTACAAAAAAAAAAGATGGTAAATTATAAGTTTTCACTTATAAACATAATGTATTCCTATCTTCCATCTCCACGTTGCCCGTGTCGCTACGCCGTAGCGCTGTCTACGCATCACGTCACTTCGAATCTACGACAGACATTATGCCCGTAGCAATGCTACGTAGTAATGGGGCACTCGTAGCACTGCTACGTCGCCAGTACCTCTACCATGAGTTGCCATCTAAAAATTACTCGCTAGCGTTGAAGTCGCTAGCGTGCTAACGTGGATCGAATAGATTTCGATAATGCTTGCACCATGAGATTTACGGCGTCTTACGCAGGCGCTAAGGTAAGCTCGATAGATCGTGTCGTCTAGCTAACTTCACTCTGCTCTTAGAATACTTTCGTCTATGCTTCATTACTTATGTTTTGTTTCTTTCTTTCCCACGAATCAGAAGAGAGAACGACTCTTAAAAGCTCAAAATGTCTGTTATCGCTATGCTAAAAATGCGACGACAGTCAATATCACAAATAAACCGACCGTTTGTTTATGTTGTGTGTTGTGTACTTGAGTCACAGAGCTGCGCGGTGTTGTTTTTAAGTTTAAAAGATTATTTAATACAATGAGGAACACAGTGTCACAGTGTCTCACAGTTTCAATTGTTGGTGGAGTTCATGGAAAGGCATGTTTTGACTTTCTATTCAATGTATTGTATGGATTTAAAATTATACGTTTAGCTAAGTTTGATGAGTGTCTCATGGGATCTTACTACCGGGATAAAAAGTATTTAAATGATTCTTTAAATAGCAAAGTTTAATAAACTTTATTTCACTTATATTTTCCATTTGGTGTCCAACATGAATACTCATGTTTGCTTGAAATTCACGTTGTTCACGTCGTTGGTCTTCAAATTCAGCGGCCACTAACATATTCCACGCTAAATAAGCTCTTGCAGACATTATTTTGACTGGTATTACTTGTTTTAGACTCAAAAACGTATATGATTTTAATGTAAATATATGTTTCACACGTTAAAATGCTAGTGAGCTACGTAACTACTATCGTAAGCGTATTATTCGATAGCGTCAGTGAAATTAGTGACTCATGGTACCGTTTTGTATGGTGACAGCTGTAAAACGTTAGTGACTATCGAATAGATTACGTTAGGTTTTTAACCTATCGAAATCTATAGTGCTCATGGTAAGAATTTTAATTCTATCTGTGACCGCTAGGGGCGCTGTACAATATTTCATACAAATAATTTACGGAGACGCTAGCGAGTTTTGGCGGTGTAAACTCATGGTAGAGGTACAGAGCTACGCACGGCGTCATTTTGCTCGGGCTATGTTAAGATGATAACTGGGAATTACCTTACGGTGCTACGTACCCAAATAGATGCGCGCCCGATCAAGCACCCCGCTTACCCTCGTCAGGCTAGGCAAAGTCGGAAAACTAGGGTTCACGGGCTTACTCCTAGTAACTCGGGAAACTCCCAGTCGGCGCCTGTTGTTGTTAACCCTGTTTGCTTTCAGCTTATTTAATCCAATTGCTGGTGGATCTCTGACAGGCGGTGCTTATCTTTTTCTATGACAAGATAACTTGACGTCAACCATTCTGCCCATGTGTGAAGTGAAGCCAGGCGGGATATCAGACCCAACACCAACACCGCAACTCCAGTATATCTAACTTCTTGTTTAAAGTCGAGTTTTACCGCCGACGCTAAGAGGTCGCCTGATCTCCGAGCCTGCACTTCACAAATATCGACGCTATAGGTGGCTTGCTCCAACTAACAAGCCCGATGTAAGCGCGTGGCCGCTGATTGTGAAGCATATCCCTTGCCAACGGGCTTAAGATCCCACATAACGTTAATAGATTCCGTTGCCATTGGTGCCAGTGTTCACTAATGTTATTTTCGAATACATATTTACATTTTTACAATCCATTATAAAATGACGCTACGCTACCTATTACGTGAAAACTTTACACATTGATTCAGCATTGTAATGAATAGAGACGGGGCCCGATATAGATAATTATTACTTTAAATTCTTCGCAGGCGTAATTAATGAGCTTACTTTAAATTTAAACTTTTACTTTTGACCGTTAAATAAATCCAAGATGGCCATTGTTTAAAGGCTTTTCAAAACACCCTCAGAGATGTTAAGAGTATGGAATGGAGTTGCTTGCCCAATATTGTCCCGATAAAACTGCCGTTTGGAAGGGGCAACTACTTAGAATATTTTTTTGTATTTCATGAAACTGTTAAGTTTGATGTTCTGAAGTTCCTTTTAAACCAACTTATTAATAATCTAATGACATTAATTATTTACTATGATTTTGAATTACTCAACATAAAAAGAAACATGGAAGTCCTCTCATAGAAGTTGTAGAACTATCTAAATCCTTCAGCTTTTAGTATCTCAAATATTTGAAAAAAATCGTGTCCATTGCTAAAACCGCGTGCAGCTAGGCAACAGTCTGAGACGCAGCCCTCGGGCACGAATCCTCTTGCCACTTTACCAGCTTTCTTTTTTTTGTAAATAGTATCGTAGATTTAAGAAACTGTAAGAAGAACTTAATGAAGATTGGCGGCCGACAGCGACGTAGGTACTCAATACACTCGCCCATTAAGAGCACGGAGGTGGCACGCGGAGGAGGACGAGGGAAAAGGCGGGGGATGGGAGAGGAGTGGATGCGGTAATAAACGGAACATTTATATTAGCTGGACCATCGCACGGCGCAGTCGTATAATAGAATTAATCGTAATCATCATTTGACAGGTTTCACGTCACATCATTGATGTAAAAATGCAATAGTAGTGATATCATTTATCATGTTATAATTGATCAGTACGCTGTAGGAAGAAACAGTCGTGAATATGTCGATTTTATGAACGATACATGTTTGCCTCATGGTCGCGATACTATTATGAGTTGATATCATTTGCGCTTCACTGTGCACGATACGCACTGGGCGCAACTAATGTTGCTAATGTTAGTAATGCGACTAATCACAGATATTGGCGCGCAGTCGTGGAGCGGAATGTTAGCTGGCGATGCTCAGTAATTGGTGTGTCAACAAAACACAAACACAGAAGGTCCGGAGCCACGTTTACGCGCATTTGGTTTATTTTTTAAATTTTCTATTGAAATTATAAATGTCGCAGTTTGCTTATTTATATAAATTGAATATTGCATACTGTAGTTATTTGTCACTAGAGGGGCTCGTTGCTAAATAATAACAACCACACGGGTCGATTGAAGGTTAAGCTATGCTTGATGAGGTCAATCCGTGGATGGATATAACGGTTTAATACGGTTTGGTATGACACCGGGGCCCGGGGGTTCACATGTAAATCTTTGACAATTGTTATGTGTAGTCAAGACTTCGTAAGTCTGACCACCAGTTTAACCTAGGGGTACTCACCGTGTTTCCCTTTAACTGGATTGTGGAGATTAGACAGGCAGCTGCACTCGGTTATACTGGAAGCCGACATCAACGTAGCCAACGAGTATGAAACGACAAGATTGTGTTGAAGCTTCGGCTGTGCATGATCAGAGCCAGAGGTATGCAGAGACTGGTGGCTGGGAGTCAGCAGCGCTTTGGGAATGTACCGGAATGTGCCGAAATGTTCCGGAACGCAGAGACATTCCAAACAGCACGTAGTGAAGGAGGTTCAAATAGCTGAAGGTATGAGACAGTTGCGTTGGGAAATCAAAGGCATTATATTGTTTCTTGGTGTTTGTAACCAAAATTCCTCCGAAACGATTTGACCAATTCTTATGAAATTTTGTGTGTATATTCAGTACATCTAAGAATAATTAAAAAAAAACATGTCGCGGCAGCTAGTTAAGTAATATTATACAAGCCACAAGTCCTTACTATCGCCGATAAGGCAGTAAAACAGCAATCATTGGAAAAGCGGTTCTAAATAATATCTTTTAACTAGACGCAACCAGGTCCCCGTTTGAAATGGCTAGGTTGTAACATTGCTGTCCTACTCTTGCGGCGTTTTCAGATGGGCTCAAACTGAACAGATGACCTTGAGTGACACATGTATGACCATGTATTAGATGAGACTATGTGGATGACGGCGAGTTATCAATACAAAAACCTGCATTAATTGAGAGTATTTTCTCCATTGAAACTTGGGTACCTAACTACCTACACATCAAGATGTAGTGTCAGAAGACAAACGCTTTGCACCGTTATTTTTGGGCTAACGGGAACTGAAAGAAACTCTTGGTATTAATTACTTCAAACTACAGGAACGTATGGAACTTATAAGCAGTGCGCAGCTATACTACTGCCGCTAGTTTCATGTTTATATTTTTTTTCTTAGTTATTACGTCTATTCTTTTTTAAATGGATACTTTAATAACTCATTCATTTAACCCCTAACAGATTCTAATAAAAAACATTTTTACAAAAAAAAAAACGACTTATAGACTGGCCTGCTGGTCTAGTAGTTAGTGGCTCTGACTGCTAAACCGGAGGTCGTGGGTTCGATTCCCACCCAGGATAAATGTTTGTGCGATGAGCACGATCATTTGTTCTGTGTCTGTGTGTAATATATTTGTAATATGTTAGTACCCATAACACAAGCTCTGCTTAGCTCGGGACTAGATGGCGTTGTGTGAAAAGTTGTGGAATATTTATTTCTATTTAATATTTTGACTTCATTGAAAAACACTAACAGGTAATAAATAAGTCTAGTCTCGGAAGTCTGTGGCTTTGGTAGCTTTTGTTGCATTCGTTTTATTGGCCACCAACTTCCGAAACTAGAGTCTGTTCGTGTTTTTCAATGGAGTCGGTTGTTTTTTTTTGTGTAAAAAAGTTTAAATTTTGCAATTTTTAGTTTTTGAACGAAAAAGAAAACTTTTCTCGGCGCTAGATACCAATCACTTAAACGTTAAAACATGGAAACTTAAACGTTGTCGACACGAGCCGATAGACACTCTGTGAACCGGTACGTTACTTAAACTGGATTACCATTCTGATCATTATAAAAGTAATATTTAAAATATAAAAACAGGAAACCTACCACGCTGATATCATTATGTTGGATAGGAAGATAAGTATCTTCTAAATCTGTAAATTGTAATAAGCGGTAGTCGTACTCAGCCGAGTCAGACAAGATTGATGACGACACTTATGAATTACTCCGTCGTCGGCTACCAGCGCTACCATAAGTCCCCGAGCCCCCGGGCCCCCGAGCCCCCGGCCCTCTGGCCCCGGCTGTGTGTACACACGCGAGATTACTTGAAGCCCTAGTCATTATATTTTAATTAATATCGATTGGCATCGATATCGGTTCTCTGTACTGTCACGTCCGCTTTACTTCACTTATTTTTCGGTGGTTTTAGATTAATTTTAAAAATTGTTTGGTATTTTATTGAATTTTGTAGGAGGTGAAATGTAGGAACAATAGCAGCCGTGGTCACATCAGGGAGAGTAGTCGCGTGTGCTTATAGTGCTGCGCGCCGGGTGACCACCGGGTGACCCCCGGGCGACGGCTGGGTGACCGCCGGGTGTCCGCCGGGTGACCGCAGCCGGTATCAGCTGTTCACAACAGGCACGTGCTATCTGTCACGATATTCACTTGTAGCGGTTGGTTGGTTAACGACGTATCAATTCAGTAGACTAACCCAAAAATCAAGTAAAAACAATTTCAACATGAAACAAGTACTTATTGACTTCTTGCGATGACATTTACTATAAATGTGGTGTGGCGTGTGTGTGTGTGTGGTTGTTCTATTTAGAAGTTTGAGACGTTTTGTTTTAAAATTTAAAAAATGCTTCCTCTCGTCTAACTTACTCCTTTTGATGTGCCGGGGTCCATATTCATATTAAAAGTTTTACCACCTAAAATACCTACATGTGGAATGCAATAAAAGTATTGGATATTAAGTCCTCACCAGCTGTTCCTGTAATTGTTTGATTCGTACATAAAACACGAGCGTATGCATATAGCACAGCATTAGTTGTTAGTGAATACGTACCGCCGCGTCTACGGCGTAGCCCAAGACTATGGCGTAGAGCTCTTTAATGCGTAGCTGCTTGCTACGCCAACAAAGCTATCATAGTCTGCAAAGCTGCAGGCTAACATTTGTTAGCTGTTACAGGCTAGCATTATTATATTATCATAATAATATGCGTATTGTTGTATTAGCATTATTTAAATGAATTTCGTTCCAGGCCATGATAAAACTATTAGTCAACAAGGTAGCGGTTGACTCGTGACAATGTTTGAGTTTCATTGTAAGTATTTAATTACACAGTTAAATAACATAATTATTAAGAAGTGTTAATGTACCACATGGTAGGAGTGTCGCTGGACGCGTGTTCCGCGGGAGTGATGGCGAGCTGCAGCGGCGCGCCCTCCACCTGCACCCACACGTCCAGCACGAGCGGCTCCACGTTCTGGATCTACAACGACACATTGCTTACCATCACTTTACCACCAAGCGTATACAAAAGCATGTAGTCGCTCCCTAACAAATTGTTTTACTAAATTTTACTTTCTACACACTAATGAAACGCCAACCATTTGTAAAATAAATGCAGTTCTATCATATTTTACTTAGGTATCTAGCTATGTATATTTAATATAATCATGAAATATTCCAAGCAAAGGACACATAACGAGGACACTATTTATATTGGACGGTTCTGATATGTAAAGCCAGCAGCAGGCAGGCGCTGCCTGCCGTACCTCACCCGCGGGGCTTGCGACCACTACACACTACACGGCCTTTCTAAACATTATGACGTTGTACATTATGGAGCATAAGCTGACTGACACCGCGTCTTGCCCAGAGTAGCGTTACTTATATTTGAATAAGATGGCGTGCGCGGAACTTAGCTCAACTAATGTTAGGTAATAACGGCCCTGGCTCGAGAAAAGTCACGTTACAGCGTCCAAGAATTTACTATAGACCCTTTCTATTTTCCTTTGTGTGTGATGTGCGAAGAAGTGAGTGGTCGCTGAGTGATGGCGGGCGGCACTCGGTGCGCGCGACGCCGACGGACAAACTAGTTAACTTACTACATGGAAGCACCATTTGGAGCAGAGCGTTAAATTCACTGTTAACTATTAAACTGTGAAATTAGGGCAGAGTGAGAGGAGGCGGCAAAGAACAATGGCAGCTCTCCATACATTGTTTTATTTCGAATTAAATTTCAATGTCTTGAAATGAAAAAAATGCTGTTTTACTAAGCATCAGCTCCTGACACCATTTATATAAGAATTTTGGTTAGAGAAAGCCGAGAATAATAGATATCCAAACATAAACTTTTAATTTTTAGAGGTTATCCGTGCGTGATGAGGTGAACTAGGGATGGTATTACGATTCGATATTTAGAAAAATCGATTCAAATGTATACAATCTTACGGTTTTTTTTAATAATCGATTAGTTTCGTTCCTTTTTTTGGAGAATCAAATACATTTAAGACGACTCTGATAATCTACATGGTATTTATAATAATATATGTATAAACAAAAATTCGTTTTATGAGTTTACTATAGTCGGTAAACAGATTTTATAATTGTTTATTTTAAATCGATAAAATAATCTTAATGACGCAACACCGGTTAAGTACGAAAATCGATTCAAACCAAAACACTTTGCAGCCCTATGATGGTATTATTTTTTAAGTTCTCTTGTCCTTTTCAACCATGGACGATTTTAGACACAAGTCTTTTTGCCCAATTCTTCGTGAAAATTCAGAATATTTTTTTCATGGCATTCATTTATAACCACTATGCTACTGTAGGTAACCCTATTTAAGAAGAAAAAATATTTCATTTAGTAATAATGATTAAGACTCACAAGCTTTACTACTATTTACCACTTTTGGAAAATAAAATGGCAACACTAAACGAATAAGTTCACGAAAATAGTCAATTAACTTTTCATTTAAACTTATTTTTTTGCACGGCTTTAACTAGTTAATGTGATAGTTTGAAAAAACGTAGAGAATTAATTAAATATCATTCGTATATATGTCACTTCTAGACACTAAAATTGATTTGGCATAAGATTCTGCCATTGTTCTTTGCAGCAATACTCTGTTTACAAAATGTTGGTGGGTGTCATGTTTTGTGTCATTCATAACCGAAGCAAATGAAGTACTAGAGAGTTTACCTCGATTTAATAAAGTAATCTTAGCTTCGTTAGTACACCTACCGCTAGCTCCCATAACGTGAGCGGCTCGTGTTTCGAACCCTTCTCGTTCGAGTTTAACTCTGGATATAAAAACGGACAAGTGCGAGACTTTTTCAAAATCTACGAGATACTTTAAACTTAATATCCGCAAAAGTAAGACCTATGGAAGTATAAACTCGACTTAACACTTGCCAAAAAGCCTATGATCGAGCAGAATAATTAAAAATATGGCATTATAACTTTTTATCGCTTGATATATTTAAAGGTACGTTTTAGTTTGCAGTTAAAAAAAACATCTTTCATACATCGTTCTACACATTGAATTTTATTAGAAAAGCTATGGAAACAGCATTGCACTCAAAAAATGGCACCACGAATAGTACGTCTAAGTAGGCGGGGCTTTAAAAGTACGTCTTTTTTGAGAACTAGTCTACTGCGCACTCAGTGACGGAAGGTCGCATTGATCAAAGCGTTTGACGTGTCATTATTTGGTTAAAACATTGGTGGAATTATAAAAAAATGACTTCGTGTGTAGTAAAGTGGTGCAGAAAATGCAAAGAAAGGCGGAAAAGTGATACTGGAATAACATTTCATTGGTGAGTACCTAAATATAAATATTTTTATTTACTTACTGTTTTACCAATTTGAATGACATTGACACTTGAACCAAAAAATAGGTTTATTTATTCAGCATAAAAATAGGTAATTCTAAACTGTGTCTGGATTTCCGCATATTGGCGAGTAGTTAAGCAGTTAGAATATACATTTAAAGTTAGTTGTATAAGTATACAAATAAATACAAATGTGAATAAAACACAAACTAGTAATTCTTTGTGGCCGGCGTTATGCAATAAGTGCTCGTAACCAGCCCAATGAATTATTCTTTTAGGATTTTGTTTTTGTAAATAAGTATTTTTTTTTGATAAACATTAGTTTGTAGTATTTTGAATACACGAAATAATTAGTGAAATAAAAAAAACAACAAATCTCCCCACTGCTCTGGTTACGTATTATGCCTATGCATACGCATGGTTAAACTATGGCGTAATATTATGGGGAAATAGCCACAGATACACCAACACTTTTCACACTACAAAGAAGACTGATTAGAATATTAGTTAATATAGATAACACAGACAGCTGCATACCCCATTTCCAAGAACATAAAATTTTAACACTTCCTTGTATATATATGTCGCCGCCAGCGATGGCTGAGCGATGAGCTGACACCGATGGGGGTTTCGTGGTACAGAGTTCATAACGTAGAATAGCAATCTTCATTGCAGTAATAACCTCACTTAACAATCTTAATCACAAAACAACTCAAATCTAGGTAACTGACAGTTTCGTGCTGGATGTGTGTCTTCGTCGGTGCCTCAAATCAATCTGACCTCCGCCAAGCTCCCACGCACCAGCACGACTCTGTCCACGTGACATTACCGAAAACACATTCGCGCCATTTTCAAATGACAAGTAACGTCACGCTGGTCACCATAGACTCTGTACTAAGTTAATCAACTTCACAACTTATTATTCAAGAATATCGCTTGCCGCGACATATATAATAAATTACCAGACGAAATTAAAAATGTTCAAAAATAAAATATCTTTATAAATAAATTAAAACAATTTCTAATTCGTAAATGTTATTATAATATACTTAAATGAGTATTTAAACGATAAATTTAATAAATAAACAATAATACCAAAAAGAAAAGCAAAAATATTTTATAATACTTACCAATAATAATAATATAATAAGTAGGTACTTATAATAATTTAAACAAATATCAATGTATAAGTTCAATACATGAGTAGTAAAAATTATATGTAAGTATACAATTATTTATAAGCCTACCTCAGCCTACCTACACTAAACAAAAGACTAGTAGAGATTAATATAAAATTTTAAATATTCCTCCTCCCGTACGCAAAATACGCGCTTGGTCGTGGAGTTGCGGACACCTGCCCGTTAAACCTAACCTAACCTAATAGCCCTCCTCGTAATTCTCCTAATTTTTATATTGTTATGCCCGACAGGGCCCACAATGATGCATATAATTATTATATCCTTATGTACCTACCACCTAAGTTCACATTGTGGAATGCAATAAATATATTGAGTATTGATTAAAAAAAAACAACAGTATAGAAGTATCAATGTAATTTGTATGTATGTATTGTATATAGGTAATTTACATTTATATTCTGTCGGAATTCATTCAAAAAAGTCATTGTTAAATATACACAAATAATTTAATTTAGCTAAGTAGGTATCTACTGCATAACACCATCCACGCTCGGCTCGCTGTCATCTTGACTCCGCCCAGTGACCTTGATGCACCCAATCGCGCACTAGCTTCGTCTATTATAGTGTGTCAGTTGTTTGCGTAAATGGAACCAAAATTGAAGCGTTATTTGTATGAGAATTACGTTTCTTTAGCTTTTCTAATTCAATGGTTCTACATCACTGTCTATGCTCCAACTGCAAGTAAGTTAGTAATCGCAAAAAATCTAGCCAAGTGCAAATCGGGTCACGCACAGCGCGGGTTGAAGTTGTCCGTCACAATATGTTACCATGCCAGCCTGCTAGCAACAATTTTCAATGGAGTTTGTATGAAATTTTAACTTTAATTTGGTTGACAGTAAGTTGTAAAGCCTACTTAGATAAGTTTGAACGGTCACAGGAACGATATAGTTTTCATTTTAATTTCGTTACATTATATAAGTTACTACTATTGTGAATGTTTTCGCATATTTATAACCAACAGTTTAGCTTTCAGAGGATGGAGGAAGAGTAGAGTAACCACACACACTTTTGACTAACATAAACTAGCAATTTATAGCTTCACACGGATGCTTTAATCCAAACATCGTCTTCAAAAATCCGCAATGTTTTTCATAAATCTATCCAATAACACATTATGGAGCAGGCGAGAAAAATAAACATCACCACTTCACGTGTAAATGATATACTCCAATTTTTAACCCTATTATTTTATTTAAACACTTTTTATACATGACTAACATGTTATGTCCGCCAAATTACAGCTTTCTTATACCTACTTACATCCTCAGATCTGAACTGCGGATGGAGAGATGAACGGTCAGGGCAAGTTTATAAGGGTTCCCTCACTCCACACCTTAGTCAAAGCCACGTTTTTTTACTTGCATAGAGTAGAATTTTTGGTTGGTTTTGTTCATAATTACTGGTCTTTATTATTCGTGGTTCAAATTCTATATTATAATTTGACCGTATCTCTTGCTTGCGTTGTCTTAGAAGCTTCAATTTCAAGGGACCGCGGCTTCAATATGTAATTTGAGGGGCATCGTGTTGTTGACAATGTGTAGGCACTTGATAACCCAAACGCTGAGAGCGAGCGCCGCGAGACGCGGGAACGTGCGGGGACGCGCGGCGCACGGATAATGTGATCCATAAAATCACAATTTGATACCGAATCACTTTCAAACAGCTAATATTTAGTTATGTTAACATAGTAAATTACGTTAGCTATCCGTAATATGCCATAAATTCTCCAAGCTCGATGAAATACAGCAAGATTTGTGTGTTCTGTACTTTCAGATAGCAACCATAAATTATATTGATATTTACAATCCTTTGGCGTCGGACCTTCACAAAATTTATTACGTTTTATCTCGAATAACGAAGCTGTTTGCACCAAATTATTTTTAAATTAATCTAGGTGGGTTGTGATTATGCGTTGGTAACCTGCAGTCTGCCAGTAGGCAAGCACGTGGAGTGCATCGCATCAGTTCGCATGCATCTTGTACTTTACGTCGTTAGGTAACATTATCAGCGGAGCTACACGACGATAGGAGAAGTATGTCTTCACTGTATTCGCGTACAAGCTGTGCCTTTCATTGTGCCAAGCCACTCGTTAAAAGAGAATGCCAACGTTTCCTTCAAGTCTCGGCCAGAACCGACAAAGATGAACTATATGTCATAAAATAGGAAAATAATTATAGAATTAGATAGTATAATTAATTTTCTAAAAGAAGTACACCATAAAAAAAGTTATAGTTCTTTAAAGTTGACCACTTACTACTTCTAATTTTAACGAAACCATGAAATAAAGTACGAAATGATTAATTAAATTAATGATTTTTGGCACCTTGTTTTCACATAATTGTTGTGTTTATAGTAAATATATATATATATATTACATAAGTACCTACCTACATTATTTTAGAATGAATATTTTAGAATAAAAAACACATGTAGGTATACTTTTTGACCATTTATTATTCATCAAACACATAATCATATTTAATTAATAAATCGTCTAAAAACTGGGCTGGAGGGGTTATATTTGTATGATGTCTCGCCCAACCGAGGAACCATAACATTGTCATTGTATGTGCACAGCAACCTACGGTTCTTCGCCCAACTCTGCAATTACAACAATATTGCACAATTGCGTCTCTTCCACTTTCAGTATTATTAATTAAGATATAAATATAATATATTTTTCGACTTATTTATGTCTGCTTTGATTTTGGGAGATTCATCCCATAGATTGCTAAGATGAGCCGCTCTACACACTTCAATAGTATAGGAACCATTGTACCGAATATGTTCACCATAATAAGACCGCGCTTATTTCATTTGGTAAGTACCACAAGCAATTAATATCAAATCTTCCTGTGTAAGTTGAAGGAAGTTTTTAACAGTATTACAGTAAGCAATGACAACTACAAGATCAAGTGTTGCCAGTACTATAAAGACAGTAAAGGTAGCAATTTATTTTGAAAATCGATATTTAACTGTTTTGATTATCGAATTGAATTATTACAATATTATAATAAATAAATGTTAATTAATATTTATATTCAAAAATATAAGTAAGCAATATTAAATATTATAAGAATTACGAGTTATAACTTACAGCTTGGCAAAAAAGAGTGTGGAATAAATGAGGTCGCTAGTATCGCGCATGTGGCCACCCTGAATAGTACGACTTAACAGGTTTGATACTTGTTATTTTTTCCCAGAGCTAAGTGGGTGGTTCTGCCTGTCGGATGCTACGCAAACACCATGGAAGGCTTCAATGTCCAGTATTAACACTATTAATAGTGGGCAAATGTACACATGTTTACATGTTGTTATACATAACAACATGTAAAAATGTATACGAAGCATAAGAAGTATGTGAGAATGCATATGCATATGCTACGATTCTTACATGCTTCTTTTGCTTCGTATGCGATCTTTAGTTTCTGCCTACCAGCGTGGGAAAGAGGCGTGAGTTAATATACCTATGTATGTTATAGTGGGCACTGAATCCTTGCACGAAAGTGATGCATTAGGTATACATATACACAGACAGATAATAATCATGCCCTCGAGAGCAGTCTAACCGTAAGATTGTTAGGAATTAACGACAATAGTTTGTTTACAGGGATAAGATAATGAAAGAACACGTTTTTTTTAGTTTTATTTTAATACCAAAAATTTAATCAGACGAATCGAACACACTACCATCAAATATTCGGATCCCGGAAAAGCTCAAATGTTGGCTAAAGCTTCCTGCAACTTCTGAAACACTAGTATTTTCTAATTCTGATAAATCACTGCTACTGTCATCTGTGAGATTTATTACTGTCATGATATTATTTTTCTATTTTCATTACATTATCCTTGCATGTTTTTTTCCAATCTTAGTAATGTTTGCAAATGCTTGTTCAGCAGCCACCTTTAAAAACAAAAAAAAATCATAAACAATGGTTCTAACATAGCAAATTTAAATATGTATAAACTAGGCTACATACCTTTATGTCAATGGATCCAACATTGATTGAAGCAATGTTTTGCAATGCCCCATATTAATTCAATTAGATTCACGTCACAATGATAAGGTGGTAACTTTCTTCAAGCGACCTTTGAAGTTTTCCCGCTGTTTAAAAATATCTTATTTTTTACCTTCCTTAAACATTTTTCTTACTGTGTTGACAGATTTACCTAAAACAAAAAGATACGGTACCTACTTTATTATTAATTCCCTATTCTTTATCTTCAAGTATCAAATATAGGTATACGGTACCTCGTATACGAGGCTCTTTAAACTACAAAACATAACCTTAAATTTCAATTTCTGTAAACAAGACAAATAGCTACTTAAATCTGTATATTAACAAAACTACGCATTGAATACATTTAGAAAAACTTATTTAATGTACAATAATTTAATTAGGGCAGATAAATACCTGTCCTAGCGGCAGTTCTTCGATAAACATTCCCGATATCGGACAAAACTTTTCCTGCTTCAGATTTGGCCAAACACCACAAAAAGACGAGGTAAATCACTGCTCTGATAGAACTACCAATGGTTTTATTAACTTTTAATCGTTAATTTTGCAACGAAACTTAATAATTTTGTTAAATCTATGAAAAACGACGAGGATTTACGCACTTTTGACATATGATGTACTAGCACTAGACAAATAAATCAATGTTGCCACAATCATCCACTTTTAGTTTCAACTGTCACCGCGTCAGACTCTTTTTTGCCAAGCTGTATGTGAATAATACATTCATTTACGTAGCTTCATAATGATATTAATGGAATCGATTTGCAAGTGCAATTTCAAATCGATATCATTTTATTTTAGTATGGCAACATTTCTAATTGAAATGGTAAAGGAAACGGGTTGATATATTAAATAACTTTTTAAAATGACTTTTTAACGGTGTACTTTCACAGATTTTATTTATAGTGTATAATTCTTTCTATTTTATATTATGAATTATCATTAATATAGAAAGCTTGTCGGACACTACTTGATTCGAGCCGAATCTTGGCAATGCCCTTTCAACAACAACTTTCGGGCCTCACATCATCGCTACTAGCCCTGCTGTCTAATTGAAGAAGTGGAATTTGCAGCCTATAGGGTATGGAGAGCAGAGTGTAAAGTTCTGCATCCTACATATAAAAGGGAACATCTACCGACAAGACGGGTGGTGTGTCTGTTGGGCTACTAACTAATGCCCGACACGGCGTTGTTGTCGGGATCATGAATAGGGACAATCGCGCGTGACTTCAACATCGTAGGATAATTATGTCAGTTTCAGCTTTTATCCTTAGGCATTGAAAACTGCAAAAAATGCTATAGCTAGCAGTCTTTGACCTCTAGTTCTGTTAGTGCTGGGAATAATTCATGTCCGACAAAAGTTTTAGCGAATTGTGATAACTTAAAACTGTTCGTCTTGGCGATTCTAGATTTCTACAATTTTCACTCGTAATTATCTGTGTTCTTTGAGTATCGAGTGAATGTCAGATAATTTTCTGTACCTATGTAGTGTAAGTAGTAAAAGACTGTCGAAAGTTTTAAACTATGATTATTAGTTTGTAAACTGGCATAATATAATCAGTCTAGTTCTGTAGTAGAAGCTTCGCTATGTGTGTCATCCTTAATGATAGTTTAATCATAGTCGGTACCTGTATGAGCAGCTGGTCGTGGTACAGCCCCCAGCAGTCGGCGTACACGTGCACCGTGAGCGCGACTTGCGCGCTCGCCGCCAGCACGCCGCCCGCCGGCGCGCACTGCAGCGCCACGCCCGGCGCCGACACGTCGTGCGCCCACTGGTCTGCACACACACACTCACACGCTCGTTACTATGTCGGGTGGCGGTAGTTGCACTGAAGCATCGAATTTGCGGGTAAATGAAAAAAAAACAATAAAGGTAGTAATGATAAAGATAGAGAGATAGTAACAATAAAAAAAGGTAGTATGAAAATAAAGTAAAAAATATTAATTTAACTTAACGCTAGAAATTGAATAAAAGTATCCCTTTAAATCTTTAAACAAACTCAAGCAAACATTTAAACAATGGTGCAGTTAAATTCACGACTAAACTATTATTGCTCTAAAGTGGAACTAGTCTGAACTACCTACTTAACTTTATGAAATAGAAACTAAAGCAAAGCAAATAGAGTTAGAGTATCATAAAGTGGTACGATTGCACATTGCACACGCTAACGAGGTTCCACTCGAGCCGAGATTAAACTTAGTTCAGCGCGCGGTGCACTCGGCCGCCTGAACCCTCCCCCCCCAGGTCCGCCTGACTTTATATGCACATATTCATACAGACGGACCGCGCCTGCGAGCGCTTGACATTGTAAGCCATTCTAATGGATGGAAACATGTTGAGCTCGGAAGATCTTCGAGCGTGAGCGTTACTTCCCCCGATATGTTATGGTGTAAGGCAGTTATGTTGCTTGTTGTTACACGGAACAAGAACCGTTAGGGAGACAGAATGATATGTTGGCCATCAAGGGTGCGACAGCAAAAATGATATTTAGACCGACAGGTGATCAATGTGACGTTAAGAAAATTATGGGAATTACGAACAAATTAAAGACGACGTCTAAGATATGATAACAAAATCTGCTTCCCAACGTGCACGCTCACCACTCCTAAACTCGTCGGTTAGCTCCCTCGCCACCGCTCTGTCGAAGCAGATGATAGGATAACAGTAAGTAGCCAGTACAACGATGGACTGAATAGTGCACTGAAGGATGAGCTTCGTTTAGCCAGATTATGATGCTAACTAACCAAATCCAGCTGCAACTACCTAGTAGAGTAAAATTGAGCATTATATTTATGGGACCAAGTAACCTTGGGAAAATAATACCTACTGCTTCAAGGAGAGGCAATACACGATCACGAATTATGCGCTCTTGAAATTAGTCTGTAACTGTATCCGACGACAAGCGGCGGGTTGAACGGTGCTGGCAGAATCACATGTTTTAGCTACATCAATGAGAGTTGAATATGTACCTAGGCCGAATTAAGCCACTGAAAGTGCTTTCTAGCGCAGTATCTTATCGGTATTCATCTGTCTCGCTGAGGTTTTGGTACGTTATATCGAGTGCGTGTGTAAAGCTATAATATAATATAATATTTGCAATTAAGTACCTCGTTTTACGAACGATATTATCATGGTTTCATAGGCTTATCGTGCTATTTTCCTACAATATTATGATAATAAAAAAATTGCGCGATCATCTCAATCTGAAGCTTCGAAAAGATTCTACCATCTTTTCAAAGCGGTGTTCGAAACTTCAGAGGCACGTGTTACAATAAGGGTACGTTCATTTTATGAAAAAACTTAATGTTTTTGCGTCTTACAGCAAAAAAGCAAAAGCTTACACTGGTTTTATTCAGTGAACGTTTATATTCGGGTTACATTGACATTTGAATATGCCAATATTATCAGGAATACGAACCAGAGCGGTCGTTGTAGGTACCTACATCAATTAGTGTGCAGTCCACGCAGCGCATGGCGCCACTCGCTACTAGTAATGTGCAGAGCGGCGTGCCACTCGACATAGCGTCTCGCTCGCATTGTGTCGCTGAAACATCCACATCGCACACGAAATCGCTCTATCGACATATTTAGATGCGGGATGGTAGTAGTAAGAGTTTTGGCAACGATGCGACGAGTCGACATAGAATAACTTATTCATGTTGGGAGTTGCTGACTGCTCCGCGATACTGTGCGCGCGGCGATATTCTGAATCTGGCCTACGAGAACACACAACAATAAATGTAGACGAAACATCTTATCATTAGTTAACCAAAAACTTGTTTCTACTATTGTTTACATTCGATCACAGCCTATAATTATCCAACTTGTGTTTCAGAATGTAGTTAATCTATTTAATATCATTTTATTGTACGAAATGATGGTAAATTAACTGTGAGTGTTGATAGCGTTTCAAATAAAATGAGCATATTTTGCAGTTCTATTTTGTAGGCAAGTTAAAAGGTCAGTGTTGAGTTACCCGGAGTGCTCACAGATAGCTTACGTCGGCGTCGCATTGTAAAAGGAATCGGACGTGTGCGTGTGCGCAGCCTAAAGGGGATAAGTGTACAGAGACCATGATCATTCGGCCGCCGTTAAGCGGTGCGGGGAGCAACCGACAATCAAACACTGGTGCAACTATCACTGTAGTTTGTAGTCACAAAATAAGCCTAACGTTCTTAATATTGAATAACGTAAAAGTGTACACAAAAAGAAGGATGAAAAGAAAGTTAGTACACAAGCCTGTGGGGTATTGTTATACTCAGTTCCATCACTAAAAAGACTCAGGAGTTATTTTTTATAACAATTGATTCAATATTAGTTGATTTTATAGTAAGCCATAGAAATAATTTAATTAATGTAATTCTCTTCACAGTTTATATGAGAAATATACTACAAAAACCTTTCACAGTACACGGTATACTCACTTCTATTTAAATATACAACTCTAAAAATATAGGCACTAGACTGACTTATCTTGATGCACAATCCTATCCTCGCGGTTCTTTTCAAAGATCAGAACCATGCGTTATTTACCATTAGAGTGTACCTTGAGGTTCCGTCTCATTATCTAATTATAATTGTATGAGCTTCTGTAAAGTTTGAAGGATGCATCAGGTGTCAGATGTCATGGCGAGTAACACGCCAATAAGGCCGCGCACGTAACGCGCTGTTTAATATTCTGACGTATCTGATTCAATGATAATATTCATTGAAATGATTTTTTGCAAGATAATGTTAATAAACTTACTACATGTTATTTATTTACTTTTTTACAAGTACTTTTAAATCAAGACTTTGGTTTAACAAATATAAAATTACAAACTATTGTTTGTAAAACACAACGTACCTAATTAAAATGTAGTCCTAATAAATTGTATTATCCCCAGAAAGTAACTGTCTTTTGCAAAATTGTTTATTTGCAGGGAATCGGAAAAAAATAATTTAGTGTTTTTAATAAACAGGTCCCGGTAGAGCTTTTGTTTGAAATTGTTTATACTTTTGGACGTTCTAGTCCGGTCAAATTAGGCAAAAAAATAGGGGTGACGTTACAAAATTTCCCACTTGGCTGAATATTGGTAGGATTGTTCAATGTATACACTATTATAAAGGAAATGTGAAAAGTCCTCATCGATCCGGCACGTGCAAAAAAAATTACTCGGGGTCAAAGGTCACAAAAACGGGTTTATTCGCGATTTTCAGCAAAATGGTAAGTTTTATCATAAAATTAGCTCAGACAAAAATTTTAGATCAGATAATTATCTATAAAAAATGTGTGAATACTTTTTTTCCTAAGAGCCACCGCTATTGAGATATAACGATTCAAAAAGTTGAAAGAGTTGTAACCGTCATAATATGCACACGTTTCCACGCCACCTTTGAAGTAGTGTACTTAGCGCCGACCGGATTATAATTTGCGTCGCCACAGTTTATTAGAAATAATTCTACTCAACAATTTGGTTCTAAAACTAAATCAATAATAAATATTTCACAACATTTTCACACAACGCCATTTAGTCTCAAGTTAAGCTTGAGAGCTTGTGCTAAGGGTACTAAACAGCTGATAAACATACTTATAAGTATATTTCTAAATAGGTACATACTTATTATAGATAAAACTGTGTTCGAGAAGAAAAAAACATACGTGTTGTTTTGTTATAATAAGGAAATTGGATATTGCTGCTTGATTGCCAAATTATCATTTTCGTAACTCAGAATCAAAATCAGAATCAGAACTTTATTTGCTACTAGCTTTTGCCCGCGGCTTCGCCCGCGTGGATGTCGAACTTCCGCCTCCTATGTTTTCCCATTAAGGGTTGAATTTCCAAAAATCGTGTTTTAGTGGATACTTATTCTTAACTAAGAAGTCCCCTTCAAGTTTCATGTCTCTAATACCAGCGGTTTGGGCTGTGCGTTGATATATAAACGTAATAATTTTAGCATAATACTTCCAGATAGACTACTTTCAAAGTTGATCCTTCCAGTATGTATGCATAAAGATTTTTGGAACTACTGACCCGGGAAAGAGCGCCGTACAACTGACCATGTGTAAAACAACTGAGACTAAGATCAACCTACCCAGGCGTATTGATTACAACCGTACCAAGTCAATCCCAATCCCTATAATAGTTATTGAACTATGCGTGCACATACAGACAGACAGACAGACAAAACATTTACTGATTGCATTTTTGGCATCAGTATCGATCACCAATCATCCTCCAATATTAATTTTGAATATATATTCAATGTACATAATTATCTTCGTAGTGTGTGATAGTCCATTGAACTGTACGGCGAGCGATATTGTATCTTAAGATAAAATATTATAATATCTTAGCCGTGTGCAGCGCCCCTTGGTGAACTCCACTGCGGGTGACGTAACCTACGACAAACTTATTATTTGCGGTTGGTACAGTAGTCAGGTCTAGGGGTCGAACCGCAAAATTAAGTTTGTTTTTTATTGTATATACTTTTCCGGGATAAAAAGTACCCAGTGTTGTGCCCAGGATATTAAAGAATAAGTATACCAAGTTTCATCGTAATCAAACCGGTAGTTTTTGCGTGATACCTGAACATACAGACAGACAGACAGACAGACAGACAGACAGACAGACAAAAATTTTTTTAATCATATTTTTGGGTTCGCTGTCGGTCTAGTAACACCCCCTGCTATTTATTTTTTTGATATTTTCAATGTACAGAAATTTTACTTCTACAGATTTATTATAAGTATATATATATATAGAGTATAGATGAATGTAGGTACAGACATAAGTTGTTGTAGGTAAATTAAAAAGATCAGTTACAGTCTACCTTACGGCGTGCAAATGATTAAATTAGTTAAAACACAACTCAACTCATATATTCAACATCCAAAACTATAATATTTCTTTTGAGAATGTTTGTGCCACCCATGGGCCTCTGATTTGGCTTCACATGTCGTCTAGAATATCTCTGTGACTGCTTTCCTCACGATGTTTTCCTCGCCGTTTTTAAGGCAAGTGATTATATTATATATAATACGCACATGAACCCGTAAAGCTAGAGGTGCGTGCGTTGGGTTCAAACTAGATGAGACCTATGACTTGGCAGTCCGTTAGGCTATCACTAATATCGTGATAATTTCTGCCAGTTACAGTACAAAAAAAAAACATAATAATTATATATCTTCTCTTTTTTGGCGGCAAATTAACGACAGATTAATCCATGCTAAACTGACGCTATTTTGTTAATACGCTATAATGTAAATGAACGCACTCTGCGTTAGTTTTGCAACTTATAAGGATTTATTTGACAGATAATTACAAATAGTTTGGTTTTGAGAAGCATTCAGTATTGTTGAGCACAGCGCCCCTCGGGTGTCACAGAGGTACTATTAATTTATGACGTTGTTTTGGAACAAGAAACATGATTAATATTACTGAACCCACGGACCCACTTTGCTCGAAGATAAGGTGCTCGACTTATTAAATACAGCAACTATCATCCCAACTTTATAATAGAACAAATAGAAAGGTTTATAAACACAATAAACTATTACGCGAGTGTAAAAAAATTCTTACGGATTGGATAAAAACTCTAAATTACACAGACACTGAGGCACTTCTTCAACAAATAAACTAAAACAAGAACATACATTTTCAGACAAACATCCACATACTCATTTAGAAACACACACACAAAAACAAACACACTCACACAAACATACCATCACACACACGCATACACAGAAGCATGCTTAATATCTAGGTTATTTAAATATTGTATATTGCTGTGGAAGAGCGGAGTCTCCTAACACAGGCATTACATGCTTAAAAGGAGGCTCCAATCACTTACTAATGTAAACCTTTTAGTTGAAAAATAAATAATTTGTATTTGTAACTTCACAAGCAAGTAATAAATAACTCGCCGACAAACTATCTCTTGCGAACATTGTCTGTAATGAACTAATGACTCATTTTGTCACACTTTAGTGATCGCAGTACGACGCTGCACTGCTCACTTGCTCTAGGAAGATTGGACCTATAGATACTATTTGTCCGGGTTTCCTCTCGTTGTTTTCCTTCATTAATGTCAGTCATGTCTACGATAAACATCGAAAGTACATTGGCATCTATTAAAAAAGTCACATCGGTACTTGCTTGGATTTGAAACACGTTAGTGTATTGAACAATAAATTGGATAGACACCGTGGTATACAATAAGTGGAAAATAATAGAACATTTACTGCGTTATATCGGGAACTCCGAGCAAAATGTACAAAGTGAGAAAAACACATTTTTTTTTATTTTGGGGTTGTAGCCTAACTGTGCTTAAGTAAAAATAACAACAGGAAAAACTTGAAAATAAGAGAACACCGACGAAAAGTATCCACGCTGGGGGTCCAGAAACGTGTTCAATGTGTGCACGTGTGTGTGTGTGTGTGTGTGTGTCTCATGGTAGAAGGTTGTGAGTCGATGTCCTTTCCACCCTGTCGGGGAGTCTGCTCGGCCCGATAGCCGCCGCGTGCTACGTAGGTGTCCGCTCTAATGGAGCTAGCGTAAAGGCTTTTCCTCGTAAATAACAATATTTTCATAATATTTCACGGTAGTGGATATAAGAGCGCCGTGACACGAGCGCGTCACGAACACACGGACAAGAAATAAGTTTGACGAAGGTGGACAGCAGGTGTTTTCATCATCTCATGCTGTGTGCAAAGATCTGTCAAAAGGTTATTGATCAGCTGATTGTAGTAAAGCTAACATAATCCAACTTCATATACTTAGACGACATCTATCTGGTGCTACTTATGTAAATAACAAATTATAATATTTATTTTACCTTTACTTATTGAATTTAATTTAACTACGGACACGTATTTGAACGTTACATAACGCAGCGCGCGGGGGAATCGAATGCTTTCGTTAATTCCAACCAAATTTAATACCGAGTTATTGCATATTCAACTTTATTTTGTGTACAGTAGAGATAATATTCAGAATCAGAAACCGTCTCTCATTGGAAATACCGTATAGGATTAGCAGTGAATACGATGTGGTTGTGATCAAGCAATGAGATTTGGTTACAAATTGATATTTATTTGTATATTCATACGTATGTTGTGTGGTTTCTACTACACGTAGTTAGTTACGACTAGGTTATTTCGAAGGATATTTTTTGTAAAAATCCGGTAATCCCAAAGGGCTAGGCAGAAGAGTACCTGCAGTAAGTACACCCACATTATTTTCACCCATCAATCGGGCACCAATCCAGACTCGGCCTGCTACTGAAAAAGTCTAGATGTAAAAACTCAATGACACTTTGCCCGACCCGGGGATCGAGTTAGAGACCTCGTTCTCAGCAGTAGCGCTCACGACCGCTAGAATAACGAGACAGAAAAATATGTTTTTTCTAAATCGGCTTTCCGAGCCCGCACCCCTCCCGCTAATGATATTGTGTCTGGGCTAGCTCTAACCTACATGGGTACATGCCGTAAGCGGATGGGTCACCGACGCGGTGTGTACCGACCCCAAAGCGGATCATTTAATATAATATATTGGGACATTCTGTTACGTTACGGAGTTTTCCTTATATAAATATTAGAGTTGGGCCGGCTATGACTCGGTCCGACTTGCCGACAGGCATATGAATTGAATTATTAACTGCAAGAGTTTTACTCCTCGATAAAGTTTAATCATATTTCAATTAATGAAATAACACAAATATTTTGCA
Source organism: Euplexia lucipara (assembly GCA_921972225.1). Taxonomy (NCBI): domain Eukaryota; kingdom Metazoa; phylum Arthropoda; class Insecta; order Lepidoptera; family Noctuidae; genus Euplexia; species Euplexia lucipara. The sequence continues at coordinate 151,859 of OV179158.1, forward strand.
ACATAAAATATGCTACAAAATTAAAACTGTGATTGTAAAGTAAATAATAAACTGTAGAATATGTTCGTTCTACTTTCTTTATTCAGAGTACCCTACCAACCTCAAGATTTTACACTATAATGTTATGTGTTATATAGTCAAATTTACTTAAGTACCTACTCGAAACTCACACCTTTTCTCTATGGAGGTACGAAAGAAACTACAGAGCGCCATCTGCTACGAAGCCTACATACCTTACAAACATACTTTGTTTACGTTTGTACATGTAGTCACATACACTCACCGATTGCAAGTAGGTACTACGCACCAATTCTTTTTAAAGAACCTCACCAATAAGGTGTTTGTTCGTTATTCTAGGGCGTTCCCTTTTCCTGTGAAAATTTCATGTGGCTACTTATGTCGGCACGCTTCCTGAGATACAGTGATTTTTAAGATCGAAGGAAGACTAGTTATTAACATAGCCGAGTCTTCGTGTATAGCTAATAATGATTGCTGTTGTTTTTATATTCCACTGCAAGTGGAACATGATATTCCCCAATAGTATGAATGCGTTGTATGAACGCGAACGTGAAATGATTCAATTCTATTTCAGTGAAGAACTTCTGGACACAAACCGACAACACAGTGAAGTCAAGTTTGTTAATAATGTTTAATAGCTGCAATAATTTCCAGAAATCTGACTTGCAGAGGGGCCACTCATAAATCGACAATTTATTTGCATAATTGGCCCCGTGAGCCACACCCACAGGCCCCCTGCCCCCCTCTCCATAAAACCTGACCTCCAAGTGGAAATGTAAGAGCGCAGCGTCTCCAAGATTGTGATTTGTTTTTGAATTAAGAGTATTAATAAGGAAATCCCGCTGTCGGCTTTTCATTCTGTACAATGAGGATTTTATGTTCGGACAATCTTATGAATATTTATCCCCAGAAGACTGATTTTGAATGAGACAAATTTTGTTAATGCATTTAAATTTCAGAAGCTTTTGTTTTTAAAACGTGAAGCTGTTTATAAATTACAATAATTCATTTAAATAACAAACTAAATCTTATTAATGAACTATATTATAAGAGGCCTACGCCACGTTAGGCACCCTAAGCGCATTCTGTACGTCTCTGTGTAGTTTGCGCCGACGCAACGTCCGCCAAAAAATATGTGGGTGTAAATGCACATCTACTTTCAGCTAGGAACATAAACGAGAGCTAAGTGTCTGACCTGAATCCAGCGTCCTGCGGTGTCTGCGCGGCCAGCGACGCATGGCGGCGCTCCAGTGTGCCGTCACCACGCTCTCGTTGCGCAGGCGCAGCGTGCGCGTGCGGACTGCATACAACAATGCAGTAGTCAGGGAACTGTAACGTCTGGTAGAGTAACACAATACAAATAATCATGCTAAGTAATATTAATTACTAGTCTAGTAGCATAATCTATTAAACTTAAATAATAAGCACGGCACTTGACAAATTATTCGCATTAAAAGTTGACGTTAGGTAGAATTAGTTGAATGAAACAATCAGCAATATTATTTATTTGCGCTCAAAGTTTCATGAGCACAAAGCCACAAACACTCGCGCACTAATTAGGTACAACTCAACATTGTGCGCACATTAGCTAGTTCGCAACATGTAGCGCGCCCACGTTACAATCGTCTACATAAACAGTGGCTGAGATATTGTCGCCGACTATTAGCAAATCTCTCTGTTGATACAGAGGAATGTAAATATGCTCTTAATTCAGTTTGTTTTATACGAGTATTATAATTGAGACGTGTATAAAATTTCAAATGTAAACGTGAATATATGTTGTTAAAATGGAATAAAAACGCGAAGGGTCAAAACAAATCTACAAAATAATGTTTCAAAAACGGTATTGACACCTAGCCGTCACCGTGATTTAGATCTTAAAAGAGACAGCGCGATGTTCCTCAAGAACTGAGTCTTCAAATACAAAGAATTTTTCAAATCTGACTAGCAGCTCCATAAATTACTGTGTTCAACTACCAAACTGTTCAGGTAGATTCAATAGCTATTACACACAAGCGCTTTGTGGTTTATGCATGTCTACACATAACTCAATCGTCATCATCTCTAATATTCTATTCTATTCTCATTTGGGAAACTAATCTCTTTCACTTTGAAAATAGGGTACTTATTCGATTGTATTAAATCTTATTGTGCTGTTTTTTTTTTTAATGTTTTATATTATTCTTAAAAGCATTATTTAACGTGATTACAATACGATCTAGTTTTTGGTCGATTGATTCGACATAAAAGAACATCTATTGGATCTTATATGGACGTTATAAGGGTTTAAACGAGCGATGCGCCGCGACGGTTCAATGTGTACTTGTTTATTATCTTGTGACACGTTATTCACGGAGACTGTCTTTTGCCGAACTGGGTCATTTGATTTAATAAGAAATCAGCATTTGTTATTTTAACGACAAAAAAAATAAAATCAAACAAATTCTTAATTTTAAAATATTTGAGCTTATTTTATAAAAAAATTAAATTAAAATTTTTTTTCTTTTGTGGAAATATCGGTTAAACCCAAGTAAAATGAATAAACATGCTTTCACTGCTTACTCTCGCTTGCATAAAAAAATTATCCATCTAACACAAAAGGTGCAAAATAATCATAAAATAAATTTATCTAAAAATAAATCTAAAACTACTTGGCAAATCATTAATCGTGCTAAATATAACCTACCCAAAACTAACATTACTAAAATTATTCATAATAACAAAATTTTCTCTAAACCTAAAGACATTGCTGAAGCTTTTAATAATTATTTTATCGACAAAGTACAAGGGAAACTCGACGTGACTAGCAAACCCAAAAGAAATAACAAAATTGATAACAATAATAACTCAATGTTTATGGCTCCTAGTATACCACTAGATATAGAGAAGATCATCATTTCATTAAACAATACAAATAGTGTAGGATACGACGGTATTGCTACAAAAATACTGAAACATGTGTCGAGAGAAATAAGCGGTCATTTAAGTCATATAATTAACCTAAGCATTAGCGCAGGTGTTTACCCTGATGCATTAAAAAAATCAATAATCAAGCCTCTTTTTAAAAAAGAGAATAGGCAAATTATGGAATACTACCGACCAATATCATTAATTCCAGTATTTTCTAAAATATTTGAAAAGTATATTTATAGGGAACTTTATAAATTCATAAATAAACATAATATTTTGTGTGAAGAACAGAAAGGATTTCGTTTGCATAAGACTATTAAAATGGCGATATATGATTTTATTTACAATATAATTAAAAATGTAGATCACCGGAACCCTGTATGTGGTATATTTTGCGACATGACCCAGGCATTCGATTATGTCCATTATGCTACTCTTTTAGACAAGCTCGAAGCATACGGGATCAGAGGTAATGTCCTTAAGTTACTTAGTTCATATCTACAAAATAGAAAACAAATAACTGAAGTCATGAAGAGAGATTTTGGTCTTCAGAGCGTAATGTATTATTTGGAGTACCGCAAGGCAGTGTCTTGGGTCCCTTTTTATTCATTTTATACATTAATGATCTACCGAAATCTATTGAGCGCCCAATTACACTTTTTGCAGATGATAGCACAATTACAATACCTTGTAAAAGCATTATTACGTATGAGAGTGACATAAATAATAGTTTAAAACAGACGGTAAATTGGCTAGATTCAAATAATTTGAAAATAAATTTGAATAAAACGAAACTTATCCAATTTAGACAACAGACCTCTAGTATTAACTTAAATATACACTACAGTAATAATTCCGTAGAAGAAGTTGAAAGTACAAAATTTTTAGGTCTACAAATTGATCAAAAATTAAGTTGGAAATCCCAAATTGATATTTTATGTAAGAAATTGAGTAAGTCTGCATACGCTCTATACGCATTATCAACTATAATCAACACGGATGCACTTCTTACTGCCTATTATGGAATAGCGGAATCACATTTAAGGTATGGGATTATATTTTGGGGAAACTCTACCGAAAGAGAAACCGCCTTCAAAACACAAAAAAGATGTATCCGAGCGATGTTTAGGCTAAAACCTACGGATAGTTGTAAACCATATTTTCAAAAGCATAACATATTAACATTGCCGTGTTTGTATGTACTGGAAGTAGCTGTGTTTGTGAAGACAAATCCTAGTCGTTTTAAGCGCATAGCTGATGTATTTCCCCGCAACAGACGCGATAATAGCCTCTTATGTCAGGAACCAGCTAAGACAGCACTTATGCGCAAAAGTGTCTACTGCATGGCTCCAGTCATTTATAATAAAATACCTAAAAGTTGGAAAGAGCTCCCTTTAACAATGTTTAAAAAGAAACTCAGACGGTTTCTAGTAGAGAAAGCATATTATAATGTAACAGAATACCTCACTGAGAAAGATTTTTAAGATAGTGTTTTATATAATTTTGTATTGTTTTACTATTTTGTGATATTTTAAAATTGTATTAGTCGTAGTACATTAAATTGTGTATGTCTTTTGCATGCCTGCATGGTAAAATATGGCTGTACTATTTCTTTATTTTCTCTGTCATCTTTTGTTACCCATATTTGCAAAATAAAAGTATCTTTATCTTTATCTTTATCTTTAAAAAACCCCCACCGCAAAAAAGTAAAACATTTAAAAAGTCACAAATAACACTTTAGCCATGAAATTTTATTTCACGTCGGGGTACCGCTTAAGTAAGGAATGTTCCTAGTACTTGTAGGTATGTAGGTACTTATTTTAACGGTACCCCGACGTTACGTAAAATTTCATGGCTAAAGTGTTATTTGTGACTTTTTAAATGTTTTACTTTTTTGCGGTGGGGGTTTTTTAAATTTTTAATTTAATTTTTATTTACCAATTTTTAAACGCATTAAGTAATTTTGTTTTATAGATTATACAGTTATGAGAATTTTTCAGTGCATTGTATGTAGAGTCAAATGCTGGTTAAAATGAATCCAAACACGACATATCTGCTATTATTTTGTCAAGAGTCTACCTACTGGTGTGCTGGATAGCCTGGCTGCAGCATCAGCTCATCCTGTTGCCATCAGGGCATTGTGTGCTGAATCAAATGCTGGTTAAAATTATTCCAAACACGACATATCTGCTATTATTTTGTCAAGAGTCTACCTACTGGTGTGCTGGATAGCCTGGCTGCAGCATCAGCTCATCCTGTTGCCATCAGTGTATTGTATAGAATCAAATGCTGGTTAAAATGAATCCAAACACGACATATCTGCTGTTATTTTCCCAAGAGTGTATTAGTCTGCTAGATATCCTGGCTGCATCAGACCAAATACACCATAATGTTGCTTATTAATATTACACACATGGATGTTTGAAATTTTAAGACACACATATGTTTTAAAGTAAAGTTAATACCCATAGACGTCTAAAATAGCAACGGTAGCTAAAACAAAAGAGCTGATAACCTTGAAACGGCTAAACCGATTTTGATGAATTATGTCTAAGAACCATCGCAAGAAACCCTGCTTTCAAATAAAAAAAACCGCTTCGAAATCGGTTCACCCGTTTGGGCGCTACGGTGCCACAGACAGACAGACAGACAGACAGACACACACACATAGCGGTGAAACTTAAAACACCCCTCTTTTTGCGTCGGGGGTTAAAAACAGACGTGTTCAGCACTATGCGTCCGTGTGATTGCTGTCCAGCAAATGATATTTCAAATTAAATACATTATTACGTAAACATGTAACACACATTTTGTGATTGGTACCAGATACAATTATAATCCGAACGATGTGTTTGTATTCTAATGTTTCATTTATGTTTAAGAACCGTCGGGATTGTTCAGCTGTCAAACTAAGAGGTTGATTGTGATGCTGTTCTGATGTAGTTACCTGTCCTGAGCGGCACGCCGGTGAACTGCAGACAGATGGGCTGCGCGAGCTGCGGCAACAGCGGCTTGCTGCAGCGCGTGCAGGCGCACACGCGCGTCAGCGACGGAGGTCGCGACACTGGCGGACAAAGTGTGGTAAGCATCAACCTCGTACATTCGTTAGCAAGTTTCACTATCTCAGGAACTCAGGTCCAGAATCCCACGAAAAATATGTTGTTAATATCCTTTTGTTTTTTTATTGCCTGCCGGACTGTCTGTTCAAAATCTTAAAGTTAAGTTTTAAATCACACCGGCATAATATGTAAGTCTTTAGTTGTGTTTTTTTCCGGTTAATAAATGTTATCCGCATTTACGTTACTACATCAGTACCTACTACCTAATGATAAAGCTAGGAAACTAGGCCAGTTAAGCTTTATATAATATATTTAGGTGCAAGCTTTTACTTTGTTTCAAGCTGTAATAAACTATTTGCCAGTTTTAGTGAGTAATATTCTCAATCAGGCAGATATTTAAGTCCTTTAGTGATCATTTTAAAGCGAGCAGTAATCTTGATAATCTGCATGATCGTGGGCGCTACCTCTCATATTATATTCCAGACGAAGGTTGCGGTGTCAGGACTCAGCGCGTAACATGCTACAACAGCGAGGACGCGCGACGTGCGCACACTAGTTAATAAAGCGGCTTTATGGCGCCGACAGTTCAATAATGAAATAACTTTAATATTCAGCGTTGCTCTCATAAAAACTGAATTAACTAGGTATGTCTAAGAGAATATTACATCAAGTATAGAGTTGGTCTGTGTTGTTGTGTGCCACCGACAGGACTCTTTAAAGCTCTGCTTATTTATTGACATCCATAATATAAAAAATATTTTATACTGGGAACAAAATAATGTTACTAAAGATTTTAAAGTTTATATTTAAGTGGGAGTTACAAAAATCAGTGTTTCATGTTCATCGCTACGGCGGTTGCGTTTTCTCGATAATTAAATCAACAAGTGATGCCCGATTTTAAACTTGACATTATCAACTGTTGACAGTAACAACCACGTAAATCTGTTAAAAGAACAGACATATCTTATTGAGTGACAAAAGTTCAAAAGCCAGCAGTACCGAAAGACTAATAATGTAGAACGTTCCATTAATCACAAACCGAGATCTTTGCAAGTATAACTGTCCGCATTCAGGCCGCCGTCGTCGGTGCTAGCATCTACTTCAGCCATGTTTGTAAAGGCAGGCATTCAAACGAACAACCTAAACTTTCTATCGAAAGTTAAATTTGAATGAATATTTAAACAAAGTTCTTAAAACTAAGTTAGTCTTTTCAGCTTTAAATCTTGAGATAGGCAGACATTTAAATTTCCAGGTTGAATTGGTGTTTAAAATAAAAAGTAGGTAAGTAGTTTTAATTTATCTATAAATCCAGTTGGAACTAATAATAATTGTGATTGACTTTTCTGTTTGAACTTTATCACAGTACATTTGTGACTTTATGCAGTTTCAATTTAAAGGATTCTCCTTTAAACTATTTGTTTATTATTGACATGATCAGAAACTCACTCGTATTGTAGTTAAAGTATTGCGCGCCATAAATATGATTGTACCTACATCTACAGTCTGCACAGATTGCTGGTTTTAGTTACTCTTAGCTTAATTATTGATTGTTTTAGTAAAAATGTTTTGACTTAACAGGATTCACTGCCACAACAGCTGATTGAAATAAATTATAATGCGCAAATGTAGACCATAACACTGTTTCATTGTAGCACCGCACCGAACCGCACCGCACCGCACCGCACCGCATGTCATCAGCATAATTATTATTGTTGTATGGCGTTCTAATGCGAGGGAGGAGGATAAATAAATAAATAGCAACACACAACACCGCACCGCGCCAAGCACCGGTAAATATCTGTATGGATGGCGGAGTGACATCATAGTTTGAATCACAACAGCACGCCAGATACCTGGACGGCATGTTTTATTTAACAGTAAATAGCCAGTACCAGCCCGAATATAAATGCCATACCGAGGTTAAAATACTAACACTATTATAATAGAAATACTAAAAACTACTACTACTTAATGTTTACTAACACACTGGGTCGTTGTTGTCTGACAATAAAGTATAATAATAAAAAAAACTTTAATATTAATAAAAAAAATCTGCGATTTAGATCTGTTTTCTTTGCTGAAAAGAAAATTCAGGCTAATGTTACTTGAAATATTAAAAGATTAACGCAATGAATGTTTTTTTTATGTCTGTTTGTTTCCACTGTTATGCAGCTGTATTGTTGTTAACAACTTTGAATTTATTGTATTGTATTTACTTTTCGCTTTCTTTTTCCTAAAGTTTCGCTAGTCAAACTTGTAGTCCTTTTGTAAATTATTTCTTTGTATATTTAATGTGTTATTGTTTGTTTTCCTAAATAAAAAAAAAACAGAATGACTGTCACACAAAATGTACGTTAAGACACATTCACAAGTTATTGCCATACTTACCAATCAAGGAGAGGTGGTCTTGACCGAAGGTTTTCCCTGCCCGGAAAAGTGCACACAAGTGACAATTAAGAAACAGTAACACAGTTGGATGTTAAACATTTCGAGCTTCGAGTTGTCGTGGCTTTGGCCGACGTGATTGCTCACTTACTACTCTGTAGCCACATGCCAAACATCCACTCACAGGTAAGATGCGGTACACCGGTAAAAACAACTGACTTTACCTTACTTGCCCAAGAAACTTGCACGTAGCAGTTGATGTGCTACTCTCGGACTCACGAAATAGCACGAATTGTTTCTACAAGCCACCGCAAGAGGAATTTCTCTTCAAAGAGAATCACTGCCGGTGAACCATTTAGTCCTATAACACTATACGAGTATAGTAACATAGAGCTTAATAATGTATGTCACTATGACTAACGACTTTTTAATCTTGAACGCGTGTGTGCATCTGTGTGTGTATTTACTGAATGCTTCGGGTGAATACGATGACAATTTACCTGTTTAGTATAAAATGAGAGAAGCAAGGCTGCATCGTGTAAAACGAAATAATAGAGGAGTAGTACCGCGTTCCAAGTTCCTGGGTGTGGCGTTACAAATGTGTTTGAATTCTCAAACACGCTTGTAACTTAGCGATTCAATAGTTCTGCGATCATATTGAGTCGATGTTTTGATTCTCGTATTATGTTTAAATGGGAGTAGCTACATGTGAGATGTCAGTTTGCGATAACGATATAAAGGATGCTGTTTTATTACTTGCCAAATTTTCACAGGCTCTTCTACCCATGAATGCAAACAACTTTCGCTATGGGACCATCTTGGAAGTAAAATCTGCTGTTTCATGTGTGTATTAAACTATTGTAGACAACCTTTCATATCGTTCAAATTGTTTTCTTCCTAATTATATTAAGTAGTCGGTGTAAGAAATTTCATATTCTTCCATTATACGAGCGAAGAAAAGTGGCAGATCTTGCTTTTCTAATTAATATAATGAACGGGTCGGTGGATGTCCCTGAGCTGGTGGGCAAGATTGAACTTCGTGTACTGTCTGTATCTCTTCGGAGACCTCATTTCCTTCATGTGCCTATTGTCAAAACTATTTACAGACTAAAGTCATATATTTTAAAAGCATGCCGAACGTATAATAAGGCGTGCCGTGATGTTGAGCTTGATTTATTTACACAGTGTTTTAAAACTAACAAAAAATAAAGTAACTTTTTCTTTGAGGTGTAACAACTTTGCTAAATGTATTTTATATTTCTTTAATCTCTTCAGGTGTTTTATGTTTAACTCTCACGCTGTTAATACCGTCTTGTCAATTTTATACGTAAGTTAATATAAGTGAAAACTTGTAATTGGCCTTATTCTGTGTAATAGTGCTGACTATTTGAATGTATTAGCTGTTAGTTTTCCTAAAAGTAAAAAAATAAAATAAAATATTTTTCTTTCAATTTACAAGTTGGTCCCATTGTGAAAGTTGTGTATATTCATGGGTAGCATAGCAAAGCCTGTAAAAATTTGGCACGTGATAATAACGTCACTCTGCGTAATGAGATTTAACAAACCAACCGACCCTGCTTTAGATGACCGAGTAAGACACTCGGTTATATTCTGTTCAAAATGCCTCTTAAAGTCAATCTCTTTTTCTTTTTATTTATGTACTAACGCTAGATATGAGATATTTTTTACTTACACTATAGATTTCTGTCATCTGATGCTGTTTGAAATGAATTATCATAATGAATACCGATCTGGATGGGAGTCTGCTCCTCGGCGCACGGCGGCCTGCGCGAGGGAGGCGGCGGCGGCGGCACGTACACCATCTCGAACGCGCAGCGGCATCGGTTCTCTGCAACCAAACAAATTGTTACATGCGGCACATCACAAGCTTTTTGTTTGAAAAATTTAGAATGAAGCACTATTAGTAACAAGAATAACATTCTAACTAATGTGATGCAACTTTCATGTTGTAAAGTTAATGTGACGTTCGTAGATTGACTTTGTCATCCAATAAATTCTAAATGCAATATTCTAAGATAATTAATTAATAAGCAGAAATACATAATATATTATATAAAAGCTTGATTAGTTGAAAATGTAAAGTCAACTAGTGTCCGTCGCCGCGCGCCGCACTCGCTCGTCTGCGGCCACTCGGAATACAAGTCATACACTTACACAGTCATATAACTTTCATAAGTAAGAGTAATGGTCTTACTCATTATTAAGTTATCTTTCTCTTTCACTGAGTAGTTGTTACTTCATTATAACGGCTTGAGAAATGGCTCAAGTTCTATTCTTCTAAAACAATTGCTCTTAATTACTCGAAAGTAAGCAATTAGGAGGAAGGATAAGAAAGCTGCTGACAAGTTATACTAACAAAGTTAGTAATCAGCTCAACTAATTAATAGCAACACAAAAGGCCTAAAGACGTTCCAGAGCGCCTTTTGTATGCACAGAGAGCTCAACACCCGTTTTTATGAAACACAGTATTATAATAACATATTAAAATTTACAGAAAGTTTTAGTCGTTCACGTCGTCTCTGTGAACCCTTTGTCTACAACTCGACGTACCAAATGAACGATAACCGTTTTGATGCGATCGATTGCAGTGATGCAATTACATGCAAATATTTATTTAAACAAATATTAGCCTAAAATAATTAACGTATCACGTAAAAGCGCGCCGCCGCCGGTTCCGCTCGGTGGAATTATTAAACAGTTAGTATTAAACTGTTTATGCATCGTTTAAATCAGTTACGCCTGCGGTTGATGACACAGTCATGTTTTATTCAATCGAAATGTGTTCGAGTCAGACTCGTGTTGACTGTGCGAAAAGTTAATTAATTTAATATATAGTTCATCGTGTATTGTTTGTGTCGAAATAGTTCGATCTATGAAGTGAAGCTGTCTGTGCATGGGGGAGTTTTTATTGATGACCCTTCGTTGAACTGCCAGCCGCGGTTGTCGTACAAATATGATTTATTGACCGTTACCGAAAACGCGGTGTTCAGGAACCCTGAAAGTTTCCAAATGGGTCGCAGTACGTGGAATACCGATAGTGCGCAAGGATTGGTTAGTGGCTATTAATGCTCACTTATATCTGGCGGGGCGCGCGGCCGGAGCTGACTCCTACAATTTGGGAAAGAAGCTAGATGGATGATGATTGTGACAGGATGATTAAATGTGTTCTCAAATTGTTAGCAAAGTCTATTTAAATGTAATTCTCTTTCGATTAGGGACGGTTCAGACCCTGAAATTAGTATTTGTTTTTTTACGAGTATTAGAAACGAGTAGGCTAAAATGTCAATCTCAATGTTCATTAACCGAAAATAAAGTTTAGAGCCCCTGATCGTCCCGATTTTAGCGAATGATTTGCAACAAATAACACAAAAAAATTAACAAAAAATATTATGTCATAGGTATGACTGTATCTCCAATATGATATTAGTACCTTAAGGAGCTGCCACCCATAAAATTGAATTTAACCTTTCTAAATGTCGAAAAAATTGCTGTGACCGCATGCGGAGTTCTGTTTAAAACATACACAATGTGCTAAATGATCTTAAAGCCAGAGTAAATAGATAAAACTTGTACTGTGAGAAACAAAGTGACTTTCCACATCATACGGATTATAAGCGTGGCCAAAGATTTATTTAATTCAGTTAAACTGTCAAGATTTTAACTTTACTTTATCTAGCTTTAATTCGGTACAAACTTGAAATTAGCGTTTACGAACCCTCACGATGTGACATACCTACAATAATGTTAGAAAAGACGCGAAACGAGTTCTCAGACAACTATATTGTAAGGGTATATTTGTACAGACGCCAGCACATCAAGTTACCCCAATGTGTCAAATTATTCCAATTGAATATGAACCTTAGTCTGTTTGTCATATAGTTGAAAAACGATCAAAGAAATTTGACACATTGGGGTAACTTGATGTGCTGGCGTCTGTACATTAAGTACTAAATTATACAATGTACTTTTTAACCGACTTCAAAAAAAGGAGGAGGTTATCAATTTTTTTTTTTTTTTTTTTTTTTGTGTTTGTTACGCGATTTCTTCCCCATTTGTATACCGATTTTCAAAATTCTTTTTTTATTTGAAAGAGTATACTTCCGAGGTGGTCCCATTTTAATTTGGTGAAGATCTGGTGCTGATCTTCGGAGATATACAATGGAACTCTTCAAAAATAGACGGCAAATCTGTCGTGATTGCTGGAATCGCTTGGATATTTATTGTTTATACAACATCATGACGTATCATCACGCCAGTATGCTTTGAGGGGTACGCAGATGTGTACAATATACCTAGATTTCGACAGTTAGGTATGTTAAGTTTCATTTATTAGGGATAAGTGAATAACCCTATTACCATGACATGTATTGTTAACAAATAACAATATAAAAATAAATCCATGGCAAATGTTTGTATGGGAACAACTAAAAATGGAAAAATAAAAAATCTTTTTTGCAAAAAATAAAACCGACTTAAAAAAACACTAACCAGTGTAAAATAACTCTAAATTCGGAAGTCGGTGGCCCATCATGAATAAGACAAAACCACCAAAGCCACAGACTTCCTAATTTAGAGTTATTTTACACTGGTTAGTGTTTTTTTAAGTCGGTTTTATTTTTTGCAAAAAAGATTTTTTCTTCTTGATTTTAATATTAATATTTCCAATTTCTTTTTTGGTTTGTGGCGGATAATCCGTATGCATGTACTCCGCCCCGGGGAAGTTTGAGCAATCTTTCGAACTCATACTGACCAAAAATATCCCGCTGTACCATCTTACCCCTGCGCCGGAGGTCACGGGTACTTAACCTGAGCGAACCCAACTAGAGCGATGTCAAACCGTTATATTAGTTCTTTCATTATAGAAATATAATATATAACTATTCAGAAATCTGATAGAAAATCGTTTAAAAAAAAATATTCAGTAATAGTAAAACGTCTACAAACTTCAAGCATATACAAAGAGTTCTGCAGGCATTGTTTAAGAGTTGCTGCGCGGTCATGTCGCAAGCATCGCACAACGGTGCAGGTGCGCCCGCAGACAACACGCGTGCGACACTCGCTACAACATGCTACTGAACTAAATGCAACTCCACACTAAGTTTATACGATAGCGCAGTGGCTACAACTGTTGTAGATAAAGATATAAGTATTGTTGGAGTTAGAAAAGTAGATTTGGCAAGTTTCGGCCGATCAGATATATTGATTTAAGAGGGAACTGGGATCCTACATACAGATAAGGCTTTATCGAATTTATGCGAAGTGTCTTGCAATCGTAGCATGTACAGACGCCAGCACATCAAGTTACCCCAATGTGTCAAATTTTCCCAATTGAATATGAACCTTATTCTGTTCGACATAAAGTTGAAAAACGATCAAAGAAATTTGACACATTGGGGTAACTTGATGTGCTGGCGTCTGTACCTATGTACTTTGAGTATGTCGTAGATGTGTCGTCCGAATGACTGTAAGCTTACAACGCACAAGCGACGCATTGGGAAGTGTATCACACAGGCACAAGCAGTTCACGCTAGCAGGTCACACTAACGGAATACGAACAACACACGGATGATGACGAGCACAAAGCGAAGCGACAAGTGAGCTGAGCTTTACAGGGCAATCACTGAAAAAGCAGCCGCTGTGATTAGAGGCAGACTCTATTGCCGAGTTAAATACCTTTTTCTCATACAGTCGGCATACTGCATGAAAAATCTGTTTACTCTTAAAACTGTACGTTTTGCATCGTTTGTATTAAAATATAGATTAAAGTAAAAGAATATCTGTCAAAACTAACGTTTCTTCTTTGTGTCATTAGATATTTTGTTAACCAATTGGTTTGATTAGCATTAGCTCTTGATTTTGATGTAACGATCATAATCGGTCTGAAGGCTTAAAAAAAGTAAGTATGTAACATAACATAACGTCACGCCTGTAATCCCCGAAGGGCTAGGCAGAGGTGTACCTGGTATTACACCCACATTTCGCCAGTTATGTTTAAGTTTCATGTAATAGGGGCGAGCCTATTGCCATCATTCGGGCACAAATCCAGATTCCGGGCTGCTACTGAGAAATCCCAGATGGAAAAACTCAATAACACTTTGCCCGACCCGGGGATCGAACCCGGGACCTCATGCCCAGCAGTAGCGCTTGCGACCACTAGACCAACGAGGCACAAGTTAAGTATGTAAATGTTCCATAATAGAAGCGTCCCTAAAAGTGTGAAGTATGAAGCGCGGGCGGCGACGTGGAGTAATGACGTCATCACGTGCACACTTCCGACAGACGGCGTGACGTCATTACCGACGATATACAGCGTGCAGCTACTTGTGAACATAAAGCGAGCTATCTGCGACTAATACGGCTTTAAGGCGCTATGTTATTAAATTCAGTTACAAGATACTCTGACATCCAATCTTTTAACATTTCGTGTCAGAAATAAAGCGAAGCACTTTGTGCAGAGAGATTCCAAACCCAGATGTTCTTACATGGAAATTCGATTAAATATCGACATTCATGCTAAAAGGAAAAATCTGTGTGGATACAAGACAGTACCTACATTTTGTAGCAAAATATTACGCAAAGAAACAGCAGGAAAAGAATTCGCCCACTGTGCGAACTGTTTCCAACATAGAAATAATTTCTTTCCTTAACAAGAACTTTTTTTTAAAGAAGTGGCAAATGACACGTCGGCCTACACAGCTCTTCTAAACACAATTGGACAGTCACGACAAACACAACAAAACAGAAGGCCCATTCCGAATCTTTTAAGTAATGAGTAACTTATTAAAACAAACAATCGCAAAAGTGAATAAACCGCTTGTTTAACCGTAGCCCGATTTAAGTCATTTTTGCGGGTTGAGACAGTTAGAATGACTGAGTATCCTTTTCATTTTATAGGTAAATGTTACAAGCTACTTCGGTAAACTTCGTTGCGCCTTAGAAACAACCAATAAGTTTTATTTAGGTTTTATTAGTTTACGTCCTATTCTCAGACTTACTAAATATACACACCAAATTTTATAAAAATCGTTCCGGTTGTTTCGGAGGGAGTTTTGGTAAAACACTGTGACACAAGTTTTAATATAAGAGATGAATAAACGTGAAGTAACCTCGGGGGTGTTTTTCAAAGTCAAAGGATTGAGTCGGATATAAGCTAAATACTAATTGAGCACTCACTGCATATACCATTACTTGACAATATTCAAAACCACCAATGCAAGACAATATTTTGAATTAGACAAGTCACTGTTACTCTTTTGAAAAAAACACTTCATAATTTTATTAATTACAGCTAAAAATGTACCGAAACGCAGTTGCTTCATTAATTAGATATAATAACTGGTGGTTAATTTTATTCATTTTAATAATTTCAGAATTATTTTGCTTTTTTTATTTAAGGAATATATGCAAGTTATCTAAATTAAATCAACAGGGCGAATAAATAACGTCTCTCCTACTGAACACCCCACTTAGTTGGCAGGATATTATCTTTTTTATGTATTTATTTAAAGTTTGTTTCTTTTAACCAGTCTATACTAACTTATAATTGATTACAATTAAACACAGAAATGTTTATTTTTTCTAATTATTAAGTTATTTATTTTGAATTAAGTTATTTTGCATCAATATTAATAAATACGAAATTAAATGGAGCTACTGTATAAACTGTTGCATACATCTGAGTGGAACGTAGAGATAGCGTACAGTGTACACATTGGAGATTCGAAAAGCCGGGGGCTGTAGCGGCGTCGTAGCGCTACGTTGCTACGCCGTAGCATATCGTAGCATCGCGTGCCACCTAAAGATATCACGCTAAGCTGCGGTTTCCTGTTTCAATAAATCATTGTTACCTATCCGTTGAGAACTTTTTTTGACATATTAGGTTAACTTTTTCTTGTTGTTTTGCATTGAAATGGCAAAACAAATGATAATAAATAGTGTTAATACACATTTAAATCTATCGACTGATAATGGCGACGGTCGCACATATTCTACGGTATAGCAGATCAAAAGTGTATCACTGACAATCCCTATGGCTTGTCGGCTTATGATACACTTTGGCATAGCGAAGTGTTCTGTGTAAATAGCGATCACTCAATACTTGACGTCGGCAACGTTGTAACTTATATGTTTGATTGATCGATTACCGCATACCCTTAATACGCAAAATATTGATTTCATACATTCTGGATTCTGGATCTATGTATCCAGAATGATGAGGACCGAAGTGAGTTAAAATGAAATTTAAAGAGAAATCTAAGTGCAAATGCGAGACAATTATAATGCACTTTATCTATTGAATATTTCTCAACTGTCAGAATAGGTCTTCTCACAATTGCAATGACCTTTTCTTTAGGAGACCTTTCCAGTCCTGTATCTTCTACTTACATACTTACTCGTAATTACTTAATAAACTAATCTAATGATTAAACTTTAAAAAAGGACCATTATCTGTGAGTTTCTTTCGGCATTCTCAGGGATTAAATGTCCGGCGTCATAAGTTTGCTAAATATTAACATGGATAGATAGACATGACTATTTCTAGATATAAATTATAGTTATTATTTGAGTAAGTGTTATAAAAAACGTGAGTTTAGATAAACGTATTGAACTTGTCTTTTTTGTGATTTAAGGCCACAAATATTATCATAGGTACTCCATTAAAACAACTAGTTTCATTTGTTTATCCTTGTAGCTTATCTCACTTTAGCGGTAAAATATCCCAGAGGAGAGATTTTATGTCCATTATATTAACAAATTTTCACCTTACAATTTTGTAATTGATATTCGGAAAACATCTTACTGTATATGTGATCGGAGATAACAGTGAGATGCTACCCAATCCAGAATCTAATTCCATTTTAATGAGACTAATTCGATTACAATAGGCTGATCACTATCAGCCACGTACCTTATGTAGAAATTCTGGCACTCATCACATTATTGGTCTCGTTGCTGATCATTATTCCAACTATATACAACAGTTGACCTTTTTTGCGACATCAAGACGATACTTACTGTAACTGCAGTCGAAAAGAGTGAACAAACAAACATTAATAATTATCACAAACTAAAATTACTTCTTTTTTAAAACCAAATAACATTGTATAAAATTGATACGCAGTATTACAGCGAAGCAATTAAAGAGAGTGATTCGAAATGTTTTCATAAAGAGGACCGCGATGTGGATGTATGAATGTCTGCACTAATTGCATGAATACGTTTTATAGAACAAAAAAGATAAATTGATGAGAATTTTGTCGACCGAGCACCGAGTGCCGAAAATCGAGCACGGAACACCGAACAAAGTGAACTGAACACTAAACACCGAGCACCCAGCACCGAGCACCGAGCATCCAGCACCAGGCATCGAATCCGAGCACGGAGCACTGAGCACAGAGCATTCATCCCTGGGCATCAAACATCAAGCACCGAGCAAAGAGCATTGAGCACCGGGAATTGAAAACCGAGCACGGAGCACCGAGTGCCGCATACATCGGGTACGCGAAGGCCGACCGAAATATATTAACAATCCGCGTTTACTGGAATAGATTTCAATAAGCTGAAGTACATAATATTAGTATCACGTACATGAACGTGGAATCAATTTATATTTCAATTAATGTTGATGGACGAGGTCAGTGAGTCACGGCCTAAGTTTGTAATGTAAACGCGAACCCCCAACGCGCACTGTTTACATATTTATGGAAATACCACGGAACAGTGCGGGCAACATAGTAACCTTTTCATATTTATCAGTTTCTAAGAGAAAATCTAAATTTATATAACGATCAAATGAGAAAATGCGGGAAGACGCCACTACGTCCGGAGTTTTATATTTTGTAAAGTTAAATTTTAAAAGCCACCATATTTAGGATTTTATTTTTGTGTCAACTTCTTTTATTTTAAAAAGTATTACATCGTGAGTTTTTTTATTGTATATTATTACGACTTTCAACCGCAGTTCTACTACCACATAAGTACCATCTTCTGTCTAGCGGTTGGCTTCCAGTTTAACCGGATGCAGGTATTTATACCAGTGTTTTACATGGAGCGACTGCCTGTCAGACCTCCACAACCCAGTAACTGGGTAACATGATACTCCATGGTTAAACTGGTTGTCAGACTTTCGGGCTTCTGACTACAAGTAAAAACTGTCAAAGATTTACAAATGACAGCCGGGACCAACGGCTTAACGTGCTTTCCGAGGCACGGAGGAGTCTTGGTATGTAATAAATGGTCACCCATCCACGGAACAACCTCGTCAAGCGTAGCTTAACCTTCGTTTGACCGTTGCGGCTGCTATAATTTAGACACCAGCTTCTCAACTACTACCACATATCAACAACTACAATACATTATCAACGGGCTTATAAAACGGTATAGGAAATCATCGTGAGGAAACCGGCTTGCCCGAAACACAATTATGTATTTATCGACGGGATGCGAAGCCCAGTCAGAGGCATGGGTGACATAAAACTTTTACTCTGGGTTAGTCATTAAGCACACGGCAAGGAGGAGGGATGAGGACTATTGTCTGACCCACCTGTTGTAGTATTTATTTGCTACTAAAACGAGTCCTTGATAATACAATTCTACGTCTGCCCGTTTTTACTAACGCATGGTCGCACGTGATGTAAATTGAAAGACATTAATAGTTTAATGTGAATTTTTAATTTCAAAACGTGAGTTTAGTTTATTAATTACTAGCAGACATCACGCGGTTTCACCCGCGTAGTTCCCGTTCCCGTGGGAATACGGAGATAAAAAGTAGCCGATGTTACTCAGGGTGAATGTACTTTCCTAATCGGCACAGTAGTTTTTGAATTTATTCGTTACAAACATACACACAAGCATGCACACACTCAACGTTTTCCTCCTTATAATATTACTGTTATTGTTTCCTCTTTATAATATTAGTGGAGATGTAGATGTATCTCACACACACTGACACACATCATTGCACGCTCGATACAACTACAACCCTCATCGTAAACACTCTTCTGTTGATTGTACGTGTCCTGCTGAGCCGGTCCCAACAGGTTTACAGCGAATGAGCATTCCAGCAATTCACTGATAACCAGAAAACCAATTCAATTAAAAATTGTTTTCATTACGTCGGAGCTTTATAATGAACGATACTACTGCTGGAAATCGTAACTAAATACGAACATGCCATCACACATTTTCAACATAACAAAATAACATTACATTACGCATATGCCTACGCTAATATGATACCTACGTTATTGTTTTAACATTAACATTATTAATAATCTAGAGGAAGATTAGCAGCTCGTTTAAGGAATAAATTACGGTTGAGAAGCTCGTATTAAAACAATTTCTACTTCCTTAGTGTTCAAGTCATAAAAGAAGGTCGTAAGTCAAATTAATAGGGTGGGCGCGAGTGCGGCTGCGGTGCGGCAGTGGTGCGGTTGGGGCGCGGGTGAGGTGCGGGTGCGGTGCGGCTGCATTGTGGCTAGAAGTGGATCGGCAGCGCGGCACGTAGCTGATTTATGGCAAGAATTATAGCTGCACTTACTCTGATAAATGTTATAAAAAGGCTGGTCTTAGTAAACTAATTAATATAGGTACAAGAGACTACAAATAACGAGCATTCAGCGTGGCCTGCAGATTATTTACAAGAACTAATTAAAAAACATGAATTAGAATGAAGGTATGTTTAATACGGGTTTCCTTGATACTGTGTGACGGAGGAGTGACACTCGACAGAAGAAAGCTGAGATTGCGCGGTTTATGAAGTTATTTTATAGCCGGCGTTCCACGAGCGCGACCTGATGCGATCATAGAATATAAGTTGACGTTAAGTGACACGCGCTCACCTGCGTCGTCGCGTCACGTTGTCGGCAATCTCACTGAGGGTTTATAACTCAGCGCCTACATATACAACATACCAGGGAATACGTAATGGTACTATAGTATTACTAAAGTTTACTTATGTTTGAAATAATCGCTTTAATTTGCTTTGGAAGCGATCATAAACCAAATCAAAATTTAGAATATACGATTTTCGACTAGTTGCGCACATCAGATTTTTGATATTCGTGCGTTCAAGTTTAATGTTATGCGAATGGAATTTCAATCACATCACTGAACGTTTGACACGCAATGTGCTGAAGTAATTTATTTCATTCGGAAAATAGCAAATTCGATCACACCCGATTGGAATGAAATTGTTTTTCAAGCCATATTGGGTCGAAATAAAGTAGAAATAGGTGTACTGAAATGTAAAGTAGGCTATCTGAGTTAGATTGAACTTGGCGAAGGTACCGAGAAAGCGGTGAAGTAATGACACTAATGTAACTAAACTTCATTTGTAGGGATCGGTTCATGTTTATTACTTTACATTCAGTCTTCAATTTAATGCTTTATGTAAGTCATTATTCACAGAACATAACTGCAATTTTCTCAGCAAGAAAGCCTTCACGCTTTTCACACTACTCTCAGTGTGTGAGCTAAAGCTCGGCATCGAATCCAATCCCAGTGATTGAATAAGGCCGGATCCACACGGTCGCACGCGCGGCCGCTCGCACTGTGGCGGCGACAGTCGCTCTGTTTCTACAAATCCAATAAAGTGATTGCTCGGCGCCACACCCTGCACCGCGGGGGATTAAATGCATTTCCCTGATGTGGAGCAACCCTATGTTTTACTTACAACTGTAGTTCGCGAACACTTGGCGGATATTATTTTCCTCATCCCGCTGAAAATTCATGTCATGACATTAAATTCAATATAAACATTTAAACTCACATAAAGTAATAGCCAGAACAACTAAATATTTGATCAGTGCTAGAATCGAACCCGCAAAACATTTACTGATATATTGCACCAATGCCAAATCGACTTTAACTTAAAAACAAACTCGTTAAACCTACGGTAGATATAAAGACTTAACAACCAACTTGGTTTCCAAAACCATGTAGGTATCAAAATTATTTTACAATGAAAAATATAATTTATTTATTTATTTAAATATAAAGGCTTACCATCTAAGATACTGGGACTTACAGGAAAACAAGAATGGGTTAAACAAGTAACTTCTAAATCCGACTACAGCTGCGGCTGTAGTACCGCGGGATGCCATGCTTTTACCTTGGTGTGAGGTGACGCTTTCGTGTACCTTCGGAACAGTTTTGGAATCTGTCACTGAAACCTGGATGCGGTGTTAGTTCAAATCTGTTGGAAATCCTCTTGTCAAATCGACAGAGGGAAAATTTATTTCGGAAAGTAGTTCGGTTGTCCAACACGGACGGATAAAATTAAATCTTCACCTAAATGTGTCAGTTTGTTATTCCATTCAGACGACCTGAATTCGTGGACGTTCCCGACTTGCTTCGAGCCATAAAACTTCCAACGCGACTTTTTCAATACAAAAAACAACTACTAAGATCGTGTTTTCCACACAAAGTCAAACGAAGTCAGAACTTAAATGAACCAGAATGAGAGTTGTCCTACACTTCAGCTGTTTTACGGAACAACATAAATAATCGGAAGATGCTAAGGACAGTAATGTTCCCAGATATATGAAAGATGTTCAAACTTAGTGCGTCAACTTGTCAACAGAATGTTAAGAATGAACGTAAAAATCTTACGGCGCATTCGTGTTCGAGACAGCTTCCAACGTCCTAGTTCCAAACTATGTCAGATCTGTAATGAAGATATTATAGTATGGAGATAGTTTTAAGAACTCCACAAAAGAGGTTTAACTGTAATTCGGTGGAAACTTGCGGCACGGACCGCCCGACAGTAGCGGAGTTTGCGTGCCGTTTTACGTCACAATAATTGCATTAAATGTTGAGCAATGATGGCGACGCGACACTGCGCCACTGTTCATAAAATCGACTTTAATGTAAATACTGCCACTAGATGCTATTAAACCAAGTACTTATAGAAGTTTGTATGGATAAAAATAATGGCAAAATGAGGGCCGACATCTTAATTACAAGTGGTAATCTGAAACTTGACCGTTTCTGCTATCCGATCTCGCACAGCGCCCGTCTAGTCCCACACTAAGCAGAGCATGTGCTATGAGTACTAGACCACAGATAAACATACTTATATATTCCTAAATATAATACACGCATTATCATGCATAAAAAAACACCCAGACAGAAAAAAATACGACCTCCACCATAGCAGTCAGGGCTACTACCCACTAGCCAATCGGGCCAGTCAAATTAAATTCAACTATGCCAAACCTCACACATCTTCGTCCGCGCAGTATTCTTAGGTCTCCGAACTTTTCACTTTACGTAACAGTAGTGTTTTAATAACAATATGATTGTATATTTTTGGTGAAAGCTATTGTGAAACAAGGTTATTTTGAGTCATTACTAATTTTATTTGAATAGTATGCGGCATTATTGGGCTCCAATACACTTAATGCCTTCTTGGTTTGTATCAAGTAGTTGCAGTAAATGTTAAGAAGTCTATACCTAAATTTACTTCATCATTTATTAATTTTGTCGAACAGGCCTTTGCCTGTCTGTATTGTGAAGGGAGTTCACACACGATGGAATGTCTCCGACAGAGTTATGAGCATTTTATGACACTCGTCAGTGCAGTACTAACAGCCAAGTTAATATGACAGACAGACTCATATTTGTGCAAGCTCCTACTTTATTATCAACATAAATACTCCACTGTAGAAGTAACGACTCCACAGTGAATACAAATAACATAATTATTATTTTCTATTCTATGTGCTCTTGGAATTTATGTGGGTATTATGTCATGCACTTATCTGAAATTACTGTAAAGAAGTATGCAGACACTGACGGATAAATCTGCATATTGTTACTTCGCTGGTACTGTTATGACTGCGTATATTGATACTTTACCGTATTGTATGGCTCTCATGATATTCTACTCAGTCACTGCAGTTGGGCGCAGTGATGTTTGTTGCGTTATCGGGATCACGATCACATGGATGAATTTATTGTACCCGCACTATTCCGCTTATCGCGAATAGATTGTATCAAACAAGCCCGATAGTTTTGCAGTGCAAACATGGTTTTGTAACGTGTTTTTTTCATTTAAGTCGTGAAACAGAAGAAGCGCCTTATTCTTGTACGTCAAGTAATCAATCATATCAAACTACGTTCAGTAAACGATTAAAATGGTCTAAAAAACAAAGACCCAGGTATCGTTCATTTGCTACCGAGATGGTCGGTAAACAAACAAAATTTATCATTCATCTGCGGACACACTTCCCTGTGGAGACTAAACTTATCGTCTACAACGTTGCGTCGTTAGAATGAGAAAGCGACGAGTTCCGCAAAAACAATCGTCGGATGTAAATATCACCGGCCAGGCAGGGGAAGCAAACATTTGTTATAACATGAAACAATAAATTCATAGTCACGACTTACTAGCCGTGCCCGCGACTTCATTTGCGTGAATGTTGGAAAATCAGTGTGTTCCCTGGAAGAGGCATACCACAATTGAAACGAGTGAATGCGGTCTGGCCTAGTGATTTTTATTTATAATTATTGGATTGACATTGGCAACCAGTGCCAGAAATTACCTTAGATATTTTTTATGTTCTAATTTAAATTTATCTATTAATTTTATATGGTACCTACATAAGTAGACTCTATTCCAGCGTGACGTAAAGTTTACTAATTAAACAGTGGGTTACCCATGACGGTGTCCCTCTTGCGATCCTCTTCTGCGAACACCTCCTCAGGAGTGGTCGGCTTCGGTTTGCCCGCCTCCCAAGAGAACTCCTCCTTCTGGAACAACGCAATTACTCAACACTTTGCTAAAGTACACTGAAACTCAAAACAGATGACTACAAGTATTTACAGTAAGTTCATAGAATTATGAATAATATTCGCTCGCGCATTTTGTACATTGACATCCCCTCCACTCTTTTTAGTTTTGAAAATAAAATATCCTATAACACTCACAAATAATGTGGCGTTCTAAAAGTAAAACAAAAAAAATATGGGATGATATTAATCGGTTAATAAATGACGGAGTTCTGAGGTAACACAAATCACACTAGAATTGTTCTCTTTCAACTAGTGTAAGGCATGCTTTATTTTTCTTAAAACTCTAATATTTGGATAGTAGAGTTACGAGCACAAGCCTGACAATTCTTCTGTTTGTAACTTGTTCAAGACTATCTGCCGAATATTTAATCGACAAATAGTACCTATAAAATATGAAGAATAAAAATGGTGCTTCGACAGATTTCGTATGGATAATTATTTGTGTCGTGCTCTGCTGCAGAGCCTTGATAATATAACAGATTAATTATACCCATTTTTTTCTTAGACGATGAGAGACACTGGGCATTCGATGTTTTGCAGTTATTAATAAAACTGTTTAAGTATTTAATGAATTCCGAAAATAAAGTTTACTTTATAACAGTCAGTTGAAGCAACCATCGGCCAGCGGACCACGTACAGTTAAATAAATGAGAAGCTGTGGCAGGTACTCAATTTATTATTCATAATGAACGAACAGTTCTTGCGTACTAAGAAGACAGTGGTGAGTGGAGAGACCGTGCAGCGCGGCGATGGAACAATATTATTAAAAAAATATATATGTAGAAGACACCGAATATTCTCAGTAGATTAATAAATATTCTTAACAGATATTTGTCCAGACTCAACCATTTACTCGTTACTTAATTGAATAAGATACGTACTTTTGGGAGAGGTACTAATATTTCGAAAAGAAGCAGACAGTGTTCTTCGTTTAAGTGGGTACATATCAGTACACACTGTCTCCTTCAGAAATGAAACACATTCCTGGAATAACAAAATTTAAAAAAAGGCTAATTATTTAATATGAGTACGTAATAACAGTCTTACGCGTCGATCACATATTAAGGTCCGCTTGGTTATGTCGGTGCATAGATGTCTCACCATTTATTTATTTAATACTTCAAGCACACAAATGTACGTATATGCTATATGTAGGCGGACTTAATGCTATAGACATTTTCTACCAGTCAACGATTCACCACCAATCCATTCATTACCTCTCCGTGTCTCGGAATGCACGTTAAGCGGTTGGTCCCGCCTGGTCCCGGTTGATCCCGCTTGGTCTCGGTTGGTCCCGGGTAGTCAGACTGTCGGGTTAGGTAAGCTGGGTTGTGGAGTTCAGATAGGCAGTCGCTTCATGTAAAGACTCTGATTTCCTTTCGGTGTTTCTTCTTAAATTAGTCAGTGTGAGAGAATAGTGAAATACCGACCTCACTCGTTTCAAAAATACATATTTACCTTGTTAAACATGTAAAAGAGTTTGTAATAAAAATACTGCATTCAGCTGCATCCGGTTTGATTGGAAGCCAATCTCAACATTGTTGGGAAAATGTGATAATAAGTAAGCACACATTATTAATATGATTTCCGCTGTAATATTTATTTAAGCTTAAGTTCGCCAGCACCACAGAGGTTTATAGTAGCTGTGGACCTTGTAGTGGATCACCAAAGAAAGATGATCAATATGTCCACAAAGGAGATGATTACATTTGCTATAGATGATGGAAAATAGAAATGTAAGTAAGAAGGAGACTTGCTGTGCTGACTGCAAATAAATTGAGAAACGGCCAAGACTATGATGTGATCTGTTTCGTTCACTATTAGATTGATTTAATATTACCTATTTTGATATTAGTTTCATTTGACTTTTATATTCTTAACCTGTATTTTCAAAGAACCTCGTCAGTCTATGGAATCTGATCAGAGTAACCCTAAAACAGGAACTCATTGGGATACACATAAAACAACGTAACTCTAAAGTAAATGAGAAGTAGTAGGCAGGATAGATCTGACGATATTTCTTCATTAGAGGGCGCGTGTGATGAATTATTTACGCGCACATCCATACATATGAATGCCGGCACATTGTTCGCCGGGCGCCTCGAGCACGATTAGTGGCTTACGAACTCACTAAGCACTCTGAACGGGCTTGTTGTTGTTGTTGGCTCGCGCCGGACACGCGGCGCCGCACACGCGCGCGGCGCGGCGGCACACAGCTCGGCACACTCGTAATTGGAACATGAAGAGCTTTGTCCGCGAGTCGCCGGCTCGTTACAATATGCCAAACAGAACTGGATGAAACGAAATGGATTTCGAATAAATACGTTCGGTTTGGATTACAGTGTATTGCAAAAAAAATAAAACGGCAAACGAAATTTAATTTCCAGTAGAAATACTTTTACATGAAACCGGTGAAGCGGTAAATCGTGATTTATAAAGCAATCTGTGGAGTCCTCAGCGGCTATCGCTTTTTTATTAAGATAGAGAAATGCGTAAAACGTGCGTCCACAACAACTTGTGGTCAGTTGAATAGGCTCTCACTCAGTCCGCGCCGCTAAGCCGCACGCGAGACGTGACTTCACTGATAACACACACTTTTATTCACGAATAAAGCGCGTTTTCTTAAGAAATAAAAATAAAATAAAATCAAGGGGACTCAGTTTTTGTTCAATACCAAAATAATGGCTTGTGGCGCTGTTATTGACGGACTATGATTGTTCTAGTTTCATGGCATATAATATAAGTCACTCAAGCCAAAAGTTACTTTTGTGTGACATTTAAATTTGATTAATTTCACTGTCCAATAAAACAGAGATACCTAACTAAGAGCGGTCGATAATGTCTACCATTGCAAGTTATGGCTGACTTTCAATAACAAACGCGCATAGCTTTGTTATTGCATATACAGCTGTAAGTAGAAAGAAGTAACTAACTTAAAGAAACAAAATATAAGACGACGATTTCAGGTGAATATACTTAATATAACAAAACAGGGTTATTAAAACACAAGACTATACCTACTGTGGATACCCTGAAGCTTATCCTTTGAGATTCTCCGCCAAATATACCTTTGAGCTCACCTTACATAATATAATTTTGATTAACGTGGTTCACAAAAGTTGTTGCACACGACGTAGGTATACGTACTTAACAAAAATATGAGCATCTTATTAAAACCAACCGCCGCGTGCCACCGCGCCGCAGCGCCGCCGCGCCGCAGCGCCGCCGCGCCGCGCCGCACAAAGTTATTATTAGAGAGATAGCTTACTTCACGATGTGGTAGATCATAACAATTATATATTAACTTCAGTTCACAATTAGATACAGTGCCAATTGAATCGCACGGCTTAAAATATAAGGTTTGTTTGTGTTTCAGCGTTTATAAATTGCGCAATAACATCATTTTATATCAGGAAGGTTTATAACCTGAGAATAAAATGTTCCACAGTCTGATTTTACAAAATGGCTGTCAAGATCAGAATACAGCGCGCCGACATGATAGCTATCTCTCTTTTTGTTTAAATTCTTCATTGTTATCATTACTTATATTCTACAGTTTCTAAAAAAGGCGTCAAAAAGCGTAAGATTACATAAGTGTAATCTTGTTGGAACTTTTATTTGAACGTTTAAAAAAAACGCGTTTGAAAATTAGATCATTCATAACATAACTTATCATAAATTATTGATCTAATTATTACATTGTTTTAACTCACGAATGAAACCGGCTTCCATTTTGGCCGTTTGTAAAGAAGCCGACTAGTTGGACAAGCCGAGAGTCGGAGGTATAATTATTTACTTTGAGAAGTAAATATACCCCTGAAACAGAGCCTATTGATTTTGTTTATTCTATATACATTTTATTGAAAATTGCTCCTTGCCGAATTGTAGCGGACTAGTTGCCTACTTAGGCTCGTGGTCAGATACTCGAGTATACCGACTACAAATAACTGCTTCTATAATTCACAAAGTTATCCTAAACTTTAATGAGAATCTGTACATCTTCAATTTTCTTACTAGTTAATGCTGTGCAGAACTATGTCTGTGTTTAAACTTATCTGATTTCAGCAAGACTTCACGAGTACTGGCTCCCCAAGTAGCAATAGTCCCGTAACCTTACCATTACTCTACCGAAATACATTACGAAGTCTCGCATGACCCTTACGGACTATAAATTAACCGATTTAAATGTTCAGTTCATTACTTCTCTTGTTTCATGACTTTACATGGGAGTTTTAGAAACCGCAATGTAAAGCAAACTGCGACAATATCTGCCGTTAATATCGGGCCGTGGTGGGCGACTGATCCTTTGTTAATCCTGTGAGGTGTTGAACAGGCGCCACGCTGGGATACAAATGATCCCTGTCCAGCTGACGCAGGGCCCCGCGGCCCCGGTCTTGTCGCAGGCCCCAGTCCTGTCACGTCGGTATTTACTGAAGCGAGCAGGTAAACGGTACGCCATCACTCACTTTGGCAAAACATGTTGTGAGGTTTTAATCTCATCTCAACCTTTGGAAATAAGGTCAGCTGCGATATTTTTAGCAACTGCGGCGAAAGGTCAAACGACTTCATATTCACGGCTCAAAGCGCACTCACACGGGCCCGGTTTGTTGCTGGCTAAACTGATTAATGCAAACTTAATTCCTCCATTTTCTGTTTAATGTGTTCTCATACGAGGTAGCAAAGCGAGTGCAATCGTAAACTTTCCGTCAGATTATCATGTGGAGTAGCGCCAACTCCGGTTTCCAAGTGCTTGAAACATTCGCATATAGTTGCACGACACCTGTTGTCTTGCCACCGACTACAACTGTTCCTACACTGTCGACACACGGCGCCGAGCTCCAAACTTATTTACATACGCAGAGCTTTCAAACTTCCTCACACTGCTTCGTGAATTTCAAAAAAGGTTCACGACATTGTCCCGCAGTTGTGCTCAATTTCACCCAGTTTGGCTGAGTGTGCGAGTGGCTCGTTTAGGATATCCTCAATTACGACATAGTTGAGTATGTTCAGAGCACCGCTAAAAGGTTTGGGCTGGACGTTCCATAAGTACATCCCTTTCGAGGAAAATTAGGGCTCGTTCAGATGACACTTAAGCGGTAAACGCACGATTTTATGTTTATACAACACGTGAGCCGCAACTTAAGGTGATTGAATAAAGTACTATTTTGGGGTGTTTGTGGAAACTTTTCTCAAAAATTGCTCCTACGGAATGAAATGCCAGCAACCCGTGTTTGAGAATGGGCAGTTATTCCCAGCGTTTCACAAGATCTTCGAGCTCCAGTTCCTGAAGAAACAGATTTCCTCGTAAAAGCAATTTATATCCTAACTGTGCGTCAAATTGGTTCGATATTTCTTTAAACTGCCTATTTACTAAAGTTCACTGTGCACTTATCCTATTTAATCCGTTAAACTGTGATATGATCCTGGATTATAATTAGAATATTTTAGTAGATTCTGATTTTGTTAAAATGTTCTATTAGTTAAATACATCATAATTATTATCCTACTTTAAAAGGTATGCACCCTTTTAAATGCCGGTACCCTATTATCCCTCAAAAGAGCTCGCTAAAAACCGTAATTACTTCGTTCTCAACTAGGGGATGAAATATTATAAATTTCGTCCATCCGGCACGTCGCTCATAAAAATGCTTACCGCTCAAAGGATCGAATATTTTTTACATAAATATCTACTTCAGTGCTGCGTATAGACCAGCTTGTGTATGGTGTATCTGTAGACTGATTTAATCACAGAAGCATTTATCCATCAATATTCTGGTTGGCTCTTACAATAAACTGACGAATAGGTACAAGCAAGGTTTTTTTTTAGATTTTGAGTTTTATTTAGGCAGAGATTAAGTTCTTATTAGAAAATCTTTATTAAAGTAGTAAACTATTTTGTCCAGTAAAAAATCAGAAAACATGAAAATCCATATCTACTCTAGTTGAATTGTGATTTAAAAGCTCAACATTTTAACGCAAACCCAATTTTAAAATGTTAACTAGTAAGAAGATAAACAAAGCGTCATGCCTGCTTTCCTCAAAAGGTTAAACAGAAGTTTATTTTGGTACACTAACATTTCATAACAGAGTACCATGTAAGCGGATGCGATCCGAGCCTTTTATTTGCAGGTAGAATATTTACACAGAATCAGTATTTATGTATACCAGCCTAAGGCCGATAGACTAAGATATCACAGGTGGTTGATGCGGGCTTGTTACCGGCTCTGGTACCGGCGCACATTAAAATTTAAACAATCGTTTTACATCCCCGTTAACTTACACGTAACATTTGATGGCAACATAAAGTACCAGTACCAACCATTCGTGGGTTTTTAACGCCGTATTTGTAATGGCAACATTTAATATTTTATTGGTGCGAACGGGGAGTTTAGTTAGAAATAGTAGAATATAGTAGTTGCATCTATTGTGCTGTTCCCATACGTGTGTGAAGAAGTTGTAATACTCTTATCATATTGAGATGTCTCTAAGTCACGCGGACTGTAGCTTCCTCTACTGGTTGTTATAAGGCTTCGCTCTGAGCTGCTTAATTTTTTATATGATACTAGCTGCTGTACCCTGCCACGCTTCGCTGTGGCACATTGTGATTGAATGGTTGAAAAAAAAAGAGAAAATGACGTGTGGCACTCGGAGACTGCCGCGGTAAAGCTATTGCATAGCATTTTTTATCAACTCCTCTCCCCCTCCCCTCTCACCTCACCCCTCCCCTCCCCCTCTCTCACTCGCCTCCCCCTCCCCCTCCCCTCCTCTCCACCCCCTCCCTTTGTCCTACCCTCCCTCCTCTCCCACTCCCCTTCCCTCCCCGCCCACCCCTGCCCCTGCCCCTCCCCTGCCTCTCCCTCCCCTCTCAAAATCTCCCCACTCCCTTCTCACAATCTTCCCACTCCGACTCCCCTCCCCCCTCCCACTCCCCTCCCCCTGTCCCCCTCCCCGCCCCCCCTCCCCCTCCTCTCACCCTTCCCTCTCCTCGTGATATTTCAAAAAGTCATTAAAAGTTCTGCTATGACTATTAAAAAGCAAGGGTTGGTGATAAAAAAGTGCAAATTTAGAGTTGTATGTATTTTTTGAT
Organism: Euplexia lucipara; assembly: GCA_921972225.1. Lineage (NCBI taxonomy): Eukaryota > Metazoa > Arthropoda > Insecta > Lepidoptera > Noctuidae > Euplexia > Euplexia lucipara. The sequence continues at coordinate 183,134 of OV179158.1, forward strand.
GCCACATAATAAAACAATAAAAACTAAAAAAATTATCAAAAAAATAAAAAATAAATTCTTGGGGTGAACACCCCTTATCACTTAGAGGTTAGAAAAATAAATAGTAGCCAATTCTCAGGCTTACTGAATATGCATAAAAAATTTCATGAGAATCGGTCAAGCCGTTTCGGAGGAGTGTGGGAACGAACATTGTGACACGAGAATTTTATGTATAAGAAGATGGACAGTGGGTACCTAAGCTAAAAGCTAATATGCATATTCTCTGAGATAATCAATTCGCGTATCCACCGCTGTACCTTTTTGGTAAAAAGAGTGAAAAAGGAATGTGAAATAGTATTTTTATATTCTTACATCATTGGCATAATTTAGCAATTCTCTTAGTTATAAATTAAGTTATACATTTGGTAAGTGGATGCCAGTTGACTGTAAGTTTGCGGCGTGATGGCTCCGTTACACAGGGGAGGTTACAGGTTTACTTAGCTCGCCACAACTGTCCCGCGTGCCTACTGTGTGCTCAGTACACAGGACTGTTTTGAGCGCGAATTCTAGAGAAATGTAGCCACAAACAGTTTACCCGGTGTGCCCGCAGTCCTATCACCTACCTACATTAAACTAGGAGTGCAAGTATACTGACGGTCCCTTTTAAAACATTGGACGTTACGATAACGACTGTAAGCGATATACGACACGTCATGTCGTAAACGATAACGACACGCTATTACAATGTCCGGAAAATTAAAAGGGGTGCTACTATCTCATATAAAATTGGGCCGGTAGATAACGTTTTATGTATCGTTAACGTATCCCATCGCAGATCATTATAAATTACGTATATTTATATAGAAGGTAAAGCTGAGGCACACTGCCAAACAAATAAGGCAACAAACAGACAGAACAAACACGCAAGCCTATTTGCTCTACGCTTTACGCGACTACGCGGCTACAAAAGAATAATAGTGGGACTTATTACGTCCCGTAGCCGGTACACTTATTTGCTACGGTCTACGGCGTAGCAAACAAGCTGTCGTAGCTGGCCGCTACGAGGCTACGCCAATATCTTTATGGTAACTAAGAACTCCCGTATTTTTAAGAACGTTAGCATTATTATCTACTTTTATTCAAATGACAGATTTTTTTATGTTTTTGACAAGTTTTTGACATTAATTTGTCGCTGAGATAAAATTGCGACTAGACGTTGCCTTTGTTTCTAAGTACGGGAATTGGCTTTCTTGTAGTTAAAATTCAAACGGAAAGTGTGGCAGAAGTTCGGTATTGCTAAGGATTCGTGTTTATCATCCACACAGCCAGGTGCTTCTCACGACAAGCTAGACTTAAAAGTAACGCAAATATTGAGCGCGTGGATTTACCGTTTTAACACAACATCCATATTTTTTGTCATAATTCAACGGGACACAGTTTCGAGACAACAAAAGCCGATCAAAGCCGATTTAAAGCCTGCCTAATGGCTCGAACAAAAACGGTACAAACACATACCTATCAAAATATTATTGTTTTTTCTGATGCGATAAAAAGGTTTTTGGAACTTGACATGACGGAAAACAAACAGCGCTTTGATTTAAACGGCAACTCTTTGAAAAATAAAACAGGGTTTGCGTATATTGTGAATGTTTTATAAAGTTTGCATGACGGAGGCCCGTCCGAAGTGGAAAGTAGGGAAACACAAACAACAGACAGGTACAGTCGAGTACAGTCGAGTACAGTCGAGTACAGTCGAGTACAGTCGAGTACAATCAAGTGCGGCCGGATGAAGGGACACTCGCAGTTAGAGTCGTGGCATATTAACACAAGTCCAACGTGAATCAGTAGAGCTTTATTTTTTAGTTTTCAAATATCATATAATGCCACTTTATGATCACAGATATTTCAAATAAACTCAAATTAATCAGTTTATTCAAATTTCAACTAACGTGCACGGTGCAGTTTCGCTAAATTAGAATGTAAAAATAAAGTATGAGGCCAGTCAATGTTAGAGTGGCCAGGGGCAAGCAATTTAAGTCTCTGAATCAATCGGCAGGTTAGTCGGTCGTTCATTAATTCATGGTGAAATTTTCATGTCGATGTCAAAATAATGGTAGTTTTAGTGCTTCAACTTCAATCGATTATACAATACACCTAACGAAGAACCAAACTTATCGGTTGTTATAAAGCTACCGACGTGCTTTTACACGAAATATATTCATTGGTACATTGGCATTACGATTGGCTGCAGCGCTTGGCTGGCTCATATAAATATATGTATGACCTATTCAGTAGTAGTTGTTGCGAGTCTCTGTTCGTTTATGTGAGATTAAAAATATTGGTATACCGCACCAACGATACAGGGGATTTTATTTTAGTGTGGGATTAAGTTAAAAAAAATACGAACCGAAAATCAACTCGACTTCAAAAATACGTTATGAAAATTCGAAACAAAATATAGGTACATGTACAGACGCCAGCACCTCAAGTTACCACAATGTGTCAAATTTCTTTGATCTTTTTTCGACTTTATGACAAATAGAATAAGGTCCATATTCAATTGGGAAAATTTGACATAATGGGGTAACTTGATGTGCTGGCGTCTGTACATTGCTTACCAAACACAAAAAAAATAATTGATTGTTATTCAACATATCACGCTGCAAGAAAACCACAGGGAGTCATATCCAATCAAAAATTATGCTCGTTTATTAATCTGCCTCTTCCCAACTATGTTGGGGTCAGCATCCAATCCAATTTGATGCAGCTGAATACCAGTGTTTTGCATGCCGCGACTGTCTATCAGATTCCCACAACCCAGTGAATGGCAATACCAACTGTGTTCAAATTGTCTGAGTTCTGAGTATTGTTAGAAGTCTAATAATGACACCAGAATAAATGGCTTAACGTGGTTTCCGAGGCACGGATGGGGAATGATATGAACTGAATGGTCACTCATCCACGGACCTACCTCGGTAAGCGGCTCCCGCCCTGCTCCCACGTACGGCTGTTATAATTTAGCCAATAGTGTTCGAAAAATATGCCAAGAACAATAAAGTATGCGCAACGTACAGTATTGCATAAAGTTCTCAGTTTGAGCGATTAATGACGCGACACCGCGCCGCGTGCTCGACCGATGCAATCAATCAGTGGTGTGTATGGCGGATGCAGTTTGGTTAAATCCTCTTCCAACACTTTTGAATATTTTGTATGAACCAAAAGTAATAATATAGGAAATACGAAGAATAAATACATGAATAGATGGAGAATGAGTTGTGGGTTACTAACAAGTTACTTTACGACAGATGTGAAAAAACAGGCACCAGGCGTTTACCATTTGACTCGCTTCTTGCTGGAACCCTAACAAACTGACTTCATATAATCGGTTATAGATTCGGAAGTTTATAGCTTTGGTCTGTTAGTTATAATTTTTTGCCACCGACCTATGAAACTTTAGTTATTTGGTAAAAGGAACCTAAGCCAACACAACCGAGTATGGTCTAAAGACTGAGCTAAAATAAATAAAGCTAAGAACTAACCGTGTTACTAAGTCCGTCTTCATAAGTACTAGGACCAGTCCCAGCTCCAGAGCTGCCATAAAACGTTATCAGCTGTGACCAGCACAGCTGATAACGTTTTATGGCACACCTCAGATAGATTTTCAAGGTACCATGGATACAGGCTGCGAATCGTTTCCAAAACCGTAACATACCGCTCCGACGGTGACTAAACCACCGAACAAAAGCCCGGAGGAGATATTACTGTTCATTATGAGGAATGTGGATGTGTGTGTACAATGTTAGCTTTCTATTAACTGTAAGCCTATTACCTATTACCAAAACTGGAGGATACTCTCTGTAGATATTACAAATATTGTCATTTTTAATGTTTTATTACAATTTATAAAAGAGATACGTTTTGAAAGAGTACGCTTAGATGGTTTGGTCACGCTAAAAGGATGAATGAAAGGCGACTAACGATAGGTAAAGATAAGGCAGATGTAAGTGGGAACGCCGGTAGGGAACGCCCAAAATGGACGTAAACGAAGCAAAAGAAGTATTTAAGAGTCGTAGCATATGGCAGTTCTGCAGTTTCTGCATACCCCAATGGGAGGAAAGCGTGAGTTTATGCATGTAAAAAGTTTTGAGTATGAATGGTGGGTTATATAAAAGTAGAGGAACTCCAAATAATAATAATGATGGATGGATTATGTAAAAGTGGTATGACGGGAAAATGATAAGTATGATTATAATTTGTTTAATAATGTTCGATGTAGCGATTATTATTATTTTCGTGCATTACCTGCGTCCGCGACAATATAACGAAGGAGTCCGGTGTGAGTCCACCGCCCAGAGGCACCTCGCACGATACCTTCACACCCTGGAACAATTATTAAATTATTAAAATTTAATTAGTATCTACATTCAACCGGCAGTTGAATGTAGATACTAATTAAATTTTGTTTAATTAGTCAGCAATAAGAGCGAGTTACATAGTTAACTAAGTACGTTCCTGCAACCCCTTGCACAGGTGTTATTCGGAACACCGGGGTGGGTTCTAGACAGTAAGAGTCTGACAGATTCCTCCACCTTCCCCAGGGCGGAAAACATGCATTTGATTTTTCCACCACGATATATAAATAAAGTACTGAAGCACGATCTTACTTAACTATTGACTGTACCGACTACAGATAATATATTTTTACGAAAACAGACCAATTTGTTTTTACGAACTGCGAAAATATCGACACACTTTTTTAATATTCCTGGAAGTACGCACTTAAATAATATACTATCGGGAAAAGGAAACCTGATCGAAATATTAAAGGAAAAATAACAGAAACGAAATGAAAGGGAAACGGATGACCGCTTTTATTTAGTTAACTTTGACGATTATTCCAAAAGTAATTATTGGAGACCTTTCAAAAGAGGAAACACTCCTTTATGATTTTCTTTTAATACATATTTTTAGTTAATAATCGTAGACCGTTTATGACAAATTGAATTCTACCTTTGAGCCTTGTATTTTAATTTTATTCACAGTGAAGCAAAGTTCGTCATGCCAATTTGGCAACACAGACTCGGGTTTTAAGTCAGTTTTTTGTAAAAAGCTTTTTTAACTCGTCAAAATAGAGTTTATAATTCAGTAATGTCTCAATGTTTAAACCTTGTTCTAAAGAAAACCTTAATGGTTCGTATCGGGTCATTCCTTACGAGTGGGCAAAGGGCCGCAGGCTTACGGCCCTGAAACTAACAAACTATTGAGTAGTTGAAAAGACTTGTTAAATTATATCCGCGATGGCGATCATCGTTACAATTGGTCACACACACACACACACTCACAAAAGCAAGTTGATGAGTAGTTAATCCTAATCCTAAATAGTAGTAAATCCATCTTTGATGAATTTTATAATTATGTTACAGTGTGTGTGTAGTCGTATGTGTACCATTCCTGCGTTGATTTACGGATTTCTGGTTGTTGTTTTCATGAATGTTATCATCCCTGTGAATCTGGACATTATTTATATCCCCTATCTCGTTTTTATGTGAATCATACCTCGTACTACTTTTTATGACTTAATAAAACAAACAAGAATCCCCGGACAGCGATAAATTATTAGATAAGTTAGTAAAGCTGGAGCACTCGTGTACAAAATTGGTTTATAGGAACAGTAAGCAATTAAATTATCAAGATTTTCCACGCGAGAAACCAGAATGTTATCGCAACCCATCAAGCCACCATCCAATTATTTTAATAACTAAACTTCTTCATTAAAACAGCAAATTTCATCGTTATACTAGTAAAACATTTCAATTACTCGCTCGGCGGCCTTCATCTTAGTTTCTCAAACAATTCCGTCGTTCAGGTAAGCGTGCTGAGCGTGACGTCACGCCTCCTCCGCCCTGCCCCGCGCCCTCCACCCCGCGCCGCCGGCGCCGCCATACAGAGCCCAGATGTTGTGTTAATATCACTTAGGCATCATTTTTAAGCCTCGGCTCGTTTATCATGCTAGGTTATCATTTTTCACGACGATCCCTTCGGGCTGTTTACTCTTCAAATACTGATTAAATATCCGGAAGCGTTTAGTGCTTCTTCTGAGGTATTACTGCAGACTTTGCTTTAGGTAGGTTGTAATGTTGTCTTTACATTGTGATTTTACTTACATTTTTGTACATTGTTTAACCTGAAATTTTAAAGCATTCACCCTCCCTAGGTAGTTACATGCTCATTACTTGGAGGCAAAGCATACCTTTTGTATTATATTATCATATTTATTATTTAAGTTTTTCTATAAATTATGTTTGTTTACATTCGTAATGTCTGCTAGTGACAGGTCTAGTTTTATTTTTAATTTGTCTGGAGCTAGTTGTAGGTCGTATATGTAAACCACATCGACCTCATTATTTTTCTTTTACTTTGCTTTGTATTGTGTTCTAAAACCTTTCAAAATTCAATCATCTGTCATTCTGTCCATTTACCTTGGAGCCAGGTGGAATTTGGCAGTCTTGGTCTGGATCTGAAAGGCTTAGCAAGTCATATTAGCTGCGAGTCCAATACTTATGGTCTCTCTGTCCTCCGGCCCTCTAAACTGACGTCCTCCGCCTCCTCTGCAGAAGTCTGAAGCCTAACGTCCCTCGGCCATTACTAGAGCCGAGAGGACCACCTCTGACGGCCTCCTCCTCCGCTGCTGAAGACTCAAGCCTGACGTCCCTCGGCCATTACTAGAGCCGAGAGGACCTCCTCTGACGGACTCCTTCTCCTGACGGCCTCCTCCTGCGCTGCTGAAGACTGAAGCCTGACGTCCCTCGACTATTCTACAGCAGAAGAGACACCTTTGACGGCCTCCGCCTCCTCTACTGAAGACCGAAGCCTGATGCCCCTCAGCCACATCTACTGCTGAGAGAGGGCCACCTTTTCTTCATTAATTTCATCCTTCATCTTTCATTCATCAGTTTTCCTCTCTTCTTTACCCTAGCTCCACTAGGTAGGCTTGGTATTAATAAATTCTTATTTATTCCCTCTAATCTTTTCATACAACAGTGCTCTCCTCCTAGGTAGGTAGGTACTGTTACGTTACAAGGTGTACGTTACACTTTTTTATGTTCCGTTCAGTGATTGATTCATCATCAACCAGACTTGGCAGCGCCCGTCGAAACATTGTGAAAGCCTTGTTGCTACGCAACTATCGCGTCGATAACGATCCAAAACTGTTTTGATTTAAAATAATTCAGAAACAATATTGGAGTTTAAGCTAAAACTAAAACTTCAATTAAAAAGTTTTAAAGGTCACACAATATAATTATGAATCGCTCGATAAGTTCCTCTCCTATATTTTTGTTAGAGATTCGTAGAATTGGAAGCGTGTAATTATATTCTGAAACAGAATAGGACTTAATGATAATCTACCCGGTTCTATTTCGAGAGGGCATTCCAGCGTGTTGATCAATCTATGTCAGACAAAGACCCGCATTGTTACGTTAATGAATGGCGTCTTATTACATTATCTATTGTAATACTCTGCAATCACTGTATCCAGTAAACGGATCTAATAACGTCTGTCATATAAGAAACTTCATTACTTATAAGAACATTAATGAGCTAAAGTGGAAGAAAATGTCAGAATTAATTATATATTAATAACAGCAAGCATTTCTAGTGTAATTAATTCTGTAAGTTCAGCGTGTGGGCAGCTATTACGTACAGTTCGTTGACATCAGTACTTACAAAACTAGTACAAGTAAATGCCCTATTCAAGGTCAGGCTGTCAACAGGCCAGGTCGACTATTAGTTCTCTGAAGTACGTAGAAACGTATCATAAGTCCTTCTTAAGACATAAGCCGTGGGTGCAGACTTGCGTTTTACTTATAACTAGCTTCTGCCCGCGACTTCGTCGCGGATCCTGTTGCTTATGCCAACGACAACGGGGTCGTCAAAATCGAAGATCTGAAACGTCTGATGGCGAATTCTAAAAGCCCGGGGACGGGAAATCAATGGGATGCGCGAGACGATTCAAGACGTTCCAGATTTTTTATTTTTGTTGGTCAACAGGAAATGCCATCAGACTTAACAACTTTTGCTAAGACGCCATTTCTATTATGTATATGTTATATTGTCTCTGGGCTTTGGAGTTCCCCTACAGGTGCTCCAGATCTTCAAATTTAGTCTCACAGCAGAAAACACTCTTCACGTGGAATAGTTTTTGCAATGGTACCATTTTTATATCTCTTTTACTTTAGGTGTGTTATAAAATAAATTATAGCCTATATGTTGCGTGACGTTCACGATCAGCGGTCAGTCGCGCATCTCCTTCCCCCACTTATCTCTAGAGTCGATGCGTATATACGCTAAAAACTCAAGCGTCATGCTTTTTACGTGAACTTCTCCAACTCGCGAGACAGTGCATGATGTTCACGATCAGCGGTCAGTCGCGCACATATTCTTCACTGGGGTCTAGAGACCTGGATGTAGATGCGTAAATACGCTGAGAATGCAGGAGTGCTTCGCGATCCCAAGAAGTTTCCACGGAGCGAGTTGCAGCCTCATGTTCTCGAACAGCATCAAGTTTCTCCTAACGTTCTTCGGTAGATTATTGGGATCTTATGGTCTTTAATCATTTAGCAGCTTTGGAACATTGAGAAAGATTTGACCTCTTTCTAGGTATGGTTATAGTTTTATTGTGATGATACCTGATCAATTAAAATCTATGTGGCTGCTCCCCTGCGTTACCGGGTAAGCTACCGTGTAACAAAGATAAATGGAAAAGGAAATTAAACACTCAAATAACATAAGCCCGAAGGCAAAAAAATGGGAGTTTTAGCCAGTAGAGTCTAATTTTCAACGATATACTATCGTCATCAATAATCAGTCCTGAACTGTTCCCGCCTTCACCGCGTGGAGATACTTATGTTATTTTAGAATTATGCAATGAAATTAGTGATAGCTTTAATTTCTGTATCAAATGTTCCAGATCTTCGATTTTTATACGTCAACACCGAGTGCTCATAAGGCTGAACAACTCTTGCTAAGACGTCATTCCAATATATGTTATAGTGTAGCTGGGCTCTTGAAGTTCCACATCAGGTGTTCCGGATCTTCAAATTTATTCTCTCAGCAGAAAATGCTCATCACGTGGAACAATTTTTTGTTATGGTACCATTTTTGTGTCTCCTATAGTTTAGCTGGTCTGTTGTGGTTCTGCATCAGGTGTTCCGGATCTTCAAATATTCTCTCAGCAAAAAATGCTCATCACGTGAAACAATTTTTGCTATGGTACCATTTTTGTATCTCCTATAGTTTAGCTGGTCTGTTGTGGTTCTGTATCAGGTGTTCCAGTTTCCAAGATAAATTATAGCCCATGTGTTGCCCGAACTTAATATCTTTACAACAAAAAAAAATCGTTCAAATCCGTCCAGTGTTTCCGAAGATTAGCGTGTACAAACAAACAGACAAACAGACAGACTTTTTTTTTTGGATTCGTGCTCTATTACTGTTTCTAAAACCCCCTCAATTATTATTTTTTAAATGTATTCAATGTACAGACACAGTTTTTTTACTGTTTTATTATATGTATAGATAGATATATATAGATAAAATAAATATTCCATAACTTTCACTCAACGTCATCTAGTCCCAAGCTAAGCAGAGCTTGTGTTATGGGTACTATACGACTGATAAACATACCTACTTATTACATTTCTAAATATATACATACTATAGATAAATATTTATTTTGTCCTGGGTAGCAATCGAACCCACGACCTTGGGACGGCATAGCAGTCAAAGTTTCTAACTACTAGACCAACAGGCCAATCAAACATGAGAGAGGAATATGAGCGACGCGACGACGTCTCCACATAACATGGAGCGCGTCGTTACTCCGCGCCTGGTCGAAGACGGATGATGACGTATCGAAGGTTTACCGAGAGTGATCGCGAACAGATCGACGTGGACTCGAATAAATGGCCGCCACGCGCCTCTTCACCTGTTCGTAGAAAAACAGCGCTTTTTCAAGCGAAGCCCCCCTACATTAGGGACCGCTTGACAATCAATAAAAGTCGGATAAAGTTTTCTGGGCCGTTAACCATGTTGCCGCGCAACGTATTTTAAACTGGTTCTAAATAAATGATAATGGCCTCACACAATGCTGTAAATTACTTTTCTCCTCTCTTTTTCGTAGACACCTTTATGTGGAACAAAGAGTCAGTGGGCACATGAAGTGCGCGGGTACGTGGTGGGCACGAGTAGGTAACATGTATGTCACGTGATATTAAAGCCTGTTCGCACATATTAAAATCTCTGTTTGAGTAATAAAATGAAAAAGTATTAAGTAGTCAGCACCCGAAATATAAGAAGGATATTTTTTGCGAAAGTATCTTTATTGTGAGGCGTAATATTACATGAAAATAAATATAATATTAAGAGAGCGAGAAATGGAAGCTGATACTCTTTGGAAAGGATTATTGTCGTCAATTGTGTATTGAATGGTGTTGTAGCATCAAAAGGCGATACGATTCACAAAGGAGGGAAATGATAAATTATTTCCACTGAAATGTTCCTCCGGAGACGTTGTTGGAGTCTGGTCAGCTAACTACGTGCTCGTACAGTTATTGTTACCTCCACAATCTGGTGTTGGGATGGTCTTGTCCAACACTCATCTACACACCTGTCATTGTCGGTGATATTTCATTTTCGTGAGCACAAAGGTCTGGCTCGACTTGTTTAGTATTATTTGAACTTATTTTATTAAACTTATGGTTTGTTACTCTAACCTGAAGACAAAGTTCCCAATTCAATTAAGCTTTACTACGATTTTGCAGGAAAACGAGCAAAGTTACAGTAATAACTCTCATAGCCTATGTTTCAACACTAAGTAACGGTCTCGGATAGGACGAGCCTAACACCGGCATCCTGTTTCAGGACCCTTCCCAGTATCGGACAGAACTGCCGTAATTACAGTTTCCTACGTAACTGTACCAACTAAGTGGTTCAGGGTCGAAGCATCCCTTTATTATAATTAAAGGGATATAGAATACAGGTTGGATCTATCGCTGGTATCAAGGGGATCACATTGCTCCGGTATTTCATGTCTGCCTTCCGTTAAATTAATATGAATTCATTTGATTCGAGAAATTTGAATTCTACAGGTAACAGTTAAGTACATACATTACAAAATTCCTATCTCGAAAATTGCACCTCTTAAGATGGTACAATATTAACGAAAAAACACCATTTTTCTAAAAAGAACACGTAAGTACTCTGATAGTGACACAGCTCTAAGAAGTACCCCTCGGCGGTTTGCAGGTGCGGAGCGACGCGGTGCGGTGCAATGCGGTGCGGTGCGGTGCGGCGCGTTACGGCGCGGCACGACGGTGGCTGAGGCGCGCTAGTTCCAAGATTATGTTTTAATCTGGCGACTGGAATGGCACCTGACCTCGTTTGTGAGCTCGACCACGGTAACATGTTAACATCTCAACATCCAGAAAAAACACGCGAAACATTTTCACGTATTTTTTTCATGTATTGTCTTTATTCAACGCCGGTGAAAAAAGCTCCTCGGTTGCCGAGATATTCAATACGATAATGATGAGCGATGAAATGAAAGGAGATATCATTTATGTTTGTTTACCGACTGTCGGGTGGTGTGGCTGTGTGAGTGGCGTTCTGCAAACACGTTAATCGTTATATTTAGGTAGGTCTGTATGAGGTGAACTAATCAAAACTTGTTTGATTGCAGCTAATCACTAACTTAACGCGTGAACTAATGAGCTTCTCGTGTAATTATACGTCATCCTTGAGATGTAACGCTGACAAATACTAGAAGTTCATAATAACTTTCAACATTTACGCAATATTAAACTATAATCTTTGTCCATTCACCCAATATGTCCTACGGACTAGAGCTTGGTTTTATAATTTTACAGCTATAGCAAAAGTAGCTAAAGCCAGACAAACAAACAAAGTCACACCATATGCAACCTAAATGCAACATATAGGTTCTTTAATTAAAGTGATATCCCATGATAAAAAAAGTAACTAGTTGACAGGTACTCGGAAACACAGTCCGCACGTTCTGTTGGAGGTTAGTACTGATTATACGGTCAATACTGGCCGTTAGATTTGTAACCTGTCACATAGTTATGATTGTCATGGTTTGAATATGAAAGTTAATTGTTCCAAATAAAATGTCTGGAGACATACATGATTGTGTTTAATTTAATAATTTATAATATCACTGTGAACGACTCTGCTAGGCACTTTTCATCACGTTCAAACATAAATACAAGTAGTCGTACGTACAAGGTGCTTGTATTTAGAAAAATGAATAGGTACAAAGGCATTTTCTCACACAGGGAAGATACGAGCATTAATCATAAGACTACGTCGAAGCAGATTGGCAGTATCAGACATATATTAATGTTACGAGTCCAGGTTTCCTTACGCTGTTTACTTACACCGAAATCAGTGCGGTCTAACATTATAACTCAGAAAGTAGGCACATATACGTAGGAATAATTGAAAAAGTTAGGATGTTTGGAAATAATCAATTAATAATTTTGGATGGTTTTATATTATTTTTATTTATTTATTAAAACTTTATGCACAAGTAAAGAAAACTGTATAAAGGCGTATTTAATGCCTGCCTGCCTGTTTTCCATTGTAATTGAATAAATATATAAGAAATATATAGTAGTGGAAAATGAATTTATCTTTACTTTGTAATTTATTTAAATAATAATCTTCGCCGGTGAGTTCATCAACAGGAGCTTGTTCCGTTGTTTGAAGCGACAAATATTTAATTTGCAAATTCAAATCAGTCTCGTTGATATTCACAATGTTTTCAAGGAAAATTAATTATTACATATAAAACCGTCAGACTGAACCGAATCTAGGCTGAAGTTGGTAAAAGGCTATTTTATATTCCGGCCAAAGTGGAAGTTTGTGTCGGCGATGCTTGGGACGCGGATTAATTTAAGTTAGTAAACTACTGGTATCAAGTTCTTTCAGCGGTTATAACACAAGTTGGTCCGCGTCGCAATACGTAATGTACGTCGTCGCAACTACTCGCGGCGCCAAACAATGGACGCTCCCGGAGGATCGATCTTCATGTTTTCTACTTTGCTATTATGAATTCTTGTAAAAGTTTTAGTGATCGACAAACTTGGCACATGTTTTTGATTGCATTGGCTCGTGGGACGAGTACAGATGTAAGCCTTTCATAGTTAAACTTGTCTGAAGGCCTGCAGACCGTCCACAAGTTTAATGGCGTGTATTGAACAGTTTGAAACTTTGCTGTCTTGCGAATCCGCACAAATCTATTCTGTGACAAACTGACTTTTAAATTCAGTACTTTTTAACTGAAATGAAAAGTTGGGTCTTAGTGCCTGCTCGCTCTGATAACGGCGTCGCTCGCTGCCATTCGGTACTGAATTCCGTTTTGCATTTTGCTATCGTTACAGATTCTGGTGTCAGTGACATCTGGAAGGGTGAGCAATCACGCTCTCGTTAACCTTGTTCTTTCATTACTGAATAGCTACTGAGCTGTACAAGTATTGTGACATATTCAGCTAAAATACTCACTTCGATGGCGACGTCGACGAGCATGTAGACGGGCTTGTGCGCGCGCTCCACCAGCCCGCGGTACACGAACAGCCGGCGCCCGCAAACCTTGCGCGCTTCCAGCACCACCTGCACCAAGACAGTGTCGTTACTCGTGATGTAATCTCCGAAGGGTTGGGCACAGGAGTAAGTAACTGTAATAGTACAACCACATTTCGCCTAACTAAACACTAGACCAACGAGGCAGTTCTATTTTTAAGCCTATTGAAATACTATGCGAAAAGTTAATTGCGTACGCAGAACGTAAAACAAACAGTCATGGGCCTTAATTAGTATTTTACTGTAAAAAGTATTGTTTCAGTTATATTTTTTTGCTGTATTTCATACCTCGTATACTTCTGAACAACAAAGGGACACTCTTTGCAAATTCATAACTCCACAAATAGGAATACTGCGGCTCTTAACCCCAAACAAACCAAATCATAACAAGATAATTTCGGTAAACAGTACACGGGATGAGACGTAATCCCATCAAAAACATTCTGTGTAAAACATAAAGCCAAGTCTTGCGACTCTTGTTTACAAATCAGATTATAAAAAAAAATATGATAGTTAAAAGAAATGTTACATCGTCAAGTTAAAACTTCATAAACATAATATACTAGCTGCCCCGGCAAACTTCGTTGTGCCTAAGACTCAATTTATTGCTCTTATCATTTTTTTTTATATTAACTAGCTGCCCCGGCAAACTTCGTTGTGCCTTAGAGTCAATTTATTGCTCTTATTATTATTTTTTTTATATTAGATATACATACGTTGAATAAGACGACAACAAATAAATCCAAACCAATAATAACTACTACTACTTTTAAATTACAACTTGTATATATAACCTAACCTAACTGACCATACCTATCCTATAGCTAACCCAATTATCTAACCTAACTACCTTAAAATGCATGGATTTAAAAAATACTAAATTCATAATTTTAATCTGAACTATTGCCTCTATGTTACATACAATTTATGCCTATAGTTTTCCCGGTCTACTTTAACTAAAGTCCTAGCAGTAAATTTGTTCTATTTGCAAAGAATTATTAAAGTTCGTCTCTGTCATCATTGCTAATTACGTAAATTGATTTCTGAAATATAAGACTTTTACATGCTACATAAAACCTCTTAGTTTAGTAACAAAATAAATTTCAGAACGTAGGTGCGTATTATAAATTGACAACCTTACCTTCTTGGGTTTAGGTTAAGACTTGTCAATTTCAAATTGTCACCTGATAATGAACTGGGAAGTTTGACTCCTGTCATGTCATCCAAGATGGCGCTGCATTTTTAAAATATGCAAAATTAAATGTATACTTTTCAATATTTCTGAGAGATTTTCTTAATATTTTTTTCCGTAAGAACCATCCTTGGACTTCCACAAACATTTAAAAAAAAGAACTATCGAAATCGGTTCAGCCGTTCACACGTGATGCCGTGACAACGCGAAACGGGTTTCATTTTTATATATATAGATTATACATACGTTTAATAGGACGACAACAAATAGATCCAAACCAATAATAACTACTACTACTTTTTATGTAGCGAGTCTCTACTGTGATCTTATTTAAACATTTTGTGTTCAATAGAATTAAAATTACAACATGTATATATAAACTAACCTAACTGACCATACCTATCCTATAGCTAACCTAACATTCAATTTATACCTATAGTTTTCCCGGTCTACTTTAATTAAAGTCCCAACAGTAAAATAAGTTCTATTTGCAAAGAATTATTAAAGTTTGTCTCTGTCGTCATTGATAATTACGTAAATTGATTTTTGAAATACTTATAAGACTTTTTTATGCTACATAAAACCTCTTAGTTTAGTAACAAAATAAATTTCAGAACGTAGGTGCGTATTATAAATTGACAACCTTACCTTCCTGGGTTTAGCTTAAGACTTGTCAATTTTAAATTATCACCTGATAATGAACTGGGAAGTTTGAGTCCTGTCATGTCATCCAAGATGGCGCTGCATTTGAAAAATGTTTGGGACAACCGATATTCTTGATATTTATTTTTTCGAGGACTTTTCATGTTTTTTATTAATTATTATGCTATATGCTATTCCGGACAAAGACAAATCCAAAAAGACCACAATCATTCACATTGATCCAGCCGTTCTTGAGTTATAAGTGGTGTAACTAACACGACTTTCTTTTATATATATAGATATACTTAATTACTTATGACCGACTTTAAAAATATTACAAATCATGACTTAATAAAATAATTCGTTAAAAATCTAAAACTTGTTGCCGTAACAAGTGTATTGAATGGTGGATAATAAAGAAAAAAATGAAATTTATAGGCATAATAAGTTACTAAAATGTGATATTATTATCTTGGTAAATCTTATTCTAATGAATAACAAATACAATGACGGGTCACAAGTTTATAGAGTTGCCTCAACAAAAATGTACGAACATTTAGGTCTGGCTTGGCTTACTCTACCGTGCGTCCAAATTTACCATAACGTGGAATCTTTTCATATCGCAAGACGTTCCATTAGGTAAAAAATATACTAAACAGAGGGTAGATATAGCGGGGCTTGTTTATTAAACTTGAGCTACGCCACAGGGCAAAGAGATGCAGAAGCCTTACTGGACGATAACAAAAGGCATTTATTACTACTATTAGAGTGAAGGCAAATGATGTTTTAGGAATCTCAGTAAATGATACTTCAACATGAGAGAAAGAGAAGAGGCGCATTGCCGACACATGGCTTTAAGTTTATACATTATATTAAACTAGCGATCTGCCCCAACTTCGCACGGGTGTAGAGCGTATGTGACGCTGGTAAAATAATTATTATAGAATGCCTTTACGGTATGATGTTTATATTTTTATGTAAAGACACAGTCTCAGAGCACAATAAGATTTTGGTTAAACGTAACATGTAAAAGGGGTCGGAGCATGCGGGCTGACCGTCCCGTTTCGCTGCAAGCGAGTAATAATTTTATGTTCAAAAGGACATATTTTAATGTTATGCTATAAAGAGCAATTCTGACCTACATTATATGCAATAACGTATCGCACGTATATAATTAGACGTTGAATAAAACTACGGAGCTATATTATATTGCATAACATAGCTACGTAAACAACCCATGTTTTTTATTAAAAACTAGCTGCCCCGGCAAACTTCGTTGTGCCCTAGAGTCAATTTATTGCTCTTATCATTTTTTTTACATGTCGTCATGTTGTCATTTTATTGTCGACAAAAAATAAATCCAAACCAATAATAACTACTACCTACTACTTTTATGTAGCGAGTCTCTACTGTGATCGTATTTAAACATTTTGTGTTCGATAGAATTAAAATTACAACTTGTATATATAATCTAACCTAACTGACCATACCTATCCTATAGCTAACCTAACTACCTAACCTAACTACCTTACTAAAATGCATTGATTTAAAAAATACTAAATTCATAATTTTAATCTGATTTATTGCCTCTATTATATACAATTTATACTTATAGTTTTCCCGGTCTACTTTAATTAAAGTCTTAACAGTAGAATAAGTTCTATTTGCAAAGAATTATTAAAGTTTGTCTCTGTCGTCATTGTTAATTACGTAAATTGATTTCTGAAATATAAGACTTTTTTATGCTACATAAAACCTCTAAGTTTAGTAACAAAATAAATTTCAGAACGTAGGTACGTATAAATTGACAACCTTCTATTCTATTCTATTCTATTTTTTATATATGGCAAACAAAGCCGATGTCGACTATTCTGCCAATGTCAAATGTGGATTGAACAGCAAGTGCGTAAAAAAAAAAAAGATAATGAAATCTTCGATTGTTAAAGTTGAACTTAATGTAGGTCTTCTTGGGTTAGTATGGGACTGAAACAAACAAAGTACATAAATATTATAATTGTTAGTATTTTTAGTACGTTTAATAAAACATATACCACATTCAGACAGAGATTTAGGGAGACAGCTCACAATTTTATATTATTGTGACGGATAAAAACTATCAGCGCTACAAGCAGTTCTGGGGAGGAATATGTTAGCAGGGAGGAAAAGTTAATTGGAAGAGGGATCTTAAATTTAGGGAGACGTGTATATAAATCTAAAGGAGGGACATTGTTCGAACATTCAAAAAATATATGGTCCAGTGTGCCCTCCCCCAACCCGCACTCACAAAGAGAGGAGTCACAAACGCGGATTTTATGCAAAAAAAAACAGGTGTACTACAGAAGCCTAAGCGTATCCTACAGAGGGTAGATATTACAGGTTTCGATACCTTTTTGAAGCGGAAAAACCAAGGTTATGGTTTTATTATTGGTTCAACTGCATGGAAAAACCTGCCTCTCTTCCTACTGGACAAATTCCACTGTTCCTGCCAAGAACTCTGAAGTTTTAATTTTGGGAAGGACAATAGGTCATAGCCTTGATAGACATTGTGCTTAAGGTCTGCTGTTGCAGACGAACAAGCATCCTTGGCCATAAGATCAGCACATTCGTTTCCCTTTATACCACAATGACTAGGTATCCAAACTAGCTGAACATCCTTTTGTTTACCAAAGCAAGACAATAAAATGTTTTTGATTTTCAAAATAAGGGGGCTGTGTAATTTGCTTTTAAAGGGGTTTTTAATTAAAGCTTGCAGACAACTAAGTGAGTCAGTAAAAATAACCGCTTTCTCAATATTATGGTGTGACTCTATAAAGTGGCAAGCTTCCAATAAAGCCACACACTCGCCAGTGAATATTGAGGACTCACTAGGACATTTGAATTGAAGAATTATATTATAATTTTGATAATAAACTGCAGCGCCAGTATGATTAAGGTGTGAAAATTTTGAAGCATCTGTTAAAAATAATTGAAAACCAGTCCATCTCTCACCCACCACCGCGCTGAAGGTCGAGTTCGTTGACGGGGAGTTCTTGGAGATACCAATATCAAAGAGGATTTTTGGAGTAAAGCTCAAAACATCATAATTAAAATGAAAAAGGGGTAAACTAGAATACTGGTCAATCGGGCATGCTAAATTTTGTAATTGTCGAAAAGCTTTTAAGATAAGGGGAGTTTCTTTATTTTTCCAGTAACTCGAGGATCTGCATAAGACATTTAGTTTGTTTAATTTGACGATAAGGGGGTGGGAAGATCGACATATAAGTCTAAACAGGAATCGGGAGGCAAGATATTGCCGTCTCAGGGCTAAAGGAGGTTCAGCGCACTCAACCTGCAACGCGTTATGGGAGAAGACTTCATGCAACCTGAGATGATACGAAGGCATCTGGACTGAACTCTATCCAGCCCAGCCAAAGCACCTTTGTTACAAGGGATCAGTAGGTAGGTACCATAGTCCAAAATACTACGTACTAAGGCATTATAGACTAATGTCATGGTGTAGGGGTGAGCTCTCCACCACACTCCCGCGATAACTTTTAAAATTGAAATAACTTTTTCACATTTTTGGATAAGTGCATTAATGTGGTGCTTACCCGTTAATTTTGAGTCCAAAAAAACCCCCAAAAATTTTACTTTATTAACTAAAGGAATACTATGACCTGAAATGCTCACTGAAATATGTGGGGTGTGCCTTTTCCGAGAGAAAATTACTGCCGAACTTTTCGATGCCGACAGCGATAGACCGTGACTTAAAAGCCACTGATTCACAGAATCCAGAGAGACGTTTAAAGATGACGCGGCGTCTATGATCGAAGGATCTGTCACATACAAGGCTATGTCATCGGCGTATTGCAACATCTGACAATTGTTATTTAAGCAGGACCCAATATTAGCCGTATACAGGTTGTACAGTATAGGACTGAGGACAGAGCCTTGAGGAAGACCCCTCCATGACAGTCTTTGGGCGAATACCTCTCCCTGGACACTCAGTGTCAGTGAGCGAGACAGGAGTAGTTCACATATGCACTGTATCATCTTTACCGGGAGACTCAGCTGTTGCAATTTTTGCCTGAGCACAGGAAGAAGTACATTATCATATGCAGCGGAGATATCGAGGAAAGCGGCAACCACGGATTGGTGTTGTGTGCGCTGCTGAATGGGTCGCACACACCATGTAGAAGTTGTAGATACGTTTGAAATGATAAGTCACTGATAGCCAAAGAAGATCTGATTTATTGAGTAGTTTTAACTATCAAGTAACTAATGCTATATGAACGTATAGTTGATGACTTGTAATGAGTACCGTTGATTATGAACGTTGATTATGTACTGTCACCTTACACTATAGTTTGTGCAAGGTGACGGAAAAGTGCTGATGTATGCAATGCGCGCGTGCCATGTACGATGCATGACTCGTACATATTCCCGGGCGACAGAGATGCTAGTGTATGATGAGAGTGAGTTACAAAGTGCTTAAATGATAAACTTATTAATTTCACCCAAGTTACAACTCATGACTTAAATCTATGCTTAACTATAACTAGACTTAGTCACTATCACCAGACACCGGTTTGGTGAATGCAGGTGTCCTCTTGTGGCGCTTGATGCTGTTAAGTAGGCTCGAAAAGTTTCTTAATTCCACGGCCTCTTCTGGTTGTCTCGAGTCCCTAGTGCGTGGCGTCGGAGCGACGAAGGGGGCCTCGTTCTGTGTACGCATAGGGGGCGCCGGAGGCTGAATCCCGAAGTCCGACTGTAAGTTGGTGCTTCTCTGCCGACGACGATATATCCAGCGACACAGATAAACTGCTACTGCTAGTACCGCGCCAGTCATCAACACATAAATTGCTGAATATTGATGTATATCGTGGCTTGAAATCTCTGTTTTCAAGGCGTTTTCTGTTTTCATCTGCTCAATCTGTTCCTTGATGTGCCGCAATGCAGTTTCGTGATCGGTGCCGTTGAGTTCAAGCTGTGGCAAGGTGACGTTGAAGATATGGTTGATGGGTGCGATTTGTTGTGATTTCAGGTCAACCGCAGTTTTAAACTTTGAGTTTCGCAGTTTGTGTGACAAAACGGTAAAGTCTTCGCCTTTTATTACGCAATCTGAATCCAGTACTATGACCCCGGCTTTAGCGATTTGTATTGCGGTAATCTGATGCTCGCATATGACTCGAAGTGTGCACTGTCCGCAACAATAATAAAGGTAAGTATTTATTTTGTTCAATTCTATCCAATTATTACGGCATGCTGCTGTGTTTGTGAGACATCTGTTTGTACCTTTATCTTTGATACACATGCTGTCTTCTGACTTAAATTGGAAAATGGGTTTTCGGGAGTGGCAGAGGCGCGTAGATTCATCGTAATGGACACATTGTTGTATGTCTCTCACCGTCATAGCCAGATAGGTGTCTTTGCGTAAGTTGATTGCGATGTAATCTGATATTGGCACGACGGCGACCGTTGTGTTATCATGTTGTTGTGGTATTGAAATGAGTTGGTCATAGCTCTCTCTATTGACCAGTGGTATTCTGATTTCAAATATGAGGTACTGCTGTGTTACCCTTGTTTGGACCTTCAGAAGGTGGTATATTTTTGGTAGTTCTGTCTGTATGTTGTCTATTGGTAACGATAACTCTCGCGATAATTGTCCTGAGATTATGCTGAGTTGGTCCCGTAATTGCTTCGGCGTAAGTAAATGGACGCTAAACATTCCATGATGAATATCTGTGATTGTGTCGATAATTGTATCTTGTATGGATTTTAGCTTCGTGAGCATATTTGTAGCTATGATGGTGGACAGTGCTAGCTCGCTCTTTACTTCTTGTTCTTGCAAATTTCTGTTCAACATATTGTTTGCCTTCGTCAGGTTGTTTAGATGTTGATTAATGGCTTTGTGTTGCCTATTGATTGTCTCTTCAGTTCTCTTGAGTAAGTTGTATTCTGCTTCTACGACTGAGGTCTGGTTTTTCCACAAGAGTGCTAAGTGATTCTCGTTTCCTTTTATAAGAGCAATATCTTGCTTGTATTGGTCGGCGAAACGTTGATCCAGAACTCCAAATAAACTGTTAGCGACGTAGCCCACACCATCGATGAGGCCTCGCCGCCGCCGTGTGCGTTCTTCAAAATGCTGGCTCAGTAACATTCCATTGTAGTACTTCAGTTCGTCATGGGAATGACGTAGTTGCTGTAGGATGATGTCACATAATGTCTTGTCTATTTCTCTCTCACATACGCCGTTTATTTGTTTGAGATATTTGTCGCAGGTTGCCAAACCGTCCCAGTAAGGGTTCATGTCGTAATACACGATGAGTTTCCACTCGTCTCGAATGAACTGCATGTTTGAGATTCGATCGAAATAGAGTGCTTTGTGTATTTTTGTCAAACTATATGAGGATGTTGACTGTACGTGGCCAAATATGGATGTTATGAAGAGAAGCAGTGTAAAGATAGTTGCTATCAGATTAGACTTCGGTTTTTGTTTTGATTGTTTGTTCTTTGTTATATTTTGGAAGTCTGGCATTTTCCCTGTCTGCTCGGGTAGCGATTGGTGATCTGTCTGGTTGGATACCAGCACTGCCAGTTTAATCACTGGGCGCTTGAGGTACCCGTTTTGTGTTTTTAGGGTAACAACCCTGACCAAGCCATCGCTACCGGGATGTACCTCAGTGACTCTGCCTAGAGCCCATCTTCCCGCGGGGAGGTTAGGCTCGTGAATGATGACCACGTCGTTTACTTGAACGTTCTTGTGAGGTCTCTTCCATTTACACCTTGTTGCGAGTGTTGCAAGATACTCGGTTTGCCACCTTTTCCAAATGTCTTGGAAAATGTTCTGTGTCCGCTTCCATCTTGTCCTTTCATCTTGTTCAGTATCTAAGATAGTCAGCACGGGGCCGCTGCTCAAAAAGTGTGATGGAGTTAAATAATTCAAGTCATCTGGGTCCTCTGTAAGTGCGCACAGCGGCCGACTGTTGAGACATGCTTCGAGTTGAGCAAGTAAAGTGCTGTATTCTTCGAAAGTGAGTTTTTGCTCGCCAACAACACGTCGAAGATGATGTTTCAGACTTTTTACCGCTGCTTCCCATAGGCCTCCTGCACTTGGCCAGGCGGGAGCATTAAAATGCCACTGTATTCCCAACTCATTAATCTCTGTATAAAACTCTTCGTTGAATGTGTTGAGCAGTTCTGATGATCCTTGCTGCAGTGCTTTATTAGCTCCGACAAAATTGGTGCCATTGTCGCTGTAGATATGATGTGGCTTTCCCCGACGTGATACCATGCGTTTCAGAGCAGCTAAGAACGCAGATGAGCTCAGGTCTGATACGAGTTCGAGGTGCACAGCCTTGGTCACCATGCACACGAACACCGCGATGTATCCTTTACTTGTCTTGACTCCTCGCCCTTTATTGAGTTTTACGTCGACGTATCCCGTGAAATCAACGCCGGTGTGCTGAAATGGACGAGAAGGATTGCTCCGAGATTCAGGTAAGTCCCCCATCAGTTGTTTTGGTATCACAGCTTTATGCTTCTTACACGTAATGCATGAATGTAAGCGCTTCTTTACAGCTCTGTTTCCACCTATTATCCAGTAGTTTTGTCTGATACTGGCGAGTGTCGTCCGAGCCCCCGCATGAAACGTGCGGCGGTGGGCTTGGTCGATAATTAAGTCAGTAAAGTGGCTGCTGTGTGGTATGATCAATGGATGCTTCATGTTTTCGTCAATATTCGCATGTTTGAGTCTGCCTCCCACTCTCAAAAGGCCATCCTTGTCCAAAAACGGGTTAAGGCACAAAGTTTTACTTTTGTTATGAACTGGCTCCTGTTTTCGCAGCTTACTAATTTCTTCTGAATATTGGTTTTCTTGTACATATTTTATAAACATATGTTTTGCGGTGTCTAATTCCTTTCCATTCAAGTAGGCAGTGCGCTCGCTGTGACGTCGTGTGATACGTAGTACCCAAGCCAACACGCGCACGGCGCGTGTCAAATTGCTGTTTCTATGTAGTATGCAATCTATAACATCATCATTTTGTGTCTGACTTGTTGTGGCGTTGCTTTGTTTTGATTTTCTCTTCTCTTCATCCGTAACGTAGATGCTCTTCTCCGCTACTGATGCCTCATCGAATCCAGGGAGAAATTGCGGTCCGTTCCACCACAGATTATGTTGTTTCAATTGCTCTGTTGTGATGCCACGGCTGGCACAATCAGCTGGGTTGTCAGCTGATTTTATGTAATGCCAATTATCTGATGGTATGACGTCTATGATTTGTTTGACTCTGTTCGCTACGAATGGTGTCCAGCGGTTGATATTGCCTTGAATCCAACCGAGCACTGCGGTGGAGTCACACCAACCATAAATTTTGATTTTACGTCCGTTGAGGGCTTGCAGTATTCTTCGCATGAGTGTTGTAAGTAAGTGCGCCCCACTCAGCTCCAGACGTGGTAAAGTGAGCTTTTTATTTTCTGGCACAAGTCTTGTTTTTGCAGCGACGAGTGTAATGTTAGTATCAACTTTACAATACACGACACATGCATATGCTGTTAACGATGCGTCGCAGAAGCCGTGTAGTTGAATTGTGTCTTGCTCTCCTGTCTGATACCATCTTCTAATTTTAAGCTGGTCAATATTTTGTAGCTCAGTTTTGACTTTTTCCCACTCGGTGCTTATTGCAACCGGAAGCTGGTCGTCCCATTGCATGTTGGCCAACCAAACTTGTTTGAATAAAAGTTTTAATTTTGTTGTAATCGGAGCTAACCAACCGAGTGGATCAAATATCTTTGAAATATCTGATAGTAATGAGCGTTTTGTATGTTTTTCTGTTGACTTTGTTTCGCCGATTTTTAGCTCGAACGAGAATGTGTCTTCATTGGGGTTCCATTTCAACCCGAGCGTCTTTGTTGATTCTGCTTGCTTGAAATCGAATGATGATTGATTTGAGGACGCTCTGGCGACGGTTTGAAGTAATTCTTCGCTGTTAGCCGACCATTTACGTAAATTGAAACCTCCCGACTGTAGTAACTGGACCAAATCGCCTTGCAGTTGTTTGGCTGATGACAACGTGAAGCTTCCACTTACAAGGTCGTCCATGTAGAATTCCTCTTGCAACGCTTGTGCTGCCCTGCTGTGCTGATACTTGTGGCCTTCATCAGCTGCCAACTGTTTCAAAGTCATCATGGCTAAGAATGGGGCTGCTTTCATGCCATAAGTGACTGTTGTGAGTTGATATTCACGTAAACGTTGGTCAGGACAGGTCCTCCATAGTATCTTCTGATAGGGTTGATGTTCAGTGTTGCAAAGTATCTGTCGATACATTTTTTCTATATCCGCCGTATAAGCGAACTGATATTGCCTCCATCGCAAGATTAATGACATGAGGTCTTGCTGTAAATTCGGGCCACGCTTCATGAGGTCGTTCAAAGTGTAGCCCGTGGATGTTTTCGCCGATGCGTTGAATACTACTCTTAATGCTGTAGTTGCTGAATCGGCGCGTTGAACACAGTGGTGAGGTAGATAACAAGTCGGTATCACGTTACTTGTACACTCGATCATATGATTCAGTGCTTGATATTCATGAATGAACTGCTTGTACGCTTCTGCTAATTGGGGCTGTTTGCCAAATTTTCTTTCCAGTTGCCTGAATTGTGCCAAAGCCATGGGTTTCGTAGCTCCTAGCTTTTCCTGAAAGTTTGGGTCGAACGGTATCTCAACAATGTAACGACCTTCTTTGTCGCGAGTTGTTGTGTTCTTGTAGTGCTGCAAGCAATCCAGATCATCCTGTGACATTCCCGAGCTTTCAGCTATGTCCTCTACTGTCCAAAATTGTTTAATATCGTCTATGTTATTTATGACAACGTTGCATTGAAAGGTTGTTTGCACGTTTCCGCATAATATCCAGCCCAACCGTGTTTGCTGTGCGACTGGTTGTGACTTTTCGTGCCTGATGATACCTTCCTGGATTATGTTTGA
The DNA here is from genome assembly GCA_921972225.1 of Euplexia lucipara. Lineage (NCBI taxonomy): Eukaryota > Metazoa > Arthropoda > Insecta > Lepidoptera > Noctuidae > Euplexia > Euplexia lucipara. Next base: position 208,564 of record OV179158.1, read on the forward strand.
GTATATCTCAGCCCCGAGTAAAATATCTATAGGACGACTCTCATTAAACTCTGGATCAGCCAATGCGATATTTTCTATAAATGCCCATGATTTTGGTTTTTGGAACGTTTTATTAGGCAAATTGTTTATCAAATTTCGCATAATAAAAACATCTGTGTCAAATGTATAATCACCGTGAATGGCACTGCACGTGATTCGTATGACACCTTTGCAATTGTTTTCTTTCGCTCCGACCCCGAATATGACACCTTTGCATCGGCCACGCGGTAGTCGTAGCTTCTGTGCTGCTTTTTCCGTTATCAGAGATGTTTGTGAACCCTGATCTAGGAGCGCTCGTAATATTATCAGAGACCCGTCATATGCTTGGACTTTGATTAATGCTGTGGTCAGCAGAGTTTCTGATACATCTTCTTGCGAGACATGATTGCTGTTGCTGCTTGTTGTTTTCTTGCCATCAGTGGTGGTAGTCGTTTGCTGCACTGAATTACTGTTTGATGTCTGCCTACCACCTTTTGCGTAAGCGTCGTGAAGCAATGTATTATGGTCTGAATTGCACACTCGGCATCTTTTTCTTGACAAACATCCTTTTTGCATATGTGCACTTAGACAATTTTTGCATAAATTGTATTTTGCAACTGCTTTCCGTTTTGCGTCAGGCTGTAATTCGAGAAATGTTTTGCACGAAAACAATTTATGCTGTTGATTGCAATGTGGACAGTTTAATGTAATTTCACTGTCTTTTGTCAATGAATTTGATTTATAATTATCATGTTTGTTCTGATTCGCACTAAATGCTTTGTATGAATGAAACTTCTTGTTTGTCTGTGTAGGTTCTGATTGAGATGTTTTCGCTGTTTCTGGCTTGCGACGAGATGATTCCCATGACACGAATTTTCCCTCTAGGAAATTGAGAAAATCTGCTATGTTAGGTAGCTCGCGTGGGTCTGCCAATGCTTCCAAATAGTCGTTGTGAGTCACGGTATCCAACTTTTGTGACAGTAAGTGTACTAATAATGGGCCCCACGTTGATGTGTCTAGACCGAGGTTCTTGATTGCATTTATACATTCTTTCGTCGTGTCGTGAAGCTTTTTAACCGATGCTGCAGATAAATGATGAGTGGTTGGCACCCCGAGCAATGAGTTGATATGGGACGTGAAGATCAGCTTTCTGTTGTTGTATCTGTGGTTGAGAATTTCCCATGCAGTCTCATAATTTTCCGAGCTTATTGATAAATGTTGGATGAGTTTCTCGGCTTCACCTTTTACCTTACTTTTGAGAAATTGCATCCTCTGCGCGTTAGAAAGAGACGGGCTGGAATTTCAACTTTCTGTTGCAAAAGTGTTACTACTCAACGAATGAATTTTTAAATGAAAAATTTGATTCAAAATTTAAATTAGACAACGAATTACCTCACAATTATTGAATGGAATTTCATTTCTATGACATTATATTGTTTTTTCTCTTCATTGTATTTAATCATTAGTGACATTTTATTTAATAACCATTGACCTTGTATTTAATCATTCACAACATTTTAACTAATAAGCCTTGACATTATATTTAATCATTCTTGACATTATAATTAATAACCCCTTAAATTGTATTTAATAATTCTTACATTATAATTGATAACACCTGACATTGTATTTGATAGTAGTTAACGTTTTCCTGATTCCCGAAATTGTATGGTTTATTATTCATTTTAATTCTTTGAAATATTTGTACGCGGAAACAGCAGAATATTATGGACATTGTATTTTGTGTAACACCTATGTAACAACAATATTCTAACAAATAAATTTATTATTATTATTATTATTATTATTAATGGTCTCAACAAATAAGTCCTTGAATGTAGTCCAGTTTTCGTAGTTTCCACCAAAGGTTGGAATTTCGATCTTCGGCGTCGACTTCTCTCGGTGAGTGACTGACCACAATTTTGAGTTGATGGTTGCTTTCATTTGGTTATAAATGAGTTCGCACGTATTGTAAGACATCTCATATTGCACGTCGGCTTCGGCAGTTAAGCTGTCAAGGTCCCAATAAAGTGAGTCAACTGCTTTCCACCTTGACTCTAGTACCTTTAACGCGTCTTCGAACTGCCAATTTTCTTTGAGGAGGTCCACGTTGATGTTTGATGTGGTTCTTTGGAAAGCTTTGAAGTTACTTCTTTGTTTGCGTAACATCTCCTCTGCTTGGTTGTTATTTGCGGCTCCCGTGGGCTCGGGTACCCTTATTGATAGGGGCGAATGACTTCCGTGCTCAGCTCCACCTGCGCCTTGCTCTTGAACGAGCTTTAACTCCGATGTCGACGGAGCTGGATCAAATGTAAATACTGACGGCTTTAATACGGGTGAAGCTGGATTCTGTTCTTGAGTTGAATACTTGACAAAAAATTCCCTAGTGCTTTTATAAAATTGTTTAGTCTGCTCATAGGTATCTTGCGCAAAGTGTTTATGCGAAGGGTCTTCACCTGCGCGGAGCTTCTCATGGTTGTTTTGGAATTCTACCCAATATTTATCAAGAAGGTCTACCTTTCTCTGTACACTTTCTCGTGTTTTGCGAGTAGCTCCTTCTTTTTTGAAATTGATCAGAAGTTTTTGCATTGCTTCCATGATTTGATATTGGGTTTCAATTACTCCCTCCATGATGAATGAATGAACGATAAACACCTGGAATCACCCGCTTCTGGCGATGATTCTGATGACCCTCGACGATCTCTTGTACTTGCTGCACTGGTAGAAAATGATCTTCGTACTCCGATACACCTGTACAGGAGCTTCTTCTGTAGAACTGGTTATATGCTGCTTGTGGTATACCAGCCTATGTAAGTTACTGCCGCACAAAGACACTCGGAACACTTATCGGTTTTCTCTTAGGCTCGAAGGACCAAAATGTTGTGTGCGCTGCTGAATGGGTCGCACACACCATGTAGAAGTTGTAGATACGTTTGAAATGATAAGTCACTGATAGCCAAAGAAGATCTGATTTATTGAGTAGTTTTAACTATCAAGTAACTAATGCTATATGAACGTATAGTTGATGATTTGTAATGAGTACCGTTGATTATGAACGTTGATTATGTACTGTCACCTTACACTATAGTTTGTGCAAGGTGACGGAAAAGTGCTGATGTATGCAATGCGCGCGTGCCATGTACGATACATGACTCGTACAATTGGTTTTGAGAAAAAGCTAACCTAATGTACGTAACTAAAACTGCAACACTATCCATAGTACTGAGGCCTTTCCTAAAACCAAATTGAAATTTCGGCAGTAATTCCCTCGATTCGACTATCCACTCGAGACGGTTTTTAATAAGGTGTTCCAGTAATTTGGCTAGGACTCTTCAGTCCATTGGCCTAAAGCCGTTCGGATCATCTACATGTTTACCTGGTTTCAATAGAGGGATTATAATTTGTGTTTTCCATTGATCTGGGATCCAACTATAAGAATAACAAAAATTTATAACATTCAAAAAGTAGATTTTAGCTTTTTCACCAAAATGGGTGATAAAAGAGTATGGCACACCATCAATACCTGGTGCTGAGTCTCGGACATGCCTGAGTACCACATTTAATTCTTCTAAAGTGAAGGGTGCATCAAAAGGGTCTTCAGATTCAAAGTACAAAGTGGGATTTTGACATTCTGATAAAAGGGGAACATATGACGGTGCAATTTTGTCAAAAAATAGTTCAGCAGTTTCCCTAGTCATTGGTGAAGAGATTGATGGGGAACAACCACGCCTGTATCTTTTTATATTTTTCCAGACTAATGAGACTGGGGTGGATGGGGATAAAGAGGAGCAGAACTTGACCCAACCCGCTCGCTTCTTCTTACGAAGAAGACGTTTGGTTCTGGCATTGATCTGGAAGTAAGCTAACAGGTTTTCAGGACTCATATCAGCATTGTAGCAGGCCTCAGCTTCGTTTCTAGCTCTGATTGCAGAAGTACATTCTGGGTCCCACCATGGAGGTGATGGGATTTTATTCCGGGCACTGTTCTTTAGCGGAAAACTAGATTCTGCACTCAAAGTAATAGCTGTCAGCAGACCTTCATAACAGCTCTTGGCATGGTAATGACCAGAATAAACAGGTAAACAATTGACAACCTTACCTTCTTAGGTTTAGCTTAAGACTTGTCAATGTCAAATTGTCACCTGATAATGAACTGGGAAGTTTGACTCCTGTCATGTCATCCAAGATGGCGCTGCGTTTGAAAAATGTTTGAGACAACGAATATTTTTGATATTTATTTTTTCGAGGACTTTTCATGTTTTTTATTCATTATTAAGCTATTCCGGACAAAGACAAATCCAAAAAGACCAAAATCATTCAAATTGATCCAGCCGTTCTTGAGTTATAAGTGGTAACTAACACGACTTTCTTTTATATATATAGATTTAAATGTCATATCAAAACCGGTTTCTGTAGAATTATATATTATCATTAGAAGATAACATAATATTTTACATTACTTTTGTAGGTCTTTATGTTATTCAAGATTACCTTATCCTGAAAAATCTTAAAGGGTTTTATTTATACTAAGACTAAGCAGCTTATTTATTGGTGCAGATACCTAATAGTTTATATATAGTAGAACTACTTAAAATAAAATAAAATAAAGTATTCTTTGGTTACGTAAATTTTTGACATTTTGCAATCATGTCAACATCAAGTTTACACCATAGTGATCAACTTCTAGAAAACAAACAAAAATATGACACCAAGTATGCAAGTTGAGATTGCATACAAAGTTGTAATAATCATAAATATAAGGTGGAATTTCGATCGCTCGTCTCATAAAATGTACTAAACTTTCTGCGTCTGTCTGCTACATGGTCATAAAGTTAACAAAGGGGCTGGTTTCTGGATCTAGGTGGCATTAAACGAAGCGCATGTGGCGCTGGCGGCGAGCGGCCGGAGGACGCGCCACTGTAATAAGGACATGTCTCCGAGGAGGCTCTGCTATGCACATGACTGTGTGCATAAGCGTTTACATTCACAGAACCACCGGCTTTTACATTACAAAACGAGTAAAACACAGATTTGAATAAATTTTATTTAAAAAGAGGTTATCTTTTTTAATAAATACTTACAATTTATTGAAGTTTCTGTTTTAAATAGGCATAATAACAGTTTTTTTTATTTAGTACTTAATTATTATTATGAAAGTACATAATATTATTATACTTATGACAGTCAAACAAAAAAATCTGTCTTGTTTGTTTGAGGTAATCTCCGAAACGGTTGGACAGATTTTTACCGGCAGTATTATTATAAAATCTTGTTTTTTACATGCCAATTTTTTTTTCTGTTTGTTTTGTAATTGTTTATTTGATTCCAACACTTAAATTTGTCCCCACTCCTCAGTATTAAGATGTACGTAACCGAGTAATAATGTTATCTTTGTATATTTTGTACTTTAAGTTTGACCTTATTGTTATTATTAATAACATGCTAAGCTAAGTATTTTGTTTGGTAATCTGTGGATAACGCCGTGAGTGGTGTATTTGTTAACTCTATTATTTCAGCACTCCAATCATATGTAATATTTAATATACTGCTGTTTGTTGTCCTTATTAAAAAAAAATAAAAAAAAATAAAATAATAAGGAGTAAGTAAGACTACTTTAATTTTTAACCGACTTTCAAAAAAGGAGGAGGTTCTATGTTCGTGTTACCTGATTACTTTCCCATTTGTAGGCCGTTTCTCAAAATTCTTTTTTTGTTTGAAAGAGTATACTCCTGAGGTGGTCCCATTTTAATTTGGTGAAGATCTGGTGCTGATCTTCGGAGATATACAACGGAACTCTTCAAAAATAGACGGCAAATCTGTCGTGATTGCTGGAATCGCTTGGATGTTTATTGTTTATACAACATCATGACGTATCATCACGCCTGTATGCTCTGAGGGGTACGCAGGTAGGTAAAATATACCTAGATTTCGTCAGTTAGGTATGTTAATTTATTAGGGATTAGTGGAAAACCCTGTTATCATGACATGTATTGTTAAAAATTAAGAATGTAAAATATTTTTATGGCAACAACTAAAAATGGAAAAATAAAAAACTTTTTTGCAAAAAATAAAACCGACTTCAAAAAAAACACTAAACGGTGTAAACATACATACATACATACATATACTCACGAAAACACACACAACTCAACACCAACAACAAACACCAAACGGTGTAAAATAACTCTAAATTCGAAAAGTCGGTGGCCCATCATGAGTAAGACAAACCCACCAAAGCCACAAAATTCCGAATTTAGAGTTATTTTACACCGTTTAGTGTTTTTTTTGAAGTCGGTTTTATTTTTTGCAAAAAAGTTTTTGAAAAATAAAATTAGGGTTCTGCACAAAACAATACATTTTTAATTCCTCGCTGACAAACACGTGGACAACAGTGAGCTTATAGCAAAGTTAACATAATTTAAGAACCCAGCTTTTTTTGAAGTACAATACGTCAATGTGTTTTTAATAAAGTCCTGGGTTTTTTTATTTCGTCGCCCAAGAATAATATGAGAAAACGAGAAGATTTATTTTCGGAATGTGACGCAATGAATTACAATTACTGTGAAAAAATAACTAAAACAACATAGCTACCAAATAATTTTCTACAAGTACCTATTGAATGTAACAAAGAAATTTAAGGGAACTAGAGATAGATGTATTTCAGCTGTTTGCGCAACACATTTCTGTTACTCGTACATTATGTACTACTGGGGGCTATTCAACGACAACGAAGTTTGCTAAATTCGAAATGTATGGAACTCAGCATTGCGATAGCTTATGCCAATTCCCTGATAGCATTAACCTGTACGAAGCTCACACCTACAGCTATACGAAATATTTACACAAATATTCATGCTGACTTAAAGGAAACGATAAATTTTAAGTGAGACGTAGAAATAAATGCAGTGCACTTGGCAGTCGAGATATTCGCCTCAGAGGCACAGAGCTGTCCCGAAGATACTTCTGCGGACACAAAACAAACGCAAACTAATATTGACGTTTAAACCATTGTCTCTTGGGGTTCTATATCTTTGTGTCGTATACGTAATATTAAGATAACATCACGCATGTGTTCCCCGCAGGAAAGCACCTCTGTTTGAGTTACCACCCAATAAAAATTTTGCTGAGGTGCTTTGCTTTCTGTGAACCGAGGTATCTGGAAGCAGTGGTTTCTATGAACAAAGTTTACGGCAGTGCTATCTACGTACAGATAACTCTGTCAAAAGTGCTTCCTAGGAATAGAGGTTTCTATGAGCTGTGCTTTCTATATTTAGTCATATCGATCAAGCGTGTTTCTATCATAGGTTCCAGCTTCCTAGAGCAACGCAGTGAGGACAGATTTTAATATTAAAATATATTTCCGATTCCATCCGCACGACCTACTTTTATGAAATGTCCGACAGTCTGGCATGCTGCCTAATTGTACAGACACTTCATTATTGTCACATTTGCTGGACCAGGTTGAACATCATTTAAATTTTAAATTAAATTTGTTTAATAAAATACAACTTTCTTGTGTTCATTACGGACAAAGGCCTACGAGAAATGAAACTGATAATAATTAAAATAGACACTAGCTGTTACACGCAACTTTGTTCATACGGAAGGTAATTTTTTATTGAATTATATATTTATCTTTTTTAAAATAAAATTAACCTTAGTCACTTACAAAAACAACAGCTATCTGAAATACTTCATGAAAATTGGTCTTCAAAATAACAACTCCTACATACAGACAAAAATAAAAATTAAAAAGGATGAAGAATATGAAAAAATATTTTTAGTACAGGTAACTAATACAGCATAAGAATGTATACTTTTATGCACATTAAATAAGCTGTTATTTTGACGTTGCAAGAATAGAACTTTTATATTATTTATTTGTATATTTGTACAGATATAGATTATTAAGATTTCACGATCTTTTTATAAACTGGGAACAGTAAAGGCTTCAAACTTGGCAGTTACACAAAGTTAGGAAATTAGAACAAGGACCAACGGGGGGCCTGCGGCGGCGACGACTTGGACTTTCTTTTCTCTTCCACCAACAAAAGTTTAATTTAGCTTTTAAAATTATACACAATAATATGAAAGATCCCAGAGGAATAAACTCGTAACGAAATTTGCCCAAAATAATGGTATTGTCCGTATTTCATAATTATGGAATTAAAAGAGCCGTAAAAAGTGTATGTTTGTGCGGACTCCGGTCCAAACAGAACCCTGAGGGATGCCACAGATTTTCATTAGCCATCTGACTCTATAATATGTACAGACGCCAACACATTAACCTACCCCAATGTGTCAAATTTCTTAGATACGTTTTCAACTTTTCTCTGAACGTAATAAGGTTCATGTTCAATTGGATTTTTTTTACAGTTTGGGGTAGATTGATGTGCTGGCGTCTGTACATAACTTTATTTATGTGCCATTTAAGCTTCTGAGTAAAATGTTAAACTATACTGTTTTTTATAGCCACACTATTGAATTAGGATATTCCTTTAATGATATAATAGTAATTATGAGTTAATAAATAAATAACATACATACATAAACTCACGCCTTTTTCCCATGGGGGTAGGCAGGAACTACAGAGCGCCATATGCTACGATTCTTACATACTTCTTTTGCTTCGTTTACATTCATACATGTTGTCATACACACACGCCGGTTGCGAGTACTACGCACCTGACCTTTCTGAAGAACCTCACCAATAAGGTCTATGTATGTCCTTCTAGGGCGTCCCCTCCCGGCGTTCCCACATACATCTGCCTTGTAAATACCTTTCGTTAATCGCCTTTCATCCATCCTTAAAAAAAAATAAAAAAAATATTAATAATAAATAACTTGAAATTATTTTTGACGCCAGCATTATGTTCTTGTTATTGTCTGTGTGAAGGATGTCACACGGGTTTCTTAATTCAAAATACCAAGAAGTGTGACAATGGGCTATTTGAGAAAATTTTAATTTTTAGTCCTTCATCTAGATTACTTAAAAGAAAATATTCGACACATATTTTTTTTTTCAAATTGATGGAAAACTGCAAAGATTAAGCGCATTTAAGTTGAGGAGAGGGGGTTTGTAACGTCATATCTATGAACTGTACTGGCTAGTGACGTCATGCGACTTTTTGCCCCGATGTATCGCCGTTATTTTTTGATTATAGAAAAAAAAAAAATGTGTCGTAACTTTTTTTGTAATCTAGATGAGGGACTAAAAACTGAAATTTTGTCGAATAACACATTATTGGGCAGAAATACGAATATATCTATACCATAAATATAAGATATACAGGGTGTCTCATTCATATCGGTCAGTATGGGAAAGTCTGAAACTATAAGACATACAAAGACAGTCTGTACTATTGTAGTAATATTGTAAACGTGGTCACTTCGAGCACCTACTAAAATAAATTAAAGTATGTGGAAACAATGAATTTTATTCATGTTAGACATCATGTTTCATACAGACATTTACTGCTTAAGACCTATACAATCGATATCTAAATAGAAATAGTGTAGGTTTTTTTTTCAAAATAACCGGGTTCGATTCCCGAACGGAGTACAGATGTTTTTTAAAATGTATGAATGCAGTTTTTCTTGTTATTAAAATCGATGACATGGTTTCTCAGAACAGATCTTCGTATGCCTTATAGTTTCAGACTTTCCCATACTGACCGATTTGAATGAGACACCCTGTATATATCATGTTTAAGTACCTCCTATGCCTACACTGTGAAATGCAATAAAGAATTGAGTATTTCCAGCGCGCGCAGCATGACAACTGTACAATCGGATTTTGTCTACTGAAGAATGGACAACGTGTCAGATTGTTGAAACATTTCTTTTGTTTTGAGTACGACAATGCCAAAACTGAAGAGAAGAAATGTGTTGATTCTTCCGTCGAGATACTCGTTTCCATGGCGACATGCTACGCGTGCTGATGCTGATAGAATAACTTATTTACGTATTTTGGCAATCGCCAATGTACCTACATACTGGTTTTAAATAAAGCAATTTAACTTTGTAGCAAAGCCAATAAAGTTGTGTTCAATCCACGGATCAAACCCGAGGTCTGCGGCAGCGGCTGAATGCCAACAATACACAATACGGAAAACTCACTTCAATAGTAATGAGGCAACTATTACGAATGCATAATTTAACGAGAAGTAATTAGTGTTCGAGTCAACTTCGCAATCCAGACAATTAGCCGCTGACCTTTACCTTTCTCTTTATATTTCTCGAACAAATAAAATGAGCATTTATTAACACGAACTTTTGAATAAAATTGAGTTTAATTTGAATACCTAACCTTTGTAACCTGTTACCTTATTGTGTTCACTGAATGAATATTACACCTGGAACTAATTGGGAAGTTAGATGCCTACCCCAGACGCGGGGGGTGGCAGTAATGGACTCCACTTTATGTTATCAACCCATTGCTGAGCGTGTTAATTGGGCCAGATCATTCTAAAAATCTAAAGGATTTAAAATAAATAATTATTTAGGGTATCCTTTATTTTCACAGAACATAATAGTATCTCGTATCTTAATAGTAGGTGATTGAAGATTAAACCACTCTTGCTGAGGTCAGGCAATGGATGGGTGGTAATACTCCGTGTTAAAAACACCTTTAAAATATCTAGGTCAGATTATAAATTGACAAAACTGCCAAACTACGGCCCTTTAGCTTGCCTACCTACAATAACTGTTAGCCGGGGTCGCCATCTTGTAATAAAAGCGACACGCCACTCAACGCTGACACACATCTGACGGAATGATTGCATTCTTGTTCATCTGACGGGGTTAAGCCAAAACAATATATATTGACATTTTCTGTTACACTGAGTTTGGGGCCCCGAAATGTTTTTTTTATCATTTGTGTTTAGGGTAAGATCATTTATTTGTTTCAAAGTCAAATCATTTATTTCAATTAGACTGTTAAAAGACACTTTTTAACGACAGACTCACAAGCCAAATAAGAAAATGACTCTAGTGTCACCTTCCAAAAGGTATGGAGAAGAATGAACAAGAAGCTCCATGCCTTTTAAAATAGTTAATTAGATTTTATGTGAGGATGATGTTCCTAGAACAATAACTAGGTAGGTATCTACTATACTGGTAAAAAACTTGCAACTACAGAAAATGAGATAATACATGTTTTGATTAAAATTAAACATGGAAACTTGAAACACAATAAAACTTGAACTTTCTGTCAACATTTTAATAAATCTGAAAGCGTACTAACTTCAACAGACAGGTGTTCATTTTAAGCTTATTCAAATGTAAATTATCGGGATTTCTTCGTCCGTCCGGAGACAGTTACACTTGAGTAATAATTCCAACATCCATTTCAGAATTACAATTATTTAATTAGATATCTAAAGAATGTACGTGACAAATAAAGGTGTTGTTGGCTTGAAATGATTGAAGTCATGCTTTGATAGAAATAGTTAATTGAGTTTAATAGTCCATAGTAATGAGACATAGTTTTAACGAACGGTTTTGAACCGGGAAAGGGAATCGGCAACTTTTAATGATTTTTTTACTGTAAACTAAATACACTTGTGAATTTGCGGGAAATAGCTTTTTACAATAAATTTATCCACACTCAACATTCATTAACACAACAATTTGATTCTGAGGCAGAACGAAGTTTGCCGGGCAGCTAATTTGTAATACGACTGCGAGTTGTTGTTGTGCAATTTTGTTCCTAAAGGCATTTTGGGATAGTTCTTAAATTTATAATTTCCGATTTGAGAATCAGCACTTTTTGGATACCATAAAATACTGCCCAAAACGAATGAGAAGTAGCACTACAAACTCGCCAGCGTTAGAATACAATAATGAAACCTTGTCATGTCTAATGAAGGCATTCGAGCACATCGCTTGGGAGCAAACAATCTGAGAAAAAATCATTTGAACAGACTTCCAAGAATGAAGGACATGGAGGGCTTTTACTTCATCTCAGGTTGACAGACATGATACTTACCTCTTTTCACGTAATAAAGACAAGAATGACAGGGATAATTAACTTTAAAAACACTGAAATGACAGGATTTTCAGTGGTGAATTCCATGTAAATTGAAATGCATCTTTCTTTATCCTTTTATTACTACAAGCATCACACTTATTTTCCAGTTTCTAAACCCACCAGAAACATTTAAATTAGAATGTCTGCAAACAGGCCGGAACATTTGCATTTTCTTTGCAATGCAGAGTATCCCCGCCGACCGTCTGCTAGAGCCGATTGTAATTGTGTTTACTCTGCGCCCTGAAGTACGAACTAATTAAATATCAAATCACGCTCCACATATTCAATGAAGTTAAAGTAAACTAAGCTTTTGTTACATGAGGCTAGGAAGGTGATTGTTTTTAAATTAGCTCTCTTTATTGTTTTTTGCCTGGAGTGTATTATATTCTAGTTGACAATACGAAGACTTACCCTGACTTCTGTTTCTTCGTAAGGCCGTACTTTGAAGTCATTAGGGATGAACTTAACCTTCAAGACATCCGCAGCATCTGTAACAAACAAATCTAAATAAACACACATCACGTTGACTTTCTGAATTAACGCAAGTTGAGATGAGATCCGTAACTTTAATATTTTAACTAAATGTGACGGCTGTAATATTGTACGAGCACAGATTAAGTCATCACAATATCAATTAAAACATCTTCATTTAGTTGAATCTGGCGCAAGTTGCGCTGGACGGAGGCTGTTTTGTCAGTAATAAACTTTTATTCCTCAAAAGTATGCTTGGGCAACAATAAAAGCGCCCGGACGATCCTCTCCCGAGAATACCCGGGATGGGATATATAAAAATGTCTTTAAGAGAACTGCTCCAAGCAGTAAAGTGCTAAAAGTGCAATTGGTAAAAAAATGAAATGGTTTAATGTACTGTCTGTGAGATGTGACGTCACAGACAAGCTCAGCGGGTAGTGAACAAATATACAGTAATATGATTTCTTTCGTTTCTATACGCATTTACCTTCCTAGTGAATACTTCATAAATGATGTAGAAAAGGCAGTAAACGGAATAGTTGAGCAGAAAGCGCCAGCTGCGAATTCATTGGATTTCCTAGCTCGAAATAGTTTTATAAACAGCGCAATGTCGAGAAACAAAGTCAATTGAGTTTTTTTAACTGTTTTAGTGTTGTTGGTTCTACATTATCTTATGAATAGAAAATGTAACTGAAATTGGGAACGTTCTTTATGTAGGTCAAACAAATCCACTTGAATACGCTCTCACGGAAATGTATCTCATCAAAGATTAGCTAAAAATGAAGGCAATTTATTTCAGCCAACATGTTGGAACTAGTTTAACAAGAGCTAGCTTCATAAATAATGCAAACTGTTCAACAAGAGGGCAGAGAAGTTCCATCGACGATGCATACTTAGATAAAGTGGGTGACAAAAATGGATATTATCGAAATGACAAGACTAATATAATACTCGAAGTAAAAACTGCTTGACTCATGAAACTAAATATAGAAGCGACGACTCTTAAAATATGTATTATTATGATAAGTTTTCTTGAAACCGTTTTTGTTGATACTCTGACAATTATTTGCATGTGTATGCTACGTGAGTGACAACCACAAATTGAATTGCACAAATAGATACTGTTAGAAGTGGGAGTTCTGATATCTTCGACGTTGTGGCATAGTACAGGCAATCCGCCGCTATTGTATGCCAAACAATCTAGGAGTGCGCTCATTGTGCGGGCAACACGAACGCGACCAGACGCTTTTCTCCCATACTTTACTAAGAACGGGAGTTATTTGTTATGACTCGTTCGCTTTTTATTATAATTGGTTTTCATTGAAACGTCGCCGAGTTGAAAGTATTCGATATAAACAAGCAACGATTAGGTTATTATTGTTTTTTTACTTATTAGTTACTTTAATGTTTAACAACACAAAGCGTTGATGAAGTTACAGCCATTTTCCTAATTAACCATAACAAACAGGTTCTCAAACTTTGTAATCAAAGCCAAAATAACGTAACAAACGTTCAAAAGTTAATGAACTTATTAAGTATATTTTGTTTACAACTGTTATCAAGTTCCCAATAGCATGTGTAAATTGGTAACATGTCCATTTATTTTCGGTAATTAGACCACAACGAAGGTTTATTTAAGAAACCTACTTAGAGTGTAAACTACTTTTAGTACACATAATATAAAACAAATTCTTAGAAGATAAATGCAAGTAAACAATGTAATATTATGACTACATTTAAGTATTATAAGGTACCCTACTGACAGTCTCTCTGACTATTTCTATAAAAACATTTCGGGTAAGTAAGTACTTAACAGTGAAAGTTTTATAAAACGCCTCGGGGAATTAGGGTCCCTACGAAAACATGGCCCGGCATAAACCTTCAGTGAACGGCTGAGAGGGCACAGACACACAGACACACAACAGTGCCGTGTTGTTCGCTTAGAGGATTACTACCGGCTTTGATGGCCAAGAGAAGGGTACCTAAATGTGCGTGAACAACAAATATTTGCGAAGTAAGTACATGCAAACTGTTTCGAATCCATCCTGCTTGGAATTTCTACCGGTGCCTGTATTTACTTTGTAAGGACTTACTAGCATCTCAGTATACCTGGCGAGCGGCTAATTATTACTGAATCATGGTGACTTTGTGTTTATCAGAACTAATTTAAAACTTTAAGAAGAAATTCAAAGACGAATGCGTTTCGCCTTGTCATTTATACCGCGTACATCGACGGTTTGGAACAACTTGCCTGCTGCGGTCTTCCCGTTCGGTTATAATTTAGGTGCCTTCAAGTCTAGAGTGAATAGGCTCATAATTAATTAGTGCGCTTTGCCATCAATGATTGGATCACTGCGATCCAGTGAGATTACAGTCAAGCAGTATTTTTGATGTTTAAAAAAAAATAAACTGCTTTTAAAGGCACATTGCTTGTGTCATATAATATCCTCAAATAAGTGCCAATGAGACTTCTGATAGTAAAAAGAATACATTATTTTTTAAATCAATTCTGTTAATAATAAAATGTTGTTTTACACTATACTGATATGCAATACAATATTTTGTTACAAAGAGAATATAAAGTATGTTTATCTGTTGTGCGTGTGACGCTAAAATTGCTCAATCTTTGTTAATGCGAAAGGGGTCTTGTTAGGTCTTGAATATGTATCTGAATATTGTATTACAGTATCTGTTTAAGGGGCGGCTAGTCAAATCAACATAATATTGCTATAAGACTGGCCGTCTGCTACATACCCTAAAATATCTTATGAATATATTACCGGACTTCTAAGCGTAGGTACATTTCTGTGATAGGTATGATAAAGCAATCAGCGTGTTTACAAGACAAGCAAGGTTGTTTACTTTATTTATTTATTTAATTGATAGGAAACTCAAAAGCTTTTTTTTTACAAAATTCAAGATATGGTAACAATGTCATGCGGGGTTATGAAGCCTATTTTCGAGTATCACAGCATGCAGGATTACATAACCTTTAAATGAGAGGAAAATGTTGCTTAACTATTGTGACTGGAATTTATCCAGAATTTCAATAATCTATGTTTAAAATATTTAATTTAAAAAAAGCTTTATAAAAAAGCTAAAATCATTGATAGCAGGCAGACAGGTGACAGCCGTAATTTAAAAGTTTTAGATCGTTAGTTCAAACTCAGACTGTAGCTTTACTTTGTGTAAATTATTTCATAACCACTGTTCTCAAAACGGTGAAGGTAAACATCGTGATGAAACCGGCATGTTCTAAAACCAAAAGCACTAAGTGATGCAAATCTTATCTCTCTATCTTCTCACAGCATCGCAAACATTGTAACATTATCGCCTTTGCTCACGTGTTTGCCCTAAGTGCTGCAGGCGGTCAATGGCACATGAGAGCAATAGCACTCGCCCCAGGAGTGAGGCAGTACTCGAGGTGTTCACAAACTCGCGAACTTGAGCCGACTTCCAAACATCGGCCAACTTGCGCAAACACTAGCACTAAATAAATAGGTGCAGAAGGTTGACTCAGCACTATTATAACGAGCAAACTCGCACGTACAAACGCTTCACGTACATCAACTATGATTGGCATTTGTTTGGGATCGACATTCGGTTCAACTGTGAGCAAAGAAAATGTAATTGTAATGATCCTAAAAGAAGTTTTTGTACCTGCTCATCTGTATGGACAACTTTGACTATGGAACAAAAACTAAAATAACGAAAAAAAGAAAAACAGGTTCTCTACAGAGTTATGACAATACCGATTCCTCATTAGTATAAGGTGATGCATAATAAGATGATGTTAGTAACGATTATGGCCCCTTTTTGAGCTATTACTTACAGTTGTATGCTGTAACCGGTTAGACTGAATAGGTATATACAAACAGTATCCATCTAATAATAGAATATCTTAGTATCCATCCGATTATTAATTTTAGGTAGAAAGTTATTATTTACACTGGTGACTGGTCGTCTTGCTGACCTTGGTTTTTGTTGTTGTTTAACTAGTTACTGATTTTTATTTATATAGCTTCGATGGTTCTTGTGTATCATTTTTTTATTTTCTTTATTGTATCGTTTTTTATTTATTTTTGATGTACTTAATGTCGTAGACCTAGTCATGTATTCCAGTTTTGTACATGTAAGCGGGCACGCCCTTTTTACTTGAAGGCTTATATTTATTCAGTTAGTTATATTTTATTTTTTGCATGAGTTTAGTTGTCAACGTCGGTACTTACTATTCTTATTACTACTGTCTTGTATATTGGTGTGTGCTAGCTAGCATGTAGCAAATTATTTAATTTAAATGATTAAGTTGATGATTAAGAATTACCAATGCTGTTTAAAACTGTTCTTCTAACATATCAGACAGACGTGTTGCTGAGGAGTTTGTTCCGCCACTTCTTCTTCCCAGCAAAAACACTAGGAAGTGGCGAAGGGCGGGCGTTTTGGGGGACTGTCTTATGTAATTTTTGACGTTCAAAAAGTGCTGATCCTCAGCCTAATTTGAATAAATGACTTTTGATTTTGATTTAGATTTTTTGATTTTATAGTCACCGAGTAACATAGGCTCCATTTATTTTTCTACATTACTAGGGGGATGCTATAGTTTGAAGGAAGAGTACAGATTTTACGCAGAAAATGTTGCAAAATATACAAACGTGCATGTATTTTCATCGGTTGCATGGACCTTCTGTGGCTCTCTACTTGGTGGCTGAAGGGACTCGCCGAGAATAACATAGACACAATGTTTTCATTAAAATTCAACCCTTTACACCTTTGAGTGTTCCGCGTTTGGAATGTACAAAGCTGTACAAATAGTCGTGTAATTATCCTTGCTTCCGACTCTGTTTGTCTGCAAATTATCTGCACGTGTTGATTTTATTAAATTTCCTGTTCCTGGGCTACGTGTACTTTTATTTGAAGTAGATTATGTAAAAATATTCCTTGCGACTAAACAATGAGCTTGCAATCAAATTAAGATGTGCGGTCTGTACCGTCGGCGTCGTGTTCGTATACCCTTATTTATTATACAACGTGTGATTGGAATAGGTAAAAACTTCATAATTATGAACTAAGTTTACTTTAAGACTAACCCAAAATGGCTAAAAATTACGTTTTTTTTTTCAATAGATATACGATACACAGTTAAAATATCATTTATTGTGTAAGTACTAAAGTTGATCTATAAAATGATCTTATTTTTATGAAAATGCATGCTTTCTTAATACTTTTTAAATACCAGTAACACTATTAAAAACAAACTTAGTTATGTGATCGCAAACAATGAGAATGGCTGCAAAGACAACAATGCCTACTTATGCTAAGGATTTTTAAACATCTTAGACACGCACTTGTTTGTAACACGTAAATCTATCTACCAACTGGAGTGCACATTGTTCAAGTCAGTAGGCCTTTAGATAGACTACAACCCAAAACTAGTGGATTAATTGTAGTCGGAGCACTAAGTGCCAACTTCTCAGACTTGTTGAAACATTCTCTGAACCGATACTAATAGCAAATAGTCTAAAGTAAGTTCTTCCTTCACAGACTCACCTCAGCCGTAGGTACCTATTACAAAGCGTGCAAAGCTACACTGAGAACAACTTAGTGGCTTCGATTAGTAAACAATATTCATTTGAAGATTAAATCAAAGCGCGGTGCAAGTTTGAGCTGCGAAGCGCAAGTTTGAGCTGTGAGCTTGCTACTTCCCACAACTTAACCGAAGATTACAGTGTGGTTTAATATTGACGTAGTGGATTTTCTACTATATACATAACTAATCGTCAGTGCAGTCTACTTCTTCTTTTCGTGACTAACCTGAAGTCGTGTGTTATGTTCTGCCCATGAATTTTAGCCTGTGACTTGGCTTGGCTTTTGATTCAAGTGATGTGTACACAATACCTCACATGAATCCGAAAAGTAAGAGGTGCGTGCCTTCGGCTCGATCTCGAAACCTATGACTTAAGAGTTCGGCGGTCACACCATTAGACTAGCATTGTCTGTTCAGTAACCACCCGCTCATCTAGCAACATCTCTTAAAGCAAGGCTTGCAACAAGTTCATATTACCAAGACCAGATGCCACATAACTACAGAGCTTGCGCGCGTCGTGGCTACCGCATAATAATAATGTTCTTGCTTAGAAAGTACTGGAACAGTTGGCGTCATATAAGTTTGCCCGTGTACATGGTATGGCGTACTGCTGTTTTAGCATGTGATTGACTGCTCCGTAGTCATTTGAAGACTACTCCTACCTGTACTGTACTCCAGTTTAGTTTGGCTATTATTTTATTATGCCTGCCGTTAAACATTATCTATGTGAGAGGATAATAGGATAATAGGTGTAATTTATCTATAATATGTATGTATTTAGAAATATATAAGTATGTTTATCAGCTATTTAGTACCCATAACACAAGCTCTCAAGCTTAACTTGGGACTAAATGGCGTTGTGTGAAAAAGTTGTGGAATATTTATTATTTTTATTTATTATATAGTGAAGCCTTGCTTACCATGTTCCCTGTCGAAGTGCACAGCGGTGGGCAGCGGCGTGACGTTGGTGGCGCGCAGGCGGTAGCACGTGCGGCGCCCTAGCGTCAGCGCGGCGCGCGGCCGCAGGGTGGCCGAGCCGCGCGTAGAGCCCAGCGAGCCCGGGTCCACGCCGCACCCCGCACCTGGGAAAGTACTCATCATTGTTTATTTATTTATGAATAATTTAATTTTACAAGCTAACAGAAATACCTACTTCCAATGCTTCCTAGATTAATTTAGAGTCTAATTGATTTTGTAAACAATAATGATTAATAAAAATAAAATACCTGGCCCATAGTTACAAAGCCAATTAAATAATAATAGCAATCTATACATATAATAGGACTGTAAAAAAACTGTGTCTGTACATTGAATATATTTAAAAAATAATAATTGAGGGGGGTTTAGAAACAGTAATAGAGCACGAATCCAAAAAAAAAAGTCTGTCTGTTTGTCTGTTTGTCTGTTTGTCTGTTTGTTTGCACGCGCTAATCTTCGGAACTACTGGACGGATTTGAATGTTTTTTTTTTGTTGTATAGATATTAAGTCTGGGCAACACATAGGCTATAATTTATCCTGGAAACTGGAACACCTGATGTAGAACCGCAACAGACCAGCTAAACTATAGGAGATACAAAAATGGTACCATAGCAAAAATTGTTCCACGTGATGAGCATTTTTTGCTGAGAGAATAAATTTGAAGATCCGGAACACCTGATGCAGAACCGCAACAGACCAGCTAAACTATAGGAGATACAAAAATGGTACCATAGCAAAAATTGTTCCACGTGATGAGCATTTTTTGCTGAGAGATTAAATTTGAAGATCCGGAACATCTGATGCAGAACCGCAACAGACCAGCTAAACTATAGGAGATACAAAAATGGTACCATAGCAAAAATTGTTCCACGTGATGAGCATTTTCTGCTGAAACAATAAATTTGAAGATCCGGAACACCTGATGTGGAACTTCAAGTGCCCAGCTACACTATAACATATATAGGAATGACGTCTTAGCAAGAGTTGTTCAGCCTTATGAGCACTCGCTGTTGACGTATAAATATCGAAGATCTGGAACACCTGTTGTGGAACTCCAAGAGCCCAGCTACACCATAACTCACATAGGAATGACGTCTTAGCAAAAGTTGTTCGGTCTGATAGGCATTTCCTGTTGACTTATAAAAATCGAAGATCAGATACATTTAATATAGAAATTAAAGCTATCACTAATTTCATTGCATATTTATAAAATAACATAAGTACCTCCATGCGGTGAAGGCGGGAACAGTTCAGGGCTGATTTTCGATGACGATGGTATATCATTGAAAATTAGACTCTACTGGCAAAAACTTCCATTTTTTTGTATCGTATAAATATGCCTTCGGGCTTATGTTATTTGAGTGTTTAATTTCCTTTTCTATTTATCTTTGTTACATGGTTGCCTACCCGGTAACGCTGGGGAGCAGCCACTTAGATTTTAATTGATCAGGTATCATCACAATAAAACTATAACCATACCTAGAAAGAGGTCAAATCTTTCTCAATGTTCCAAAAGTGCTAAATGATTAAAGATCATAAGATCCCAACAATCTACCGAAGAGCGTTAGGAGGGACTTGATGCTGTTCGACAACATGAGGTTGCAACTCGCTCCGTGGAAACTTCTTGGGATCGCGAAGCACGCCTGCATTCTCAGCGTATTTACGCATCTACCAGGTATCCAGGTCTCTAGACACCAGTGAAGAATATATGACTGACCGTTGATCATGAACATCATGCACTGTCTCGCGAGTTGGAGACGTTCACGGAAAAAGCATGACGCTTGAGTTTTCAGCGTAAATACGCATCTACTCTAGAGATAAGTGGGGGAAGGAGATGCGCGACTGACCGCTGAGCGTGAACGTCACGCAACATATAGGCTATATTTATTTTGGAAAATGGAACACCTAAAGTAAAAGAGATATAAAAATGGTGCCATTGCCAAAACTATTTCACGTGAAGAGTGTTTTCTGCTGTGAAACTAAATTTGAAGATCTGGAGCACCTGTAGTGGAACTCTAAAGCCCAGCGACAATATAGCATATACATAATAAAAATGGCGTCTTAGCAAAAGTTGTTAAGTCTGATGGCATTTCCTGTTGACCAACAAAAATAAAAAATCTGGAACGCCTTGGATCGTCTCGCGCATTCCATTGTTTTGCCGTCCCCGGGCTTTTACAATTCGACGTCAGACGTTTCAGATCTTCGATTTTGACGACCCCGTTGTCGCTGGCATAAGCAACAGGATCCGCGTACGAAGTCGCGGGCAGAAGCTAGTGAATAATATAGGTAAAGAATAATTATAATAGAAAAAGTACTAAAGATAAGATTATTATTATTTATGTCAATTACATCACTATGCTACGTCATTTAAAATTATGCGAAATTTACTGTACAAAAGTCCAAATCTATCGGCAATTAAGTCTAGTTCGTGGTGCTAAACAAGTATGTCCCCGATAGTGTGGACTGTGGAGTGCAAGGTTGGTAGGCGCGTGTGTGCCGCGCTCGGTGCGCGCGCTGGGCAGCTCCAGCAGGATTATAACGAATACAGGAACATGCTCACTAAACTGATGGTTTTTCGAGCTAAGCTTGTACGGGACATAACATGCGTTACCTATATGATGCAGTTCATGGTACAAGGTATGTTTCTGCTTATAGAGTTGAACACATGTTACTAAATGAAAAGTCAAGCTCTGGAAATTTTCCCTGCTAAGAGTTGATCTCTGTTACACTCTTATTTTCTCTGTCATATATCTGATTGAATGTTTCGAGAAATCACGACATTATTATGTCTAGCAAGATACCCGCTTTCGTATTCCGAAATAGATGAAAGTACTAATTGGTTCCATAGACGATATCGTTCGGTAAACTTTTCTCAAACAATTTCTTGATCAAAAGCAGATTCAATTATTAAAATCTTATTCCCATTTTGTACCTTTAGTGAACTGAAATTGTTTGTTAGACTCTCAATGTTCGTGTCGATTCACTTCAATATTTTTAAGAGCAGAAGTAAATTAATAACTGTAACTTTCACAAGTCGAAAGTTAGCGAAAGTTTTGCTAGTGTTTCCTTTATATCAAACACCATAATAATTATTTAGCATTTGAATGGAAAGTTGATTGGGTATCAACCATTTTTGAGAAATATTGGAGCAATCGGCTCTTTACGTTGTCGATAATGTAATACTGGTACTTAACAAAATACTGTGAAGCAGTGATAGCCTAGTGGTATGAGCAGTGGATTGCCAAAACATAGGTCTCGAGTTCGAACCCAAAGCAAGCTCCTCTGACTTTTCGGATTCATGTGCGAATTGTATAATAATCACTTGGTTAAAGAAAAATAAGGAAAATGAAGCAGAATACTAATATTGTGTCTAGTGACGGTAAATCTTAAAAGTGGTATACATTCGTTGGAGTCGTGCAGACAGGGCAGCAGGCGCAGGTACACGTGCGGCGCCAGCACGCGGTAGGCGACCAGCGCCGCGCGCGCCTCCGAGCCGGGCGCGCCGTGCACCCGCGCCACGTCCGCGTCCGTGCGCCGCACGCGCACCAGCGTGGCCACGCAGCCGTCACTCTGCAACCATCACATTCATTATAACTAATTATAAGTAGGTACCTACCCAGAAAGGAGTACAACTATGATTTTATCGTTAAAAGTAACATTTTAATGTACCGACAACACTTCGATGGAAATATTCGTGAATTCCGAACACTTCAAAGCCTCGAGGACGCTTGAATCTACCTAATCCATTGGAATGTTAGAATAATTCGATTACATCACCTTTTTCACGGCACCGATTCCTAGAACTTTCTAGTGCTGGTAATACGTTATTCTAGTCTTTTGAATACCTAAAAACGTGGCGCACACTTCAGCGGCGCCAATGAGAGCGGCGCGCGGCGCGGGCGGTCAATCTAAGCGCAAACGAGTTCTGAATAAAGCTCGAGGCACTTTGCGCGACACTTCTTCCTACTTCAAAGACAACGGAAGTACAAACATCTTTCTTTGAGGAGACAAGATGCTTTTGAAACTCTTGATGACTCAAAGTCAAGTGATGTTTGCTGCGGTGCAAAAAATAACAAAGATCCAAAAGCAGACATTGACGGGGTTATAAAACCAAAGCATTTGCATTGGAGACTAAAACAATAAACTAGCTACTAGCTACTGGTATCTACTCCCCACAAACCTAACTGAAGGATAACAGCATAGAAAAGTTATGAAGTTTCCAGGTGTCTTTTTCTATTGTACCTACATATTAAACTAGAATTTCATAAAGATACAATAAAACCATCTCCGATGTTATGCTAATATGTCGTTTTTCGAATGTGGCACACTTAAATTAAATAAGATAATAATATTTACTTACAGTTAAGGCCGGTGCAAGTCCCGACGCGCGACGTGGTTTGAGATGAATCTACATCCAAATGACTTTTAATTCGTCGTAATCAAGTCTCGGCTCCGGGTCGGCCACGGGGCTCATTTTTAAGATCGAATTTTTCACAACAAAAACGAAAAACACACTGCGCGTACTATTGCGGAACCTTTTCCACACGTCATGTCGTTAATATTGCCTGCGTTATACCTATTATTATGTAGCGTAGTTGCCACGACGGACCTCTTTTTCGAAAATAACACAGACTTTTTAAACACGACACTAAAGAAAAATTAACAGCAAAAGACAAATGAACTGATTTTGAAAGAAGAATCGATGACATTTGAATATTACCTACTACAAGTACAAGAAGTCCAAATTCAAATTAGTTTAAATAAATGCAGCAAGTCTTAATAAAAATTAATTTGAAAATGAAATTCTGTTTAGAAATCATAGTATCGATTTGTACATAATAGGCTTATAAATAGTATCGACCCTGTTGTAAGGACCTATAATATTATAATGTCACATTTTTGAGTTATAGGATATTTTCTAATACCTACTTATTAGCCGCAGAAATAACTTTGCACGTCGACATTTATTCATCCCTGTGTGTGGTCCAGCACGTACTTAGCTGGTAGTGTTTTTGAATGGGTTTGTTTATTAATTTAATACAATATACGACTGTACGTGCACGTTTCTTAAATAGATACATTGATTTAAACAAATTGAGTCGCGCTGCGAAAAGGTTTAAAGTCTGAAAGTTATTTTTTATTAAACACTTTTAAAAATGTTAATTGAAATGTGCGGTGCCGGTGCGTGCGTGTTCGAACAACTTTAACACAAACCATTTCTCCGGAGGTACGCAAACTTGCTCGAGTGGCAGCTCGTCCTTGTCGGTTGTTGGTAAGCGCTGACCGTTAGATTAATCTACTTTTAAAAGAGAAACTTTAAACTTTTTAGTAAAATACGAACAGCACCCTATTTTCCCGGTGACTGGATATCCGGCGTTTTAGCATTATCCAAATGAGAATTTAAGAGTCGCCCGCAAGCTCCGAAACTCGCCACCCGGTAGACTGAGTATTTTTTTCCCCGAAAAGGTAATATCAGGATTAACTTAAAACCTTTTTGACCCTCCGCTGTTGAATGATTAATGTACCAAAACCATTAAGGCTTTTGTCGGTGTTAAATAGGTATGAGAAAATTCTCAGTGTAGTCACTGCGAATCAAAAGAATGGAGGGCATTCATTTGTTCTGTAGCGTGTTGGTGGCCCGGGCGAACATCTGAGAGTCATCGTAAACAGTGGCGGCCCGTGCTTCTATTGCTTTGACTTATATTAGGATTTTATTGAGATTACGCCCGCATCGCTTCTAAGTAAATTACTTTGGATTCAATTTCCTTCTTGACATTTGAACTACTTCGTAAACAAAACACAATTCAGCTGTTTTCTGACCTCAGATAACATCCGTCCGGAACAACAGTTAGGTTTGTGTAAAGAAGAGTTTTCATAAAGTTATATTGACATTAATGGTTTTATTTTTATATCTGGAATTTTTACCAGTCTATTTAAATACTCATTTGCATTTTCGATGTTAAATGCAAATTTTCTGTGAGCGTAAAAAATAAAAACTTTTTTACAAAAAAAACAACCGACTTCTTAAAAAAAACTAACAGGTGAAAAATAACTCCAGTTTCGGAAGTCTGTGGCTTTGGTGGTTTTGTTTTGTTCATTATTGTTCACCGACTTTCGAAACTGGAGTTATTTTTCACCTGTTAGTTTTTTTTAAGAAGTCGGTTGTTTTTTTTGTAAAAAAGTTTTTATTTTGTAATTTTTAGTTTCTTTGTGTGTAAAGAAAGTCTTTCAAAACTTGAAAGAATCATTGAAATTGGATAACAATTGCTAAAGAAGTTCTATCTAATAATTAATCTATACATCTCTGCCGGCCCCTTTTAAAATAGAATGGCGTAATGTTATGTTGTGGGAATACAAAAGCTCAGCATAGACATCTGACTATAGCAATCGCGAATAATTTGCTGTTATGCGTTGAAGAGTTCCGTTGCCTGTCTTCTACATCAGTTTTTCTTCACCAAAGGATACTTTCTAAATGAAAATGCTTGATTTGTTTCTAAAAATGTTAAAATCGGTGCGTGTGTGCCTATGTTTTTTGAGGAGTTCCCTCAATTCCTCGAAGATCCCTCATCAGATATGAGTTTTGATACAAATGGGACCAATCTGCTACTATACCCTATCAAACAAAAAAATAATTTTGAAAATCTGTCCATAAATGACGGAGTACTGAGGTAACAAACCCTAAAAAAAAAAAAAAAAAAAATACAACCGAATTGAGAACCTCCTCCTTTTTTTGAAGTCGGTTAAAAATCTTTGTACCTAAATGGCTTTTGTTGGTAATTAAAAACAGACCAGTGCGCGTCGGATTTGCACACGAAAGGTTCCGTACAGTTCTTGGCTGATGTTTTACATACTTTTATGACAACAATCTGACAATGATCAACATCGAACAAACCGACAGTTGTAAATCACATTTCCAAGAACATCAAATATTAACCCTTACCTGCTTATATATATTCGAAATTTGCAAATTTGTCCGTAAACACCCCCAATACGATACCACTCGTAAAGACATCCAGTCAAAGTATACCTTACGACATGAAAATAGACTAAACCTACCTTTTTCCCGACTAAAAATGCACTCGTCTAGTCCCCTAGCAATGTCGGTAAAATATATAATAAATTACCGAAACACATAAAATAACTAAATAAAGCAAATATATTTTTAAATAAGCTAAGACGTTTTCTAGAAATAAAATGCTACTACACAATAAACGAATTTTTCTATGTTAAACTAAACTAAAACCAATTAAAACAAATACATTACAAACATAATTATATTTTATACAAATATCATATATTAAATACACATACAAAACATAAAAAAGATACACCCACATAAAATTAATCAATAATTATAATACATACACATAAATACATAATATATTATTAGAAATTATATACAAATATCAAATACTAAATACACATATAAAACATAAAAAAGATACACCCACATAAAATTAATCAATAATTATAATACATACACATAAAGACATAATATATTATTAGAAACAAATATATCTCGTACATATTATATATAACACATTATACACATTATAAATATTGCAGTATTAGTACTTGCTTACTATATTTAAATAAGTTAATATGATTTAAGAAATTAAGTTACTGCTGCATTAGCCCTCTTCCTCTCTTCTAAGTTTTTAATGTGCCCGACAGGGTCCATAATGATTCTGTACCTTTATATTCTTAAGACCATTTATGTACAGATGCCAGCACATCAAGTTACCCCAATGTGTCAAATTTCTTTTATCTTTTTTCTACTTTATGATAAACAGAATAAGGCTCATATTCACTTGGGAAAATTTGACAAATTGGGGTAACTTGATGTGCTGGCGTCTGTACATTGTGGAAAGCAATAAATATTGAGTATTAAACGATTTGACATCAAATGCAACTTTAACTTGAATTCCTCATAAGTGGCTTTTGTAGATAACTATTTATTAATAACTAGCTACCCCGGCAAACTTCGTTGTGCCTTAGAATCAATTTATTGCTCTTATATTTTTTTTAAATATTAGATATACATACGTTTAATAAGACGACACCAAATAGATCCAAACCAATAATAACTACTACTACTTTTTAACCGACTTTCAAAAAAGGAGGAGGTTCTATGTTCGTGTGTATGTATTTTTTTTTTATTTTTTTTTTTTATGTATGTTACCTGATTTCTCCGCCATTTGTGGACCGATTCTCGAAATTCTTTTTTTGTTTGAAAGAGTAGACTCCCGAGGTGGTCCCATTTTAATTTGGTGAAGATCTGGTGCTGATCTTCGGAGATATACAACGGAACTCTTCAAAAATAGACGGCAAATCCGTCGTGATTGCTGGAATCGCTTGGATGTTTATTGTTTATACAACATCATGACGTATTATCACGCCTGTATGCTCTGATGGGGTACGCAGATGTGTACAATATACCTAGATTTCGACAGTTAGGTATGTTAATTTTCATTTATTAGGGATAAGTGGATATATAACCCTATTTATCATGACATGTAATGTTAACAATAAGTATAAAATAAATTCATGTTTTAATCAATTCATTCATCAAATATTTGTATGGGAACAACTAAAAATAGAAAAATAAAAAACTTTTTTGCAAAAAATAAAACCGACTTCAAAAAAAGCACTAAACGGTGAAAAATAACTCTAAATTAGGAAGTCGGTGGCCCATCATGAATAAGACAAAACCACCAAAGCCACAGACTTCCTAATTTAGAGTTATTTTTCACCGTTTAGTGCTTTTTATGAAGTCGGTTTTATTTTTTATGTAGCGAGTCTCTACTGTGATCTTATTTAAACATTTTGTGTTCAATAGAATTAAAATTACAACATGTCGACGGTAAAAAGGCAAAAAAAGGGTCAAGCGCCACATTTTGCGATCTTAACTTTTTTATTGACCCCAACTCCACTATTTTTTCTCTTTCGAATGGTCATAGTATCGTTTTTCTAGCATGAAAAAAAATCACTTGCACCAAAGAATTATTTGTACTGAATTGCCAAATCGTTACTTACCAAAAGTGCTCAAGCGACACCGACTTTACCTTGCTTGGTTGAAGGACCATTTTTTATATTACGTTTTTGTATTGCCTTGTCATTTGGCATAATTTTAAAAACAATATTAGAAAAAAATATGTCGTTTGTATCCATATTCCTTTTATTTGTTTAGTAATCATTTTTCACTTAACACTATTGATAAGAAAATGAAATACTATAACGTCGCTTACACCAATATTGATTGATTTTCAACTAAACATAATTGGCGTTTGGCCCCTTTCTTAAATAATTTTATTTTCATTACGTTGCATTTGATTCACTCAGTACGCGCGCCAGCGCCGTTGCAAGTGGGTGTATGTTTTGCGTGCGTGAAAGCAAGTTCAAGCGTGTTTAAAACGCGATCGCAGTTTTTAACACAGATTAACATTTTAATTATAAAACATGTCTGCAACTCCCGAAAACGTGAAATTGAGACGTATTTTAGACCGAAAAAGACTGTTGCTCGTACGAAGAAGGTTATTACTTGATTATAATGATAGCAATAGAGAGGTCGATGAAATTCAAGATGACGTGATTCCCGTACTATCATCGGTAAGTTCAACCTCATTTTATTTATTTTATAAAAATAAATTTAACGTTTCTTAGGATACCCGTGCCCAAGAAGGGCAGTCGAGCTGACCCGGCTAACTACAGACCCATCTCTGTAACGTCCATCCTCTGTAAGAGTATGGAACGGGTGTTTAACACTAAGCTCCTGGCATACCTAGAAGCTAATGACATCCTCAGTGATCGGCAATACGGCTTTCGTCGAAATCGGTCTACAGGGGATCTTCTAGCGTATGCCATTCACATCTGGAGTAAGGCCATCGAGAAGCATGGGGAAGCGCTTGCCGTCTCCCTCGATATTTCGAAGGCTTTTGACAGGGTCTGGCACAAAAGTCTCATTGGTAAGCTTCCTTCTTTCGGTCTGCCCACTGTTCTATGTGACTGGATTGCTGACTTTCTGAGTGGTCCATCCGAGTTGTAATTGATGGCTGCTCATCCGGTCAGTTAGACATCAATGCTGGGGTCCCTCAGGGGACGGTACTCTCGGCAACATTATTCTTGCTGCATATTAATGAACTGCTTAAGCCCGGTACCTTTGGGTATGCAGACGACAGCACTGTTGCCGAGAGCTACATGTCTAACGCACGGGCTAGTGGGTCACAGATCCAGTCTCTCCGAGTAGCTATGGTCGAGCGCTTGAACTTGTCCTTGAAGGCAGTCGCCGAGTGGGGTGATGCCAATTTGGTCAAGTTCAATGCTGCGAAAACCCAGGCGTGTCTGTTTTTCGCCAAGCGGAGCCTATTTTACCCGGCTCCATCTTTTCGGGGTGTAACCGTGCCGATAACCGACCATCTTGATCTTCTTGGTGTAACGTTGTCATCCACTCTCAATTTTAGCTCTTACATCGAGGCAAAGGCTCAAATAGCTGAAAAAAAGTTAGGTATCTTAGCAAAGGTGACCCGTTACTTCACGCCGGAACAGCTGCTCAACCTCTATCAAGCGCAAGTTCGGTCGTGTATGGAGCACTGCTCTCATTTTTGGGACGAATCCGCCAAATACCAGCTTGATGCGCTTGAGTCTATTGAGAAACGAGCCAAGAAGATCATCGGCAATGATGCACACGTTGAGTCAAAACTTCAAAGTCTTGAGCATCGACGCCGAGTTGCTAGCCTGTCGGTTTTCTATCGGTTATATTTCGGAGAGTGTGCATCGGAATTGCACGATTTAATTCCACCAAGCCCTTTCCATCATCGGACCACCAGACGTACAGCACTGCGCCACCGGTACATGATAGATATCCCAACCATACGTACTAAACGCTATGGAAACACATTCATTGTGCGAACAGCCAAAGAGTGGAATTCACTGTCGGTGTCGGTGTTTCCTGATAGCTACAACCTAGGGGTCTTCAAGTCAAGAGTGAACAGGTTGCTTCTAGGCAAGCGTGCTTCATCGTCGACCACATCATCGCTTACCATCAGGTGTGATAGTGGTCAAATGCGTGCTTATCAGTAATAAAAAAAAAAGTAGCTACGGGATGGTAATAGCGTAATTAAATACTGTTATTATTAATTTTTCAGACTGACAATCAACTAAAACCAGCGCACATTAACGAAAACCAATTTACGAGGATTACACAAGATCAAAGTGAAATACAGAGTGACCTAAACAATGTAAAGGTATTTTACATGCTTTTAATTTCCTTATGATATGTAGGTGTGTGTTACGCCTCTGCCTACCCTTTCAGGAAAAAAGCCTTGATGCTATGTGTGTATGTTAATTAGCTTGACTATACTATGTCTGTGGATTCAGAAAATACTCAAATAAAATTAGTTTTCCCGGATATAAAAAAAAAAACACTGCTTTGTACAAGGAACCATTATTAATCAGTAAAGCTAAATACATGGACTAGTCCGCATCAAACTAAAAAAACTATGTGACTCTGGAGTGATACCAAGAAGATATCATAAAGAATATCTGAAAATGCCTTACGAAACGGGAAAAAGGGACGAATTGGATTGAAACTGATGAAGAGGATGAAGAAGAAAATACTCATTAATAATAATTGTATGAAAAGAGATTGGTTAATAATTTTTGATTTTCACTTTGTTATTGTAGTAAGAGATAAGTACCTACCAAATTATTATGGTTTATTTTGGATAATAATTGTTGATTTTTTATTTTATTAAGAATTAAGTACCAAATAATTGTGGTTTATTTACTCAAATAATGTGATAACATGCTGATGTATGTACTAACAGTTAGGTAACTGCTTTTTTTTGGATCTCAGTTTTGTTCCTTGTATTGTTTTAGTTTAATACATAATTCATAGTTCTATTACCTACCTGCTGTGCCAAATATAAAATAACACTGTATTAAGATATGGTAGCTTAAGCCAAAATCTGAATTAGCTCTATGATCTGTTGTGCCAAATAAAATAAAATATTACTTTATTAACATGAAGCTTAGGCCTAAATCTAAATATTCTAACATTAAATATTGTTACTTGACCCCTCGCAAATGCGATAAATATGGTAAAAACCTGGAGTCAAACGACATCTATCTTTGAAACTATCGATCTCAGGCTTATTTTGATGTAAAATTATTAAAGAACATTGTATTTTAGTAAACTTTTCTAAAGATTGTAATGTGATTCAATAAAGCAATAAAGAGATATATTTTTTTTAAACTTTATTTTTATTCTCCTGAACAATATGATCTGTGGTGCTTGACCCCTTTTGCCTTTTACCCGTCGATGTATAAATAACCTAACCTAACTGACCATACCTATCCTATAGCTAACCTAACTACCTAACCTAACTACCTTACTAAAATGCATTGATTTAAAAAATTCTAAATTCATAATTTTAAACTGAACTATTGCCTTTAATGTTACATACAATTTGTACCTATAGTTTTCCCGGTCTACTTTAATTAAAGTCCTAACAGTAAAATAAGTTCTATTTGCATACAATTATTAAAGTTCGTCTCTGTTGTCATTGTTAATTACGTAAATTGATTTCTGAAATATAAGACTTTTTTATGCTACATAAAACCTCTAAGTTCAGTAACAAAATAAATTTCAGAAGGTAGTTACGTATAAATTGACAACCTTACCTTCTTAGGTTTAGCTTAAGACTTGTCAATGTCAAATTGTTACCTGATACTGAACTGGGAAGTTTGACTCCTGTCATGTCATCCAAGATGGCGCTGCGTTTGAAAAATGTTTGAGACAACGAATATTCTCGATATTTATTTTTTCGAGGACTTTTCGTGTTTTTTATTAATTATTATGCTATTCCTGACAAAGACAAATCCAAAAAGACCAAACTCATTCAAACTGATCTAGCCGTTCTTGAGTTATAAGTGGTGTAACTAACACGACTTTCTTTTATACATATATATAGATAAGCAGTACTGTATTGTATTTCTGATGTGACTGTAGTATTTTATGAGAATATTTATTTAACACTACTATTCAGATTTGTTATGCCTGATGGCAAATCTAATTTTAATTTCAAAGTTTATGA
Organism: Euplexia lucipara; assembly: GCA_921972225.1. NCBI lineage: Eukaryota > Metazoa > Arthropoda > Insecta > Lepidoptera > Noctuidae > Euplexia > Euplexia lucipara. The sequence goes on from OV179158.1 coordinate 240,741, forward strand.
TAGCTTTAAATTTAATGAAATAGACTTTTCTTGGCTCTTTGGCCGCAAGCCTAATAGACGCAAGCGCATGGGCTAATCACGAGGTCTTTCAATCTTACATTGCTCAATACAACACCGACTCTGGACTTGTGGGGCACCGCCCATTATATGGGACTTAACATGACTAGCAAAACACAACCTTTGCTTAATTTTTTTATAGGAAACAAAGGAAAGATGTTATTTAGGTATGTTAAAAAACATGTCATGCCGCCTAAACCTTAAAGCAGAAAGATGATCATCAGAAATCTTGGTCTTTGGCCTGTGGCGTACTATTTCGCACCAACCTACTTTTCAGAACATTCGAGAAAGAGTCACAAACCTCGGGTGCGTTGACGTTGTAGCAGATGTTGACTTGCGCCTGGTGGTGCAGCGCGCCGCGCGCGGGCCGCAGCAGGCCGCACGAGCAGGCGCGCTCGTGGCACGTGTCGCACGGCATGCGGCCCACGCACAGCGGGGACGGAGGGTTCTCGCCATGCCATCGGAACGGCTCCGCCCACCAGCAGATCTGAAGCAGGTACCTCTTTAGTATTACAAAGTTCCAAAATATAGATATACAGGGTGTCTCATTCAAATGGGTCAGTATGGGAAAGTCTGAAACTATAAGACATACGAAGATCTGTTCTGAGGAACCATGTCATCGATTTTAATAAAAAGAGAAACTGCATTCATACATTTAAAAAAAAATCTGTACTCTGTTCGGGAATCAAACCCGGTTATTTTCAAAAAAAAAACCTACACTATTTCTATTTAGATATGGCTTGTGTAGGTCTTAAGCAGTAAATGTCTGTATAAAACATGATGTCTAAAATGAATAAAATGCATTGTTTCCACATAGGTACTTTAATTTACTTTAGTGGGTGCTCGAAGTGACCACCGCCTTTTTCAATACAATGTTCAACACGTTTAGGTAACGATCTTACAATTGCATTTTGTATCTTCATGTGGTGAATTTGCGTTAAAATTTTCACTATGGCTACTTTTAGGCCTACAACGGTGTCCATAGCTTGTTTTGTACACTTCATCCTTAACGTAACCCCACAAGAAATACCTAGTCCAAAGGCGGTATTGAAAAAGGCGGTGGTCACTTCGAGCACCTACTAAAGTAAATTAAAGTATGTGGAAACAATGCATTTTATTCATTTTAGACATCATGTTTCATACAGAAATTTACTGCTTAAGACCTACACAATCGATATCTAAATAGAAATAGTGTAGGTTTTTTTTTTCAAAATAATCGGGTTCGATTCCCGAACAGAGTACAGATTTTTTTTAAAATGTATGAATGCAGTTTCTCTTTTTATTAAAATCGATGACATGGTTCCTCAGAACAGATCTTCGTATGTCTTATAGTTTCAGACTTTCCCATACTGACTCATTTGAATGAGACACCCTGTATAAACATTTTGATGAATTAGACTTAGCCTGATAGGTTGATATCTGTTTTAAAGTTCTAGCCCAGATAACCAATTATTTAAAATAGTTGGAACGGGAGTGGTTGAACCCTCCATAATGCTGTGATAAGCGTCCATTGCACGCTCAGACTGCCATGAAACGACAGATTACGTGAACTGTCCATTCAGCAGTAAAACTGCAGTGAATCTAATCTTTAATTGCTATTTAATGCCAGTTTCAGCAAGTTTAGATTAACGATAAGCTGCAGAAACATAAAATTGAGCTCTCTTCTATTTAATACGACGATAATGTGAGGGATCGCTCTAATATTGCCCATTTATCAGGAAAAGCGTGATTTAACTTCATCAAGATTTCATTGCTATTCCGACCTAATGTTGTGAACGCAAGACTAAGGACTATTTACAAAAACCGTCGCGGCCAAAGTCGAGAGAAAAGAATTGAAGTTAAACGAATAAATCCGTCTCAGTCCGCGCTGATAGCACTAATCCCGCGCCTGGAATAGAAATGCTGATCTAAATGCTTAAGTTTAAATTGTGTGTAAATTGGGATCAGCATTCATCTTTTGGCCCTGCTGTCATGTTTAAAGTAGAATGTGAACGTAATAACAGCTTGCTGGCAGGTAATATCCACCATTACTGTGACATGGCTGTGCGTTACTTTTTAGGAGTGAGTTTTGACATACATAATTTATTATAATTATGTATGTTTACTAACATTATGGATCATCGTGTAATTTTAACTTAACGACGTATGTAGTGTTCGCAAAAGAGAACTCCAATCAAAGCCATACCAAAGAAAAGGCTTACGTGTTGGTATGTGTTGTTGAAGAGTTGGAAGGCGGTGTGCATGCGCGTGCCGGGCGCCACCACGCCGAGCCACGCGCGCTCCGGCAGCAGCGCGGGGTGGCGCGTGGCGCACTGCCGGCTCACCGCGCACTGCGACACCCACTCCTTGTCCGAAGCCACCATGCTGCAGTCATACAAAGCATGAAGCACTTTATGATGATTAAACCTTTTTACCAAGCAGTCTAACAGGGATACTATTCGAGATCTCAGGAAGAAACGTACATGTATTGCCACTAAAACAGTACACACTTAACATAACACACAATAATATCACGCCTGTAAGCCCTGAAGGGTTAGGCAGAGGTGCGCATGGTAATGGGGGCGAGCTTAACCGGGCTCAAACCCAGACTCCGGGCTGCTACTGAGAAATTCCAGATAGAAAAACTCAATAACGCTTTGCCCGACCCGGAGATCGAACCCAGAACCTCATGTTTAGCAGTAGCGCTTGCGACCACTAGGCCAACGAGGCAGTACAAAACTGTACATGGTTTTAAAAATGGCAACCTTTAAAATATTTCCACAAAAAGTTATTTCATTAAACAGCTGCACGCTCTTAGAAAGTTGCGATAACATCTAAAAAGGTTTGCCAACAGAACAGGAAATTGTGTTCGCGGCAGTTAATTAAAGTTGTTTGCGGTGCAGCAGCTTTAAGGTACAACTTAGCAAAGCTGCAAACTTGCCGAACATGTACCAAGTAAATATTCGTCATCCAATATTTGTTGGTTAAAGCCTTGAGGGGTTTGCTGAAATTAGAAGAGTTGAAAATAATGTTGAAATTGAAACCACTTTTAATTTAGAAAAGTTCTCTAAGAAAATTGCGTAACTTTTTCTGAAACTGACGGCCTGCGTTTTAATGTCTGGGAGGCTTGTTGCGAGATTACGTTGTTCGTTTAAATAACATCTTTGTTGGGTGCTGCGTCTTTTAATAGTCTGCGCAAACACAGCCATTTTTTTCAATTACTGCTGGACAGGATCATAAGATTATGCCAGTTTCAAGAACAGTTATAAGCGTTGCTTATTTTTGGTGCTCAACTATTTCCAAGATCCCGCAAGCATAATGTGCTCTTTAATTAACTACTGTCACCCTAACAGACTATTCTCGCGTACACCAGCAGGAACTTCCTTACTTTGAGATGCTCAAACACTTACGTGATGACATCAGTCTCTGGAAAGTGGTTCGGCAGGCTGGGCAGCGGGTAGCGCACCGTGGCGGTGCAGGTGCGCGCGGGGTCCAGGCACAGCGGTGCTGGCGGGGGCACGCGCCCCGTCGCCTGCCACGTGACGCGCGCGCCCTCGCATCCAAACAGCTGAGTCGCCTTTATATCAATCAGCACAGATTCCCGTCTACAATATCACAAGAACTATCTGTACCGTTTTCAAAAAGATGTTTGGAAAGAATTTTAATCCGTGTATTTGTGTATTTGTGTTTTGATGCGATTATTTTTATTCTTGAACGGGCCTCAACGTGACAACGTTTAGATCAGCATATATTAAACTTTAAATCTTATACAAACACACAAAAGCTGACTCAGTTACTCTTTTTTGAGTGATGTAGAAAAGGCTATTAACTTTTAGTTTTAACTAAAAGTTAATAGCCTTTTCTACATCAGCATACCTTCCTTGCTGATAGATACAGAAGTGAATAACTCAATGAGACAGACAGAGATTAACTGCCGAGGGCCGGACAAGACTTATACGACGATGCTCGCTCTTAAAGTTTACTTTAAGATAATTTTGCTGAATGTAGTAAGAACCCGTCAGTGGTAGAAACTCTGAAACTGTACCTTCTAGAATGGTAAAGCGTGAGGATGGGCGGGTCCAGCACGAAGCGCACGGGCACCACGTCCCACCACACCTTCATCTGAGCGCACACGATCTCACACACCTCGTGCATCGATTTCTGAACGCAATACAATCACTTAAACTAAGCTCATGAGATCATACTACAACTTTCAGAAAATGTATATGTTGAAACCTCTTTACTTTTATTTATTTTTATTTATTTATTTATTTATTTATTGGCCTATCTACAATTGTTACACTGTTACACTTCATAGTACAATCAATTTACTCAAGCATAAAATTAAAACAATTAAAACAATGTAACAGATAGTGCAGAAACAACGCTTATCCGTAAGGACTTAAATACTATTTACCATGTACAAATGAAAGTACTAGCCAGTAATGTAAGTTCTATTAGTTTTAAATATTTTAACAAAGTGTCACATATTTTTTATATTTGATAACACTGTTTTTTGTCCTTCAACACACATTTATTTTATTAATAATTTTCCTACTTGGTTGGTCTGCCTACCTCCCCCGCAGTATAATTAAACAGTGAACAGCAATGCCATACTATATAAATTACTTTGTAAAAATGTAGGTGAAGTAAATACAAATTGAGCTGTAATTTCAAAGTAATGCTACGGATTGACAGTAACTTCATACTAGTTTTCAAAGGGCGGTTTTTACTAAATCTGAAGTGTCAGTAAGAACACAGACGACCGTTTAATTTGTTCTTAGTGACCGAACGTTTGGTCTACGAAACTTTTTAAAAGATATACCTAATTTTTGTCAAGTTACGACTCTCAAAGATCTACAAACGACAAGCGCAACGGGACCAATGGCTTAACGTGCTTTCAAGCTTGGGTGTGTCTTGATAAGTATAATGAATCTATCTACGGATCCACGTCTTCAAGTGTAGCTTAACCTTTGATCGACCTGTGTGGCTGTTATTATTAGCTACAGCTCCTCGAGTTAAATTGACGTCGATTTGTTAGAAATTGCATGTTTACGGTCTTATGTGTTCTCCCTCATCGAAAAGTCGCTACATATAAAACCATTCCCAAAAAGAAATTCAACGTTGTGTCCACGACATAGGTAATAACGATAACCCCAATTCAGCGCTTTCTATAAGTATCAGAAAACTGAAATTTCACAAATCTACGACTTTGGCATCTTTTCAGAAAGTAAAGGAAACCGAATACTTTGTAACAGTCGATTGAGGAAAATCTCGAATCCTTTCAACCGATTGCGTCGTACATCGGCCCCATGGTGGCGCTCGTTAAATGTACCGCTTTATGGTGGCGTTTCTCTGTAATGGCGCACATTCCGCTGGAATCACAGCGTTTGTACCAAACGCAAGAAACAGGTAATGTTCTTTATTTATGAGAGTTTCGCTGTATTATTGTGTTGTCCCGAATGTTAATGCCTTTTTCTAATTTCCTAAAATTGTATAAGCTAAAAGTCTGTGGTAGTAAACGTTTTTTGCGTTTAGTCGCCAACGTCAGAAGTGCCAGTTCGGCAAGTATTTTAAAATGAGGACACCACATTACCTTGACTCCTGGTATCGGATCTGACTCGATCTCCTTCGAGCTGACTATCATGGGCTCGTAATCAGCCGGGAAGCTCTCTTTAGGTATGTCCCTCAGTATCAACCTAAAACATTATTATTTATTCAACAAAACATGGATAAGTACAAAATAAAATTCAGGCTTTCTTTTACTTTCTCCTCCAATAGAAAAATCCATTAATAACCTGGAATTTGTGGTCAGGCCGCCACCGCACTAGATCAACAAGGCAGTGAAAGTTACAGAGTGAGAAACATTGTGACTGGCTTTATAGTACAATAACTGATAGCGGATACTGTCAAAGAAAAGATACACCTTATAAACTCAGACACGAAAGTCGTATGGAACACACGTATCTATGTCATAAAACTACAGGTACTCACATGAGCACGGCGCGCTGCACGCCAAGTTGCGTGCCCACGTTGGGCACGTGCACGTGCGGCGCGCACGACGAGCGCGGCATGACCTGCCCGCTCCCCGGTTCCACGCGCACGAGGTTTACGTTCTTGATCTGTCTCTTATACATCTCGGGATCCTGCAGAGTTGTTCTGATTAAACCGGTCATCATTGAAATTAATCAGCTAAGAATTGCAATTCCCTGCCGGGGTCGGTGTTTCCTGATAGCTACAACCTAGGGGTCTTTAAGTCAAGAGTGAACAGGTTGCTTCTAGGCAAGCGTGCTTCAAGGTCAACCACATCATCGCTTACAATCAGGTGAGATAGTGCTCAAACGCGAGCCTATCAAAAATAAAAAAAGATAAATAAAAGGAGAACAATTTAATGCTGAAATTATGTTTAAAATCCTTACTTGTGGCACACCGCCGGCGCGAATTAAGTTTCGCGAAACCGTGTTCAATAAGAGGGACTGACTTTAAAATTATTAACTTACATAACTGAATTGTAAACCGTTTTATATACGACAGCCTAAATTACACCAACTGTACTGGCTCATAGTGTACCTGTACACTATGAGCCTAACTGACTTACAGTTTGTGCATGAGCTTAATAAATGTGAAATAGCCCGCAAATCCAGTTACAAACTAAAAAACGCCACTTGGTAAATCATGGGACATCACCTACACCAAGACGAAAAAGCTCAACACACGTCAAAACCTCTGAAGCTGAGCATGTTACTGAAAGAAGCAGCTGGTGGAAAAACATCATTATGTAAAATATTTTAATGAAAAGATGACGTGGAGACGGGCAAACGATGAAACGGAACGGAGCTCTCTCCTTGTACCATGCAATTCTAATTCTAACTGATTTAAAAAATTAATAAAATATTCGAGTACCTAATATATTAACCTACAATGTTACTGGACCTTATTTGTGTCTTTTTCTTTGTGCCATTTTCATTAATTAAAAATAAACTGTGCACCGGAGTCCCTTTGATGTAAATTAGCGTTCATTATTTCAGCGAGTTTTCTAATTAAGAGAAGTTCTTTATTTATCCTTATTAGAGAAAATTTTAAAAGAAATGTTTTTTTCAAATGCTAATGTGGAAGACAATAAAACTTTCGTCGAAAACGCTTTGATAGTGAAACTAAAGCAGTCTTATCTTACAAGTAAAACTAGTCCGCTTCAGATTTTCGGTCACGTACGCAGTTTACTTGGAACTTAAGAACGACTTAACCCCTTACATTTTCAGATAGATATAGTGTTGAACGGCTATTTAAGTCTTCAGAAGACTTAAAGCAGTTTTAATTTATTTTTGGTAGGGCACTAGGTGAATTTCTATCTTAGTTTGTGACCAAAAACGCCTCCGCGGTAAAGAAAATGAAAATACTCACCAATAGCTGACGAAATGAACTGAGAATATCCAGTAAAAAGGGCATTAAACACGCTTACAAACTTACGACACCAGCATATAGCACACAGCTTGAAACAACTCACGAACCGAGATTCCATCACGGAACACGAGACTTGTTATTATGGTCAGTAGCGAAATAGATCGCCACTACAAGGTGTACTGAGCCCGGCTGTCACACCGGTATGACTCTGATATTTGTTTTAACAGCTGGGACACAAGTTTCCCACCTACCACAAAGTGCAAAGTTCGACGGCTCAATATTAATCTGCCCTCAATACATGACGCTGGCAGAATAGTCGACATAGGTTCACTTGCCAAAGAGGAAAAAAAAATAAAGTTACGCACTGTTAGTTTTCTTATGTTTTATTATCTTGAGTTATCTTATGTTTCTTATGTTTCTCAGAAACATTCATAAAAAAAGGATCAGAAAGTAACATAATACTAAAAAATTACAAGTTAGTCTCATCTTTTTCTAGACCTCACCAACGACGCGGCGGAACATGCATAATGGTTAAAAAGAACCTCGAATGTAAACGTATCCCTAACTTAGTTACACCTTTATTGTATGACTTCGAATATAGTGCTATAGAAATAATCACTCTTAAACTCATTGTTGTCTGTATTTACCGTACTCCAAATTCAAATTTATGTCTGTTTTTAAAAAACCTAGAGAATATTTTAAGAAAAATAACAAAACAAAATAAAAATAATATAATACTGTGCGGTGACTGGAATATTGACGCGTTAAAGCGGAATAATAATTATAAAGAATTAGAACTTATCTTGCATAACTTTAATATCTCCAACCATATAACAAAACCCACGAGAAAATCATCATGTATAGATCTCATCGCTAGCGATGTACCTGAGGTTCTACCTCAGGTACATATCCTTGCATTATCTGACCATGAGACAGGTCAATCCATTAGCTTTGATTCATTTGTAGATACTACAAAATGCAGAAAACAGTTTTGGTTTGAAAAAAGAAGAGATCTAAGTCAAAACAACATTGAAAAGTTTGTATCATGCATATCGTCTCTCTCATTTTCAGAAATATATAAATCTGATGATACTGATCCAGCATTCAATCACCTTCATGATACACTATCCCTATTTTACGATCTCTGTTTCCCCCTCCTAAAAGTAAAAATTACTAACAAACCGGTAAAAACTAAATGGATTACAAAAGGAATAAAAAGATGTTGCATTAAGAAAAGAGGTATGTACCTAAAATATAGACTTTTAAATTCTAACAAAAACCAACACTTAAGGAAATACCACATTTACAGTAAAATATTGAGACGATGTATATTACAGGCTCAGAAAATTGATAACACTCGCTATTTACTTAAATCGAACAATACTTGTAAAGCCGCCTGGGATATAATAAAAAAGAATAGTGCAGATATCGATAGTAACGCTGAAATTACCTCTATCAAGATTGATCAGTGCACATACACTGACGGCGATACAATTGCCAACCAATTTAATGACTTTTTTATTAAAATGACAAACAAACCAAAAATTCCTAATTCTGAAGCACCAATTAACTACCAACATACCATTACTAACATATCGGATAGCATTTTTTTGACACCAACTGACGAAGATTCCGTGTATAAAGTTATTAATTCCTTAAATTCAACAAACTCAACTGGCTATGACAATATTAATACCAAAATTCTTAAACGTTGCTCTAAATATATATCTCGGCCACTGGCTCACATTATTAATTTATCACTGTTTCAAGGTTTATTTCCCACGAAACTAAAATTTTCTGTTGTCAAACCATTATATAAAAAAGGAGAAAAAAATGATATGAACAATTATCGTCCAATTACTTTAATACCCGTAATTTCCAAAATTTTTGAAAGAATTATGTACGTTAAATTGCACTCCTTTACAATAAAACATTCAATCTTAAAAGAGGAACAATTTGGTTTCAGAAAGGGTAAATCAACAACTCTCGCATGTTTTTCTCTTGTGAAAATGATCACATCAAGTCTTAACGAGAAAAAGTCTATAGCATCAATATTTCTTGATATGTCAAAAGCTTTTGACTTCGTTGATCATAATCTGCTTCTTTACAAACTGAATCGCTATGGTATTAGGGGAAATGCGTTACATTGGATAAAAACTTATTTGCATAATCGTCAGCAATGTGTTGAGATAACTAGACATGATAAATCAGAAAAAAATATACATAGATCTGCCTATCGTCAAAACTCCTGTGGCGTTCCCCAAGGCAGTATATTAGGACCTTTTTTGTTCTTACTGTATATTAATGATTTGCCCAACGTGACTCCATATTCATGCATTCTATACGCCGACGATACAACTCTTAATATTGAACTCACTGATAAAAATATTCCCAAATACGAAAAACTGATAAATGACACAATTAATAAAATAATAGAATGGTTAAAAGACAACAATTTACATGTCAATATTGGGAAAACCAAACTTATTCAGTTCCAAACGTATAATAGCAAACATCACGGATTAAAAATAAGATATGAAAGTGACACTATAGAAGAGGTTGAAAATGCTACTTTCTTAGGTATAACTTTGGATAAACATTGCAACTGGAAAGAACATATTGACAAATTATGTACTAAACTGCAAAGATTTGTGTTTGTTTTAGGCAGAATAACTCGCATAGCTGGTATCAACGCAGCACTTTATGCGTATCATGGTTACGTAGCTTCAATTCTTCGTTACGGTGTTATCATATGGGGCAATTCTGTTGATATTATTAAAGCATTCCGAGCCCAAAAAAAATGTATTCGTTCAATAACCAAAGCCCAACCGTTGGACAGCTGTGTTCCACTGTTTAAAAGTTTAAAAATACTACCACTACCATCATTATATATATTTGAACTTTGTATCTTTGTGCGTAGGAACATAGGTTTATTCAAATTACATAATAATGTTGTAATAAGAAAAAGTAGAGATATCCACAAATTATGTGTACCCCAACAAAGAATTAAACTATTTTCAAATAACGTTTACTGTATGGCTATTCGTATTTATAATAAATTACCCAATGTTTTTAAAGATCTAAATTTCTTGAATTTTAAAAAGAAATTATTTGACTTCCTATTGTCTAAGTGTTATTACTCAACTGATGAGTTCTTCAATGAAAAGTTTGACTCTAAATTTAAATTGGACGACGACTTGCCCATATACTTATAATCATTGAATTTAATTTAATACCTATGTGACATTGTTTTGAATTACTTTATATATTGTATTTACTCATTCCTGACATATTTTATATTCCTTGACATTTTATCTGAGAACTCTTGATATTATAATTTAGATTGCCTTGACATTGTATTAATAACTCCTGACATAATTATCTAGTATTCCGTTAATATTGTATTCGATAACTCTTGACATTTTAATTAGTATGCATTTGACATGTACCTATGTAATTCCTTCAAATTGATTTAATCCTTGAAAAATATTTGTACGCTGGAAACAGCAGAATATTTTGGACATAAAATTGCGTGTAACATCTTGTAAAACAATATTCTTACAAATAAATTTATTATTATTATTATTATTTTATTATTAGTTCTTTAGTTTTTTTTAAGAAGATTTTAGTAGTTCCGATTTTTTTTTCTTTTTGTTTTTTTTACATACGGCTAATACTTGCTTCTCAATTTAATGTCGACTTTGGCCCGACGTGACGTAAATTTTCATGGCTCAACGATAAGAAGGTGTTATTTTTAACTTTTTAAATGTTTTACTTTTTTGCGGTGAAGGTTTTTTAAATTTTTAATTTAAATTTTATTTTTAATTTTTAAACGCATATTTTTGTTTTATAGAGTTTACAGTTATGAGATTTTTTCAGTGCATTGTATGTATAATCGAATGCTGGTTAAAATGAATCCAAACACGACATATCTGATATTATTTTGTCAAGAGTCTACCTACTGGTGTGCTGGATAGCCTCGCTGCAGCAGCAGCTCATCCTGTTGCCACCAGTGTATTGTATGCAGAATCGAATGCTGGTTAAAATGAATCCAAACACGACAAATCTGCTGTTATTTTTTCCAAGAGTGTATTAGTGTGCTAGATTTACTGGCTGCATCAGACCAATACTATAATCTTGCTTATTAATATAACGCACATGGGTGTTTCCAATTTTAAGCCACACTTATGTTTGTTAGTAAAGTTAATAACTATAGACGTCTAAAATCGCAACGGTAGCTAACACAAAAGACCTGATAACCTTGAAATGGCTGAACCAATTTTGATGAATCATGTCTAAGAACCATCGCAAGAAACCCTGCTTTTAAATAAAAAAACCGCATCTAAATGGATTTTGATGTGGTTGTGGATGTCTGTGTGTCTCACACAGACAGACAGACACACACGCATAGCGGTCAAATTTATAACACCCCTCTTTTTGCGTCGGGCGGGGGTTAAAAAATAGAATATATATTTTTTTTAAAGAATTATTACCAGTGTTGCAAGATTTGTAAATATTTAAACACCATGTAGGAAATTATAATAATTTACTTACATGTTGTATTGTTTATTAAATATTTGTATAACATAAGCAATGGTGTGTGAGTAAATATAAAAAAAATTGTAGGTACCTAATTAAATAGGTATAAGAGTGCTTTTCATTCGAGGCGTAGTCTATATAATAATTATAGGTAACTAGCTGCCCCGGCAAACTTCGTTGTGCCTTAGAGTCAATTTATTGCTCTTATCATTTTTTTTCATATTAGATATACATATATTAACGTTTAATTAGACGACAACAAATAGATCCAAACCAATAATAACTACTACTACTTTTTATGTAGCGAGTCTCTACTGTGATCTTATTTAAACATTTTGTGTTCAATAGAATTAAAATTACAACATGTATATATAACCTAACCTAACTGACCATACCTATCCAATAGCTAACCTAACTACCTAACCTAACTACCTTACTAAAATGCATTGATTTAAAAAATACTTAATTCATTATTTTAATCTGAACTATTGCCTAGGTATCTGAAATATAATCTATGTTACATACAATGTATACTTATAGTTTTACTAGAACTAGAATCATTTATATTTTTTATGTATTTTGTTAGTACTCGTATGGTGATTATATGTGCCTTTTTTAATGGTCAAGGTAATGAGTAAAATTATTCGACTTAGGCGAGACTTCATTAGAGCGGAGACAAGACCAAGTGTGTCGTACAAACAAAACAATTTCCTATTGGTTAACTATGTGAAATCTGTTCTCGTCTCCACTTTTGTGGAGTCTCGCCCTTAGACCCACATCTCGAGCCATGGCCCGCGCTTCCCTGGCGGCGTCGCACAGGTGCTCACTGTCGTCCTCGGGCCCCAGCGAGCTGTCCAAGCTGTCGGCCTCCCAGCACGAGCACGCGCCCCACACGCGCACGCTCCAGTAGTACGAGTACACCACCGGACTGGAACAACACTCCACTTTGAAAAAAAAACGCACTTAGCTTGAACGGAACTTTCGACATGGCATGCAGTTATTATGTTTATAATATTTGTGAGTAAATAAATATCTTATTATTTATTTCTTACCCTGAATAAAATCGCAACCATGAGCAACTCCCGGTATCCACAATCCACGAAAGTCGTATTTTGCAACTCACAGTTCACGAGTTTCCAACATGAAAACTGATTGCGAACACTGAATGAACTGTTGTTAATTAATAACGCAGACTCATGTGAAGCATTCACCGGAGCAAATAATTGCAATAAAGTTTGAATCGATGAAATGGAACACTGAGTTTTTATTGTATTTGTGTGTTAAAGTGACAGTCTATTTAATTACTTGTTTCCAAATTACATTATTAATAACACTATAAATAAATGAAATTGTGTTACTTGCATCGCATAAAAACAAAGTTTTTAGAGTTTCTAGAAGTGGCAGTAGTACTTATAAGCTGTTTGTGAGGGAATGAGAGTCAGTCGGTACTGGTGGTTGTTGAATTGAGAGTGAGTACAGAGGTGCACGAATGTCGTACTCTGGGAGTATGAATACCTGTGGTTGATGAGCTGCACGGCGGCAAAGAGCGAGCGGTACGGGAAGGCAGTGCCGAGGTGCACGTAGTACTCGCACGCCGGCTCGCCCTCGCCACAGATGTCGTAATCTTTCTCTTGAGCCTAGAGTTACAGCACCAGTGAATACATTACGATTATATGTAGCTCAGGAAAGACATATTCGTGAGGTACGTATTAAATAGAGAGATAGCTTAGTTGGTTTTTGTGACCAAAAGTGGATGCATGAAAGGCGACTAGCAAAATATATAAGTTGAAAGGCCGAAAAGAGACGCCCTAAAAGGCCACACACGTATCTTATTGTTGAGGTCAGAATGGTCAGGTGCGTATTCCTCGCAACCAGCGTGCGTGTATGACTACACATATAAACTAATAATTTAATAATTAATCTTAAGAAAACCAAAATAATGCATTTCCACCAAAGAATAGAAGCTCCTACAATTTGTGTTAATTATAATGGTACTGAAATAGAAGAAGTGAAAGTAAATGTATTTTTAGGTATCCACATAGATAATAACCTTAATTGGAAACCTCATATAGAACAGCTTTGTAAAAGAATAAATAAATCTGCATATGCACTTTTTCAATTGGCTCGAAAGGTAAACATAGATGCGTTACTTGTTGCCTATTATGGTCTAGTTGCCTCACTTCTAAGATATGGAATTGTTTTTTGGGGTAATTCCACGGATAGGGAATTAATATTCAAGGCACAAAAAAGGTGCATTAGAGCCATGTGTGGTCTGAAAACGGACGACAGCTGTACACCGTACTTTAAATCATTAAATATACTCACGCTACCGGCATTATACATATTAGAAATTAGTATATTCGTCAAAACAAATCCAAACCTTTTTGAAAAAGTTACAACGGTACGAAATGTTCCAATTCGTAGTCCGTACAAAAATTCTTTGAGTCATTATAAATGTAAAACGGCATTAGTTAAAAAAAGTGTCCTGGGTATGGCACCACGTATGTATAATAAAATTCCAGACGTCATAAAAGAATTGAATTTTACACAGTTTAAGAAAAAAATGAAATTGTTCCTAATTGATAAATGTTATTATACTATTGACGATTACTTAAATGACAAACTAATATAGAATCACACTTTATCAATACTAAATAATTTTGATATTTTAAACATTTTAATTATTTTGACATCATAGTTAATCATAGTTATTTGGACATTTTGACTATTTGGACAATTTAATCATTTTGACACTTTAATTATGTTGACATTTTATTTGTATAGATATTTTAATTATATTGACATTTGATTTGAAATTTGAATAGCTTTGCAAATATCTGTTTTAATAATTGGAATAATATGTAATTGTTTAATTAACTTTCCCAATGTACTTTTTTGTAACTTACTACTTATCTACCACATATTATGCATGTTTTTTTTTCTTTTAAATTTGTAATTCTCAGCGAAAATTGCACCCAATATTTGTACGCCTCCCGGCATAACATAGCGCTCTGTTAATTAAAAATAAGATCTGTATTTTTTATACCTATGATAACAAATAAATTATTATTATTATTATTTGTTAAAACATTACGTTTTCCTCAGCTCTTGGCTAGTTTTGAGCTACATTAACGGGCCAAGCCAAGACAATGTAGCGTGTAATGGGTAAAATTAAGATGAGGAATGGAAATGATGTGAAGAAATTTCATTTTCCTCGATTTGCATGAACTTTCTCACTATTCTGCAGGTGTTTAAGATTGCGGCTTTTTGAAGAGTTATGTAAGTTGAGTCTTTCAGATCTATTAGTTTGAGGCTATGGTGGAGGTGGTTGGGTATTACACCGGTAGTGGAGACAACTATGGGCACTACGTACACTTTTTCTTGTCTCCAAATTCTGGTCACTTCTTCTTTCAATTCAGCATATTTGCTAATTTTCTCTCCTATTGTTTTTTGTAAATTATGAGTGTTAGGGACTGCAATATCTATTAGGTACGTGACTTTATTAACTTTGTCTTGAAGAGTTATATCTGGTCTATTGTAGTGAACTGTTCTATCGGTAAGAATGGCCCGGTCGTAGTAGATTTTGTGAGTGGTATTTTCTAGGACTGTTTGTGGTGCGTACTTGTAATAGGGAGTGTGTGTATCTTGAATGAGCTGATATTTGATTGCTAGGTTTTGATGAATGACGTTTGCTACTTGATTGTGTCTATGGGTGTAGTCTGTTTGTGTGAGTGTTGTGCATGCCCCTGTTATGTGTTGGATGGTTTCTGGTTGACTGTGACATTTGCGGCATTTATCGTTCGTTACTGTGGGGCCTTTCATAATAAATTTCCTATAGTTTTTAGTGTTTATGATCTGATCCTGTATTGCAATAATAAATCCCTCGGTTTCCGGAAATAAACTACCAACTTTAAGCCATTTATTTGATGCTATTGTATCTATGTGAGATTGTTCTAGATCGTGCGGGTGCCGTCCATGCAGCACTTTCTTCTTCCAATCTTCCAGTTTTTGTTTATGTGGGTCTTGGTCGACATTTTGATGTATATCTAATTGTTCCTTGCAGTTTAGTGGTGTGTAGTTGATATCGTTAATGACTATGGCTTTATGTATGTTGCTTGTGTGTGATTTATAGTAAAAGAACGTTTTGAGTCTGTTTATTTGTTTCTGCCAAAGATGTTGAATGTCTATAAGGCCTTACAGTAGGTTGTGGTACGCAGGTGCAAATAAAAGAGATATGTTTGGGTCAATGCTCCGTGTAATAATGAATATTAAATACGTGTGCAGTTACATTTATAAGGTTAGACGAGCTGCACACTACACCTCCCCTTTTTTAAAGAGAAAAAAAAAATTACAATAAGTTTTTTTTTTATATAAAATTAACTTACATTATAAACAATTTTGTATTATTCTTATGAATAACATATTCCTTTCCGTCTCTTACAATCTTAACATTAGGTTCTACTTCCTCTTTTACTCTATATGGTCCTAAATAAATTTTACTTAACTTATCTCCAACCTGATTCTTAATTAAAACTAAATCTCCACTTTTATATTTAACTGGATTGCTACATACATCATAATTATTTTTTCTTAACTGTTTACTATGTAACAAATTATTTTTAGCATCAGCTTGCGCTCTTTGAAGCCTATATTTTAATTCTAAAGGATAAGATTCGGGATTGTACAATGGTTCTATAAACGAATTACGTGCTAAATTGTTAGGTAAATTACAATATTTTCCAAATACTAACTCGAATGGAGAATATTTTGTCTCAGTGTGAACCGTCATATTATAAGAAAAGCACCAGAATGGAAGCCAACTGCTCCAATCACTTCTATTGCTATCGCACTGTATCCTAAGGTATGCTCCTAAGGTCTTATGTGTGTTTTCTAAAGCTCCTAGAGTTTCATGGTGATATGCTGTGGAATGCAGCTTTTTTATGTTTAATAAATTACAAGTTTCAGTAAAAACTGATGACATGAACTCTGTACCCTGATCTGTAATAATCTCCGTCGGGATGCCATACCTTAAAATAAAATTATTTACAAACATCCTAGCTACTGAAACAGTATCTTTCTTTTGCAATGGATAGGCTTCAACATATTTCGTCAAGTCACACTGTAATGTTAAAATATACTTATGATTAAGATTATCTACATCTAAAGGTCCCATTAAATCTAAACTAACTCTTTCGAAAGCTGTGGATGCCGTGGATGTGATGACCATCGGCTCCTTTGTATGCCTATTAGAATGCTTTTGGATCTGGCAGCTTTTGCACTTTTTAACATATTCGTTTACGTCATGAGTCATTCCTGGCCAATAATAATATTTCCTAATATTGTTTAACATTCTGTTAACCCCCGCGTGGCCACTTGTGGGTAACAGATGAAAATCATTCAAAATAATAGTCATTGTGTCTCTGTCAGTTACTCTTGTGACGTCTTTAATTACAAGTAACTTTGGAATGTCATGTAATTGAGTCATTTCCTTTATAAACACATTTATTAAATGTTCGTTTTGTTTACTTTTAATTAATACGAGCTCGTGTAATTGTCTTAGTTTGCAAAAACGTTGTAATTCTCTCGCTAACACACTTACGGTCGATAACGATCGAGACATTACAAATATTGCCGATTTTTCAGGCACATAATATAAATTACCATTTTCACTAATGAAATGCTTAAGCTTTTCTATTTGTCTCAAAGTACTTCTGTTACAAGTCAAAATTAATTCAACGCTATCAGTTGGTCGTTTAAGGATTTCCACTACTTTAGGTTGATCAGGCCTAGGAGTAGGGAGCACCTCAGTGGTGTCATTGTTTTGTAAGTCGGTACGTAACCTACGAGCTTGTGCCCTTGTCATTACTGACACTACATGTCTATGCATATCTTTCAAATCGGTGGAAGTCAAGGGAATCCGGCTCAATGCATCTGCAGCTGCGTTGTGCCGTCCCGGGACATAACTGATTTCAAAGTCGTACTCCTCAAGATAAAGTCTAAATTTAGTCAGTCGGCTTGATGGATCGGTCATATTAAATAAATAAATTAGTGGCTTATGATCCGTCTTTATTTTAAACCTTTTCCCGTATAAATAAGGTCTAAAATGTAGAACAGACCAGACAATTGCAAGTAACTCCAGTTCAATTACAGGGTATCGCGTCTCAGCTGGTTTCAAGTTACGGCTGGCGTACGCGACTACTTTGCCATTGTTATTAGACAGTACGGCGCCTAATCCATGTTTTGATGCATCAGTTTGTAGCGTAAATGTGTTATTATTAGAGAAGTCTGGGTAATCAAGTATAGTCGGACTAATTAATATCTGTTTTAACTTATGAAATGCACGGTCACAGTCATCAGTCCATACAAACGTAACATTTTTCTTACATAATGCGTTTAAAGGGTATGCTATTTCAGCAAATTTCGGTATGAAACGCCTGTAGTAGTTGGCAAATGCCACAAACCTTTTGACTTCGTCTACATTCTGTGGAGTGGGATATTTTTGAAGACATTCTACTTTTGATGGATCGGGGTGTATACCATCTGCCGTGATTTTATGACCTAAATAAACTATTTCTTTGCGCAAAAATTCACACTTCAATGGGTTTAATTTCAAATTAACTTTTCGCAGACATTCTAAAACTTTTATTAGGTTACTATTGTGCGTTTCGAGACTATTACCCACCACAACACAATCATCCAAATAAATAAAACATGACTTGTAATTTAAACCAGACATTGCGATAGTCATAAGACGTGAAAATGCACTAGGAGAAGTCTTCAACCCCATAGGACACCTTTTCATCTGATACTGCTTGTCTGTCGTGAACGCAGTGTACTTTCTAGCCTCTTTTTGTAAAGATAGCTGAAAATAGCCTTGGCTAAGGTCTAATTTTGAAAAATAGATGCTATTTGACAAGGAATCTAGGATCTCCGTAATATTAGGCAATGGGAACTTATCGTCCTGTATACGGTTATTAAGTTGACGATAGTCCACTACGAGTCGCCATTTCTTTTCTCCTGACCTATCGGTTTTCTTAGGAACCAAGAGAACAGGACTGGACCATTCCGACATGGTTTCTTCAATGATATCGTTCTTAATCATCTCATCTATCTGTTTTTTAATTTCACCTTTTAACGCGTTAGGAAGCCTATAAGGCTTAACGTACACTGGGGATGTATTTTCCTTTAAATTAATCGAATGTTCTATTATATTAGTAGTGGTAAGTTTGTCACCTGGTAAATAAAAAACGTCGGCATACTTGGCACACACGTTTTCAATACCTCTTTGTTCCTCCTTATTTAAATAAGTATGTAATTCTAACGATTTAAGTAAAGTTCTAACCCTATTCGAAGTAATACTATCTCTGTCAAATGTGCAAACATAGAAACTATCTAAACAACTTATATTTAAATCATGAATATTAATACAAACCGAATTATCAGTTGTATTTAGAACTCTGACAGGAATAAGACCCCTATGTGGTTTTGACACTAAACCTGCCGTGTATACACCTTTATAAATTTCCGTAGCTAAAATGACACAATCTCGGTTGTACGACGTAGGAACGTATTTAATTACTTCGCATCTGGGTGGAACCGTAATAATATTACTATTAACTTGAACAATAACAGACTGGTCTCGGGTTTCCAAACTCAGAGTACCACTTTTGTAATTCAATACCGCGTTATACCGCGTGAAAAAATCTTGACCGAGTATACCGTCTGCGGTACAAGATAAGTTCTCAAAAACATAGAACTTTTGCTGAAAAACTAATTTTTTTATAATAATATCTAAATAAACATATCCCAAAGACTCTAAATCACCACTTATACCCTTAATTACTATTTTATCCTCTTGTACCAAATTCAATAAAGTACTATTTTGTAATAAACATTCATACTTCAATACGCATAAACTAGCTCCACTGTCAACTAATAGGTTAAGTTCCTCATTGTTTCTAAGTTTACAATTAACTACACAAAAATTACTAAAGCTAAATATAGAATGAGTGCATTGTTTAGGCTCGAAAAAACTCTAAATCCTCATTATTAGTGTCATTGCCCTGACTGTTGGACTGTTGCACATTTACGTTATGCTGAACTCGCTTAAAACCGGAGCGTCCGCCGCGAAACTGCTGACGCTGTCCCTCCGCGTAATTACCTCGGTTACCATTATTGACAAATGAAGTTCTTTGACCCCTATAATTGTCTTGAATTGTACGAGTATAATCATAATTATTACGAGGATTATCGTACCTATACTGGATGTTATTAGGCTGATTACAATTATTTCCTCGGCCACGAAAACCTGGTTTGTAGGTAAATCCACGCCTAGAATACTGAGTAGACCTATACTGCATGACCTGGTCGTGGTCCTGGGTGGACATGGACTGTTCGTCTACCGCAGCCCTAATTGCTTCAGGCAGAGACGTGAACTGACGTGAGGCAATGATATTGCTGAGCCGTTTGTCGGACAGGCCATCGCTAAACCTCTTTATCGCAGTCTTCTCGTTGAGAGGGCGAAGGACCTCATAAGCAGACTGGTTACCATCCGCTTGAGTCATAGTGAGATTCACAAACAACTCTTCTAACTCTGTACCGAATTTTTCGATACTCCTACGACCTTGAGTAGCTGTAAATAACTGAGACTGTAGGGACACTGCTGACTTTTTAGGCAATAAAAATTTTCTAATATCCCCTACTAAAGTTTGAACATCCGCATATGAAGGTTTAAGACGTAACTTTGCACTGGGTGAAAGACGAGTTTTTAAAACAAATTCAACTAATTGGCTTTTACCTGTATCATTTATAAGTGAACTGTAAAGCAAGATACCATCGATTAACTGATTGGTCACCTGTTCTTGCCCGTTTATGACTGGCAATAGGGAAATAGCAGTCTTAATATCAAATGAATTAGCCATGTTTTCGAAACTTACTAGGCTCAACAAAAGTTTCAGAACTTGTTTGGCAACTATTATCTATATTAGAAACTAAACTCTTAATTTTCTTAAATGTTAACTGAATATCATTAATTAATGTTTGGTAAACCTCACAGGATTCAGTGCTTAGCTTTTTCTCTGTAACTTCCCGGTTCAACTGAGTCAAAATAGTATCTAATGTTCTATATTCTTTTTCAGCCTCCTCTAATTTCTTACTCGCTAATTCTTGCTTACGTCTTTCAGGACCAAGTTTAACTAAATATTCCTTTAAATAAATTAATTTAGTATGTAAATCTCGCAATTGTTGGGACATAATAGTTAACACAACATTAAAATATTATCTGACCTAGTTTAAAAAAATACACAACAAAATACATCAGGCAAAAAAAATTTGCTTAACAATTAAATTAACTTACAGTAGGCAGTTCAATGGACGCAGGTATGTAGGTCATGATGACGTCCGAAGTAGCGTGATTTCTGCAATACTCCTAATGGACTCGTACTACTCCCGGCTGCTCCTCATCGGACCCGTTCAATGTATCTCCCGGCACCCTGCATTTCCTGACATCAATAGGCTTGAGCATACTCCCGGCACCCGGCACCAACAATCCTTTTCGTTTTTCTATTGACATTTAGCCCTCGACTAGGTTCTCGAAATTCTTCTGTAAACTGCTGTCTTCTGTGAGTTGTTATGCATCCATAGGTATGTTTTGCTTGAGAATATAAAATAGTTGGTAATAAATGTTCATCTTCTCTCTATAAATTTTTCATTTCCAAATTTTTCTTCTTCTTATCTTCACTTTTCTCAGACATCTTGAATAATAGAGGCAGCTTCGGAACTTCACAGAAGAAACTGGCTAAGGGTCGCCATACAGTAGGTTGTGGTACGCAGGTGCAAATAAAAGAGATATGTTTGGGTCAATGCTCCGTGTAATAATGAATATTAAATACGTGTGCAGTTACATTTATAAGGTTAGACGAGCTGCACACTACAGCCTCTTCCTCCGTGTTGCCGTTTGATGGTCAGTCTTTCTATTGCAGATTTAGGGTGTAGGTTATTTTGTTTTGTGAGTGTTGTGCGTGTGGTTCGTTCTATTTGCTGGATGTCGGTTTTTGACCATTTAATGACTCCAAACGAGTATGTTAAAATAGGGATCGCGTAGGTATTCAATGCCTTTATTAAATGTTTTCCGGACAGTTGGGTTTTACATACTGCATTCACTTTTCTTTTGTATTCTGCATTTAATGTGTGTTTAATTGCGGTGTGATCTATTCCTTTGAGTTGTTTGTACCCTAAATATTTATATAAATCCGTCGGTTCCATAGCTGTGATTGTATCTACATTGTATAGGATAGTTACCCGGTTTTATTTTGCCTCTAATTATGTGAACTGTTTTGCATTTATCTAATCCAAATTGCATGTTGATGTCTGTACTGAATCCTGTAGTGATATCTATTAATGTTTTCATCTGTTTTTCCGACCTTGCGTATAGTTTTATGTCATCCATATAAATAAGATGGGAGAGAACAGTTTCTTCGGTGGAATGTTTAAGGGAATATCCAGCTTGGCAGTGACGTAGTAGGTGGGACAGGGGGTTAAGAGCGAGGCAGAACCACAAGGGACTCAGAGAATCTCCCTGATAAATACCCTTCCTAATATGTTGTCGAGTTGTGAGAGCGTTATGTTTATAATTTAACTGGAGTGTGGTCTTCCATCGAGACATAATATTCTGTAAGAAGTCTATTTATTATTATTATTATTATTAAACGGAAACGAAGCAAAAAAAAATATAATATATTCCGTAGCAGATGGCACTCTGTATATCTCTCTCTCTCTTATCCCTATGGGATAAAAGCGCTAGTTTATGTATGTACGAGACACACATGTACAATTAAATAGTACGTGTTGTGTATCCCGACATTACGCTCCTTGAGTATGTATTTGCCGCGATAAGGACCACTTTATGGAACAAGTTCAGTCCTACAATGGACAACACCCTCCATAATCGTAATTCATATACAACTCGGCTATAACAAGTATAATAATTAAACTAAATGACGTGAAAACGAATTAAATCTTGATCAAAACGGAATATTCAGAGACAGAATCAGTCTGCTGCAGAATCACGGTGATAGTTCCAACTTAGTTCCGAAAGATTTAAAAACGAGTACATTTTTCAACACGGTCCGTTGCGCAATTTGAAACCTCGCCTCTACATGCAGTGTCGTGCATGCTGTAACTCAAGAAACTTTCATGTTATGGCCCCGCAGAGCGCTATAACGCGGGATATATTACCCACTCGTATAGTTTGATTTATATGTACTGTCAATATTTAAAATTCAATGCATGCGGGAGTTGTTATTAGTAGGAAACGCCGCAAAGCATCCTGGTGATTATTAGAATATATTAAGTCTCGAAATTGTTCCTATTATTTTTTCTTTGGATGTGCAGCCATCGTGAGATCTTGAAGACAAGCCGTGCTTTGTTTGTAATAATGTTGTACTTCTAACTGCATGAGTACTAAAAGTGGAGATTTCTATTAGTTATTCTTTCTGTGTGTAGTTCCATCGAACAAGCGTGTTTCTATCTTAGGTGCCAAGCTCGACCATATCTGGGTCGTCATGACTGCCAATTCGGTATGTAAAGTATTCTTCAGGTATTTTTTTCATATTTTTATTTCGTAAAACATTTAATTTTAAGCCACTAATTTGAAGCTTTTTGTTTTCCAAGTAACAGTTTTTTTTTAATTATATTTTAAAGTATTATTCGTGATGACGTCATTTCGTAGACTGAATAGCTTTAAGTCTTTGCCACGTTTCAGTACATACAAAAAACACTAATAGATAACTTCAAACTTGACATTGTCAACAGTAGACACTAGACTAGAGATGGGTTTATGCCCTGGCAAATTGGGCGCATAAAATAAACGCCCGATAAATGCCCGTAAACGCCAAATAAATTCCTTTTGACTGGGCAAAAACTTTTAAAACAATTTCTTCTAATTTGAGTTTACAGTAAGATTAATTTTCAAAAACATATTGGATATAGCTAATATTTTGCAATAATCTTAGGAAATTGGTTCTAAACCTGTAGAAATTGCTTTGTTATGAATGATTTCTTGGTTATGTTGGTCATGGAACCAATCACTTAAGTTATTTTTGAACTCGAGGATGATAATTATAACATCAGTAAAGTTTATATGACCTTCAAAAATATATTTTCAAAATTGCTATTTGCTTTACAACAACTATTCTGGAAACTTCTAATGTAGAAAGTTTGAAGACTGCAAAAGAACATTGAATTACACTAGTTCTTAAACCAATATTAATACTACACTGCACATAATTATGCTGGGCCCAAAAGCTGAAGCACATTATCGTGTCCATAACGATTTATGGTGCTGTGCCTGTTTCTTTCGCTGTTTCTTCTCAGCGTAGTCACATAGTGAAACACCGACCTCACCTTCTAGTTATTTAAAAAAAAAATAACATGTAAGTGTTTGTATGAACCTATTTACAGAAATAATTATCATTTATTTAATAGGATATTAGAGTGTAGCCTGAAAAGAGCGTTACACATAGAATAAAGATTTGTGCGGTCATGGTTTTTTTGTAGAACTGTTAAACTTTCCATAACTTACATACGTGTAAATCTAACCGTTTTGTCAGCGTACGCCAGAATAGCTCGAAAATAGCAAATTTTTTTCCAACTTCCTTGACTCTTACGTATCGTCATGTTTTGGAAACTTCACACACTAACTTTATAAATTATAGCCTATGTGCTATTTTGATATAGCTATATTATTGTAAAGTTTCAGTACAATCAATTCAGAAGTCTTCGTGAAAGAGTAACAAACATCCATACATACATCCATCCTTGCTTACAAAATTTCGCGTTTATAATATTAGTAAGGGTTAAAATAATTTAATTTAATTTTGAATTTACAAAATACTGACATTCAATTTCATTTTAAGTTAATTTCCTGCTTTATTTTTTCGAAATAAAGTTATTTGTTTAAGCATTTATTTGAGCGTAAACTCGTTTATGCCCAAAATGCCAAGTTTATGCCCAATCTGCCCATACATGTTTTTGCCCTCGACCCATCTCTACACTTGACAGATACGATTTTTAGACTAACATATAGATGGGCAATTCACCCACCCGGGTTTAAACCCAGGTGGGTTTAAACCCGGTGTTTTGGGATAAACACCCGATTTCCACCCAAATTTCGGGTGTAAATGATTTTTATGTATAAATGACATTTAGTTTTTAATTATTATTCTTTTACTGAATTATACATAATTAGGAGAAATAAAATAATGCAAGAAATTTTTTTTTGTGCTAATCAAAAACAAATGGCCCACACCAATCAATCACTATCGGACTCTCCATTATCATTGTTACAGACGACAAAATGTAAAGGCTGTCTGGCTTCCCCTGACGATGAAGGTGTAGGTTCGTTGTAGTCATCCAATATTATCGGGTCTATAGAACTCTCTATTCCGGTTTCATTTTCATCATAGCTCTCATTAAGTTGGTCTATAAAACTCTCTATTATGTTTTCGTTTTCATTTTCTTCATCTAACTGAATGTCCAAACAAATCGAGCCATTTCCGCCGACTTATCGTAAGCGACATTTTTACCTAAACTGCATTTTTCATTGCAAACAACATTTTAAACTATAACGGACCATGTCTCGTCGACATTTTTGCCAAAATAATTAAGAAACTTAAGTATAGCAAACGCTAATTTTATCGTTAGCACCACGGTTTTCTATTTTTTAGAGTATCCGACATTACCAATATTATCGTAAGTTGCGTAATAATCTGAGAATGGCAACGTAAGCGACCTACTTGTTATCATAAGTGTGACCGAATTGTGAGTAAATCACTGTACAAAAAACAAGTAGTTCTTTTCTTCTTTGTCCTAGCCCTTTCCCATTAATTGGGGTCGGCTCTCCTCGTTCTGCGGCGCCAGGATAGTATGTCCTGGGTTGTAGATACATTTGTTTCGGCAAGCTTTGAGTCCTTGGCTACTGTGGACTAACAGGTTAGTGGATTATGGTTGTGGGCGTCCTCTTCCTCTCTTATTATACGTCTCAAGACATGACCAAACTATCTTAGGCAGCTTTTCCCCGAAAGCCGTTTTTCTGCTATAGGCGCTTGAAACTACCTCTAATGTGCTCGTTTCGCACTTTATCGACCCTCGTTATGGCTGGTCCGACTGCTGTCTTGTAGATCTTGAAGAACCCGCGTCAAAGCACTCCACTCTGCCATCCCACGCTAATTCTGTGGGTTCCCGACGGCAGTCAGCATCGCACCAAGGTACTTCAATTGGGATACCTTTGGGGCCCTTTGGCAGTGGATTCTCATCGATATGAGTGTTGTTGGTATTTCCACTGAATGCGTACTCCAAGTACTCAGTTTTATTACTGCTGATTCGTAGACCGTTGTTTTCCAGCGTGTATCGCCACCGCTCGAGCGTTTTTTGGAGTAGTTCTTCAGTTCATCTTTATGAATGAAGACTATTTCATCTGCGTACAATATGCGTACGCCACAGTAAAGGAGACTGAATATCCCTTGTTAAGTAATCCAGGCTTAGAGCTGATCCTTGATGGACGCTACTTTGACCTCGAAGCTTTTGCTTAGCCCGACCAAGCTTCTCACACTTATGCAACTTCTGCAGTACAAGTCCTGTGCTAGGGAAACATAGCATTTTGGTACACCTTGTGCCCTCATGGCCTGGCACACCAGTTTTTGAGGCCTTCGATCAAACGCCTTTTTAAATATCAATAAAGACAAAATCTTCGCGGTTTGCCCGATGCTTCTCCATGATAATTTGAGTGGCCTGGATAGCGTATATTGGTTTGCAGATTTGACAACGTGTTTGAAAAGGCGGTTGTAAAGTACTCTTTCTCAGATTTTGAGTTACGTCAACTTAATCCCCTTTAGTGACCACAGATACTGAGATCCCTTTTGTTTTATCGAAAGGTACTTAGTAACTTTGGCGCCACGCCTCTGGTATAGTGTATGAAGATAAAATGGTGGGTGTTGAACAGCCTCGCAAGCCATTCTAAACCTGTGCATCCTAATTTTTCCAGGCAAAAAATGATGTGTAAGTAGGTATCTACCTCTGCCCTGCAAAAAACAACATAGCCGTTTAGGTAATGTTGTGTTGTGCCTGTTGGTAATGTTATTTATTTTTAATTGTATTTTTTAAATTAGTTTATTAACATAACTGGTGAAATATAGGTGTAATAAAATTGATCCATTTTTATATAGTCTCTTCTTATCGAGTGGTTAGTAACTAACCTGGTGTCAGAGTTTTAATGCCGCCCATGGGCCTCTGACTTGGCATCACATATAGTTAAAATTGCTTAATGTCGCTTGCGTTAAAATTTTTACCAGATTTTTTTATCGCAAGTGTTATCTTAAAACACATAAGCCTCAAAACCTATCTTTTTTTTTTAAATTTAAACTGTAACACATAAGGTTTCAAAAATAATTATTGTATGTTAAATTTTACTTTAATAGCGCAATTATTATCAAAAATATTTAATAAAAACCATCTCCTGTAGGTTTAGGTGTCGGTTACACTAAGTCGGCGGTAATGGCTCGAAATCTTTAAAAGTATTTACAGGAAGCTAAGGGGTATCATGTAAATCAACTTACAAATGATGAACATGACAACTAACACGCTTACGCTCGAGTCTTCAACGCTAATTACACACTACAACATAAAATAAGCTATTCAAAAGTTGAAATAATAGAATTTTCGGTTTTATCTCGTACCATTTTATTTTATAATAATAATAATAATAATAATTTATTTATTTCAAGTTTCACAGACTCATTAGTTTAAACAATCATTATCACACAGTCACATTAAATAATCAAATACAGAATTAATAATAAATTTAGAATTTATAAATAATTAACAAAAATAAAATTCACATTACAATTACCTATGCTCAATGTGCAACCTGCAGCAGTGGTTAATGTAGGCGCAATCGAGCCTTTCCGCAAGCGTGGCCAACATGCTGTTGGAGCTCCCCCGCACTCGCCGAACCAGCGAGGTTCCTCTCTTGCGCATTGTTGTATAAAAACAATCTACATGCGCCTCCGCAAACATAGACGAAGCGCTGCAGTAACGGGGGAGGCCCAACAACATCCTGAACGCATTGTTGAACTGAACTCTAAGGGCGCTGTACGATCTTTGCGTGTACGCACTCCATAGACTGCATGTATATAAAGTAGTGCAGTAGGCTCTAAAGAGAGTAATTTTAACTTCTGCAGAGCACCTTGCGAATCTACGGATCACCATATTCGCTCTGACCGACAGCGCCCTCCGCTCCCGCTCAATGTCTGTATCATCTTTCAAGTCGGGAGTAACTAAATGGCCTAAACACTTAAAAATATTTACTCTTTCTAAGAGTGTGCCATTTAGCTTTATAGCTGGCATTTCAACTGCTTTTCTGTGCCCGCCCTGAAAGACCATACACTGACTCTTTTTACATTGTACAACAGTCCGTGATCAGTTGCATAACCCTCACAGATACCCGCAGATCGAGGCACTTAGCAGCACCATATCGTCCGCGTGTTATTAAAGCATACGTCATCTATATAACAACCAATATGTTGCTCGCTGAGCGCCTCGATCAGCCCATTTATGTATAGATTAAAAATAGAAGGTGAGCTCAACCCCCCTTGCCTCACACCACATTCCAACCTATACGGCTCCGACAATGTGCCCGCCCACTTCACATAGTTTACCTGGTTTCCGTACCAGTACTTAAAGATGGTAATAAGTTCGTTCGGTATATGAGCAGCTTTCATTTTATCCCACAGGATATCATAACAGACCAGGTCAAATGCCTTGGAAAGGTCGAGGAAGCAGGCGTACACAGGTGTTTTCCTCTCAGTGTAATATTTGACAGCACTCTTCAGACACAATATCGCAGTTTCCGTGGACAGTTCCGGACGAAATCCGAACTGATTATCATGCAATTTTAAACATTTGTTTAATTGTGTATTCAGAATGCTGTCAAACACTTTCGCACCTATTGTTGCTAAGGAAATAGGTCTGTAGTTAGATATGTCTGACAAATCTCCCGCCTTGTTTTTTACTACCGGTACTACAATAGTCCTCATCATGTCGCTTGGAAGATAAGAGTGTGACATGCAAAAATTATACAACATGGCCAGCACTCTGCACATATGAGGTCCAGCGTGCTGCACGTGTTCCACACTTAATCCGTCATGGCCAGGTGATTTGCCTTTTGAAATAGACTTCACTGCCCTTGATACATCCCTGGCAGTAATCTTGGTGTCAACGTGTTCCCCACTCTGCCCACCCCCACTGCGAGACGACGATACGTAATGTCCCAACGGTGACCTAACAGTAAAATTATTTTTAAACTTGTCGGCAATGCTTTTTAAATCATTTGAACCGTCCACACTCACAGGAAGACCCGCCCGAGTTTTCATGCGATTTGTATTCTTCCAAAAGCCACTGAAATCTTTCTTGCAATGCTTAGCAGCGAGAACGTCCATTTTAAGTTGGTCTTGGTGGTTTTGACACCACTTTAAACGCGATTTAAATATTATGTAAGTATTATGTTGCCTACAAAAAAATACAATGAATGAAAATCACTTTGAAAACATATTTTTTAACATCACTAATTTAATTTCATCAAATCAAATATACACCCAATTTTTAGGGTGTTTATGGGTGCTTGCGGGTGTTTATCGGGTGTTTATCAAAGCACCGGGTTTAAACCCGTGGATTGCCCATCTGTAGACTAACAACAGTTTTTTTTTAATTTATCTTGAAACACACGAAGGAAGTAGTCTGTTCAGGCTACTTTATGACGTCATATAGAGGTCAAATGAAAGTCAAATGGTTACAAGTATTATTGTAAAAATAATCACAATCTTGTGATATAGAGAGCTAAAAATAGAAAAATAAGGCTTAAGACCCTAAAATCTCCAAATGGTTTTGGAATCAGCGTAGGTTAATTTTTACTTAACATATCGAATTCAACAAAGGATTACACTTACTGGGTTCAAAGGGAACCCAGTCATGCAATAGCTTTTCAAAAATACACATAGTTTTAAATCTTGTGACCTTTGAAAACTTTAACCCTTAAATGCATGGATTTTTTAAATTTGTTAAAAAAAATATAACGTTATGTGCGTGGGTGTAACTCATACGGGAAAAATAATAAAAAAAATATTTATGTAATTTTAGTAGGCTTATTTAAAAAGAAACTTCAGGTATCATTTTTGATACTTCATGCACTTGACGCATAGAAAAACCATATACTAATATTTTATTAAATAAGTCAAAACAATTGTAATTTATATTGTCGCACAGAGAAATATGACATTTTCCACATAAAGCAGATGTTAATTTGCGACGGTAATTATATTTGCATTTATTGCGCTTATCGGCGTATTGTCTTTGGAGCCCTACACCATCAAAACGGACATCTGTTGGTGGCAAAGTTTGTTCATTTGCTCTGTTAGTTCTAGCTTTTTTTGGTGCCGTCTCTTCTAATCGACTAGAACTTGGCCGACCGCGTCTATTTTCATTATTTGGTACCTGATACTTGCAAAGAAATTCAGATAGTTCCGTTCTAAATTCCCATAAATTCAGAATATTTTTGGCGTTTTCTCCTTTTCGAGTCAGTACCTTTTTACACAGCACCCATGTTTATCACGGTCATATCTAGCAAATAGTAGAACAGCCGTGTCGTCCATTTACGAGACATTATCGTAATGCGATAGCGACCCAGACAAAACTCGAAATTTTATCAGCAAGCAATGCATGAAGTATCATTTTAGATACCTCATAAACTCGGTTATTTTTAGTTAGAGCAAAACACACATGTCACAAATATAAATATTTTATCATTTTGTGCAGAATACTTACTTTTGATGGAAATTTTATGTGAAACCAAATTTTCACAAATAATTTTACAAAAACTCTTTTCAATTACGCGGGAAAAAGTTCACGTCAAAAGTTGCGATAGGCTTTTTGACAATCACGACAAACCACAGACTAAATATGATTCTATAAAATTCTTTTTTATTTTCGTTCCGAAATGAGTTTAGGTTTACTTAGAGTTAAACATCAAACCGCTTAGTATTGGAATTACTACACAAAATCCCTGCCAGAGGTTAAGTATCAATTTTGATACCATATGCATTTAAGGGTTAAGATTGTCAAATCATTTCAATAAGTTGAAACAACTCTTAAACATGAAAATTTCATGTCTATAAATAACTAGTGCGTTCTATAGCAATTTGAAATAATGGAGTGGAAAATCCCTGGAATCTCAAATGCACGAGCGGTTGCAGCAGTTAATAATTTATGGCTTCATGTACTACCTGGCGCATGCATACTATGAAAGAGGCGTACAAAGGTGACGCTATTACGTAAAATATTATTTTATGCGTTTCAAAAACCGCATTGTGACGACAAGTGCATAACAAATAGTGTGATTTACTCATTGCTGTAGTGATTCCTAGCTTAACCCTTGAGATTATAGTCCTAGTTTCAATTCCCAGGTCCTTACCTACCTAATTTTCTACTAGTATTTCAATGTTCTATTAGTCCACACCTATTTTACCCGCATGCGGGTAGCCGAATAGTGCGTATGAGCTCTAATGGTATATCATCATAGACAGTGTTTGTTACAAAACTCCTCCGAAACGGCTTGACCGATCCCTGTGAAATTTTGCGTGTATATTCCGAGTAGGTGACGTTCTGTAGTTTCTCCCTACCCCTATAGAAAAAGTACTCAGTTTATCTAGGTATGTTGAAACTGTAAAATTAGTTTTGAAATTACCTTGGATATAAACTTGTGCTTTTTACTTTATTGTTACCAGTAAGTAAATAACTGCTTTAGTTTGGAAAGCTTTCGAAGTGTCCTACATCCATAAATTACGAGTGCCTACCACAATGTAACCGCAATGAGTTTTATTAACTGCATAAAATTTGTCGAGCTTGACACTGTTATGAAGTTGTTTGAACTTTTATACATAAAATTCATTCTCTTCAGACGACAATCTCGGATCGTCGACAAACATTGACTTGTGGAATTTATGACAGGGGCGCTTAGTTTTATTGATGTCACTGTTCTTTGAACATTTGTCATGTTGCCAGAAAGGGCTTTCATTGCCATAAGTTAATACTTAAAAGACATCCCTACCTAGTAAGTAACGCGTCTTGAAATGTAACCTAGACATTCTTTGAAGTTTATGCAATTCTGCTGTAGCATGTGTTGTGCATTCGCTTCCTATCCATCAATTAATGTTTCAGTTCAATGCAATTAATTTCTCATATTTATTTTAATTTGTAGATAGTATGATGTGCCTTACCACTATCGTAAGATGTTCAGGTCTAAACATTAGCGAATCGGCGACGACATTGAGATGCCGCACGACGGCCGTGGAGCTGAGCACGCGCAGCGCCGCCGCGTGTAGCCCCGCGCCCCCCGCGCAGCACCACGCGCAGCCGCGCACCACCCCCTCGCCGCCCCACCACGCCGGCCACAGCACGAACGCACCAGCCTTCACCGAGCCACGTGTTGTGATACACTGCAACAACAGAATTTACTTAACAGTGGTCAGCCAAACCACCGGCCATTCAATCAGCTAGACTTTTAAGATTGCGACCAATCATGAAACCAGTTGTGTGTGGTCGAGGTGGCATAGCGCGCAAAGTCACTTAAGCATGGTACGGAACCCTAACGACTCGTTCACCACTTTGCCGCTGTAGGCGGCGGCTAACCGGTAAGACCGGTAAGATTCAAAGTATAAAATGCGTCATGAGTCGCCGCTCGACCGCCTCGTGGCGTGATTGGTACATTTTTATACGTTGAATCTTACCGCTCGCCACCCCGCCCTTAGCCACCGCTCACAGCGGCAAGGTCGTGAACGGGCCCTTAAAAACGTTTGAGTCGTGTCTAATGAATCCTGAAATAAATGTATTGAAATTTAAACCAATTTTGGTGTACCTAATCCTAAAAATCTCTATTTACAGCGAGAATGAATTAGTTTGTTAAGTGTATAACGTAGCTTTGTAGAAAATAGAGCAGAAACTGTCGCTCTTAACAACTAACAATGCTGACTACGACGCATATGCATTTTAATGAGGTAAAGGTAGTTTTGTTTCATTTGTCTGTTGGGCTGGTCTATTGTCATGACAAGTTGGGCTGGTCTATTGTAATATAGTGGTCGCAAGCGCTACTGCTGAGCGCAAGATCCCGGGTTCGATCCCCAGGTCATTAAAAGTGTTATTGAGTTTTTCTTATTTACTTCTTTCAGGTGAGATGTGGGTGGCACTCCTCTGCCAAAGCCTTCGGGTATTACAAGCGCGATGTTATGTTTTTTTGTTTTGTCATTACCCAAGAAATGTTA
Organism: Euplexia lucipara; assembly: GCA_921972225.1. Taxonomy (NCBI): domain Eukaryota; kingdom Metazoa; phylum Arthropoda; class Insecta; order Lepidoptera; family Noctuidae; genus Euplexia; species Euplexia lucipara. The sequence continues at coordinate 274,082 of OV179158.1, forward strand.
TTCAAAACAGCCGAAATACAGACGGTTGTTTTGCCATCAGAAGTTTCGATGACTAACACACCGAGTGTTTCTCTTGCAAGATAGTCTCGTCGACAATGCATGGTTTGTTACCGTGTGACAACAGTCCGTCCTAAGAAAACCAAAACCACATTATATTGGGTTAAAATGGCGTTTATAGCCAGTTGTATACGCTCGGCTGTATACGAGATAGCACCTTCATTCTCTCTCCTACTATAAAATAACTTTGCTGTGCCCGACAGGGTCCATAATTGATTCGATGTTTGTAACGTAACAACTATTATATGTGCACATTATGGAATGCACTAAAGTATTGAGTATTGAGACAGGGTGAGCACGAGTGTGTGTGTACATTTATTCGGTCTCAGAAGCGCACAACACGCTTCACCCGTCAAGCTTCAACGCGACGAGTCACGCAAGGCAACGAGATGAGTGTGTACACGTACCTACAGTCACCATAAGAATACAAAAATCTAGAAGGGGTGCAAAACATATAAACAGACGCCAGCACATCAAGCTACCCCAATGTTTCAAATTTCTTCGTTACTTTTTTAACTTTATTCCAAACAGAGTCAAGTTCATGTTTGATTGGGAAAATATGACAGTGTGGGTCTTGATGTGTGTCTGTAACTATTGTGCAATAAATATGATGGTTATAGAGTGATCATGCAAGGCTACCAAAATGACTAAATGGCTTACAAAGACGAATGGAAAAAGAATACATGCCTTACGCGAATTAATTACGAAAATGATGACTATTAATGAAAAGATATTGTACAATACAAAACTCACATCAAGACTTAATGACAACCAGGAATCTTCAGTCACCATAAAGAAAGAGGCGTGATCAGCGTCACATTGCAAAATCACGCGCGCGCAATGCACGTCGCCGAGCAGACGCGCGCCCAGCTCGAGCACGTCGCAGCTTTGAAGTGGCTTGCAAACACTTTCATCGTACGGCATGCACGACAGCACCCACGAGGTCACGTTGGGGATCAAGACTACAATGAAATACCTTTAATAGTTTTCACGCAGCTAACAGAGTGGAAGGGACATCATCGAACTTTGGATATCATGAGTTCAGTCATGATCTTGTGGAGGGCGCCAGAGTTGAAATTTTTCGTCAGCTTTCCCTTATTTCCTAGTTTTGACTGATGTTTTTTGCTTTAAACTGTATAAGATCATGGTTTATATGTAACCTAATTAAAGAAGTGGCTTATTTATGCTTAAAGGATAGGCTTAACTACCCGCTCATCTTTTCTCCTTTACTATCAAGTCCATCCAAAGGTAGTCTGTAAGAGATCGCTTTTAGCGATAATGCTTCCCATTGTATCACCCTGTGTCGCCATTACATTATAATTTGTATTTTTTTATGGTGTACAATAAAAAGATTTCATTCTATTATATTAGAAAGGATTTTTTTACTGAGTTAGATAGAAATGATGAGTTTATTTTGTAGTTTAAAGCAAGAATAAAATTAAAAAAAAAGTTGAACATAGGACAAAACCGACAAATAATGTCTGCGCTGGGGGTTCAGAATTATGGTATGGGGATGACATGTGGTACTGGCTATGTTGAGTCAAAGGCTCTTTCAAACTGCGACCCATTACATACTTTATAGTAACTAGTATAATTGTTATAGTCGTTATCGTTTAATCGCCTGTGTTATGTGTAACGTTACTTTCAGCTTGAAATAATGGAATGCCATTAAGATCGTCTGGCTGGCGTACACAGTTATTGCGACTAGCAATTATACTGATCATCTTTTATATTACAAGTCTTAAGTGTCATCTCTTGGGAAAGTCGACTTTAATATAGTTGGGAATAAGTTAGGTAGGTGATGATGAGTGTCACCTTAATGTCAGAGATTTGATTTAATTTATTATTTAAGTATTTATTTATTATTACACACACAAGTTAACATTACAGGTTATGTAGGACCCAATGCGATAACAAGGTATTATAAAATCTAGCGACGCCATACACCATATTAAACCCTATACCTTCATTCTAATAAACTAATCCAAACTATTACAGATGATCTTCTAATCCAACAAAATCTTACTTACTATCTAGGATGGGTGGTTGCATGTAACACGCTATCGGTACCAAGAAGTCCCTCCCCATGGACACACGTATGGACAACGTGTCCCTCACGGTTCTGACGTCCACGGGGCGGAAGTGCACGCGAAACTCGGCGGCTGCACCAGACGTCACGGTCAGCCCCCGCGGTCCACTGATCTCGATGTCCAGCTCTCGCCGCTTCGGAGGACGAACTGATAGACGGATCTCGTATTTCGACACGTTGACAAGTCGAAGAGCTTGCTGGGAAGGAATTTGACAGGCAGGTGATGAAGGAAACGCTTAAAATTATGGGAACAGTTCAGTTGTATGGTCAGCTGTATGGTAAGCTTGTTAAGATAAGATATATTTATTTGCTCAATGAGGGATGCCGCATATAATTATGTATATTGGATAGATAACGAGTTCTAACATCGGATAGTCGTGATAAAGTTATCGTACCGATCAAATTTCGTTCACGGCTGCCCTAGATATTTGAATAGTCCCAAAATATATCAGTACTAATTATTAGCACCTAGCAATATGGCAGTCACATAAATTGCCTTTTGAACAACGGAAGGAATTTGATGCCGTTAATTATTCTGGAAACTCCCAAACTGGCCAACAGACCGATATTACGAGTGGGGTCGATACAATTTAAACTGTTCCGTAATATCCTTTAGCAGGCCGTGGGGCTATAAATCTTGAATCTATTTCCAGAATTATAAATTCACAACTGGATTATAAATTATGATTAATTGTGGATTTATGGAATAACTTTGATTAAGTAAGTCGTTGTTATCGTTAAATCAAGTGTCTCAAGATTTTCTTGGGAATGACCAAGTGATAATTAGGTGACCAAAATCATTTACTGCCACTATATTGAACTTTCAAAAAAGTCAATTAAGTGTACACGTAATTGGAAATGTTAACTCTGACAGGTAAAGCCAAGTACAGTCATTGATGGTTGGTTATTTGTTATACGCAGCCATGAAAGGTTGGTTACAAGGTTGGACGGAGCAGGAAGTCCCACTTACCGTGTGCAGTTGGCCAATTGTAAAGTTAATGAAGTCGAGCTGTGGCGGCACGCACAGTATGTAGTCAGGATGAGGCAGCGGGGCGGGCAGTGACAGCGGCGGGAGCGGCGCATGCGTCGGAACATCTCCCACACTGTGACCACAAGTAATGCACTGAAAATCTGACTCATAAGTGAGTATCGAGAAAATAACCACCACACATGACATACTTTTTCTTAATCAAGATCAACTCTATACACGTACAATTTGACTGCTCATGAAAAACGGTACAAATCTCTTAGGCTTGTGAGCATGAAACAAGCCAACACTCAAGGAAAATGCGCGTATTTTTTTATTTTGAAGCTTACTAGCAACGTAGGTTGCACTTTACTAGCAGTCTTGCTTAAACCCCCAACTAAAATAAATAATATGCTTGTATCTGGAGTAGGTTCACGTCAACTAATAGTGCAATGGAGGATCAAACTCACGACATCTTGATCGCCAGGCTGCCCGCTTCTTGATAAAATAAGAGTACAACATCCTGTACGCATTGTGTACCAGCGTTGAGCGACGAATTTTAAGACATGGAGTCTGTGTGGTAAGTCTCGGTTGTAAGTAACACACGCCTATCTAAATCATGAAGCCAATGTGTCGGAAAATATCGGCGACCTTCAAGATATTGGTTCCGTTACCTACAGATTTGGTCGCCTGACTGGCTTTCAACTAGGGTCCACTGGCTCGTAACGGGAATTTATCCATCCATCATTTTTCAATTCATATCACAGTAACACAAGTAAATGTGACGTTCTTCGGAAAAACTTTTTGTACAAGAGCATTTTGTTTCAAGAAAATAATTATTGCCTTTTGTCTACTAATGTATTTGAGCTATTTATTTACTAGTAGTATTGTTCACAAAACAGTTCAAAGAAAATCTTGGCACTGTGCCAAATTCGCTTTACTAACAAATATATATCTCGTAAGATCCAGTTTTATTTTTATTAGTAAGTACTTCTGTTTTTTAGTTTGGGACTGCACCTCACAATAAGATGACAGTAGCAAAACCTGCATTTAGGCTCCAAGGAAATTAATAATAAAACATAAATAAGGGAGACATAGATTGGAATGCTCTTAAATATATTATTACATCTGTTCATATGAAATCTTATTAGTCTGATCACCTGCTATGTCCCCTTTCCGAAGCGTCGTAAATAACCTTGTCTACGGTATTATGACATAGAGAAAAATAATGAATGGCCGCGCATTCCCACTCTTTATGGTGACGTATTGCTCTCATAAAAGTATTGGAAACATTATTTTTATTACGGTCGTCGCTCGTATGGAATCCTTACGATGTTTACGCCATTTCACGATAAATTAAATTTTTCCTGAAATATCATGTTTATGTTTTATCATAATCGTTTAAGTTTATAGCTTCGCCACCTCGCAGGCGGTAACAAAATTATTAACATGTTATTAATTCTTCGACGACAATCTTTTAATACGCAAACAAATATTGCCATATACCAAAGAATCTTTCACAAGATTGTTCCTAAATCTTTAGCACTGTCTTGTTGTCTTTAGTTCATCATGTTTTTGTTTGCTGCCAACAACGCACATTACGAGCCCGTGTCACGTGACTTGTATGTCATTTTAGAAGGTCTACTAATATTGTGCATCACCTGAGCGACTGCACGGTCGCGCTGTCTTTGCAGGCCTTCAGCTGTAGTGACGGCCTGCCGAGTGAGCGCCCCACTACCTCCACTGCACTAACGTCACATGAACTGCGGTTCAAAATGTTCTTGACCCATAGACTTCCTCCTTCTGTATTAATAAAATATGTATGTTATCATCACAGCCATTTAATATAACATCACTAAACTTTTGAGTCCATGGTATAAGATAAAATCACGCTTTCACACTTGTCTGTGCAGTCACATTTTACTAAATGATTTTTTAACTCGGCACTGCTGGAAGAGCCTATCTCATTTTTCCTAGCTTGGGAATCAAAACCAGGAACTCAAGCTCAGCACCCCATGGGACCAGACCAAGCTAAAGCGATTCTGACAAGTTAGGTGTTTCCATGTAATTGTATTTGAAACTGTAGTCAATTTAGTTTATGATTTGGCTTCAAAATGGAAAATGATTTTGTGCGCTACATTTGTTCATTACTATACAATTGTTCCACCTCACTTGAGCACAAAGCATACTAAACTTAATTCTCGACTGTGATTACTAAATCTAGTTCAGTGAAATTAGCTCCAAAACGTACGTACAAACTAGCTCATTCATTACTCGAGTAGGAACGTAACAGATGAGCTCTGTGAGCAATACAAGTGTCGTGCGTGCAGCGTGAGTGCTCAGAGGTAAGTGTAATCTTGTTGTAGTTGTTGCTAATCATGAACATGCTTCGTGTGACTTCAATGCTCGTTAGCATAATGTTCCAGTTAAAATGACTGACGCGCGTCTCTGTACATTTGTGTGCCTTAACTGTTAAACAAATACCGATTCTGTTAAAAACAGAGACCATTACAGTAAGGGTTGAGTGCTCTAAATTGTGAGGCAGTGGAATAGGGTGCACTGCTCAAGTGGTGTTCTTTTTAATATTTATAAGATAGTTGTTGAAGGAAATAATACTAATAATAACGGTGAAGGAAAACATCGTGAGGAAACCGGCATGTCCTAGAGCCAAAAATTCGAAGACATGTGACATCTACCAATTCGCACTGGGCCCGCGTGGTAGATTATAGCCCATACGCAAAATACGCGCTTAGACGTGGAGTTGCGGATACCAGCCCGGTATCTTTAATCTTTAATCTTTTTTTAAGATAGTTGTTAGATAGTTTGTATAAGGTACTAACATAGTTTTAAGTGTTACTAACGTTTTTAGATGGAATTGTGTTCTGCAATAAAATTATTATATAATATTAAAAAAATCACCCCGTAAAAACTTGGGTGAACTCAACTGTCTACGCCTAGCATTAGTGTAGAATGACAGCTCAATTTGCTTTTACTATGACAACATTTTCAAGGGATGATTTTAACAGAACTGCACTGCGGTATGCCAAAACCTATCTGCTTTCTTTGAGTCCCTTAGCGTAACTATAATTATTGTTGGATAGTTGTTGTATTTTAGGATAATTCCATCACTTGCATTTTTATTTATAAGTGTTCATAATGTGCTTTATTAACTGTTGTTTAATAAATGATATCATTCATGAATAAATCATCGTTTTAATCCAGTTAAAAGATTGCTCCAGCGAGCAGATAACAGAAGCATTTTGATTTGGGTTCGGACAGGGCCGTCTACATGATATGTTAATGAGGATTAAATCAAGTGAACAAATTGCCGAACATTTGAACCTGTATATCAATTTTCAAACAAACAATCGTATATGCTTAAAGTTGGTTAAAACCGGTCAAAGTGAACACAAAGCACCGCACTGTCAGACAACCAGAGATCAGAATTTATAATTACTTTAATATTATGTGGGCATAAACAGCAAACATTCGTGAAACATGTCTGTTATAAAATTATGCAAAACAATGTTATGAAATATTTATTTAATTGGGCAAATTAAGAAATATCTCTTAGACATGCCAGTTTCCTCACGATGTTTTCTTTTACCGTTTTAAGAAGAAAGTGATAATTATACAATAAACAGACAGACAGACACACTAATTAGATAATTAATTGAAACTAAAAGCAAAAAATATTGGACAGATAACTAAAAACCACCGAATCTATGTCAGCTGTCATTTGCAATAATCGTGGCACCACCAACGGCAAATAGAGGGCACTCAAAACACATCGGGACTTAACTCGTTCCTAGTTGATCACAGCCATGAAGAAACGCCTCCAAAAAGCGTTATTTAGATGTACTATTCGGTACCTCTTAGTTTTAATTCGAATTCTTTTCGGTTAACGGTTTATCTCATATTATACGGACCTAATAAAACAGTAGGATGACGCCTTTGATCTCTGGAAAAATGCCGACATCGGCCACACGCGTTAGCCCCGAATAATACCTCACGAACTACAAACATCGTTTTGTTCGCAGTTTGGGAGCGGCTTTCCCGCGTCTCGCCCCTTATACCACGCACGATTGCCCTGTCTAGACGGTTTCGTCGGACACCTGTAGGTTTTTAGACTGTGATATTAGTAAGAGCATAATTTGGGAGAACTACGAGTACCACAATCGCTTTACTGTTATTTTACATCAAGGTTGCTGTCTGTGTGTAGTTGTTTGCTGGTGAATTTGTTACGCTACTGATTATCAGCAAAAACACTAGTAAATGGTGAAGGGCGGGCGTTTTGGAGGACTACTTCATGTGACTTTTGACGTTAAAAAAATAAAAATAAATGAGAGATTTGATTTTGATTCAACTGCACTTTGTAACTCAGAACTGTTAAAACGGCACCACAAGAGCACTCATTGTGATGCTGTTTCTAGTCTTACGTCCACCAGTCTGGTCGATGCTGGGCACGAGGTCTCTGCGGGTGATGAGGGCTGGGTCCAGGCGCCAGCGGGGCGCGGGCGGGGCGGGCAGGGGCGAGGACAGGTGGTAGATGTTCGGCAGCGGCTCCCGGGATATCCTCGCCGCATGCTGGCGCTTCAGCTCGCACTCACGCAACAATATCTCGTTGCGTTCTGACTTGATTTTATCTTCCTGTTGAAGAAAATGTTATTTAGTTTGTGCTTAAACTCTTAATGTGAGACGTTTTGTCTATGACATTCTTGTTAAACTCCTCGATAGCACCAAAATTAAAATTAAAATTATTTGTAAAAACCTGATTTAACCCATTTACTATATATTAAAACGGTGTTTAATTCGGCGTAAACACGTTCCTTTTGGTGGTCTAATACACACAAACGTAAAGTACCACTATGAGTATGAAAATATTAAATATTGAATCCTCCAAATAGTAAAAGTGGTTTTATGATAAAAGTCATAAAATGTGAGTGTTTGTGTCTTAGTACATGAATAAATCAATTTGAAATACTTACTCATGCACGCAATAGCAATATTGTGTCGTTAAATCGGCACTTTACTCACATTTACTTACTTTAGTTCTTGCGTGAAGCAAATGGATGTTTTATTGTCCTATTTTTTCCGTTAAAAGAAGTTATAGATGCTACGCGTCCTAAATACAAATTATATAATCTATGATGACTTTCTGCTTACAGTAACCTGCCATCTTGCCCAGTTTATCTGCCCCAAAATAATAAATGCCAAAAGTTATTATTGCGACAAAAAATAAAATAAGTTCTGTAACAGCTGGTGCCGCTTCTACAAAATTAAATTCATAACTTTCCTTATTATCGTCTCAAAGGGAATTGTTAAATGAAAAGGTAGGTAAAAAAACAGTAGAAAATTGTTTTGTGACATAGTTTTTGAATCCATCTTAAATAGAAACATATTATGTTTATAGTTACAGCCTGTTTGTTTGTTTGTCTGTCTGTCTGTCTGCTTGATCAGCTACAGTACAAACTTATTTTTGTAGTCACTAAAATCAATATTACGCATGCGTATTTTTTTACGAAACCCGAAATAATGCGGTCTTACACAAACTTAGCCGGTTATAGATATCAGCTTGTTTTGAAACAGAAGTCGTGAACTAAAGGCAAACGCACTCGATATCCATCGAAGTGAAAAAGGGCCATAACTCGTAGTAGGTCTGCGACGGATCGCATCGACTATTGCCAAGTGACCCAGTGGCCGGCAGCCGACCTCACGTACACAGGCGTCTCTCACCCTCTCAGATTATGCCACTTGATGGAATTTAATATTACGCAGGAAAGATGAATATAAAAATACTATTAGAAGTTTTACAACATTTATAAGACTAAGACAGTAAAAATAAAAATGAAAATAATAAGAAAGACGATTGTTGGGTACTGATACTTCAGATTTAAATATTACTAATGCACAGGTAAACAAAATTTATACGATTATTAACTTGTACCGTCCTAGTTGTTGAGATCGGGTTAAAATGACTAACTTTCATAGAAACTTATTAAGAGTGACCTTAATCGATTCTGCAGCGACGACCAACTTCTTATTTTCTAAACTTTAAATTTAATAACTTGCAGAGCGGTTGTTCGTTCGGTACGGATATTCAGGCCAGCCATAGCAACGCAAATAATAAGAATCTAAGAAAAACGAAGGAAAAGAGCGGAACAAACCCTGCTCCAGACTTATCGGAGGATCAAATATCTCAGCTCTAGAGATTAATGTTGGAATTATGACCATCCGTTACCTCCGAGTTCTCTGACTAATAGATCTACGGTTACTCGCATTCGTTTTGTAAAAGAATTCGCAGTTTTATTTTATCTATCTGGTAGTCGTTAAATAATCTTAGCATTGCTCGGCGACAGAGCATTTCGAGAGCTAGTATAAAAAAACGTTAAAAGCCTGAACGACGAATCTGCAATCTAACGTAAGTATTTTTTTTATTCATTGTATTATACATATACAATAAGATTTATTATAAATAAATCGTACTGTTATTTATTACCACTTGATTTAGCTATAAGTCTTCCATAGTCCTTAAATAAATACATAATGTTAGCCTCCACAAAATAATCATCTACGAATACATTAATGTAAACCTAGCAAAACAAAACGAATTCCTCTTTACACAGAAAGAAATTAAAAAGTACGTTCTCCGTTTATTTAAAAACCCGGCCAAGTACTATAATAATATCTAATAATCTAAACGTACACGGGTAAAAATAATAAGTACGAGTCAGACTTGCACAGAATGGGTTACGTAACAAAATTAAATATACAGCGATTGTTTAGAAGGACACTTTAATATATTTTTGTTATTTTTTGCCATTGAAGGTTCAGATCAGAGCAAGCTAACATTGTCCACCCAAGATTCCACCGAGTGAGTTGTTAAGACGGTTACTGGTGACCGGCGCCCTTACCTATGGTGGTTGATGGAAGCAGGGCCATCGCACACGTACCACGACCACAACCACATCACAACGACACCACGTGGTCGGGCGTTTAATTTGTATTGAAAATGAATAGGAGTATTCACACGTACTACATTTTGCAGTAGTTATCGACCGCGTGTGTGGAACCGACCACATCGCTATCAAATCGCACCACCGGCGACACCGTGAACTATTGGGCGACCAGATCGCTGACACAATAACAATGTTTTCTCTTCAAAGTCCATGAACATCTACATTTTGTCTGTACAACAACGCATTTACAAAAAGCTGCAGCGACACTATTCACACGTAGCCACTTCTTGACTACATTTTGACGCTGCGATGTGATGTGGTTCTCGTACTTGTGGGCCATAACAAGCTCACCAATTGGTCGTCCTGGCTTTTACTGAGAGCGTTGGCCAAACGGTTGCTGGTGACCGGGGACGGCAGCTCAGTGGTGAGGGGAGGCAAATAGTCCAGCTCGCGGAACACGGCGCGGATGATGGGGCGTACGTCCGCGCATATTGAGCTGAAACGTTAACAGGATAATTATTAAAACAGGTCTGATATAACGTGCCAGATTTTTCTTATGAGTTCTTTGTTGCTCTAGTGCCCCTTCACCAAAGAGATATAATAATAATAATAAAATAACTTTATTGGTACAGATAACCTTTGTTACAAAAATAACTTAAACAATTAGGTAGGTTACAAGTTAAAATACATAAAGGTGGCTTAGATAATGGAAACCCTGCCTCCTAAACTAGGGGAAACCTGTGCCTTAGGAGTCAGTGTTCTACTGTTACTTCGAATGCTTCAATAAACCTTTCTATGTGTGTTGTTTGATGTTGAAGAACCTAATTACATAGATGGGGTAACAACAATAAACAATGGACTTTTAATGTGTGGTAAGGTAAGTTGAGTTCAATGTAAGTATTATGTGTTTTTATTTTTGGTGTGTGTGTGTGTGTGTGTGTGTGTGTGTGTGTGTGTGTGTATGTGCGGGTGTGCGTGAGGGTGTCTGTTTGTTCGTGCATGTACTTACTGATAAAGCGAAGAAGAAATTTGTATTTGAGCAAGTTTAGAGTGAAATAACTGTGTGACTGTGCAAGTTTATCTGAGTTATTATAGTGGAAAAGAAACTAAGTCTTCTGTAAAGGAATAATCCTGATCATTCAGCCAATGTTTTAATTTAGTTTTAACTTCATGTTGGTTTAGTTTATTGAGTTGAATGTGTTTGCTGATTTTCCTATAAATAAGTGAACTCAACACGTAAAGCTGGCGACTAAGCGAAGGACGTTTTATGAGCTACTGATGCGTATGTAGTTTTGGCTTTACGTTTTGTAGGGTCTGGTAAAGGGGACTGCCAATGAGAGACACCATAGACAGGAAATGCGAAGAAATGTCACAGAAAATCTATGATCCCCTGTTTAAGTAACGCCATCTATTGCTATATTATTATAGCAATATTGGAGCGGCAGCCGAGCCGTAAACTAAACTAGATTAATCGACTTCACTGTCCTTAAGACACAAGTATCGGAAAACAATTTTGTTCGTGATGTACCTAGTAGGTATTAAATGTCTTTGCCCTACACATAGTGGTTAAGATACCGTAGTGTGGGGTAAGATACCGGCTACAATAGTGTCTAAATACGAGTATTTTGCTTTATACATTACATATACTAACCCCTTCTCAGGTATCAAAGGCAACGTATCACCCATTCCTCCGTGATTACACAACACAAAAACACCTACTATCAAATCTATTTTATACACAAACCTATAATTCAAAAAGGTAAACCAATAAAAAGGACTTTTGTTCTATTCTATTATTAGCACGCAACTTTGACAAAAGGGACCGCGGCCACTGACATTGACGGCTACATTCCGAAGTCGAATAAAAACTTTATTTAATAAACAAATTGGTTGGGTCTGGAATTTATTTGCAGACAAAAGGCTTATTTGGAGTAAAACCTATTTATTATCGTCTTATTGAGAAGCAGTAGCCGAGTGAGCGCGTGACGAGTTCGTACACATGGTTTTTTAAATACTTGGTAGCACATTGAATGCTAAGTTTGGCTTTCTTAAAGTGCGGCGTTTGCCAGTAAACTATGGTACATTTCCCTCTGTTTTCCCAAAATACGAGTCAAGTAATAACAAATGCTAATAATGCGTCCACCGTCTTTGTTCACACAACGTGTCATACCCATAGGAGCTTTAATGATTAGTATGTATAGTTACAGAGACAGTTACGCAAATAATGAAGGTAAATTGGAGCCGTTCACTTTAGTTAAACGTATAATTAGTAACTAATGTAGGGATGGAAAGTGAAAACACAATGTGACAGGGATTTGACACATTCATTAGTACTAATAATAAATATTTACTGAGTAACTACTATTGAAACATAAATAAGTACGCAATTGTTTAAAACAAAACTGTCTACTAAACGTTTCTTTGTGCACATTATTTAAAAAAAAGAGCTTCAACGTACGCACATAAATGTATGATGCATTTCGGTACATTTTAGTATTTGTCATTTTCAACACACTTCCCGACAAGACGGTATTTTTAACAACCAACTAAATAAAAAGTGCAACTTCTCACTTCAAATCGTTTGTTATTTTTTTCTTTCTTGCACTGCTTTAGTAAATAGAATATAGCGTCAAGGTTAAAAAGTGAGTAATTTCGAGAATACGACAAACTGAACGGATCAGTGCAGAACAGAGACGAGTGAGTGGGTGTGCGTGTTTAGCACGACAGTGTGAAGTGAAGTGTTTAACCAAGCGTACATCTTTTAATGCCATGAATAGTACAAAATAAAATGATCAATACATAGTGAGTGCCAGTGCTATATGTGCGGTGATTAGCACATTTTGCTGGAAAGAAGAAGTAGCAGAACAAACTCCCCAACAACACAACATCTGTTTGGTAAGTGAGAAAATCTTATATCTATACATATACCTAGTGTAATTTTGACGTAATAAATCCGTAAACTCTACTTTTTTCAACTGTTAGATAGCCTACTAACTAATGTATAAATAGAAATCTCTGACTTTAAAAGATGTCTGATTACAAGAGCAGTGCTGGATTACATCCATAGGCTCTGACTCGAAGTAATTTTATTGTTTAAACACCAACAAAACCGTGACCAGCAATTCGACTAGCCGCCACAGGCATCACCCGTTTACGAGCATAACGCAATGGTCAGTTATTGCTTCGTTCGTTTTATTCGAAAGCAAGGAAATAACCTAACTCCAGACACTACTGCTAGCAGTTACATCCAAGAAGCAAGACTAAGTTGCTAAAAGTTACTAAAGTAAATTATTTACTATTTAATATAAACTGCATAGGTTGCTAGTTAACCACTTATAAATAATGTAAATAAATAAATAGGTTAAGTCTATTCGGTATATTAATTTATAAGTTAGTCAATCTAAAACAAAGCAATGATAGGATCAGTAGGCCTACCATCAACTTTTAGTTAGCCATTCAATTCCGACGCAAACCAGTTTAGGTTCCTAAACTGATTCGCTAATATTCACACCATGAAGTGCCTATAACTGAGTGGTGTTTGATTCGCTCATGGAGGAATCAAATGAGAGAACGTTTGTCGGTGGTCCGCGGTGTGAGAAAGAGATGACGCTAGACAATTGTAGCAATTGTTGCATAAGTTTGTCTCTTTTACTCCAACCTATGCGTTGCGTTCCGAAACCTAGTAGTTATAATTTTAGCGGTTTTATTTGTGTATAAAATTTCAACAAATATATTTTAAAATTGCGCTTATGAGTCAAATTATTTACCATTAAGCCCAATTTTACTACTCATTAATGTAATAGTAATTTAAATAATTCTTTAAAATAAAAATTAAAGGTTTGCTTAGTGTCGTCGTAAAAGTAAAATGATTATGACGAGTTTAGAACGCAACACACGCGTTTTGAAATACAAACTTTTTTGATAGAACCCAAGGAGTTCTTATTAGGTAGGTAGTATTCAAAAGAGTTTTTAGTTTTTAACGTTTAACTTGGAAAAAGTAATTAGTAATACGAATAATGGCGTACATTTTACATTGTTACGTAAGAAACACATATTTAACTGAAATACCTTGAATTTGGTACGTATATTTCCACATTTTTTCAAAGTTTATAACAAAACGATTCAGTTTACGCCACGAAACTAGAAACATTTTTTTGGATCGCTATTTTTGACACTATGCGAACCAATCTAGGTTCAAATGTCACCTCATGGTACGAAAAATGAACGAACTAAAACAGCTTGCGATTCAAGTGCCGACTTGATTTGGCGTCAACCTAAACCGGATCGTTTTAATGACGTCGTGGTATGAAATTGCAAAGCAGTTCATTTTAGGTCGTCAATTGAATTGTAATAATAGTTCATAGTAAGCCTCCAGGTCAATAAGATAAAATTAAGCTTCATATCCATGTAGGTACACAAACAATTACTTAACCTTTCACTTGTCAATAAGCTCAATATGGTGAAATAACATTGAGACATTGTCCAGCGTTCTTGTCTGACTTCATTGAAACGCATAAGTCATCTTATCATTTATACCAAAAGACGTCTACCGACATAGATCATTGAATTAAATAACCATTAAATTGTATCCATTAGGGAGAAACACTAATGGCAATGAGTAAATACTTTCAGTACTGTAAATTAATTCTTGTCAGATGCTGATGAATGATGAACGATTCAGTCCGACCTCTATTAGAACAGGATGAATGGTTACTATTGTAGAGCGCCCTTATTCCGTGGAACAAAAACATTGTCTACTGCGAGAGCAACCTTCGTGTCTACCCTTTAGCATTATGTATTATCTTAGTACAATATCTTCTACAGGCATCAGATTCCTTTGACTTCAAGGCGTAATTGTAGCGTTTCGTCTAATTATATTGTATGTATATTTCTACTTGGAGCTAAACTCAAAAGCCTTTTGTTTATTGTTAGATGTTATAAATCGCCACATATCTCTGTTTGCGTTCCTTTTGTGGTTACAACTAGGGAACTAGTTATCATGTTTTAATTGTTTTTCTCGTAGAATTATGTTCTCTGTATTCTCGGGTTAGGTGATGTTGAGAAAGAACTGTTAATTCATAACAATATTCTAAAACATGCCTATAAACATACTTTGAAGACTGTTTGTACAATGCCATTACAATTATTGGCAATTATTTAATCTTATCATCTTATTAGTAGACAATTATAGTCGTAATGGCCCAGTAGTTTAAGTCTCTCTTTGGTACATGCATAAGGTATAATATATCAGCTGATATAGATCGCTAACCTGCGTGAAGCAAGCCGGGTAATTAATGTTCATGTACCAGTATCAAACGCTTAGATCGACAACATTCCCTCGGAATATTGATGTTTACGTCACCGGCCTGGAGGCGGCGATGCTGCTAGTTAGTGTGTGCCAGTGTGGAGCAGTAATGAACTCATTAGCAAGAGCTAAGCGGCTCGCTGTTGCATGAGAGATCCGGTCGTCTTTCTTTTGTGTTTTGAACATGGCGAGATTACGTTTTTTGCCCGTGTTGTTCTACGATACATAAGTAATTAGTTTATTCGATTTTGTAGTCGATCGTTGATTCAATGTCGTTCTAGGATGACTGTTTATTAGAATAGAATAACATTTAGGTATTTGCATAAAAACACGGTATAAAAGATGTTACCAAGATTGAATACAGAACATACACATGTTTCTGCTAAACATGATAAGCGTGCAAATTTTCGTTATATATTAATGTTTTTTGTCAAATAACTTTTTAATATTATAAAACCTATTAGTGGACAGCCAATCGGACAATTTACTTTTAAATAATCTAGTACTAAGAATTTTTAGGTAACTCGACAAAGAGCTTTTATTATATTTAACTAGCTTTGGCATGACATCCGGTGCAAACCTTTGAGGGTCACGCCTGATTATTATTTTACTGTTACATTGAAATTCGAGTTAAGTTGAGAAGCGCATTATGCAAACCGCCTCATTAGTTCTCGTTTGCCAATAATTATAGTAAGTAATCAGATCTTTCATGCAAATATATTTTCATCCGTACAACTTTCTACGCTACTTTAACTTTTCAATCGTGTCAATTAGAGACATCATAGAAAGACAATGACAGCGCGGACGTCGCTCGCGCGTTGTCCGCTTGGGGTTGTGAATTTTACACTTATAGAAATCGTTGAAGATTATTTGAGTTTTTATGTTGCAATTAATAACTTTAGGTCAAGCCAACTAGCACTTCGCTCGCGACTTTGTATGCGTGCATTTCGTGATTTAATATCCCTTTCACCCCTTTTAGTTTTGAAAATAAAATATAGTCTAACTGTAACACTCACAAACGTTATTATGGCTTTCTATTGGTAAAAGGATTTTCTAAATCGGTTCACAGATCGGTGGACAGTAGGTCCAGATATTACCCAACGTCAACAACCTTCCAAACTTACGTGTTTATATAGTATACATTCATTAGTAGAGATATAATAGGTTACTGTTAGGGTGCATCTACACGGTGCATGTAGCTGGAGCAAGTAACGATGCGGGTTGCACGCGTGAGTAATATGCGCAAGCTACTTGTTCGAGTTATTCGCTTGTACTTTAACATAATGCAAATAACTGTAGTAAGTAAAGACCTGGGCTACTTGCGCAAGCAGTACGCACAAGTTATTTGCTCGTGGTCAAGAACTACATGCGCAAGGGAACCGCGCGCGCGCCAGTTGCGCGGGTGGCTCGCTTTGGTACTCGTACATGCTCGAGTCGTTAGACCCGCACATGTTTTCAAAAGGTAAAGTTTACGAGGTATAGAACCTGCGCAAGTGCCTCAATATGCGCAAGCTACTTGCACCGTGTAGAAGCACCCTTATGATCATTTTGCGTTCAAGTCAAACCAAAAGGATGGTTTCAACATCATACATAATAAATCTGACGTAGGAGCAGCAAGTGGACGTCTTTGTGGCATTGTGTTCTGTCGTATTGTCGTTTCAGACTGTATTGTGAACAAACATGAACTGAAACAAACGACATATTCAGAATGTTTCGGGAATATGTCATTGATTGTCCCATTTTGTATTATTATACTGCTAGCGCGTTCATTGTCAAACTCAAGAGATGTTTCGTACAAAGATTAATTAAAATACAGAGAACCAATTTCATTTTTTAACCGACTTTCAAAAAAGGAGGAGGTTCTATGTTCGTGTGTATGTATTTTTTTTTTTTTTTTTTTTTTTTTTTTTTTTTTTTTTATGTATGTTACCTGATTTCTCCGCCATTTGTGGACCGATTCTCAAATTTTTTTTTTTGTTTGAAAGAGTAGACTCCTGAGGTGGTCCCATTTTAGTTTGGTGAAGATCTGGTGCTGATCTTCGGAGATATACAACGGAACTCTTCAAAAATAGACGGCAAATCTATAGTGATTGCTGGAATCGCTTGGATGTTTATTGTTTATACAACATCATGACGTATCATCAAGCCTGTATGCCCCGAGGGGTAGGCAGATGTGTTCAATATACCTAGATTTCGACAGTTAGGTATGTTAAGTTTCATTTATTAGGGTTAGATAGATAACCCTATTATAATGACATGTATTGTTAACAATTAACAATATAAAATGAATTCATGGCAAATGTTTGTATGGGAACAACTAAAAATGGAAAAATAAAAAACTTTTTTACAAAAAATAAAACCGACTTCAAAAATAACACTAAACGGTCTAAAATAACTCTAAATTCGGAAGTCGGTGGCCCATCAAGAATAAGACAAAAGTACCAAAGCCACAGACTTCCTAATTTAGAGTTATTTTAGACCGTTTAGTGTTATTTTTGAAGTCGGTTTTATTTTTTGTAAAAAAGTTTTTTTGTATTATCTTTCTCAATAACTTATTTTAATATTGGTGCCTTTATTATAATAATTCAGAAAAGTTAAAACCGCCTACAATATTAGTTGGATACTCAAGGATCAGGACGAAGAAACTTCAGTTCCGTGGCTTCTTGGAAACTTTACAATTAAATTAAGTACTGGATCTGTGGAAGCAACTAACAGAGAAACATTTAACTTACATATAAATAACTTATTACGAGGAAGGGACATCGGTGCACATCCGGAAATTCGATCATTCGTAATTTTTCATTTTTGATATTAACCGACTTCAAATAAAAGGAGAAGGTTCTCTATTCGGTTGTATTTTTTTTACCAATTTTTGGTCGATAAATTGATTGGTCCCATCTGTATCAAAACTCATAATCTGATGAGGGTCCACGAGGAATTGAGGGAACTCCTAAAAAAATAGTTACACACGCACCGATTTTTACATTTATAGTAACAAATCAAGCATTTTCATTTAGAAAGTATCAATTTGTGAACAAAAACTGATGCAACTGGAGTTAATTTTTACCAGTTAGTGTTTTTTAAGAAGTTGGTTGTTTTTTTTTAGATGTTGCAGAATAAAATGTGAGTAGTGGTTTACTTCTTATTCGGTTAAACAGAAATGACGATCGTGTAATGAATGATAACATAACATCAATCTTGTAATCCCCAAAAGGGTACACAAAAGTGTATATATACCTGGTAATTTATAGGTACACTCACATTTCGCTACTTATTTTTAAGTCACATGTGCCATTAATTGGGCAGAAATCCAGATTCGGAGCTGCTACTGAGAAATTCTACATAAAAAAAAACTCAACAACGTTGCGACCACTAGACAAATGAGGCAGTCCATGAACATTTACAGTTTCAAGTAAAAATAATAAAAACCGAAGGAATATTTCAATGCTAGGGTGCAAAACACACGTTATTCGGATATGCATCAGTGTCCTTCTACAGTCTATATTTTCAATATAAACACAACTATACAGAAACATGAATAAGAAATAAAAACCTTTATTGTCTCTCGTTCATACTTAAGTACTTTTCTACAGTAAACAATTGTTGGTTCTCAAGTGTGTATTCAGCTTTACATAATATATTTAAGTCAATTTACGTGACAAAGACAACAATGCCTTCACTTTTGTCACAATTTTCCTTAATGTTCGTGGACTGTAATAAGAAGTAAAACAAATAATACCTTTCAAATAAACTAAGTGGAACAATGGCGGTTGTCGTGTAGTAGGTTCGCACAAAAGGTTTACGCTGTTAATAATTACATACCTATATTATAATACAAGGGATCATAGACACAAAAATCTACATAATACTAATATTATTAACAGGAAAGATAATAATAATATGATTGTTTGTGCATTGAATAAGCTCTGAAACTACTGGACCGATTTGAAAAATTCTTTCACCGTTGGGAAGCTACACTACCCTCAGGTGAAATAGACTACTTTTATTCCTGTATTCTTACGGGAAAGGGAGATACCCGTGTGAAACCGCGTGTCGTCTGCTAGTTCAAAATAAAATAAAAACATGAACAATTATATAAGTACTACCAGAGTTCGATTGTTCTGTTTTATTTATTTTTATTTTCTTTCGACCAAAAACACATGTTTATATAACTACATAAGTTATTTAACAATTGTTGTGTATTGTGAAGAGATGTTACGGTGTGAATTCGGGTCATTGTGTGTGTATATGAGGATGTGGGTGCGTGTGAGCCTGGGGGTAATAAAAATAGACTGCCTACATAAGGTTGGAGATGTCCTTATTTCTTACAACAAATTCACTTACATAAGAAATAGTATAAAAAATATTTTGGATTGATCCACAGTAACAGCTTTGACAAAAATAAAAAAAGTATTTACGGAATATTTTAGAGGTGTAGGGTAAATGAAAATAATTTAGTCAACCAATTTAGACATACCTACATAATTGTTTACTTATTGTCATTCGAACCTTTACGCAATTGCTCTCACAATGACATTGGAGCTAGCCTAGTAGTCTAAGTTTATTAAACAAACCGATGAAATATTAAAAAAAAAGTTTCCTGGACTGAATTTTTTTAGACAACCCATATGCAATATATTCAGTGACATATTAAATTTAATTTAAAAAAAAATAGGTTTCATTCATAACCAGCTCGGTGAAGGCCGTTCTTAAGCAGGATCCTATACTATAAACCCTGGTATGCTACCACGTTCTCTTGACCTCTGAGCAACTAAGAGTGAACCTTTTGCTTTTTTTTTTATTTCGTGCGTTTATGTAAGTTAACAAAAGTGATTATGTTATTTATTATTCTCTTCGCGAACATTATTCATTGTGTCGATCACATTCTATCGACGCGGCGACGGCTGGAGTGTTTTGATAGCTCATTTGTTGTGTTCAAACTTGTCAGGAAACTACAACGTAGCTACATATTCAGAGTATGAAGTATTTATTTTCTATAATTGAAAGCTCAGTGCGACGATCCGCATACAGGAAACATGTGCTCGAATAAATAAAAAGGGAAAATCAAATCAAAAGAAAAAAAGGGTTTCAATATTTTCGAGGACTTACTAAATAATTTTCCTCGAGAAACGTTTTACGAATAACTTCCAACGATTTTACAAAAAATGTTGGATTATGTAAACGGATACAGTTTACTAGCATTATAACACAGTTTTGTATAACATTTGCATAATCTCTAAGTTATATCCTTTCGGACCGCACCACGGATATCTATGGACCGCACTGAGTTTCAATTCACATAATTAACAGTTATCTGTTAATTGTAGATTAAAGATCTTATGGAGACGTGTGACTAAATTATAACAGCTGCATTGGTTGAACCAAGGTTAAGCTACCCTTGCCGAGGTCGGTTCATAGATGGGCGATAATTCATTGTATACTACCCCTTCGTGTCTCGGAAACCACGTTAAGCCATTGGTCCCAGCTGTCATTTGTAGATCTTTGACAGGCGTTATAAGTAGTCAGAAGCCCTAAAGTCTGACACCAGCCTGTCTAAAGGATATCGTCTTATCCAGTTACTGGGTTGTCAAGGTCATATTATAAGCAGCTGCTCCATCAAAAACACTTGTATTCGGCTGCAATCGGTCAGACTGAAAGGTGACCGTAACTGTCTGTCTAGCACTTTCCATGCTTGGGAAAGGCTAGACAGCTGAAATCTGCTAATATTATGTGAACCTAATTTATGTTTATCGGTTCTCATGAAAACACCGAAACGGTCTTTGATAGCGTAACATGGACGGGAAAAAGGGTTTTTCTTGTATAATTAATAAGTAAACCCGTCTCATACCAGTTTAGCCTGTAATAAATAAACGTGTTAACGACTAACTCACAAATTATTCACCGCCACCTCCTCAATCGAATTCTTCGAGCGAATGTAAAGTGCACTTCACTCTGGCGCCGCAAGCAATTACTCTTAAATGTGGGTTGAGCTAAACACGGCGCGATTCACTGCGGCTCAATGCGATTCCCGGCGTGACGGAGCGATTTCATACGTTTCTTGTTTTCTTTAATTTTTTCATCCCAGTAAACAGGCGGTGAATCTCTCTAATGGATTTCACGTAGATTATACGTTTGTTTTTAATTACATATTTAGCATCTACTGATGAATCCACTCTGAATAAAAGATACTAGTCGGTACAGTTAATGTTAACGATAAAAATGTCTAAGAGAAACTTTAGGTCTTACACTCGTCACTCGTACACATTACACGGCTACACTACGCATCAAGCTGATCTCGAATTGTATGGGATTTCCGTACAAAGTGAGATCAGACTAAACTGGAAATGTATTAATAGCTTGATGTGTAGCTTGATGTGTAGCTGTGTGTACAAGATTATCCACGAAATATTATATTTTGGTACCTTACTAAAACTGTTTCCTTTTAACCAGTATAAACCTTACTAAAACTGTTTCCTTTTAACCAGTATAAGATAATTTAACACTAAATAACTGTTAGTCTCAGGGCCAAATTTTCGATCGACAAATAATTTATATCTGAAAAATAAATGGGGCCTTGATTGAGTTTTCAGTGGTTTAGTGTGCATTAGTATTTTCCATTCCCGACAGGTAGGAAAAAACCGGAGCGAACCTTACCTGAGCGAATCGTAACTTGAACGATGTCAAACCGCACTACTTATTCGAATAAAACATTTAAAAACTGGACTGGAAAAGTTAGGTTAGGTTATTTTATTTGCAGTTCGGGACTGAACTGTCTGATAATGAATTGAGAAAATCAATTTAACGTTAGATTTTGTGATCTTTTTTATTTCTAGTTCCGAACTTTTACTGCTGAGGATTTATCCTGAACAATTATCTTATTGATTAGTAGAATAAAGATGTATCCTTGTCAAGAAATCTGTGAATCTAATCTGTGAAAATAACCTTTTGGTAACCACAGGAGTCGATCAATTGTTTAGCAAATTGGGAATTATTTTAGGGTATTTTATTTAGAATTCTTTCTAATACATCCTTTGTAAAATACCTACCTACGTTGAAAAGTGTACTAGGTACCTCATCAAAAAACAAACCTTAAAAAAGGCAAGACTTTCACTAACTACAAAACACTTGGTCTAATTTTCCGCTGTTACTCTGCAAGAACGAAATAATTAAAAGAAGCCAAGTAGGATTACTTCCACGCCAATAAGCCACTAACATCTCTCTTTATTTTCCAACCGTCATTCGTGGGTCCGTCAAAATCTCATTTTAATATATTAGTAGTTGCTTTTATTTGCATTCTAAGGAGTTTAGAGAATCTTTTGCTTTATTTCTAAAACAATTTGCTGTGGTATGTTTTATTGTTTTAGTACACCCGAAAAAAATCATGAAGACTTCATACTACGCCATAGTGGTATACTTTATCTATTATCACTACGTAATCCGTTTTTAAAGCATTAACACCGTGATTGACACAATACTTTATAAAAACAGTTGCATGAGCGCGAAATTTAACATATTGTTTCTGTTTTGAGCGGATCCGTAATGAAAAAATAGCTGTTTATGTTTCTCCTCATAAAATCAGCTACATCCCTTCAAAATCGGTCTAGCCATTTCGGAGATTACTTCATACGGACATAACTATCCATATTTAGTACGGAATTGATATTTTGACATAACATACAGACATTTTAATTTTTACCGTGTAGAAGTTTATAAATTATGGATTTTCTATATTGTTCGGCTACGATTCAGTTTAGCGTTTAGCAACGAAAAACGAAATTATTCCTGTATTTTAGTAGCTAGGCTTTCGTAGGAACAACTTCGCGTTTTTTAGCAGCAGCTACGCTTTTGTAGCAAAAACTTTGCTTTTGTAGAAACAGCTACGCTTTCGTTGCAACAAGTTTTGCTTTTGTAGCAGTAACTACGCTTTCGTAGCAACAATCTTGCTTTCGTAGCAGCAGCTACGATTTGATAGCATTAACTTTTTCTTAAATTTGTAGCCGCAGCTACGCTTTCGTAGCAACAACTTTGTTTTTGTAGCAGCAGCCTCGCTTTTGTAGTTACAGCAACAACTTCTGGAGCATATGAGGTAAATTTTTTTGGGTGAATTGAACCGTACTGTTGTTGTACTGTTTACTGTCGTTCTTTCTTCCACAGCAGTAAAGCCAATAACTTAATACATAGGCATAAGCTCAAGCATTGATAGTATATGTTATTTTTTCACCATACCTTACAACTGTTTTATCGCTTTTCAGTCAGTTGACGACGTCAATAAAATAACACAACCAGATAAGATTTGACGCTTGCGTTTAAAACCAGCGAGATATTTCCCAATAAACTTTATGACGTCATTAAAGCTTAAGGTAGTTTGAAATAAGGTATTGATTGAGCTATAGAATTATATAACTCGGTATTATTTACCTTTATCTTTTATAGGTTGTTAATGTGGCAGTGTTATAATAATTTGATTTGGAAAGTGTAGTACAGATTTGGAAAGTATAGTAAATATATGACTAGCATAATTATCTGCTATCATGTGCACATGATCAGTATACTCATAATGATACATACTTAATGTCAAAGTTGTGCCATTCAGTAGTTAGTAGTTTTATAAGAACTGTGGGACTGTAGGTTGCGGGGCTCATCAACGGTCTTAAGTGCACGCGGCGTATTTCTCCGTGTAAGCTCAACAATAATCTGCAGATTTTTTTTTTTTTTTTTAATCTTTATTTATTAACGAGGGTTTGATCACATAATGTACCTACAATTTTTTCCCTACAGCCATACCAGTGTTTATTATAATTGTAGACTATGAGCTGGGAGATGGTCGTGAAATAAAACTCCAAAATGCACTCAACAGTATATTAATTAAAAAGCAGTGCTGCACATGAAAAAAACACGGAGCGCCAGAGACGGTCATTAAGGCTAGATTGGCACCAATCGGGGGCGCGCGCGTTGAAGACGCGGCACCTCTCTCATCTCTTACACTTCCATCAATATTATTTACGTCGCACGTCGAACAATAATATTTCACTTATTTCCCAAAAAAATGTGATTTATAATTTCGAACCAAATAATAACTTAGCCAAACAAAGATAAACAAGCGCTTGTTAAAGTTCAGTATTTCTCTCAACATACCAACCAACGCTAAAATTCCACCCTCGGGTATAAATTCGTCCCGTATTCATGGCCGAACCACAAATTATGCATAAATAAAACGGAACCTTCCTAGTTTACCTTTCCGATAGACAAATACTTGTGGGTCACACCTGAGTCTTGTTGCTCTGTGGGGAATGAACAACGAGCGGTTAAGAAAACTAAGTGTAAGTTATACCTTCGGCGTCGAGGGGAATTGTTTGGGCTTGTCACGGTACTCCCGGCGGGAGGCGGGAGGACTTGTCCTCGTGTTGTTATTAGTTGTTTACTAATTTCTATCCTCAGGTGAACTATGGTTTAGCTGGAGGTAGCATTTCTTAGCAAGTTGCGAAGTGCACTACAACGCCACTGAGTTGTTTTTTGGCACTTGATGTTGATAGGCTACTAGTGCGCTGAAACACCACGTAAAATTTTATTCAGTTATTCTTAATTTCTTAGTGTTTTATAATTTTGACTTTAAACCGAAATTTTGAAATCTTAAATACTTGTATAAAATTAAGATTTCTATCTCACCCAATGAGTTAATTAGACGTGATCATTTTGTAATAGACTTTTACAGTTTCTTTTAAATATACAATTCGCCATTTTTTTTTAATTTTCACCTATTTTCCAATAGGTGAAAATTTAAAAAAAATGGCGTATTGTTTTACAGAACTCATGGTATTAGTTTGTTTCTTCCACCCTGAGTTTCTATTTTTAGAAGGCAGTTTTCTATAAAAATAAATTCTATTTATCCTCTCGTGTTTTTTACACGTTCAACACAACATGTCAGAATCACACGATCTACCAAAACAAGTTGTTTTTAAAGGTCAAAATATAGAAATAAATCTTAAAGTAATAGAGCAATAGGAAATGAAAATATGTTTTCTTTTCTTACAAAAAGAGGGATCGTATTAAGTAAAAACAGTAATGTTTATGAAAGCCTATTCAAATGGCAATCATGTCATAATTAACTGAATATAATATGTTAGCAGGATTTCAGTAAACAGTAAAATAGACAAGATAATGAGTTCTGTGTTTTATGAAAAAAAAAACATATTAAAATCAACAGTCATTTATTCAAATTAGGCTGAGGATCAGCACTTTTTGAACGTCAAAAAATACATAAGACAGTCAAAAACCGCCCATCCTTCGCCACTTCCTAGAGTTTTGCTGGGAAGAAGAAGTGGCGGAACAAAATCACCAATTTTATAAATCGCTTCTCTTCAGCTTTTGAGCATTAGGTACCTCTGTCGTTTGCGATCGACCTTGAAGGCTCAAAGCCGGTACAACGCAAAGGGTGCAAAGTTCTTAAAATGGAACAAAAAGAATATCAAGAGCTCTGTAAAGCCGAGAAAGAGTCGTTTTCACATGTGAACTTTTTATATTTATCCTTTATTTGATATTGATTTTACCATTATGAGGTAAACGCAAAATCAGGTCTTTATAAGAGCGCTAAAGTGCGTACTTACGAGGGAATTTGATGTTACTTTCTGGTTTTTTATAGAGCCTATTAGGTTGTAATATTTAAGCACCAACATCTTGTTCAGCTTGCTTACATTAGTAAAAAAACACACCGGTTGCTGTTTTTATCTACTAAAAAGGAAGTTTTATTTGTACTTTTAGGAGTACAATCGGAATAACACCAGTCTATAACTGTCCACTGCTGGGCATGGACTCAACACAGAGAAGACGATATTCCATAGATTTCCACGTTTGATCAAGATGGGACGAAAAGTGTACATAATTATAATCCAGCCTGCAGCCTGTGGGTTCGCTACACGCAGATAGCTATCAACGCCCTACGGGTTCTCTACAATAATGGGTTTAGAATGCTGATGGGGTTGCCCCGATATTGTAGTGCATCAGGGATGTTTGCAGAGGCCAATACCGACTGTTTTGGGGCAATAGTGCGTAAGAGAGTGGCCTCCCTGATGTCTCGTGTGCGGGGCAGCTCCAGTGGCCTTCTAAACACCATTACAGAAAGGGTTGAGTGCCCTATTGTGAGGCACTGGAATAGGGTGCACTGCTCACGTGGTGTCCTTTTTAATATAAGATAGTTGTTAGTTAGTTGTGTGTAAGGTACTAACATAGTTTTAAGTATTACTAACATTTTATATGGAATTATGTTCTGCAATAAATTATTATTATTATTATTATTATAGTATGTTGACGGGCCTGAATTTGAAACCATAACTTCGCGCATAAAAGTTGAAGCCATGACTACTAGGCCATCAAGACTTTGTCGTAATAACGCTTACATACAATTGACAACATTTCAAAATTGACATGACCCTAAAACAAAAATACCGTTTCTTCATTTTTGTATGCTGAGTTCAAATATATATTTTTTTAAATTTTTTATAGCTTCATTTCTGAGAAAAAAAATAAAAACCAAAAACCATGCGATGACGTCACTTATACGGTGGAATGAGGTGTTTACCTTTGCGAAAGCAAGCTAATTTTTAAGATGAAAACTATAATGTCAAACAAGACACTTCTGTCAAAAATTACGTAGGTATCTAATGTCAAAAAAGACATATCTAATGTCAAAAATGACATATCTAATGTCAAATAAGACATATCTAATGTCAATGTGTGACATTGACAACTGCTAAATGACAGTAACATCTAAGAAACTGATTTTTTTTGACGTATCACAGTAAAGCAAAGGAATTATCGCCATTCCACCGTATGAATGACGTCATTTGGCGCTTACGTCTTTTTAGAATGCACCTAATTTCAAAGTTAAAATTATGAATGAAAAGTACATAATTTCGAAAAACCAAAAAATATGGGTCCTCTAGTTTTGGATTTACTTTTAGATAACATAATAAAACATGGAGGTTAAAATTTTGAAATGTTGTCAATTGTTATTTCTCGCATGGCGTGTGGATACTTAGGGAAGTAATTCCTCTGAAGAGAAAGGTAATACACGTGCTCGTACAGTAGGTTGTGGTACGCAGGTGCAAATAAAAGAGATATGTTTGGGTCAATGCTCCGTGTAATAATGAATATTAAATACGTGTGCAGTTACATTTATAAGGTTAGACGAGCTGCACACTACACCTCCCCTTTTTAAAGAGAAAAAAAAAATTACAATAAGTTTTTTTTTTTTATATAAAATTATCTTACATTATAAACAATTTTGTATTATTCTTATGAATAACATATTCCTTTCCTTCTCTTTCAATCTTAACATTAGGTTCTACTTCTTCTTTTACTCTATATGGTCCTAAATAAATTTTACTTAACTTATCTCCAACCTGATTCTTAATTAAAACTAAATCTCCACTTTTATATTTAACTGGATTGCTACATACATCATAATTATTTTTTCTTAACTGTTTACTATGTAACAAATTATTTTTAGCATCAGCTTGCGCTCTTTGAAGCCTATATTTTAATTCTAAAGGATAAGATTCGGGATTGTACAATGGTTCTATAAACGAATTACGTGCTAAATTATTAGGTAAATTACAATATTTTCCAAATACTAACTCGAATGGAGAATATTTTGTCTCAGTGTGAACCGTCGTATTATAAGAAAAGCACCAAAATGGAAGCCAACTGCTCCAATCACTTCTATTGCTATCGCACTGTATCCTAAGGTATGCTCCTAAGGTCTTATGTGTGTTTTCTAAAGCTCCTAGAGTTTCATGGTGATATGCTGTGGAATGCAGCTTTTTTATGTTTAATAAATTACAAGTTTCAGTAAAAACTGATGACATGAACTCTGTACCCTGATCTGTAATAATCTCCGTCGGGATGCCATACCTTAAAATAAAATTATTTACAAACATCCTAGCTACTGAAACAGTATCTTTCTTTTGCAATGGATAGGCTTCAACATATTTCGTCAAGTCACACTGTAATGTTAAAATATACTTATGATTAAGATTATCTACATGTAAAGGTCCCATTAAATCTAAACTAACTCTTTCGGAAGCTGTGGATGCCGTGGATGTGATGACCATCGGCTCCTTTGTATGCCTATTAGAATGCTTTTGGATCTGGCAGCTTTTGCACTTTTTAACATATTCGTTTACGTCATGAGTCATTCCTGGCCAATAATAATATTTCCTAATATTGTTGAACATTCTGTTAACCCCCGCGTGGCCACTTGTGGGTAACAGATGAAAATCATTCAAAATAATAGTCATTGTGTCTCTGTCAGTTACTCTTGTGACGTCTTTAATTACAAGTAACTTTGGAATGTCATGTAATTGAGTCATTTCCTTTATAAACACATTTATTAAATGTTCATTTTGTTTACTTTTAATTAATACGAGCTCGTGTAATTGTCTTAGTTTGCAAAAACGTTGTAGTTCTCTCGCTAACACACTTACGGTCGATAACGATCGAGACATTACAAATATTGCCGATTTTTCAGGCACATAATATAAATTACCATTTTCACCAATGAAATGCTTAAGCTTTTCTATTTGTCTCAAAGTACTTCTGTTACAAGTCAAAATTAATTCAACGCTATCAGTTGGTCGTTTAAGGATTTCCACTACTTTAGGTTGATCAGGCCTAGGAGTAGGGAGCACCTCAGTGGTGTCATTGTTTTGTAAGTCGGTACGTAACCTACGAGCTTGTGCCCTTGTCATTACTGACACTACATGTCTATGCATATCTTTCAAATCGGTGGAAGTCAAGGGAATCCGGCTCAATGCATCTGCAGCTGCGTTGTGCCGTCCCGGGACATAACTGATTTCAAAGTCGTACTCCTCAAGATAAAGTCTAAATTTAGTCAGTCGGCTTGAAGGATCGGTCATATTAAATAAATAAATTAGTGGCTTATGATCCGTCTTTATTTTAAACCTTTTCCCGTATAAATAAGGTCTAAAATGTCGAACAGACCAGACAATTGCAAGTAACTCCAGTTCAATTACAGGGTATCGCGTCTCAGCTGGTTTCAAGTTACGGCTGGCGTACGCGACTACTTTGCCATTGTTATTAGACAGTACGGCGCCTAATCCATGTTTTGATGCATCAGTTTGTAGCGTAAATGTGTTATTATTAGAGAAGTCTGGGTAATCAAGTATAGTCGGACTAATTAATATCTGTTTTAACTTATGAAATGCACGGTCACAGTCATCAGTCCATACAAACGTAACATTTTTCTTACATAATGCGTTTAAAGGGTATGCTATTTCAGCAAATTTCGGTATGAAACGCCTGTAGTAGTTGGCAAATGCCACAAACCTTTTGACTTCGTCTACATTCTGTGGAGTGGGATATTTTTGAAGACATTCTACTTTTGATGGATCGGGGTGTATACCATCTGCCGTGATTTTATGACCTAAATAAACTATTTCTTTGCGCAAAAATTCACACTTCAATGGGTTTAATTTCAAATTAACTTTTCGCAGACATTCTAAAACTTCTATTAGGTTACTATTGTGCGTTTCGAGACTATTACCCACCACAACACAATCATCCAAATAAATAAAACATGACTTATAATTTAAACAAGACATTGCGATAGTCATAAGACGTGAAAATGCACTAGGAGAAGTCTTCAACCCCATAGGACACCTTTTCATCTGATACTGCTTGTCTGTCGTGAACGCAGTGTACTTTCTAGCCTCTTTTTGTAAAGATAGCTGAAAATAGCCTTGGCTAAGGTCTAATTTTGAAAAATAGATGCTATTTGACAAGGAATCTAGGATCTCCGTAATATTAGGCAATGGGAACTTATCGTCCTGTATACGATTATTAAGTTGACGATAGTCCACTACGAGTCGCCATTTCTTTTCTCCTGACCTATCGGTTTTCTTAGGAACCAAGAGAACAGGACTGGACCATTCCGACATGGTTTCTTCAATGATATCGTTCTTAATCATCTCATCTATCTGTTTTTTAATTTCACCTTTTAACGCGTTAGGAAGCCTATAAGGCTTAACGTACACTGGTGATGTATTTTCCTTTAAACTAATCGAATGTTCTATTATATTAGTAGTGGTAAGTTTGTCACCTGGTAAATAAAAAACGTCGGCATACTTGGCACACACGTTTTCAATCCCTCTTTGTTCCTCCTTATTTAAATAAGTATGTAATTCTAACGATTTAAGTAAAGTTCTAACCCTATTCGAAGTAATACTATCTCTGTCAAATGTGCAAACATAGAAACTATCTAAACAACTTATATTTAAATCATGAATATTAATACAAACCGAATTATCAGTTGTATTTAGAACTCTGACAGGAATAAGACCCCTATGTGGTTTTGACACTAAACCTGCCGTGTATACACCTTTATAAATTTCCGTAGCTAAAATGACACAATCTCGGTTGTACGACGTAGGAACGTATTTAATTACTTCGCATCTGGGTGGAACCGTAATAATATTACTATTAACTTGAACAATAACAGACTGGTCTCGGGTTTCCAAACTCAGAGTACCACTTTTGTAATTCAATACCGCGTTATACCGCGTGAAAAAATCTTGACCGAGTATACCGTCTGCGGTACAAGATAAGTTCTCAAAAACATAGAACTTTTGCTGAAAAACTAATTTTTTTATAATAATATCTAAATAAACATATCCCAAAGACTCTAAATCACCACTTATACCCTTAATTACTATTTTATCCTCTTGTACCAAATTCAATAAAGTTCTATTTTGTAATAAACATTCATACTTCAATACGCATAAACTAGCTCCACTGTCAACTAATAGGTTAAGTTCCTCATTGTTTCTAAGTTTACAATTAACTACACAAAAATGACTAAAGCTAAATATAGAATGAGTGCATTGTTTAGGCTCGAAAAAACTCTAAATCCTCATTATTAGTGTCATTGCCCTGACTGTTGGACTGTTGCACATTTACGTTATGCTGAACTCGCTTAAAACCGGAGCGTCCGCCGCGAAACTGCTGACGCTGTCCCTCCGCGTAATTACCTCGGTTACCATTATTGACAAATGAAGTTCTTTGACCCCTATAATTGTCTTGAATTGTACGAGTATAATCATAATTATTACGAGGATTATCGTACCTATACTGGTTGTTATTAGGCTGATTACAATTATTTCCTCGGCCACGAAAACCTGGTTTGTAGGTAAATCCACGCCTAGAATACTGAGTAGACCTATACTGTATGACCTGGTCGTGGTCCTGGGTGGACATGGACTGTTCGTCTACCGCAGCCCTAATTGCTTCAGGCAGAGACGTGAACTGACGTGAGGCAATGATATTGCTGAGCCGTTTGTCGGACAGGCCATCGCTAAACCTCTTTATCGCAGTCTTCTCGTTGAGAGGGCGAAGGACCTCATAAGCAGACTGGTTACCATCCGCTTGAGTCATAGTGAGATTCACAAACAACTCTTCTAACTCTGTACCGAATTTTTCGATACTCCTACGACCTTGAGTAGCTGTAAATAACTGAGACTGTAGGGACACTGCTGACTTTTTTGGCAATAAAAATTTTCTAATATCCCCTACTAAAGTTTGAACATCCGCATATGAAGGTTTAAGACGTAACTTTGCACTGGGTGAAAGACGAGTTTTTAAAACAAATTCAACTAATTGGCTTTTACCTGTATCATTTATAAGTGAACTGTAAAGCAAGATACCATCGATTAACTGATTGGTCACCTGTTCTTGCCCGTTTATGACTGGCAATAGGGAAATAGCAGTCTTAATATCAAATGAATTAGCCATGTTTTCGAAACTACTAGGCTCAACAAAAGTTTCAGAACTTGTTTGGCAACTATTATCTATACTAGAAACTAAACTCTTAATTTTCTTAAATGTTAACTGAATATCATTAATTAATGTTTGGTAAACCTCACAGGATTCAGTGCTTAGCTTTTTCTCTGTAACTTCCCGGTTCAACTGAGTCAAAATAGTATCTAATGTTCTATATTCTTTTTCAGCCTCCTCTAATTTCTTACTCGCTAATTCTTGCTTACGTCTTTCAGGACCAAGTTTAACTAAATATTCCTTTAAATAAATTAATTTAGTATGTAAATCTCGCAATTGTTGGGACATAATAGTTAACACCGCATTAAAATATTATCTGCCCTAGTTTAAAAAATACACAACAAAATACATCAGGCAAAAAAATTTGCTTAACAATTAAATTAACTTACAGTAGGCAGTTCAATGGACGCAGGTATGTAGGTCATGATGACGTCCGAAGTAGCGTGATTTCTGCAATACTCCTAATGGACTCGTACTACTCCCGGCTGCTCCTCATCGGACCCGTTCAATGTATCTCCCGGCACCCTGCATTTCCTGACATCAATAGGCTTGAGCATACTCCCGGCACCCGGCACCAACAATCCTTTTCGTTTTTCTATTGACATTTAGCCCTCGACTAGGTTCTCGAAATTCTTCTGTAAACTGCTGTCTTCTGTGAGTTGTTATGCATCCATAGGTATGTTTTGCTTGAGAATATAAAATAGTTGGTAATAAATGTTCATCTTCTCTCTATAAATTTTTCATTTCCAAATTTTTCTTCTTCTTATCTTCACTTTTCTCAGACATCTTGAATAATAGAGGCAGCTTCGGAACTTCACAGAAGAAACTGGCTAAGGGTCGCCATACAGTAGGTTGTGGTACGCAGGTGCAAATAAAAGAGATATGTTTGGGTCAATGCTCCGTGTAATAATGAATATTAAATACGTGTGCAGTTACATTTATAAGGTTAGACGAGCTGCACACTACACTCGAGTCATGAAGGTAAGGGGGAACCGGTGGAGTTTGGGGGAGGGGGAGGACTGGCAACCTGTCATTATGTCAGACGGAAATGTTAGACGTCAAAGCATTCATGTACCTGCAAACACAAAAGAACTCACGAGTGTCTAATGGATTGAAAGTAGAACGGAAACTCTGTGTATTTCCTCGTCTTAAAAAAAGTTTGTAATTCGAAGAAACAATGACTGAATGCTAAATAACTTTCTCTGACTCTATAACCAATTTTATTATGCCGATAGTTGTAATATGATAATATTACTCCCTGTAAAGAGAATTCAACTTTTTTCACGTCTTGCACATGAAAATGAGTAAAGATAAAAATAAACAAAGCAATATCTTTGCGCGGCGAGAGACTAACATGGCCGCCGTCTCGAATCAAATAACACCTCATTTGTGAACACCGTGCTATTGACCACTCGGAACACACTCGTATATTATTACCTATATCTATCATTTGAGAAAATTGCTTTCATATCTATGAAAGTATATTGGGATAAATCAGAAGTGATCTCAAACGAAACACGAATAAATAGGCGACACTGTAAGTAGCACACTCTAGATAAAATATTGAGGTCACTTTAAAAGATATCAGAACAAAAGTTCAAGCAAAAAAATGCGAGGTCAGTGGTCGTTTTATAAGTCACTAGCTGTCCCGGCAAACTTCGTTCTGCCTTAGAGTCAATTTATTGCTCTTATCATTTTTTTTATATTAGATATACATACGTTTAATAAGACGACAACAAATAGATCTAAACCAATAATAACTACTACTACTTTTTATGTAGCGAGTCTCTACTGTGATCTTATTTAAACATTTTGTGTTCAATATAATTAAAATTACAACATGTATATATAACCTAACCTAACTGACCATACCTATCCTATAGCTAACCTAACTACCTAACCTAACTACCTTATATTACTAAAATGCATTAATTTAAAAAAATGCTAAATTCATAATTTTAAACTGAACTATTGCCTTTAATGTGACATACAATTTATACCTATAGTTTTCCCGGTCTACTTTAATTAAAGTCCTAACAGTAAAATAAGTTCTATTTGCATAGAATTATTACTTAAAGTTCGTCTCTGTCGTCATTGTTAATTACGTAAATTGATTTCTGAATTATAAAGGTCTCTGCACACAGCGGGCGCGGCGCGGCGGGACGGGACGGTGACGCGACACCGAGCAGTTGTAATGTACTAGATATTACGGACGACGACGCCACACAGAGCCGTCCCGCTCGACGCGGGAATACAAGTCAGAAGCGGCGGGGACGGGCGCGGCGGGACGCGAGCGCAGTGCCCTCAGGACGCGGACGCCGACGCTTTGTGTTGTTTGGTTTACATAAGTAGTAGTCACACTGCCGGCGGAGCGTGAGCACGTCGCGTCGGACGGTACGGAGCGTGAATGTGATTTTGTATCGTTTTACAAAAATGGATGTCGAAAAATTAGTCGAATGTGATCGTGCTCACGTATGTTTGTACGATTTGGGCCATAGGCAGTATAAAAACACTGTTCTTAAAAATGAATGGGCGCGGCGGGACGGGACGTGATCGCGCCCGCAGTGTGACCGATGCCGCCGCGCCAGCGCAGCGTCGCCGCCCCGCCAAGCCGCGCCCCGCCACGCCACGCCGGCTGTGTGCAGAGACCTTAAAACTTTTTTATGCTACATAAAACCTCTAGGTTTAGTTACAAAATAAATTTCAGAACGTAGGTACGTATAAATTGACAACCTTACCTTCTTAGGTTTAGCTTAAGACTTGTCAATGTCTTGATAATGAACTGGGAAGTTTGACTCCTGTCATGTCATCCAAGATGGCGCTGCGTTTGAAAAATGTTTGAGACAACGAATATTCTTGATATTTATTTTTTCGAGGACTTTTCATGTTTTTTATTAATTATTATGCTATTCCGGACAAAGACAAATCCAAAAAGACCAAAATTATTCAAAATGATCCAGCCGTTCTTGAGTTATAAGTGGTGTAACTAACACGACTTTCTTTTATATATATAGATAATCTTTGTTTGTCTCTGGTGAAGAATAAAATAGAATAGATTACTTTGTATGTACCTACACCATAAGTAACTTTCAAATAAAAACTTAAAAAGCTACTTAGGGTGTTATCCTCGTAATGGGGGGTTGTCAGATTTGTGGCTGGTATTCTCATCTATACTTGTAGAACTAAACAAACAAATCTTTTCTCTTTGTATTAGAAAAAACCTCTAAAGAAATTTGTTTCTTTGTAGGGATAAAACTACTAAACCGATTTAAAAATTATTCCACCATTAGAAATTAATACTTTATTTTGAAAACTACGAGGCGGTCGAGGGAATGTTAAAGTGCAAAGAGAAAAGAACAAAACTTACGCAGACGAAGTCTGAAGCGAAGTGCTAGTTAGTTTAATAATTAAACTTACAAGTAGATTTTTTGTACTAGTTAACCAATAATTATTTTAACCCTATGGATTTAAAAAAAAACAGGGTTTAAATCCTGTGTCTCCTAGATTGCAGCACAACAAACACATCAGGCAACTGGTCGATCAAAACGGTGGTCACTCAAAGGAGTTCCGAAAGATATACCTAGCGAGCTCCTTCCTTCTGTCCTTTGACAAGTGATATTTTTATTTCTGTAAATAGATTCATATAAACACTTTTACACGTCATTTTTAGCTAAAAGGTAAGGTCGACGTTTCACTATCTGACTACTCTGAGAAGAAACACCAAAAGTAACTCAGAAGCCATAGTCTTTTTAAAGTCCAGGCATTATCTTGATCAGATCATGTTAGAACCATGTCGATAGTAGCTACCTAAAGATGTAGTTCTTTCAGATTGACATGTTCCCGCTGGGTCACTGGTTACTGTTTCAATCAACACGTCGAAGCTCGGACGCGGTGATTGATAGCATATACTTCAGCCAGTCACTTGTCATCCCTCACCCCTCACCCCTCCCTGCTCGCCCTTGTTACACGTAATTAACTTGTAATTAACGGTTTGCTCGTTTATTTGGTTTAGAGATGATTAGAGAAATACGATCGTGATTAGAAGCTTGAAAGGAATTAAGTGAACTTGATAGGTTTATTTCACGAAGTAAATATAATTGTTTTATTGCTTTTTAGTACTTCATTTCTTAGCGCTACTGCTGAGCAAATGGTCCCGGGTTCTATACCCGGGTCGGGAAAAGTCATATAGACTTTTTCCGTCTGGAATTTCTTAGTAACAGACTGCATCTGTTTTCGTGCTCGATTGATGGCAATAGGCTCACCCCCTATTTCGTGGGACTTAAACATAACTTGCGAAATGTGGGGGTGCTACAGGCACACCTCTGCCTAACCCTTCGGGATTACAGTCGTGATGTTACATTGTTACCTCTTAAACACTATTCATGTATTTATCATGCGTGTCCGACATGGGTAGACTGTTAAAACTAAAAATGCAATTAAATGTAATCAACCTTAATTACATTTTTAGTTTAAATAATAACTTAATGTACATACACAGTTATGCCGTAAATATATTTTTATTTTTGGAGTATTCCCGTTTGAGCACCTATGCATTAACCTATGGGAAATGGGAATACCTTTGGTGCTAAATGCATAGGTGCTCAAAAAATAGGTGCTCAGACGGGAATACTCCTTATTTTTAACATAAAGGCATCGGTGGCCCAGTGGTTACGGCAAGACAGGCAACTTTATGCAAAATTATTCTCAAAACGGAGAAAGAAAACATTGCGAGGAAACCGTCATGCCCATAGAAACAAATATTAAATGACATGTGAGAACTATCAATCAACACTGGGCCCGCGTTGTAGATTACGGCCCACTCCTTATAACAGTGGAAACATTATGGGCGAATAAAGACCTATTCTATGTTACAGGCACAAAGCCTGTAACATAGAATAGAGAGTCCTTTAAGAACTAGACTAAAAGCAATTAGATAAAGCACTCCTTAATCACACTTGGCTACTATCTAAGACAGTGATTTTTGTGATGGTATTGTGTGCCAAAACAATCTAACTTAGTCAATAAATTGTACTGTGTAGCGAGTGACAGGCTGCAAACTCATCATGCGTACTTATTACTGCTATTAACCCTTTAAGCCTTTTGCTGACTTCAACGACTTTCAATGCTAACAGATTCATAAAACATAAAGGCTTATAGACTATAATTATATACTATATTACTATAGCAAATTATAGACTATAGCAAAACTTATTATTAGTTTTTGTGAACAACAGCAAAGTTTAGGTAGTCTGTATGTATGTATGTATGAGGCTCGCTGAGGCCGGTCAGCACCAGTCGAGGGTTGTGGAAGAATCGTTAGATGCCGTGACCCCCTGCGTATGGGTAGAGACTGAACACCAAGAACATTTTTATTCAGTACTAGCAAACGTCCCGCGGTTTTACCCGCGTAGTTCCCGTTCCCGTGGGAATACAGGAATGAAAAGTAGCCTATGTGTTAATCCAGGCTGTCAGCTTACTCCATACCAAATTTTATTGCAATCCATTCAGTGGTTTTTACGTGAAAGAGTAACAAACATCCATCTATCCATCCTCACAAACTTTTGCATTTATAATATTATGAGAATTTTGCACCCGAAAATAAAAAAAAGTCAGATAATATAGGTAAGTAATTATGCCAAAAGTGTAAATAACGTAAATAGAATATTTTGAAACATTATATTGTGGAAAATGGCTGGCAGATTTATTTTAAATAGCTCCTATCTAGTAGTAGATGTAGGTACTGCGTATAGTAATTATAGTTAGTTAGTCAAAAATGAGCTTTCAAAAATTATATATAAGACCGCTACTAAACCTAATAAATCATTTAAGTCTCGTTTCAACCATTACTCTCCGTAATAAGGGTAATTAACGGGACGTGCTCGTCATTAGTAAAAACGTTATGTATTCCTTTTATACGAAATACAAATTACCTAATTACTTTTAAAATTCTATTTGTGGCCTGTTTTGCACTTCACTAGACTGGTTAAGTAAAAAATGGTCACCCATCTTAGTATTACCACGGTAACTGTAGCTTCTAAAAGAAATAACTTAAATCTATGACGTATCACGTGTAGTTAATAGTTCTACAAAAATACCTTCTTATTAAAAGGAATTATACATTATTCCAACCTTGGTCCTTCCATTGTATTCAAATGACAAAACAAATGTCCATCGTGATTTTGTGCAAAGATCTAATCGTGACAATAAGGCGGAAGATTCGTGTTAAGTGTGCACATCACTAAAGTTAAGTGTCGCACTTTGTCGTTGTAATAGGAGCCCTTGCAGATGACCTCTTGCCCTTTATTGTATCTCGACTCGTGTGAAAGAGACCCTCGACAGTTATTTTAGGCAAGAGATCTCATTTCCTTCGTTTTGTTTTATAGTGGGTGTGTCTGTGTGTTTGATGAAAGGAGACCCTTTTGCCGTTTGAAGTAGGACTAATTACTTATTTAGATTTTTGTAGGGATAATAATGTACATAGGTGATTACATCAGATGATGGTAATTGGGAGTTTTATTTTGTAAGACTAGATTTCCTACTACTAATAACTATTGAATCAATAAGCCATAACTACCATTAATTTCATTTGAACCCTGGCTTTCATGTGCGTATTGTATAATACACAAATAAATATTCCACAACTTTTCACACAACGCCATTTTAGTCCCGGGCTCAGCTAAGAGCTTGTGTTATGGATTATAAATAGCAGATAAACGTACTTATACATATATTTCTAAATACGTACTTATATATTCATAAATAAATTACACCCAGACAAAGAACAAAGGATCGTGCTCATCACACAAACATTGGTCCTGGGTGGGAATCGAACGACCACGGCATAGCAACAGGCCAGTCAAAATTATGACTTGCGATGTCGGAAAGCTTTGTGTGGAAACCGGCCATGCATGAGAGATATTTATCGACGGTATGTGAAGCCTAGTCAGAAGCCCATGGGCGGCATGAGAGCTCTGATACCAGGTTAGTCAGTAGCCACACGAAAACAAGAAGACTACGAAATGGCAAACGGGTACTATTCTTTCAAGTTTTTTCACAACAGATTTAGCCAAAATACTACGAAGTAGTTTGACAACGTTTACCATTTACCATTAACTCAATCAATTCTCAATTGTAAGAAATAAAGTGACACAACAGTAATATTTAGAATACATAGATATAAGTGCTATCACAGCACTTCGTGCACACTACACGAGGCCGCGCATTTCAATAACAGTAGTCCATTTGTGAGGAGCGTTTAGCAAATTGTTTCCTTTCCGCTGTTATTTCCAAGATAAGCAACTCCGCTAAACGATAGGGTGTAACGGACGACTATAGTTATAGTTATTGGTGAAGATACCGACATGACACGAGAGACCGTTATAATATGGGGTAAACGGAAAACAAACTAAGTATGTTTTTTTAGTGTGGTAGTTATTTTTTACCATTGCTGTATTTGCACATCATTTGGTGTTCTTTGAAAATGATTAGTTATTTTTAAACATAAAATATATCTTACGTAGGTAATTGTTGTCCAATATTTTCTTGTAATCTAGATGAGGTACTTAAAACTAAAATTTTGTCAAATAGCCCATTGAACACATTCCTTTCGAAAAACTCTTTAATTCTTCATAAAAATAATAATTTATATTTGTACAAAAATCTTCAACATTGCTTAAATACTAGGTTACATGAAGAGTAAATCCTGACTCCCGAATTAGAAGATCCCGTGACTTAGGAGTCAGTGTTCTGCGGTCTCAATGATGCCAAAAACCTTTTACCAAAAAGTGAGTATTTTCGGTACTACTGCCGGAGGTGAGATAGTTTTTCTGTATGTACTTATTCCTGATCCTGAAGTCAACTTTGCACCTTAACTTTGACTTGATGGAGACTTAGACCAGTTAGTTAAGCTATATTATCAATATTTCTGAAATGGCGTCTCGGTATTGTGGCTTAAAGCGAGGAATATAGCTTTTTACTCTGCGCTTGGTGTTTTCTGGAGGGGAAATGAGTAGGTATATCCTTCCTAAGTGTTGTTCGTTGGACGAAGTGCGGTCGCACCATATGTACGTAGCTTGCAGTCCAGTGGAAACTATTGAGCAACTTCGAGCAGCACTGTGCAGTGCTGAGCAACAGCACCGTGCAGCGCTGAAAAGTGTCGAGCCGCGCCGAGTCGCGCCGTGCCGCGATACCGCGTGTCACAGGGCACATCTGTCATTGTCCTCGCTTCCGCCGCCCGCGAGCCGCCAGACCAAAGGGACGCCATTTCCTCCCCTTTGTGATCACATAATGTATGGTGTTTACGATTCTGTGTGAGTCTTTGTACTCCAGCCAAAATAAAGTTGATATATTTCTGCGTAACCGCAATAGGCGTGTCCTGTAAATTACATGCGGCATAATTTAATACTGTCATAACTTTTAAAATGTGTCCCAAAACCGCTTGCTGAAATTCTCCTTCTTTGATCCTCTTGATAATGTTCATTAGTGAACGTTGAGGTAACATTAAGGCCTATTGTAACAGCTTTACTGACATTATGGTATATAAAAAAAATAAAACCGACTTCAAAAATAACACTAAACGGTGTAAAATAACTCTAAATTCGGAAGTCTGTGGCTTTGGTGGGTTTGTCTTACTCATGATGGGCCACCGACTTCCAAATTTAGAGTTATTTTACACCGTTTAGTGTTGTTTTTTGAAGCCGGTTTTATTTTTTGCAAAAAATTTTTTTATTTTTAACCGACTTTCAAAAAAGGAGGAGGTACATGTTCGTGTGTATGTATTTTTTTTTTTTTTATGTATGTTACCTGATTTCTCCCCCATTTGTGGACCGATTCTCAAAATTCTTTTTTTATTTGCAAGAGTATACTCTTGAGGTGGTCCCATTTTAATTTTTTAATTTAAAAACTTCCGAATTTAGAGTTATTTTACACCGTTTAGTGTTTTTTTTGAAGTCGGTTTTATTTTTTTTCCATTTTTAGTTGTTACCATAAAAATTTTTGCCATGAATTTATTTTATATTGTTAATTGTTAACAAAACAAGTGTAACACTAATTGTCATCATGATAATAGGGTTTTCCATTAATCCATAATAAATTAAAATTAACATACCTAACTGACGAAATCTAGGTATATTGTACCCACCTGCGTACCCCTCAGAGCATACAGGCTTGATGATACGTCGTGATGTTGTATAAACAATAAATATCCAAGCGATTCCAGTAATCACGACAGATTTGCCGTCTATTTTTGAAGAGTTCCGTTATATATCTCCGAAGATCAGCACCAGATCTTCGCCAAATTAAAATGGGACCACCTCGGGAGTATACTCTTTCAAATAGAAAAAGAATTTTGAGAATCGGTCCACAAATGGGGGAGAGATCAGGTAACATACATAAAAAAAAAAAAAAAAAAAATACATACAAACGAACATAGAACCTCCTACTTTTTTGAAAGTCGGTTAATAAATGAATATGAGTGAAGAATATTCATGTTGCCGTAAAGCACATAACATATTATACTGACTTAGTGTTCCCACGAACTCTCCGAAGGAAATAGGTTGACGCGAACGCTTTATCTAAATAAGAATCTATCTTTATAAGGATATCGAAAATAGGTTCCCTAAGATCGCCTGAAGCGTGTGTAGCACAAATAATCTTACATAAAGATCACGCGACGCCCGACGTCGTCAGCCACAAGCTCGTTTAATCAAACAAATTGACATTATTTGATTGAATAACGTTACTTTTCTGATCGTGGGTCCTAATGACGTAAATAAAATTTACGGTACATTCATTGGAGTCTATTACGTGATTAGATTCGTGTTTGCTAAATATACAGAGACGATTCGATCCATGTTTGCCATGATTTTAACGAGGTGGTAAGTAAATAAAAAACTTTATGACACAGGCCATTTATTTCACTTAGTTAAATTAAATAAATGAATATTCCACAATTTTCACACAACGCTTTCTGCTTAGTCCCAGTAAAATCAAAAGTCTTTATTCAAACTAGGCTAAGAATCAGTCTTTTATAACGACAAAAAAATATAAATAAGGCAGTCCCCCAAAACGACCACCCTTCGCCACTTTCAAGTGTTTTTGCTGGGAAGAAGAAGTGGCGGAACATACTCCCCAGTAAAAAACTAAGTAGAGCTTGTGCTACGAGTACTAGAAAATTCATAAAAATACTTATTTATGTCTAAATAAAAAATTGAATACTATAAAAGAAAGTCTTTCAAAACTTGAAAGAATCATTGAAATTGGATAACAATTGCTAAAGAAGTTCTATCTAAACATTAATCTGTACATCTCTGCCGGCCCCTTTTAAAATAGAATGGCGAATTAAAATAAAATAGAATTTTTATCAACTCCTCTCCTCTCCCCCTCCCCATTCCTCCCCTCCCCCACACTTCCCACACCCCTCCCCTCACCGCTCCCTCCCCTTCCCTCACCCCTCCCTCACTTTCCCCTCCCTTCCCCTCCTGTTCCCTGCCTCTTCCCCTCCCCCTCTCCGCTCCCCTCTCACCTCATCCTTCCCATTCCCCTTCCCCTCCTTCTCTACCCCCTCTCTCTGTCCTCCCCCTCCCCTCCCCTCGCCCTCGTTTTTTTTCGTTATGGAATTTCTGGATTCGGTCCCCGCGCTCAAGGCCCGCGATAGAAGCTATGCAATAGCTTAAAAAAAATACAACCAAATTGAGAACCTCCCCCTTTTTTTAAAGTCGGTTAAAAATGAACAATTTCAAACATAAAAGCGTGGTTCACTTTAGTACTACGAAGCAAAATTTATTTCTGGAACTGCACTATTGAAACTGTTTCCAAATATTCAGTTAGCAATGACTGTTTGACGAACGGACTCAAAGCCAGCTCCAAATAGCTCGGTTCTGTGTCACTGTGTACAATAGCCCGAAGTGCTCAAAATGTTTCTAACGTTGCGCGGAAATAGTACCCACCGGCTACTGCGAGCAGGGCGCCATTTTATAGTGAATTGAATAATGCAGCAACATTATATATCTAGCTCACGTGGAATAATGCTGATTTACTGTTATTGGTTTCCTGAGCGTAGCAACGTTGTTTGTTAATTTAAATTTAATTACAAGGATGGAGTTTTATTTTAAACCGACTTCAAAAAAAGGAGGAGGTTCTCAATTCGGCTGTATATTTTTTTTTTTTTAGGGTTTGTTACCTCAGTACTCCGTCATTTATGGACCGATTTTCAAAATTCTTTTTTTGTTTGATAGGGTATACTAACAGATTGGTCCCATTTGTATCAAAACTCATACCTGATGAGGGATCTTCGAGGAATTGAGGGAACTCCTCAAAAAATATAGGCACACATGCACCGATTTCAACATTTTTAGAAACAAATCAAGCATTTTCATTTAGAAAGTATCGCTTGGTGGAGAAAGACTGATGAAGAAGACAGGCAACGGAACTCTTCAACGCATAACAGCAAATTATTATTCGCGATTGCTATAGTCAGATGTCTATGCTGAGCTTTTGTATTTCCACAACATAACATTACGCCATTCTATTTTAAAAGGGGCCGGCAGAGATGTACACGTACAGATTAATGTTTAGAGATAGAACTTCTTTAGCTATTGATTTCCAATTTCAATGATTCTTTCAAGTTTTGAAAGACTTTTTTTACATACAAAGAAACTAAAAATTACAAAATGAAAACTTTATTACAAAAAAAACAACCGACTTCTTAAAAAAAACTAACAGGTGAAAAACAACTCCAGTTTCGGAAGTCGGTGGCCAATAATGAACAAAACAAAACCACCAAAGCCACAGAGTTCCGAAACTGGAGTTATTTTTACCTGTTAGTTTTTTTTTAAGAAGTCGGTTGTTTTTTGTTATGTGAATTGGAGGCAAGGTCTTAAGTCATCATCATCGCAAAAGGGTTAAACAGAGTTGTACCTGTATCAGCCGCCCACAATTCGCCAGTTATGTTTAAGTCAAATGTAATAGGAGGCTAAATCCAGATTCCTTTCCTCCTCTCTCCTATGTCACTAGCTATATTTTTTTGTACTGTCAGAAAATGAAATGGAAATATATTTGCTTCGGGGGCATTTTGATAAATGCCTAAGCTTGATATATTATGTCCTGCACACTAGCTCTCCTTTTTACCCGACTGCGCCAGAAGGAGGGTTATGCTTTTCGAGAGTATGTATGTATGTATAATTGTTTGGCACGCTCTGCACCTTAAGCTTAAGAGGTGTCGTTAGATTCGTATTTTTTTTATATATTCTGGCGTTTATTTTATTCTTCGGTTTTTGAGACAAATAGCATATCTTGTGTTTAAAAAATGTCATACATGTATGGAGATGGCATTCTACAATGTGAAACTAATTCTAACGCTTCAAATTTCATATTATTATAATTAGTC
Organism: Euplexia lucipara; assembly: GCA_921972225.1. Lineage (NCBI taxonomy): Eukaryota > Metazoa > Arthropoda > Insecta > Lepidoptera > Noctuidae > Euplexia > Euplexia lucipara. The sequence goes on from OV179158.1 coordinate 318,689, forward strand.
AATTATATAATGCCGAGGCTAATACAAGCTTTGACACTGTTAACCTATTTATAGAGTTTTTTTTTTAATCATAGGACCACGTTCTCAAGACATGCAGCCTGTGAAAATGTATCACATAATTATGTGTATATACATGATTATATAATATCTGTGTGTATATGTACATCTGATAGAAACATGAGACAGCCGCGCTAACCGGTGCCGCACACGGTCCGAGGGAAGCCCGATACCGGACCGCTACCGGTACCTATTTATGGGGAACTCGGCTACTATGTAATGCGGACCAGATGTGGAATGAAAATGTGCAGAAGGCAATCTACAAAGAACTTCCACTCTTATTGTGATATTCGTTTAGTGGTGTTCATTTTGATTGAGAGAATATCGAACAAAGAACGACGAATGACAGAATATGGAGACATTTTGATGCATGAAACAGTAATTAGCCATCATGAGCTTTTCATTTCGCATCCTTAAAATATTGAAAACTTTGCCTACAGCTTCTATTACGTGGATTTCGTTCCTTTCCCTTCAAATTTTAACATTCCTCCAGCCTCCAGCGGTTTTGAAAATAAATGGCTTATGTTAGGTCCTTATATTCAGGCTTTCTATTGTTGAAAATATGATTAAAATCGGTCCAGTAGTTTCGGTGCTTATTCGCTACAAACACACAAACCAACAAAAAGTAATCTCCTTTCTAATATAAGCGCAGATATAAAACTATTTGATTCTAAAGAAACCTTCTTGTAAGTCTGGCAACCTTGCTTATAGGCAACATAAATTATTGCGTTTTGTAGTCCTTCTGTACTTATTATTTAGTAGTGATGCAGTAAGTTTCCAAACTTAAGACGGTTAGATCGGTTTCGATATAATACATGCTATATTTTTATTTTCAGCTAAACTAAAAGTGCAACCGTGTTCCGTTGTACTTTTAGTTTAGTTCAAATCTTCTTGCTCTACTTTTAATTGAAAATTGAACGTTTAAAAGGAAATAGCAGTTGCTTTAAAAGTTAACTGCTATTGCTGTATGAAGGAGCCGGAACACTATTATTAAGGATCTACTATCCATCCGGCTATCTGTCAGCAGATTATAACTCATGAACCAAATTATGGGTCATGAAAAACCACCCGCTGACAATGAGTATGTGAAAATGATGTATTTCTATGGCCGCTATCGCAAGGTAATAAACATAAAATGGAAAAATGAAAGATTTTTTATTCCGACACAAAAAAGGCTTACCTATGCTCTACTTAGTAGTAGGTACGACAGTTTTTATTTTTTAAGTCTTTTACCGCAGTTAAACGGATAACATCATGCTAATAATCTTCAAAGGGTTAGGAAAAGGTGTGTGGGGTTGGAGTGAGTTTATAAATAATAACACTTAATTAGTGCTATAATACAATACAAGTAGCACTGAAGTTTTATTCATATATTCTGGTCACTAAAATCGAGCACACTGAACAATGTGAACAATAGATCTCGATCGTAAAACATTTAAGGGGCGGTACGATAAGGGTAACTAATGGTAGGGCTTAGCCGCAGTTCAAGTTCTATCGATATCAGTTAGTATTCTGGCGATAGTCGAGTACTTACGAAGCGGCACATCAATCACTAGGGAAATACTCACTAAGATATTGGGGCTATAAACACGAACGTAGTTGCAAATTATTTATTTAATCATTTATTTGAACGTTTTACACATGTTAAAAAATCTTTTTTGCAAAAAATAAAACCGACTTAAAAAAAACACTAACCAGTGTAAAATAACTCTAAATTAGGAAGTCTGTAGCTTTGGTGGTTTTGTCTTATTCATAATGGGCCACCGACTTCCGAATTTAGAGTTATTTTACACTGGTTAGTGTTTTTTTTAAGTCGGTTTTATTTTTTGCAAAAAAGATTTTTATTTTTCCATTTTTAGTTGTTCCCATACAAATATTTGCCATAAATTTATTTTTATATTGTTATTTGTTAACAATACATATGACATAGTGTGACATAGTTATCCACTTATCCCTAATAAATGAAACTTAACATACCTAACTGTCGAAATATTGGTATGTTGTACACATCTGCGTACCCCTCAGAGCATACAGGCGTGATGATACGTCATGATGTTGTATAAACAATAAATATCCAAGCGATTCCAGCAATCACGACAGTTTTGCCGTCTATTTTTGAAGAGTTCCATTGTATATCTCCGAAGATCAGCACCAGATCTTCACCAAATTAAAATGGGACCACCTCGGGAGTATACTCTTTCAAATAAAAAAAGAATTTTGAGAATCGGTCCACAAATGAGGAAGAAATCGCGTAACAAACACACAAAAAAAAAAAAAAAAAACATACCGTCGAATTGAGAACCTCCTCCTTTTTTTGAAGTCGGTTAAAAATAACCGTACAAAGACATATATTATGTACGTCCTTGCCTAATGATGTCTACCTTCTAGTTTACCTAAGGGCCATACAAAGACAGAACGTGGTAGATGCCACTTAGTAAATAAATGTAGTAGGTAAATCTTCTACCGTAAATTCTAAAGCAGCAACTTTGCATAAAGTAGCAACTTACGGTTTTACGGTAATATTTCCTGACACCTATCTTTGTTTTCTAAAAACAGAGTACATAATAAAATAAATTGAAAAAAATAATATTATATAATAGGATATTTACATAAACAATAAAATATATCATGCATGCAAGATAACTAAAATTGCACGAAATTTTTGCCAGCGTACTATGGCTTGCAAATACTATTTATGACTAATATTTCAACAGAAACATAAATCATCAACAATAAACAAATATAGCGCTGACAATCTTGTCATATACGAAAAAGCCATCGGAAATATTGAGACGAAAAAGCAACCCATTCCGTAAATATTTCACAGTTCGCCCACTAAGCTATTTTCAAAGCGATGCATGCTCAATTGCGAGCAGTTCCCAAACACGTACATGCTCCTATTCAGTACCATCTTTAGAAATACGTGCCCTTTCAAATTCGTACTTAGAGAGATTCAGATGCCTGGAGATCTATGGACGAGACTCTATGCCTTCAATAATGACATGTGTTACTACCGTGAGGTTCTCAAGGCTTTCTCACTTACAAAATTATCCAGAAAGTTTCTAGAATAAGTGTTTGAAACAGTAAGACTACAAAATTATACGTCCAGTTAAACATAGGTATTGTTATTACCTTAATTTGAATACGAACCGTGCGATGCGTTTATTGCGACATTGAAAGTACGTTCTCTAAAATTTTATTGGATACTTCAAATTTTGAAACAATACCTTGTTGAATAATATTCTTGTTTATCGAGAAGACAGTAAAATTTTATTCGCTTTTAAACATTTTGTTGGTACCTTTGCGTCAAGAGAGAAAATCCACTTACAGTGGTACAAACCTACATAATTTATAGTGAGTTGTGTTGAATAATTTTGTTGGAGTAAAACGTCTATCTTGGTAAAACAAAAATGAACGTGACAGTACGTTTACGAATATCGTCGAGCTGTCTCGGGAATTCGCCACAAAAGATTTCTTTTTTAACCTTACCTAGAATACTGAACGGCATACGAAAGTGAGTATTTCTTTTTTGTGCTTAAAATTCCAGTTCTGCTTTAGTTTAGGGTATTATGTAGGATTCCGCACCAAAAGGGCGCCTGAGGGACCTAATTACTATGCCTACAATGTCTGTGTGTCAGTTACTCAGCTTGTCGTTGATATTTTAACAAATTTCGTTGCCAACTGACAGAAATTCCTTACATACACTACTGTTTTAAGTCAGTTAAGTGCATGTAAGGAACTTGTGTTTTTTTACAGTTAACTGTCAATGTTGTCTTTGTTTAAATAGAAACGCGTGTAGACCAAAATAACTATGGATGGTTGTCATTTTCCATCACTTGATTAAACAGTGCTTGGGTGTCAGAAGTTGTATCAAAGCGTTCATTTATCACAATTACTGGTATCCTGTCAAACCCCAGTTATTACCAATAATCCCTCAAAGCCTCGGAATACTTTTTCTTTTACTTTGATGAGAAAACTACGACCCTTTGCTAAACTTGTGAGAGCCTGTAATACGACTTGTAACTTTGCACCACATCGAGAAGTTTACATACCTATACATTAATGAATATATACCCATTTATTTATTATGTGAAGCCAGCAGTTAGTACAACGTAGAACACAAGTTAAGGCTACAACTGTAATCATGTAAAAGTTCTCCTTTGCGTAAAGTTTATTCATACATTATAACTTGGGCACTCGGGTTCGTGGTTGTTGGCTAATTTTTTTTTTTATAATCTACAAACTTTTACTTAAGAGTAACGTTTTAGTACATAAAATACCTATCCTTTATCTTTAACAAAGTTACCGTAATAAGTAAGACAAATTAGATATAATGGTAATTTGTTAATATTAAATACCTAGCTTAAGTCGTTGAAGGGCAAAATCTAAGTATTATGGAAACAGATAAAACAATTTTGAGAAATTTAAATCATTAATATTAATTTAATGAATGGAAAAATATGATAGGACGTGACCAAGTTGAGTAGGTAGGTACTTCTTGATTAATAACTTTGTCTTTGAAAGATTGCTATTATAAGTGGCCAATGACCATTGATAACAAAATGTAATCAACCTTAAAATACTGGGAATTTCTGAGCTTAGGATCTCATTTATCTACAAAGACAATTTTCCTTTATTCATATAATTATATTTCTACGAAAAGCGAACGGAACAGAACAGCCGTCTTGACGATTTCATTACTTCGCAAAAGAAAAACTTACCTCACATTATTTATCAGAAGTCTTTTCTGTATAACAAAATTTCTCAAAGATTAGTCTATCTTTAGTAATATTATAAATAGGAAACACTTCTGTATGTGTATGTTTGTCATGAATAGACTCAAAAACTCCTGCGTCAATTTCAAATATTCTTTCATCATTGGAAGGCTACATTGACCCTGAGTATCATGGCTACTTTTTATCCCTGTATTCCCACGGGAACGGGAACTACGCGGGTGAAACCACGTGACGTCTGCTAGTCAAACAATAAATTGTATCTGAATTCCAAAAGATAAAACAAAAGCTAAGGCATTAAAAAGATAGATAAATCCACCTAACTAGCTAGCTACGTACATACGATGGAATTTGGTTCACTGGTATAAATCCACGTGGATTAAATACCAGTGACAAAAATTCCAACTATGTGGTGTCGGCATTCATTCTCACTAGACGCACTGCTGAATACCAGTATTTTACAACGAACGATGGTCTGTTTGACTTTCACATTCCATAGATACATAAACTCACGCCTTTTTCCCATGGGGAAGGCAGAAACTACACACATTGTTTCACATTACAGTTGCAGAATAATGACATTCCTCTAGGTAAAATTGTTAAAAAAATTCTCTCTCAGACATCTAACTAGGTACCCGTTAGTCGTTACGTCTGTTAAAGATAGATAAATCCCATCAAAAAAATAATATAACATGAGAGCCAACTTCAATATGATGACATATAATGCCTTGGTTGTCGACTTCAACGACAAATCCCTGAAATTTATTTATAACAACATAAAACATTTTAACACAACTTCGGATATTTGGATATCATTGCTTGAAGCCTAAAATTACACACGGTGCAGCTCGCCAGATCATTTAGCTTGAAATTGGCGTGACACGCTCCCGCGTTTTCTAAACGATAACGTAACTTACAAAAATCTAAAGATTCAGTTTCTAATTCCCCGAAGGTCGACTAACTTACGTAGTTACTTGAAAACTTCACTCTCTAAGTGCGAATACATTAGTGGACTTTATTCACGGGAAAGAATCCACTTAAGCTACAAAGTTAAGACATTACTTAGATCATTATTTAAAACTTGTATCAATTAGGAGTAAACTTGCTTTTTTACAACCTATATTTTGAGCCTTGTTTACAGCAGTCCTGTAGTTTGAAAGAAATTGTTTCCAGTTACAATTAAGTTAATAGTTTACACGTTGAACGTTCTTAGTGTAAGTTAATAGTTTCCGCTGTGCAGTTAGAGAGAATAGTTAACGAACACAAACTTGCCTCTTAATGCAAAGTGATTGAAGGCTCACGGGAATGAGATTAAACAATCAAAGTGGGGAGTTTTTCGCTGAGACTGCGGATTCAAGATGGCGGCAAGAGCGGCTAGTGGCTCTCTTGCATTATTTTGTGTGAACAACATTTTTTATTATTTTTTCTTTTCTTGGCTCTGTTTGGACTATTTTCTGAACGAATGTTTTATTTTTCTTCGAGGGAGTTTATATTACTCTCGTCAGAACATTTAAGTCATTGTATGTTAGAATCACCTTTAACCGAATTTAAGAGATTATGTTATTAAAACAACAGTTTCCTTTTTGCTAAGTGATTGTAATATTTGTTCTTTTTGGAAACCATGGTCGGGCAATATAGCTAAATTACTTTTAACTTTACTAAAAAACCAAAGGAGGGTGAAATTTCAAGCGTTTTAACCGGCGTCTTTACCTTTCTCTAAATATTAAGGGAAGAGAAAGTATTTAATGGAATATTTCAGCCATTTTCAGATTCTGGTACTTTAACCAGATTCTGAGAATTGTTGAAATATTGCATTAAATATCTCTTTCATTCAGGGGAAGGTAATGACGGCGGTTTTATGAAGGTGTACACTGATTTAATTGATTGGTTCCAAACATTTGTACCAAAACCGTTTTTAACATCGTGCCAAATCATGACTTTTATACTTATCTTGCTACAATCATCGCCCTCTATCCTAAATTAAGACATAAAGTTGCTTGAACAGAAATGTAACGGGTAACATCGACATTCTTTGTAGGAAACTGGTGGGCACGTTTTCTTCTTAAATCAGGAAAAGCCCACTAGATGGCGCTGTATTAAAAAGACATATTTGTGTAAACTTTTCACAGTTATTCATCCGGTTGGGCTGCGGGCCAAATTAATAGATTTTAAAAAGAAATAGTATTAGTTTTATTGTTGTAGAGCAAATTATGTATTAAAATATTAAGATACTTGTGAGAGGCTTACGGCTATACGACAGCAGCGCGGGTCGTTTAAAGGTTAAGCTACCCTTGACGAGTTCGGTCCGTTTATGGGTACTATGAATAGATAACTATTTATCACATATCAAGGACCCTTCGTCCCTCGGGAAGCAAGTGAGGTCGTTGGGTTCGGCTCGTAACAGCTGTGAAACATCTACAAATAACTTTGTAGATGTTCCACAGCTGTTACGAGCCATCAGAACCTCTAAAGTCTGACAACCAGTTGCACCCGGGGGTATCGTGTTACTTAGTAAGTCAGTACGCAATACTTAATTATCTTTATAGTTTTTCATAAATGTAGGTACCTACCTACGGTATTCTACTAAGCTGTTATGTATTGTAAAATGCTGTGGAAGGCAATGGGCAGTTGCTACATGTAAAACACTGGTATTTGGTTGCATTTGGTTAGACTGGACGCTCACACGAATGTAGTTAGGAAAAGGCTAGACAGAAGATTTATTTATTTATTAAGATTTCCTTCGCCACTATCCTTACAGGGAATGCAATAGTGCGGTTCGTTTACAAACGTATACTTACTAACAACCTAACTTTCTATTCATAATAACAGTTAATAGGAATAATGTAATAAATGTCAAATATTAAAAAATAAAACACAAATTGACCAGAAAAAACACAATGATGACGATCCTACTTAAGATACTTGTTCCATACTATAATCTTTGCTTAAAAATGTGAGCTATAGTTCTCGTTTTGTCGTGTATAAATGGTGGTGGTTAGAGACAATGACAAAACTGTTTGTTTATGTAACCACTAATTGTAAGTATAACTCAAACTAGCGACTTAACACCACCAACTGAGAAACCACTGTGACTTTGTTGGAACCTTAAATAAGATAGTGTCAGTTCAAGTGTAGGTACATAAGAGTGTATAATGTTGCGCAAACTATTTTGTAGCATATTTTGGGAGTTACAGAACGGGGATAATCTTTTAAATATTACTGGAAATAGCCTTCTTCGACTTTGACCTTGATACGTATCGTTAATCTAGTAGTAAGTTGCCCTGACTGCTACGCCGGAGGTCCCACCCAGGACAAATGTTTGTGTGATGAGCTCGAACATTTTTTTCTGTGTCTGGGTGTAATTTATCTACAATATGTATGTATTTATAAATATATAAGCATGTTTTTCAGTTGTGTTAGTGCCCATAACACAAGCTCTGCTTAGCTTGGGACAAGATGGCGTTTTGTGAAAGTTGTAGATTTTTATTATATTATCTAGTGCCAGCGACTTCGCCTGCGATAAGCACGCCAGAATAGCTCGCAGATGGCAGAATATATTCGTACTTACTTTACACTTATCGTCATATTATGCATTTGTGTTATTTTGATGTAGGTATAAGCTATTTTATTGTAAAGTTTAATTAAAATCTATTTGGTAGTTTCTTCGTGAAAGAGTTACAAATCGGACAAACCTTCACATTTATAATAATAGTAGGATTTATCATTTATCAAAGGAATTCTCAGCATTATTTTATTAACGACTTCACCTCAAATTGATCGGGTGATCTGTTTGTAGTCAAACAACTTCTCTCGCTTTCCTCACAAGTTGGATATTCTCAGAAACTAAACTTTTAATTGAATTAATATTTTAATTCGCTTTCCGTTCATAATTTCCATCGTTTTGCTTTCTCGACTAATTTTCATGCGATCTTTGTTCTTGTTGAACGTTGAAACTTATTAAATATTTGCGATAAGATTTGTTTAATAATATCTTGCTTTGGTGTCATACTCGTAGAACTTAAACCATACTTAACATCAAGCCCATAATCCCTGAAGGGTTAAACAGAGGTGTATTTGTAGTAGACCCACATTTGGCCAGTTATGTTTAAGTCCCATGTGAAAGGCTGGGAGGCTGTTGTCATCAATTAGGCATAAATCCAAACTCCAAGCCGCTACCGAAAAATTCTTGATAGTAATAGGTACTCATTAACACTATGCCTCATGGGCCAAACCCACGCCCGCTTACACCCAATGGGACACCCGAGACTTCTATGTAGCAATTAAAATAAGTGAAGTAAGTTTGTTGAATCACTTTTAGTATTTCTTGTTTTCTTTTTGTGGTAATTTCAACTGTCTAGCTATCACGGTTCAAGAGATACAGCCTGGTGACAGACAGACAGATGGGCAGAGGAGTCTTAGTAAAAGGGTCTCGTTTTTACTTGGGTGCGACACCTTAAAAAGCTACTTTATTGTAGTAAGACCTTATAATGCTATGATACTTAGACACATTGTTTAAAAATGAATATCCCACGACCAGAAGCCGCATTATAATAATGCTCAATTCAATAAGGAAACCTCTATATAATATTAAAGCTGCAATAACGAAAGCTTCACACTGAATAGTTGTCGACGCCGCCCTCGTCAATGTAAACTGACAGGGGTTCAATATCAAAGAGATCTCGAATAATACAACATTCTGCAACTTCACCCTACCAAATGCAATTACTAAGTTTTCTTCGAAAAAGTGAACATGCTGGTTACTAATTTCTAAGATGTTAATAGTGCACCACATACATTGGTCTGTTGGTCTTTTTTGATTGGTCTGCTGGTCTAGTGGTTAGTGCCCTGACTACTATGCCGGAGGTCGTGGGTTCAATTCCCACCCAAGACAAAATTATGTTTTTGTGATGAGCACTATCATGATACTATTTTTGATTGGGTATAATTTATCTCCAATATGTATGTATTAAGAAATACATATAAGCATGTTTACAAGCACCCACAGTACATACTCTGCTTAGTTTGCAACTAGATGGGGATGTGTGAAAGTTGTAAAATATTGTTATTATGTTATTATTTTCTCCTTTTCCATAAAGGCCATTGAAAAATGGCGGTTAGAGATCGCTTTTACAAGGCCGCTATTGTCGCTTATAAAGTCAATGTTTTCCGATTTTATGTCGTTCAATAAAGAGTATATTATATTCTATTCCTGGGCACTAATGTAAGTGTAGCGCGTAGGCATATTATACATCTTTACTCTTTGGCATTGTATGACGTAGCTCGTAAGTTCGATTTAAGTCCTCTCTACCTCTGTATACAACCAGTCGTTCAGTACACCTTCAACTGAGAACACGCCTTTCATTTGCCCAACCTTCTGATACACACGCACACATAACTACTATCACCCAACCGGCAAAGTGGTGACACCCGTACGTGTCCGCGCGCGTACCGAGTTCCAAGTTTTCGTAACCAAGAGACCGTAGCTCTACCGCGCGTAAATATGAACGACCCGCGTTACCAGGCCACAGCTCTCCAACAACCCGCAGCCATGTCAACCCCGGAGCAGCCACAACCGCAACAAATGACGGCAGTTTCCATCACACCGAGGATACCAGACTTTTGGCGAGACCGACCAAGGCTCTGGTTTCACCAATTCAACGCCATCGTGGATCCCCAAAAGGCAAGTGACCTGCACAAAAGTCAACTTTTAATAGCTAGGCTGAAACCTGATGAATTACCTGATATAAGTGACATTCTTGAAAACATGCCTGAAAATAATAAATTCGAAACTCTTAAAAATAGGTTAATTTCGGTTTACGAAGAGTCGGAAACAAAACAAATGAACCAACTCTTAAACGAAATCGAACTCGGAGACCAAAAGCCTTCACAATTATTACGGCGTATGCGAGATTTAGGGAAAAATAGAGTGCCAGACGAGACTCTAAAATTACTGTGGTCAGGTCGTCTTCCACACTCAATTAGGGCAGTCATAACCGCATGCGACACTGGCGAGGTAAAACTCGACAGTTTGGCTAAAATTGCAGATAAAATCCTGGAAAATACCAGGCCATCTGAAATAGCCCCTGTTACTAAAACAACTCCGAGTGCAGATCAAACAATTCCCGAAACCATTGTCAGCGAACTAAAACAAATGAAACTAGAAATTTCGGAATTACGTAATAAACTAAACGGTTCCAATAATCATCAAAACCGTGAGTCGCGAAGTCGAGATCGTTATAACCGTGGCATATCCCGGACACGCTCTAAAAGTCGCGAAAACACTCAAAAAAATAGGGAAAATTACCTAAGACAAAAAGCGAAACCAGGTGATGCGGATTACTTGTGTTTCTATCACTTCACTTATGATACTCAAGCGCGTAAATGCGGCGACACAATAAACTGCAACAAAAAGAACCCGGAAAACTAATCCAGACACCGGGTCAAATACACAATGTCGCCGGTGTCAGCAATTCCTATCGTTTGTGTGTTACAGATATTAAAACTGGTGCACGATTTCTCATCGACACTGGTGCTGATGTGTCGGTTTTAGCCGGTAAAAGGCAAAACGCTTCCACATCAGATTACACATTATATGCAGCCAATGGCACAAAAATTAAAACATACGGCGAAAAAACCATTACGGTTAACTTAGGTTTACGTCGCCCATTCCAGTGGAAGTTCATATTAGCCGATGTCCAACGTTCAATTATAGGGGCTGACTTCCTTGCTGCTAACAAACTAATAGTAGATTTACATGGTAGGAAACTAATAGACAAACTCACTTCAATATCACGCGCCACAAACATTACAAATTGCCAATCGAGTATTCGATCAATTGATGTAAACGACGAATACCATCTCATATTGCAAAAATTTCCCGACATCACCAAATTGGAAAACTTTAAAATACATCCTAAACATGATGTACAACACCACATTTATACTACTGGACCACCGGTTCATGAAAAGGTACGACCGCTTAATCCGGAGAAATACAAAGTAGCCAAAGCAGAATTCGAGAGGATGATGCAATTAGGTATTTGTAGACCTTCGAATAGCCCTTGGGCTAACCCACTTGTATGTGTTACTAAAAAAAACGGTGAAATAAGACCATGCGGAGATTATCGTAGACTTAACGCACAAACTACTCCCGACCGTTACCCATTACCAAGACTACTTGATTTCACGTACGTACTCAAAGGGAAATCTATATTTTCAAAAATTGACGTGCGAAAAGCCTACCATAATATACCGATGGCTCCCGAAGACATTCCAAAAACCGCAGTCATAACTCCATTCGGGTTATTCGAATTTACAAGAATGAACTTCGGGTTACGCAACGCAGCGCAAGATTTCCAAAGACTAGTCAATAATGCACTAAAAAGTCTAGACTTCGCATTTCCTTATCTTGACGACGTAATTATAGCGTCGGAATCAAAAGAAATGCATGTAAAACATTTAGAGGTAGTTTTAGAACGTTTAAACAATTACGGTTTAACAATCAACACAGATAAATGTGAATTTGGTAAATCCGAATTAAACTTCCTTGGTTACCACATCAACTCAAAGGGTATAAAACCAAGTGCAAACAAAACGCAACTCATAAATGACTATCCACAACCCAAAACAATCGAGGAACTCCGTCGTTTCCTCGGAATGATGAATTTCTACAGACTAAACATTCCAAAAGCCGCAGAAATTCAAGCACCACTAAACGCGTATTTACATAATTCCAAAAAACGCGACAAAACCGTTATTAAATGGACCGAAAGTGCATTAGAAGCATTCAGTCGATGTAAACAAAGTATCCATAATACAGTCACGTTATCACATCCCGACGCAACTGTGCCACTAGTGTTGATGACAGATGCTTCCGGTACTTGCGTAGGTGCAGCTTTAAATCAGAGAGTTAGTGGTAAATTAGAACCTCTAGGATTTTACTCAAAGAAACTCACTGACACCCAAACAAGATACAGTACTTATGATAGGGAACTTTTAGCAATATACATGGCAATAAAACACTTCCGCCATTTGGTAGAAGGCAGAAAGCTGACAGTCCTAACAGACCACAAGCCATTAACTTTCGCCCTATCTAAAAAGGTGTCGCCTTCAGACTCACCTAGGCGATTAAGACAGCTAGATTTTATTTCTCAATTTTGTGATAACATCATGTACGTAGAAGGTGACAAAAATACAGTCGCCGACGCATTATCCCGAATCGACGAGATTATCGTGCCACCATTATTTGATTATCAAAAGTTATCCGAACTACAAAAATGCGATTCAGAATTAGAAAATCTACGCAAACACGATAAACTCCAATTTAAATTAATCACAATGCCAGATTCGGAGATAAAGATAGCCTGCGAAACATCAACAAATAACATACGTCCTTATCTACCTAAACAGTTCCGGGAACTCGCCATCAAAACCTTACACAATGTGAGTCATCCCGGCGTCGCAGCTACCCAACGCTTAGTTAAGTCAAGGTATTTTTGGAGCAGCATGAATACCGACATAAAAAATTACGTCAAAACGTGTATTCCCTGTCAAAAATGTAAAATCCAACGCCACACAGTAACACCGATAGGCGAATTTGACAACACAGGAAATCGTTTTGAACACGTACACATCGATATAATAGGGCCACTGCCACCGGCAGAGGATTTTAAATATTGCGTTACCATCATCGACAGGGTGACGAAATGGCCAGAAGTTATACCCGTTAAAGAGATAACAGCTGAAACGGTTGCTAAGGCGTTCGTAGAGCACTGGATTGCTCGTTTCGGTTGTCCAATACGTATAACCTCAGATCAAGGTCGTCAATTCGAATCAGACTTATTCCGGCAGTTACTAAAAAGACTCGGCATCGAACGAGTTCGTACAACCGCATACAACCCAAAGGCGAACGGCATGATCGAAAGACTGCACCGTACCCTAAAAGCTGCTATTATGGCAAAATGTTCAAATAGCACACAATGGTTACGGGAATTACCTCTAGTACTTCTAGGGTTGCGCTCGGCAGTTAAATTAGATCTGGGATACAGTCCATCACAATTTTTATACGGCAGTAGTCTCAGACTCCCAGGTGACCTATTTAATTCAAAGCCTACAACCAATATTAACGAGAGCGACTATATCAAACACTTAACTAATTCATTGTCATCCGTTCCCAGCCTCTCACATTCAAGTTTACATAGTAACAACAATAATGTATTCGTTCATAAAGACTTATCTATTAACACTCATGTATTTGTTAGGAACGAAGCACGGCGATCTTTGGTACCACCGTACGAAGGTCCGTATAAAGTAATAAAGCGAGATCCAAAATTCTATACCATAGACTGTAACGGCAGGCAAGTCACAATATCACTTGATCGTCTAAAACCAGCTTACCTATTAGACTTTGATAATGTGTCGGTCCCACGCCAGGAGACCCAAACAAAACCACCCGACACCGTCCCACACTCGGCGACCGTTAAGACTTCATGCGACACCTCAAGCAATACGACACCGCCGGTTACAACGAAATCGGGCCGCATCGTTAAGAAGACCGTGAGATTCGACATGTGAGCCGCCGTCACCAACGTCGTTATCAGCTCTATACGAAACCGTCACACGTCAACAAGCGCTCACTATCGCCACACTCATACCACTCAGCAGTCAGACAACATGGGCCAGCCAGCTAGCAAAACGACCATCGTTGCGCAGAACAGCGCAGCCGCCAGCAACAAAGCCTTGGTGGAAGATGAAACCCTGAACACCACACACAAGATGTCATTAGCCGCAGTCATCCTAGTCAGCACAGCGGTAACTCTATGTATACTCTACGTGGGGTGGTGTTACTGCAGGCGCCGCATCGAAGCCGCTGTCGAGACAAGAATCAGCCGCGCCTTCACACAACGTGCTATCTGCGTACCACCAGGGGTACCCAACCTACAAGCAAATATCGCGAGTGCAAACCTCAAGCAAACTTATGGTGTAGTGTAGTGTAAACAATGCGTGACGAAAGACTGTGAACGCTCTAGTATAAGTAAAATAAGTAAAACAATTGTTTGTAATCCAATTTGTTTATTGTTAACGTTTGTAGCTTAGTTAGTTCATAATTTTAAATATTGTTTGGGGAGTAATAAATTAAATCTAAATCATAACCATTAATTGTAATTATCAATAAAATTGTAATAAATTAAAACTCATTTCGAAACTTATTATAATCTAAGGGGGGAGGATTGTAGCGCGTAGGCATATTATACATCTTTACTCTTTGGCATTGTATGACGTAGCTCGTAAGTTCGATTTAAGTCCTCTCTACCTCTGTATACAACCAGTCGTTCAGTACACCTTCAACTGAGAACACGCCTTTCATTTGCCCAACCTTCTGATACACACGCACACATAACTACTATCACCCAACCGGCAAATAAGTATTCAAGAACCCATATATTCAAGAAGATTCTATTACTAACCGCGTACTCAATAAACTTCTCGTAAGTCTGAATGCATTTTCATGAACTCTGAATGCAATTTGCAAGAGTTTTATAAATTCTGTTAGCTTTGTAAGGTAATTTAGTAATGAACAGTGTGTTAAGCAACTGTCGCATTAGGTTGAGACCAGTAAAGGTATGCTATAAGGAAGAATTAACACGTATTATTGTCCAGATAAAAGCGCTGAATTATCCACTAACGACTTAGCTCTAACTTTTGACAAATCAACAGTGCAATTTACATACAAACATTAATTTGTCTAGTGTTAGCTTATAACCAAAAATTCAAATACCATTATTTTTTTTCTAGTTTTTTAATTTATTCATAAAAGGTACACCAACAGCTTCTGTATACAATATATGAATATAGTAGGTAACATTTGTAGGCTAATACAGTCGCCAATAACACGTGGACGAACATTCACGAATACAGCGATAAGCTAAAAACTAATTAAATGGCAGTAAATAATATTAGCTACTTTTTATACGTTAAAGAAAAAGAAGAAATAAGCGATGGATTTGAAGATATTGTAGCCTAAATGCACTAACTCGCATTTGCTCCGACTTGGGACAAACTCCTGGTCTATCCATTCAGAGCAGTTGCCTTCGCATACTTGTGCGGTTACACAAACTAACCATAAAATATGTAATGTAATGTACCCAGCACATGTGTAATGTAATATGCCCAGCAGCTCTCTCGCTGTATATTCACTCTATGTAAATATTTTGTTAATTGCTGTGTGCAATGCGTTGTCGCATCGCTGCATGGCCTCGCCAACTGTGCTATCATTATGTGCAGAGTTAATTAGCCTGCGGTATACTTACTATTTTTTTGGCACTAGTAAGAGCATACAATTAAAGAAACAGATTGAGGCTAGGATTAATGATAAATCGTGAAAAACTTGAAGGCGTCACATATTATGTTTATACAGGGTGTGAAAAGACCCTTAACGTAAACGAAAACTACATATTCCACCCATCACTGGGATAGTTTTTTTCTTCTGGAACATACATGGGAAATCACTGGTTTTGGAGATATTGAAGGTCAAAGTTCAATATTTTTTTGAAAATCGTATTCCAAGTATCATTAGTAAACTTTCTTCCGAACAAACATTATCCAAATGATCGATTTTTCAAAACAAATTACGCATTTAAAGTTACAAAAATGCAATACACACATCAAAAGTGTCTAGGGATCAACATATATTTTTGCAATAACTTTTCTCCTGATTGATATTAATTAAAATTTTCTTTAAGGATTCATCAAATAAAGTGTTTTCGTTTGTCACAGTAACGATAAACAAAGTCACCTTTGCATTAATAAAGAAATTTGCCATTTTCCTAATAAAGGGATTTTTGACATTTGAACCACTAACATTAAAGTTCGAAAAAAAGACTGAAATAACAGTTTTCTTTAAAATTTTATTGGGTAACTTATACAATTAATAATCCGTGTTTCTACCGCGAACACTAACAACACAAGAACATCGGTTTGGCATACTCAAAATGAGTTCATCCAAATCACGCTGTGGAATGGCCGCCCATGTTCGTTGCAACAACAAAAAAAGGTCTTCTTGCGACTGGATACCCTCCATATTCGGCAGAGCTCTTCTCTGTAGCATATCCCATGCATGCTCAATCGGGTTCAAGTCTGGCGACTGAGCAGGCCAGGGCAGGACATTGATGTTAGCTGCGGCGAGAGTCTGTCTTACAACTCTTGCGGTGTGCGGTCGTGCATTATCATGCATTAACTGAAAAAAGGGACCGATTTGCACTTGTAGAGGAACGATGACGTCTGATACAATCGTCTCAGCATAAATTTGAGCGTTGAGGTTGCCTCTGATCCAAATCAACTCAGTTCTTCCGCCGATCCAAATACCCGCCCATACCATGATGGTTCCACCACTATAAGGATGGACTTCCTGGCAGGATTTTAATCGCTGTTGGCGTCCAGGGGTTCTCCAGTGTCGTATACGTCTTGTATCCGGTCTCATACCAAAACGAGACTCATCAGAAAAGCACACGAAACGCCATTGTTCTTCTGCCCAATTTCTGTGTTCAAGAGCCCATTGATATCGAATCCTACGATTGTGCATTGCTATAGGTGGTACCCGTAGTACGCCCGAGACGATTGTATCAGACGTCATCGTTCCTCTACAAGTGCAAATTGGTCCCTTATTTCAGTAAATGCATGATAATGCACGACCGCACACCGCAAGAGTTGTAAGACAGACTCTCGCCGCAGCTAACATCAATGTCCTGCCCTGGCCTGCTCAGTCGCCAGACTTGAACCCGATTGAGCATGCATGGGATATGCTACAGAGAAGAGCTCTGCCGAATATGGAGGGTATCCAGTCGCAAGAAGACCTTTTTTTGTTGTTGCAACGAACATGGGCGGCCATTCCACAGCGTGATTTGGATGAACTCATTTTGAGTATGCCTAACCGATGTTCTTGTGTTGTTAGTGTTCGCGGTAGAAACACGGATTATGAATTGTTTAAGTTACCCAATAAAATTTTAAAGAAAACTGTTATTTCAGTCTTTTTTTCGAACTTTAATGTTAGTGGTTCAAATGTCAAAAATCCCTTTATTAGTAAAATGGCAAATTTCTTTATTAATGCAAAGGTGACTTGGTTTATCGTTACTGTGACAAACGAAAACACTTTATTTGATGAATCCTTAAAGAAAATTTTAATTAATATCAATCAGGAGAAAAGTTATTGCAAAAATATATGTTGATCCCTAGACACTTTTGATGTGTGTAGATACTAAACACAAGCGAGCCGGTCGGGTCAACGACCAAGCGCAAGTGGCCGCGGCCGGCCGTACGCTCAGCTGATTGAAAGTTGCGTTGCACAGTCGCGCTTTCATTGCGCGCAATAAAAAGCATCTTTTTTTTAAAGATGAAAAAAAAAAGCATTTATACCAGCAATATTTTTTGGTTAAAGTTACTTAATTATACAGGATGTGCTCAAAATGAATGAATGTGCTTATTGGCTATGTGCTCGGTCTTTTTACACCCTGTATATATGTATAGATCCTGTTGCTGCATGGAGCTTGTGAGGCATTGTTCGTGAGAATGTTGGCTTACTTGATCTGTGGGTGGATGACCATTCATTACAATTCAAGACTCCTCCGTGCCTCGGAAAGCATGTAAAGCCGTTGATCCCGTCTGTCATTTTTGTACATCTATGACAGTCGTTAAAGATAGTCAGAAGCCCGGAGGATGGATGGAAGGATGTGGAGGTACGTCAGGCAGTCGGTCCATGTAAAACGATGGTATTCAGCTGCATCCAGTTAAACTTAAAGCCGAGCCCAACGTCGTTGGGAAAAGGTTAGGCAAATGATGATGAGATAGATTTGATAATCAGACGTACTGCAACGTCATGTTTATTCTTATTTTTTATTCTTCTGACATTATGTTTTTTTTTATTATTTTATTTTATTTCATCCATATTTCATGACATTTTACATATTTTAATGAGACAACTTTATAATTTAACATGCATTATGTAACTTATCTTTGAAATTGTTAGTTCTTTTATATACTATAAAATTTATTATTATTATGTATGTTATTTATCTATAATATGTATGTATTTAGAAATATATAAGTATGTTTATCAGCTGTTTAGTACCCATAACACAAGCTCTGCTTAGCTTGGGACTAGATGGCGTTGTGTGAAAGTTGTGGAATATTTATTTTTTTATTTTTATTTATACATGGATAAGTTCTACTAGACACTAATTTTATAAGACCGATTTTGTATGCCTATCGGCGGGACATGGTTTGTACAATTAAAACTAAAAATATTGAAAAACACCTGTAATGACCTACGTTCACAAAATGAATAAATGAATTTGAATTTGAATTTTGAATTTCATTATATCATTATTATAATATGTTTTTATTCCTAACGTAAATGCAAGCAATGAGTTTTCGTTTCTTTGTAATTGGCTGAACGATATGGCAGCGAACAAATAAACATAAGAATATTTACACACATTTATTTTTATACTTGAAGATTTTGTGTTTAAATTCTTACTTACGTCGCGTTGTAGCAAACGTATGCTGTATGCACTATGGCCTGGCACAATGATCGATGATTTCAATTTACATATAACAGCGAGTTCATGTGATACTATGATGCATTGCCTTGCCATGTGATATCGATCACTATAATTCTTAGACAAAAATAAACCTTATTTGTTGGTAATATTTAACGCTCAGTATGATGAAGCACTGAACTTCTTTTTTATGATGAATGTTTTTTTTAATATTGTCGTAAAAATAATGTTATAAATATAACAAGCATCAGCCCTATTTAATCGGAAGGCATGCAAAAGTACAAAATACATAGTACCTACATAATAGTTAAACAATGTCAATGTAAAAAAACATTATAAATTACAATTAAAATATGAAGACAAATCTATACTAATATTATAAAGAGGTAGTAAGTTTGTATGTTTGTAAGTTTGTATGTAGGGGGTAATCTTCAGAACTAATGATTTAAAAATTTTAAAAATTATTGCACTGGTGAAAAGCAACACTATTCCCGGTGGACATAGGCTACTTTTTATCCCCGTATTCCCACGGGAACGGAAACTACGCGGGTGAAACTGCGTGACGTCTGCTAGTGACAAATAAAATGAAAACAATAAACATCAAATTGTTATATGTTTCTAAATTCTAAATCAAGAAATACCCTTCTCCATTAAAATTCCGTCGTACAAAAATATATACCTACATACATACTTTTAATAAGACGACTACAAATAGTCTATACAAAACAAAGTTACATCACCAATAAGTTACATCACCAATACTTACTTACTACTACAACTTTTTTACTAAGTCTCCA
Organism: Euplexia lucipara; assembly: GCA_921972225.1. NCBI lineage: Eukaryota > Metazoa > Arthropoda > Insecta > Lepidoptera > Noctuidae > Euplexia > Euplexia lucipara. The sequence goes on from OV179158.1 coordinate 338,828, forward strand.
ATGAGCTATTATATAAGCCTTTATTAAGTGTTAGATAGAAAGAGAATGACGACATAATATATAATAATATATATAACCTAACCTAACTAGCACCTATCCTATAGCGAACCTAACTACCTAACCTAACTACCTTACTGAAATGCATTGATTTTGGAAGATACTAATTACATAATTTAAAAGTGACCTACTATGCAGCGAGTCTCTATGGTGCTTACAATACTAAATTACGTAGTAGTATTAGAAATAGTAGATAGTAGCAGCAGGAGGTAATATTAAAATTCAAAGTCAAATTCAAATCATTTATTTCAATGACACTTTTGAACTTACAAGGTAAATAAATAAATTAAATAGTTCTAGTTGAAAAAGGAGATAATAATTTAACCCGACTGTATATCATCCCTGCATAAAAGAGTAGCTACTTACGTGTTGGGAAGCTAGTTTGGCGGGCGGGATAGAGTTATATATTGTATGACGTCTGATATAAAGAAACATATCAGATTGAATTGAAACAATAAAAACTTTTTTTTTATCAGATACATATTATGTGGTCCTGAAAAGGGTTTTTTTTTTGTAAACGCACAGTCACAAATGATACACACGACAGTGTGTCTGGTTGGTGTCTTCAAACAGACCGACGAGGTAAACTTCGCTGGTCTCCTGCAGAGTCACGACGGCTGATCTCTGGATTCCTTAGCAAAGAGGCATTTCCCTTTCTGAGTAGTTGTGTTAGCATCATAAAATTACTATGAAATACGGCGATTCTTAAGCATAACACGAGAACTGATGGTCGTCACGACCCGACGTTGAACTTTTACAACAAAGACAGGTTTATGACCGTAGAGATCTATTTGTTTGTAACTCCACTTAGTTACAACGTAAATGGTAAATCTAGTTGTAATAATAAAGTTTTCTTCACTCAAGTAATAAATGTGTTACAGAACTAAGTTACAGACTAGAATTAATTGTACAAAGTACTTAGCCAGATAAAGGTCAGGAATATAAACCAACTGACGTAATGTACCTATGCTTGATGTTTTGCTCTGAATAACGCTCTCTTACGGGTTTTTTAGAAACATCTTGTAATGCTGGTCTACTTTCTTGCATTTACAATTCCAAGCGAGCGTGGTAGTAGGAAATTAATTTCAGTGTAAAGTTTTCAAACTATGTCTATGTTATGGGATTAGGTATGGTATTTAAGATTGAACTAGGGATAAAATAATTTAATTAGTTTTCACTAATACATAAGCTTCTATTTTATGGTAGATAATGCCTTGGCCTTTTCGTATTAAACTATTATTATGATAGCACGGTTCTCGTAATAAATTATTCAGAGCAAAAAGATTGAGAATGTTTAGGAGGTGTGGCGTGAACAGGATGTAAATGTATCCTCATTGCAGATCCTCCGACAACACGAGTCTTACCAATGGGCTCAACAGTTATTTTCGGTTGTTCTTTTTTTTTTAATCTATATTTATTTACAGGGTTTTTTTATAAAGAATATGTCACCCCGATTATTGAATACAATTATAAATTAAATCTAGCCTTCCCGCAACCTTATACCCATTATAACAATATGATAAATCGTTCTAGCCTCATCCGACAATGGTGAGGCCAGAACACTATTATAAAAGCCGACATCAAGATTACTGACAAAAGCTTGACGTCTTTGAACACCAACTCGATCACACTCTGCCAAGACATGATGCACATCTTCTATAACTCCACAAACAGCACAATTGGGTGAATCAACCTTGTGCATCATAAATCCAAAGCTATTGAGCGGTATGTGGCCAGATCGAAGTCTCAAAGCCGTCACAACTTCTTGTCTACTCATCTTGGCTTCGCTAAACCAAATTATATGTGAAAGAGATGGCTGGATCGTCTTGTACCAAATACCCTTTGTTAAAGATCTTTTGTCAAAACATTCGGACCAAGCTTCAAAACATCTGTTTCTAACCAAGGGTAAAAGCTCAGAATGCCAAGGAGAACAAGCATAAACTTCCCCATCACACCCAGCTTCATTTGCCAGACGATCAACCACCTCATTACCGTCCAGTCCGACATGAGACGGAATCCATAGAATCACAACTGTTTTATGTTTAGCAACTAATTTAGTAATTATTATTCCTAAAATCGGTTGTTTTTGATAAGGTAGTATGTTTAATCATGCAGATAACACCGAGCGATGCGATCGCGACAAAAGATACATCAATTTAGTTCATACGTGGTAGCATAGATGTCGCTACAAGTAAGTTAATAGGTATTACATTTTAATTATATTGAAAGCACCGTGTGTATCGACGTTAGTATATCAAGGAAACCGTAAAAAATCCTATTAGACCATAAATTAATTCTACTGTTTTGTAATTTTACAGATAGAGGTAGATTGATGTGAGATTTAAGATACTAAGTATAGAAAGGTCATGCGAAGAAATGCCATAAAAAAACTGTGATCCAATGTCTCAGTAACGCCATCTAACTATCATAATATTTAGAGCAATATCGGAGCAGTAGCGGAGCGTACTTATCTTGACAAATCGATTTGTATCCATTAGGACGCAAGTATCGAATGAAAGTTTTGTTCGTGATTTTCTGTTTATAGGCAGTAAGTATTGAATATCTTTGTGTCCTGGCTCTTGTACGTGGCGTTATTCATTAATGTTGATATATGCGTCTTGTTATAATTATGTCAGTGTCATGCGACAGGTATTTACTCTTACTTCGGTAGTCGGTACATCACAAAACAGTTAAGAAGCAATGCTTCAAGCCAGAGCCCTTTAAATCAGTTCACCGCACGTACTCCATAACTCTTGGTAACGATCTCCACGTAATGACATTAATCGTCCGCCAGAGGGCGTCAGCAGCAGACGTGTTACTTCTACGCGATATGCGGCCTCGCTAATGGGCGCGCGGGCAGCCGGCCCATTGGGGACAAGCGGCCGTGAATGATCTGTGGCTCTTGTGGAACAGCTGCTATTGTATGGCGCAGGTAGATGGTTGCGCCATTGCCAAGGTCACTAAAGTTTTAGGAGTAAGTGAGCGTTGGTGACCGAAACCCTTGTGGTTGCTATCTTTTGCTAATTATAGGCTTTTTCTGTACCAAGTGAAGTCGAATCGTTTGTTTTATTTAGACCATTATAAGTAATTTTAGACGACAAACTTAATTTAAATATAATCTATAAAGTTCTCGTGTCCAGTGTTTGTTATCAAACTCCTTCGAGACGGCTTGACCGTTTCTTATGAAATTTTGTGTGAATATTCAGTAGGTCTGAGAAAAGATCGCAAATTTTTTTTGATGGTGGACTCATGGCTGCTGGGGCATTAAGCTGAATATAAAAATGGTTCTAGTTGCACCTACTACACTCCTATATATTTATTTATTAAAACTTTATGCACTAGTAAAAGGCACTGTACAAAGGCGGACTTAATGCCTTAGGCATTTTCTACCAGTCTACCTTAAGGTGATGCAGAGACAGAACATGTTAGGCGCAAGAGGATGACAAAAAACTACACTCTTTTGCAAAAAAAACGGGCACCTAAGGAAATTTACTTTCTAAGGTCGATTTTAGTTAATTAAATGAAATTTATTTCTTTGACGTAGTCTGTATACTTATAATCGTGTAAATTAATGCGCGTGAAGTGATTTCGAGCAATTAAAAGAAAAAAAAACGATGGATTCTTTAAAATCGATGTACACGCCCAAACAATAAGAAGTGGTCGGCAATAAATATTTTATATATAATAAGTTTTTTTTTACTTTTTTTAATCAAATAAAGTTACAAATGTAAAAACTTAATAACGAGTGTGACCTCCTCTTGCCAAAATCACAGTTTGAATCCTTCTGGGCATGCTTTCCACGATGTTTTTAATAACGTTTTGAGGAATACGTTCCCACTCTTCTGCAATGACTCTTTTTAGCTCCTTGATGTTTTGTGGAGCAGGTTGCACTGATCTTACCCGTCTCTTTAGAACATCCCACATATGCTCAATTGGATTGAGGTCAGGACTTCGAGCTGGCCAATCTAAACGACGGATCCCAACTTCTTGCATGTACGCTTCCACGTCGCCAGAACGGTGCGGGCGAGCATTTTTGTCCATAAAAATGGAATCTTCCCAAGTGCAGTCAATGTGGGTTGTGCATATGGAATTAGGACTTCCATTATGTACCGGTGTGCATTTAATGTTCCATTTTCTATGAAAACTAACTCCGTACGCTCCGTCGAATTAATTGCTGCCCAAAACATAACGGAGCCTCCGCCATAAGGAGTGATTTCTTCGAAACACACTTCCGCATAGCGTTCCCGTGGTCTTCGCAGCACTCGCCGGCGTCGGTCCTCTCCACACAAAGAGATTCTAGCTTCATCAGAAAACAATACTTTATTCCAGTCCTCCAGAGTCCATGAAGCACAGTTCCGAGCAAACTGAAGTCGAGCAACACTGTGTTCACGGAGTAATTTAGGGCCCCGAGCTGGGCGGTAACTCTTGATATTGGCAGCCAAAAGCCTCCTCCTGACCGTCCACAAGCTAACTTCTACTCCTCTTACTTCTTCAAGGCTCTTCTTCAGGTCCACACTTGACGCCTTACTATTACGCAACGCCTGACTCATCAAAAAGCGGTCATCTCTTGGTTCTGCGCATCGTTTTCTTCCCGAACCGGGTCTTCTTTTGACCGAACCAGTCTCTTGATACCGTTGCCAAGTCCTCTGGACAGTTGAACGACTCACATTTAGCCGCTGAGACACGTAAGTTTGCGAACAACCTTCTTCAAGTAGGGCTATAATTTTACCGGCCCTTATCGCTTTATCACTCATATCAAAAAGTGGTATTTAATGTAAAAAGAAAGATTAAATTGTTTAATTTGCAGAAAATATCCAAAAAGTTTTAAAATATCGTAATCAGTTAAAAATCGTTTCAGCAATTCGCGCCATTAGTAAAGCAATTTTAGAATAATCCACAATAATCATTATTTTTGTTTAAATAATTTCAAATTTTAAATTTGGATCGTAAAGTATCATGCCAGGATGCTTCAAAAAACATGCCAATACATCGTCAAATTAACAAAACCTATTTCTTGTTCTTCTTCATTGAAGTAGAGAAAAAAATCTAAAGTGCCCGTTTTTTCTGCAAAAGAGTTTATAAAGACAAATCAACAATAATTTAAAATAAATACATAGATACATACACATTATAATAATATAACATCCAAGTACAAGCGATGTCAAGAGAAAAAAAAGATATATTACTGGAGAAATACTAATCTGCTAACTTAAGTTCAAGATAAGTTTGCCAACTCCTTGTGAATGTGCTCACGTGCCATCACTTTAAACGTGAACAAACTGGTTGCCATCCTGATGTTCAGAGGTAGCGCATTCCAAAGAAAAACCGCCTGGACGAAGAATGAAGAGTGAATGAAACCAGAACGGTGAGAAGGACATCGTAGAAGACGATTATTTGTGGAACGAAGATTCTTATCGTGTGCCGAACACAAATAGTTAACACGTTGGCTGCCATACGAGTATACTCGTAGTAATTTTTTTTAATGCCCATTGCCACCATACAAAATGGTAGGTACGAGTATACTCGTAGTTGGCAGTGGAACCTAGTTCAAACTACGAGTTAACTCGTAGTATGGCAATGAGATAGGATTTTTATTACCTACTAGCTGCTGCCCGCGACGTCGTCTGCGTGAAGGTTCTACAGCACCAAATATACCTACCTAAGATTCCAGTGTCGCTATAGCATTATAAGTTAACAACTTTTAAAATAGCATTAAAATATAAGTTACATGAAGAGAGTTTTTTTGTAATTTTTTTTTTATTTTGCAATTTTTAGTTTCTTTGTATGTAAAGAAAGTCTTTCAAAACTTGAAAGAATCATTGAAATCGGTTAACAATAATTGCAAAAGAAGTTCTTTCTAAACCTTTTAAAATAGACAGGCGTAATGTTATGGGAAATACATAAACCATGCACAGACATGTGACTGTAGCTATTGCGAGTAATTTGTTGTTATGCGTTGAAGAGTTCCATCGCCTGTCTTCTTCATCAGTTTTTCTTCACAAAATGATACTTGCTAAATGTAAATGCTTGATTCGTCACCAAAAAAAAATGTAAAAATTGGTACATGTTTTCCTATATTATTTGAGGAGTTCCCTCATTTCCTCGAGGATCCTCATCAGATCTGAGGTTTAATACTAATGGGACCAACCTGGTAGTATACCCTATCAAATAAAAATAAGATTTTTGAAAATCGGTCCATAAATGGCGGAGTAATCGCGTAACAAACACACATAAAAAAACACCGTCGAATTGAGAACCTCCTCTTTTTTTTTTAAGTCGGTTAAAAATACGTTCAAAGGTATATACCTTATAACACTTCCCTATAAACTAAGTTGATAATTATACTGCCAGGAGCCAAAATGTAAAGATAGTCAGGACTGGTGGCGCGGGAGCAAGCGACGTACAGGTGCCCGTGTGAGAAGCAACTCGTCCTGAGATCTACACCCGCTGCTCTGAGTATCGGCTCCTGCGATTTATTGATTGTCATCACTAAGCAAACACTCACGGGGAACTGTACACGCTCGAACTGGATCGGGAAGCTGAAGTATAAGGGGAATGCGTTGTATAAATACTGCCTTGCCGACGCCACAACCCGTAATAATTTCCACCTCAATGGTGACTGTGGAGAGAGATGACTTTAAGACACCACCCGTTACACAACTTTGGAGGAGATTTGTTCCTAAAAAGCATAATCGGGACGCCGACCTTCATTCAGTTTGATGGTATGCGCTGGAAGTCAACTTGCTGACAGGAAGTTCAAAAATTCCACGGGATAATGTGTGGCGTCATCTTGCTCGACGACAGTGCTTATCGACGTATAGACCACTTCATTCCCCTCAATGTCCGAGAGAATGCATTCGTTAATTGCTGCAGCATGATCATTTTTGGGCGCCAAAATGGCCCTCTCACACGAATTCTGCTGGTGCGTTATACGACTGATGTCCGCGTACACACAGCGAATGAGTTCTTCGAAGCTGGATACCACTCTACCGAGAGACTCTGAAAGCACCGCCTGTCCACTTCTCTCTTCTGGTAGAGTGCCTTTGCCAAGACTTAGAAGGACATCGGAGAATTCTTGAGCGCGTGCAATGCCGCCGAGCCGAGCTCTTATATTAATGGTCAAGCGCAGCGTACGAACTTGTGACCACAACGAAGATCGTTTCACCGAAGCATTCATCTCGTCAGCCCTCGATCCCCGCGTCAACTCGGGAAGCGTTTGCCTGAAATCGCCACTGAGCAGAACTGTGACACTACCCATCAAATGTTCATTCCTGCAGATGCCCTGCAGGGTTCTGTCCACGGCCTCAACTGCCTTCCTTTTGAAAATCGTACACTGATACGATCCCATGTGATACGATCCGAACTCTGCTCAAGATTTTGAGGGTTTTGTTGGAACTTCAATTTGTCAAAACGAATTATACGATACAACTTTTATGAAAAAAATGCACACTGCCATCTATGAATTTTAAGAATAACTAACTACTAACCTCATCAACACGATCAAAATTGAAATTAATTTTCAAAAAGTGTTTATGTGTTACTTGATTTGATTTTTATACATTCTCATAGATGGCGCTGATTCCAAATTGTCTTTATGCTACAAACATTCATTAAACTTTGTTTCTCTGCCAAAGTTACTTAAATGGCGTAGTTTTTATAGTGTAAAGCTAGATAATAGCATAGCTTACACAAAACCAACATTTAAATATGCGTCCTTTGATTACACGCTTCCACAGAATGAGTTAGAAGAATAAAGATTCACTGCTCCTCCCCCGTAGGTGATAGCAAACAGACAAACAGACAAAAATTCCAAAAAGTCACTTTTTGTCACCAGTTACGTTTTTCTAACAAAACCCACTTATTTTTTCTTGAAAATTCTCAATGTACTGTTTTTCTTTCGTTACTGTTTTATTATTTGTAGATGAAAAAAATGCACAATGCCATCTATGAATTTAAAGAATAACTAACTACTAACCTCACCAACACGATCAAAATTTAAATTAATTTTCAAAAAGTGTTCATGTGTTACTTGATTTGATTTTTATACATTCTCATAGATGGCGCTGATTCCAAATTGTCTTTATACTACTAACATTCATTAAACTATGTTTCTCTGCCAAAGTTACTTAAATGGCGAAGTTTTTATAGTGTAAAGCTAGATAATAGCATAGCTTACACAAAACCAACATTTAAATATGCGTCCTTTGATTACACGCTTCCACAGAATGAGTAAGAAGAATAAAGATTCACTGCTCCTCCCCCGTAGATGATAGCGTGATAATATATAGCCTATGTGTTGACCCGACCTCTTAGTAATATTCATGCAAAATTTGAAGTGAATCCATGCAGTACTTTTTGAGTTCACCCCGCCCATACATACAGACAAACAGACAAACAGACAAACAGACAAACAGACAAACAGACAAAAATTCTAAAAAGTCACTTTTTGTCACCAGTTACGTTTTTCTAACAAAACCCACTTATTTTTTCTTGAAAATTCTCAATGTACAGTTTTTCTGTCGTTACTGTTTTATTATATGTATAGATTGCCAATCTACGAGTATAGTCGTAAATAATTTTGCGCGAAAAAGTGCGCTTCCTTGCTCTGTCAATGTGCAACTGCGGGCGCCGCGCGATTGCTCCGGTCCTTACAATAAGGAAATGTCCGGGATCGATCTTTCAGATCAAATGCTGTCATATTACTCAGCTCTTAGAAAGACGTTTTTTTGGTACGAAAAACTAGCGATACACATTTTTGAAATATACATGCACAACGCCTGCATGATCTACAACCAACAAGCCAATCTTCCTCCGGAAAAGAAATTGGATGCCCTTTCGTTCAAAGTTGAAGTCTTAAAACATCTTTAAGGCGAAACATTTGCAAAGTATACTAAGAGTAGTAGAGAGAGCTCTATATTAGAGCATCTACCACCCACACAAACGACCACTACCACTACCACCGACGAAACCGAGTCGTGTCTGCACAAAAGAAAAAAAAACGCAAATAAACAATTTATTACTGTCCGGTATGTCCTAAAAACCTGCCTTATGCGTAGAAAATTGTTCTAAAATATATCACTCCTTTTTGATTTCACATTGATGTACCCAAAAAAAAATATATTAAACTTTTTTTTCTGATTAAATAATGTTTTACTTCAAATGCCAAAAAATGTAACCCCGCCCTCCTTTCACTGCCACTTGTCTAGAATTCGTCAGAAATCGCATACAATCAACTACGAGAATACTCGTAGGTTGGCAGTCAACGTGTTAAAATGAGAAGTCAGATATGTTGGAGACGTGGGCTTGTGAAGTATAGAAAATAAGGTTATCAAAGCCCTCAAGGCTCTGCGCTGACGAATAGGTAGCCATTTTAAAAGTGATCGATGCGCGGAAACGTGATCGTACTTGCGTAGATTGAAGACGAATCGAATGCAGTTATTAAGAAGTCTGTCTAGTTTATTGAGGAGATCTGCATTCAGGTCAAAGTAACACACATCAGCATAGTCAATTATGGGAAAGATAAGTGCCTGTACAAGCATTGCCTTAATGTGTGGAGGAAGAAGATTTTTTAAACGATAAAGAGACCGCAACGTTCCGGTGACCTTTTGACTGATGGTTGTAACCTGCTTCCGCCAGCCATGGCAATTGTCAACGTGCAAACCAAGATCCTTGACGTCGGAGCTAAACGGGATGACAGTGTTGTCAAAAACGACCGGCGGTACAGTAGAGCTTATCACCTTTCTCATGCTATGAGGGCTCCCGACAATGATAGCCTGACATTTAGAAGGGTTAACCGCTACCCCGAAACGATCAGACCAGTTTTTTATATTGTCTAGATCCCGATTTAGCTCCTCGATTGCGAAAGATAGGTTGTCTACACTTGCCTGGCAGTAGAGTTGCAGATCATCGGCATAAAGATGATACGCACACTGAAGTTCAGTGGTTATAAGATTAATAAAAATAGAAAACAAAAGAGGAGATAAAATACCGCCTTGAGGGACGCCAGTTACAAGATCACACCAGCTGGAAGAAGAGTCTCCAGCATGAACTGATTGCTGACGCCCCTGAAGATAAGAAGTGAACCACCCCAACGCCTCGTGTGAGACCTTCAGATAGGAAAGGATGGATAAGAGGACTTCGTGACTGACGGTATTGAAAGCATTAGAAAAGTCGATTAAAACTAAAACAGAAACTTTAGTTTCTTCCATTCCTCGCCTTATGTCGTCAGTCACTTTAAGGAGAGCTGAAGCGGTGCTGTGACCGGGCCTGAAACCAGACTGAAATGGACTGATGAGGGAATTATGGTGAATGAAATGAGAGAGCTGCTTATGAACGCATGCTTCAAGGATTTTTGAGAGAAAAGGAAGGATGGAAATTGGGCGAAAATGACAGGGAAGAGTAGGATTAGAAATCTTGGGCAGTGGTCGAACATGTGCTTTGCCCCATAGGGAAGGAAAAGAACCGGAGTACAGGGAGAAGTTTACGATGTGGGAGATTGCAGGAAGGAGTGGATTAAGAGCCGTCACGATCATATGGCGGCTGATACCATCACAACCCACAGCCTTAGATTTAATGGAAAGGATAATCTTTTTGATCTCACACGGGTCGACTGGGGTGAAGACAAAAGGTGCAATATTGGGACGCGTCAGACCTGCAAGATAGTGAAGCGTTTCAGATTGAGTTAGATTATCTAGTGTGGAAACAGTGGAGAAATGGCGATTTAGATCATCCAAGCCAATCGTGTTAGGGAGGTCTGAATGTCGCGATTTGCCGATACCTAAAGTTCCAAGGAACTTCCAGATATCGGCAGGAGCAGAAGAAGAGATATTATCGAGAACGTGGCGGCGTTTAGCGTTGCGTATCATCTGATTACACCGATTCCTAGCAGTCTTAAAAAACGTCCAATTTTCCTCAGACCGCTCCTTCTTAAACTTCCGGAACGCGCGATCCCTTCTATATACCTATCTACTCCTTTTTTCTGAGCACATCTTTAGATACTGCACTAACGTGGGAAGCGCTACTGTCAAGCATGGGGTAGCTACCTGCTGGGTTCAGGTCTCGGGTCGGGTAAAAGGTTATTGGGTTTTGGAGCCTCGATTTGTTCATGATTGAAAGCAATAGCCTCGTCTATTACCTTAGGGGATTTTGGCAGAAACGGCAAAAAGTGAGTGTACCTACTGTAGGTACACCTCTGCCTATCCTTTTGGGAAATAATAGTCGTGATGTTATGATTTCATATTTGATTCCGAAACGTTAATGTAATCCGAGCAATCTCACTCACATACGTAATTATTAACTGTAACACAATACAGTCGATATCTGAGCGCCATTACAATTAAAATGAGCAGCGAACTTCACACCGATATCTCACACAAATCATGCTAATTGCTTCGATTATGATAACTTCGCGTACCTAATGGATCTTTAGTTACATGTTACAAAAGTTTTTATAGATACAGAAGGTCAACTCTAAGAGAAGAGCGAAAGACGGGCGAGCGGAGGTCTTAAACTAATCTTAACGAGTGCCACACTGTCACTCGTTCCCTTCTTTATACGGCCATTATTATTATTATTATTATGTTGAAATCTTGATTTTTCTTGTCCTTGAGGAGAGTTTACGACCTTACACACGGGCCGGAACCAAGTGAGTAAGAGGAAATTTATATTGAATATGTAGATGACAGTGTAGAAGATGTTAAACATTTTCAGGTAATGCGACACGTGTTGAGTATAGTTGCTTTTTGGAGCATGTAAAGTGTGTGAGATGGCATGTGTAGAGTGTTAAGGCTTTGTGTGCTTTTGGTATAACACCGGTGGAGGATAGTACCTACTATTGGGACGATGTGTACGGTTTGTGCTCTCCATTGGGTCTATATTTCAATGGCGAGGTCTTGATATTTACTTAGTTTTTCGGATATTGTAGTTTGGATATTGTGCGAGTTAGGTATAGCGACATCTATTAGGTTAACTGTTTTAATGGATTTGTCTTGCACGGTGATGTCAGGTCTATTTTTTCCTTTTATGTCAGTACATAGAAGATCTTCTGTGCATTATCTACTTAGTGGTTACACACTAGATCTACGTGGTGGAAGGTACATAGTGAAGAGATAATTATTCCTATTAGTATTAGAAACCTAGATTAAAGACAACGATTCAGTTATAAGTTAGGAATATATTCCTAAGAACTGTTTCTAGAAACTATTGAGTACCTAGAAACAAAGTTCATGATGTAGTCTAGAGGTCACAAGCGCGTATGCTGAGCAGAAAGTCCTAGGTTTAATATCTAAGTCGGACAAATTACTATTATGCCCGATAAATGGAAATACAGCTTTCCTTGTATTGCAAGGGTCTTAAATATAACTAGCAAACTATGGGTGTAGGTACCTAATTGTGTAGTAAACACCTTTACCTAGCCATTGAGTCATAAAGTTTTAGATTACTTGAGCACTGAAGATGTTATCACAATTGTATAAAAAAAACGAATACATAATAATACTACTCTGCTATATTAATATATTTAGCCTAATATCGGTGCTTAATTTATGTTTACTGAACTCACTATAATACTCTACACGCACACTACACAAATTACTTTATGTCCAATACTTTCAGTCTATCCAATGCAAACGAACAGTAAAAAATGATTATTATTTTAAGTATTAGTATAGATAATATTAGAGATATACTTACTATTAATAAGATCACAACAAATAGATCCAAACAATAATAACTACTACTACTACTATTCATTTAGCGAGTCTCTAATATGCTCTTTAAACCTTTGGTGTTAGATAGAATTAGAATGACAACTTACATATCTACATATGTATAACCTAACCTAACTTACCAAATCTATCCTATAGCGAACCTAACTACCTAACCTAACTACCTTACTTAAAATGCATTGTTTTGAAAGATATAAAATACATCATTTTGAACTGAACTACTGCGTTTTGTGTCTCTATGTTACATACGTAGTATCTGAAGTACGTATTAGTATTTGAAATAGTAGTAGGCGGTATAAATTTAACTCGATTGTTATTATAATATTACTAATCATTTACTAAACAGGTCACATAATCCAATTTGTTAGAAATGAGTTTACAACTTACGCACTAATGTTAGTAGGCACACACATTTGGAGAATATTGAAAATAATTACTAAAAATGTCAAAACATTTAGTAATAATAATGTGAAAATCAAAATGTCAAAAACAAATAATGTCAAAATCTAACAATAAACCAAACAGTATACCAATGTGACTTTTCCAATGTTTGGACATCACTGACTGGGGTGAAGGAAAACATCGTGAGAAAACCAGCAGGCCTAGCCATATTACAAATTCTATTTCTATTATCGTAATCGATACGGTGACAATAGAAAGAAAATGGCGTATAATGCGTATTTAGAATCAGCTGTTTGTCAAGTGTTAACGAGTAGAATTTGTAATATGGCTGAGGATGAAATACAGTTGACAAACAGCTGCCCCCTAGCCAAGTTACAAACGATTCGTATCTATTCTCTTTCTACAATCGAGAACGCCTCAAATCCCTTTGTTTTGACCACGTGACTTAGCGAAAGGTGATAAGTCACGTGGTGGATTTGAGGCGTTCTCGATTGCAGAAAGAGAATACGAGTAGATACGAATCGTTTGTAACTTGGCTAGGGGGGCTGATTCCATTATACGCCATAACAGAAATAGAAATAGAAAAATTATAGAAATATAATAGAAATAAAATTTGTAATATAATATGGCCTGCAGGTTTATTGGCCACCCTCTCACTGCCAGTGACTAACTAACGTCCAAATTGCACACAAACTTTGATGACAACCGAGAATTTACAAAAAAATGGTATTGCACTTTATGTGGACTTCATGTTACGGTGACTATCAGACGGGGTACTGTGCGCTTCGTCGCATCTCGGCGAGTGCGCGTGACGACATCCTAGATACACACTGATGATAGCCAATACGAAACTAGCTGTTTGACAGTTAACCGTTGAACACTTTGTCCAGTGATCATTACTGTGAACTGTCAACGGAGATACGCAATAGCCATGCTGTAATTTGGAAAATATGATTATCATACAACTAGCAGACATCACGCGGTTTCACCCGCGTAGTTCCTGTTCACGTGGGATTACAGGGATAAAAAGTAGCCTATATCATCCAGGAACAAATCCAATTTAAAAAAATATTGCACTGGTGGAAAGTTACACTAAGCTTTCCACCAGTGCAATATTTTTTTAAATTGGATCATCAGTTCCGAAGATTACCCACTACATATAAATATACAAAGTTGCAAAGAAACAAAAAAATTTTACCTCTTTATAATATTAGTACCTATAAATATAAGTTTGAAATCGCCATTCCGCCTGGAGCAAGCTTGGTGATTGATGCTCGTGCCTTCTCTGTATGAGAAGAGACCTTTGCCCTGCAGTGGGACAGTAGGTAGCAGAATTATATTAACGCCTAGTCAGGTTGTGAGCATCACTACATCACTGAATCCTCTCTCTCTCTTTTCTATAGGCACTCAAATACATCAGAAGTTGTTAATTAGACTTGGTGAATCTTGTAACGAAAGAGACTGGACCTCACGAGACACTATAGGTACTGGATATCATAGTGTGACGTTCAGAGTGACTACCTAATTGTAAATGTTCGTGTGAGTGAATATTTTGATTTATTATTATTATTATTTATTTGAGAGAGAGAGAAGATTGGGACCAAAAGTTGACACCACTCAAGTTTTTTATTATTATACCGACGGAATGGTTAATGCTTATGTAAAGTGTGAGCGTCAATGTAAGTAGTCTCATCCACGCATTATTCCTTACACGTGCCAACACAAATTAACTAAAAGTAAGTAGGTAGAAGTTCTCAGTAAAAGTCCATACACAACATTTTATTAGGCAACTTGGCTCGACTACGGCCGTTTATTTTAAACACCTGTGTATTGCGAAAGTTTCGCACTTTCGGGACTGACAAGCCTCGGAACCTGTATACTACACCCACACTGCTGGTAATGGCGTCGTGCGTGGGTAGGCACGGCAGGTGGGTCGCAGGAACAAAGTCACTTGCACGTGTACAAACGGATTTTGTCTACAGAAGAATCGACAATTGACAGATTGAAGAAACATTTTCTACTATTTGTCATTTTGTTGATTCTTCCGTCCACATACCATTTCTACTGTTTCTACGGTGATTACGCTGGTGTGTAAAATAGTGGGGCCACTGCGACTCTGTTTTCTATGAAGTATTCAAGTACTTATTGCAATCCATAATGAACATAAAGGTTAAACAGATTCGAGTAACAATAATTTATGGACCTTGTCGGGCACAGCAATGTCAAAATTAAGAGGTAGTATTTATTTATTGAATTTAAATCTAACAATAATTAAAGCAGTTTTTATATTAGGTCACTAGAAATTCCTGGTTCAAATTCTTCTCTTTTTTTCAGTTCATGTTTTATGTAACAATGTTAATAATATGATTAAAAAATATTACCTCTCTCATAATACGTCTTAATATTCGTAACTCGTTAGGAGAGATTGGCGACCGCCGACCTAAGCAGACGTGCCTTTGTTTTTCTTATAATGAGTTTTAATTAAATAAATACCACTAAAATTATTATTGAAGTTACAAATGCAGTGTAAGCATTAAAACGAAAGTGTGTCGCGAGTTGATAAACACTAACCTTCGCATACATTGCATAAGCAATGACCAAAATCATTTAAAGACTATCGTGTTACTGTATTGGATATGGCTAGCTCGGGATCTAGCCCGTTTGGTCGTAGCCAATTGCTGCGGCGAAGTCCTCCGCCGACACCAACTGAAGAAGCCAAGCCCGTTGCCGCCACAACCCCACCTGAACTCATGGAACTCGAGTTACCCCCTGAAGTGAAACCCACATCGGAAATTCAAAAATGGATGAAAACAGTAGAGATAATTTTGAGCGAAGTGTGTGGAATAGTAGCGGAGGGTAAAATGAATAGCGAGCAGAAACTACGTGTGACCAATCTATGTCGTAATGTGTCTAGCGGGACATCTCAGATGGCTGTCATGTATGAATCACTGACCCATAAAACTATTCAAGCCTACAACAAGATCGAGCACCTTCAAGCACAGCAGGGAGTTGCGGACTCACTTCAGCAATTCAAGGAGGCCGTAGAAACCAAAATTAAACCTGCAGAAACTATTTCTTTCGCGAATATAGTCAAGAAGGGTTCCGACAACTACATCCGCCCTGCAAATTTAAGCTCCGTCGCTATTTATCCCTACGATAAATCAAAAACCAGCGACGACACAAAGTCCCTCGTCCAGAAAATTATCTCTCCCGAAGAACTCAAACTTCATGTTCGTGGCGTTAAGAAAGTGAGGAACGGAGGGGTCATCATCAGCACGGACAAGAAAGAAGACATCGAAAAATTACGGAAGTCGGAGAAACTAGTTTCCTCAGGCCTCATCGTTGAAGAGCCAACCAAGCGCCGTCCTAGAATTGCAGTAATTGGAGTCCCCGTAGCCCTAAAAGAACAAGAGGTATTTGAATGTATCTATGAGCAAAACCTATCAGAGAAGCTGCCGAACTCAACCCGTGAGTCCATACTAGCTACAATAAAATTAAGCCATAGATCAGGTAAGAAAAATCTGAGTACCTGTAATTACATTATAGAATTACCAGCTAATATCAGGAGAATTCTTGTTGACCAAGGGCGAATTTTCATCAATTGGACGTCTTGCCCGGTGAGAGATTTCACCATAGTCACCAGGTGCTTCAATTGTCAGCAATTCGGACACGCAGCTAAGTATTGTCGAGAATCTAGCGCAACATGTAACCACTGCGCAGAAGCTGGTCATTCCTTTAAGGATTGCAGTAATAAAAACGCTGCCCCTAAATGTGCGACATGCAATCGCTTCAAGCGTAAATGTGACCATCAAACTGGTGATGCTAGTTGCCCAGCACGCAAGTTCGCTGAGGAGAATTATATTAACTCAATAGATTATGAAGGCGCCTAAGAGCGCTACATATTTTATTTCTTTTTGAGCACACTAAACAAGAGTTTAATCCTATTGTTCTTGTTTTCATATTTTTAAATAGTAACTTAATATGAATAATTTGCTTTGTGACCTAGATAGTTTTTCTGTGTCTGAAACTAAAATCTGTAATGTTGAAGAATGTAAACGTTTTATTCCCGCTGTGGAAAAAACGTTAACTCTGCTCACCCAAAATATTCGCAGCATAAACAAAAACATGAACGGTTTTGAAGTGTTGTTACAGAATCTTGGCATAAGCTGTGATATAATTGTCCTGACAGAATGTTGGTTGTCCAAGCACACAATCAATATACCATCTTTGGATGGTTATTCTTCCCACAAAACAAATCGACAACTAAATCAAAATGACGGCTTAGTGGTTTACATCAAGGATAATCTGAAAGCCACAGTAGAGGAACCGATAGTTCAGGATAGTAATTGCTTAATTATTAAAATTAGTCCCGACATAGTAATAATGGCTGTTTACAGACCTCCTTCTCAAAATATTGACCGATTTTTGGACTCTCTTGACACGCTTCTAAAAAAATTGTGTAATTTTAAAAACATCGTAATAACGGGCGACATAAATATTAACATTGTTTCCGAAAAAATCGATCATCACGCTCATAATTACCTCAACATTTGCTCATATCACGGTTTATTGCCAGCCTACCATTACCCCACGCATCAAAGTGGGTCATGCTTAGATCATATTATTTTGAAAACAAATAAACTAACCAAAACGTTCATTATTAATTCATCGCTAACTGACCACAATGCAATTTTACTAACAATGGAAACATCTTTACGTAGAAAAAACTGCATGCGCAGCTATACTAAACTCAATATGGCAAAACTTGAAATTGACATACGCAGCATAAACTTTGACCCAGTTTATAACTCACGCGATGCAAATTCTTCCTTAAACTACTTTATAGGTTCACTGCAACATGCAATAATTAAAAATACGTTCATAACAAAAATGCCTAGAAAATATAGTACTGTCAAACCCTGGATTACACCTGGTCTCGTGCGTTGTATAAGGCATAGAGACAAATTGCACCTAAAATCGAAACTCGCTCCTGACAACGAGGTACTTAGCTTAACGTACAAAAGGTACAGAAACTTCTGTAATAACCTTCTGAAGAAAATAAAAATACAGTATGATAAATATGAGCTACAAGCAGCCGGGAAAAATAGCAAACTAGTTTGGAAATTTATAAAAACAAATACATTTAGTGCAAAAAACTCCGAACCACAACTTGATTTACTATCAACTGATATAAGCCCTTCTAAAGCAGCCGATAACGTCAATAATTTCTTTGCCAACGTTGGTAAAATTTTGGCTGACAAAACACCTGGAGTTAATACTTCCAATTGCCAAAACCACACTGCTGTAACGGTAAATCCAGCTAGTTCATTTGTTTTATTAGATACCGACATCGAGGAAGTTTTAAGCATAGTTTCTGGGTTAAAAGATGACTGTGCTGTCGGCTGGGATGACATACCAAATAGGATTCTTAAGAAATTAAAATACCTAATTGCAAAACCCTTAACTCATATCTTTCAGTTATGTCTGTCTAATGGAGTTTTTCCTAGCTTACTTAAAAAAGCAGTGGTCACCCCTGTATTTAAATCTGGAGACAAGAACTGCGTCAATAATTACAGACCCATTTCAGTCTTGACAGGCCTCTCGAAAATTTTGGAGAGAATTATAAATAATAGATTGATAAAATATCTTGAGGACAACAATTTACTTTCAGATAGTCAATTTGGTTTCAGACCTAAAAGATCAACCTGCCAAGCAGTACACAAATTGACAAATTATATTACGACTAATCTGGATAATGGCTTACATTGTATGGGAATTTTCTTGGATCTTGCCAAGGCTTTCGATACTATTTCCTGTTCTAAACTATTGCACAAGCTCGAAACACTTGGAATAAGAGGAACACAACTCCTACTTTTTTCTGATTATCTTAGTAATCGTTATCAGTGTGTAAAACTCGGTCAGTATAAAAGTTCGGATATTAAAAATAGCTGTTACGGCATTCCCCAAGGAAGTATTTTGGGACCAACGTTGTTTTTAATTTACATAAATGAACTGTGCAACCTAAAATTATCAAATGGTATAGTTATGTCATATGCAGATGACACAGCCCTGTTGTTCTCGGCTAAATCACGGGATGAGGTCTATAAATATGCTCAGAGTAACTTTAACATTGTGTCTAATTGGCTACGTGAGAATCTACTAACATTAAATGCAGATAAAACTAAATACATTTTATTTAGTATGAGAAACACTAACATACCACTTACTAACCTTACCATTTATGTTCATAACTGCACGACAGACGCTGACACTGCATGCCCGTGTCCTACTCTAGCAAAAGCCGATTATATAAAATATTTAGGTATTACGATTGACGCAAACCTCAATTTCCGAAAACACATTGAGTTACTATGTACTCGAGTTCGTAAATTAATGTATGTCTTTAAAAACTTACGTTACATTGCTGACTTCACATTAATTAAACAGGTATATTTAGCTTTGTGCCAATCTGTTCTTACCTACTGCATAACTTCATGGGGAGGTGCTGCAAAATCAATTTTAATTCATCTAGAACGCGCTCAAAGAGCTATCCTAAAGGTAGCCACTTTTAAGCCTTTCAGATTTCCTACGCACCAGCTTTACATTGCATGTCACGTGCTAACAGTACGCCAATTATTTATCCTGCACATAATTTTATATCAGCACGTTGAAATCACTTACATACCAGTACCTTCTGACAAGAGAAGGAAAGATTTGGTCTGCATAAAGTCTCAAACTAGACATGCTTTTGTAACCCGATTCTATATCTATTTAGGACCCGTTTTATATAATAAGCTCAATAGAATACTTGATATTTATAGTGCTAGCTACAAAGATTGTAGTCTAAAGCTGTGCGAATATCTGGGTAAACTTGATTACGCTGATACAGAAAAACTTCTAGTAGTACTTCAATAACTCTGTAGATATTATTATTAAGGTATTTTTTGTTTATATTGTATTTGCATAAGTAGCATAGTGGAAATGTAATTCAATTCAATGTATTAACTGTAGTCAGCTGTTCGCTTAGTCTGGGGATGGCCTGAAACACAGGTTTTTATTAACCTAGCTCAGGTAGGTCGCCACAAGATAATGTCAGTTCCACCGCACCTTCGTTTAGATATTTAGAGATATGTGTTAATTAAACTCGTTTTTTACAATTATAAGTTTTTAAGCTATTTTGTTTAAAAAAAACTTGGTTCGACTATGTATTTTAAGTTTACAAATGTAATAATGTGTAAAAGGACCTAAATAAATTATTATTATTATTATTATTATTATTCTCATTTATTATTTGTACAAACATATAAATTACATTTTTAAATATTGATATAAAAAATATAAAAACATTTAAAAATATAAAAAATAGTGAACCACCGATGGCGGGAGCAGGGTCCAAGCTACCGGTGGTTAGGGCTCCAGAGACAGGAACCTCCTCACGATGCGGGCCGTATCAAGAAGTACTGCCTTCTGGATCAGGTTCTTGACCCAACCGTGCAACGAAAGCCTCGAAAGATGCTCATCGAGGCTTTTAGCCATAAGGCCATTGGCCGTTACGACTATCGGCACAATGACAGCCGAGTCCACATCCCACATGTCGACAACCTCGCGTGCTAAGTCGAGATATTTTATTTTTTTCTCTTTCTCAGCTTTCACGAGGTTCTCGTCATGAGGGATGGTAACATCGATTATCATTGTGCGGCGCGCTAATCGATCTATCACCACTATATCAGGCTTATTGGCAACAATAGTCCTGTCAGTGATGATAGATTGATCCCAGTACAGTGTAACATGGTCATTCTCGAGAACTGGGTCGGGCACATACCTGTAATACTGTACTTCAGAATCCACAAGCTGGTATTTCAAAGCAAGTTGCTGATGGATAATCCTGGCCACTTGGTTATGTCTGTGCAAGTACTCACTGTTAGCCAGACGAGAACAACCAGAGATGATATGTCTGATAGATTCACCCGGACAGTGACATGCCTGACACACGTCAACTGTCCCGTCCTTCATAATATATCTCCGATAGTTATTCGTCAAGATAACTTCGTCCATAATTGCACAGACGAACCCTTCAGTTTCTCCGAAGAGGTTACTAAATCGTAGCCAGGATACGGACGCTAAGAAGTCTACATCGGGCCCATGAAGAGCCCGGTAGAAGCGCCCGTGAAGCTCTTTGCTTTGCCATACCTGTCTGCGGTCATCAGTACTCAGTACTATAGGTTTGCGCCAGTTCTCGTTAGCCATGGATAGCGGGGTAAGGCCCTTGTCCACCGCGACCACATCCCGATGCATCCCCACGTCGGTTTTCAGAAAGTATTCTCGGAGGCTGTACACCTCACGGTTGTGGAGGGTCTTAGCATTCAGGAAGCCTCGACCCCCGCATTTCCGCGGGATGTACAGTCTCATAACCGAGGATCGTGGGTGATGCATCCGGTTTGCGGTCATCAGTGTACGAACTCTCCTATCCAGGGCGTCAAGTTCCGTTTGAGTCCATTTGAGTATGCCGAAAGAGTACATCAACACTGGCATGACCCAACCATTGAAGGCGCGCACCTTGTTTCCGCCTGACAAAAGGCTATTTAAAACCTTCTTCAGGCGGCCAAAGAAGCGCTCCTTCAACGATTGCCTCATGTCAGCAGCATCGATGCCTAACGCTTCCGACATACCCAAATATTTATAGTTTTCGGATAAGGAGAGGGATCTAAGGTGTATGGAATCCGAGAGTTGAATTCCCTCGGATTCCACTATCTCCCCTCGCTGTACATGCAAGACTGCACATTTGTCCACACCAAATTCCATCCTGATGGCACTACTGAAAGTTTCAGTTACCTTCAGTAGCTCCATCAGTCGCAAATTGTTGGGGGCAAATAGTTTCAGATCATCCATGTATAGGAGGTGAGATATGACCTGACCACCTCTCCTTAACCGATAGCCTAGACCTGAATCCTCCAGCAGCGTGCTAAGCGGATTCAAGGCTAGGCAGAACCAAAGCGGACTCAAACTGTCACCCTGGAATATACCCCGCTCAATCCTGATAGGTTCACTGTTTCCCCGGATCTGTCGACATCCTGGATAGCGTAAGACCGTACTCCACTGCCGCATACACGATATCAAGAAGGTGCGAAGAGTTGCATCTATTTTGTACAACTCCAGCACCCTAATGAGCCATGTATGCGGCACCGAGTCATAGGCCTTCTTGTAATCTATCCAACATGTCGACAGATCCTTGCGGGATCGGCAAACCTGCTGGCTTATGGCCATGTCAATGAGGAGTAGCTCCTTAGTACCGCGGGACCCGTTCTTACATCCATTTTGAGAGGTGGACATGATAGAATTGCTGTCAATGTGATCGTTTATTTTAGCTCTCAAAATGGATGTAAGAACTTTATAGACCGTCGGTAAACAAGTGATCGGTCTATAATTTTATTATTATTATTATTAACTCTGTCAATTATTAGTATATTATGTATTGTATTTTTTTTCTTTTTTTCTTATTTGTGCTTATTATACATTTATTGAGATTGTCATGTATAGTATAATACGATATAAATTTATGTAAATAATACACCACAAACTGCCTACTCATCTTTCTCCACTATCAAGTCCGTCCAAAGGTTGTCTGTAAGAGATCGCTTTTAGCGATATCGATCCCAACCAAGTTGGGAGAAGGCTAGGCAGATGATGAAGGTAGAAGTGTTAAATTGCAAAATATTGAATCAAAAAGACTTCAAATTAAAAAAGGACCAATTCTAACATTGAACTACAATCAGAATAGTTTAGCTGCTGTTTCACCATCTGTTCAAGTAGAATATCGTTGAACGATTCGTGTCATTAGTTATGAAATTAATGGGTCATATTTAGTAATGGGATCATGGAACATTAAGTTTGATTTACTTCTTTAGGTCCTAGAGAAGGAACAAACAACATAATATGTTTAAGTCATATAATTTTATGGTTCCTTGAAAAAGAAATACACTGTTAAACAAATAAATGTACCTAATATGTCGTAGGTATTGGATTTAAAAAACAGTATTGCAGTATAATTGCTGAAGCTTATTTCTGCTCTCAGTTTCAAGAGTTTTTAAAGGATTGCTTTTCATCCGCTTATTCTCGTGCTGGACTTAAGAGCGACATTTATGATGTTTGAAATAAGAATATTATTCTGTGAGATTTTTCTTTTAAATACAGCTAAAATTATTTTTTTTTTGTAAGTTTTTGTGGTTTAATCGTCGTGATTAAGCAACGCCTGCCTGCCTCGTTGGTCTAGTGGTCGCAAGCGCTACTGTTAAGCATGAGGTCCCGGGTTCGATCCCCGGGTCGGGCATAGTGTTATTGAGTTTTTCCATCTGGGGTTTCTCAGTAGCAGCTCGGTGTCTGGATTTGTGCCCGATTGATGGCAATAGGCTCGCCCCCTATTACATGGGACTTAAACATAACTGGCGAAATGTGGGTGTACTACCAGGTACACCTCTGCCTAGCCCTTCGGGGATTCGGGGGTTTTGCTATGTTATTTTATTAAGCAACGCTTGTCTAGGTCGGTCTGTGTATGAGTAATCATAACATACCAAGAGCCCACGTGTTTTGCAAAATACATAAAGCCCGGATGTAACTTGTAAGACTTGACAGTCGTCATAAGTAGTCAGAAGCTTGAAAATCTGACAATCCGTTTTGCTAATTTGTACCTATGACGTTACTCAAGGTTGTGCAGATCAGATCAGAAAAAAACTAGTTAGACTAGAAGCCATTCCCAATGTAGTTGGTGTGAGACTAGACAGATGATTAAAGATCTTTGAAATGATTAAAAATACTCGTATAAAAAGTGTAGTCCTTTTTGCCATGCAACATCCAACAATAAGTATGATTCATATGACGTTCAACATTGGAAATGGTTTAGATTTATTGCAAGCGAGCATACACCATATTTCAAGCCAGGATCTAACTCATCGTGTAGTTAGATAAGAACTAAATTGTTTAGAGAAATAAATTTTGCATTGATTCGATTTTTAGTTTGATTTTTGATTAATTCGTTTTTTAAAGCGAGTTATTTGATTTAACCAATGAGACCGCGTGGTGGTGGAGAGATGGCGATGGTGCCGACTCATTTTTCTTACAAAAGGGGTTATCAGTGTTGGCACTATCTCACAGCTATCTCTTTCTCTTTAAAATCACATGAGGTTGATATATTATATTTTATGCAACTAAGACTTTCATACTTTTACTGTAAATACTGTCTTCAAATAGTGACGTTGCAATTGAGAAGGTACTTAAAAGTTAATAATCAAAGGCTTTATTTCTTCCATAAATACATAGCCTACCGACATTTCAAACCTTTAACAGCCAACTATTAGTACCGGAACATCGTAAACTATCCTCAAACGCGCCATAAACGCGGTAGTCAACAAGTTGTGACGTCATAGGGTAGTAGCGGCGTCTATCAAAACCGCTCTAATAGAGTATCGAGTCGCACACAAAAACCCGTGTGTGAGCTCCGGAAGAGCACGAACAAGTGTTGAACAAGTCCTGATATGTTTGATGCACGTGCACTGTGAGTAGGGCTGCCACACGATGGAAATCAGAATACATTTTCTTTTGACAGCAACTAAAACTTTGCGAGTAAGCTGGTAAAAGTAATTAACGATGTGCTTTCCTATAGGTGCACGTGCAGTTCTGATAACTAATAAGTTAGAAGACAAAAGGCACACAAGATAGATTGAAACTGTTACCTTTCAATAAGTTTAAAGTATTTTTTATTTCTGATTTTCAAAGACATTCTAAAAAGCGCAAGCTTGGTATGTTAGCTCAAAGTAACTTGTTCAAAACTTAGGGCCGAATTTTCAATAGGAAAACCTGAGCTAACCTAACTGGAGCAAACCTAACTAAAGTGAACCTAACTTTTCATTTTTTTACGAGAAGAGTGATCTGACTTTCGAAAAAAATGTCAGATAGGAAAATTGTTTTAGCTGAGTTCTATTCAGTCAGTATTAGAAGAAGAAGAAGAAGAAAAATATTTATTTGGGACAAGCACAGGAACAACAAAAATAATAATAACAAAAAAAAAAAATATAAAACTAAATACTAAAAGAGAAGACCTGTGCGAGGCCAAAAAGGCTCCTATCTCAGCATGATGCTGCGATAAATGAAAAAACAAATACCGCAGCGCTGGTATTCTGATAGGGCCCACTGTGATGTCACGGTCACACCTACGGACACAAAATACATTTACGCACAAAATAAATAGTAAAAAAAGAATAGATAAATATAATACTCACAAATAAAATAAAAAAAAAATAAATAAAATAAACACTAAAGTCTATAGTATAAAAAAGTATAGTAAATAAAGTATATAAACAAAATTATTAATAGTTGGCTCTGCTGCACCGAAACGTTCCGACTTCGCTTGTCATGTCAATGCTACAGACTATTGTCTATGGTCATGGTCCATGAGAAGCGAAGGGACGCGAGCGCAGACGACTTGCTGACGTCACGGTACGGCCTACGGCGTATATCAGCTGTTCGTGTCTGCACAATTATAAAATAAAACATCACTAAATTCTTTGTAAATTTTGAGTTTACGTTATCGTGGTAGTGTTACTTACGTGTGTTAGCGTTTGTAAGTCAATGTTAAAGCAGTTCGGTAGTGAAACTCCATAAAACAATTATAATTTTATTGTTACATTTTAGACTTTGAAGTTACCTGGAAGTTTTTAGTGCCACCGTTACCTCCTAAAACTAAAAGTGTCACATTCACAATTTGACAATTTAGTGTTGACACCATAGACTATAATATTATCGACTCGTTACCGTTTCGAAACAGGCGCCATCTAGCGCCGCCGGCCAGTTAGTCGTGAAAGAGAGGTGTACGCCATCTAGCTGCGAGTAGCCGTACTACAATGGTAAAGTGTGCAGCCTGCGGAAAGTTTTTAGCGTCAAAAGGGGGCGCTACGTGTAGCAACTCCACCTGCAACAATCGCTATCACCTCGCTTGCTTGCTATTGCCCGACCCAACCTCGATTAGTAGCGATTGGCTGTGCCCTGAGTGCAAACGTAAGTTGCCAAGGAGAGACAACAGCGCCACACCTGTCAGAGACCTAGGAAGTGGGCCCCCTGAAATTCCAGCAGCAGCATCCCTGTCGGCAGCATCTTCAGTTGCGGGGCAAGTCCAGGGCGGTACGGTAAGGTCACCACCTGTCGACGGGACTCGGACTCTGGGCACTCTCACCAAGCCTCCGAATGCAGTAGCTAAGGTGCATTCTAGTGCTAGGAGCGAACAGGTTACTGATGGAGAGCCTTCGCCGGATACTCAGCTGACCCTCCGTGAGGAAATAAGGCTCTTCCGTTCAGAGCTGCGGGAGGTTAGGGATGAAATGAGGGAATTTCGTCGCGAGATGGCCGGCCTGCACACGTCGTTGGGAGTCTGTACTGAGCGGGTTGACAGCCTGGAGACCAGGATTGAGGCTCTTGAATGTAGGCAAATTGCTGCAGTGCCAGATGACAAAGTGGGCCAGCTCGAGCAGGTGGTTCTGCAATTACAGCTCGAGCTCAACGACCGCGAGCAGGATTTACTGGGCTCCGATCTAGAGATTGCCAACATTCCGGAGATTCCCGGTGAGAATGTACTGCACACCGTCGGGCTGGTGGCAGCAAAGCTGGGGGTGACTATCAGCGAGCGAGACATTGTGTTCGCGCAACGGGTAGGCCTGCGTTACGAACGGGAGGTACAGACGAGCTCTGCGTGCGGTGCAAGTCCGGTAGGCGGAGGGAGCCCAGTGGGAGCAGCGGCAGTGACTGCGCGCGGGCGGCGTATCGTGGTGCGCCTGGCGCGGCGCGCACTGCGCGACGACCTGCTGCAGAGCGCGCGCGTGCGGCGTGGTGCCACCACGGTGGACCTGGGACTTCCCGCGCCCGCGCGTCGCTTCTATCTGAATGAGAGACTCACCAAGGCAAACAAGCACTTGTTTTACCGTGTGCGTGAAGCTGGCAGCAGTCTAGGTTGGAGGTATACTTGGACGAAGTCCGGCCGCATCTTGGCTAAGCAGGGTGACGGGAAGCCTACCCACTGTATCCGCTCAGAGAAGGACCTTGCGCGGGTTTTTGGTGTTGAAGGGCATGCGGAAAAAGAAGGTTAACTCTGGAAAGCACATTAATTTTGTAGTTGTTATTTTCAAACATTACCTTTTTATACATACTGTTTTCATTAGGATTAATATTTTAAATTTGTTTTGTGCGAGGCCGGCTATTTTACTGTCTCAGTATACTCTGGTTTCCTCTTGTGGCCCAGCTGTACATTTTATATTATATATCACACTTCCACTCACTATTTTGACACCTTTGATCCCTTATCTTGTAATATATTTATATTTACGGACTTTTTATACTATAACACTTTGGCTAACTTTGTATATTGTTGCAATATTTACAACACTACACTTTTATTTTGTACAAACTATACTTAATATTAATACTACTAATGCATTCTACATTATACAATCCTGCTGCACCACTATTTATAAAATACAATAAGTCTAGAAATTTAAAAGTTGGATTGTTTAATGCGGGGTCACTTGGTTCGCGCCATGAGGAGTTCCTTGTCGCTATGGGGAGTCTCTCGGTGGACACCATGGCAATAAATGAGACCTGGCTCAGACAGGGGGAAGAGGGCCGTGCGCCGGCAGTCCCGGGCTACCGGCTGCGGCACGTGCCGCGCGCGCGCTCCGTGCGCGGTGGCCGCGGGGGCGGCGTGGGCTTCTACGTGCGCCGCGGGCTGTGCGTGCGCACCGTGCCGCACCCGCCGGCGCCGCAGGTCGAGCAGATGTGGCTCAGGCTTAACATCAACTCGCAATCAGTTGTCGTCGGTACTGCATACAGGCCGCCGTGGCTCGATGTCAATGTCTTCCTAGATGCGGTTACTGATTCGCTCTGCTCCTTTGCTAATGCGGACAAGGTTGTCTTGCTGGGCGACTTCAATATAAATGTTTTAAACCAAACTGACAATAAAACTAAGCTATTGAACAATTTTACACATTGCTGCAAACTTAGACAAATAATTACCGAGCCAACTCATTTCACAGATCATAGTGAAACCCTAATTGATGTTGTGTGTACTGATGCCCGTGTGTGTGGGGTCTCTGTATCACACATACCGGAGCTTGGTCACCACGCAGTTATATCTGTTGAATTTAACTTTAAATTAGAGAAGCCTCCCCCTAATTGGGTTACTTATAGGCCACTCAAGGACATCCTCCCAGAATTTTTTAATGACGACTTAAATAAAATGAACTGGGAATATATTGAAGGTTTGGAAGATGTTAACTCCATGGTTGCCACGTTTAATCAATACATTTTGACATTATTTGATTTGCATGCTCCCCTTAAAAAAGTATTAATTAAAGAGAAATCTTACCCCTGGATAACAGACACTGTTAGGGAAATGATAAGGCTGCGTGACAAATGCCACTCGAAGTCTAAAACATCAAAAACGGAACATCACATTCAATCATACAAACAGATGAAATATCTTGTTAGAGCTGCTTTCGAAAGTGAGAAGTGTGCATATTTTAAAACATACATTAACAACAATATCAAACAGCCGAAGAAGTTATGGAGTCATATTAAATCAACTGTAGTCCCTTCCAAAAAACCTGCCCATGGACTGCCACCATTTTGTAATAACCCAGAATTAATTAATCAACACTTTTTGGATGTGCCAGGCAATGGTAATGTTGCTACTGCAGATTTGACTTATTTTGAGAACCACAGGTACGGTAACACTCATTTCCAGCTTAAGCCGGTCCAGCAGGATGAGGTGATGAGGATCTTGCGTAGTCTGAAGTCGAACGCACAGGGCTCTGACCGCATTTCTCTGGAGATGCTGATATTGACACTTCCTCGGACACTTGCAGTTATCACAGCTATCGTCAATAGATCTATAGTCACCTCTTGTTTTCCTGATCTGTGGAAAATGGCAATAGTTAGACCAATCCCTAAAATATCTAACCCCACTAGTGTAAAAGACCTCCGTCCCATAAGCCTACTGCCATGTCTGTCCAAAATTCTAGAGAGAGTTGTCTCTGACCAACTCAGGGCATATCTTGAGAAAAATGGCATTTTACCGGTAGCTCAATCCGGTTTTCGAAAGGCTCACAGCACGGCGACAGCTCTTCTGGATGTCGTTGGTAACATACTTGAGGCCAGAGACCAGGGTATGGGAGCCCTGCTCGTCCTACTGGATTTTTCACGTGCGTTTGACTCTATCAATACTTCACTTCTTCTCTCCAAACTGTCTTATTATGGGTGTGATGTCGAAACAGTCAAATGGTTTGAGAGTTACCTTAAGAATCGATCACAGTTCGTGCAGGTGACAAATGACAGCGGGGAAACCATGTCCTCTGGTCCGAGGAGTGTGGACAGGGGCGTGCCGCAGGGATCAATACTGGGCCCGCTTCTCTTCATCTTGTACACTGCTGACATCATCAACTGTCTGATCAACTCGAAGTTCCACCTTTACGCAGATGATCTACAGTTGTACCTCTCCTTCCGCTCCCAGGATACTGCTGAAACTGTTAGCAAAATAAATGAGGACTTAGAAAGGATCTCATGTTGGTCCAGAAGGAACTCCTTGGTACTAAATCCAAGTAAATCCAAGTATATTGTTATGGGGTCTAGGGATTTCCTGAACAAAATGCTTGCTTGCAATCTGGACCTGAGGATTGATGGTTGTGGTGTGGAAAGGGTTCTGGAAGCTCGTAATCTTGGGGTAATATTTGACGGGCAGCTGCATTTCGAAACTCACATATTGGAGGCTGTGCGCAACTGTTTCTACCGACTCAAACTGTTATATCGTGTACGTCCCTACATAAGTGTCGATATGCGTGTCATGCTGTGTGAGTCACTTGTTTTATCTAAGCTGAATTACGCTGACACTGTGTATGGGACGTGCATTCTCGGTAGAAGCGAAAAGCTTATCCAGCGGGTCCAGAATGCCTGTGCAAGATTCTGCTACAATGTTCCACCTCGCTCCCACATCACACCATTTTTAAATAAGGGTAATTTAATGAGAATGTCAGCACGCAGAAAGCTTCACCTGGCTACCCTTCTCTTTGGCACTATTCTCACAAGCAAACCCGATTATTTATATAATAAATTGACTTGGTCGCGCGATGTTAGCAGAATTAAAACTAGGGCTTCATCATACCTATTGTTGGCCGGATCCCACAAAACTGCAGCATTTCGTGGAAGCTTTAAATTCGCTGCGTCCCGCTGCTGGAACGACCTGCCACCGCCTTTCCGTGCTATAAGAACAGTAGGTACTTTTAGAAATAAATATAAACTATACTTGCTGCATTTACAAAAAGAAACCAGTCAGTAACTGTACTTACCCTTAGACTGCACGAAGCTAGTACTGATAACGTAACGGAGTTCTTGCCTGGATCACTACCATGTTAAAACAACACCACTAATAACTTTCATTATTTATATATTTTTCACCAAGACGACCCACTGACTACCTTATAATTTTCTGTCATAACTTAGTTTAAATGCATCTCTGAAGTATTATATAATCATATCGTTGTTGTAATTTATTGTTTCGGAAGTTTTTTCTTGTTGTTTCCATATCTTTCAAAAATAACCCTGACATTTACAGCAAGTTGACGTATTGTGGTCTAGTAGTTTTTATAGTGCACAATATATACATACAACAGAATTGTATTCTATAACATGCAATTTATAAACTTTGTCATACGTTACCGAATTATACTCGGTTAAATTTAAGTCGTTTTAATCCTCTTCAGGGGTCATTGTTCTTATCATTGTGAACAACTTTTACTATGGGACCAAACCAGAAATCGCGAAAAAAAAATCGGCTGTTCCCTACATTTTAACGAGTTATGCGCACATAAATCGCGCATTAGGAAAAACTTTTTTACAAAAAAAACAACCGACTTCTTAAAAAAAAACTAACAGGTGAAAAATAACTCCAGTTTCGGAAGTCTGTGGCTTTGGTGGTTTTGTTTTGTTCATTATAGGCCACCGACTTCCGAAACTGGAGTTATTTTTCACCTGTTAGTTTTTTTTTAAGAAGTCGGTTGTTTTTTTTGTAAAAAAGTTTTTATTTTGTAATTTTTAGTTTGTTTGTGGGTAAAGAAAGTCTTTCAAAACTTGAAAGAATCATTGAAATTGGATAACAATTGCTGAAGAAGTTCTATCTAAACATTAATCTGTACATCTCTGCCGGCCCCTTTTAAAATAGAATGGCGTAATGTTATGTTGTGGAAATACAAAAGCTCAGCATAGACATCTGACTATAGCAATCGTGACTAATTTGCTGTTATGCGTTGGTTGAAGAGTTCCGTTGCCTGTCTTCTGCATCAGTTTTTCTTCACCAAATGATACTTTCTAAATGAAAATGCTTGATTTGTTACTAAAAATGTTAAAATTGGTGCGTGTGTGCCTATATTTTTTGAGGAGTTCCCTCAATTCCTCGAAGATCCCTCATCAGGTATGAGTTTTGATACAAATGGGACCAATCTGTTAGTATACCCAATCAAACAAAAAACAAATTTTGAAAATCGGTCCATAAATGACGGAGTACTGAGGTAACAAACCCTAAAAAAAAAAATATACAGCCAAATTGAGAACCTCCTCCTTATTTTGAAGTCGGTTAAAAAAGATGAGTAATGACTTTTTCGATGTTAATTTTTCTTATTTGTGATTAGCGTGTATTAGGTGTGTATACATTGTTACCTATATGAGGAGACTTGTAATTAGCAAAAGTATTACCTATCTTAAAATTATTTATATTGTTATTAGTCTGTAAGCTTTCTTTAAAATAAATAAATAAATATAATAAATAATAAATGTAGGGAACAGCTGATTTATTTTTAAGAAATAAAAACTCTTACTCAGTAATGCGAACGCACATTCAATCCCAGGAATTAGGTCACCAAAGAAAACAACATCAAACACAAACTTACAAACTGCGAGTAGCTTATCCCGCCTAACTTTTCCGCAATGTATTGAGGCAGCCCTGCGTGAGTTTGTTTTTTTTATTTGTTTCATACAAAAGTAAAGTAATGGCAGCGAGAACCTGCAGATATTCCTTTTAAAGCTGTAATATGAGTATCTGCACGTGCCGGCTTCGTTTCTCTTGCGTTTCAAGCTGTTGTTGGAACTTGGGATCTATTTAGGTTTGAACTGAGAATCTACGTTAAAATTGTTTAGTACATTTAATTTTTTCGCAAAGACATTCAATACATTTTTCGTAATCAAATTCACGTTTTTCGTTTTCCCTCTACTTTGAGTTGAACAACACTTTATATAGGTACAATTTAGTTGTAACTGCCGCGCGTACGAATCTCGCAAAATATTATTTAAAACATTTACTCGTTATACAAATAGTAGTCCTAGGCAGTGGACCGTTATTTCGCTGCTTTGGGCTGAATGCAGTGCGCCAACTATGTAAAATATTACCGACATACCCACAAGTAGGCCGTGTGGCATAGTGATGTGTCGCTTTGAACCTATATACAGGGTGTAACGGAAAGGGTATATACATACGAACAGAGTGAATAGAGTATTTAATAACGTGTCTTTCCTCAAAATTTCAGCTCCCAATTAATAACTTTGAAACTTCACGATATTATTTAATATCGACAGTTTATTAAATGCAAAATCATAACAAACGTGTCACCGCACTATGAGGGTCATAATCCTGTCCGGCAAGGTTCAAGTATATCTATCTCGGGTTCTGCGCCCCTAGTACAGACCTATCGGGCTCTGCCTAACCGACGAATGCGCGACGGCGCGGGCGGGCTCAACTTTACAATTATGTATGTATATGTATAAAAACGTTGCCATGTCGTTTCTTATCACCAAGAGAATCTGTGCCCTTCGGATGCATATACCCTTTCCGTTACACCCTGTACAAACATCCATGGTTATTAATTACTAGCAGTTTGCCCGCGTGAATTTAGTAGGTACCTTTCCCTTCAAAATTTAACATTCAATTCACATTTGCATAGTTTTAGAAGTAAATAATATAGCCTTTACTTATCGATGATAACAAAATTTCCTGAAGCCAACAGGGTTTCTTTATCGATTGAGTAGTTGGCGAGTTAAATCTTTTAAAGCCAACTAATCTGTACTGTTTAGACAACATTATTTTTAACAATAGTTTCATTCAAAACCAAAGAAAGAAGTCGTGGCTTGCTTGGTGAACATCAAAACCTCACATTAATTCACTTAAGTTAACGAGCCCTTAAGTTTGAACCACGCGCACGTTCAAATCTTTTTGAATTCAATTTCATACAATAGAAAAATGTCTGAGATGGAACATTATTTAAAGGCTGACTAGAAGGGTGCACGTGCGCCTGATATATGGAGCTTTGAGAAGGCACGACACGAAGAGTGGACTTCCATGTTCTTGGATGGGTGGTAGGACATAATAAAAATAATACCTACTTTAAGTTTTACAATCCATGCTACTTGAAGCTAAGATACGGGATATAATTTAATAGGAGGAAAATATAAAAGCTTTTATCTGAAATAGTTTTCACTAACAATAACTGACTGTTGGTTGGATTGATTGGCCTGCTGGTCTAGTATTTAGTGGTCCTGACTGCTATGCTGGAGGTCGGGAGCTCTATTCCCATCTTTGTGTGTTCCTTGTCTGAGTGTAATTTATTTATAATATTATATGTATGAAAAAGTATGTTTATCAGTTGTTTAGCACCCATTACACCAGTTCTTAACTTGAGAATAGGTGGCGTGTGTGAATGTTTAGAATATTATTATTATAATGAATCGGAAAAGAATGAGCAGTAGGTGTCCTGAGGGTTCCGTCTGAAAGCTTTAACGTCCATTAAAGTAATTAAATCAATACAGAAAATGGAAAGTTATTTATAAGGTCTAGAAGGACATACATGCCTTATTGGTGAGATTCTTTAGAAAGGTCAGGTGCGTAGTACTCGCAACCGGAGTGCGTGTATGACTACAAAATTATTTAAGTACAGGCATGTATAATGTATATAGACAAACCAAGAGAAGTATGCAAGAGTTATAGCAGATGGCGTATTTTATGAATGGAAAAGAACTATCGTTTTAATGGTGACAAAAGGTACATTTGTGCGCTTCAAAACCTTTCGATTATCCCGCTCAATAAACCATACGGGCTAAAATATACGCAGAACGCTTTGCTGTTCAAGATACTTTCTATGCATAAGGTAAGTAATGTAGCTGCACTTAAGGACGCCTAGAGATAAATGTAGTACGGTACGGTCGTGCATACACAGCGTGGGCGCGCGGCGTGCTCAGGAAAACATAGTGGTGCACGTTGATACGTGCGTCCAGGGACACCTTCAGTATCTATGCGACAAGATAGAGCCTTTTGTAAAAATGCAATGTTGGGAGGTTTAGTTTCAGTTTCTCACTATTCCTAAAAGATATCAAGTTCGTCGTGATGGCCCATAGGTTAAGGCACTTATCTCTTCTGCATAAGGTTATGGTTCCAATCCAGGCAAGTACCTTCCAATGTGACTTTTTCAATTCATATGTACTTTCTAAGTTCATCTTAGACATCATTAAGTCGCTGAAGGATAAACATCGTAAGGAAACGGGGACACTTATCTTCTTTCTTATATATAAAATTCTCGTGTCACAATGTTCGTTCCCATACTCCTCCGAAACTGCTAGACCGATTCTCATGATTTTTTTATGCATATTCAGTAAGCCTGAGAATCGGCTACTATGGGGAGTGGGAGAGGAGGGAAGTCAGGACAAAGGGAGGGGGTGGAGAAGGAGGGAATGAGAGGGGGAGGAGAGGGGAGGGGTAGGCGAAGAGGGAGGTGAGAGGGGAAGGGAAAGGGGGAGGGGAAGAGGCAGGAGCTGGGTGGGGGAGGGAGGAGAAAGTGAGGGGAGGGGAATGGAGGGGTGAGGGGAGGGGCATGGGATGTTTGGGGGAGAGGGAGGGAGAGAGGGGAGGGGAGGGGGAATAGAGTTGATAAAAAATGCTATGCAATAGCTTTACCGCGGCAGTCTCCGAGTGCCACACGTCATTTTCTCTTTTTTTTTTTAACTAATTAATCACAATGTGCCACAGCAAAGCGTGGCAGGGTACAGCTAGTAGTTAATATAAGTTTGAAATGGCCAATCCGCCTTGAGCAAGTGTGATTATCAATGCTCGAGCCTTCTCTATATAAGAAGAGGCCTTTGCCTTTCAGTGGGACAGTAACAAGCTGGTATTATTATTGTCATAAGTTAACTAAAACACCATTTAGAATACGGTACTTGACAGAATATGAACATCAAAATATAATTAATCCATCAGTCAGATTATAAAAGTAATACCCCAGGATTTTTTTTCTTTTTCAAAATGTTGGGAAACTGCTTAGATTAAGCGCATTAAAGTCGAGGAGAGGGGGCTTGTAACGTCATTATCTAGTATAAACTGTACCTACTGGCTAGTGACGTCACGCGACATTTTGACTCGATGTATCGCCGTTATTTTTTGGTTACGTGAAAAATGAAAAAAATGTGTTTCGAATATTTTCTTGTAATTGAAATGAGGGACCAAAAACTATAATTTTGTCAAATAAACCATTAGTGCAACTGTGTTTTGAAATGGTGCTCCTTACTATGTTGGTGTTGCTGAATAGGTACTAGATTTTAATACAGAGGAACCGCCTATCTGACCTTTACAACTTTGCAGCTAATTTTCACGATACCTCATGGTAAGACTGGTTGCTAGACTGACGTTCAGAATTATGTATAAACAATTATTACCATTCGTCGATGTCACAACCTCAAGCTCCTCTCACAGTACAATAACCTCACAGAATCCGTATATCGATCGTAATTTTCCCCTGTTTAATGGCGGAGGGAGATTGAAAGGGAAAACACTTGAGACAACGTGCAACGAATATTAAGTCGACCGTCCAGTGCGAGGTGGGATGTGCACGGCGAGGTGAGCCACGGTAAATGCGTGGGTCACTTGTTTACCAGCTATGCGTCCTAGGCATCGAAACTGATAATAATTATACTCGTCTTTGTTTCATTCTCAATGAGGTTTGATTACTCGTAGTAGGCTCAGTTATTTCACATAATTTCACAGCGTACAAACTGAACGCCTCCTCCCGTGTTACGCGCACCTGTCAGTTGTCTGTCAAATATCTTCATTGGTTTTTTATGTCACATAATGGTGTCATCTTTTTCCTATATTTTTTAATGTTTTGTGTTGTGTTGTGAAAATACTGTTCCATATAGGATAAAAATGGGAAAAAGGAATTCACTAGATAAAATTAGAATATCGAAACGACTGAGAGATGTATTTAAATGCTAAAACTAAAATCGATTCAAGTCACGAAGAAGGTAAGGAAATTTCAAAAATGGCCGCTTTTATGCTGTTTTCTGTAACTGTTCCATCAGTAAACTGATTCAAGAACTTGCCTGATTATGACTATAGCAAATTAAGACCCTGTGTGCGTATTATCGCTAGTGAATATGAAAACAGGGTGCGCTTTTTGTTTTTCGCGTTATGCACGTGCTAACGTGCTTGCAACCTGCAAGTGCATGCCTGACCTGTGGGACGTTCTGCGGGAACGTACGTGGTCAACAATGGCAATATTGGCAGTGAAAAGCCCAACCTGTGGAGCGTTAGGAAACGCATTTGTGATGAAAAATGGCTATACAGTGAGCAACTTGCCTAGAACCTGTGGGGCGTTCTGCGGGAGCGCACGTGGTTACAATGGCTTTGTTGCGATTTAAGCAATCTGTGGGGTGTTCTTAAGGGACACACGTGGTTGACTTTTTTCTTATAACCTTCAAGGGAAGTTCTGTGGGAACTTACATGGTTATATGGTACAATGTTTGCTGCCTTTACAGCATGGACTGTTTTCTCCAGACACTGTAAGAAATTCATTAGAACCATTCATCTGAAATGAATGGAAAAGACAAAAAATGTTTCTCCGGAGTTCATAGAAAATCTTCAAACAAAAGTTGTATTATGCAGATTCTAGTTGGTAAATTGGAATGATTGAAGAATTACAGGTAGGTACCTTTGGAAAAGACATAAGATGATCAGATTCACAAAATGCTAGCTGTGGATTCTCAACTGAAGAAATCAGGAAAAGATTTACCAAAATAGATTATTCAGGTATCTAATGCTTACTAAGAAGCTCAACAAAATATGTTATTTAATAAGCATAGAGAAGATAAAGACAACATCGGGGCGTCATCGCCCTGCCTTGTATTAACTTAGACCTTCAAATGTATCTAGACACTTCAGAGCATGAAATGTAACAAATTTGAGTGATACTTTAAGGTATGATATGTATACATACAGAGGGGCATATTTTCCCTGCTAGTAACAGTCATAAAGACATCAAGAGTTCTCTGCCTTATTCTGAGTCAGAAACATACTTATTTGGTGAAGACCCAATACTTCCCAAAAAAGCAGCTTTAAACTGGTGGAACCAACCTCACTCCAAAAATGGGGGGGGGGGGGAGGCATCGTCTGAGACACCAGTGGTTGAGTGAACATGAGAAGACCGGAGGATTCATCAGCGCTACAAAATACACCCACAGGTGGGTATTTTAAAAATTAATTTATGTGATTGATAACTAATCATCACTATTATTGTGGTTATTATTTTTTGTTAAGATAGTAACTACTTTACAACTATATTTCATACTAAACTACACCAAAGTTACTTTTCATTGAAAGAAAAACTCTCCAAAGAGGAATCTTTTCAGATAATATCTGTAATTATAAATACTTTCTGAGCAATAGAAATTGGTCAGACTACTCAAGCTGAGTTTACCAGTCTTTTATTGGTAAAAAAGCCCATTGGAAACTTTTCATTAATTTATAAATTAAAGAAGTTGAAGACTTTTGTTAAAACAGAACATTTGAAATGGAAAGTCTACCGCACAATAAGTGATATTTATCAGAAAAATGATTTTCTGATAGAGGTAGTTTTTTAAACAGGCTTATTGCCTGGTCAATATTTATACATATTAAACATTATATACTCTTCTTCAAAGGGAATGGCAACAATTAATTGTTTTATGTTTTTTGGGTTCTATATGATCAACATTTACAAGAAAGATGAAAGATGCTTACTAAATAGAGAGGCAATAATATATTTGCTTGTTTATTCAGAATTTCTGCTAAGAAATAATTCAGTTAACTGCAGATAAACAGGGAAAAACAAGATTCATAACTAACAAACTAAATAACTGTTATAAGTTTGTAGAGAAAAATCATATAAAGTCAACTATAGTTAAATTCCACGTTCACATGAATGGAAATTTTACATCCACTAGCATGACATCTATTGAGTATCTTGTCTTTTATTTAATAAGTTAATTATGAGAATAAATGATTAGGGAATAGATACTACCTTGAATACTGCATGTTTAAACAAGACCTTGAATGGTAGTTCATAAACATAGTCAGAGTAAGGAATATTTTAAAGTTAGAAACTTTATTTTATTTTTTGACTGGCCTGTTGGTCTAGTGGTTAGTGA
Organism: Euplexia lucipara; assembly: GCA_921972225.1. Lineage (NCBI taxonomy): Eukaryota > Metazoa > Arthropoda > Insecta > Lepidoptera > Noctuidae > Euplexia > Euplexia lucipara. Next base: position 377,536 of record OV179158.1, read on the forward strand.
CCCTGACTGCTATGCTAGAGGTTGTGGGTTTTATTCCCACCCAGGATAATGTTTTTAGTGATAAGCACAATCATTTGTTCTGTGTCTGGGTATAATTTATCCCTAATATGTATGTATTTATCAGCATATATATAAGTATTTTTATCAAACTCTGCTTAGTTTGGAACTAAGTGGCGTTGTGTGGAAGTTGGGGAATATTTATTTATTTACAAATACTTTTTCCACAAGGTAATATCCAAGAGGTTATGGTTTTCGGAGGCATCTAAGCAATGGACTGAAAATTAAGCTAAGCTTCAAATTATATTTTAGATTCAATTGCTGCCTACTTAGTCTGTAATGCCTTGCAGGACACCCAACAGATAGTGAAATCTGATTGAGAATGGATTATATGACCACAATATCATACAATTGATTGGGAGGAGTTCAATATCCTTCCTATCTATATACCATTACTAAAAATAATTGGCAGTGGTGTGATTAAAAACCAAAGGGTTTTTTGTTTTTGGTTTCTACATGAATCAATTGTAATTAATATCTGATTTGGAATCTAGAAGAGAAGTAAATTACAAAATGACTAATAAGTAATACAAATTGTCAAAAGATTATATATTTATTTGGTGGTACACCAATTAATTTGTCTGCTTCCCAGATCAACACAAAAGTGCCAAAGTACATGCTTTCTTTTTGCATTGGTCTCAATCATAAGAATTAAGTTTTACGATCTCTCTCCACTTTCTTTGTATTCAAAACTATAAAGATGATAATTAAAGACAAAGCACAAGGTACTGTTTGTACTTCATCTGTTGATCACTCAAACCATGGTTCTCGATATTTCAGAGATTTTCGATACAGGTCCCTGAGACATTTTAACCCTTTAATTATTTCATTGGCACTATCATTCTACATTGTTACACGTCCTTCGCAGGAAATTGAAATAAACGCCAAGAATAGATACAACAGACCGAAAAGTAGTCCATATTGGACCGTAAAGTTAATTATACAAAATAAAATGATTTTATTTTGATTTATTGATTTTTAAAAGTATGGAATACTCTTGATTATCCAATAACTTTAAAAACAACAACTTAAAGAGTTATATGAGGTGTTTACAATGTGCTGATTTATTACTCATAATATAAGTGATCTCTTACAAACAACTTGAAGAATATTGTCATGTAAACATTTGTACATGTTTGGAGTGTGAACAAGCAGTTGAAAATTAATTATGTTGAATATTGATTTAAATCCAGTGCGTTTTAGCTAAAAACTGTAATTTGTAGCATTACTAAGCCTACCATGACTCATGCTGTTCAATATCTTAAAAATACTCCAGGAAGGAGTTTTTTCCTATGAAAGTTTGGTTTATATTTGATCCGGTGTAGCCTTGTTAATAGGACCGCATAAAATGATAAAATGAAAAGATTATTATAGGCTTCATAATAAGACATCTTAAACCTAGATATACTTGGGATGTTCTTTCATGTTTACTTAATTATATTTTAACATGCAACATGGTGATTTATACTTTGTTACCAAGAAGGTTATTTGAGTCTATTCATGATAGCTACAGGATGATAACAATCTCCATTATAAATATAGAGTGATCCAATTTGACATCAGTAATCATAATTGAAATCCATAAGCATAATTATCAAGATTAATAAGTTAATTAAAACTGTAATAACCAAATAGCCAAACTTTATTTTATTTTACAGATTAAAAAAAAAAAAAAAAAATAGCTATTACAATGGATATGATGATGCAATAACAATAAATTAGGAGATGGACAATTACAAGTTTTTATTTTTTGTTAACTGTTTTACAAAACAGTAGGTACCTACTAAACATTGTAAGTAACAAAAACACTGAATTGTGAGCTCCAGTGTCAGCCGTTGGATTACCAGGGCTATGGAAGAGAGAGTGAACTTAATATTAGCGCGTTTTTTCAACAATGCATTATATAAAAACTTCAGCCGGAATATCGATTTTATTATAAGTTATCCACGTGAACGGAAGGGTCAACCATTCCTTCCTAAATTTCCAAATGGAAATATTAATAGTTAAAACAAGTATGATGCTATTTGAATTGTAATTCGATGTTGTGTTTTTTATTTTGATTCTTTTGAAAGATTTTAAATAACTCATTGTTATTTTAAATTCTTTAATAATTATTGATTGCTTTTACAACTTGTCTTTAAACATCTACGAGTAATCAAACCTCATTGAGAATGAAACAAAGACGAGTATAATTGAATAGTCAAACGAACTTACCTGTAAGTGAAGTTCGACGGTAATTATACGAAGTCTTTGTTTCATTCGAAAATGAGAAGAGTCCCACCCGACCCAAACAATACATGCTATTTCAATACAATTTTGAGCATGGACCCCACGTTGTAAAACCAATCATTTGCTGTGAACTTAATGAAGATATTTGACAGACAACTGACAGGTGCGCGTAACACGGGAGGAGGCGTTCAGTTTCTACGCTGTGAAATTATGTGAAATAACTGAGCCTACTACGAGTAATCAAACCTCATTTTCGAATGAAACAAAGACTTCGTATAATTACCGTCGAACTTCACTTACAGGTAAGTTCGTTTGATTATTCAATAATTGAGCCACTTTAAGCAAATGAACATTCGTGTGTAACGTAATTGAATTGTAACCCGATTGTAACTTCACTCAACGCAACGTGATTGCTAATCAATGTTCTCTATCAGCGAAGTGATTGAGTTGTCAATCGGCAATCATCGGCAGCCGTCGGAAATTGTCGGTAATAGTACACTTTGTTATTAGATGTACCTACAAGATAGACTAGAGCTGGGAAGGTGGCATGTTAACGCAACATTAGATATGACATTTTAGCATTAGGTACAGTTAATTTCGGAAATATGATTATCATACAACTAGCAGACGTCAAGCGGTTTGACCCGCGTCGTTCCTGTTTCCGTGGGATTACAGGGATAAAAAGTAGCCTATGTCATCCGGGAATAGTGTAGCTTTCCACCAGTGCAATATTTTACATACAACAAACAAACAAACAAATTTTACCTCTTTTTATTATTATTATAATTATAATTATAATATTAAGTATAGATATTCAACACAACATCACTTATATATTCCTTGATGGGTAAAACAAAGATGTATTATTAGTATACCCATATTTGGCTAGTTAAGGAAGAGCTTGAGCTCGGGTCGATAACAGTTAAGCTACACTTACCGAGAACGGTCCCTGGATGAGTGACCAAAACTAGACTAATCGACTTTTGTCCACTAGGATACAAGAAACGGATGAAATATTTGTAGGTAGTGCCGGTCTATAGTAAGTACCCTGAGCACTATTGTGAAGTCCAGTAACACTATCAAACCTGGGTATAAAGTTGAAACTTTATGCTCAGCCCCGTAATTACGACCACAAGACTAAAGAAGCGGGGTACCTACGTCGCCGAATCCAACTCGGCTGGGCAGCGTTCGGAAAATTGCGTATTGTCTTCTCGTCCGACATACTTCAGTGTCTCAAGTCGAAGGTTTACGACCAGTGTGTGTTGCCAGTGACGACTTATGGCACTGAAACGTGGTCCCTCACCATGGGCCTTATGAATAAGCTCAAAGTAGCCCAACGAGCTATGGAGAGGGCTATGCTCGGAGTCTCTCTGCGAGATCGAATCAGAAATGAGGAGATCCGTAGAAGAACCAAAGTTACCGACAAAGCCCAGCGGATTAGCAGGTTGAAGTGGCAGTGGGCAGGGCACATAGCACGGGGGACTGATGACCGATGGGGTCGAAAGGTTCTCGAGTAGAGGCCACGTATCGGCTAGCGCAGCGTAGGACGTCCACCCACAAGGTGGACAGACGACCTTATTAAGGCCGCGGGAACGCGCTGGATGCGAGCCGCTTCCAACCGGTCTTATTGGAGATCTATAGGGGAGGCCTCTGTCCAGCAGTGGATTTCCTATGGCTGAAATGATGATGATGATGACCTACTTAAACCAGTTTTCAAGCAATACCAGAAATAATAAATGTGATAACAATGCCAGCTACCTTTGACAGTATCCTCAAACGTCACTCATTAGTAGATCTGTGAAGGTTCCGCGGGTACAGGAAAATGTCGAACGTATTTTCCTTTGAACACAGTCTTGAAATAACGAAGACGTTCTGTTGAATTTATACTTAAAACTTTAAACCACTCGTTCACAAAAAACCTCAGTTTTTTGTGAACGAGTGGTTTTGACTACGATCTCGATATTAAAAAAGATGCCCGTAGTATTTAATTTGCTTGAAGTTGCATTCACGATTCAGAATCGAGTTGCAGTTAATTATAAATTTAAATTGATTGGATTGAGTTGTCATAAATCGTTGCTCTATAGTGTTCGCACGCGCTACTGCTGAGAATAAGGTCTGGGGTTCGAACCTCAGGTCGAGCAAAGTGTTATTATCTCGATTTTTTCTGTAGCAGTCTGGATATTTGTGTCTTATTGATAAAAAAAAATGTTCATTTCATCAACTTATGTAAGTAACATTACAAAAATTAGGAACTACCTTTTAAGCAAAAGAAAAATGCTTGTAGCTAGTAGTTCCGCTCTTCTAGTTTACAGTAACGGTACATAAATTATAAACTAGTCACAATTTTTAAACTAAGTAAGAACACAATAAAATAAAAATAAAAAAACTATCTAAAATACTATATGGATGGCAATAGGCTCGCCCCTTATTACATGGAATTTAAACATACCTGGCGTAAAATGGGTGTAGGTATTAATTCTTGAACAGCGTTGTGGGTTGTAATAAAAACTTATAACCTTTAATTTAGTTTCATTTAATTTACCTTAGTCTAAAATAAAGATAATGATGTAATCAATAAATATTTACAAATAAGTTATTACATGGTTCGAAGGCACTGGTAACAACGTTTACAGAATCCTCTTTGGTTTCCGATACATTCACTTTTTTCACATTTAAGTATTATTTCACCTAAATTAACTATCTAGAAATATGATGAAAATTAAGAAATCTACAAGCAGCTTAGCCTGCTGCCACTCGCTGCTAAACATAGACTTAATCAGCGTAAAAATTATGTTCCCCTAATAATTATAGCAACATTTTATAGGAGTTGACTACCTCGTTGGTCTAGTGGTCGCTAGCGCTACTGCTGAGCATGAGGTCCCGGGTTCGATCCCCGAGTCGAGCAAAAGCGTTTTTGAGTTTTTCTATCTGGAAGTTTTCTTTTTCAGCCCGGAGGATAGATATGTGTCCGATGGTTGGCAATAGGCTCGCCTCCTATTACATGGGACTTACACATAACTGGCGAAATGTAGACGTACCTACTACTGGAACACCTCTGCCTAACCCTCCGGGGAAAACAGGCGTGATGTTACGTTATATTATGTTGTATTGTAAATATAATATAATATATAATATTCCACAACTTTTCACACAACGCCATTTACTCCCAAGTTAAGCTTGAAAGCTTGTGTTATGGGTACTAAACCGCTGATAAACATACTTATATATTTCTAAATATATACATATTATAGATAAATTACACCCAGACACAGAACAAATGATCATGCTCATCACACAAACATTTGTCCTGGGTGGGAATCGAACCCACGACCTCCGGCATAGCAGTCAGGGTCACTAACTACTAGACCAACAGGCCAGTCATTGTAAAGATATTGTATTGTATTGTTTATAAAAGGTTATAAATATTCAAGTCACAATATTGTTAAGTACAATTCCAGTAAGTCCTCATATATTAAAATAATTTAATTCGTAAAATGGGAATGTGACAAACTCGGCAGGTCTTGACACAATTTGTCACATTTTAACAAGGCATGTGAGCTCTCGAGTAGCAGAATATATTAAGTTTTAATTAGGCTATACGCCAGTCAAAACTTTTGTCGTACGTCATGTAATAAAATTGAGCAAACGTTCTACAAAAATATTGTGAAGTTATAACTTGTTATTGGTGCTATTATAATACAAATTATCAACATAATATTTACATCATCAAAGAAAGTTATTTCGAAAACATAGTGTGAAATCACAGGTTTTGTATGCCACAAAGATACAAAACTTTCGACTATTATTGGTAATTTTTTAATTGCCTTTCTTTAAAATTGTTTATTGATATCATGTGGCTCTAGTGGCTCAAAACAATCACACTAAATATTGGGTGTAATACTAACTTCTTCAATCTATCACAGATCAGTTAAATGTCTTTTTTAACCGACTTCAAAAAAAGGAGGAGGTTCTCAATTCGGTTGTATATTTTTTTTTTTTTTTTTTTTTTTTTTTTTTTTTAGGGTTTGTTACCTCAGTACTCCGTCATTTATGGACCGATTTTCAAAATTCTTTTTTTGTTTGATAGGGTATACTAACAGATTGGTCCCATTTGTATCAAAACTCATATCTGATGAGGGATCTTCGAGGAATTGAGGGAACTCCTCAAAAAATATAGGCACACATGCACCGATTTCAATATTTTTAGTAACAAATCAAGCATTTTCATTTAGAAAGTAACATTTGGTGAAGAAAAACTGATGAAGAAGACAAGCAACGGAACTCTTCAACGCATAACAGCAAATTATTCGCGATTGCTATGGTCAGATGTCTATGTTGAGCTTTTGTATTTCCACAACATAACATTACGCCATTCTATTTTAAAAGGGGCCGGCAGAGATGTAGAGATTAATGTTTAGAGATAGAACTTCTTTAGCAATTGTTATCCAATTTCAATGATTCTTTCAAGTTTTGAAAGACTTTCTTTACATACAAAGAAACTAAAAATTACAAAATAAAAACTTTTTTACAAAAAAAAACAACCGACTTCTTAAAAAAAAACTAACAGGTGAAAAATAACTCCAGTTTCGGAAGTCGGTGGCCAATAATGAACAAAACAAAACCACCAAAGCCACAGACTTCCGAAACTGGAGTTATTTTTCACCTGTTAGTTTTTTTTTAAGAAGTCGGTTGTTTTTTTTTGTAAAAAAGTTTTTTTAGCAATAAATCATAAACCAAATATTGTTCTGTGATTTTTTATGTCATAACTCTTCTGTCATCACTAAAGAGCCGAACCCGCGCGTAGATAGATAGATAGATATCACCTCGCTAATATTTTATGACTAGTTCTTACAAAGCACAGTTCTAACTATCAGAACTTGTGTTCACCCACGTTACTCTTTTTCTTTTCTGGGTTTTTCTCTTCTGATCTCTTCTCTCCATCTTCTGAAAATATGAAATAAAATAAATGTATGGAAATTGGAACTAAATATCTTGACTTCATTCTAATATATTTTTCGTTTACATTTAACCGTATCTAAGGACCAAATGCTCGAAATGGATCCCTTCATGAAGTTTTAGATTAAGACGTCAGCACATCAAGGTACCCCGATTTGTCAAATTTTCCCAATTGAACATAAATCTTAAATGTTTGTAATAAAGTTGAAAAACTATCAAAACAATTTGACATATATACACATATAGCAACTTGAGAAACATGGTTTATATCTTACCAACAGATTTAGAAGGTTTACTATATCCGTTCCAGTCTTGTACATCTGCTGATATGAACAGCAAATAGAACAGGTTCGCCAAGAAGTAGAATGCTATCGAAATGAAGAACACCTTCCGCCAGTCCGTTGCACTCGTCTGAAAATATGATAACATTTATAAGTCATATTATAGGCTCTCGTTTGAACACCAACAATAAATAAAATACTGCCCAAATTTTACAATTTCTTCAACTTGAAAGCGATGATTACTATACAAGGAAACAAAAGACTTTTTCCTTAAATAGCATGGAAATTTAAATGGTTATATGCAGGAAAAGTGGAAGCAAAACATAATCATAAAATCTTCACCTCATCTTCAACGACGAAAGAGACACTGAGAGGCGCGAGGATTGAGAAGATGGCTCCAATACCGTTGGTAAAGCCCATCATTGTGCTCGCGTGGTTCGGAGACAGGTCGATGTGGGACAGCTGAAAAATAGTACTTTACTGATCAGTATCCAAATAATACTAATCCAAAAAATAATAATACTACGAGTACAAAACATAATTCAACCAAAAATAATCACTAGTGTGCCACCAGAGAAACCTTTTAAATAATTGTTCTACATTATTTAATATTTAACATGCTGGATTTACATTCTAAAGGTTTCAAAGATCTAGTTCAAAGATATTAGAATTAAGCTCAGCAAGATTTATAGCAGGCAATCTGGATTTCTTACCTAATTCTGTGTATTAAGCTCGAAAGGTCTTTAGATTTAAACAAAATTATCAAGATAGTACTTACCATAAATCCGACGTAGTGAGCACCATTGAGTCCAACAGTGATGGTCAGAATGATGACAGCTAGTGACAAGTTCCCAGCGGGTAGGTATGAGAGACCGAGCAGAGCCACGGCGGGACCCCAGTGCGCTGCAAAAGTTTATAATTATATAAACCTTAGTCTAGTATGATCATTCGAGTTAAATAACTTACGCCAGACAAAAATATACTGCAGTATACTAATTATATTATTTATCTAAAACCTTGAAAATACTGGTCTGGCCACCAATACCTTAAGCATAACGTTCTTAAACATCCATAGTATAAATTACATACATACATACATAAACTGACGCCTTTTTCGCATGGGGGTAGGCAGAAACTACATAGCGCCATATGTTACGATTCTTACATACTTCTTTTGCTTTGTTTACATTCATACATGTTGAACACACACACACAAATTACACACACGCCGGTTACGAGAACTGATCTTTCTGAAGAACTTCACCAATAAGGTATATGTATGACCTTCTAGGGCGTCCCCTCCCGGCGTTCCCGCTTACATCTGCCATATAAATATTGTATCTACCGTTGTTCAAAATTAAATTAATAAACTCTGTTCGTGAAAATTATCGTCAATGTTACAAATCACGTGCTATGGCTACAGGGCCAGCGAATGAAAAAAATATTAGCATTAATAATTGGGTAGGTACCGATAGTGTTAAATATTTTCCTGGAGGTGACGAGTCTGATAATATTCCTGTTGACGAGGACCTCCGCCAACCAGCTGAAGAAGAAACTCAGGATATACATAGCTACGTACGGCAGAGCTGATAACTGGCCGTTCTGAAAAGGTTAAGTCAATTTAGATAACTCTGTCGGATTGCCAGAAATGAAACTAGGTCCTACATTGAATAATGAATGTTGAAGACGTTAATTTAATGTAGAATTAATGTTCTCACCTCTTTAATATCGACATTCAGAACGTTCTTCATGTACGAAGGCAGTTCGGTTAGAAGTGTCCAAAATCCTAAGTTCTGACCGCAGTGAGCTAGCAGGATGGCCCAGAATGGCAGAGACGTTAAGATAGCCTTCCAGGGTGTTGCCATTTTCTAAAAAGAAAAAAATACAAACGGTATCATAATTAGAAACATGGATAAAATTGAAACGAAAAAATGAACCTGATGATGAGTATAAAGTAAGTATTTTTATGATAACTTTTTAAGGAAAAAAAAGTATTTTTCAATAAAGATCAGACTTCTTATGAGTTACTAGCACTTTGCATGTGACTTCCACATGCATTTTGTACTTTAACATCTCCTCCACGCTTTTTAGTTTTAAAATTAAAATATAACCAAAGTCACTAAAAAAAATGGTTTCTGTACAACTAGAGATTACCCCTTACAACTTTCAAAGTTTAACTCCTAATGATATTAGTATAGATAAAAATATGGTACTTACACCATGTCCTAGCTCATTGGACCCAGCATTCATTTCAATATACTTTCTCTCTTTCTTAGAGATCCACCTGCTGCTGGCAGGCGTGGAATCTCCAATGATGACCCAAAGGACGGACCAGACGATGCAGGTGATACCCGCGACGTAGAAGACGGAGGGCCAGCCCCACGAGCTGGCTGAGAGCATTCCTGATGTCAGCAGCTCGATGATGGTACCAAGTTGGGCACCTGGAGAAGAATAGGACAATTTCAATACAAAGAGAAAAATTTTAGCGATTCTTTACAGTACAGACAAGCAAATCAAGTTACACCAAACTGTGAAATTTACCCAATTGTTTTTTTAAGCAATGTGGGAGCACTAGTAGTCTTATTAACCCCTCCAAGTGCTTGTATCTGTAGTGGGATCTCAAACTCACGATCTCTCGCCTATTGCCGCTTAATTTGAACCTTGTTTTTAAAATAAAGTTGGAAAACAGTCAAAGTTTGCCATATTGGGGTAGCTTAATGTGCTGCCGTCAAAACAAACGCAACTAAGATTCTAAGCAAATCAATGATTTCATTTTGTACAGACGCCAGCACATCAAGTTACCCCAATGTGTCAAATTTTCCCAATTGAATATGAACCTTATTCTGTTTGCCATAAAGTTTAAAAACTATCAAAGAAATTTGACACATTGGGGTAACTTGACGTGCTGGCGTCTGTACTTAATAGTCATTGTGAAATGAAACTGTTTGCGCTTAGGGCAACTAAAAACCTAATAGTTTTCTACTGATTGATGTCCTTGAGCACGACAAAGAACATTAACCAATTGAGACTGAACCTGTGACACAAATACTTTGAAATTCAATAGAATTTGTGATGAAATTGATACATTCAAACTTGTTAGTCCTCTCGTTGAAACTTGAGTCAGGTATTATTTAAGCATTTAAAATTGAATTTATCTTTTGATCGTGCTCATTGTTCAACCTTGATGGCGTTGGTACTCAACTCAAGTGGTCAGAAGTTTCTATCAATGATAGCCATTATGTAAAATAGAGAACAGTTTTCAAAGTAATTAGGAACACTTTCGTTATGTTACATACCTACTTATGCAGGTACATAAGACAAAAACTTTAAGCTTTTGAAAAACAAGTTAATAGGTAATTTAAAAGTACATATTGACGGAAATTTTAGAGATAAAATACGCTAAAATTAATTTGACTACTTTTGCGTATATGCCACTGAAAGTTTAGAATTACAAATGAAACATATTGTTTTTTTTTTAGTTAAAGTTTATTTATTTAAAAGTCACTAGGGCACAAAATTCACCCTGATCTTTTCATCTCTTGCAGTAATACAACATGCGTTTGATTTTTCTATCAATAAAGCTCCCAAATGATTTTTCAAAGGAAGATGAACAAATTGATTAGTACGCCTGCGTGAGTTTCACGGCACAACTCCCGGGAATAAGACGGTACAGTTGTTTGCTAATTCAATTACTGAGTTGCTGTTAGGCAGCTCTTAGCGTCCGTCTGGGGAAGTTATAGGAAAGTGCAAACTTTAGTTGGAGTATCAGGAAAATTATGTAGGCATTCGCTTGAAATACCTTTGTGGCGTTGTTTAGACCAACTTGCATTGAAAGGTTCCTGAATTATTAACGTGAACATGAACTAATTACACATCCCATACATTCATAAACTCACGCTTGTTACCCATGTGGGTAAGTAAAAACTACAGAGCGACCATCTAGTACTACGCACTTGAATAAATGAAAATTAAAATGTACGAATTTATAGTGCATTGATTATTTCATTCATGCTTTAATAACGTTTTTCTAAATTGGCTTACATCGTTTTTATGCAGTTGGTTTCATAGCATAGTTGGCCCAATAGCATTGTACAATACAGATTCGATAAACTTGACTCATTAGGACGAAAGGAAGTTGCTTACCCGCATAGACAAAAGTCCCGAGCCGACTGCGCTCCGTCACTGGCACCCACTGACCCAGCACTCCATGTAGACTGGGGTACAGCAGACCTTGCGAGACTCCCATCACGATGCGGCATGCGCATACGGCCATGTAGTCACCCTGGAAGAAGGGAGGAAATTCGGGATTATTACGATGTGATTACGATTCTATATGAATTGACATGACAGATTTAACACTACACTACACTGTAACTTTAACTTAACAATAATTTGTTTCTGGGTATTATTATGGAGCAGACAGCACATCAAGCTACCCGTTATGTGTCAAATTTCTTGGATAGTTTATCAACTTTATTTCTGACAGTTTAAGGTTCATGTTTGATTGCCAATTAGTACAATTTTTTTTTAAGTAGCCCAACGAGCTATGGAGAGGGCTATGCTCGGAGTCTATCTGCAAGATCGAGTCAGAAATGAGGAGATCCGTAGAAGAACCAAGGTTACCGACATAGCTCAGCGGATTAGCAGGTTGAAATGGCAGTGGGCAGGGCACATAGTACGGAGGACTGATGACCGATGGGGTCGAAAGGTTCTCGAGTAAAGGCCACGTATCGGCAAGCGCAGCGTAGGACGTCCACCCTCAAGGTGGAGATCTATAGGGGAGGCCTATGTCCAGCAGAGGACAGGAAATGATGAAAAATGATGATTTATGAATGAAATTGACATTTCATTCATAAATCTAAATAGATTAAAACCCTATTTAGATTGTATTTTTGATATTTGGTAAATACCAAATATCAAAAATACAATCTAAATAGGGTTTTAACCGTTATGAACCATCATTTTTCTGCTAGCCTTACTTCTAATTTAGCACCTAACATGACATCCAAAAGCGTCACTGACAAAGATAAATAGAGCATTGTTTCCTTTTTCTTCCTGTAGACAAGAACCCATGCTACGTTGTCCGTGGTTCATGGCGTAAGGAATGAGGGTCATTCTCACTGACGCGCCAGTAATGACGCTCATCAATAAAAGTGCACGAACAAGCGCGTAAGTTAATTGCAGGATTTATGGTCTGTTTGTTTGTGTTATGAAACTTCTTTCTTCCTCGTTGGAAGGTTTTTGGGTTGTTTTTGCATTTTAGGTTGGAGTTTTTGCACCAATGAGCCTCCATGAATTCAATGTATAACGATTTGTTGTCTTAATCCAGATGATACACCACTTCTATTCTAAAAATGAAAAATACGTCAATCGCGTGTAAACTTCTCAAAAATATGGGATCAGCCGGCGGACTACGTCTCTATTTCACAGAAACATTTGTGTAACAAGTAAAAACTTTACTTTTTAAATGAAATTAATATACAAAGTTTTTATTACCGCATGAACTAACTACATTAATAAAAATATGGAAAACAAAACACTTTCTGACCCTTTGCTAACATTAACAATTCACAGATTCTTATTTTAAATCTTTAACTCCATATAAAACAAAAACTCTTTTTATTTACTAACTCGAAATAAACAGTAAAAAACAAATTATATACAAACGAGAAGGAGCAGGTTATCGGCGCAGCAGAACATTGCTCATTCCATTTCGCAGAATTATGTTGTCTGATAGTATCGGGTGAGGGATGGCTCTTCAGACAAATGGTGCCCTAATAAACCATCCTAATGTGAGATCCTTGCCATCCGTCAAGACGTTTGTTTGTTAAGGGACGAGCAAAAACTTTAACATTTTCTTGTGCAGTAAGTTATGATTTATGACATGACTGACTTTTAGTCTGTAATATTTGACGTGGAAATGCATACTACCATGTTATATGAACGATTAACCTCTAGATATCTGGAAGGAAATAAATGCAAATAACTGCTCAAGAGTGCTGAGGGGATACTTTTTAGATCGTATTACGATCTAGATAGTGCCTTCTTGAATAATGCACAATGTACCTACGTATGTATTATTTGCCTTTCGCTAAAAAGTATGTTATTGACACCGAGTTGTCGCTTCTGACATACTGCTGTTAAACCCGCGATGGTTTGTGCGAAGTACGATTAATATTATGATTGTAACTTTGTCATTAATTAATAAACATAATTTAAAAAATATGTCCCGGCTTATTAACATCAATCCGCAAAGGATTATTGCCATTTGATTACTCTTAAGAAGTCATCAAAAACACAAATGGTTACCATTTGGAATTAAAACACTAGGTATATCATTTAAACGATAATGTAGGTTCATCATTCATTTTCTGAATATATCAAGTAAATGAACGAATTTGTATCTTCAAGTTCTAAAATAAAGTTTGTTAAACTTAAAATTAATCTTTTAAGTCCTTTGTGCACTCATATTTGTGTAAACCCCACGCAAAGTTTAGTAATTTAGAGAGTAGATATTTGAAATAATTACAAAGTAATCCATCAACTTTACAAGTAAACATTAAGTAGGTGCTAAGGTTATAGCTGGTAGTATTACCATCGCGAGTAAAACATGGGACAAGAACGTGCGGAATGGGATACACAAAGAAAGGCCTGTGATCTGCAGTGGATGAAGACAAACTATGAATGATGTTGATGATGAATGAGGTAATCACTGTGGTCACAAATAAGTATCTTATTTAACAGGGTGATATTGTAAATTAGTGTGTCTGAATAAGAAGTTCATATAGTCTCTGGACTTTGTTGCAACACTTAGAACTAAAACCTTTTTCCATAGGGTAGGCAAAAACTACAGAGCGCGATATGTTACGATTCTTACATTCTTCGTTTACTTTATTTACATTCATAGATGAAGTCATACACACACACCGTTTGCGAGTACTAACGCACCTGAGCTTTCTAAAGAACCTTACCTACGCAAGCTTAGATAACGCGCAGTGACGTCGAGGGTTCTTTGAAGGTAACTAGTAGTCTACCAAACTTCTTCCAGCAGTAGCCACATACATGGCTGTCATACAAAATGTATTTCAATGGATATCTATCATAAAATAGCTTGATTACCTAAAACTTTGTTTTTTTGCTGTCGTCTCCGCCTTAACTCCTTCGGTAACAAATGCGAGCGTTTTGTTCAGATCAGCCGCAGGACACACAGACATCGTCTGTCGATAATACGACCCCTCTCATTTGTTATTAGACTCGTTATTTAGTTGAATGGAATCGTATATTATTTCTTTAACATAAGTAATATTGTAGGATTTGCGCGTTCTGGGCATCCTAAACTTGAAATCTGTAAGCGATAAAGACAGTTGAAAAGATTTTTATGCGGACTTGGATTAGTCCCGGTTTTCTTATTCATTGTGTGTCATGCAATTACTGACATTTACTTATCACGAAATCACGTTACTTATGCTTAAAATAATACTGATGATTGAAACTTCCTCCACAATAAATGACAACATCAGATCGACGTAATAATTATATTTATTTAACCTTTATTTCAGACGAAGTCGTGTTAGTAACCATTCCCTTAATATATAGTGTTAGTAGAAATATTTATAAAACAATTAAATTAAAATTGACTTGCATAGGATTAAATGAAACTGAATTAAACAGAAGCGAATTAAATTATTGAACAAAATTGAATTGAAATAAGTTGAATTAAATTAATAAATTCACTATAGGAGCTACTACAAGACTATATTATTATGTTACAATCATATAACATCAATTATTTTCGGTACAACAAAGAGAAACGCCCACGTTAAAATATGATCCGATCGCTGCCTTTTTGGTTCAGAATGCCAATCACTCGATGTTTATGAAATGTACCAGAACCACATACATGCCTTCACAAAAATCATGTATATAAACGTATTATTTCGACACATATTATCATGAGTCTTTTTCGCGCACCACAGACCCTTAATAAAGGCAAACACTGCCTGCGAGCCAGTGACCACTTCATACACAACTCCACATTAATAATGCTTGCGGCCACCGACTGGCAATAAACTAAGTACTAAACTCGCAATGTTCTCATTTCACGCGCCCTGTCCGTGCCTTTGTATATATCGCCGTTTTATATAAAACACTGCGCTGAGATATATGGATCCAATTTTAAATGGTTTGCAATTAATTATGTCGCGGACAGTTTTCTCACGACTTTTGGTGTTTTCTAGGTGCAGTACAATGCAGGGGATGGTAGAATTAATTATGCAGTAGTCCAGCGCCAACATTTTCTACAAACATTAATTCGGATTTTCAGGAATTTTCGCAAAACCACAAACGCGTGTGGCTTAAAATAATGTTGAGTTAAATGAGGACTGTTGTAGCTTTTTAGTTGAATGTCCGTGTTAGAGCACTAATGCGTCTATATATTACCCCAGTAACTGTCTCCTGTGCTCTTAAATTTAAAATATATTTCGGTAATGTATCCGTGTGAAACCACGAACCGTACAATCATAAGAACCATAAATAAAACATTAAAACCGCGGTGCTAAATTTTACGAAGCTTTTTTCCACAGGTAAGTAAGTAACACTATCGCCATTTCTTTTCTTTTTTGGTTTGGTACAAAGTAATACAGTAATAATATTTCACAACTGTTACACAACGCCATCTAGTCCTAAGCTAAGCAGAACTTGTGTTATGGGTACTAAACGACTGATAAATATACTTGTATATACTTATAGATAAATAACACCCAGACACAGGACAAACTGATCGTGCTCATCACACAAACATTTTTCCTGGGTGAGAATCCAAACCCACGACAGTTAACAATCAGGGCCACTAACTTCTCGAACAGACCAGTCTACTATGACACACGTGCTGCTATTCCCTGCCGTGTACTTTACCCACAGACAACACATAAACAACCGAATTAAAAGCACGAAAGTGCAATAACATAAAATAACGTTACTTAAAAAGACTAGTGCTGGTGCCAAGTAAAGTGGCATAATGAAAACGGTATGAGGTTTGTCTACTGCTTATGCCTGTCGCGGCTCCTAACAATATCGCTACGAGCTGGAGTCGAGCCAAATGTTCCTCAAGTGTTCTCACCTGAACAAGTTCCGAATTATTTGGGACTTAGTTGTTCAGGAAATGTAATAGGTTGATATTCCGTAGATATACCTACGAGTAATTCTGGTTTATTTCTCCTGTTTTGCTTAGAAATGAAAAGAGTTAATTCGCTGTGCAATGATATTCATACACAATACACTTCGTATATGCATAAATGTGTTGTGGTTTACTGTTCAAATAGTCATGTGTCGTATATATTTATGTAAATAGTAGGTACTTACACCATAAAATACTGGCACAACTTTTCTCCATCACTACCAAGTTCATCCAAAGGTTGTCTGTAAGAGATCGCTTTTAGCTATAACATTGCATAACCCTATGTAGCCTTTAAAGTTATAATTTGTAAGTTTTTATGGCGTGCGTTCTATTCTTAACCGACTTCTTTTCTATTCTATTTGTAGTTGTCAACGACACTGCACTCCGAAACACAGATAACTGACGTTGCTCAAAAACCCGCCTAGCTAAAATGTGAAACGATCACTAGTTATAAATGATTGTAATCTCTTAATAATAAGTTTATATCCTCACCTTGATAGCAGCCATAGGCAGCAGCAAGTTGACGACACCCGTGGTTGCCATTGAAATCAGCATCAGGTACTTGCCACCGAAGCGTCCAGCGATGTACCCCGCGGGAACCTGCAGGATGATGTAGCCCCAGAAGAAAGACGACAAAACTGTGTCTTGCGTACCCCGGGACCAATCAAACACCTGGAAAATATAAACATGGTAAAAAGTGTACAAAATAGAAAACAGCGACTTGTATAATGATAATGGTAACAAACAAAGAGATGTATGATACTATAAAGGGACATCCGAAGAAATGTCATAGATAAACTGTAATCCCATGTCTCAGTAACGCCATCTAGGATAATACAGCAATATTGGAGCGGCAGCGGAGCGTACTAAACTAGACTCATCGACTTTCGTTCACTAGGACACAGTTATCAGTAGATTTTTTTAGCGTGATGGTGCACAAACAAGAGCTATTAAAAGTGACTCTAAGGACCAGGAACTTATGTATAGATTCAGAAAACTGTCTTCAACATTAACCTGTCTAGCCGAGGTAGGCTTTTCTTCAAAATAAAATAAAGGTTTGTGACAGCCATTCGACAGCCAGTAGTGGAGCGATAAAGGGTAGTAAACATTTAAATAATAGCTGCTATTGACGAATATTATTGAAATATTATACGATTGAAAGCACCAATAACATCGATTTATGCTATGTACATAACATCATAAACAGCTGGTACATGATCTCTGTGGAATACTAGTAAAATATCTAGAAGATAAAAATCTGGTCAGCATCTGCTTATGATAGATACTAAAATGAAAATTTAGGGGTATGTTCAAATGATTTCAGATAAACTCTCTTCTACAAAAACTGCTCGCTTTTCTAATCCCAATTATACCTCAGAGAGCTGCCATCACAAACAATTAACCCATTACAAACGGCCGACATGACGTTTTTGCGACAAGTCGTACGTGCGTCGTTAGTCGGAACGTGCCTCAAACGACTCGCCGTTCAAACGACGCTTTTTGCGACAATACCACTAAAGTCTGCGGTTTTTTTTTGCTGTTTAATGATAGCCCTTTGTAGGGCTGGCTCTTTAGACGGCTTTTAAGTTTTTAGTGAAGATTCTCAATTTTCTTTTATTTTTAGTGAAACTTTTGTCTCGGGGGACAAAAGGAAATATTACTGAATTCTGCTTTCTTGAACGAGAAGTAAAAATAATGAATTTGTTACCGAGTTCTGAGTCAATTAATTCATAGGCACTTTGATACGGCAGTTTCTTCACAAATCATCTACATAATAACCCACATTATTATATTTACATCCATTTTGAATGAAGTCCCATATTTAACTGATGTTGTCAAATGATATTTTAATATTATGATTACTGTTATGAATTAGTTATTAGGACCTAATTGAGATTTGAGGTTTAACTTAGTTTCATAGTATTTTAAATATGGTAAAATAAGTTTCATCCAATTCGACGTCCCTAAGATCTCGATCCACGTTAAAAATAAAGAGTTCTAAAAAACTCCTTCTCCAGATAAAGGGGATTCAAGCAGACTGTCGGGGATAATTCCCTGAAGTGTTTTGTTTCACGTCGTACAGATGGCGCTAATAGACGACACTTAGGATTAGGTGTTCAGTTCAATGCTTTGAGGACGCCTTATTAGTTTTTATTTTCGAGATAAAGCTGAAGTAGAAGCAGTATTCAAGATTTTACTGTTCGTTGGTAAGTTAGGTTGAGCTGAATTGCGTTAACTTTATATTGTAGAAAGTAAATAGGTAACTAAATTTTTATTTGAGTCTGTATACAGGGTGCAAGGGAAAAGGGGCGAGGGATGACGGACGAACTATCTGCATCATTCTCTTAGCGTTGGAATTTATCGTCAGCATTCACATAATATTACCTATTGTTCTTTTTACTTGCTTGCTTTATTATAAAATCGTGATGTCTGTCCATACTGATGAGATTTTAAATGAAAGAGGTGTTTTATTTACTTTTTTAGTAAAAAACCTTATTGATTTAAATAAGAATGATATTTTTTTACAGTTTTAAGTAAAAATAACATCAGAAAAAATCTTAATATCAAGACCGACGAAAAATTGTAATAAACGGATTTTTTTTTCAAAATTTAGAAATATGTAGAGAGCTCATGGTAACTCTATATGCGACGGTGGATTTACCCTATATACATTATACATTAAGTAGGTATACTATTTAGGTTAGGTTAGGTTTAACGGGCAGATGTCCGCAACTCCACGACCATGCGCGTATTTTGCGTACGGAAAATACTACTAATAATACACTATCTACAACGGTACGATGTGCATATTAATATCTATCAGTCAGCTACCTAATTAATATGTGAACAAAAATGAGTAAGTACCACGCGAGCTCTTCGTAAACTGGGACAAGGATATTATGACGATGTTGATATTGATAAGTCATGATTTATAGTTTCTACTCACAGGGAACCCGTAACTGTTGTTGGAGGTCATGGCGACGATACCGACGCTCATAGACACCCTGGTGGCGTAGGAGACGGTGGTCGCCAGGAACATGATCAGAGCCATCACATGGCGCATGCCCAGGAGACGCTCTGAGGACAAGGGAGCATTCATATTAATAAAACATAACATCGAGCCTGTATTAATTAAAAGATCAGACAGTTTTTGAAACATCCTTAATGGTATAGTTTTCTTGTAATGCGAGCGTATTGCCATCAGTAAGGGATAAATTAGAGCATATCCTAGGATTGCAAAAATTCTTCCTCTGTAGAAAGGGAAAGCTTGATCAGCAGCAGCAGATAACCTACTAAGTGTTACCTACAATCTATTAAACGTGTATAACAGTATATAGTGAACTTTGTATTTCACGGTTCGCTGGCTACGAACACCAGCATTGTACGACGAAGCAAGCTCGTCAATGTACAGCGAACAACTGCAGATTGTTGTCACTCTCTAAGACTGGATGCATATGTATCTTCTCAATCTCGAGAGGCTCTCAACACAACTTATGACATGTTCTGATTTTACGTAATATAATATACCTTTCAGTATATCAATTAGTTGAATAAAATATTGGAAAGTGAAGAAAGTATTTTGTACTCAGTCCGATGTAAAGAAAAGTGTTAATTGCAGACGTAGGTATGTCTTCAAGTGAAGATGTCCGTATCACCACTATTCAACACAAAAATGCAATACCTACAGTATGTTATAATGGGAACACAACACGCAGCACATTAACAAACATGTCACATAAAGTATTCCAGCGCTGACAGAATCTGTTTATACCTAAAAACTCATTTTACAACTGTCGGCCTTAAAGAGGAGCGCGGCGGAATACTCCGCAGAGATAGCGTTAAGAAAATATATACGGAGACGCTCAGAATTAATTGTTGAAGAAAAAGAAAATCTCTTAATAAATAGCTTTGCTTTAAAATAACTTAAGTGCTCAAATGACTGGTTGTTGATAGATCTGACCCATTAGACGTTGTTAATCAAAATTGATTAAGACGGCAGTTGGTAATTAAATTAGGGAATTGAGTGACACCAAAATGACGAATATAAATCTTGCTTAAGGGTTTAAGTCAGATCCTTTGTCACAAAATTAGATGATTTATGACATCCTTTTGTAATATCGATGTTCTAAATATTTATCTATACATATAATAAAACAGTAACGACAGAAAAACTGTACATTGAGAATTTTCAAGAAAAAATAAGTGGGTTTTGTTAGAAAAACGTAACTGGTGACAAAAAGTGACTTTTTAGATTTTTTGTCTGTTTGTCTGTTTGTCTGTTTGTCTGTTTGTCTGTATGTATGTCCGGGATGAACTCAAAAAGTACTGCATGGATTTACTTCAAATTTTGCATGAATATTACTAAGAGGCCGGGTCAACACATAGGCTATATATTATCACGCTATAACCTACGGGGGAGGAGCAGTGAATCTTTATTCTTCTTACTCATTCTGTGGAAGCGTGTAATCAAAGGACGCATATTTAAATGTTGGTTTTGTGTAAGCTATGCTATTATCTAGCTTTACACTATAAAAACTTCGCCATTTAAGTAACTTTGGCAGAGAAACATAGTTTAATGAATGTTAGTAGTATAAAGACAATTTGGAATCAGCGCCATCTATGAGAATGTATAAAAATCAAATCAAGTAACACATGAACACTTTTTGAAAATGAATTTAAATTTTGATCGTGTTGGTGACGTTAGTAGTTAGTTATTCTTTAAATTCATAGATGGCATTGTGCATTTTTTTCATCTACATATAATAAAACAGTAACGAAAGAAAAACTGTACATTGAGAATTTTCAAGAAAAAATAAGTGGGTTTTGTTAGAAAAACGTAACTGGTGACAAAAAGTGACTTTTTGGAATTTTTGTCTGTTTGCTATCACTTAAGGGGGAGGAGCAGTGAATCTTTATTCTTCTAACTCATTCTGTGGAAGCGTGTAATCAAAGGACGCATATTTAAATGTTGGTTTTAAGTAAGCTATGCTATTATCTAGCTTTACACTATAAAAACTACGCCATTTAAGTAACTTTGGCAGAGAAACATAGTTTAATGAATGTTAGTAGCATAAAGACAATTTGGAATCAGCGCCATCTATGAGAATGTATAAAAATCAAATCAAGTAACACATAAACACTTTTTGAAAATTAATTTAAATTTTGATCGTGTTGATGAGGTTAGTAGTTAGTTATTCTTAAAATTCATAGATGGCATTGTGCATTTTTTTTTCATAAAAGTTGTATCGGATAATTCGTTTTGACAAATTGAAGTTCCAACAAAACCCTCAAAATCTTGAGCAGAGTTCGGATCGTATCATATGGGATCGTATCAGTGTACGATTTTCAAAAGGAAGGCAGTTGAGGCCGTGGACAGAACCCTGCAGGGCATCTGCAGGAACGAACATTTGATGGGTAGTGTCACAGTTCTGCTCAGTGGCGATTTCAGGCAAACGCTTCCCGAGTTGACGCGGGGATCGAGGGCTGACGAGATGAATGCTTTGGTGAAACGATCTTCGTTGTGGTCACAAGTTCGTACGCTGCGCTTGATCATTAATATAAGAGCTCGGCTCGGCGGAATTGCACGCGCTCAAGAATTCTCCGATGTCCTTCTAAGTCTTGGCAAAGGCACTTTACCAGAAGAGAGAAGTGTACAGGCGGTGCTTTCAGAGTCTTTCGGTAGAGTGGTATCCAGCTTCGAAGAACTCATTTGCTGTGTGTACGTGGACATCAGTCGAATAGCGCACCAGCAGAATTCGTGTGAGAGGGCCATTTTGGCGCCCAAAAATGATCATGCTGCAGCAATTAACGAATGCATTCTCTCGGACATTGAGGGGAATGAAGTGGTCTATACGTCGATAAGCACTGTCGTCGAGCAAGATGACGCCACACATTATCCCGTGGAATTTTTGAACTTCCTGTCAGCAAGTTGACTTCCAGCGCATACCATCAAGCTGAATGAAGGTCGGCGACCCGATTATGCTTTTTAGGAACAAATCTCCTCCAAAGTTGTGTAACGGGTGGTGCCTTAAAGTCATCTCTCTCCACAGACACCATTGAGGTGTAAATTATTACGGGTTGTGGCGTCGGCAAGGCAGTATTTATACAACGCATTCCCCTTATACTTCATAGCTTCCCGATCCAGTTCGAGCGCGCACAGTTCCCCGTGAGTGTTTGCTTAGTGATGACAATCAATAAATCGCAGGAGCCGATACTCAGAGCAGCGGGTGTAGATCTCAGGACGAGTTGCTTCTCACACGGGCACCTGTACGTCGCTTGCTCCCGCGTCACCAGTCCTGACTATCTTTACATTTTGGCTCCTGGCAGTTTAATTATCAACGTAGTTTATAGGGAAGTGTTATAAGGTTACCTTTGAACGTATTTTTAACCGACTTAAAAAAAAGAGGAGGTTCTCAATTGGACGGTGTTTTTTTTTTGTGTGTTTGTTACGCGATTACTCCGCCATTTATGGACCGATTTTCAAAAATCGTTTTTTTATTTGATAGGGTATACTACCAGGTTGGTCTCATTAGTATTGAACCTCAGATCTGATGAGGGATCTTCGAGGAATTGAGGGAACTCCTCAAATAATATAGGAAAACATGTACCAATTTTTACATTTTTGTTTGGTGACAAATCAAGCATTTACATTTAGCAAGTATCATTTCGTGTAGAAAAACTGATGAAGAAGACAGGCGATGGAACTCTTCAACGCATAACAACAAATTACTCGCAATAGCTACAGTCACATGTCTGTGCATGGTTTAAATATTTCCCATAACATTACGCCTGTCTATTTTAAAAGGTTTAGAAAGAACTTCTTTTGCAATTACTAACCGATTTCAATGATTCTTTCAAGTTTTGAAAGACTTTCTTTTCATACAAAGAAACTAAAAATTGCAAAATATAAAAAAAAATACAAAAAAACTCTCTTCATGTATATATATTTCTATATTTTAATGCTATTTTAAAAGTTGTTAACTTATAATGCTATAGTGACACTGGAATCTTAGGTAGGTATATTTGGGGCTGTAGAACCTTCACGCAGACGACGTCGCGGGCAGCAGCTAGTATATGTATAAAACAAGTGAAAACATGACATATTTTTACAATTATTTGTGTCGTTCAAACACTGTAAACCCCAATCATCTGCCTAGCCTTTTCTTAACTATGTTGGAGTCGGCTTCCAAGTTTACCGGATGCAACTTTACTGAATACTATTGTTTTACATGTAGCGACTGCTGGCCTTTCTGACTTCGATAACCCAGTAACTGGGTTACTCAAAATTCCTTAGTTAAACTGGTTGTTTTACTTCCGGGCTTTACCCGTATCGACTGTCAAAGATCTGCAAATGACAGCCGACCAACGGCTTCACCAGCTTTCCGAGGCATAGAGGGATCTTGGTATGTAATGAACGGTCACCCATCCACGGACCGACCTCGTCAAGCGCAGCTTAACCTTCGATCGACCCGTGCGGATGTCATTATTTAGTCACAAGCTCCTTGTAAACCCCATTGTAAACCAATCGATTGCTCTATAGAAAATCGTCCTTTGACTTTAAAGGACTAGAATGCTTTCACGGCACGATGGCGTTGTGTCTCTAAGTCCTCAAAAAGCTCTCTTTGGTCAACATTTGCTAAGCACTATCGCTGCACAGGACAACATAGTTTCACGTCCATTGTCGGCTGAGCACCTGCAATGTATCGCCTGTCCCGTACAAAACCAGCATTATTTCCACACCACGTGCCCACAACTGTTGTTTGAATTTTCAATACACGGATTAAGGGTTGGTCACAACTGAGTAGTAGCGTATATTGTAAAATATGTTTTGGATCAACGTCAAAATTCATGCAACGCTTTATCTAGAAGAACATGTTACGAACTTAGAATTACATTTGCAATTTTAAAAGGGCTAGACATAGTCGAACCTATAGTATCTACTAATTATGTCAAATAAAATGACATCTGTCAAATGACGACTGGCCTGTTGGTCTATTGGTTAATGAATCTGACTACTATGCCAGAGGGGGGTACTATGTCGTGGTCGTGTCGGTTCGATTTCCACCCAAGACAAATGTTTGTGTAATGAGCACGATCTTTTTTTTTCTGGCTGTAATTTATCTATAATTTTTTGTATGTATTTATAAATATAGTAAGTTTACCAGTTGGCTTGGCTAGAACTTATAGCACAAGCACCGCTTAGTTTGAATAATTTAAGAAATCGACAGCAAAACTGCAAAATCAGAGTTAAGTACTTAAATTGTGAGTACCTAACAATTAAACATTACAAAATAACCAGTTACACTGTAGCTGGTAGAAACCTTTATCCTAATCCAATCACAAAGGCACGAGCGCGCGCTGGTCGCTGGTCGCCAGCCGCGCCGCGCGCCGCCTAAATAATACTCCAGTCGCAATGCGAGCCACATGCACTCGCTCATAATATGTTTTCGTTACGTGCGACTGAACGCAGCATGGGTTTGATGAATGACTTCATTTTACACAAAATATTTGGTATTGTTGCGGACGTCCATTTTCTAGTGTGGGAGTATCGCGTTTGTTTGATGTTTTCGCGTTTTGTGATTTAGAAACATTCTACTTTTGAAGTATTTAATTTTTTGCATTGCAGTAGTTTCTTTTATCTTGTGATGGCACTGAGACTAAGGCGCCAACCTAACCTTTCATGTACGAATTTGTGGTTCAAATCCGAGCAAGTAACAATGTGACTTTTTCAATTCAAATGTACTTCCTAAGTTTATCTTCTACATCATTGATATCGGTGAAGGAAAACATCGTAAGCAAACCTGGACTTGTTAAAAAGAAAGAAAGAAAATACATTTATTGGCGATAGCCAATAAAAAAAAGTAGTAGTAAGTAGTAGTTATGGAGTAAATGTTAATCTAAGCCTGAAATCGCAAATCCGCCTTGACCAAGTATGGTGATCAATG
Source organism: Euplexia lucipara (assembly GCA_921972225.1). NCBI lineage: Eukaryota > Metazoa > Arthropoda > Insecta > Lepidoptera > Noctuidae > Euplexia > Euplexia lucipara. The sequence continues at coordinate 403,179 of OV179158.1, forward strand.
CCTTCTCTGCTTGAGAAGAGGCATTTGCCCTACAATGAGATAATAACAGGCTGGTATTATTATTATTATCATGTGAACGATCCAACTCATGTGTTTATACAAAATAAGCTTTAATATTTATTAATAAGCTGAACGATATTTTGAAAACATTTCTTTATTTTTCTCTTCTATTATTCTGCAGAGTTAATGTTATTCTATTAGATAAACACAACAAAGCTTTATCAATCAATTGTATCACAAGAAAAGAAAAATAATACGAACATTTTCTCAGATGTCTGAAAAAATGACAAGAATCTAATAAAACCGCGCGTCTGACTCAAGAGTATACTGATAATATTTTCTGTCTGTCCTAGAAAATATGGCGACTGAGGCGTAAAGGTCCATAACACAACCTTTTCTTAAGGTGCCTCGGCTCATTTGTATGCTGGCTCTAAGAAACTTCAGTGGTGGTGGTTGTGTGACGCATTCTTAATAATATAAAGTGACTTAAGAATATACTTTAGGAGCTGGAAATGCAATTTTCTCTTTTTGTTCTATGTTAAAACATTTCACATTAAGGAGAAAAGTCGTGCGGACTGCAATGTCGACTTTACGTCTCTTTACAGTTTTAATATTGTTAAAGTATTTCTGCAGTAGCGTATTAAGTTTTTTACGGTTTGAAGTGGGTTAAGGTTTTCCGTTTACAGCTAAGTATGTACCGCGTAATGTTATAAGATAAAGATTTTCAACAATATGAGCAATCTAGCCTGTTGATCTTGTGGTTAGGGGCTCTGACTGCTATGTCGGGGATCGTGGGTTCGATTCCCACACAAGACAAATGTTTGTGTGATAACACCAACTCATTTGTCCTGTTTCTGGGTGTAATTCATCTATATTATGAATGGATTTAGAAATATATAAGTATGTTTATCAGTTGCCTAGTATTCATAGCACAAACTCTGTTAGTCTGGGACTAGATGGCTAGGTGTGAAAGTTGTGTATTATTTATTTAATTTATATTATTATTTAAATAGACCTGTATACCACTGATGTTACCTGTACTATTGAGACAGAAGATTCTTACACTTATGCCAATTTTATAAACAAAATAATAACGAATAAGTATGAATTTACTTCTTTTCCTGAGGTAAGTGACTTCACATTCCGTCGAGAAATAACTCTCAGGCTTGCCGGTTGTCACATAACGTTATTTTATGGTTTATAAAGAAAGTGACAATAAAATTATACAATAGGCACGTGAATCCGAAAAGTCAGAGCTGCATGCCTTGTTTTCAAACTCGAGACCTACGACTTGATAGTCCGTTGGACACACCATCAGACTATCATTGCTGCTAATAGGTGTAAATTAAAAACAATTACTAAAATATGACCACCACGCGCAACCGCTCACGTATATTCATACGCACATTATATCCATTGCCGTTTTTGTACAGAACAGTGTCATGGTCGTACATACTAGTCTATCAATGGATATCAAACCACTAGTATTGTGACTAATTATCCAATGCCATTGAAACTCGTTTTGTTTTGACTGGAACAAGTAATGACGTTCAAGCCGACGTGACTAGCCTCTCTATAGGCAAATTACATTATTTTGTTCACCCTACATCATCCAGATGTTGGGACAATGGCCAATTATGAGCTTGTATAGCCATTCAAACACATTAAGGGATCAATCAAAATGTTGAATTGAATTTTGGTTTGTATTGTCACAGACTAGACTAAAATATTGACGTTTTATACTCGTAACAAGTACTTCACTTTACTCACACACGACGAATTTACGGAAATTTATTTTTAGTACCTACTAGTGGACTTCACATTGTACAGGCTTTTCGTACTATGAGAGTTCAAATTATATTGGTAAACTTACGTATATAGGGTGACTGGTAATTAGTGACCGATACTTAAACACGTGATTGTACTCATGAATACGAAAAACTTTCCCCAAGAAACTTTTTTTTATACTCATTAACTTTCAACTAATTCAATTACGTCAGTACTGCACAACGGGAGTGGTGGGGGTGGCGGGGGAGCGTGTGACGCTACTACTAGTAGATATTGCCCTGACTATCAGCTGATTGATATCAGGCGCGCGCGTAGGAATTTCGAAAACAGCGTTTTTGTTGTTAATTGTGTTTACAAAAAAAGTATCTTTGGGAAAGTTTATTGAAATTATGAATACAATCACGTGTTAAAGTATCGGTCACTAATTACCAGTCACCCTGTATAAGACACCATAGACCACTAACCTCTAGACCAACAGCTCAGTCAAATCTATGATAAATAACAGTAACAAATTTGTAAGTAAGTATACATTAGAGCTACTGCTGACGTCAAGCGGTTCAATCGCAGTCGTTTATAAATCCGAGCCACAGACGGTTAAATTTAAAAACGAAGAGAGAAAATGTATTTCTTCCGAGTTTCGTAAGTGCCCGCAATCCTTTACCCGGGTTCCTTACTGGGGATAGCTGAGAAATATGGCGTTACATCTCGTGTCGCATAGTGCGCCTGCAACTTCAACTAATGCTGGCATTTGTCTTGATGAGAGTCTGCTACGTGCCAGATGGGACTGTGCGTGAATTACCTAACCTTGGATAGTTTTGTGAAGAGAAAAAGTTTAGGTATCTAGCGGTAGACTGACCTATGTAATATTGATGTTAGTGGGCTTATGTTATATCTATAATCTTAGTAAAAAATTAAAGAAATAACCGTGCGTGGTTAGGAACACAGTGCTAACCTATTGTTTGTCCCACGATTTTACCCGCGTGTGCGTAGGTAGTACAAATGCATTGTATTTATCATAAGCAAATTGTTTTCTAATTATCTGGAGTGCATGTCTCTAACCTTTTTTGCTGACTGAATCCGCCAGTTGAGTATTCTGGTTTCGTCTGGGCCTTTCACCTTGCGGCAATCATGTCACATTCTGTTTCTGTTTTTGTCCTTGTATGTTAGTAAGGTAGTTTGTAAGTGTATTGTTTCTAACACTGTGAGTCCTGTTACTTGCTTCAAATGAATGATTTGTTAAAAATAAATATTTTATCTGACTAAACTTTTACGTACAAAAGTCCCCTATAAAGGTCTAATAGAAATAAATGATTTGACTTTGACTTTTAAAGTATACCTTTCATTCCTGTGCCTTTTAAATAGAGAACAAACAGTTATTATATCTTAAGTTAATAATAAAATGACCTTGCACAATAACTTTACAACGGCCACGATCTGCGTATGTGTTCAAAAGTTTTACATTCTTGCCTTTTATAATTGCCCTTACTTTGTCGGTACACCATCACTTTATGCATTCAAATTCTCGGCTTCTAAAATTGTCAACTTATAAAATAATACCAATGAGGTCTTACCACAAAAATTCTTGTGAGTTAACCAAAAATTTGTTCACTAAAGCACAAAGCATACTTTAGGGTTGTGACCACAAACATGCGCGCTACCTACATCATTATTATTATCTGTACCCTACATCATTTAAGTGACAAGTTGGGGAACCATTACGTCTGCAGCATTTCACACTAACTCCTAAACATAATTATGATGACACAGATAAGTAAAAATGTGTACTTTATAAGTATGATTCGTATCGGGTGAGAAAAAGCTCGTATAATTAATTGAGACGTAAAAAGTTCAAGTAGGTCATATATGATAATTATAACAAGAACTTAGGTAAAAAAAATTGATCTAAAAAAACATACATAAATCACGCCTGTAATCCCCGAAGAGTTAGGCAGATGTGTACCTGTGGTACACCCACATTTCGCCAGTTATGTTAAATCCCCATTAATTAGGGGGAAAATCCAGAGTCCATGCTGCTACTGAGAAATTCCAGGTGGAGAACACAAAAACAGTTTGCCCAATTAACCCGAGGATCGAAAAGAATAGAGTAGAATAGAATACTCTTTTTTGTACACTACAAAAACTAACAAATTATAACTTTAAGGGCTACTTAGGGTTATACAATGGGCGGCCTTATCGCTAAAAGCGATCTCTTACAGACAACCTTTGGATGGACTTCATAGTGGAGGAGAAAAGATGAGTAGGCAGTTTGTGGTGTAGGTACTATTTACATAAATATATCGAACCTAGATCTCATGTTTAGTAATAGCGCTTGCTACCGCTACACCAACGAGGCATTAAAACAAGTAAAAGATATTTAGTTAAAACAACAGAACAACATTTCTAAAGTCACATTTATATAGGTACCACATGTCAAAGTGTATTAAGATCGAAAAAATAAACTTTAGCAATTTATTCACACTAAAATAGATTCTCCTTGATGTCTAGACTTTTCTTTTGTGAGGAACAAAAGAATAAGTTTTGTTAGAGACGTTGGACGTTTCTCGTTATTTCCTGTTTCTTTTTTGTGTGAAAATGCTGGGAGAGAAGCCCCAAATTTGTTGTTGATGGACATATGGATTGGTTTCCATTTGTCTCCGACTTCGTTAGAGCCGAATGGGTTCCAAATAAATGTTTGTTTTATTTTTCGTTGTTGTTTATATAAATACACAAAACCTTTGGGTACGAAACACAACAGAACTTTTTGCTGAGTTTTTCGAGACAACCTTTCTTGTTCTTATACTGTATAAACTCAAGTTCTTTTAACTTATCAGACGTGTTGCTCTGGAGTTTGCTCCGTCACTTCTTCTTCCCAGCATAAAGCACTAGGACGTGGCAAAGGGCCGGCGTTTTGGGGGACTGTCTTCTGTAAAGAAAAACGCCCAAAAAATGCCTGACATAGACAGAAACTACTAATAGTGCTTAATTCTATCAAGAATAAAATATATATAACGAAATGTTTCTCAAGTTTGTTTACCTAGGGTGAAAATATTACGATAATTAAAATATTTATTTTGAAATCCGTCATAGTCATTCTTAATTTATAATGGCGGTCAGTGTTTATTTGACATGAGTAATCGACATTCAGTCTAAACAGATATCGTCAAATAATCCTTAACGAACTATTTTATGGAATTATTGCATAGTTTTCATTCATTTAATATTATTCGACCTAATAATACCGTAAATATAATTAAAATAGTATAAGCGTATGAATATTTATCAAAATAAAAAAAACTCGAATTATAAATCGTATCGTAGGCTGTATGCATCACATGTCCTTTGCCTTATTGACAATTTGACATGAATGCATTTTCATTTTTTCGATTCATGGTTTTGCGGATTTTTGCGTTAGCGGCTCGAGTAAATTCAGGATATTATATTATAACGACGACTGTGGCTATTTTTTAAGGATTTTGATTTTACTTCTGCACACGTTACCCATTTTTGAACACGACTTAGATTAGACCCGCCTAAACGTCAACTCGGCTTTTTGACGACGGATACGACTCTGCTGTTGTTTTGGACTTGTGCACCGTGTACATGAATGGATAGAAACATACACTGTATTCATTGCTATCTCGATATTGCAACGATGAGATGTAATCTCATATCAGTGCAAAATGATGAAGTACGTAGTATCCTTAACCTTGACTTAACCTATATTTTAGAAAAAATGTTTGGAGCTGGCTTCTTCCAAGTTTTTTGATAATTATTGAAATTGTCATGGGTTCCCTACGATTTATAGTGCAATTTGGCGTATATTTCATTGTTGTTCATTTCAGGCATTTTTTTGTGTGGCCGATGGGCATTCCCCTTTTACGTTCTAAAAGTCCTGATCCTTAACCAAATATAATTATGATTTTTTGATTATAGAAATCATGAACCTATTCTTATATTTGACCAATTTTACTTCTAAACAAGACAATTGCTTGTAATTTTTAACAGTTAGAATCAAAACATATATATAGCAATATTTCCCACAAACATCACCGTCCTATAGGCATAACCAATATTGAAAACTAAGCCAACAAAGCAAAGAGGCCTCGAGGCTCCGATACTCGTTCGCCTACGAATGAATGTGGCTAAGCAATTAACAGCCGTCAATGGCCTATCCAGGGGGCTAGGGGCTTCGGTGAAGACTACTTCAGAGGTAGAATAAAATAGATTTGTACTTACAGAAGTTTTACTTCGTGCAATGAACGGAATGAGACGTCAGTTGCATCACATCTATTGCTATTGTACGAATAATATGCTTTTATGCTCAATCATTAATCTGGGTCAGGGTTAAAGATGGAGAATGAAGGGGTTTGGTTGTAACCTCAAGATGAAAACCATCCGGATATGAATATTTATGATTGATCTCCTTGTTTAACCTAATCACACAACTTGTGAACTAAAATTTTGTGGTGTGAGACTTCTGTAAATCTTTTTCGACCCCTCCATTAAACCAACATAACCAGCTTATAATCATTTTTACACCATTTTCAGTGTATTCATATAACTTAAAAGCTCTTAAGTATTTTCAAAAAACTTTCTTTAATTTTCTAAATTTATATTGGGTCTTCTGCTAAATCTTGTCATCATAGCCCATGTCTTAATTTATTTGGGATCGGCGCAGCATATTTTCTTCTTCCATACACGTGTTTCTACAATTTTTCCATCCTTTTTTTTGTCTCCTTTTACTCTTGTAACCCTCTAGCTAAAAGTACAAGCTGGAAAGGACATCGAACCATATTCGGAAACCTTGAATTATCTACATCATCCTGGACAACAGAAAATATCATAAAAATTTGGGAAAACCTAACGAAAACTTTCAATACTCAATATCTTTATTGCTTTTAATAATTATGTATTCTTGGGTGTTAAGTTTATAAATGGGGTCATTATAGACCCCGTAGGGCACAGCAAAAGGGTAGGAGTGGGGAAGCCCAGCTTTACAAGATCATCTAATTTTTAATAGAAACAATGCGCAATAAAAGAAAATTATTAATTTTAGATCGTGAATAAACTAACTAGACCTCTATCACTTTGTTTGTTTCTATATTGATGTATTGTTTTATCTTGTGTCTATATCTGGTATTAAAATTCCGTGTTGTTTCAATGCTGGGTAAGTGCAACGATGTTTCAAGGCTACATTCTATTTATATACGTAAAATATTATTAATGTATGAAGTATATTGATAATTGTTACTCTTCCGTCACTTGTCCCAAAGGTTCATTTGAAAATCAGCGTCAGGCAGGATCTCAGCATCTGTCTGGCATTACCACTGAAATGAACCTTTTGGCGCAGCCGTGAGAATTGCCATTTTTGTCTCTTTTTTTGTGTTATTGTGTTTTTACTGTGCGTGTATCCAGCTGTTGCCAATGAATGTATTTTCTTTATTTCTTCTTTCTTTCTGTGCTACCTACCCTGTTTAATAAAAAATATCTTTTGATTCCGATACAAATGATAATAATAATGAGTAAAAGAACACTAACGACGGTACTAGAATAAGTGCGAGCACAGTCGACTCCGCAACGACATGAAAGAGATTAATTAAGTTAAAAAGATACGAGTATGTGTTTTGGATGTGAAGGACATTGAAGCAGGGCCTAACGTTATCTGACTCTCGGAACATGAAAGGGTCTCAGTCAAGAACACTCTTTCAATTTATGAGGGACTAGTGTGCTGATAGGACTGCGAATTAGCTTTAGGGTCTAGGTCCATACGTCTGAATTTTAATACTATTTAATTAGAAATCATAATTATTAAGCTGTTCTGTTACAACTCTGCTGGAAAAAAAATCTCTACTAGTAGTTTGTGTCTGCTAAATCTGCTGCTGTTTGGTCTAGTTGATTGTGTAAATGTTTGTAAATGAACCTATAACACGGGAAAAAATAATAAAAAAGAAGAAAGCAATATTAACCTACCAAATAATATCTCAGGGTCATGGTTAAGTTTTATAATATTTTTTTATTTAACTAATAAAATTATGGAGCTGTTGGGAATCATTGTATGGAGAGAAATTGTTTGGAGAACAATAGATTTGGAGTTCTTGGGAATAAGCCTTTCAAACACAATGTAATTTTTTCATGAAGCAATTGAATTGAATAAATAGCAATCCACCTAGTATCTTCTAATTGTATAAATCTGTTCTTAAATTTGAGAAATGTCTTTGTTAACTTTATGTATTATTATTGTAACATAACATCACGCCTATAATCCCCATAAGACTAAACAGAGGTGTGTGTACCCCCAAACCCACCAGCAAACCCACATTTCGCCAGCTATCTTTAAACCCCATGTAACAAGAAGCGAGTCTTATCTTTTTAACCCCCGACGCAAAAAGAGGGGTGTTATAAGTTTCACCGCTATGTGTGTGTGTCTGTCTGTCTGTCTGTCTGTCTGTCTGTGGCACCGTAGAGCCCAAACGGGTGAACCGATTTAGATGCGGTTTGTTTTATTTGAAAGCAGGGTTTCTTGCGATGGTTCTTAGACATATTTCATCAAAATCGGTTCAGCCGTTTCAAGGTTATCAGCTCTTTTGTGTTAGCTACTGTTGCTATTTTAGACGTCTATGAGTATTAACTTTACTTACAAACGTATGTGTGTCTTAAAATTTCAAACACCCATGTGTGTAATATTAATAAGCAACATTATGGTGTATTTAGTCTGATGCAGCCAGGATATCTAACAGACTAATACACTCTTGGAAAAATAACAGCAGATATGTCGTGTTTGGATTCATTTTAATCTGCATTTGATTCTACACACAATGCACTGATGGCAACTGGATGAGCTGATGCTGCAGCCAGGCTATCCAGCACACCAGTAGGTAGACTCTTAACAAAATAATAGCAGATATGTCGTGTTTGGATTCATTTCAACCAGCATTTGATTCTCCACACAATGCCCTGATGGCAAAAGGATGAGCTGATGCTGCAGCCAGGCTATCCAACACACCAGTAGGTAGACTCTTGACAAAATAATAGCAGATATGTCGTGTTTGGATTCATTTCAACCAGCATTTGATTCTAAACACAATGTCTTGATGGCAACAGGATGAGCTGATGCTGCAGCCAGGCTATCCAGCACACCAGTAGGTACATTCTTGACAAAACAATAGCAGATACCTCATGTTTGGATTCATTTCAACCAGCATTTGATTCTAAACACAATGCACTGATGGCAACAGGATGAGCTGATGCTGCAATCAGGCTATCCAGCACACCAGTAGGTAGACCCTTGACAAAATAATAGCAGATATGTCGTGTTTGGATTCGTTTTAACCAGCATTTGACTCTACATACAATGCACTGAAAAATTCTCATAACTATAAACTCTATAAAACAAAATTAATGCGTTTAAAAAATTTAAAATAAATATTAAATTAAAAATTTAAAAAACCCCCATCGCAAAAAAGTAAAACATTTAAAAAGTAAAAAATAACACTTTAGCCATGAAATTTTACGTAACGTCGGGGTACCGTTAAAATAAGTACCTACAAGTAGGTACTAGGAACATTTCTTACTTAAGCGGTACCCCGGCGTGAAGTAAAATTTCATGGCTAAAGTGTTATTTTTTACTTTTTAAATGTTTTACTTTTTTGCGATGGGGGTTTTTTAATTTTTTTTTTTTTTTTATTACTGATAGGCGCGCGTTTGACCACTATCTCACCTGATGGTAAGCGATGATATGGTCGACGATGAAGCACGCTTGCCTAGATGCAACCTATTCACTCTTGACTTGAAGACCCCTAGGTTGTAGCTATCAGGAAACACCGACACCGGCAGGGAATTCCACTCTTTGGCTGTTCGCACAATGAATGTGTTTCCATAGCGTTTAGTACGTATGGTTGGGATATCTACCATGTACCGGTGGCGCAGTGCTGCACGTCTGGTGGTCCGATGATAGAAAGGGCTTGGTGCAATTAAATCGTGCAATTCAGATGCACACTCTCCGAAATATAACCGATAGAAAACCGACAGGCTAGCAACTCGGCGTCGATGCTCAAGACTTTTAAGTTTTGACTCAACGAGTGCATCATTGCCGATGATCGATATCTTGGTCCTGGATCAGATCGAACCCACCTCATGTTCAGTGGCAGTAATATTAATGATATATTACTACTAGTAAGCATTATTTTTTTAATGAGACAAGTTTTTAAAACATTGTGTGCTTGAATATTCAGAATTAATAGTCTCTGTGTATTATCTGAATGCATTTTTAACTCAGTAGTTCCAACATTATCGTGCTGACTATCTCAGTGGCCCTCGGGAGCCGTTTCAACTTTACCTCGCGCTCCCATCCCCACGTTATGCAGTCTCTGTGCACAAGCATAAAGGATTATAATGCTATGTGACCTCATTTGCAAGTCTGCGCTTCCGTACTTTTAAACGCTAGCTCGTTTCTTAAAGTTTCAAGCTAAGATACGTTTTGCAGTTGTGCTTTATCATAGTTTTAGGTAACCCGAAGTTTTCCTTAAAATAACTCTTTCATAGTCTTCCATTATGCTTTTTTATAAAAAAGTAACATAACGACAAAATACTTTGTTGACACTAATGACACAGTGGCTGAACGATTGGCTATTGCACTGTGTCAGTGTCGTGGGTTCGATTTCCGCACGGAATATCGAACCAGATAGTCTTCCTGGTTTGGCTGAAGGTGTATCTGAGTTTAAAAATTAATAAACGCGCTCGCGATCAGGACAAATTACTTGTGTGGGCTACTGTTTAAAAATGTGAAATGATAAGTAGGTATAGATGTTGCGGCTTAAGTGTCCTATTCACACATGTTTCAGTCGTCACATAATTAGAATAAAAAATCTGATTATCGTAAGATCATGCTTGACATTGTAGACTTCTGTGCTCTGAAGAATCGACTTACTACTACACTTCACTCTTGACATTGTCACACTTAAAACGGAAGAATTTTTTGTACAATCAGTCACTTAGTCAATTCTTTCGTCAACAAAATCCGTTTCTGCGGTGATTATGTTAAGGCTCCAGCACATTTTGTAACACCCGACGCCATCCCACGCGGTTTTATTGGTCAAATCTGAAAAAGGTGCTTATAGTAATCAATTAGAACACCATATTGACGTCACGTGGCATGGCGTGTTATAAGTCTGTTGCTAGCCTTATGCGTGCAGGACACAATCAAATTGCGGCAGTTGGATGACGTCAATACTCATTGCATGTCATGGTATCCATGGGATCGTCTCCTCTGATGTATCGGCTCCGAAGACACTCAATATTTAGGTACTATAGACGGCACATCACGGACCAAATTTTCATCCGATACTTGTCACCTAGTGGACACAAGTCGCTTGACCTAGTTTAGTACGCTCCGCTGCCGTTTCAATATTGCTGTAAGTATTCTAAAAGCCTAAATGGCGTTACTGAGGCATGGAATCACAGTGTTTTTCTTTGGCGTTTCTTCGCATGTTCACTATACAGTCGGTACCTTTCAATCGTGTCAATTAGAGACACAATAGAAAGACAATGACAGCACGGACGCCGGCGTCCGCTTGGGGTTTAATGAATTAAATCTTTTAAATTGGCTCCTTGGTACAAAATAATACAGCTTTCTAACCAAGCAAATTGTTTTGTAAAGTTCGATTTCAAGAATATCTATACATATAATAAAACAGTAACGACAGAAAAACTGTACATTGAGAATTTTCAAGAAAAAATAAGTGGGTTTTGTTAGAAAAACGTAACTGGTGACAAAAAGTGACTTTTTAGATTTTTTGTCTGTTTGTCTGTTTGTCTGTTTGTCTGTTTGTCTGTATGTATGTCCGGGATGAACTCAAAAAGTACTGCATGGATTTACTTCAAATTTTGCATGAATATTACTAAGAGGCCGGGTCAACACATAGGCTATATATTATCACGCTATAACCTACGGGGGAGGAGCAGTGAATCTTTATTCTTCTTACTCATTCTGTGGAAGCGTGTAATCAAAGGACGCATATTTAAATGTTGGTTTTGTGTAAGCTATGCTATTATCTAGCTTTACACTATAAAAACTTCGCCATTTAAGTAACTTTGGCAGAGAAACATAGTTTAATGAATGTTAGTAGTATAAAGACAATTTGGAATCAGCGCCATCTATGAGAATGTATAAAAATCAAATCAAGTAACACATGAACACTTTTTGAAAATGAATTTAAATTTTGATCGTGTTGGTGACGTTAGTAGTTAGTTATTCTTTAAATTCATAGATGGCATTGTGCATTTTTTTCATCTACATATAATAAAACAGTAACGAAAGAAAAACTGTACATTGAGAATTTTCAAGAAAAAATAAGTGGGTTTTGTTAGAAAAACGTAACTGGTGACAAAAAGTGACTTTTTGGAATTTTTGTCTGTTTGCTATCACTTAAGGGGGAGGAGCAGTGAATCTTTATTCTTCTAACTCATTCTGTGGAAGCGTGTAATCAAAGGACGCATATTTAAATGTTGGTTTTAAGTAAGCTATGCTATTATCTAGCTTTACACTATAAAAACTACGCCATTTAAGTAACTTTGGCAGAGAAACATAGTTTAATGAATGTTAGTAGCATAAAGACAATTTGGAATCAGCGCCATCTATGAGAATGTATAAAAATCAAATCAAGTAACACATAAACACTTTTTGAAAATTAATTTAAATTTTGATCGTGTTGATGAGGTTAGTAGTTAGTTATTCTTAAAATTCATAGATGGCATTGTGCATTTTTTTTTCATAAAAGTTGTATCGGATAATTCGTTTTGACAAATTGAAGTTCCAACAAAACCCTCAAAATCTTGAGCAGAGTTCGGATCGTATCATATGGGATCGTATCAGTGTACGATTTTCAAAAGGAAGGCAGTTGAGGCCGTGGACAGAACCCTGCAGGGCATCTGCAGGAACGAACATTTGATGGGTAGTGTCACAGTTCTGCTCAGTGGCGATTTCAGGCAAACGCTTCCCGAGTTGACGCGGGGATCGAGGGCTGACGAGATGAATGCTTTGGTGAAACGATCTTCGTTGTGGTCACAAGTTCGTACGCTGCGCTTGATCATTAATATAAGAGCTCGGCTCGGCGGAATTGCACGCGCTCAAGAATTCTCCGATGTCCTTCTAAGTCTTGGCAAAGGCACTTTACCAGAAGAGAGAAGTGTACAGGCGGTGCTTTCAGAGTCTTTCGGTAGAGTGGTATCCAGCTTCGAAGAACTCATTTGCTGTGTGTACGTGGACATCAGTCGAATAGCGCACCAGCAGAATTCGTGTGAGAGGGCCATTTTGGCGCCCAAAAATGATCATGCTGCAGCAATTAACGAATGCATTCTCTCGGACATTGAGGGGAATGAAGTGGTCTATACGTCGATAAGCACTGTCGTCGAGCAAGATGACGCCACACATTATCCCGTGGAATTTTTGAACTTCCTGTCAGCAAGTTGACTTCCAGCGCATACCATCAAGCTGAATGAAGGTCGGCGACCCGATTATGCTTTTTAGGAACAAATCTCCTCCAAAGTTGTGTAACGGGTGGTGCCTTAAAGTCATCTCTCTCCACAGACACCATTGAGGTGTAAATTATTACGGGTTGTGGCGTCGGCAAGGCAGTATTTATACAACGCATTCCCCTTATACTTCATAGCTTCCCGATCCAGTTCGAGCGCGCACAGTTCCCCGTGAGTGTTTGCTTAGTGATGACAATCAATAAATCGCAGGAGCCGATACTCAGAGCAGCGGGTGTAGATCTCAGGACGAGTTGCTTCTCACACGGGCACCTGTACGTCGCTTGCTCCCGCGTCACCAGTCCTGACTATCTTTACATTTTGGCTCCTGGCAGTTTAATTATCAACGTAGTTTATAGGGAAGTGTTATAAGGTTACCTTTGAACGTATTTTTAACCGACTTAAAAAAAAGAGGAGGTTCTCAATTGGACGGTGTTTTTTTTTTGTGTGTTTGTTACGCGATTACTCCGCCATTTATGGACCGATTTTCAAAAATCGTTTTTTTATTTGATAGGGTATACTACCAGGTTGGTCTCATTAGTATTGAACCTCAGATCTGATGAGGGATCTTCGAGGAATTGAGGGAACTCCTCAAATAATATAGGAAAACATGTACCAATTTTTACATTTTTGTTTGGTGACAAATCAAGCATTTACATTTAGCAAGTATCATTTCGTGTAGAAAAACTGATGAAGAAGACAGGCGATGGAACTCTTCAACGCATAACAACAAATTACTCGCAATAGCTACAGTCACATGTCTGTGCATGGTTTAAATATTTCCCATAACATTACGCCTGTCTATTTTAAAAGGTTTAGAAAGAACTTCTTTTGCAATTACTAACCGATTTCAATGATTCTTTCAAGTTTTGAAAGACTTTCTTTTCATACAAAGAAACTAAAAATTGCAAAATATAAAAAAAAATACAAAAAAACTCTCTTCATGTATATATATTTCTATATTTTAATGCTATTTTAAAAGTTGTTAACTTATAATGCTATAGTGACACTGGAATCTTAGGTAGGTATATTTGGGGCTGTAGAACCTTCACGCAGACGACGTCGCGGGCAGCAGCTAGTATTATTATATTTCTCTCAAAGAATTTTACAATATTCACTTACAAGAGAAACAAAAAGAATAATCTTAATACTAAAGGTGCAACATCGGGAAGAATGACAAATTTAAATTATTTATATCCAATATCACTCACAATAAAAATGTTTACTGTCTATCCAAATCTGTTTCTTCTAAGTATTTTTATCGATTTAGATGATTTAATATCGTTTGGTAGATTATTATGCAATTTGGCTCCCTCAAATAAATTATGTTATACCTGCCATAATTTGTTCTTGGGATGGAGACTTCTAAAGTGTTTAGTTTACTGCTTCTAGTGTTATAATTATATTTTTTTCTGCTAAATAATATTTGAGACCGTGTACTGTTTGTAATGATTTTTTGAATAAATATGCATGTGTGATATATGTATAGATGTTTTATGTTAAAGAGTTTTGTGTTTTTGTAAATTTTAACGGTTGGTGTTAGTAGTTATGATATCTGAATAATGACTTTATTAGCTTGTTTTGTGTATTTTGAAGAGTTTTTAAATTTGTTTTCGCAGCACTGCCCCAGATTTGAATCAAGTATTCCAAGTGTGGCTTAACTAGTGTAGAAAAGATCATATTACGAATTGAGTATGGAACACACTTCGATATCCTTTTAATTAAACCTTTCAGTTCAATCCTTTTAATTAAAATTTCATTTCTTTAACAACTTTGTAGTTTACCAATTTACATAAACACTAACCTCATCGCGCTTGTTAATATTAACCAAAATAAACGCAACTGCGAGGATTTACTTAAGATACTATTTCGATCGCAATTGAAAGGCGGTAGGAATAAAATTACAATGGAATTTCAAACTTTAATTGTTAACAACCTTACTGTGAATACTGTTACTACTCGACCTTGTTCATGATAGTTGATAGTAGATCGAGCGAGGACTGGCGTCAGTGACTGGAGTAGACTACACTTAGTGAATTAATTTTGTAGATCCTTGATCCTTTCTTTGCTGAGAATATTAAAAATATGATGACTAATGGAATTCCTACGTTCGTTGTTGCTATTCCACCGATTCGCAGTAAGCCTTTTGAAACATCTTTTATAATGAATATAAAATATACAACTAAAGAAAGAAATACCTACCTATCATTTAATTTCATTTCTAAGTGCACAGAAAGTCATAGGTATTTCCCACAAAATCAAATTTACATGTTTTTTCATTTATTTTAAACGGTTGGACATTGTGCTTACCCCAACGTAAGCACAATGCATACAATACTCGTACATTAATTAGTTCCGCGTTGGATCACATGAATTATTTCAGAGTAAATAACTATAAAATTTCATTGTGTATGATGTGTCTCTGTAATATTCATGCATATAACAGCGCAAATGACGCAAAATGACTCTGGTACTGGTTAAAAAATCATTAAATGCGTCACCTTGTGTGAACTTGATAAATGCCAGCCATTCTGATTTAATAATCATAAAACAATCAACAGCAGTTTTTACATCGTTTGTATAACTTCAGTTTAAAGAGTTAGTTTCCAGACTGTCTTGACCTGACCTAGTAGATATCAGCCTCTATCTGTAATCCCACGAATTTATTTTACACTAGCTTTTGCCCGCGGCTTCGCCCGCGTGGATGTCGAACTTCCGCCCCCTATGTATTCCCATTAAGGGTTGTTTTTTCCAAAAATCGTGTTTTAGTGGATACTTATTCTTAACTAAGAAGTCCCCTTCAAGTTTCATGTCTCTAATACCAGCGGTTTGGGCTGTGCGTTGATATATAAACGTAATAATTTTAGCATAATACTTCCAGATAGACTACTTTCAAAGTTGATCCTTCCAGTATGCATGCATAAAGATTTCTGGAACTACTGACCCGGGAAAGAGCGCCGTACAACTGACCATGTGTAAAACAACTGAGACTAAGATCAACCTACCCAGGCGTATTGATTACAACCGTACCAAGTCAATCCCAATCCCTAAAATAGTTATTGAACTATGCGTGCACATACAGACAGACAGACACAACTTTACTGATTGCATTTTTGGCATCAGATTCAGTATCGATCACCAATCATCCTCCAATATTAATTTTGAATATATATTCAATGTACAGACGCCAGCACATTAAGTTACCCCAATGTGTCAAATTTTCCCAATTGAATATGAACCTTATCCTGTTCGAAATAAAGTAGAAAAACGATCAAAGAAATTTGACACATTGGGGTAACTTGACGTGCTGGCGTCTGTACATAATTATCTTCGTAGTGTGTGATAGTCCATTGAACTGTATGGCGAGCGATATTGTATCTTAAGATAAAATATTATAATATCTTAGCCGTGTGCAGCGCCCCTTGGTGAACTGCACTGCGGGTGACGTAACCTACGACAAACTTATTATTTGCGGTTGGCACAGTAGTCTGGTCTAGGGGTCGAACCGCAAAATTAAGTTTGTTTTTTATTGTATATACTTTTCCGGGATAAAAAGTACCCAGTGTTATGCCCAGGATATTAAAGAATAAGTATACCAAGTTTCATCGTAATCGAACCGGTAGTTTTTGCGTGATACCTGAACATACAGACAGACAGACAGACAGACAGAGAAAAATTTTTTTAATCATATTTTTGGGTTCGCTGTCGGTCTAGTAACACCCCCTGCTATTTATTTTTTTGATATTTTCAATGTACAGAAATTTTACTTCTACAGATTTATTATATGTATAGATAAAGATGAGAACAGCATGAAACTCCGTTGTATTGCTTAAAAAATTCAGTCACCTGTTCGAACGCGTTAAAGAACAATCCGGTCAGACGATCAGTGATAAAAAAGCGACATGATTCTACAATTATGTTTGCAATATAAACCCACACACAAAACACACACAACACACACACAAAACACACACGTGTGTTAACACTACATGCAAAATGCCTATAATTGGTTGTGCAGTGAGATTTAAATCACAATTACTTGTATGTTCCTATGTGTAATATATCTGTAACAATTGTTGGCGAACCCTATATAAAAAAATAAAAGACCTCTTAATTGGGACCACGTCCACATTGCTACAAACTCTTCTTTTTTATAGACTACGATTGTTTCTCCTGTCTCTTGGGTGAAACATTAAAACTGCATTACAATTATTTGTTTCAAACCGAAATCAAATCCGCGAACCACAGCGCAGAAGCCGATAAAATTGCTCCCCCATTGTGCCCACCGTATTGACGAAGAACTAAAATGCTGTTGGGCTATTCCTACCAACGCTCAAGGCTTTGGTTAAATGATATTTCTTCCCCGTCTGGTTCCACTCTATTATGGCGTCAATTATAAGATGTTAAATGTCCGCAATCAGTGTTGATTTGGACTCCAAACAAGATTCGATTGTTGTATATAAGTGACACTTTCAATTGACATTGAAATACAATAAAAAATAGGGCATCTAACATCAACACGATAACAGTCAAGTGCCGAAGTAAACAAACAAGGATGAGTACTATACATTCTACTCGATTGATAAACTGGGCCAGTGCGGCGAGCGAGTAGTCGAGATTGAATCATTATCTTATCTAACAGGAGAGTGTCTGAATGTAAACACATAACACGTGTTTACATTCTCCAATCAATTGTGTGTGGAGAACTTCGATAATCATTTTTACTGTCGTAAGTTTGTACGAGTACCTACAATGACAGTGCGAATAGCAAAGCACTCTATGGCTACAATGTAAGTATATAAATACCTATTAATTATGGTATGTTGTTATTCTAGAGTGTAAGTAGTTATTTTTAGATAGTCTAAAGATGTTGTTGACCATTTAGATCCAATGGTTGTTAGTTCCCATAACTATTATTACATAAACATTAATTAATTAGACAAACTATATCGACCACTTTCTTAGTATGATATAACAATAGACGACTAAAATCGCAAAGGCAGCACAAAAGAGTTGATAACATTGAAACGGCTAAACCGATTTTGAATAATCACGTCTAAGAACTATTACAAGAAACCCTGCTTAAATAAAAAACGCATCTAAATCGGTTCATCCTTTTAAGCGCTACGGCGCCATAGACGGACAGACACACACCATAGCGGTCAAACTTATTACACCCCTCTTTTTGCGTCGGGGGTTTAAAATAGCTCGTTTCCTATTTCTGGACCTGCTCGTGGGTAAGAAGATGCGTTAAATGTCCTTGTCCTTCCTTTCCATTCAATTTATACAGGATGGAACATCATTCTAGAAACTCCAGCCCTAATTTCCAAGCTATACCTGACGTTCTTTTGACTTTAAGCTGCATAAAATCGGTTAAATTTCTGTCCAACTTTTTTTTGAAGCTACCTAGCAATGAGGGTCACACATTACTAGTAGTTTTTGTTAACCCCTCCAACTAAGCTGTGTTCACGTCAATACTGCAATGGGTGGGGATCGAACTCACGACCCCTCGTTCGCCTCGATACCTTGGCCATTGTACTATTGCTATACTTAAATTAACGAGGTTTTAGATGAAAGAAGGGACTTTACAATTTAAAATCTCTTAGGGTTAGATAGGGAAGTTTATTTATTTCTATGGTTCTTTACAGTTTTAATAAAAAATAACATCAGAAAAGAACATAATATTTAGAAAGGGGTAGCAATAAAACGAGTGACTGTAAATTACAATTTTCAGTGTCAAAATTAATTAATTTGGGTTATATAATTACTAAGTGAGCGACTGACTGTAAGTGACGAAAAATCAACAGAATAGTATCTTACAAACATTAATTTGAGTTACTTAAAATACAAAATGAGCAGCTTCATAATATTTGAGCGACTGCATTGCAAAAAAGGAGCATCTGGCGGGGCGTTGCGTGGTCACAGTTCTAACCTAACCTAACCTAGCCGTTTCCATTTTGAGTAACTGTTTTGTTCTATCTTAATATTCAAGTTGCCCTCTCTGTATTTCCAGTCGCTCACTTAGTAATGTAGTCGCCCGGATAAAATTTTAATATATGAAATGGATTTATCACAATCCACTTTTTGTAAGCTTGTTCTGGATTTTATTATTAATCAATATTCGTCATTAGTTTAGTTAATTTTTCGCTTACTCAAATTCATACCGCCGCGCTCAAGTTATTAATACAGTATGTCATCATCAGTCGCAAAGCTTTTTTTTAATCGCTCGTTTTATAATTCCCCTTTAGAAAGTAACCGACCAAAATGTCAATGCTGCTCCAGAATCATGGTACAGAACTCATGGCATCAGTATATCCGTCGATGTCCTTACCATCCTGAATGCACACTATTAAGAGAGATTAAGATTTCCGCAAACTACAAATCTCTTTCACTTCCGAGTTGCCACGTGGATACGGTACACATCATATATTATGTCCTAGCAACATTGTCCCAAATCAGTTAAGACTAGACACACTCCGGAAGACAGTCTAGATCTCAATGTTACAGACTGTACGCGTGCGTAACAGATGACGTCCTGCTGCTTTGCTTGAATACATTAAATAACATGGAAATTATAAATGAAAGAATGGAAATAAAAAAAAGGACCAAAAAAGAGAATGTAAGAATCGTAGCTCAGGTTATGTGAAAAGGCGCTTGTTTTTGTTTGTAAGTAATAGTAATAATAATAATAACTTTATTTTCTCACCACAACATACATAAATTATTTTACATTGGTCAGGTTCAACAATGTACATAGATCTCTTATATAATATTGTGGGAGACTGGTGCCCAAGCTAGGCTCGAGGCCTGTGTTTCAGGCCACCAGGATCCCACCCCTTTACAAATACATTTAATAAATTATGTGCTAATCGCGCTGACAGAATGTAGTAAGGAGTAATGTAAGTATACAGCATTTTTACAGTTTTTTAAATTTTACATTTTGTTTTTAATTTTTTAACTAGGTTTAGTTTGTTTGTTAAAAACGTATATGTTAGTAGATGTGTAGTATGTGTATGCTAGTGTGTGATAGTGTGTGTGAAGTAGACTATTACTTATTCCTTCTTACATAATTTCGCGGCAAACAAACGGACGGTAGCCGCTAACTATGCGTACAGCTAGGAATTAGGATCCGTTTTAGTATAACCGGTACTTGTCGGCCTTCCGTCGCGTGCCGCAGTGTCACCGTGCGCACGCGCACATTACAACGTTACTTCGAAGGAACGAAAAAAGTCACGTGCAGGTGCATTCATATGTTCTTTTTAATGTAGATTTTCCCATTTTAAAAACGACTGATTATACAGATAAAATATTAATCATATTTCATAACCTCTACTTCTTCTTCAGCTAAAACTCTACTTTACTAATGGATTATAATCAATATAATCAATTGTTATATTTATTTATTATTATCTAGTAAAAACAAATTAAAATAAATAAATTATTTACACTTACACTAACTATAAATAAAATATTAACAAAAAAACCCCACTAGGAAAAACAAAATCGAAACACTCAGGTGTCGAAGAACTCCTCCATAGGAGGATTATAATTACAGATAATAGTAGAAGTCGAGTTTTAGCAGCTTAGTTTTAAGAGTTTATTTATTTTTGTGAGTATAGATTGCCACATTGCTAATATACAAAAGAAAAACAAGGTTTAGGTTCCATAACAAATACAATATAGCACATTCTTCGATATTTTAAGTAATATGTAATTTAAACATAATAGGTGCAAGCATCCGCTTAGATTAGAAGCCGAGCCCGACATAAAAAATTAAGATAAAAGGCAGATGATAATAAAGCATAGGTCCAAAAATAATTATGTTATGAACATGTACAGAAAGCGAGTAAAAAATAAATTTATCCGCATCGCCGTCAATGGAAAAACCACTGACCTGTTGGTCTAGTATGTACCTAGTTAGTGACACTGACTGCTATGCTGGAGGTCCTGGGTTCGATTCCCACCCAGGACAAATGTTTGCGTGATGAGCGCAATCATTTGTTCTGGTGTCTGGGTGAAATTTATCTATAAATATGTCTGTATTTAACAGTATATAAGTATGTTTATTAGTCGGTTATTACCTAGAACGTACGCTCTGCTTAGCGTGAGACTAGATGGCGTTGTTTGAAAGTAGAGGTAAAAAACTGAAAACGCACATACAATTGTTTACTTCGACATCACGACATACCTACTAAGTGAACATATTTTTAGTTGCATTAACTCCTTTCATTCTTATCCCTAATTTGTTTACCTACTGACTGTAATCATTGAAAGTGATTCCAATCACGTATTTCCCAAGGGCCTCTCAAGTACGAGTAGGTACTTGATGTGCAAGTGGTGACTCTGTCCTATATTTGTAGCAAATAGTAATAGTGCCTAGATACCTATAGTACTTATCTTCAATGTCATTTTCATCACCCTACTAGAATAAGGCCATCACAAATAAAAAACCGGTTCCGTAGAACATGTAAAAAAAGTTAAAAAAAATGATTGCATATACGATTATACTACAAACTTAGTCCAGAAATTATTTTGTACAACTTTTTGTCTTTTTTGTACAAAAACTGTTTCCATCCATGTTCAAAATAATTTTCCTAGGAAGTCCTTATAAAGTTCTACTTTTCAGATTTTTTTCATATTTTCTAAACTTATGGTTCAAAAGTTAGAGAGGACACATTGTGTTTTACTTTTGGAGCGATTATTTCCGAAGTTATTGACATTATCAAAAAATGATTTTAGTAAATCCTTATTCATTTTTAAATACCTTTCCAACAATATAACACACGTTAGGGTTGAAATAAAAAAAAAATCACTTCCCACTTTGTATATAGGGGGGCTACCCTAACGAAACATTTTTTTCCAATTTTTATTTTACCACTTTGTCGGCGTGATTGATACACATATTGGTACCAAATTTCAGCTTTCTAGTGCTAACGGTCACAGAGATTAAGCGAGCGAGGACGGACGGACGGACGGACAGACAGACATGGCGAAACTATAAGGGTTCCTAGTTGACTACGGAACCCTAAAAATAAAATGAAAAAGCTTATAAAAATTGATTACATTAGAGTTTTAAAGATTTCGATTTTCCGCTCAGATAGTCTGTATGTGTTACCTGACCCTGAACATTATGTAATGAAAGAGTCATTGACATTTAATTCATTTGCATAACTATGATAACGCAGAGTAATAGCAACAGAATTATTTCTAAAACCAGTTATATCTGCCTCGAGCTGGTTAGATCCGGATACGTGTGCATTAAGCCGGAAATTTAGGCTCACATCACAATTGGCGCGGTTTTTTTTCTCGTGTTTTCATTTGTTACAATGGGCGATGATTGATGGTGTTTATTTTCTTCGGAAGGGCATTTTACAATGTGAAAATATGTTTGTACGCTTAACTGCTTTACTAGACACATATAAATTCCTACGGACACATCAATTAGCAGACGTCATGGTTAGAAAAAATAATGCAATTATTCTACTTACTATAATGTAATCGTGTACTAACACGTGATACCAATCAAACACTTTTAATTGTAATCATTCTATTGATTACTAATAAAGACAAATAATAACGCAAATATCAAATATTGTGAGAAAATGCTGACATTAATACGATTGTTCGTAAACATTTCTTATTAATCATACAATGGGACTCCATAATTGAGGTCTCGTGTATTGACAGTAAATGTTGTACAACGATAACTTGGATCACGTTCCAAGAACTAATATCCTTCTATCTTTCAAGTGCAAAAAGTATGTAACATTGTTTTTTGATTAGAACCAAATGATTTCTTATGTCCGTGATATTATCGTGAGAAGTGACACGAGATTGTAATCGATGGATTGCGGGAATGACGGAGGTTTTCACGAATACGTAAGAGAGACAATGTGAATATGTACGGCTATCAGACTTAAGCGACTAACTGCTGATAGCATTTTATAATTTTGTAAACATCCAGAGGGATAGTGTGACCTCCCTAACCATAAAGAAAAAACTAGCCACTGACACAACTAACTAGATGAGAAATGTGAAGCACCAGATATTGCCGTACAGCATGGAGCATTGCTACTACAAGAAGCACATTACATCATGGCATATTACAAGAGCCTATTCCCTCTAGCCTTGAAGACACCTTAATTATGATGGACGGGAAGACCGCAGCAGGCAAATTGTTCCAGTCTTTTGATGTATGCGGTATAAACAGCGATGCGAAACGCTTTGACCGTATCAGAGGGGTGTCAACAATGTTAGGGTGGACACTTGCCGTACGCCAGATGATGACAGTGGGTGGCCTGGTGGAAGGTTTTCTGCAGGTTCTACATAGTCAGTTAGTGGAAGATGTTCAAGGAGCCTAGGCTATCGTTGTTATAATGAACTAGGTAATCTTAAAAACTACGTACAAAAGAGTTGATGAGACATTCACGACTGAAAATCGATACCGCATCAGAAATTGCTACCTCTTTCCTAAATTATTCACATATTTAAGCCATCTATGGTAAATTTATTTGGTCCAATAAGTTAGGCATTCGCAATTTAATGGCGGTGTTTAGTGAATGCGATCGGTGCAGCCGGTGCCGGAAGCAATGTGACCACTACAGTCGGTGAAAGACAGTACAATATATTACTAAGCTATTATTAAACCGGGCTGTAACTGTCCTATATTGCAAGTCACAGACGGAGTTACTCGCAATGGGAAATTTAGGCATAGAACTACATACACTATAAAAATTTGGACACTACTTTAGTGAAAATATTAATTATACAGCGCCCTTTGCGTCCAATATAATAACGCACGTGCTGATGGGGTTGCTCCGTTACTGCAGCGCATCAGGCATGTTTGCTGAAGCACACGTGAATTGTTATTACATGGTGATGCAAAAACGGTGTGCATTGTTGGTCCGTTGAGTGCGGGGCAACGCCAATAGCATCCTGTCTATGACAGCAAGCAGGATTGACTGTGTGTTTGTAAACCATTGCTGCAAGGTTTCGGCTGGGCCTGTCACCTTGCAGCAATTATTGTCACAAACTGTTTTTGTTTTTTGTCTTAGTATATTACAAACATAGTTCATAAGCACATTGTTACTAACACTAAGTATGAGTCTTGTTGCTTGAATTAAATGTTTATTATTTATTTATTTACCTGATATTCCCAAATCCCGTAGAATTTTCATGGCTTCAAGTTTATCACAAGTTTTCAAAAAAAACGCTGACTTACTATAAATTTCCTACAATTCACAGAGGAACGTTCAATTCCAAGTTCATGTGCGACACTGCGTTCAAAATGTTGATTGTTCATACGAAACCGATTACCGAAGTTTATCGATTATCGCACTAATTTATAATACGCTGATTAGTGATGGTAGATCTTATCGTGATAATAACAGGCAATAATAAAGGCTTTGTTTTGCTTTAGATATGACACCTAAAACATCGTGCTCGAAATATTAAAAAACAAACTAGAAAACGTTTTACCATTACTAACCTACGCTAAACATGTATTCGGTAGACAATAACTTATTCAAATTATAGAAATACAATGCAGAGAAAATTTTGAATAATGCGAGAAAATACTACAAAACGTATCTAGAATATTTTATTTCATCCACATCTGTATTCAAGTGTAATACGACCAAGGTACGTAACGCATGCATGATGATGCGAACAACCGGCAAACGTGGCACATTGTGGGAACATCGGAAGTCTTCGGAAGTCATCGGTTCCTATGTTTATGAGTCATGCGCGTGACCAGACGACACATAACATAGTTGACCTTGGCCTTCACACATACAATGAACGTTATGGTGATACAATTGTCGTGATTGACAGAGAATGGAGACTGCAGGTCACGGTGGATAAAGATGCTCCATTAAATCCAATTAAAATTATTCCATAATCAGCTGACATGCAGGTATCACCTCAAGCATCTCACTGTTCTGATTGAGAAAGCAAAGTAAAAATATAAAATGCGAAGAAAACATGAATTTGAATATTGATATTATACTGTAATTTGAAAATTATTAAAAAACATGATTATGTTCGGTGAGTACAAGAAGTCATCTATTTACTTAAGCCAAAAATAAAATGAAACTGTTAAACGAAACACAAGAAATAAATATTATAAAGTTTTATAAAGAGCATCAAATAGAAAGAGTGTAGAAGTTTATTGATTGTAGTAATACAACAAATATTTTCTACAACTAACAAAATGATTCTGCTTATAGAAGTCGAAAAAGTAACGACTATTACAATCCTGAATAATAAAACGTTGAAGATCTTACAGTAAAACATCAAAGCATCGACGGGGGTCCACCATGCATGTTTCAAAATCATTGACAACAGGATTTATCGGTGTAAATCCTGAAATTGGTCGTCCCATTACTGGCTCCCCCAAATTGCCAGCATTACGGAACATGTAAAGGGATTGGGGCGAGGACCCTTCAAAGTTTCTACATGATTTGGTCGGGCCTTAGAAATTGGCTCCGTTTAACCCGGGGATCGATTTCGTATGATAGGATTTATTGATTTCAATATTTTAGGTGATTGTCGTGACTACAACTAAAAATTCAATTGCAATTTAACGTTTAAATTTTTATCGAATAAAAATAATCTTTTATTAAGAACCCATTAAATATGAAGCATAATTATTATTTATTTAAAGTTAAAATGTTTAGAGGAGTTTAGTCTTATAAAAACTGATGAAAATCTAACTCTAAACTTATGATTTTTGATTAAAATTCGGTAAAGGGTCCACACACATAAAGATCATAAACATTTAGCTAGTAGGCCTTTCTAGGTCACCTAACCTCTATAAAAGCAGTATTTGTGGGCCCTCTTAATTTTCCATATAGATGGGTTTGGCAAAGGAGATCGGGCCAGTTTTTAGGCAGACATTTTACCTCACTTTACATAAAGGCTGATTCTGGTTAATTTTGTTTATCGCCACATATTCCCGCACGTGGTAAACGTTATCAACTTTTCTGAATAGTGGTGTAGCTATGAAAATGTAGAGGTCGAAAATAAGGTTGAAGAAAATCTTTTTGCGCATTTTGAGTAAGCCTCATCTTATCAGCATTTAAGCAAATGCATTATGTTTTCTTCTTACTACAAGCTGAAATGTTTAAGGAAATAATAATACAGGAAGATTCTGTATCAACAAAAATAAAATACGCTTATAATGATTTAGTGACGGGTAGAGGCTAGGTCCCATCAGACACTCATTAGCCATTCGTTTCCGACATTGGAATCATAAAATACAGTACAACGTTCAAATGCTATGCGTTGCTATTATTTAATTTCCATTTTCCGATTTATGATAAAATATAACGTAAATGTGGATACCGTTTTGAAAAAAACGTTTTCGTTCGACTGCCTCGATGGTCTAGTGGTCGCAAGCGCTACTGCTGAGCATGAGGTCTCGAGTTCGATCCCCGGGTCGGGCAAAGTGTTATTGAGTTTTTCCATCTGGGATTTCTCAGTAGCAGCCCGGAGTCTGGATTTGTGCCCGATTGATGGCAATAGGCTCGCCCCCTATTACATGGGACTTAAACATAACTGGCGAAATGTGGGTGTACTACCAGGTACACCTCTGCCTAGCCCTTCGGGGATTACAGGCGTGACGTTATGTTATGTTATGTTTTCGTTGAGTATGTTGACATGTCAGAATTATTGTTGATGATATTAAGTACATATTTTAGTAGCAGTGTTATGCTTTCCCGGCTCTAGCATAACAAGTGGTAAGTCATGAGTTGGAACCAAAGAAGCAAGCACTTCACGAACTGTTGTTTATTTCAGTAGCGCTTTCATTTCAGTAGTGGCCACTTCATGGGATGACCATGCTATGCTATTAAATGCTTAGTAATTAACACTTGAAATTCAAATGCCTTTTTTAAAACTGATACTAACTGATCAAAAACTCAAATTAAAAATGAACACACTATCAACATTATCTAGTCCGATTTTTTTAAATTTAAAAACCAACCTAGAACTTATATTTGACCTTCTTTGCAACCATCTAAATCAACCGCGTACTAAGAAAGTATTGAATTTTATTTGAATGTCTCTGTAAGGTCGCCACCTCTAAAAATATAGATATGTGCTGGACAGTGTCAAATGCTTTACTAACGTCCAAGCAATTAACTATGCAAATATTGCTTCCGGGAGTGCCGCAAGGATACATACATACAGTTTTTACGATGTTACTTTAAAGGCGAACTGGTACTAACTTCCTAAAGTGCAATATGTAATAATTATTGTCAATTTAATTATAGTACTTGCTTGTTAAATGGTGATTACGTACAAGCTTAGCTTTTTATGTGTTAGGTGTTGCATTATCTTATAGATCTTGTATAATAAAGATAATGATCAAGCCATCATAATAAAGTCACCATTTGGTTAAAATGTGATTTTTTACAATATTTCAGTAAACATACACCATACAAGAGTTCATAGATCATCCTAGTTTGCAATTTTGCGTACTTAGAATTACATTAGCCATTATTTTACACATCCCTTGAACCATAGAGTAGCATGTTTGGTAAAATACTTCAAATCATTGTAAACATAATGACAATCATTCCGCTTCACATACCAAGATATTTATAGACAAACACGATGATTACAGTATGAGCGAAAATGTTCACGACTAAGCAATAAATAAACTGACCAATAACAATTGTCAATTGGGATCACAAAATTACAATCCCGAACCCCACACTGAACAGCTTGTAGAACGGTCCACTGTAAATAGTGTTTTAATGCGTAATAAATAATCTTGCTCCTTAACTAAAATAAGCTGCTAACTCTCAAAATAAAATTAGTTTTAATTAAAAAAATTATCAAAACAAGTACGTGCGCAAAATACGCGCTTGGTCGTGGAGTTGCGGGCACCTACCCGTTAAACCTAACCTAAACTAAGCAAGTATATTATCATTCGTTTGACCGTATCTAACTAAAACCCAATGACAAATGACAGAGTTAACAAGCTATGTATACCACGCATAATCGAATGACAAAACACTACACAATGGTTCCCACAAACTTGACATCCATGACATTATGTTTCACAAAATTTTAACTCTTATCCACTCATTTTGTACACGCTGTACACCTGAAATACAAGCGAATTATATTTCTCACAATAGCGTTGTCCTTCACAATAGGACTGACCGCCTAGTGCTCTCATTGTATGGCAAATTCCAAGTTTTTTTTTGTCATTTCTGTCGATATCAGAAGCGACTTACATCGTAAACGATTTTAATGTTTTGCAATCGGAAGTGTGGACATTAAAAGGTAAATGTTGATCCAAATGTTGAAATCTGTAACCTTGAATTTCACTTTTAATAGTTTTATTGAAGGACGTAATAATAGGAAACTATTTTTGTTTTGTAAAGTTTTAAACCTGAACCATTTAATTTTAAATAAATAAACATAGCCCATGTGTCAGAAAAATACTTTTAATTATGTAATACACAATAATTGTTTTATCTGCCTCAGGCCAAAGTATTAAATTATTTTGACAATAAATTCGCAATTGTTAATTATTGTTTTTATAAAATACTACCGCTATGATGACATTTTGTAAACATTGGAAAATTGAAAATCAAAACGAACTTTTCTTAACAAGTGCTTTAAAGGACTGACTGCAATGGATCGTGAAATTGCCAGTACGTCAACAATGGACGAATTCCTTTCAAAAACGAATTAAAAATGAATGCAGCACTAACGAGCTGCTATGCATTGTGGATTGTTTACAAGACAACCGCCTGTTCACTATGAACCGCGCTGACGGCTGAACTAATTCATTGTTGTGCTCGGTTTTGAGAAAATCTAAAGAAAAAAATGTTGTTTATGCTTGATCCGATTCAAATGCCATTTTATAAAATTAAATATAATGGAATTGAAATGGGATCAAGCGTTGGTAGGTAGTTTGTTGATTATTCTGTTTGCTAATAAACTCTTTAGCTGAATGGTATCAAACCTATTGTTCTTTATTCTTTTATAATGTTGAATTACCTACATAAACACATAGACTTTTCTGTCATTTATAGGTCAGTCGGGCAGTTGTTATAGTAAGTGTGTAGTCATAAGCCTGACAGTCTTACAATCAGTCTAACCTTGGAGTAGGTTTGATGTTTTCAAGTAACTTAGTTGTGTAGGATAGGTTTTATATAATCAAAATCAAACTATAGGTATTTTGGTTGGTCGCCAAGTCATAAGTCATAAGTCATAAGTATTTTATTTCGTAACAATAGGAACATTGTGTTGAAAATTTATAATATAACGAATTGCAAATAAATTAAATTAAAATAACATAAAATTATTATTACATTTAAAATAGATCAAAATTCATTAAAATGTATCGAAACTACGAAACTAAATGAAATTGGATTCAAAATTACTCAAAACATAACTTTAAAAATTTCAATTATAACATTATCATAATCATTATCACATACATATCATTTTCATATATCATATCATTTCATCCAATCCAAGCCAATCCAAGGTCCGACCTCAGCAAGCATGATTTGCATGGCACCATCGTTCAGTTAACCACAAAACCCCTCTTAGATATTTTTTGGCATCCTTTACAATGTAATACCTACGTAAAGATTAAACTAAAATAAATTAGCTCAAAATCCCATTGAAAGTCGTTACAAACTCGCCATATTGGGCCCGACAGTACCTAATGATGATGCGTATTTAAAAGGGCGGCCATTAGTGACCATAAACAATCCCCAATGTTTTAACAAAGCTATAGTTATGGTCAATTGAAGCAAGACTTGCACAACGTTTTCACGTTCAAGTTAGTCAACGAGCTCTTCACTGTAAGTGTTATCTTTTGTGGAGATATGCAGTAGTAGAGTAACAGTTATGAATTTAGGTCAACAATATGCAATTTTGAAATTACCATGAGTTTGAAGGTCTGAAATTTACTGTTTCCTTAACAAGAGCATTTTGGGTCATATTCGCCTCTGCAGTTTTGAGTTCATTCTAGTTCCGGAGGAACATGTAGATTTAGTATAATACTACATTATGGTTGGAGAAGTATAATGATTCTAAAACTTACTCTTGAATAAGTACCATTCACTTAAATTTTGATGAGTAACTCACTAGACCAAATATCCATGGTCTTGTGGGTTGCAAGCTTAATGCTGCTTCTGTAACAGCCCGGAAAGTGAATTTGTGCCTGCTTGGTGGCAATAGGATCTTCCCTTATAACATATAACTTGTCTACAACTGGCGTTATGTGGGTTTACAATAGGTACAACTTTACCATGTGTTTTTGCGTTTTATGTTGTAATATTATTATGTTTTTACTACTGGGTGCCCCGGACAACTTGATTTTGCCTTAAGATTAATTTATTAGTTTTATTGACACTTAATAAAACTAATAAAGAACCAAGTGTACATACTTTTTTAAACCCAAAATTTTAAAAGAATCGGTTAAGCCATTTCGGAGGAGTTTTGTTACAGACACTGTACACAACACGACAATTAATATAAATAAATAATACATATTAGTTATAGGTACAAACATTTACTTTTAATCTGATGACAACAAATAGATCCTAAACAATAAAAACTACAACTACTTTTTATGTAGCGAGTCTCTAATGTGCTGTTATGGAAGAGAATTTTGTGTTAGATATAATTATAATTAGAATTACAACATATAATATACATAGGTATAACCTAACCTAACTTACCATACCTATCCTATAGCGAACCTAACTACCTAACCTAACTACCTTACTGAAATGGATTGATTTTAAAAGATACAAAAATATATAATTTTAAACTGAACTTCTTTGCTGCGTGTCTTTATGTTACATAAAATATATTTAGGTTTCCCGGGCAACTTAGTCCCGACACTAATTTACTAATTTGTATGGTCACTGAAATTGTTTTTTAGTAGATACTTTCCTCACAATTTAGGTATATTTTTTCACAGATTAAGTCGTCTTCTTTAAACTTCCACGAATATTAAAAAAACTGAAAATCAGAAATGGTTGGACTGTTTTCGACTTTTAGTGAGGCTAATAAACTTCATTTATTGTTTTTAGTTAATATTGTACCTTTCACATTATTCAATATAATAGCCAAAGTTTTTAATTTAGCCACTAAACTTTGCATTACATTCGTTTTTTTTCGTAATGGGTTTGTAATTTATTGTGCTTGAATCGTAAATTAATAATTTTATATAAATGCTTTGATATTTTGTTTCAATGCTGTGGGTTAAGTAAATAAAATTTATACACGAGTAGTAACTACGCTTAAACTGTACTTAAAGATTATGCAAACGTGTGAACACCTGGAACATTAATTATTATAGGTAAACATTTTAACGCGCACAAGCATTTTGAATTAGTTTTTTTGTGTATTCAGGTGAACTTTTTTGTTGGTTTGGTGGTAATTAACCAATATATTATGGAAAGTAGTCATTTGAACTACCTAAATTCGTTCTTTTTTTATACCACGTCGGTGGCAAACAAGCTTACGGCCCGTTTGATGGTAAGCGGTTACCGTAGCCTATGGACAATTGCAACACCAGGAGCACCACACGCGTGTTGCCGACCCAAAATTCGTATATTTTAACGATTATTTTAATAGTAGTGAGGATGACCTCGCTACGTTGTTAGAAAAGAAAAACTGTGTAAGTGTTATTTCTACTCGTATTTACCTATGTGTGTAGAATTAGATTTGTTTTTGTTGGTCTAGTAGTTAGTGGCCCTCTGCTTTGCGTAGCTTGGGACTAGTTGGCGTTGTGTGAAAATTGTGTTTATTTTTGTATATTTAATTTGCACATGCTTGTAGCTCTATAATAATAATTTAAATATCTCCTTTCGCCGTCCGATCTTCAGCAATAAAAGATAACTAGAAGTAGCTAATCCTAACAGTCTCAATGTACCTAATCAGACAACTGATTAACGGTAATAAATTACGTAAATGGAAGCGTTATTGCTGGACGATAAAACTACACGACACGCACAAATTAACTTGTTATCTTTTATTTTACCCAAGTTTTAGTTTTGGGTAGATAGGTAAATTTGTCTTTTGTCGTGCAATGCTAGGGTTGGCTCATCATAGTCTAAACAGTTGTACCGTTCATCTGTCATTCATTTTTACAATTTATTATTATTGTATTTTTTTTATACAACAAAGAGTTAATGATGGAATGGTAATTCTCCCACATTAAACCACACACATTCTTCTCACATATCTTCCACATAAAATAATTACCAATAAGTGTTTGATTACAGTAGCTGACAAAAACTGTTTGTTTGCCAATGTTGTTGAAATTCGTTGTAAACTATTTCTTATATTAATTCTTACATAAAAAGTATTTAAATACTTATTGAAATAACAATACTAGTAGGTAAGTTAAAACATTAACAGTTTTTTTGAAAATCCTGAGAGGAACAGAAAAAATGGCAACAAAATTTTTTACTTACCGGGCTTAAGCGCCGCCACATCTTGCGTTTCACTGTCAACCATTTTCACTTCACACACAGCACTGTTTTAAAAAAAAGTTCGTTAAGTTATCGTAATATAGTCGTTTTAGTGTCGTGTGTTGCTCGTGTCCGTGTGTGGTCACCAAGGCAACGCGGGGCAGGAAGTGAGCGTCGCACGCGCACTTCGCCTATGCGCCTGAGACGCGTTGCTCATGGCTTTATATCGCTCACTTGTATACACTTGGCTGCGCCACGGGTTTAGTGTAATATTTTGAAAATATTGGACTAACAAAAACACCAAATAAGACACTACATGACTAACTTTTGCAATTAAAACATCGTTTTCCTCTGTTTTGAAAACAAACTTGAAAATTTTGTTGTCATTGTCGATAAGTCATGCGTTTGTAATCATGTGCATAATCTTACTTCAGTCTAAACTAACTGTTTATGGTTTGCTTTAAAAACATTTTGCGTCAATTCCAATACTACAATATTTGCCAAAGTAATTTTTTACATGGCAACCCTTATACCAGATACAGGTATACAGATTGGTTAATCTTTACGTCGTCAAATGTCTTTTGCTGAAACTTGAGAAGTAAGAATTAATTGTTTTACAAACAAACAACATGATCTACTAACAATATTATACAATGTCAACATAGTGATACACTTGACGCATGTGACGTCACGTATCGACACGAGAGTGCGTATCTGAGTCTGATATTTAACTATCTGTCGATATTCAGTGATGAGAGTAACACAGTATTAAGTTGGTATTTATGAATCAATCAAAATAAAGTGTGGTAAACGAGGATTTCTAATCCTTCTTTAATTATAAAGGCGCTTGATTTAATATTAAGATTTTCCCTCTCAGATGTTGGAGGTATTTCAATAACTGAACATGAATTACAACGGAAAGCAAATGAGTTTGAAAATAACAACATTTACAAACTTTGCTACTATCTCACTGAGAAACGGAAAAGAAAACAAAGTAAGTAACAGTAGAATTTATTCTGACGCACTGCCGAAATGGTCTCATTGACCCCGAGCTGTAACAATTTACAATTCGTCTCCTACAAGAAGAAATAAATAAAATCACTGAGTCCCCCAAATGAGCGGGGTATTGCAAGCTTGAAGAGCGAGCGGGTCCAGAAACATTTAGTTGGAAGCCTTACTGACGTAATTAACAACAAAACAACAGAGTTTCTTTGAACCCGCCGTGACAATTCTTTGTTGTAAGGGTGGCGTTTGTTTAGGCGAGCATGATATTGTATTTCAAATCATTAAAAAACTGTTACTTTTATAATACGTTTTCATCAAAGACGTTACAGATTTCTTAATTCTATCTTATACTATCACGGTGCTACCTAGAAAACTACACTTGAAAGTGAAATAACATTGAGAGTATTTTATTGAATGACCTTTGGTCTAGTAGCTTGTTAGCCTGACTGCTATGCCGGAGGTTGTAGGTTCGATTCCCACCCAGGACAAATGTTTGGGTGATGAGCACGATCATTTGTCCTGTGTCTGGGTGTCATTTATCTATAATATATTATGTATGTATTTATTATAAATGAGTATGTTTATCAGTTGTCTCCATAACACAAGCTTTGCATAGTTTGGGACTAAATGGCGTAGTATGAATGAATAGATGTGGATTTTTTTTCTTTATTTATTTGTACGTCAGAAACTCTTTTCTTTCTAATGCAACGACAAAATTATATGCAAACAATTGCCACAAATTCTTTCAAATATTGTTCGAACTTTTGTTACCAAAATAGCCACTGTTACCGAAGTGACGGTCACGTGTGACACAAATAACCGTTCTAGTTTTAATATTGCACAATAAACTGTTAGAGGACAAAATAATGTGCTATTTCTAGAGAAACATGTTGAGTTTCAGACAGACACAAGCTAGAGAGAACAGTGTAGGTTCTCTCGAGTGCTCGCGTAAAACAAATCACACCATAAACCCGTATTTTTCGAAAGGAAACTTTGTTACTAATTAAATGTTCATCTCGTTAATTCGGCCAGCAGTGACGGTGACAAACGGGAGGGAAGTTAATTCCCTTCCAGTTAGAACTGGCCCTCAGAACCAGAGGCAATTATGCTAAACACAACTGTGATTATCGCTCCGTTTCATATTATACATGTTGTTCTATTTTCTCTTGCAAAAGAAATTGAGAACATGTACTTGTTGCCTCGTCACTTGGTTGTGGAGGTCAGAAAGGCAGTAGCTCCATGTAAAATATATTGTATTTTGCTGCATGTGGTTAGATTGTAAGCCGATCCCAAGATATTTGGGAGAAGACTATGCAAATAATCGACAGCAGATAGTTAACTGCAAAAATTAAAAGTCATTTATTTAAATTAGACTGAGGATTAATACTTTTTAAACGTCAAAAA
Organism: Euplexia lucipara; assembly: GCA_921972225.1. Taxonomy (NCBI): domain Eukaryota; kingdom Metazoa; phylum Arthropoda; class Insecta; order Lepidoptera; family Noctuidae; genus Euplexia; species Euplexia lucipara. The sequence continues at coordinate 438,359 of OV179158.1, forward strand.
GATACTAAAAAATACAAAATTTTAACTCAGTCAAAATTTACATAATACAGTTCTTTGAAGCGTCAGCCCTTTAGCATTTCCTAGTGTGTTTTTTGCCGGGAAGTAGAAGTGGTGGAACAAACTCCCAAGCAATACGTATGTCTGATAAGGTACTCCTCGTCGATTTAGTGGTCACAAGCGCTAGTAGGTTCTGGGTTCGATTCCAGGGATGGGTAAAGTATTTGTAGATTTTCCATCTAAAATTCCTCAGTAGCAGTCCGAAGTCAAAATATATGTGCTGGCAATAGGCTCACGTCTTATTACATAAGACTTAAACATAACTGGCGAAATGTGGATGTACTCCTGATACACCTCTGCCTACCTCCTCTTTATCTTGTATCTTGTACCCCTTCGGGGATTATAGACGTGATGTTATGTTACAATTAACAAGTCATTATTGGTCCGACACGCTCTCTCCAGAGATATATCTATATGACTGGATGAATATATACTTACATATGTATGTTTATCACTTATCTAGTACCTACTCATAGCACAAGATTAGTTTGGGACTAGATGACGTTGTGTTAAAATTGTGGGATATTGATTATAGGTAAATAAAAGAAGAAAAAATGAACAAATAGACCAGATTTAGACCTGTTGGAATCAAACAATTTACAAGGTCAGTCTAGTCAGGTTTTAGCCATACATAGTGAAATGTAGATTATGTACCTACATAATAATTAGTTCGGGGCTGTCCCTATGAATGCAATCTTGGTAAGTACATACATCTGCTTGACACCAATAGCATAACAAACATTTAGTTTTTCCTGCATTATAAATACAGAGGAAAATACGTATTCAAAATTCTAATAATTATTTATAATTTTTTCAAAAATACATTAAGATTATATCACATTTCTGGAAAGTAGGTATTATCAAACTTAAAAAGTTAGCCATTAGCCATTTGAGTATTGTAAAAGATAATTAAGTGCTCGTCACAGTTAACTAGATTTGATAAAATAAGCGAATCTACTATATTTTTTATTTACCTAATAACTGATTATATTTTGATGAACAGGAATTGTAAGATTTTTTGCGATACTGTATTTTATCAAACAGATCAATCATTTTCATACCACGATAATAATAAAGTTAGTATGTATTGGAAATCGCCATTATCTTTATCACAGGTGTTAGTTGGTTAGATGTAGTGTTCATTACCCTCATAAGTTTAATTACTTACAATATCTTGCCCACCTTAAATGGTAAAATATGGTTTAAGAAACTGTATTATGACCTTATGACTTGTAACATCTTTATATGTATTCAGCAAATAAATAAATTAATGAACATTGTTATCAATCACTGAAATGTTTGCGCCACGACAGAAAGTTGTACTACTGCTAGCGGCGAGTTTATGAGTTTCGCTTAACATACTTGTATACTTCATTCCAGTCCGATTAAATCTATAATATCCATGCCTACTAATAATTTATTAAGGGGGAAGTTTTGTATTTTCGTATCTAACAAAAAAACTGTAATCTTAGATCTGAATTTAGATCTTAGCTGACATTATGATAAAGTACCAAAGATCCTTTAAGGAACTATAAAATTAGATTAGACTGTCTTTAAAACTCGCGACTTGACGAGTGAGACGTTTCAAATAGTTATCTGAGTTGCAGACTTTAGCAAAGCCATTGACCGATAGGTAAATGTCTGACAAAGTATTATTATCTATCATTCGTAAAGTGCATGACTTGTTAAAGGACAGTTTAACTATTTACCCAGGACCCGTAGAAATCATACAAAAAGTGAGCAAGCCTTAGGGCTCATGTAGGTAAGTAGACCAGTGACACGTTAGTCTTCAGACAAAACCGCCAGCTTCCTTCAACGTGTGTAGGTACGTTACGAATTTACAAGTACTTTTTTCTTCAATAAATATTAGCTTTAATATTAGCAATTCAACATCAATTACGTCCCTGGAGCTCATTTAACCTTTTGAGCGCTTGGCTAAATATCAGTTGCCAGTTGTTGCGTGCGGCTTTAATATCTACAAATCAATAAAATAATACCTGTAATAAATAAGGAGAAGCAATCGTATCGATTTAAAGTTTTATTGCAAAAATAATATCACTATTTAATACTGGTTGCAGTTGTACCACGCAGTTAAAATTACAAAAATAAATCGAAAAAGTCATGCATTTTCTCTGTCGCAGGAATACAACACAAGTAGTAGAGTAGAAGCACGGAAATATGTGTCGCGAAAAGGCGACACAAGCGGTCAAAAGGTTAAGTCATTTGCAACGTGAGCGCAGACGTACTTCATTACTATTTGCTGTCAAAATGACGGATGCATTACGTTTCAACTAACGTCGCCTTAAGTCGACGGGCTATCGGCATCTGTAGCTGCTGTTATCATCATTGTGTAGCTTGTGGATCACCTTTAGGCTTTGGTCACAAAGTTAGCGGTCGGAGGTGGCAGCGGGCGGCGCGTTTTATTGTATAGATATATATGAAACGTGCCGCACCCTGTGTCGCTGTCTGTGAGGACAGTACCATTTAAAAATAAATGCTTGACGCACTGGCGTCCCGCTCCCACTGTATAGTATCCGTTGCTACAACAACAACTGGACGCAAAAACTAAATGTCAAAGTGAAACAATGACGCAGAAATGTGTCACTGCTTCACAACCTCTTCCGTTTTTTGTTTGTCGGTTAATAAAATCACACACAACGAATTCATTACTTAACTCTTTAGTTTGTCAGGGATGTAAGTCACCCAATTATTACTTAAAACTTAACAAACTAAACTGAGTAAAACTTGTACTAAACAATTGTAATAAAATCTTTCACATTGTGCAATCGCAGTGACCACACATATCGGATTTTGCATAAGTGCCATGCACGCAAAAACTGTAAGAGCTTGTGGTTCCAAAGCTAAGTTAAATTTATGAGTATTTTACCCCTTTAAAGATTAAAGAATAAAAGTCACACTGTAGGTATTAGTAGTCTGTTTGAAACACTTAATTATACGGCTTAATACTAACGCTTTGGGAAATGGCTTTCCATTTTTACCCAATAAGAATTTGTAATTGTCATTATAATGAGTATATTTAGCAGCTATCTACAAGTTTAATTCTAAGTATCGTTTGAAGTATATTGTTATTTAATTAAATATCTACGTTTTCCTATAGTTAGATACTTTAAAGTAGCACTGTCATCATTCATAACATTCATTATGAAAATATGACAATTGTTACTAATAATATAAAACAATACAAGATAATCAAAATCAATAGTCAATTTATTAAAATTAGGCTGAGGTTCAGCACTTTTTGAATGTCAAAAATTATATAAGACAGTCCCCCAAAACGCCCGCTCTTCACCACTTTCTAGCGTTTTTGCTGGTAAAAAGAAGTGGCGGAACAAACTCCCCAGTCACACGTTTGTCTAGTTTGTTAGAAGAACATGAGCTTACACAATTTAAATGAAGTAATTTGCTAAATATTATCTAGCACACAGAGTGATATAGTTACTTTAGTCGATGCGTCTTCCGAACCTCTCCTAATATTCTATTTCTATTCACACACTTCCCACGTAACCAACGCGTAACAATTGCGATGAACAACGTAACACGCGCAAAAAAAAACAAATGAACTACGTCCCCTAATTCCAGTCACATTCTAACCGAACTTATTTGCTTATCTCGAGATATTTGTCACCATTTAACGTCTTTTCCTTAATCAATCTTCCATTTATTTCTTAAGGAAAACGTACGAAAATAATGGCAAAGGAAAATGGTCTCGAAAATCTTGAGTTTCGTCCTTTGTTAACTTACCTAGGTTATATCCGTGTCATAGTTAGGAATATTAATGCACGTTGTCCTTTGAATGCGGTCGGGGTGCAGTCTCTTTGAGAATTGTTTTGCGGGGTGCTGCAGGAGACGGGCAGACTCGGCATCTAAAACTAGTTAAAGTTTATGCAGTTTTCGTTTGTGCTCAGTCGTAATCATACGTGCTAAGCAAAGAGAATTAATTATACGCATGGTATGAGCACTGAAATGTATTTTAACTTTTATCCGCTTCGCTTTCTTTTTTGCTTTGACTAATATACCCTTTCAGATACTGATTGGTATTTTCGTAACGATAGTATGCTACCTATCTTATCAAGACAATGTTAGAACTTTACAAGAGACTGTTTCTGTGACTGTGAAGTCAGCGGTTGGTGACTTTCTCCAGTGTTTCTTCTAAGAGTAGTGCACTAAGCTCATCAATAGTGTGATTTAATTTATCATGCTAGTGATATTATTATAAGATATCCGATTATTAGAAGTCGTGATGTCCCAGAGGTTATGGCGCCTATTTCTCATGCACGAGGTTGTGTTTCCGATCCCGGCAAATACCAAATGATGTGACTTTTATATTTATATGCACTTTCTAAGTTTATCTGAGACATTATTGACATTGGTGAAGGAAATCCTTGCGACGAAACCTGGACTTGTAGTTAATATAAGTCTGAAATCGCCAATCCGCCTTGAGCAAGCGTGGGGATCAATGCTCGTGCCTTCTCTGTTTGAAAAGAGGCTTTGCCTTGCAGTGGGACAGTAACAGGTTGGTATTGTTGTTTGTTTTGTTTGTAAAAAAAATATCATTGACCTTTACTGCATTAGATAGGTAGAAACTACACGCTGCCACCAGCTTAGATCCTTACAAGTTCATGTTGTTATATGCATGTCGTTTGCAGGTAAATACTATGTAGGTACTAAACCTTTCTAAAGAACATCACCAATAAGGTTAGTATTATTCTTAGTCACTTCTCAGATTATGTTAACCTCAAAGATTGATCGTAGTTTACGTTCAATGCATAATATTATGTATTGTAAATGAACGGTCAACACGTCATGACAGGATTTTACGTGCCGCTGATCAGGTGCGTATGCTGATCAGTTCTAAGAAATGACCGCATAAGAAAACCACACTTTATTTAGTAATTTCCATACATAGCTAGGACTCTCGTCTAGTAATCGCGGGCGTGATTGCTAAAGCGATAAAAATTCGAACAAACTCTCGGACAAAATGTTATAGAGTTTTTCTTATCAATAAATATTTAATTATAAACACTAGAAATTTAAAATAAAATATAATAACTATCGCCTAAACATGGCGCCAAGAAACTGTCGCTGAAAACGCTGTCCACTGGAAGTGTACCCAAAAATCTGCTAGCATTCACGTTGTATGGCAATGCTTATCCTTTGACCAAGGTAATAGCCAGCCCTTGGGCCACGTGAAGTGTCAAATAAGAGTCACGTTTTTTTCTCATTTATAGGAATCGGCTGTTTAGCAGCCTGAAGTCTAGATTTATACCCGACTGATGGCAATAGGCTCACCTTTCATGGAACTTGAAAATAACTAGCGAAATATGAATTTGATTATGAGTACATCTCTGCTCAGCCCTGTATAGAATACCTACAGGCGTAAAGACAAAATCTCGATTACATTATGGAAACATGAGAAGCTAGACAGACTTAATCTGATAACGCAATTGTTCTGCTAACGTTAGACATGACAATCATGCATTGATAGTGTCATCAATACATGATTTATTTACAAGCCTATAAGAATTCAATGACCTTTGTACTTCTCTGATTGCACTAACTTTCAAATGATCGCAGTGTTGAGTATGATCAAGAAATAAATATAATAATACCAGCTTATTACTGTCCCACTGTAAGGCAAAGGCCTCTTCACATACTCTGTATGTGAAGGCATAAGCATTGCACCACCACGCTTGTTCAAGGTGGATTGGCCATGTTTGACCTTTTCCCCACGATGTTTTCCTTCACCGATGTCAAAGATATCTAAGATATTCTTAGAAAGTACATAAATGAATTGAAACTGTACTCTAACTGTAATTGTACTTACCTGGATTTGAACTCTCTAGGCCATCACAAAATATGAAGGAAATATGTCATTACAATATTAGACTTGCCTGTTGGTCTAGTAGTTAGTGACCCTGACTGCTATGCCGGAGGTCGTGGGTTCGATTCCCACCCAGGACAAATGTTTGTGTGATGAGCACGATCTTTTGTTCTGTCTCTGGGTGTAATTTATCTATAAATGTATGTATTTAGAAATATATAAGTATGTTTATCAGCTGTTTATAGTACCCATAACACAAACATAAACTTGGGACTAAATAGCGTTGTGTTTAAAGTTGTGGAATATTTATTTAAGCCTTATTGCATCATCAACCAAATGTTCACTTATTTCTCTGCCTACCTTTTGTTCTACATCTTTGACGGTCGTTACGGGTAGTTAGAAGTCTGAAATTCAAAAGTAAAATCCGACAATCAGTCTACCTACCGTATCATCCGGTTACTGGGTTTGGACCTAAGAATAAGATCTAATTTTGGCATGGTTACTGTTAAGTTTTTACGATTCGTTAATCCATTATTAATATTCATCAATTGAATTCGACCTGAATCATATTAAAGAGCAACTATATTTTTTACTATTTAATATAGATACAGAACTTGATCATGTTTATTGTCACTTAAAAAAAATTAATATATCTTAACATCATATAATAAGTACCTACGAGTAATCAATAAATCCTCATTTCCACTAACATTGCGTTATACACATATATGTATAATTATGTTTACATACATACTTTTAATAAGATATCTACAAAATAATATTGTATACAAAACAACAAGTAACATCTACCAATACCTACTTACTACCACTTTTTATTAACCGAGTTCCATTGAGCTCTTATCTAAGCCTTTTGTGTTAGAAGGAATAAATTATAATAACGATATATGAACATACATATAACCTAACCTAACTCATCAAACCTATCATATAGCGAACCTAACTACCTAACCTAACTACCTTACTGAAAAGCATTGATTTTGAAAGATACTTGAGCCATGTGGCAACCACTATAGGAATACTAGTGAGTGGTTGTCACATGGCTCTTAGTTATTTAGTTCTAGGACACACTTACCGGTTTCCTTAAAATGTTTGCCTCCACCATTTTGGGAAACATATTACACAAAGTAAAGAGCTTGTTTTTGAACGGACGACCCACGACACATCAGTTTTATGTCGTCGCTGTTACGTCTTAATCTATACTTCTGTAGTTCTGTACATATTTTATAAAAAAAAAAAAAAAATATTCCACAACTTTTAACACAACGCCATTTAGTCCCAAGTTAAGCTTGAGAGCTTGTGTTATGGGTACTAATCAGCTGATAAACATACACATATATTTCTAAATACATACATATTATAGATAAATTACACCCTGACACAGAACAAATGATCGTGCTCATCACACAAACATTTGTCCAGGGTGGGAATCGAACCCACGACCTCCGGCATAGCAGTCAGGGTCACTAACTACTAGACCAACAAGCCAGTCAAAAAAGAAAAAAAAAAAAAAAAAAAAAGGTAAACTTTGTTAGTCTGTGACGTTGTAGGGAGCAATCTCTTAATCTACTTAACCGATTTTGGAAATTCTTTTATAACAGAAATCCACATTATTTATGACTTTCGAAGGTTATTTTTTATTTCCAGAGCCATTTTTTATTCCAAGAGTGGTGACGAGATGTTAAAGTTTAAATGCACGCGGAAGAAGTTGCGAGCGAAGTACTTCTTCTTCTCTTCTTCTTCTTATCGTGTGGTTAGACTAACCTGGTGTCAGAGTTTTAATGCCGCCCATGGGCCTCTGACTTGCTCTGAATATCTCTCTAACATGCCATTTACCGTTTTTTGAAGCGAGTGATAATTATACAATACGCACATGAATCCGAAAAGTCAGAGGTGCTAGCCTCTGATTTGAACTTGGGACCTATGATTTGGCAATCCGCCGGTCACACCACTAGGCTATCACTGCTTAGCGAAGTACTAGTAATGTTTAAAAATTGTCAATTTACTTACTCATAACCAATAACACTTACTACAAGATCAATAGAACATTCATGCATTCAATTTATTCAAATAAGGCTGAGAATCAGAACTGTTCCAACGTCAAACATTCATTACAGAAGGTAGTCCCCCAAAAAATCCGCCCGATTTAATAATCATTCGATTTACCTTTTATTGAGGTTTTAATTTGGTATAACTTTGCGTTTATTATTGAAAGGGTGTGTCAAGTGCAGGGAAATCGAAAACAATATTGCTAGCTCGTGGATACTTAAGTACCTCACGCTGTACACTCAAGTGCAATCAGTATAACATCTTAATCTATTAATAGAAAGACAACACAATTATTCAATTTTATTTATATTGTGCGCGGCTGTTTACCTTTCTCATCTTAACCCTGTTTACCTTTCAGAGGTCGGCAGAGGTTCACATGACTCGCAGGTAATAGTTACAGGAAGTATAGAGTTATAATTTTAGTATAAATTATAATTAATCAGTTCTGCGTTCCCGTTTTAAGTTAGAAGATAAGAAAATTATATTAGCTCATGTTTGAGTTTGATACGTGTATTCAGGGGTTGTCAGACACGCATAATATGTTGGCGTCAGCGATGGCTGAGCGGTATGGGCAGTGGTGGACTATATCAGTGGTTCCGTGATACCAGGTACATAACGTTGAATAATAATCTTCATTGCAGTAATAACCTCACTTTAATAAAAGTAATCACAATACATAACTCAGATAGGCAAACAGACAGTTTCGCACTGGACTAGTGTCTTCGTTGGTGTCTCAAATCCAACTCAGCTCTGCCTAGCTTCCACTTCCCAACACGACTCCATCCACGTGACATCGCTCGCGCCATTTGCTAATGATAGCTGACGTCACGGCGTTTACCACAGACTCTGTACTAATCTTAGATAATATACCTCTAGATCGAGCTACCGCGTGGCCGCACATGCGACAGCAATATAAAAGTTCAGTGTTGCTATTTCTTAAAAAAGCCCCAAAATACAACCAAAATTCTACTTAACTGCGGGTTCCAATTTTAGCACTATTGTAAATTATAATTTACGTATTCAACGTGGTAATAAGAGTGTAGAAGTATCCATGTGTGAGAAAATATAATTTCACGTAAAATACCTACTTTCAATCTTACCTTGATTCTCACAAATAAAATACACTACTACCAGCATGCGTAGCATGAACACATTGAACACCGAAGAAACGGCCTTTGTCTACAGACGAATCGGCAAAGTGACAGATTATATAGACAGGAACCTCAATCTGTCAAATTTCTTTCAATAAACCTGCCTGCGTAGCATGAACACTTAATTTCTTTTCTTCCGAGACACGACAAAGACCGTTTCTTCGGTGATCATGCTACGCGTGCTGGTGAAGCTTGATGTGTGTACATAGAAGTAACTCTTTAGAAGAACACTACATTATTTTTTCGCGTGTTATTTATCATTAAAATATATTGAGGTATGGCTGACATCCAGTGTGACATTGACATTGCTGTATAATAACTATTGTCCTTTAGACAAAACCAACTTATTTTGAAAATATCTAATTTTTTGTTTATACTTAACATTTATTTATAAAATGAATTCTTACTTCCAAATATCTTTAAGTACCTACGCGATTGCCTTCAAGAGTAAAACTTAATGATTGTCGAAAGGGCTCTGTTCGTTCGTACACATGTTCACTTAAACTTAAAAATAAGGGTTCGCCCACAAATTTGTGTGTTTAGCCACCATAGATTTATTTGATTATTATGCCTACCTTTTGAACATTAGGCCTGACAGTTAAGGGAAAAGATTTGAAACGTGTAGCAACACTGTAAGTAAGTATTCCTAGGTTATGTGATATAAGAAATCAAGTTTATTTTAAGAAATCTTCCATATTTTGGTCTGAAAGCCATGACAATAAAAGCGCACAAATGTATAAATTCAATAATCATACAATAACACAAACAGTATTGAATACTTACGAATGAAAAGAGATTTTGTTATTGGCCTTTTCTGAGCGGCTTTTACAGCCTATTATACTGCATCCTCCCATCGTAGCGCATTCACCATACACTAAACACTTATCTAATAGAGTCTATTTCTCATTAAATGACTTAAACTATTACAAAAATTGCAAAAACCATCCGAAAACTTAAATTAAATCGAGCATAATAATATACGTGACAGTGACAGCACTTTGTTTGGCTAACATTCAAAAGTTAGCCATGCAAAAATCCGGCACGCCGTAAGGGACAGAAGATACGATGCTTTGTCTCAATTTTCCTACGAACTTTGTATTATTGCGTCTCACTTCCACACTTGACACTGTAAATTGGGCTACGTCTAGAGGTATATAGTCTAAGGTACTAATGTAATCAACATAACAACTTCTTATTTCTGAATATCGTTCGCCACGACACATACATTTTTGCATAATATTATAGTTTTACATAGTTAGAAGTCCGATAGGCAGTTGGCATGTATACGTTGTATACGGTTGTAAGTATTCGAGTCCGGCTAGACTCGAAGCCAACCTCAATATAAAAATCCTACTTATCTATATATATAAAAGAAAGTCGTGTTAGTTACACCCAAAGAGATTTAAAATACTATAGAGCGGGCATGTCAAGGAAATGTCATAGAAAAACTTTGATCCCATGTCTCAGTAACGCCATCTAGAATAATATATTATGAATATTGGAGCGGCAGCGGAGCGTACTACAAAAAACTCATAGACTTGTATCCAGCAGGACACACTTTTTTGGACGAAAATTTTGTTCGTGATGTCCGGTCTATAGGTATTGAATGTCTTTGGTTACACCATTAAATTTATAACTCAAGAACGGTTAGATCAATTTGAACTATTTTGGTCTTTTTGGATTTGTCTTTGTCCGGAATAGCATAATAATTAATAAAAAACATGAAAAGTCCTCGATAAAATAAATATCAAGAATATTCGTTGTCTCAAACATTTTTCAAACGCAGCGCCATCTTGGATGACATGACAGGAGTCAAACTTCCCAGTTCATTATCAGGTGACAATTTGACATTGACAAGTCTTAAGCTAAACCTAAGAAGGTAAGGCTGTCAATGTCTCTACGTTCTGAAATTTATTTGGTTACTAAACATAACATAAAAAAGTCTTATAGGTATTTCAGAAATCAATTTAGGTAATTATCAATGGCGACAGAGACGAACTTTTATAATTGTATGCAAATAGAACTTATTTTACTGTTAGGACTTTAATTAAAGTAGACCGGGAAAACTATAGGTATAAATTGTATGTAACATTAAATGCAATAGTTCAGTTTAAAGTTATGAATATAGTATGTATTTTTTAAATCAATGCATTTTAGTAAGGTAGTTAGCTATAGGATAGGTATGGTCAGTTAGGTTAGGTTATTATACATGTTATAATTTTAATTCTATCGAACACAAAATGTTTAAATAAGATCACAGTAGAGACTCGCTACATATAAAGTAGTAGTAGTTATTATTGGTTTGGATTTATTTGTTGTCGTCTTATTAAACGTATGTAGATATAATTATCTAATATACAAAAAATTGATAAGAGCAATAAATTGACTCTAAGGCACAACGAAGTTTGCCGGGACAGCTAGTATTATAAATGCGAAAGTTTGTGAGTATGGATAGATGGATAGTTGTTTGTTACTCTTTCACGTAAAAACTACTGAATGGATTTTAATAAAATTTGATATGGAGTTAGCTGACACCCAGGATTAACACATAGGCTACTTAATATCCCTATATTCCTACGGGAACGGGACCTACGCGGGTGAAACCGCGAGACATCTGTTAGTAATAAGTAATAATAAATATTCCACAACTGTCACACAACGCCATTTAGTCCCAAGCTAAGCAGAACTTGTGTTATGAGTAGTAAACAAATGATAAGCAGACATATACTTTTGTGAATATATACATATTTTAAATAAATTAGACTAGACAACATCTGTGTGTCTGTGTGCCTTGAATTATCACAACTTATCAATAAAACTTAAACAAATGAACAATAAAACAGATAAACACATTGTACGGATTTCACTTTATCTGATGCATTATTATTCAATTGAATGCTGTTGATCCCAAATGCAATTATTGCTTACATTCAATAGTAAAATTATTAATTTGGCCATTAGCAATATTAACTGATATTTAAACCCAATTGATATTAATGTGTGGTCATTGAAATGAGATTAAAGTAAATAAATACGTAACGATAAACCAATAATTTTGTGGAACATTTATTATTCTATTGGCAGGTATCAGAATTTCAGAGCCTATGCGAACGTTAATAATGTGCTACTAAGGACTTAAGCTGTTAAGCCACTTTTTTATGCAATTTACTGCCAAAACATCTACGTTGTACAAACGTGACGTTATTATGAGTCATATATACATATATAACCTAACCTAACTCACCATATCGATCCTATAGCGAACCTAACTACCTAACCTAACTACCTTACTGAAATGCATTGATTTTGAAAGATACAAATTACATTATTTTAAAGTCACATACTATGGAGCGTGTCTCTATGGTGCTTACAATACTCAAATAGGTAGTAGTTTTTGAAATAGTAGTAGTCAAAGGTAATAATTTAATCCGATTGTATAACATCCATACATAAACAGTCCTACACTTTTGGTGATGTTCATATTCATATTCATTTATTTACGTTATACAAGGTAAACAAGATGTTAACAGAGGGCTTAGAGCTAAGAACCGTTGTAGACCCTGTAAGGGCACAGAAAAATATTGTTAAATACTTAGCAATTAAATAAAACCTAAGTCGTAGAAAACTTAAATTTGAATAAAATTATACATGAAAACTAAATAATTATACATAGTTGCAAAACAGTTAATAACAATAACATAAATAATTCAATTAACGATAGCAAAATAAATAAAAAATAAAATTAAATTGTATTAACTTAAATTACTAATTTAGTAACATTATTTTATACACTTATTTAATGAGATCATATTACTACCTATAGGTTACAAATTTTCAATTAATAGAGAATTAAATTGCAATTTATAGGTTCAGTAGGTAGCATTTTATAATTTAATTGAATAATTTACACACACATGTCATATATTTAGGGATGTATTTATTTTAATTATAGACTTTCGTTCAAGTATTCATTCACATTATAATACTCGTAGCTTCTGTTTAATAGAAATACTTTTAATTTTTTAATGAATGATCTATTCACATTAAATAAAAAATAAAAATGTGTGTTAAATAAAATGATGAATGTGAATGATGAATGTGTGTTTAATGTGTGTTAAATATGTGTTAAATCAAATCGTTTATTGCTAAATCCATAATGTACACAGGTGGTAAATAAAAAAATATAGAAACAATTATGGATCTAAATTTGTAAATATGTAGAGAGGAAGAGCGCTTTATTAATTTACTATAGATATATAGATACTAAGGACTAAAGCTGTTAAGCCACTTTTTTTGTAATTTAGTGCCAGGACATCTACTTTATACTAACGTGTCGTCATTATATCTACTCCAATCGCAAAAATGTCTGACTACAAGTAAATGTAGCCAGAATTGTTAGCTTTTATGTGATAAGTGTATAGGTATTTCATGTTGTAAAATTTCAAATTTTTGGTTTTAAATTGTTTCAGTGCCATCACTAGCATAACAAAATCTGCCATGTGTCCGACTGTGTCAATCAAAAGCTATGGTTTTTTTTAGTTATTTTATAGGTACTTGCTTTTATAATTCACTTTACACTTTAGTAGAATGTTCTATGTCGGGTTCGCCCCTAAGGGTCAGCTCACACCGAGACGTGGCGTGACGCGACGCTGCGCGCACACTTTATAAGATCGATCACTTGACTCTTTGAGTCGCTCTTTTAAAGTGTGCGCGCAGCGTGGCGTTGCGTCGCATCTCGGTGTGAGCTGACCCCAAGACGACCCACTGACCCTAAATTAAAAGAAAAAGAATGGAAGAGGCCTTTATCCAAGCCTTATTACGTGTTAAGTAGCATCCTAATGACATACCTAATATCTTACATGTTGATAATAGACACGAGACACCTACAAAATTGCATTACCTTCAAATGATGTCTTCAGAAAAAAAACTCATTCCCCAATACAAATAAATTACTGCAGTAAACCAGTCGTAAGTAAACATAACACTTCAGAGTCAGATTTACACAGATTCGACTGTAACACTAACATTTCCCACAAGCGTAAACATTAAAATCTCATCGGAACTGACCCATCACAGTACCGAGTCATCAAAGCAACCATTTTACGACCGTGTTAAGTTTGAGGGTAAAACATCCCTTGTTGGTCGTGAGTGTCGACTGAGGTCCGACTAAATTGGATAAACTGAAAGATGGAAAGAAAACATAATCGTCTATTTACCACAGAACTTTGAAAATAAAAGGTACCTAATAGAATTTTCGAGGATCTTAATGGTAGTAAATTATCAGCTTCTTGAACTTATACTACCTACTTTATTTTGGGGTCGGCGGGCGCAGCTAACTTTCTTGTTACTTATACTTACCTACATCTTTTACAGCCGTCAGCTCAATAAAATCTCCTTCCTAGTCATTTATTATATTCTTTCACACAATCCGTTCATTGTTTTTTCATGTTTCAATGTTAGTTTGTTTAGTTATTAAAACTGTACTAAAGCGAAGTTAATCCCATAGGCTACCTTGGTTTGTTGAAAAATTAAGACACAAAATAAAAATATTTAGTTCTGAATTAGATATTTCTTTTTACAATTTGTATATTAAAACACAAGAATTTTGTCATGTTTACTAAATTTAGAATAATACAATACTTGCACACCTTAGGTAATGACAGTGTTCTTTGAATTTATTCGTAATATCTCTCAACTCTTGTCGATCAGAAATCAAAGCGCGTCGTATTCCACATTACATTATCAGCAGTGGCACTGGTGGTTGTGATAATGTTAAGAACCATTTTGTACATTCTCATCACCAATTATTATTATCGTTATTGCCGTAAAATTTGTTATTAACTGGCGTCTCGTCCCTACTTGGCGCGGGTACAACTTCTAGTTTCAAAACATTTCTGTTGTAAATCTAAGTTTAATATTAATATATTTAACACACAAACTTTTCGGAATAAATTTTCCAAACGGTGGTGTAAACTGCATCCAAATTCATGAAGAAAGTTAAGAAGATGGCGTGCACACAAACTTTGTGTAAAGACACGTATGGGATTTCTTTCGCTGTATTGCAGTACTGCATGTAGACATGGTACCGACGTGACGAGGTGGCCGAGAGGTTAAGGCGTTGGACTGCTAATCCAATGTGCTCTGCACGCGTGGGTTCGAATCCCACCTTCGTCGATAGAGTTTTTGTAGTTTTTAGATAAGTGTCTTGTAGATTACACAAGCGCAACTGCTGAGAATGAGGTCCCAGGTTCGATCCCTGGGTCGGCAAAAGTGTTATTGAGTTATTCCATCTGGGATTTCTCAGTATCGGCTCGGAGCCTACATTTGCACCCGATTGATGACAATAGGCTCGCCCCCTATTACATGGGACTTAAACACAACTGGCGAAATGTGGGTGTACTACCAGGTACACCTCTGCGTAGCCCTTTGGGGATTACAGGCGCGACGTTATGTATGTAGTGAGAAATACAGACGCCCTTACATCAAGCTATACCAAACTGTCAAATTTTCTCAGTTGAACATGAACTTTATTCTGTTTGTGATAAAGTTAAAACACTAAAAAAAAAATAACACAATGGGGTAGCTGGAAATGCCAGCCCCTGTTCATAGTTATACCGATGTAAGTTTATGTTTACAAAAAAATCACGCGGTCTATTTTATTATCATCCCTATCTTTTGAATCTTGGCTTTAATCTGAGACACTTGATCTGAGACTGACTTCCTGAATACCAGTTCATTACAGATACCAGATTACATATTTTATTATTATGTCTTGTTTCTGTCAGTCATGATCAATAAATTCGGCGCTGATAAGACAATTTGACTGACGAGTCTTATGAAATGTCTGCAGGACTACTGAGGATAACATTAACGGTAAATCTGACTGAATTGTGATAAGATAGCATGGTTGGCGCAGTGGAAATAGGATGCTGCGCTGTGTGTAGTGGATACGATTTCCGCTCGGAACAAGTATTTGTATGGGCTTCTAGGTCTATACACCCACAATACAGGAAAAAATCGTAAAACGGGGCAAAGATTAAAAAAAAGATATAAAAGCAACTTAAATAACTTATAATATGCCAGTTACATTGAGGATCATCTTTTTGAGCAATTAATTTGCTTGCTATAGTCACACTAATAAATTCTTTTTAAAATAAAAGCGGAGAAATAACAAACGACTTCGTAGATTTTTCAAAGCATAGATCTATATTCCCCGGCAATACACAGAACGTGATCTCAGTCTTTACTTTCCTTTAAATTGCATTTTAGCTTTTACCATTTTCTGATCTTGTAAGATTAAGAAATCCTGCTATCAACTGGGAATAAGAAAAGTCGCGAAGCTAGACGGAAAACATAAAATAGTTCTGTCACAAAGATCTCGGTCAGCGGCGTGACACGTCGCCTCCAGCCCCCACTGGGCCCCGGGGCCCCGGGACCCCAGGGCTATCACGTGCAGAATGAATACCGACACAATTATTTCTTACTTTATTCACAGATGAATCGCAATAGTAGATACTTACAGCCTACGTTTTATCGAAGTGCTGTAAAGATTGTCGTTGTGATTGTTGTGGTGTGCTATGTGATACTTTTGCTCTTGGTAAGTGTTTTTGAGCAGAGTTTAAACGTAACCAATGAGTAATCTAGATGTGAGATAATGATGATATTAGTAGTTAGTGTTATTGAGTTTTTTAGTTGATGTAAGTGATGATGATAATGATGTAATGTGAGTAATGGCTTTTTTAAATTGATAAATGAGATTGATTTCAGTAAATGGGTTCATACAAACACTATAAGATGATGAGGTCGGTATTTCGCTATCTCACTACTCTGAGAAGAAACACCGAAATAAACTCAGAGGTCACAGTCTCCTTTAAAGTCCAAACATTAACTTGGTCAGATTATGGTCTTTTGAGGCTTTAACCACGCAGATAGAATGAGCTTGTCGCATAATAATACCCCGTCGACTAAAGTTAAACCATGCTTACCGAGGCCTGTCCGTGGAACAGTGACCGTCGACCGAGCATTATATAATATACCGAGACGGATTACACATAATAAAGTGCTGAAACCACGTTCACTAGAAGATCTTTGACAGTCGAAGTCAAATCATTTATTTCAATTAGACCGTTAAAAGCCACTTTTAAACGTCACTCTTTAAAATTTAAAAAAACAATAAGAAAATGATTCTAGTTGTGCCATCCAAAGGCTAGTTTCGGGTCAAGTCGTTACGAGTAGTCAGAATCCCGAAAGTTTGACTACCACTTTTCTCATCGTGTTCCCCAGTACGTAGTAAGTACCTAAGTTGAGTTGTAGTCAGATGGGCAGCTGTGCCATCTAAAATACCGGTATTCAGCTGTATCTTTATAGATTGGAAGCCAACCTAACATAGTTGGGAAAAGCTAGGCCGGTGATATGTGAATCAGGGTGGACTATACCACAGGACGGATGTATAGGGTGACTGGTTATTAGTGACCGATACTTAAACACGTGATTTCAATAAACTTTCCCAAAGAAACTTTTTTATACACAATAACTTATAATACAATAACATAACAATAACGCTGTTTGAAATTCCCGCGATCTATCAGCTAATAAGTCTGACCTCGGGAAGGGCTAAATCTACTAGTAGTAGTAGCGTCACACGCTCCCGCGCCACCCTCACCGCTCCCTTTGTGCAGTACTGACGTAATTGAATTAATTTAAAGTTAATGAGTATAAATAAAGTTTCTTTGGGAAAGTTATTCGTATTCATGAGTACAATCACGTGTTTAAGTATCGGTCACTAATTACCAGTCACCCTATATACATCCTTAGACCATGTACGACTAATGTACCTGACCATATTATTATTATTAATTAACTTCATTTTAACCTTTCAATCGTGTCAATTAGATACACCGGTGTCCTCTTGGCGTTTAATGAATTAATATCAGTTTTGTTTTGTACTTGACATTGTTTATTTTAACTTATTTAATAATTTGCACAATGTAAAAGCTGTGGCTGATCTCATTAATGTATCTACCTACAGCCTCTTTTATCTGTACCTACTATTCATAACACATAAAGTTCGGTTTCTGATTCTGAATAACGTGTGCCTTATATTATGGTACCTATCCTGGCAGTTTAATTCCAGGTTCACCCCTAAGTCGCCTGTTGCATACATTTCTTGCTCGCTGCGGCTTCGGAGCGTGATATTTATGAAACAAGACAGCATCGAGCGCCGACGTGTTCACGTCTAACTTTTCTACGTGGCACGGATTTTTCCCTCAGCCGTCCTTTTCTTTTTCATTTCCAGTGGTTTTCCTGTATATCTTTGAAACAAATTAAAGTGTAATTTAACTTGCATAAGACTACAGGCACACTATAAGCTATGTACAGACGCCAGCACATCAACCTACCCCAATGTATCAAATTTCTTTGATAGGTTTTCAACTAAATTAAGTTATTCTAAACACAATAAGGTTCATGTTCGATTGGGAAAATTTGACAGTTTGGGGTAGGTTGATGTGCTGGCGTCTGTACATGCACTACTAAACTACTAAAGGGACCAAATTGTCAGAAAGTTGAGTTCAAAGTGTAGATCTATGAAACCCGAAAACCCGAAACCCGGCAAATAGTGACTTAGACTCGCCTGCCAAATCTTTCGTGACCTACATTGTAGAATGCAATAAATAAATAATAGTAAAATTAGCTTATCATCCAAAATAATACATAGACATTGGTTGTGCGCATTGGTAAATAACAAGATACATAAAAGTTAAAAGCTACAAAGCGGCAATAGGCTAAGTCGTCGGCCTGGCTATCGAAAGATTGTGAGTTTAATCCCCACCCATTGTACTACTCCACATACAAGCATATTTAGTCTGATTTGAGGGTTAAAAAGATTACTAGTAATGTGAAACCTACATTGCTAGTAAGGTTTTGAAAAAAAATCAACATAATAATATGGACCCTGTCTCTTAAACCAGAAGACCTTGAGTACCTAAATTGAGTATTGAACTATCACAATAGGCAATTGTGGCAGACAGACAAAATTGTACCTCACAGAGCTTTAACTGATTAGAATCGCAACCACTATAACTATTTGTTACCTTCTCTTGCTGTGCTGTGTCACACTATTCTGTCGTCTACTCAAACTGTCTTTAATTCTATATTCTGGGTCACCAAGATACAGGCTGTGCCTAGTTTGGGGCCCACGGCTACTTCTACTATTCTGCTGTTCTAATAATGCTCTTTCTTAGTGTTTTCTTCTATGTATTTTCAAACTTGTGTGTGCCAATAAATTGATTTGAAAAAAAAAAAAAAAAAAAAAAACTAGCAATCTCTAGAATCTCTTAAAATACAAAGAATAAATATAGCCTAACGTACCATAGAACAGTCCACACCGTGCCGTCATCAATCAATCTGTCAACCACTGTCCGCATGTATATCCTGGGGAATCACTGCGTTATTACAATAAATTACCGTGTCTAACAGTTGATTGATTACCTAATAATCGTGGAACTATCTGTGGTGTATTGCTTTATTGAATTTGGGGGATCTTAAGACATGATCATCTATAGATTGAATTGTGTTTTGATAAATGTATCTGAGAAAAGCAAACCGAGGATCATGACGAAGATACTCACTTGAAAACAAAGAGATTTAAAATACTATAGAGAGGACACGCGAAGAAACGTCATAGAAAAACTGTGATCCCATGTCTCAGTAACGCCATCTAGCATAGTGAAGCAAGTTGGAGCGGTAGCGGAGCGTACTATGCGTTTCAAATGAGATTAGGAATGACTTTGCGCCATGTTGTGACGTCATAGCTGTCAATTCGAATAAATTGGGTAAGATCAGCATAACAAGGTTTTTTTTCTTAATATAATATAATTTATTTACGAATTACGAACGAATAATTTTCTAAATTGTACTCTCAAAGTATTTGTTTACATTGGAGATAACCTCTCAAGCCCTCCCATGCAAGACAGCGCCTCGTTCATACATTTTCGAGCAGTCAGGGAGATGAAAACAAAAACAAATATCAACAACAACAACAAACAACCGTGTAACAAACAGAATTAATAAATAAAACGTAAGCACTCCACAAGACTGATTAAAGATTAATTTAAGACGTTTTTCATTTTCAGTAACTTCGACTCAGTAAAACAAAAAAAAAGAAAATAATTGATACGCGATTAAGGTTTCGTTGTAAGCCGTACTTTTCAAGCGACATTTGACAGATGGAGGTCATTGACGTTCCTATTCTTATTTGAAACGCATAATACTAAACTAGAATCATCGACTTGTGTGCAATCGGACACAAGTATCAGATGAAAACTTTGTTCGTGATGTCCCGTCTATAGTAATATTGAATATCGTTGGCCCAGATTTAGTCCAGTTACAACTTGATGACAGATCTTTTTTTATTAAAGACTAGCAGACGTCACGCGGTTTCACCCGCGTAGTTCCTGATCCCGTGGGATTACAGGGATAAAAAGCCTATGCCACCCGGGAATAGTGTAGCTTTCCCTGAGTGCAATATTTTTTTAAATTGGATCATTAGTTCTAAAGATTACCCCCTACATTCAAACAAACAAACAAATTTTACCTCTTTATAATGTTTATTAAAGATCGAGAGACAAACTGCTTAATTTGCGGGTCACTGGAAATAACGACAATACTTTTTGTTATAGGTGACACTGCTAATGTTCGGTGGTCAAATTTAATTGTAACGAAATGTAATTCTGTACCCCAAGAGTTGATTTTTTGTTATAGTATCCGATCTTTCATCGACGTCCCTATCAACTTATATATTACAAAGATTATGGAGAAATTCACAAAAACAACTAAGTTAAGAATATTTTTTTCTCGTGGTGTCGTTTTACAAAATTTACATTGTGTAATACAAAACACTGAAGTTTCTTTATTTCATTAATGAAATGGTCTTATTTCGCTTTTGATTTGATAACACACATTGTTTTAGGAAACAATTGCTTCAAAGCATAAATTACTTCTATCATTAAACGCAATAAGTGGGTTCCCGTGTTTGGGCGCGGCCATATATTTAGTGACCGAACAGATTTCTGCTGAGCGCTTTCCGAGTCCTGTGATTTATGGAAGTGCTTTACTATTGTGTTTCAAGTAACAATTTTATTTATTTATCTATATTATTATATACTGTCTTTTTGGCCTAGTGGTTAAGGTTTACACTTAGTGTGCCACACATAAGCAAGGTTTGTATACTATTATGTACTTTTTAAATTTTCTCCTAAGTTTGCCACGAGCTATGCTTAAGTCTCTCTGAAGAATAAAGCAAACTAAAGTGGCAGTGGGCTGGCCGTGTCTGTTGAAGAACTAAAGGCTGGTGAAGCAGACGAGAGATTATTTGTCTGAATCTTTATCAGGAGAGGAGTCGTCTGCTTCACCAGCCGTGATTAGATCACGATTATAATAAAAAAGTATAATAATGTTTGCCTTTGAACTATTTATGTCCTTATTTAAACTAAAGGGTTTTGTTTTTTTTTTTTTTTGGATTTATTTTTTTTTTCAGGTGGGATTGCAGTCAAGCACTAGTTTGTAATATTAAAAAAAAAAAAAAAAAATTCAGTTATTCATCATTCTTTAGTGAAACCGCGGTATTTTCTAATGTTAGGGCATCTACTCTGTTTCCAAAGCGGCAATAGCCCAATGGGTAAGGCGTCGGACTAGCGATCGAGAGGTCGTGAGTTCGATTCTCACATATTGTACTATTGATGCGAACCCACCTCCAGACACAAGCATATTAAGCTTAGTTGGAGGGGTTAACAAAGGCTAAGTTCAGATGAACGCGCGACGACGCGCGCTGCCGCGCGATTTACCTGTGCGGGGAACGCGCGTTGACGCGCGGTCATGTACCTACACAACAACATTAATTTGTTACAATCTTAAACCGCGCACTGAGCCAACCGCGCGTCGTCGCGCGTTCATCTGAACTTAGCCTAAAAGTATTCATAGTCATAGACATAGTATTTTATTGATAAGGGATTCTTACAAGTCATAATGTGCAACAAAAATTGCTAGTAAACATTTTTTTTAAAACAGCCTAAATATCACATAAAGCAAAAATTTAGACCTCCATGTTGATGTACACTACATAATTACATTTGCTCTGTGACTGAGAATATTAGCGCGAAGTTAGAAATTTATTAAAAAAATCGTAAGTCAATGAACCTTCCCAAATTTCCCGTGGGATCGTTTCTTTCATCTAAAATATTTTTACCACGCAGTCCCTAAAGTCGTTAGTAATATTTTATTAAAATCGCATGCGTCCTTTACAAGGACTCTTACGGTCAACGTTAATAAGGTGTGAAGGGGACCTCAAGCCAGCTGCAGTTTCGGTGCGAAACGAAACCCGAAATTCTGTCTTTTTTATTTATATATTTATTTAAATGATATGGAGGACTTAGAGCTAAAATAAATAACATAATATAATATTATAACATACATACATAAACTCACGCCTCTTTCCCATGGGGATAGGCAGAAACTACAGTGTGCCGTATGCTACGATTATTACATACTTCTTTTGCTTCATTTACATTCATATATGTCGTCAAACACACGCCGGTTGCGAGTACTACGCACCTGACCTTTTTGAAGAACCTCACTAATAAGGTCTATGTATGTCCAGGGCGTCCCCTTTGGCGTTCCCGCTTACATCTGCCTTGTAAATTGCAAAAAACCTTTCGTTAGTCGCCTTTTATTTATCCTTTCAACGTGACCAAACCATCCAATCATACTCTTTTCGATTTTTGTTACTATAATCTTCTTTTAAACCACAACGTTGCTTTACTTCATCATTCCTCAATTTGTCATTTATTGTTACATCACAATGGAGTGTTATTATAAAAACTGCATAATTGAATAAAAGGTTGACGAAACTTGTGTTATGTATATTGGAAACCGTTCAAACGCTACATAATATTTTAATGAAATACCGTGTATTTCCCTCGGGATTCATTTTCCAATTTCAATTTTGTATTTTCGATTGCTTTTGTAAAGATTGGCGTAAAGAGCACACGCTATTTTGTGTTTGTATTACAATAAAATTTTGTATAGCCAAAGTCGCAATGCAGAACATGTTAATCTTATAAAATAATACACTCAACGTTGAGTTAAAACGAAATGCGCCTATCTGATGTTTGAGTAATCGTAATACATAGAAATGAACTCATATCCTTGCAAATGAAAATTAAATCATTAATCTTAATAATTTTGTTTGAGGTAATACCGTATGTCTGACTGCACAATCCCATTACTACGGAGAGGAGGGCAGAGAGAACAGTATCAATTGGTGTTTACTAATTGCATTAACATACACGTGGTTCTTGAACAGCCACCTGTTCAAGAACCACGTGTATGTTAATGCAATTAGTTACTCATCAGATTGGTGTACTATTATATAAATGATAATGACGAGGAAATGCCGGGGAATTTAATACAAGGTTTCTGCCTCCATGGGAAAAAGGTGTGAGTTTATGTTTGTCGGTATGAATATTAATAACTGATAAACGAGTATGCCTATTTACTTTCATTTACAGATTTTCATTATCCCTTTCGCGAGCAATACTATTTACAACTCCGATTTTTTGGGCCCCCTTTTTTGGGCTACGGCAATATCTTTGCCAATCCCCGTTTGTGACTTTTTATTTATTATGGACTGGCCTGTTGGTCTAGTAGTAAGTGACCCTGACTGCTATGCCGGAGGTCATGGGTTCGATTCCCACCCAGGACAAATGTTTGTGTGATGAGCACGATCATTTGTTCTGTGTCTGGGAGTAATTTATCTATAATATGTATGTCTTTAGGAATATAAGTATGTTTATCAGCTGTTTAGTACCAATAACACAAGCTTAGCTTAGCTTGGGACTAAATGGCGTTGTGTGAAAAGTTGTGGAATATTTATTTATTTATCTATTATTATTATTTGTCGTCAAATGGTTGTAACAATATTCGAAGAAGTAGCGTTAGCTCTCTATAGTTGCTTAATACTAATATACTTTATACATTTGGGCGCAACGTTCAAAAAGTGGGATGGCAATTATTTCGCCAATGTTCGCGAAAGGGTCATACAGGAGCTTGTAGCTTAATAATAACAGCGTCATAGATCAATCCAAGAAAAGTTAAGCTACTCTCGCATGCCGAGGTTGTCCCGTAAATGAATGATCATTCATTACAGTCATATGAAGACCTTTCTGTGCTTCGGGAAGCACGTTAAGTTATTGATGCCGGCTGTCATTTGTAGATCTTTAACAATCGTTAGTAATGTTCTGTAGGCTTGTTGAATAAGACACCGTTGACGTTGACTTCGTTTATTATAAGACTACACTCAGTAGGTATATTACACTATAGACAAAATCAAAATCAAAAGTCTTTATTCAAACTAGGTTGAGAATCAGCACTTTTTGAACGTCAAAAAAATACATAAAGACAATCCCCCAAAAACGGCCCACCCTTCGCCACTTCCTAGTGTTTTTGCTGGGAAGAAGAAGTGGCGGAACAAACTCCCCAGCAACACATCTGTCTGATTCGTTTAAAGAACTAAAAAGACAGTACTGACAGTTGTAGCAGCTTCACAGGGACAGACAATGAAGTGACGCTGGCATTCTTGATAGGAACTGGATACTTACATAGATAATATCTAGTGATGTGCACACCTTTAAGTTACTAAATAGTGATGTCACAACATCGTTGAAGGAAGTCATAACCCCGAAAACTTGACAACCAGTTTAACAAGGGCCAGCGTGTTACCTAGGCACTGGGTAGTGGAGATCAGAAAGGCAGTCAGCTGACTTAAGTACCCATAACACAAGCTCTGCTTAACTTGGGACTAGATGGCGTTGTGTGAAAGTTGTGGAATATTATTACTATTATTATATCATTTTCTATCTAATAAACTAATAGAACCATCATATTTATCGCTCAAACGTTAGAGCTCTCTGAAACATAGCTTAAAAAATCTAGCTACGACTAAATTTTATAACAAAGTTCAATGCCAGCTAAATCAGTTGCATCCGATTAGACTAAAAACCCAAATCAAAATCAAAATCTGGCCATGTGCGTTAAAATTTATAATTAACTCCCGAATTCAGTTAAGGATACAGAGTATGACAACAAATTTAAAAATGACCTACAAAACCACTTTAACTTAAAATCATATAGCCTAAAAGATTTTTTAACCGAGAAATAAATAAATTAATAACTATCGACTTGAACACATTACACATACATAACTAGGTACTCTATAAAACATCAATCCGCTACTACCTCATTCTTGTATTTTTAGTGATTACTTTCTACTTTATTAAAACTGAAAATGTGACATATTATATGTAAAACTAATCTATTGACATTAAATTAACTGAGATAAAAATGACATTTAGACTCATTGCAACATGACATAAATTGTAGTATGAGATTATGATATGAAATGATCATTATCATTATCAAAATGATTAATTATTTAACATTATGTCATTCTTAAATGACATAATGTTAAATAATTAATCATTTTAAATTAATCTATTTCAACAAATTGTATAAATAATGATAGCATGTTAAATAAATTAAACCCAATCGCCTATACATTGCTGTGCTCTAGCTGGGTTCATTGTTTGGAACTATCATAATGTAACAACCTGTAAACAATTTGAAATGCAATAAATGAATGATGATGATGATGAACAAAGTAAGGTAAAGGCTAGACAAATGAGAAAGTATATTTAGTTATTTTATTCCATGTTTAGCCAACCAACACAAAACAATGTGACTGGAAACCGATGTGTTAACAGAGAACGAATATCTTCATGTTTGAAAGCGGTACAATGGCTGCCATTCATATTCCCCTCTCTAGTGCATTGTGATTGCACAGCGTTCGGGAACATTCCGTATTGGTGTAGAGGTGTCTGATATAAACTAGCCTGCCAATTCGGGCACGTAAGCTCCGGAGATATTCAATTTACTCCAGAATTGCATGCACCCAATAATAACTTGGTTGATTTACAACACGCTAGGCACCAGGACAGAAGACTCGTGAAGAAACTTAAGATATACTGGAATTGAACTTTGTTATAAAATTTAGTGGTAGCTAGATTTTTAAAGTTATGTTTCAGAGAGTTCTAACGTTTGAGCGATAAATATGATGGTTCTATAAAGATAAAGATATTTTTATTTGCAAATACGGTAACGTTACCAAGTCTATATATACTAGAAGTAGCTGTCTTTGTTAAGTCTAACCCAAGTCGTTTTGAATGCCAAGCCGACGTAGTCCGTCGGAATAGGGGCGACAATAGTCTACTATGTCGACCTCAAGCTAAGACCACACTTATGCGCAAAAGTGTCTATTGCATGGCTCCAGATATTTATAATAAACTACCCAAGTGCTGGAAGGCATTGCCTCTATTGACATGTAAGCATAAACTTCGAATTTGTTTAGAAAGTAGAGCATATTATAGTATAAGTGAATTCCTGAATGAAAAACAATTTTTGATTTGTTAATCTCAATAATATAATTAATTCGAATTTATAATAATTTAATTTATTTTTGACTGCCTCGTTGGTCTAGTGGTCACAAGCGCTACTGCTGATCATGAGGTCCCGGGTTCGATCCCCGGGTCGGGCAAAGTGTTATTGAGTTTTTCAATCTGGGATTTCTCAGAGCAGCCCGGAGTCTGGATTTGTGCCCGATGGATGGCAATAGGCTCGCCCCCTATTACATGGGACTTAAAAACATAATGGCGAAATGTGGGTGTACTACCAGGTACACCTCTGCCTAGTCCTTCGGGGATTACAGGCGTGACGATATGTATGTATGTATGTAATTTATTTATGATTGTTTAGTTTTAAGTTTTGTTAATATTATAATTATGTTTCACGTATTTGCATGCCTAGTGGTAAAATATGGCTGAATCAATTTTATTTTCTGTACCACCAATCATGTACCCATATTTGCCAATAAAAATATCTTTATCTTCTTTATCTTTACATATTTATTATAGATAAAATTACACCCAGACTCAGAACAATAAATGATCGTGGTCATCACACAAACGTTTTTGTCCTGGGTGGGAATCGAACCCACGACCTCCGGCATAGCAGTCAGGGCCACTAACTACTAGACCGACAGGCCAGTCAAAATGATGGAATCAAAGGTAACGAAATGACAAAATGACATGATATTTATTTCTGTAAGTAGATCTTTCCCGATAAGAAATGCCAACAGAAACTCAGGGGTCATGGTCTGTTTTAAAGTCCAGACAGAAGGTTGTATTAAAATATTAAGCGAGTCTAACGATGCAGGGCAAAGATTGAAAAAGCCTTCTGAAAAAATAACCAATTCAGCTTTGAGTTGACCTGTCCCATTAAATAGCATGCATGTTTCAGTAGTATACTTAATCCAAACAATAGTTTTCGCTGCAATAATAGGTACAGACGCCAGCACATCAAGTTACCCCAATGTGTCAAATTTCTTTGATCGTTTTTCAACTTTATGTCAAACAGAATAAGGTTCAAATTAAATTGGGAAAATTTGACATATTGGGGTAACTTGATGTGCTGGCGTCTGTACTTTATTACTAATTTAAATAAAAAAAAAAATTCAACCTTCCTAACAAATAATATTACTTTGACGTGAAATCTCATTTAAAGTTTTGTTTTCCTGCAGTTTTACAGTACATCGTGAAAGTTGTTCACATAAAAGTTTATCGCAGTAATGATACGTGGAACTTAAGCACCTACATCGATGGTACGTTACGTGTTGTTAGTATCGTAGAACTTACCGGGGCGAAGTGTTTGGAATTATAAAATTCTAACAAGACACCTTAATAGTTTTAAAATCCTTTCTTTTTTTTTAATTTGTAACATTTCTTTTAACATTTAGTCTGGCAGTTTGAGTATTTTATGCGACCAACCCAAATGTTCTTTCTTTGGTATTGTTCGTCAGGACGTAAAGCTCCTCAAGTTTCGAGTTGAGCTCACGATGACTGACAAATGCTTGCACTGACTGGTCTGGTCCACTCATATCTGTGTGGTTCTTTCCTCAAAAGTCTATTAACAGACCCAAATCTTGGTTCTTACATAATATAACCAAGATAATGTCTGAATTTTAAAAGAGACTGTGACCTCTGAGTTTCTTTCGGTGTTTCTTCTCAGAGTAGTCAGATAGCGAAATACCGAGCGCTTCTTAAAAAAAAATGACATGTAAAAGTGTTTATATAAACCCATTTACAGAAATAAATATCATTTATCATTTAATGGGTTACATAGGTCTATAGAAACTCATCACTATTATCATTATATTCAATAAACAGCAGAGTTGCCCAGTCGACTGTTACCAAAACAATTGAAAGCAAACTATTACTCAATCGAATTAACGAAATTTTCAATGGTAACATCGATAATAAAACTATACTGGGCAAAAGGCCATAGTTGCATATACCCCTCCAGGTCCTGATCAGAAGGTCTAAGTAAATGGCCAGCGAAATTACATGACTTTAAATTTCTATAATTTTAAAAATGACTTTTTGCTTAATAGACGCCCTGCCATACAAACCATCAGATTGTTAGACGTTTTGCTACATAGACATTCTGCTAATTAGACTTACTGCTCTTTAGACGTTTTGCGATAATGGACATTGAGCTACCTACTTAGATCTTCTAAACAGCAGGACTTCAGGCTATTTTCTAATTTCCAGTGACTAATTGGTGTCTTAACTTTGATGAAACTAGAGAATTTACAAAAAAATATATAGTGCACTTTGTGGACTTCAAGTTACAATGATCAGACGCAGATATTAGAAGAAGCACGTACCCGTGTGCTTCGTCTAATATCTGCAAGTGCGCATGACGTCATCCTAGATACATTTTCGTAATAGCTAATACGAAAGTCACTGTTTGATAGAACTTAATTGTTGAATATTTTGCCCAGTGATCGTCACTAAGGATCTCCTCAGACTGTTCATAGACCTGCTGACAATGAATTTAACTATGGTAGGGTTCAGATTCATTTAGAGAGTTCATGGTATTCGGATGAGCGACGATATCCTTAAATACCTAAGCGAGATACACTCAAAGATCCAATGAATAAAGTCGACAATCAGTCCTTAAATGGGATCAGTTAAGAAACTCGTCGGAGTAACAAACTGGCGTCGTTAGTATTCAGAGGAAGAGCCACCGAACTACTTCACCAAGTTACGTGTTTTATTTTCAATTAAAACTTTGTTCCCTTTAAGAACTAAGAAAAATTTCACGCCACTAAGTTTCTTTACAAACTTGTTTCTTAAGTATTACAAGACTTGACATTTCTAACAAACTTTAAGAAATACTCTATCAAACTTAAAATTGAAATTACATTAATTTGTTTGAAATAAATATCTTCTTTGCTTTGCTAGAAACAAACCTATAAATCTCATGATTCCTTTTCTGTGGATTTCACTTCAAATTTGTTTTTCTGATTGATTCAGACCACATTTCTGAATAGCCTTTTCGATATCTGAGCACATAATTAGCCTTGATGGTTTTAAGAATTCGTGCCTTCTAGAAGGTTTAAGACAGGTATTTTGTTCAATATGTCATTCATTGCCAATACTATCGTTTTTGTTTTCTCTTTTTGATCTAGACACCACTTTAAAAGAGCGTCTAATCTAGTAGGCAAACTGATCAACGATGTGTTACAAAAAGCATAATGTTACACAAGACTAGAAGTATTTTGCTACTAGAAAGTTTATTTTCTTTAAAGCTGCTGCATTTTCTAGTCAAAATGTTTAGCATGCAATTTCAAACTCCAGCTCCCGCAGTATTTATCCATAATACATCCTTTTTCGAACAGCACTAAATAATTCTCTAGGATCCTATCCTTGCATCTAAAGGAGTTCTAAGCATACCGGAACGACGCGGCACGTACTCCGGGTTCAATACTCTCGGCACGGGGAAAGGTTAGTATAAGACTCACGAAGATCTCGCATTCATTTCACGTAACGGATTATGAGACTATTCTGAAGGCGACCGCCGATGACAGTGAACAACAGCAGCACGGCTTTAGGTGCAGCGCGACAGACTGTCCGTGTTTAAAATATTCGTAAAAATAGAACGTAGAAGTTGCTGTTATGTAGCCTCCTATTATGTATGTATGTACCAAAACATTAGGACCAATGGTAATGACCATGTAAATTTTAAAGTGGTAGTCTGTTCTAGTGTTGGGCGCTGGACGCGTCTCCGGAATCCTTTGAGATGAATCGTGTAGTCTGCACGTTTGGTGTCGAAACGGGAATAAAATATGAAAGGAAAAATTTGGTTCAGGAATGATACTGTTGATTTATTTATAGTGGTTTGGATGGAAAAGCTAGGGTTCCGTTTTGGGATGGAACCAATACGTGGTGAAACTTTCCTTCGTATTTTATTTATAAAAGTAATAAGTGAAAAAAAGGTAAAGGTCTGTGAGTTTGTGGCGATGTAAGGAGTAATCTCTGGATCCACAAGACGAAGTCAAGAGAAAAGTACTAGTTTTGTAAAATTTTAAACTCTATTGATTTGCCTATTGTTTTGATAAATCTAGAAAATACTCAATTTATCGCACATTCTCTCAATAGATACCTAGTTTCATAGAAACATAATATAAATGAAGGATCATTCTCCGCCCGTCTTTAGCGACATATGAATGATTTCCAATTGAAACGTAAATGAACTTGAAGATCGACCTTTTAATTGCGAGTCAAGTCAGGTTCAAAGTCGACTCAAGGTCGTGCAAAAAGCTTTTCAATCTTTTGCATGAATGACGATTTCCAATGAATGTGCTAAGATGGTTTAGTACTTGAGATACTAGAAATACAAAACTGAACTTAAGAACCTACTTTACTAATGATTTTCTGATATCAATTATAGTTGTTCCAGTGCTTTATTTTGTAAATGTTTTGTCTAAAATGTTTTTTGTTTTTCAGAATCTTGAATGTTTTTGGAATCAAAATGGTTTAGGTGTTCAGATAAGGATTTTAGTTAATTAACGAGATTCAATTGTTAAATTACCAGTTCTTCTTCCTATTGTGTGGTTAGTGGCTTACCTGGTTTCAACCACTAGGCCTTGATTTAGCTTCACATGCCGTTGAGAAAAGTTAGGCATGCCGGTTTCCTCATAAAATGTTCCTTTACCGTTTTTGAAGCGAGTGATAATTATACAATACGCACATGAATCAGAAAAGTCCAAGGTGCGGGCCTTGGGTGTTGTACAGTTGTAAAAATAAAGAAGCATCCGAATGATTTGCTTGTCATCTTAGGTTTCGGCTCTGAGCAGCTGATCACAAGCAGTCATTTCTATGCCTACCGAGTACTGTGACCCTACGGACTCTAAACAGTACACAATCATAATCTATTTATGGGAACTAAAACGATTGTTCTAAGGAAGGACAAATACCGATGCGGACACGGTCATCACAGAATGAATGAATGATGCCTACATTTAAGTTCCTTGTGTGAACGGTCACGTGTGTTCGTTCCAGTTTTCAAGTCTTTAATAATAAAGAAGTATGTGGTTTAACCGGACCCTAAGGGCCTTTTTATAGTCATGAGTATTTTTGCACTCTCGTGCAGGCCAGACTCTGTGGCTAGACCCGCATGCGTGCCGCGTCTCGCTGACGTCCCACGTGCGTGTGGCGCGCATGATATTAAAAACATGTATGACACTATAGGTTGCAGGCGGTAAGCATGCGGGGGGCTAACACGCATGACAAGAAAAAGGCTCTAACACTTAGAACTGGACTTTAAGGTTTTAATAGGAAAACTTACATAGATGAAACTTAAACATGACTTTTAATTTAACATTACATCAAACTTAATTCAGGTACATAAATACAAATAAATAAATAAAACTCAGTGACGACTCCATTTCGCTTCCAACCTCAACTTCTCAGGTTCTTTAATTTCGGTAGCTTTCATTTCTGGAAATATTAAAAATCTAATTAATTTCACCTTACTAACCGAGTCGCAACTTTACGACGTAACGAATAAAGTAAAGTTTCCCTCACCAACGTCAGTCTCTTTCGGCTCGTTCCAGGGTTGCCTCACAGATGTACTGAACAGCACAAAGAATAAGTTTGTGAAGAAGTACACTCCTGAGGAAACGAAGAATACTTTGCGCCACTCTGAAGGCTCGGTCTGTAAGAAATATTAATATTAGTTTGTAAGAATTATCTTCATATTACCCGCTTAGATACCCGTGCAGCTGGAGTAGAAAAAAAGTTAAACTATAACTTGTATCACTTCGTTAGTTTTATTAAAAGCTATGAGTGAAACATTGTGCTTTATAAAAAGTTAAAGGTAAAGGGTTGCTGACTTGTCCATACTTTACATGACCAGAGCGATCGCTCATCTTTTGGTCTAAGTCTTTCATTCCCATTCAACGTCACAATGCTGCCAGTCTTATGTGCACGTTTCCGAGTGATAGCAGGGACGCGGAGGGTTACTTTGACCACGTTAAGTGTACTCGGTTTCATGCCTTTTCTATATTATTTAAAAAAAAAATGAAAGCAGTTGAATTTAGTAGGTATAGATAGTAAGTAGTATTTGCATCGTAGTAAAAATAAATAAACTAAGCTGTTGATACAAAATTAATGACCTCAGGTACTTTTCTGTAAACTCTCCTTTAACAATAAATATCTAACACTCAATCTAAATGAACATAATGAAAATGTGAGAAAGGAATATGATGGAAACATTTGGAAAGTAATTTGTGGTAGTCACCTCATCTTGAACAATAAACCCGCACACAAGGGGCGCAATGATGGAGATGATGTTGGCCAAGAAGTTGGTGATGCCCATCAGACATGCGCTGAAGTTCGGAGCCAGGTCGATGTGGACCAACTGGAAGAGATATAAAAAACATTGTATAATTTACTAGATAATACTTGTTACAAGGACTAAATATTCATTTATTTATTAGGGGACAACATACAATTACATGATCCGAAATACAAACGCATACATAAAACTATTTTAAAGAAGTAAAGTAAGTATGGAGTTTTTTGCCCATTCTTAGCCACACGAAACTACCTTTTGGAAGGGGCAACTAGAATAATTCTATTTTATTTAACTTGTAAGTTTAACGTTCAAAAGTGTCTTTTAAATGGCCTAATTGAAATAAAAGATTTGACTTTGACTTTGACTAAGAAAAAAAAGGACAGGAATTTTAATATAATGTATCAGGATCTTGACGAGAAACAAACACATTTCAACAAATTACACTTGAGTCTAGTGAGTATGATAATTAGGATCATTTCACATCCAATTTCCTATAGAAATCTTATCAAATATTTTTACTGAATTGTAAAATGCGGATCGTGCGAAATCAAACATCTCTAGAGCGGAACTTTCAAACTTAACAGAACTTAACGTTCTACAACTTCTGGTTGATAATTAGTTTTACTTCTTAAGTGTACCACAAGGGCCTGTCCTGTGGCCAGTACTGTCATTACGTAATTAATTCAGCATTGAAATAATAACTTCTTATATTTTAGGTATTTATGCGTAGGCACCCAAACTACTTAATTATAAATTCTTATTTAGGTATATGGAACAGTTACATTGAGGCCCTGTGTAAAGAAGTCACTAACAGACATCGCATGCGCATAATTTGAAACTACCTTTTGGAATGTGCAACTAGAATCATTTACTTAATATATTTAATTTGTAAGTTTGACGTTCCAAAGTGCCTATTATGGGTCTAATTGAAATAAATAAATTTACTTGACGACAAACATAAATTAAGACTAAGAGTACTTAGTGATTGTAACTAACAATAATTTATGTATTATATACCAAAAAGAATGATCATAATGTGTTTTAAAATTATAATAAGCTACTTTTTTTTTATCTATTCAGTGACAATATTACACCGCTATAACATGTGTGGTACACAATTTTCGTAACAACAAAAGAGAATTCTGATAGTGATTCTAAGGTGAATAAGTCAAAATTATCAAGCTCAGATTCCAAAGCGTAACTTCAAACAGAATGTCGTTAAACGTCAGCACGGATGAAGGATGCTCCCCGGACCGTTCGCGACCATTTACGTTGACTAGTGTATATTTATCGTCTAATACAAAGATGGGTCGTTTATCTTTCCATGTTATCCCCACTCTGCTTTCCACTTCGCAACATTTCCGGATGATATATGACTCAAGCGCTGGAACTTGATGCATTTCATTAATCAAAGCTTCAGGTTATTGCAAGCTTGCAACTGTGTGTTTACAAAGAAAATCTGTTTCTATGGCGTTTTCAATGCGGTGATGACGCGTCGAATTAAGTGGATTATTTAATTAGCTCCTTAGGGTAACTTTATTGAAAATTATAATGCTAGGATCGGATGATTCAGATGGGTTCAAATTCGATACTGTGCTTTAGTAAAATTTGAAGAGTTATTTATGTGAGGCTACTCAGCTGGCTGAAAATGGACTTCTTTGCGCTTAATTAAATAGCCCTTTCAATAAGAGTAAAAATAATTAGAATCCACTAGCGGTGCCTCGCGGTTTTACTCATATATTCGTGTTACTTTTACAATTTTTGCAAGGCACGCCAAAATCACAGCATTTTATCGGCCTTATTTTTTTTTTGTGATAGTTTCGCACATTTACGCAATTAATTGTAGCCTGTTTTACTCTGATTAGTTACAAAGCTGCTTGCTAAGCTTCGTTAAATTTATGTAGTAGTTTTGCGTAAAAGAATAACCAAACTCACAAACTTTCAAATCTATATTATAAGTTGGATGTAAATTACAGGAAAATTATATCTCACCATGTATCCAGTGTACTGGCCCGCGTTGATTCCCACGGCTATAGTGAGCATAACCACGGCATAAACATGGTTGTCTCCAGGACAATACGACAACCCGATCAGCGCAATTGCTGGGCCCCATAGACCTGAAAAAATAGGAAAACTAATAGAATATTGATTCATGTCAAATCTTACATCTTTAATTAAGTACACCTTAGTTAAAATTACAGGTACATTTGCCTGACACAAGCTGAGTTAGACTCTCATTTGGAGCAACCTTGAGACGTACGCGTTCGTTTTTTTTCAGTCAAAGTGACGTAAATTTTATGTGTTTTTTTTAATATTCGTATTTTATATATGTTTTGTTTTTTAATTTTGTTTGTGCTCTGTATACATGTTTTATCTATCTCTTTCATTTCTGGTTAATTTTTAACTGGCGCTGATACGAGCTTTACAACTCCAATTTAGCGTGCATTTGTTAAGATATTCGTGAAGGGGTTCCCTAGAGTTAGTAATTAGTGTACTTGACTCACCTATAGTATTGAATAATTTTCTGGTGTTGGACACACTGAGCCACTTATTCTTGATGATGACATCTGTCATGGTGCCCATCACGAAACTGAGCAAGTACATGGAGAGGTACGGCAGAGATGAGAGAATACCATTCTGAAATTATCAAGAAGGGTATAAACATTATCATTTTCAGATTAATACAATTATTATGACTTTGCTGTACCTATAATAGGATGAAACATTGATTCGACTAACGAGACGATACAGGACCTACGATACGACACGAGTAAACTAAAAAATAGTGTCTACACGGAGGATTGTGAGATTTGGTTTAGTTTAAGATTTAAAATTAATGAAAAGTGCAAAAAGATAAAGTGGTCGAACTTAGACTTTTTTACGATCACACAATAACATTGAATTAGTTGTTGTTACGGTTTAGTGTAAAGCAATGTTTTAATTTAGAGTTTTAAAAATGAAAACAAGCATTGATCAAAAGCAGCAATATATTTGACAGCTTTAATGCAACATAACAACTTCTACACAATTACGAGTATCTCAAAGACTGAATCAGGGCAACTTACATTCTTGAGATTAACATTGAGCACTTTGGACATGTAAGTGGGCATTTCGGTCATAAGTGTGAAGAAACCCCAGTTCTGTCCGCAATGGGCCACTATCACAGCCCAGAATGGTAGTGACGTCATTATCTTCAGCCAGGGTGTTGGGTAACTCTGAAAACATTCATTGAAATTATAAATACGCCTTTATTTAGGTTAGGCAGGGCTATTATCTGCGTACAGTTCACCCACAATTGCCAGTTATGTTTAAGTACTTCGTAATAGGGGGGTGAGCTTATTACTATTAACTGGGTATGAATCCAGACTCCAGGCGTCTACTGGAAAATTTTAGATGGAGTTCACATTGCTCGATCCGGGAATCGATCCCTAGATCTCATACTTAGCACTAACACTTGTGACAACTTGACCGACGAGACACATAAATTTAATAAATATTAATAAGTTGGAATTGTTTTACTATTTT
Source organism: Euplexia lucipara (assembly GCA_921972225.1). Lineage (NCBI taxonomy): Eukaryota > Metazoa > Arthropoda > Insecta > Lepidoptera > Noctuidae > Euplexia > Euplexia lucipara. The sequence goes on from OV179158.1 coordinate 474,809, forward strand.
TATTAATATAATAAATAATAGTAGTCATTCTCATTTGTACTAGTGATTTTTTTTAACTAAATTGATCTACCAGCAAGTCTTGTTTTGGTTGAAAGGAAAAATTTACCACAACTAAAGCCGTGTTAAATCAATTGCCAATTACCAATTGTAGCGCAAACATGTTACGGTTTTCTAACTAATGTGGAACATTGGAAGTATTAAATGTTACCATCGTCTATCGCTTATAACTATAATATAAATATAAATAAAATGCTCTAGATGCAACAACGAACAAACATGCTCTCACCTTCTGCTCACCAACCCTTCCCAATGAAGTCTGGATATACAAGACTTCTTCTTTAGAGATGAACCTCGATGTTTCTGGAGAGGCAGCGCCGAAGATCATGTAAGTGACCACCCACAGCGCTCCCAAAGTTCCATTCGCATAGAATATGGCCTGCCAGCCCCATGACGTGGCCAGGAAGCCAGATGCCAGTAGCTGTAGAGCTATGCCCAACTGCCCGCCTGCAACATTAATAAATAACAATAAATATTCCACAACTTTCACACGGCGACATTTAGTCGGCGACTGTATTCGTTTTACACTTTTTACTGTATTTATTTTATTGATTTATTTTATTTAATAATATTTATTATGTTTATTTTATTTACCTTCGTCCGTGTGTCACTGCGGGGTGCCAACTGAAAACCAGCGCTGGGTGTCTGACGCCCAGCAAATGCTGAATTGGTTACCCTTTCGGCATGGGCACGCTCAGCGCAATTTGTGTACCTGCTATTAATTTATTACTTCTGTTTTCTTGGTTGCTGTGCGCTTGTTGTGTCTGTGCTGAATAAATATTTTTCTATTCTATTCTATTCTATTCTATTCTATTCTAGTCCCAAACGAAGCAGAGATTGTGCTACAAGTACTAGCTAGACACCTGACAAACATCCTTACTAATATTACTCTTTCACGCAACAACTACAGAATGGATTTTAATGAAACTGTTAATAGCTTATACATCACAATAACACATTGGCTATACTTTAGATATTAATGATTTGTATTATATGACCTTGACCAAGAAAAGAAACTACTCGAATTACAAATCTTGCGCAAACGAAATCGCGGGCTAGTACTTATATATTTCTTAATATTTACATCATTTATATAATAGATAGCGGACGTCCCGCGGTTTCAACTGCGTTGTTCCCGTTCCTGTGAGAATACAGGGATAAAAAGTACCCTATGTCACTCGGGGATAGTGTAGCTTCCCAACAGTGAAAGAATTTTCTAAATCGGTCCAGTAGTTTCGGAGCCTATTCGTTACAACCAAACAAACAAAGTTTTTTGATAATATTAGTGTAGATAAATTACACCTAGACACGGAACAAATGATTGTACTCATCACACGTACATTTGTCTGCGGTGCGAATCAAACCTACCACCTGTGCTATAGCAGTTAGGGCTACAAACTGCTATGCCAGAGAACTACGACACCAACAGGCCAGTCAAACAAACATAAGTAATATAAGCTTGTTTAATTACTGACCTTTCAATTGACTGGATTCCAATTTATTTTGCGTTTCATGTTTGCGCTGTTATTATTTTGGTGACTACTAAATTGACTGTTACACGAGTAGGTAATTGAATGCAAAAGTGGATAATTGAAGACGCCATTATTTTGAAGTGTAATTAAAAGTCCAGTTTATTGGGCAATTTTCACAATTCTGTAACAGGTTTTTTTATGTTGACTTCGTATTGTTTTGCGAATTGTTAGTTCAATCTCTACTACCTACTATTGTGAAGATTTAAAATTTGTTTGTGTGATCTTTTTGTAATGGAAACACTATTTAACACAGATTTCATGTAGTGGGTAACGCCCATCATTTCCCAACGAAAATCGAATGAATGTCTTAGGGTTGGTATATCTAACGGTAAATGCGTCAAGTTTTTATCGGTCGTGTGAAGCCAGAACAGACAAATCCTACTAATATTATAAACGCGAAAGTTTGTGAGGATGCATGGATGTTTGTTACTCTTTCACGTAAAAACTACCGAATGGATTTTAATAAAATTTGATATGGAGTTAGCTGTCACCCTGGATTAACACATAGGCTACATTTTATCTCTGTATTCCCACGGGAACGGGACCTACGCGGGTGAAACCGCGGGACGTCTGCTAGTATATTATAATTAAACATTTTACCTTTTACACTGAACCGGTGATGTGTTAGTGCATCGAGCTACAGTGTCGCATACACTCGGCTCATCTTCCATTCAGATATGTACCGACCCTTACTAAGCAAAAATGCAACAAACCCCGATCAACATTATTGCTAGATGTATCTCCATTACTAAAATGTATTCATGTTTCGGAAACACTCCTCATTTATGTGAAACACAGCACTTTGAGTCACAACCGTCCAATTATTTATATATAATGGGTCTACTCTTGACCTCAATCTTGTCCTGCGGTCAGAGATGAGGTCGACGATGGAAGAGCTTACCCAAAAAAAGGCCTATTAACTCGCGACTTAAACAGATAAGCCATGAGCTATGTTTAATTATAAAAAACAGTACTTATTAGCTTACCAGCATACACAAAGGTGGTTAGGAATCCTTTCTCCTGAAGTGGCATCCACTGGCTGACGAGGTGGTGTGTGCTTGGGTAGATGAACGCTTGTGTCAGACCTTGTAACACTCGACACGTACATACTAGCCTCCATCCACCCTGGAAATAATTTTTATTTATTAAGTCTGGCTTTTATCTCGGTCAAAGAATAGCATTGCCATAATATAACGTGGCAATGTCGACTCATGAATCAAGTACTTAAAAGAAGAATAATGACTATAAGGTTATTAATAATTATAGTAATATACACAATCAACTAAACAAAATTATTGAGCCTTCGTATTTAAATTAGCAACAAACATGTTTACTACATTCTCAAGCCACACGCTATTGAAATTATATTTGAAGAACATTTTGCGAATCTGTACAACCACAGTTTGGTCCAATTTCTATTAAAATATGACATAAAAGGTGATTCTATATTGATACCGTTCCTTTAAAATAGAAATCCAAAAGAAAATTAATCTTACCCAAGCAGCTCCTACAGGCAGCAGCAACGATAGTAGAGAATTGACTGACACTGCTATGGTGAACAGCACTTTGCCGCCGAACTTCCTGGCCAGCATGCCGGCTGGCACCTGCAGCACCACGTACCCCCAGAAGAAAGAAGACAGGATCACTGCCTGTACGCTGTGGGGCCATGCGAAGAACTGGAACATAAATAATATAAAAAATATTACTCTATTAGTGGCGATATCTATCTCGCCACATACGGACTAGCGACTGACAGCCTACATCGCGATGTTAAAGTTATCCGCGCGATTGAACGTATACAAGATCTTGACAACAACCGTCGGGACATAGTAGTCCACCAGACACAATACCTGGGGGTCGAGTCTGCTATTACAATCGTGTCTCAATGACCGGTCAATGATCGATTTTTGACGTATAACGTCAAAATTATGACATATTTCCCATTTAAAAACTGTCAAAATTGTCAAATATTTGATCAATGACCGGTCATTGAGAGACGATTGCAATAGCACTGGGGGTCGAGTCTGCTATTAAAATCGTGTCACAATGACCGGTCAATGATCGATTTTTGACGTATAACGTCAAAATTGTGACACATTTCTCATACAAAAACTGTCAAAGTTGTCAAATATTCGATCAATAACCGGTCATTGAGACAGAGATTGCAATAGCAGACTCGAGCCCCTGTCTGGTCGGAGGATCCTACCAGTTCATACAAGGGATGCGAAACATTACAACCTGCCCCCCTAGCCAAGTTACAAACGATTCGTATCTATTCTCTTTCTACAATCGAGAACGCCTCAAATCCCTTTGTTTTGAGCACGTGACTTAGCGAAAGGTGATAAGTCACGTGGTCAAAGCAAAGGGATTTGAGGCGTTCTCGATTGTAGAAAGAGAATAGATACCTACGAATCGTTTGTAACTTGGCTAGGGGGGCTGTTCCTCATGTCGAATGTCCGAATAACGGGGAAAGTTTGACTTGGTGAAGATATTAGTGGCGTAACTGGTCATGTAAATTAAAGTGGTGACACCAGACATTTTTAAGGATTCCTCAATTTATTAGTATGTTATTTCTTATGTAATTATGGGACGTATCTTTAAGGTAGAACATGTCAGATCAAAACTTGTATTGGCATGGAGGCCAGTCAAACCACCAGCTTTCAAAATTTTATAGTTTTTTAACTTTATTGCGTAAGAATTAGGTTCATATTCAGTTGGAAGAATTTGACAGCTTAACGTGCTGGCAACAGACTCTTGCCTTTGTACAACAGACTGACAACACAGAAGGTAGTTAAACGATGTCGGGAGCTAATACTCAAACGGGTTTTCCTAGAACTCATCTGGCTTATCTTCCATGGTAAATTATAACCATTTGAAGTGCCTCTTACAACCAACATTTCCTGCAACAAGCCTTGCATGATAAATTTCTCGCTTAAAACACGGACTACCCGCAAGTTTCCCGAACCAGTAATAATTCCAAGATTACGAGCCCGAAGCGGAACCCAAAACTTTGTCACTAATTAACAAAGAAAATAACAAGTTCAAAGAGGATCGCACGGAATTAAAGCACCGACTTACAAAATAATAATACCAGCCTTTTACTGTCACACTGCAAGGCAAAGGTCTCTTCTGATACAGAGAAGGCGATTGCAAACTTAAATTGATTAAAAGTCACATTGTTACCTGCCTAGATTGAAACCACAACTTCGTGCATGGCAGGTAGGCGTGTTAACCTATGAGACGTCACGACAAAAGAATTTACAATTTAAATAACAGTTTATTTCTGGTTAGTTTGTAACACGAATCGTTAAACACAAGCGTAGCACCCGCCAGTAAAAAAAAAAAAAAAATCTCCAACCCAGTAGGATCTAGGTATAAACTGATGAGTCAAATTCAATATTAAGAAAACTTATATGTACGTTTACTTGTAACAAACAGATAATTTTAGTCAAAGAAATTAATTTAACTACCCAAAAATGCTTTTGAAAATGTTTATTTGTATTCGCCTAGGTCTTAAATTAAAACAAAAAGTTAACTCTACCAAATCTACCTAAAAATAGTTTCGTCTCATTAAAGAAAGGTTAAAAGCCGAGAGATAATTTCAAGTCTCACACGATAGACAGGGTCCTATCAATTTTATCACTCAAAGTAAGATACCTGCCATTCATGATTGTTCGTGTCATTAATTTAATGTTATAAATAGCTATTATCACTTTTGAGTGAATAGGTGTCAATGATATCAATCATCACATGACTAGAGTTTGACTCGCGATTATTTAAGAGCTTCGTTCGGAGGTGGCTTAAGTTTCATGTCATGCTGCATCACATTTTTCATATTACTGAACGCCGACAGACACTACGCCAAGGGGCGACGGACACGGGGAGGTCCATCGGCCCCCACGTACATGGACCGGAGGTGGAGGTGCGTCGTGTTCAGGCGCGCCCCTCTTACACGTCACGAAGGGAGTCTAACACCTCACTCCACTCTCGCTAACGTGGCGAGGCTCTCGAGGCCGGCACCAGTAAGGGGTCGTGGAAGTATCTTCTTACCTTACCTTCTTCTTACCTTATAGGCAGTCACTCTAGGTAAAGACGGGCAGTTGCAAATGGTTAGAATAAAGCCGACCAACACATAGTTGGGAAAATACTAGACAGATGGTATATATCCGATGACCCCCGGCGCAGATGTAAGACGGGACACAGGGTGGTTTTTATGACTAAAAACCACCCTGTGTCCCGTCTTACATCTGAGGGCGGGGGACATACATGAGGATTTTCCACCCCACAAAAAAGGGCTTCACGATTGACGCTGTGCTGTGTGATTCGGGTTCGATTCTCGCAGAAAAGTGTTCATATGACCTAATGGCTCATTCCTAGTGTAAAATTTTGTGTTTTAACGTTTATAAACGCATCCAAGAAACAGAATTCGTGGCCAATATATTTTTTTTTAAATACAAGTAGCTTTTTGATGTTATTCAATTTGTTTTTGCACTTATTGATTCTCGACTTTATTAACTCTTCAAATTCAACAAAACAATGATGCAATATTACTTTATTCAATTCACATTCAGCGCATCATTTTGTAATCCTTACAACGTCAGTCTAATTATAATAACCAGTTTACTAATTAGATATTTAAACTATTTCACTAACAAGCAAACAATAATTAATTATGATTGTATGTTATCTACACAGTGCAAACAAATAGTTTAAAACGCATTAAATTGAACGTCAAATTTGAATTAATCCCCTGCTTAAATGTGAATATGACGCGGGTGGGTAAAGTCCATAGAGAGCCCGTTCTGTGTTTACTTTTGTAAAGGGTTTTCAACGTTGCGCGTGATATTATTAACTAGCTTCTGCCCGCGGCTTGGTCCGCATGAGAAACGGAAGCTTTTTCCCGTTTGCAACATTTCTTGTTGCTGCTCCGCTCCTATTGGTCATAACGTGATGTTATATAGCCTTTCTCGATAAATGAACTATCCAACACAAAAATATTCTTTCGATTCGAGCCGGTAATTCCTAAGATTAGTGCGTTCAATCAAACAAACATACAAACTCTTCTGCTTTAAAATATTATTATAGATTTCGTTCACAATTTAGCAACCGGTCTCGTTAGTGTAGTGGTATATTTGATCCTTGGATTGAACTGTATTATTCTCGGTAACAGTGAGGATTTGTGTTTGATTGGTGGCTAATGGCTCGCCTCTTATTATACACAGGAGTTGAAAATAAACTGGTGAGATATGGGTGTAAATATAGAAACACATCTGACTAAATAATAATAAGTATTCCATAACTTTCACACAACGCCATCTAGTCCCAAGCTAAGCAGAGCTTGTGTTATGGGTGCTAAACAGCTGATTAACATACTTATACATTTCTAAATATATACAATATATTATAAATAAATTACACCCAGACACAGAAAAATTATCGTGCTCATCACGTTAGTGTCCGAAATGGTCTTTAGAGAAAAGAACCACACCGATGTGAATAGACCAGTTCTGTTTCAATAACAGAGTTACAAAAGAATTACTTTGACCTGCAGGCCTAGCCATATTACAGATTCTATTTCTATTACCGTAATCGATAAGGCGACAATAGAAAGAAAATGGCGTAGGTATATGGAATCAGCTGTTTGTCAACTGTCAAGTGTTAACGAGTAGAGTTTGTAATATGGCTGAAAATTAAATACACTTGACAGTTGACAAACAGCTGATTCCATATACGCCATTTTTTTTCTATAATAGAAATATAATAGAAATAGAATTTGTAATATGGCTAGGCCTGCAGGTTGTGACAAAAGTCTTACACTTCAAGTCTTAAGTATATACTCTTAACAGCGCGTTAAAGAAATTTCTAAGTACTGATGACATGCAAGACCAAGGTGTAACATCTTTTCTTTGACATCTAAAACAACTTTGATAAACAAATTCATAATTTTCTCATTTCTTCCATACGTTATTCAACTATTAATGTTATATCTACATGACCATGTTAAGTGTACTTGCACAACACGTGACGTCACGGGGGATAAGGTCGGCCATATCTAAGTGGGCGGGGTTAGAGCGTCACAGATGCGCGTGCGACCGACTGACTTGATAAACTTTCCATTCAGATCCAGTTATTGTGCGGTAATGGCCTGCGAAATGAAGTACGATTATTGTAAGAAAGTCTATGGTCTTAAAATATAGTATAATTATGTAATTAGTGGGCAAGCTTATTTCTGATTGATAAAGAAACGTTGTGGTTTAAAAGAAGATGTAGTTACAAACGTTTAAAAGAGTATGTTTTGATGGTTTGTTTATTTATTTATATATACTTTATTGTACACCACAAAAATACATAACAAAAGAAAACAAATACACTACAAAACATACAATGGGCGGCCTTATCGCTTTCCGCGATCTCTTCCAGGCAACCTTAGGATGGACAGTGATTTATAATCACGATATAAAATGGGGCTGTTGTTGGTGCAAATGGTAAATACCAACTTATACAATATTAAACTAAAATACATACATACATATCCTAAATAATAGATACATAAATACATACATACTAAATATTTAAGCAATGGTTTGGACACGTTGAAAGGATGAATGAAAGGCGACTAAGGGCATACATGGACCTTATTGGTGAGGTTCTTCAGAAAGGTCAGGTGCGTAGTACTCGCAACCGGCGTGTGTGTATGACAACATGTATGAATGAAAACGAAGCAAAAGAAGTATGTATGAATCGTAGCGTATGGCGCTCTGTAGTTTCTGCCTACTGCCATGGGAAAAAGGCGTGTGTGTTGTGTTGTGTTGTGTTGTTGTGATGTAAAAAAGTAGCCTCACAACAACAACACAAAACACCAGACCCGAAGCAACTACTTGTTCGCATTTGTAATGACAAAATAACAGTTTCTGCTTTTAAAACATACAAGGTAGTTACACCAATAAATTGTAAAAAATTGCCTGTGTGTATGTCTGTCTGTTTGTTTGTTAAAGGTTCTCTCCGAAACAGTTGGACTGATTTTGACATGATTTATTCCACAAGTCGATGGCTGATGTTACAAGAAGTAAATTAGACTAACTTTTATTTTAGAAAAATAGAAAAATTGGCCGGTCAAACTTATTCCGTATTATAAATTAACAACAAAAACATAGGTACATTGTGTGAGTAACATTGATAATAATCTATAATCACTTGACCGCACACTAAGGAGATCGTAGAACCTCATTAGTAGTTGCGGAAACGTTATTGCATCGTGTTATTAGTTTGTTAGTAATTGATTATTACTTGATACTATTGATACTTGATACTAGATGTAGGTACTAATTGATTTTAGTATAAAGGCATTCCAGTTAATCTTTTATTGTTGGGCGCCAAGATTTAAAAGTTCTCTTGTCTCTTAAGTAGAGCCATGCTCCTTACTCAGTTCCAATTTGTGTACGAACTCCAACATCTTGGCAGAAACTTAATTACTTGGCCATTTCTTAATAGTCACACAGACCTTGCTATGCCGAGTAGTAGATCAATGAACATTGACTGGCCTGTTGGTCGAGCAGTTAGAGACCCTGACTGCTATACCGGAGGTTGTGGGTTTGATTCTCGCCCAGGACAAATGTTTGTGTGAAAAGCACAATCGTTTGTTCCGTATCTGGGTGTAATTTATCTAAAATACTCGTATCTATGTATTCAGAAATATAGAAGGATATTTATCAGTTGTTTAGTACCCATAACACAAGCTCTGCTTAGCTTGGAACTAGATGGCGTTGTGTGAAAAGTTGTGGAATATTATTATTATTGTTATATTAAACGCCCAAGCCATGCTTATTCTTCATGCTGAAGAAAGTATAGTGTGTTTGATAAGTCTGCCAAAGACATTTGATTCTGAAAAAATAGAAAAACTAATAAGAAACGCTTTCCATCATCATTTGGACCGGGGTTATAACAATTCGAAAGAATGAAGAACTAATTCGAGAAAAGATAGGTAGTGCCTGGCTTCTTTTGGCAAGTCTTAGCAGGAGCACGTCAACCATGCCATGCATTAAGATCTGGTGCAATAAAAATAAAATTCTGAATAATAAATGCGCATAACTTACACGATTAAAAAGTCATAAAACATTGTTATGATTTAATGTTTTATCTCAGTTGATAAGACGTTAAACGGGAACATAGCGTTCGCAAAATTTTCCACGTTGGTTTCATTGAACTCTAGATTAAGTTACATTGATACCTAGTTAATTAAACACTGAACGGATATTCAACACTTTCCGTGGCACTACTTAAGAGGCTTTACTTGTTCTTTATCGAAATAATACCGTATTAATATGATGCCTACTAATTCAGGCACTGCTATTTTGTTATTGTACATTGTACCTACATAACATTAACTGCTGTGTCGCTTGGTTCACCCATCCTCTCAAAGATCCGCTCTTGGGGGTGCAAACAGACTTTTTTTAAATCCGAATAAGTAGTATCTTTTGAGATCAGCGCGTTAAAAAGAATAAAATTTTTGTTTTTTCTTCAACTGGTTAGTTTAAAGAACTTGAGCTCTATTGTATGGAATCAAGTTTAAAATGCTTTGTAAAAACCATAATGGTAAATAAAGTTTATTAGTTGTTTGGGTTTTTTTTTTGTGTTAGGTGGTACATTTTAATGCACCAAAAAATGTATGTTTATATTAAAAAAAAATCAAGAAAAAGCCAAAAACTGAATATATAAAAGCCTACAGGTACAAAAAGTGTGCCCGCCCACATATGCAACACAGGTTTTAATTCATAAGGCCATGAATCGAAGTCACAATTAAAATTAGTAACTTCGAAGATAAGCAAATAAACAGTTACCTAATCATTATTATAGTTAGTAATTCAACATAACAAAAGATCTTTATTTAGGAGATCACATGTCACGTTCGTTTGTTTTATTCTCAACAAATCACATGTTAGCAGTATTTTGATAATATTTATTGTGTTAGGTATGTTATTTTTCTTATCTTTGCAGTTTTAATTTTACGATCCAATTAATTGACTCTTAAGATAAGATTGTTCTACTTTTTGCTAAGAAATCAAACATTCGTAGAGAATTGGTCTTCGTTTCTACGATAAAAAATATTTTAAGGCTATTTTTAAAGCACAAAAATGTATAATAATAAGGTATAATAAAATTGGAATACCTAATGCAATTATGGAAAATTACTTTTATTCATCTTCAGTTTGCAGAAAGTACGCTTTTATGAGATGAAATTATAATCATTTAATTCAAGCAAAATAATTAATATTTAGAAACTTAAAATGTAATCAAGAGCTTTAAGAGCTGAAATTACTTAATAGGTTTTTAAATACTAAGAAGTGGGAAAGCAATTTTCTTGAATTGCGAGCTTTAGAATTTAAGTAATAGATTTTAAGAGGATGATTAAGATCTTAAAGGCAGTTACCACCTCTAGATGAGTTTCGCTCTTTTTAGAAATAAATAAGTGTATCACTTGTCTAATACTCTGTTTGATACGCTCTCAAACAAAAACAGGAGTTTTTTTATTCGGTTCATTAATGACTGGCCTGTTGGTCTAGTAGTAAGTGGCCCTGACTGCTATACCGGAGGTCGTGGGTTCGATTCCCACCCAGGACTAATGTTTGTGGGATGATTTGTTCTGTCTGGGTATAATTTATCTATTATGTGTGATCGTGCTCATCACAGAAACATTTGTTCTGGGTGGGAATCGACCCACAACCTCCGACATAGCAGTCAAAGCCACTAACACGATCCCAATAGGCCAGTACAATGCAAGGCTACTAAATACAAATTGCATCAGCTAGCCCTGCCTTTGACTAACTTGCGGATAAATTATTATCAACTTTCTTGCTTATGGATTCACAGTTGTTTGATAACCTTACTCGAGCGACTGATATACATAACATTAAACCAGTTTTTGAGATAATAAAACACATGTTGTTGATAGTGAACAACCCTAAGAAAGATTGACTCACTTTATGAAGGCAGTTGCGTTTTTACTTATTTTCTGCCTAGTTTATATGTGTTTATTGGAATCTTCATTGCATAATTCAGTCAACCTTTATATGTCAGTAATTGGGTTATGTTTGAGCCTATTTTGAAAACTATCATTATCATAATGAACAGTTGGTTTTCAAACACTCAATTCAAGAAATGGGTTATAAGTGTCTGATTCACAAATTTATATTAACAAAGGCAAAGAAATACTCACAGTTTCCTTCCTATCATCAGTCATATCAACGATAGCCATGCTCATGTTGACTCTCATAGTAAAGGCGAATAGCATCCCGAAGAACAGCAGCGCCGTCTGCACGTGACGAACTCCAAAACCCTCTGGGAATTACAATAGAATCGTCATAAATCTCAGTTTCTTTCGTGGAAAAATTATGTTTAATTTTCGTAGATATCACTATGCCCCACCAAAATGTAGTCTTAGTGGTAGTCTTTCAAATAACAAACTATTGTTTTGATAAATTATATTTATTTTAGAAAAAAGCTAAATTTAAAAACTTTTAAATGACATTTTTTAATTAGAAGGTGAGCTCGGTGTTACACTATCTGACTACTCTGAGAAAGAACACCGAAACAATCTCGGAAGTCTCTCTTCTAAAGTCCAGACATTGTCTTGATCAGATCATGTAAGAACCATACAGATTAGTGCCTGAAATTGTCTTTTGAGGAAAGAACCACACTATTGTGAGAGGACCAGATCAGTCAATGCAAGCACTAACACAAAACAGTGTAACTTGATCGATGTTTTTTGCAGACTTATTCTGTAGGATAGGATATATCTGTACGTTATATTGTAAATGCGTGCTGAGCAATAAATCTGACAAAGAGAAATAACCAACTTGCACATCAGCTTGTTGTTGGTACAACAGTAATTTAAGAAACTTAGTAATATCAGGTGAGCTCAACTTAGACACAGCTCTAAACTTTAATCGCGGATCAGACCAGCTAAGTTCCGACTCAGCTAAATTTAAAAGAATGGATAGTATCAACAGCATAAGAAGAGATGTATTGTCGTTTTTAAATAGACTGTAGTTAATAATATATTATTGTACTGTAGTTAGTTGATTATGTGGACTGTGTGGTATTATTATTTTTAAATTTTTAAGTGTAAGTATTGAATTTGACCGTGATATTGTATTTGGACATGTTATTTTTTGTTATTATTTCTATTTTTTTTTTTGTATTGATCAATTGTTTTTTTTTACATCTTTGACATTAATGTATCATTTTAATATGTTTTTTTCTTTGCCTAAATGTTAAATTCCTTTGACATTTTTCTATTGACATGTACGTATTATTTTTCTATTTTTTTTTTTTTAATTTCTTGAATTCTTGATTATTTGTTTTAAATGGATTGTGGAAATTGTTAGCATGTAAGCGTTTTGGTCATAGTAACTGTAAGCTTATATTGTGTTTTGTTAAATAAATAAATAAATAAATCTCTTTTTGACATGACAGACAGCTCACAATAACAACTTATAAGAACTCAGTTGGTAATGTCAAATAAGTTTGTGCCAATGCGTGCCCAAATGTATGTTGTTTACAAAAGCTAAGTATAGAACAACTTCAACTGACAGCTGAGCTTTTATTAATAATATTTTAATATTGGATTGTCTCAAACTCTGGTGTTATTTGGTAACAAATGTAGGTAATCGAAATAGCATAAACTATGATTTTCAACACAACAAGCACTAATTTTATGTCACAGTTCAAATTATTTAGCTTTTTACTACAATGACGTCTGATTAGTAAACTTTTTTAACTGTCTATTTTTGAAGAAAGTCAAAGTAAGTGTAAGTAAGTAATAATTAAGTTTACATACAATAAAATAATGACGTCAGAAAACTATTACTCAGGAACATGCCAAAGTTACCAAACTAACGCAAAAAACTAACTGAAAAATAGTGAAATCGAAAGATAGGTCATACAATATTGTTTTTTAAGTAAGTTTATTTCGTAGTTTTAAAAGCCAACTTATTCGGTTAACCTTGACATGTTAAAACAGTTTTTGTTTTATTTTGAATTTTCAATATTTTCTGTACCAAAATAATACAAAAACATGAAACAATACTTACTAGGCCTAACATTTTCAATTTCCTTTTCATCGGCTACTCCCATGTTGGATTAGTACCGTTTCGTCAATAACTGTCCTCCGGCACTACCAAACACACACGCAGAACGGCGCTTAGTGTCAAGATGACACTAATCGTGCACTCTGAGACATTAGCGTCAATTTTGTAAAACTATGGAGTCGACTTTGGCCTTAAAGAAATTTGTCTTTAACAACTCCAGTTTAAAGGAATATCTCCTCTACAGCACGTAGCATGATCACCGTTGAAATGGATTTTCACATGGATTTAGACAAGAATCGACAAAATGAAAGATTGTAGAAACATTTCTTTTGTGCATTTAAATTCATTCGTACACTATAGTATCAACCCAAAGAGTTACTGAACAATTTCGATAACAATAACATTTATCAATTAAAAAAAGTGACACACTGAATCTATCAAAGTAATTATGCACCGTATCGTTAAATTCGAATAATCGCGGAAACAAATTTCTTTTATTTTCTATTGTTTTCTAAAATAAATTTAGTAGAATTTGTGGCTAGCCGTCAAAATACTCGTAGTTTTTTTTGCTATATTTTAATTTACATACCGTAAAACCATTTACACTAAAACCAGTTGCAATATTTCCTTTTACCTAACCTTGAAATCTCACTTCAAAATCTTCACTGTCCATCACTAAACTATATTTAATTTTACTAAAATAAGATGACATTTATAACAGTTGTTACGATGAAAAATAACCAAGTGACTGACCATTCGATTTTAAAATGTAATTAACATTGTATAATGAGGCCTCATTAATTCACGTGTTAATTTATTAATAACTGTCAAAATTTCAAGCGATGAGGGTAAGCGCATTAGGTGTCATTAGCGTCATAACTGTCACAGGTTTCGTTATGTATATTTATTAAGTATTCCAGTTATTGTTAATTCTAAATATTTAAACGCTGTGAATTTGGGATTAAATTATAAACACAAATGAAGCATTTCATTGCAATACAACATGACAATGTCACACACAGTCTTTTGGGTACACTTTTAGTGGACAGCGATACGGATGAGTTTTTAGACGCCATAATAATTAAGAGTTTTTATTTTCATTTATTATAGTGTTTGTAGTTAAGTATTTATTTTAATAGATGTTCTTAGTTTAAATAAAACCGATATGAACATGCCAACTTAGCACTGTTTTATTTTATATTAAGTACGGAATTTCTTGCATATTCTTCTCTATTATCCTACTATTATTTTGGCTAATGATTTTGGTTTTATATGAAATGATGATTCAGACATAATAATCTGTGAAGTAGGTATATTGTTGTAAATGAGGTTAAAACTGGGATTGTTGAGTAGATAATTGATAATTATTACCTATTGCCGTAAACAGTGGAAGCCCAGTGGTGGCGGCCCCGACTTACGAACAGTAAGTCGTGGGTTCGAACCCAGGCAGGCGCATTACTTTGTGTAATTTGTTTCATCACTACTGCTCTTAAAAACGGTGAACCAAAAATTCGAAGACATTGTGACATCTACCAATTCGCACTGGGCCGCGTGGTAGATTATGGCCCATACGCAAAATACGCGCTTTAACGTAGAGTATAGCAGTGATAGCCTAGTGGTTTGACTGGTGGATTGCCAAATCATAGGTCTCGAGTTCGAACCCAAGGCACGCACCTCTGACTTTTCGGATTCATGTGCGTATTGTATAATTATCACTTGCTTCAAAATCGGTGAAGGAAAACATCGTGAGGAAACCGGCATGCCTGAGAGATATTTCTCGAGGGCATGAGTGATGCCAAGTCAGAGGCCCATGAGCGGCATTAAAACTCTGACTCCAGGTTAGTTACTAACCACACGATAAGAAGAACGTGGAGTGGCGGATACCAACCCGGTATCTTTTTTTTAAACAGTGGGAGCCGTCAAGTAGTACAGACACATCAAGTTACCCCAAAGTGTCAAATTTCTTTGATCGTTTTTCAACTTTATGAAAACAGAATAAGGTTCATATTATTATTCAATTGGGAAAATTTTACACATTGGGGTAACTTGATGTGCTGGCGTCTGTACATACGCTAAGTTTTAGCAGTGTTTATAAAATCATTACGAAAATCAAAAAGGTAGGTACATCTTGGTTAGCTACAGAACACACCCCTAAAACTAATAGCAGTGAGAACATCCACAGATTCCTCTGTTACAAAATTTGATAAGTTTTATGATGCTGATAACTCGTATGAATATCAGAGGGGTTATCGCGAGAGGGTGCGAGAATTACATCAACAATTTGTAATTTTGTTACAATACCGATGCATTCCAATCAAAGCAAAATTAACCTTGTTTCTTGCAGTTAAGAGTCCCGCAGAGCGCGTGGAGGTTGTAAGCAATTTTAGGAATTGTATGTGAACTTTGTCATTGACTTTGGCGATCTGATACTATTTTTAACCTTGTTATCTTTTAAAATTTACTGCAATTAAGTTGATCAGTTGTCAAAGTACTTAAGACGTAGTTACAGTTTTATCTATCATATGTTTGTATTTAGAAAATTATTGTATGTTTATAAGTTGTTTAGTACCCGTAACACAAGCTCGACTTAGCTTGGGACTAGATGGCGTTGTGTGAATGTTGTGGAATATTTATTTATTATTTATTCACAGTAAAAATATCATTATAAGCCCATACTGTGTGGTGAGAGGATTACATAATTAATTTAGTAGGTTAAACAGAAAGCTCAAAAGTGTACTGAGTTTAAAAATTTAATTCTTATAAAGGGCATAGGTAATCATTATTTTGACATTGAAACATGCAGCAAATGACACCCTAGAAAGATAAACGCAGACCTTATTGTGAGTCTTCAAAATACCAGGTGTGCATCAAAGCATGTAATGGTACTTAGCAGTGGACCTTAGTTTCTGCCTATCCATAGGCAAATGCAATGTTGCCTACATCGCATTTGCCTATAGATGTGTTTATGTTACAAAGGTAAGCTTCTACATGCATGAATACATACATAAGAAGAAGAAGAAGAAGAATAGTTAGAGTTTATTAGTTAGAATCCCTTATCAATAATCTACTATGACTAGACTCACAAACACAAGCAGAAACTACAGAGTGCAATTTGCTACGATTCTTACATACTTATTTTGCCTTGCATACAATCATACCTCTTGTTGTCATAAACTGACCTTTCTGAAGAACCTCACCAATAAGGTATTTAAATGTCCAGGACGTCTATACCGGTGTTAACACTTACATCTGCTTTATAAATAACTTTAGTTAGTCGCCTTTCATTCTACGGCTCCTATATTTATTAGAAAAAACCCCCATCGCAAAAAGTAAAACATTTAAAAAGTTAAAAATAACACTTAAGCCATGAAATTTTACATCACGTCGGGGTACCGCTTATGTAAGGAATGTTCCTAGTACTTGTAGGTATGTAGGTAGGTACTTATTTTAACGGTACCCCGACGTTACGTAAAATTTCATGGCTTAAGTGTTATTTTTAACTTTTTAAATGTTTTACTTTTTGCGATGGGGGTTTTTTAAATTTTTGATTTAAATTTAATTTTAAAATTTTTAAACGCATTAATTTTGTTTTATAGAGTTTACAGTTATGAGAATTATTCAGTGCATTGTATGTAGAGTCAAATGCTGGTTAAAACGAATCTAAACACGACATATCTGCTATTATTTTGTCAAGAGTCTACCTACTGGTGTGCTGGATAGCCTGGCTGCAGCATCAGCTCATCCTGTTGCCATCAGTGCATTGTGTTTAGAATCAAATGCTGGTTGAAATGAATCCAAACACGACATATCTGCTATTATTCTGTCAAGAGTCTACCTACTGGTGTGCTGGATAGCCTGGCTGCAGCATCAGCTCATCCTGTTGCCATCAAGGCATTGTGTGCAGAATCAAATGCTGGTTGAAATGAATCCAAACACGACATATCTGCTGTTATTTTCTCAAGAGAGTGTATTAGTCTGCTAGATATCCTGGCTGCATCAGACTAAATACACCATAATGTTGCCTATTAATATTACACACATGGGTGTTTGAAATTTTAAGACACACATATGTTTGTAAGTAAAGTTAATACCCATAGACGTCTAAAATAGCAACGGTAGCTAACACAAAAGAGCTGATAACCTTGAAACAGCTGAACCGATTTTGATGAATTATGTCTAAGAACCATCGCAAGAAACCCTGCTTTCAAATAAAAAAAACCGCATCTAAATCGGTTCACCCGTTTGGGCGCTACGGTGCCACAGACAGACAGACAGACAGACAGACAGACAGACAGACACACACACATAGCGGTGAAACTTATAACACCCCTCTTTTTGCGTCGGGGGTTAAAAAATGGTCCAATTGAAAATTACAAAATAGTATGAAGTTCTTTCAATATTTTAAGTAAATGTTTTCAATGCAAAAACATAATTATGCAAAGCTGTAAGTAATTGTGGAAAGCTAGTTGGTTAAAAACAACTTTACTCTAGTTTTTAACCACCACCGTGGAAAGTGAAGAGTATTGAGCCAGGTACTAAATGCGAAAGTGTGTATGAATGTTTGTTACTTTTTATCTGAAAACTATTGAATGGATTTTAATTAAAATTTACAATATACATCAGAATAACACATAGGCTCGGATGTATAAAGATATTGAATGAATTGTCCAATAATAATAAAAAATAAAGATAAGTATAAAGTATAAGGAAAAAAATCTCAATATTCTGGCGTGCTAATCCTGCGCAGACGTAGTCGCGGGCACCAGCTAGTTAAGACATAATCCAGTCCAGTTTTACTATTCCATTAGGTCTATCTCAATGAGCTGATGAGGAAACTGATATTATTATAGCAGTCACTGTCAGTCATTAATTAGCGACAGATTAATGGCCCGGTGACACATCGTGGTACAGCACGCGGTGGCTGCGGGTCAAGTTGCTATCGTCCACCCTCCATCTATTGAATGGAGAGTTAGTGGGTGGGGTGCCATTCCACGCGGCTTAAAAATACATACGTTTGTTTTCCATAGAATGTAATATAATGTAATAATTATAATCTTTATTTTTTCGTGTGGTTAGTTACTATCGTGTCAGAGTTCTGACTTGGCTTCACATTTTTGTTATGGTTTTCAAGACTTTGTTTCTAAGGCACATTGCACCTGGTATTTATTGAAACTCACGGGTATTAAACCAAGGTGAGATCCAAGTTTTTTTATTTTTTGTTTGTGGTATGCCGCTGCAGGACAAAGGCCTCTTTTCCATTCTTCCACTTCTTTCTGTCTTCAGCCATTTCACATGCCATTGAGAAATATTTATCAGGCAGTCCAGTTTCCATCAACACAGTGTAAAGAAAATCTCCAAGCTAAATATATACATAGGTATAACCTAACCTAACTTCCTAACCTATCCTATAGCGAACCTAAGTACCGAACCTAACTACCTCACCGAAATGCTTTGATTATGAAAGATACATAATACACAATTTTAAGCTAACATGCTGTGCTGCGTGTCTCTATGTTACTTACAACACTAAAGTAGGTAGTAGTATTTAAAATAGTAGTAGTAGGAGATAAAAAATAAATAAAATAATATAAATAGGAGGTAATAAAAATGATAATATTTCACAACTTTCCCACGCCGCCATAGAGATACCGGGCTGGTATCCGCAACTCAACGTCAAATTTTCGGATCACGCCGCCATAATAAATGACTGACAAAATAAATTAAGTAATAACAATCTTTTAATACTATCGTGTCACAGTGTTTGATACAAAACTTTTCCAAAACAGCTGTACCATTTTTTATGAAATTAAGTGTCTATATTCAGCAGGTGTTGAAATGAGAACGTAAACTAATAAAAACTAAAAAAAATATTCTAAAGTGTAACGAAGTTTGCTGGAACAGCTAGTTGATAATAAAATGAAATTAATGTTAAATTTCATGATCTTTTTAGCTTTGCATGGTTCTTTATCTCAAGTGGGACAAAATAATAAGAAAGCCCCCCAAAGCAAAAAAGAAGAGCTTGTTAAAGTTAATAATAATACTTTTCTATCGTTGAGTTATAAAATTTGATGACGTGTCGGAGTACCGCTTAAATAAGGAACCCCCCTACTCTATTATTTTTAACTTATGCGTGCTTTACTTTTTACCTTTGGATCACCTAATAAGGGAATTTTGATTTCAACACTATGTAAGTATAAGTAAATCTGGCACCGCTATATCTGTGACCACACCCATAAGCTTTACGTGAAATGAGGAAGCTTTACACAAAGGCGCTTCAATCAGGGATCCGCGGGGAGGCTCCATCAAACAATGTTTAATTACGTCTCAATCCCGAGCGGACTGCTGCGCTGTTATTGAGATACTCTTTATTCTTTATTAACGAACATATACTGTTATTTCTTTGTTTTGTAAATCATGGAGATTTAGAGTCGATGAGAGACTGAACAGAACGAGTTCCATTCATAAACTTGAAGAAGAAATATAGTGTTATTGCTATTTATTACCATTAGCCTATATTTTACCAGTGCAGGGCAAAGGCCTCCCTATTTCTTTCCACGTTTTTCTTTCAAGGGCTTTTTGTGACCAGTCCTTATAGAAAGAGTCCAGTTCGTCCCGCCATTTTCGCCTGAGCCTACCACGATGTTACTGTTTATTTGGTTTGTTGTCCTCCACCGTTTTTGAAGGAAGTGACAGATCCGAAGAATCAGAGAAACGTGTCTTGGATCCGAACTCGAGACCTTTTAGTTGGCAATCCACCAGCTCTTATCATAGTTTTGTACTGTTAATTTAACCATCCTGGATGGTGGACTACGATCCACGTCTTCTCTTGGAGACAAGGCTAGAGTTTTATCTGTATGGATTTGTATCCTGTTAATTGACTCAAGTAGTATCCTGTTTCTGTAATATTAATGTTCTCTTCGATTTGCTCACGAGTGTAACAAGGTCATAAACGATAAATGAAAGGTATTTATAAGGAAAATGTAAGTAGAAACGTTGGGAGGGGACCCCTAGAAGGACATACAGAACTTATTGGTGAGGTTCTTCAAAAAGGTCAGGTGCGTTGCGTAGTACTCGAACCGTGTGTGAATGACAACATGTAACATACAATGAAGCAAAAAAAATGTAATAATCGTAGCAGATGGTGCTCTGTAGTTTCTCCCTATCCCATGGAAAAGAGGCGTGAGTGTATGTATGTAATTTCGCAAATTCTTGCAAAGCTATTATTTAATTTTGTAACCCATTAGGCCCAGAATTAGGTTGTTAAAAAAATATATAAAAAATAAACAAAGTGTGGAAGTGCCCAGCAGAGCAGTATAACTGTCTTAATTTGCGTTATTTTACCTTTTTATTGAGACCATAAAATAGACCCTTTGTACCGCAGGTCGCCAGCAAATGACTTGCGGATAATGTTTTAGCAATTACACTGTAGGCAGAAATTATGTAGTAAAACCTTTTTTATAAGGAGTTATTTGTCACAAAAAGGAAGCAAATGTTTCAGTGCTATAAGGGGACTTAAAAAAGTTAAACTGAAAATATATTTATCATCGTAGGACTTAATGCAAAATATTAATTACTAGCTATGTCCCGCAGTTTTACCCCCAAAGTTATAGGCTATTTCCACTACGCTACGATGTCTACTACGGGTAGACATCGTAGCGTAGTGTAAATAGCCTATAACTTTTCCTAAGAATCGAACTATAACTCCCAAAATAGATTTAGTTTTCAACCCTTAAGTGGAGTATAAAAACTACTTCCCTGTCCCAAGAGTCACATATGACTGATGCTGATTTTTTAACCTTTGTGTCCTCTATATGGACAGTGAAAGTGTCAAAAAGCACATTCAATCCACATTATCGTAACACCTAGGTAAGTTTCAGCTTTTAGTCCGGTCATTTTAGACAATTGAAATAAAGAAAATTCCGACAGAGCCAAATCTTTGTAGAGACCTTAGGTTAACCACAAGGAATAAAGTGTCAAAAGTCCCCATCAGTCCCATGTGAGCTTAGGGACTTATTCGGGGCCCAAGGTCAAAATTTTAGGTTTTTTGAATTTTTCTCGAAAACGGTAAGTTTTATCGAAAAAGTACCCCAGAGCAAAGTTGTAGATCTTAAAATTTTCTATAAAAATGGTGCCAATGATTTTTTCTCTAAGACCCACTATTTCCCAGATATTGCGCTTGTAAGAATCACGTTCTACATAACATGCACACATTTCCACACCACCTGTGAGGACTACCTCACAGGCGCGTTTTTTTAACGTGGTATCCCCGGTAGGCCTATTCCACGAAACTTTATTATGTTATTTTCAGGAACAATAATTATTTAATAGTATGAAGATTATTGATATGGGTTACTGAGGTTAACTGTCGTTCTATCTTTTTTTTATTACTTTAATCTGACTCATACTCTTCATATTCAACTTCAACAATCATGTTTTCTTCAATTTCTTCTTGTTCTTCTTCTTCTCCTTCCTGTTGATGAACGCTTAGAAATTGTTCAAATGAAGATGAATCAGTTGTCTCTTCATCAAAATCACATTTTCCTCTCTTGTATTTAATTGAACATTTGAGCAAGAGACACCTTGGCAATTGGTACACGCTGGAGAACACTGCAACCCTACTTTTTTACAGCCACATTTGGCACTACAACCTTTCTTGCAATTGCAAAAAATAGTGTTAAGAAGTTTTTCTGGAGCAGGGGGTAGTAAAGTTCGAATCGGTTCCAAAGTATTATTTATCAATTTCCAACCCCAGTCTTCAGGGTTCAGTTCATTGCCTTGCCATGTCTGAACTTGATAGTATACTCGAAACAAATGTTGAATAGTAGATGCCGATGTTGGAGGAAGACAAGATAGCTGTACTTGCTTTTTGTTTCGTGTATTTTTTACAAATGTTAAATATCTGTACGTATCTATGCAATCAATTTTTTTGGAGCTCCATAAACCGCATGAAGAAACCGAATTCCTTTAGTAATTAGTATTTGAGGTGAAGAATTAATTTCTGTAAAATATACTTTTGCGCAGTCAATAAAATATTTTTTTTTCAAATAATTTTAATACTGAATTTTTGCCCCTTCTAAACATTGCTACGTAGTATCGCATCCGCTTATCGCATGTAAAAATAAAATAAAGTTTTGGCATTTTGCATAAGCTGATAAACTTTTTGAAGAATATATTTCTGTCCGTTCCTAAATATGTATATACGTGGCATATGTGTGCATACTATGTAGAACATGATTCTTTTGTAAGAAATAAAAAATAAAATAATAAAATGCGCAATATCTGGGAAATATTGGGTCTTAGAGAAAAAATCATTGGGACCATTTTTATAGAGAATTTTAAGATCTACAACCTTGCTCTGAGGTACTTTTTCGATAAAACTTACCGTTTTAACTTAAAATTTTGACCTTGGGCCCCGAATAAGTCCCTAAGCTCACATGGGACTGATGGGGACTTTTGACACTTTATTCCTTGTGGGAAACCTTAGGTCTCTACGAAGATTTGGCTCTGTCGGAATTTTCTTTATTTGATCACTATTTTTATGTCTAAAATGACCGGACTATTTATGTATTGGAAAAAAATGCTATAAGAAATTGTACATCATGCACAATTTGTGTGGTGTCGATGTACTATGATACTGATCTACTATATTGGCAAAGCATTCGCCAACGTCCATACTACGTTGAATACACCGGTTCTCGTCCGATCACCGAAGTTAAGCAACATCGGGCGCGGTCAGTACTTGGATGGGTGACCGCCTGGGAACACCGCGTGACGTTGGCTTTTTGCTTTTAATTCTTCGAAAAAAGGTAAGTAACTTGTTTTTTATTTTGAATTTCAATTGAGTCAATTAGAGACACAATAGAAAGACAATGACAGGCGGACACCGGTGTCCTTCCGGGGTTTAACGAATTAACACTCCGAAGTCATTCTGATTAGAAATAATATAACTAAGAAACGGTCGTATACGCTATACCACTACCATTTCCCATCCATAAAATCCAGCCCATATTTCCAACCAAATAAATCATCATTAGCAACAATTCGCTGACGCGTAATCGAGTGCCGTACAGACTTGATAAATCACTTGAGAGTCGGAAACTGGCTTCAAACAATGTTGGAGCTTGGTGAGAAAATCCAGTCTGACAGCGATGTACACTGAGTTACCTGTCACTTTAGACGTGATTTACAAGCGTAAACAGAATATAGTTAGACTGTGCAATATTTTGTTTAGCGTAAAGTATTTTGCCTAGAAGAACTCATTTGGACTGTATTTTACAAGACTTTTTTAATGAGAGCATATCTACGGTGTTATGTTTATTTACCTTAGTTATATTTACCTCTGCATGCTAATTCTTTGTGGTAAATTAATCTAGACTTCTTTTTAACACAACTACCCCAAAGATATTGTCATGTTATTCAGTTTCATTGACAGTGATTAAAGATACAATATATTTTTTTATGTAACTCTTTTTTGGAATGAAATAGTCGTCATCTAACTGATGTTTAAAATTAAAATTGTAAATGAATGTATAAGAAAAATACTTTTTTTTAACTAATGCATGTCTGCAATCCCACCTGATGGTGCAAACAATGATGGTGAAGCGCACTAGTTTGTTAAGAGCCTATTCACTCTGGCCTTGAAGACACCTACATTATACTCGGACGGAAAGACGGCAGCAGGCAGGTTGTTCCGGTCCTTCGACGTACGCGGTATAAACGACGAAGCAAACCGCTTTGTCCGGATTGTTGGGGTGCTAACGATGTAAGGATTGACACTTGCCGTACGCCGCTGGGTTGTCCGATGGTAGAAGGTTGATTCTTTAAGTTATTTAAAACAAGTTAAGTATCCGCCAATAGCAGTGAAAAGAGTTCCCTAAACCCGTTGTAGATCCAAAATAAGTAAATTTGAAAATTAACCACTTATGAATTCAATCTAAGCAATCAAACCCATTGTTCTATAAACATAGCCAATTTATTATCAATAGGAGGTAGGTAGGTACTACAGTTAGAAGAAAACGAAATAAAAGCGATTCGATTAAAGTTGATTCGAATAAAATGAAAGAAGTCTCGAATGCGATTGAGTTATTTGGTCTCATCAATTATGATCGGCGAGCGAGTCGACTCGGATGTTCTATTATAATAGAACGAAGTGTATCGAGAGCTCGCAAACGGAATCGCGGAGCAACTCGACTACAGCGGAGTCTGTTCACTTTGTTGATTTTAGCTAATTGTGGGGTATAAGGGACAGGCTTAGAATAATAACGCATAGAAACCTAGTACGAGTGCAAAAAGTGAGCCAATTAAAACTAAGTTAAAATTAGCGTCTTTGCTCGGTGAGCCGTGTTAGTAGCTACTGCACAGCTCGCGAGTAGACTCATTCGGCTCACACACACAAAGATAATAAAGTGGACACACGATTACGCGCGTGTTTTGTACTAAACGCGGTTTCTATGTGAATTTCTTCTCTTTTTAACCGACTTCAAAAAAAGGAGGAGGTTCTCAATTCGACGGTATGTTTTTTTTTTTTTTTTTTTTGTGTGTTTGTTACGCGATTTCTCCCCCATTTGTAGACCGATTCTCAAAATTCTTTTTTTATTTGAAAGAGTATACTTCCGAGGTGGTCCCATTTTAATTTGGTGAAGATCTGGTGCTGATCTTCGGAGATATACAATGGAACTCTTCAAAAATGGACGGCAAATCTGTCGTGATTGCTGGAATCGCTTGGATATTTATTGTTTATACAACATCATGATGTATCATCACGCCTGTACGCTCTGAGGGGTACGCAAATGTGTACAATATACCTAGATTTCGACAGTTAGGTATGTTAAGTTTCATTTATTAGGGATAAGTAGATAACCCTATTACCATTATGTATTGTTAACAAATAACAATATAAAAATAAATTCATGGCAAATATTTGTATGGAAACAACTAAAAATGGAAAAATAAAAATCTTTTTTGCAAAAAATAAAACCGACTTAAAAAAAACCACTAACCGATGTAAAATAACTCTAAATTCGGAAGTCGGTGGCCCATCATAAATAACACAAAACCACCAAAGCCACAGACTTCCTAATTTAGAGTTATTTTACATCGGTTAGTGGTTTTTTTTAAGTCGGTTTTATTTTTTGCAAAAAAGATTTTTATTGTAATCTAAGTTCAGGGTTAATGGGTGTGGAGAGTTTCAAAGATTTGATGATACATAAAGTTAAAAGTTAAATTTTCAAGTCTCAAAAAACTTACTTAATTAACAGCCTTGTCTATATACCTAACTAAATCGAGTACAGTCATTTACTCTCATCCTGCGAAATGGCCATTAAAAGTGATATGAGATTACCTTAATTATTTTTAGTAAACAAAATATTTCTTAAACAAAAGGTAACAGGCGAATACAATTTTTATTATGACAAAAACATTACGAAAGAAAACCTAAACCAACACAAAATGCACAATTTCTTATGACTTGCACCACGTCCCAAGATTTAGATCAAACCAAACCAATTCAAACTCTACAAACCAGTACGCAAAGTCAAAATTTGCTTCTCAGGAACGTTTGTCCTTATAATTTATTATGGAGGAGAGTAGAAGGCAGAATATCATTAAACATTTATAATTGACATAGGAAATGTCGCTATCGATGATTTAGCTACCGTCTGTTTGCAGATATCCAAATATTAATATCCGTTTTAATATTATTGAATATTTGACTACATTCCAGCAATATTTTTTTTCGAAAATGAAAAGGGAATATTGAATGTGTCGACGCCTTGAAGATTTGGTCGTGTCGTAAGAGTATAAGGGAGGAAAATTGTAACAGAAATATTAATAGGAAAGCGATGGACTGACAGTTTCATTTTAATAATAAGAAAATTATGGTGCCATCTTTTTAACCAACTTACAAAAAAATAGATATTCTTAATTCGATTGTACGTTTTTTTCTTATGGGTAACCCATAAGAAAAAAAACGTACAATTGAATTACTCACAACTCATTACTCATTTATAGACCGATTTGAAAAAATCTTTTTTGTTTGAGAGTTTACTTTCCGTATAGTCCCAAAAAAAACATCGATATTGGTTCAGTTGTTCGGTTTTAATACCAACAAAACTGAAAATCACCCACATAAAAGGAAACGTTAAAAGGGCAAAGGCCTAAAACTAAAACGGACTTATGTTAAATCTTTTGGTGTTTTTTAATTAAGTCGGTTGTATTTTTTGTGAAAAAGTTACTTATTAATCCAGATCTAAATGGGTTGATTTAACATTACCTTAACATTATTAAAAGTTTATTTTAAGCAGTATATTCTGAAATAAACTTCGACTATCAATATTAAAGTTCATCACTTCAGTATTCCACCTGCGATCTATTTCAAAATTAAAATAAAACATTAGGCTCACGAAATTTAATACCTTCGGTATCTTAGCAGAAGTTTGTAGACACTTTGAAACATCTGTAGAATACTGACTTGTAGTCTGTATCGCCCAGGACACGTTTCCTCAGGAAATAAAGCAACTTGGTTAAGTTCAATATTCTATTAAAGTTTGAGGTTTACAGAGAATCGCGAAGCTTCCACACGACTATCTATTTGTTTGAGAGCATGCCCAGAATATTTGCAGAATCCATATGTAGCGCTTTTCGATACATGCAAATTTTGGTTTAGGTTTAGTGAATGCTGAAAAGAAAACTTATTAAATTGTTCAGATATGTAAGCATTGAGACATGACAATAATATCGCTTTGTTTAAAGTATTATTGACGATAACAGATAAAGATGGGCAAGTAAATTTGACTGGCCTGTTAGTCTAGTAGTTAGTGACCCTGACTGCTATGCCGGAGGTCGTGGGTTCGATACCCACCCAGAACAAATGTTTGTGTGATGAGCACGATCATTTGTTCTGTGTCTGGGTGTAATTTATCTATAACTAGCAGACATCACGCGGTTTCACCTGCGTAGTTCCCGTTCCCGTGGGAATACGGGGATAAAAAGTAGCCTATGTCATCCGGGAATAGTGTAGCTTTCCACAAGTGCAATATTTTTTAAAATTGGATGATTAGTTACAAACATACAAATTTTACCTCTTTATAATATTGTAAGTAATAAATATTTAAGTAATAAATAAGTAATAAATATTAGTATAGATATGTATGTATTTAGAAATATATAAGTATGTTTATCAGCTGTTTAGAACCCATAACACAAGCTCTCAAGCTTAACTTGGGACTAATTGGTGTTGTGTGAAAAGTTGTGGAATATTTATTTATTTATATTTATTTATAGATCTTGACTTGATGTGCCTATTACAGAGTTGCTGGGAAGTTTCTTGTTGCTGGAGAGTTAGTTCCGCCACTTCTTCTTTCCAGCAACAACACTCGGAAGTGGTGAAAGGCGGGCCTTTTGGGGGACTGTCTTATGTAATTTAAAGTTCAAAAATACTGATCCTCAGTCTAATTTAAATAAATGACTAGGTATTGATTTTAAGCAAGGAATTTTTTGAAAAGCATTTTTACACACTTTTTTTAAATCGAATAATAATAAGCGACAAAAAAACTAAATCAAAAAGATCCTAGATTGCGATATCTGAGTTATGTATAAGATTGTTGTCTAGGTGTTGGTGTATGTCAGTTTATATGTTTGAAAACTCTTTAACGAAAACAAAAGTGCCAAGTGTGGGACAACGTTTTTTTTTTAAATAGATGAAAAAAAAGAATACCTACCTATGTTTAGAATTCCGAAAATGTCGGGCACTTAATAGCCCAGACAATGCACTCGTCTGGTCGAAAGATTCTGACTTTTAAGATTGACACGCTGCGGGTCGATTTAGTAAAAGTCACTTCGTAAAAACTTGAGCGAAGTGAACTGTCAATTCCAAGCATTATTATGGAATGTCAGCTGACTTCTCCTTCAATTTTTTTACATTTTCAAGGCCTGACTTTTGAGAACAGCTCAGCTGTTTCTCCTTTCTCTAAAACTTCATTATCTGGTACTTAACTTACACACTATTACTAGATCGTAAGCACTATCGACCAGCTGGTTGTAAACTCAAGTAACCGACGAGCGAAACATTCCTTGTAAACTAGAGCCGTAAACAGAAGAAAAGTAATCAACAGATCAGCTCCCTCGACCCTGTTGTGAGAACACACTAGTAAGTCAGTTACAGTAGATCAAATCGGAGTAGGATTAATTTTAGTTATCTAGTTAGAAGGCTTGTCAAAGTGAAATCAATATGTAATGTCAAACCATGAACTTCAAAATAGAAATACCAGCCAAGGCATCGTCTCATACAGAGAAGACACGCGTACCTTGCGTGCTCTATGCGGTTATTGGTACTAACCTGTACACAACTATTACTCTAAAGTACCTACAAAGACTAACACACTAGCATAATCTTTACTACAAGATCAGAATCAAATCAATATCAAAAGTAATGTATGGATTAGTATTTTTTGAATGTCAAAATTACGTTAAACAGTCCCCCAAAACGTCGGCCTTTAGCCACTTCCTAGTGTTTCAGCAAGAATGAAGAAGTAGCAAACAAAATCTGTAGCAAAAAAGCTTTAATACCTAAAGTCAAAAATTAAGAAAAAAAAATCGGAGCAAAAGGGAGTTTGACTTGCGTCTATACTTAACTACATGTGACTGTTCACCCATTACGATTTAAAAGATACAGCTGTGTGGAAGACAAACATACGTTGTTGTTCTTCAAAAAATTCAACCGAATTCATAAAAAACATCAAAATAACTTTCGTTTCGGAAGTCTGTGGTTCTGATGGTTTTTTTTTTATTCACTGTTTTATTTGAAGTCGTTGTTTATTATTTACCGACTTACAAAAAAGGAGGAAGTTCTCATTTCAACCGTAGGTATGTGATTATCTTATGTTTTTATTAATAAAATAAATACACAGCCGAATTGAGAAATTCCTCCTTTTTTGAAAACGGTTAAAATTCATTGTCTTTCTGTTTTAAAGACACTACCACCCCACACTACATAAAATACAAAGTGTTGTATTGAGAGTGTCGACAAAAACTAGGAAATGCTGTTACCTCCGCACCGCGACCGAACTACTTAACAACTGTGATTCAGCGATCTGTGTCCCCCTCCCGTTCCGCGGGAAACGTGTTTGTTCATCGTTTGCAGTCCATTGCTGTGTTTGCACAAAGTGATTGCACTGACAGCCGCATGTGGGCTTAAATGGTAATGGATTTATTGAATTTTGTGGTTTGTGATTTGTTTAGTTTAGGCAGATTTGTTAGGAATAAATGTTTGTATTTTACCAAAAATTGCTTAAACACTTAGTTTCAGTTGGTTTCTGTTTCCTTGGTAGTCGGTTTTATTACATATACAATTTGGCCAGTTGATTTAAAACTGTCTATCGATACCATGAATGAATCTATCATTCCCATCTTTAACTTTTTCAACATGGTTGTGTTTTGAGGAATAAAAATATAGTATTTTGAATTCGAATTTGTGAGCGCAACAAATGGTTGCGCTTTGAGGAATAATTTAGTTGCGCTTAGATGGTTGCGCTTGAAAATGGCTGCGCTTTGAGTAACACTCTTAAAAAGTGGACAGATGTTAATCCGTGAGGTTGGAACCTATATCATTTTAATGGATCTGAGATTTAAAATCTTTCAATATATCCCGTAGTACCTATGAGCAAGCAATCTGACTATAAGTATAAAGTTCCTTTAAACTACTCCTATTGTTATTAAAAGTATGCTAAGTATACGATTGAATTAACTGCATGATGATTATAAGATATTTTAGTCAAGAAGTCTTAGTCAATGACAACTAGCTCCCGAGCTAGCACTGTTCGTTAATCCAGCTTCAAGTGACCCGCAAGTTGTAGAGATGTACAAAGAACACCCACATTTCGCCAGTTATGTTTAAGTCTCATGTAATAGGGGGCGAGCCTATTGCCATCAATCGGGCACGGTTTTAGAATTCTCAGTACTACTGAGTAGTTTCAGATGAAAAACACAATAACGTTATTCCCGAACCGGGAATCTATCCCGGGACCTCATGATTAGCAATAGCACTTGCGACCACTGGCCCAACGAGGTAAAAAAAAGTAGGAGCAAGAAAAAACATGCCGGAAAAGTGTTTAGTCGGTTAACTGTTAATTTTACTGTACACTAAATAATCACCCAATCCTGGGTATAGGCCTATCTTTTCAGGTGTCAAGCTCGCACTTTTCAAGCACCTTTTTATTGGTGCAGGGTGGAACATCCTTATGGATGTCCCCCACCCTGAGAGGACGGAGAGGTGTGTTAGGCTCTTCCACTTAATGACCAAAAACGACCTTGGTGTTCCATCTACCTGCGCCGGGCATCACGAGAACAGAAGATACTTCCGCAACCCCCAACCAGCTCGACCTCCATGTGCCAGCCTCATCCAGGTATCTGCTTAGCTGTAACTTACAAATACAATGCAAAGAAGGTAGAAAATACTGTAGTGTTTTAACTAAATTATTCAAGCCAAAGGAAATAAATGCCTCTCACATGCGCACATTACTTATAGAAATGGTAAACATGCATCCAATTCCAATATAGTAGAAAAGCAATTTTTGAGACAAAACGTTCCAAATGCTTACATATTGGAAATGCCCAAATTGCGGCAAACACCCAGTATTTTGTGGTAGCAGCCCGAGAACCTCATTTATTCGTCCAATGTAATGCATCCGCTGCAACAAAGTGTTCACATACCGAAACAGCGATGAAAGCGCTGCAGTTGCTGAATGTTACTGGGGGATTAGTTTCGTGATTGGCTTTTTGGTGGAGCAACCTATTGGCTGTCGGGGTTGGGGAAATCCAAAATTGAACCGGTTCAAATTAGTAGCTTTCTTCTTTTGTGGAACGTGCTTCGTTTAAAATAAGTCGATTAACTTATTATGTTTGACTAGATTCGATAGGTCGTATAATGGCAGACGAAAAATTTTATATTGTGGGGTCCAGAATCATATAAAGAACTTATGGGTATCCATTTATGTTCCACAATGTCCCTTCCAACCTGAATAAGTGGCGAGAACTAATTAGAGTAGTGTTTGAAGTAAACTGAAATATTGTGTGATACTAAATGCTATATAGGTAAGCTACGAGTACTCTATAATTTAATTAAATGCAATGCTACTAAACCATTAAACGAAAACTGCCCAACAGATTGCGTCTTACACACGCAGTCTGTTCGGCAGTTTTCATTTCATGTATGTTATCACTGTATCTGACTGTAAGTACGTACTCTAGTGTAAGCTCAGGGGCAAATGAGGTAGTAACATTATTCAAAGACGAAAACTATCCAAGGTTTGACTGTGAAATACTTGTAATATTACTAACACAAGTATTGTTGTTTGTTCCAAAACAACTTTTTTTCTGTACACTCTGTTTACACACATTTTAACTTGTAAATATCTAATTCGAACACACGTTCAGTCGACTTTCCGTTAATCAAACAATATGACTCTCGAAGTTAAAGTCACGGACCCAGCGTTATTTCACAAGCAAGTGATTTCTTTTTTGATGTGCAAGTTTTATCACTTTGAAATTTATTAATTGCCGCCTATTTAAAAAAACTATTTTTTTTTCTGCTTTGTTAGTGTATTGGCCATCTGCGCTCTTACTAATCATGCAGTCCAGAGATCGATTCTCGGGTGAAACAAAGCGTTATTGGGTTCATCCATATAAATAAAATAAATAAATAAAATATTCCACAACTTTCACACAACGCCATCTAGTCCCAAGCTAAGCAGAGCTTGTGTTATGGATACTAAACAGCTGATATACATACTTATATATTTTTAAATACATACATATTATAGATAAATTACACCCAGACACAGAACAAATGATCGTGCTCATCACACAAACATTTATCCTGGGTGGGAATCGAACCCACGACCTCCGGCATAGCAGTCAGGGGCACAAATACTAGACTAACTGGCCAGTCGGATATAAAAATCCTAAGTTATGCCAATAGGCTTATAGGTATTCCTCTCACTATCATATGATAGGACTTAATAATAACTGTCAAACACTAAGTAAAACATTTATTATTTTGTGATCTCGGGTAAAAAAGGGTGGAATAGCCTGTTACTGACCGTCGACTGACGGGAACATCGGAGTTTTAACCCCAGTGTTCCATCTCATGCCAGTGCCTTGGGTCGCAGGAGCGTAAGTATCCGGGATTACGTGCTTACCTAATGTAAACAAATTTTCAGTTATATTGAATGTACCCACCAAGTCCTCATAAATGTTTCGCACCTAAGTACTAACAAACATAACAGTTAATACCATAACCGAGGAAGTTTCCCGCAACTGTTCCAAGACCCATTGTTCCTAAAATTACCCGCGGAAACCGGGAAGCCATGAATTTTACACCCGACTAAATGAAGTAGACGTGAGAACGGTTATGAGGAGTAGGGTGAACATATCGTTTTCATTCGGCCGTTTATTGCTGACTTTATGGAAGTGAAATTAGTTTGTCCTCTAAGATGGGTCGTTTGAATGTTTTGGGATAAATAATTCTAAGAAAATGTTAGCTTTTATAGCAGCTGTAACCCTGTGGTCTTACTCGCTCTTTATGGTAGTAGCGTGACGACAAGAAGCCGTCTACCTTCCACAAGAATTGGACTTTATAAAAAACTTTTTTTTTTAGTTTGGGCCGCGGCTGTTCAAACTGATGTTTATTTAAAACGGCTGTTTATTTAAAAATATGGATTTTATTTATTTATTCAATACTTCAAGTTTTACTTGTAGTTAGATAGTTTAATTTATAATTTGATTTATAAGTATTTTGCAACTTAGCTTTCGTGGCCATTTATAACTTTTCCTTGTCCCGGTAACATCAACAAAGATAACATGATCAACACAAATTGAATTAAACATAAGCATTTTTCTTAGTAAGTTGTATTAATTGCTCAATAGTCCGAGGTTAGTGCGCGGCTCTAGTAGCTGGAGCTTTTATTTTTATTTACTGCTTCCCTCTCACGACTAGGGCCACTATATCTTCCGCTTTCTCGGTATTTGCCACAGTTTGTAAATCCATACAAACATACATAAACTCACGCCTTTTGGCCTATGGGAATAAACATAGATTGTAAATGTATAGCATTTTCGGTTGCAAGTTCAGTTTTAGGATCATCGTGGTTGTAATGCTACTATTCTACATAAATAATACTAGATACGCTGGCAAACTTCGTTCCGCCTCAGGATCAATTTATTTTGTGTTATCTTCAATACTGGCAGTTTGAGTTCTTTATGGGACCAACCCAAATGTTCTTTCTTTGGTATTGTTCATCAGCACGTGGAGCTCCTCAAGTTACAAGTTGAGATCACGATTACTGACAAATGCTTGCACTGACTGATCTGGTCCCCTCATTCTGTGTGGTTCTTTCCTCAAAAGACCATCTCAGACACTAATCTGCATGGATCTTACATGATTTGACCAAGATAATGTCTGGACTTTAAACCTCTGAGTTTCTTTCGGTGTTTCTTCTCAGAGTATGCACGTAGTGAAACTCTCCGATCTTATCCTACTAATAAAAAAAGACGTGTGTGACGTGAAAGTGTTTGTGAAAACCTAACGGAAATCAATATCATTTATCATCACTATTGAATGTCTTTGGTTATCTTCTTAGTTTTAGCTTGAGGCTTGTCAAATGTCAAATTGTCACAAGAGAATGGACTGGGGAGACATTTGTCACCGTCCTGTCATTTCATCCAAGATGGCGCTGCATTTGAAAAATGTTAAAACTTATTTTTTGAGACAATAGATAGCCTACGTCCGTTTTCAGGAATTATGGTCTATCGATATGCCAAATTTCATTACAATCTGTTCAGCCTTTAGTCGTGAAAAGCTGACAAACTAACAGACAAACAGAGTTACTTTCTCATTTCTGATTATAAATGTGAAAGTTTGTGAAGATGCAAAGACATTCAATACCTATAGACCGGACGTCACGAACAAAATTTTCGTCCGAAAAAGTGTGTCCTGCTGGATACAAGTCTATGAGTTTTTGTAGTACGCTCCGCTGCCGCTCCATTATTCATATATTATTCTAGATGGCGCTACTGAGACATGGGATCAAAGTTTTTCTATGACATTTCATTGACATGCCCGCTCTATAGTATTTTAAATCTCTTTGTGAAGATGTTTAGATATTTCTTACTCAATCGCACGTAAACCGTTGGATAGATTTGTATGAAATTTGACACAAAAACAGACCATTAAAATTTTATAGATTAACACATTGAATACTTTTTTTCTGGGCATGTGTTCCCTTTAATTCATTAAACCCCAAGCAGACGCCGGCGTCCGTCATTGTTTATCTATTGTGTACGATTGAAAGGTTAAATAAACATGGGATTTTTACGAAAGTTTAGTTTAGCTGAGAGCAGAAGCTATTTTTCTAAAATAATGTTTGTAGCGTCTATTTCCTTTACCTATAGTATTTATATAATTCACAAAGTACATTTCATAAATCTTGACCAGTGATTGTTACGTGCTGTCTCCATTCATCAACAAATAACCCGGAATCCTTTCATTTCCCAAATAGAAAACCAAATATAATGGACCAGTTAAGGCCCCAAAAACACAATTCAACTGCCCAGAAAATGGGAAATAAATCGACACAAAGAAATGTAATCGAATTCGGAATAGTACTTAAGTCCCGATTTAGTGATTGGTTACATTGTATCCCTACTCACAATGGTGGGGCTAAACACACTCATCTGGATACAGTACGCTCTTTGTTAAGGTGGCATTAGACTGTTGTCTTTTGTTTTCTAATGCCTTTGTTGCATGAGGATAATAGGAGCGCTAATGAAGGTGTGCAACGAATAACGTTTTTGTTAATGTCTGCAAGAAATAGGTAATGAGGTTTCTTGTGAGTTGTGCAGCTGCCTTCTTGTGCTTGCAGGTGTGAATTTTCTCGCGGAGGTATTGAGAATCGTGACGGATCTTAACATTTTTGTTTTTCAGAAGTTTTATTTCTATTAGCCAATCAAAGTGTTGTTTTTAAGCTGAAGGAAAACAACATGATGAAATAAAGTACGATATTATTTGTGTCTTACAAATTACCTGCTAGTTTGAAAAAAATAAGAAAGTATAAATGTAATCTATGTTTAGGTACTTAATCTTCTAAAGAGGTAAAGTGTGTGAATCTGTGACGAAAGTGTAACTACAAATTATTTTTACAATGGAAAGCAAGTCTTCTATAAAACCTTTGTTGGCGTCACAGTGTTAAGAATCAATTATTTTTTAATTTTTTTGTTCGAAAGTCGTCTGTTTAAACTTTCTGCACGCCTTCTACGTTTAAACTTTACTATACCAAACCAAATACCCCACAGTGCGCGAATTACTGTGGTAATGCGCATTGCGTATTCTAGTAGTTAATATAAATACCTACATTATCAGCTGCTATTACCCATAATAGAAGCTCGGCTTAGTTTGGCACTAGATGGCGTCGTGTGAAAATTGTAGAATAATTATTTATTTTTAAAGGGATCCAAAGTTTTCACTTCAAAGATTTATATTTATAGACTTAAGTAAACGGATAATAGAAACGTAGTACATACGTATTAATAATACTTAGTAACACTCCAGTTATGTTCACGTTAACTGTTCCAACTCAGAATAAGTTGGAAGCACTTAGGACTTACGCTCGTAGAACAATGGCGTATTGTGAGAGTAGTTCTATTGCAGCAGCACTACACGCACAGTTCAACTGTGTTCTGTTGCGTCGACGACATAGCTTACTACTCTATGAAAGGTAAGCTTCTCACTACTATAATTTAAACGGAAGCTCGACATATGAACGTTAAGTTTAAGTTACAAAGGTTTAGTTACCCTATTCTTGTGCACTCTTTTTTACACAGTTATGGCAGGTAGCAGTAAAATTCAGTCAAAAATTGCAGAAGAATCGTACTTTACCGCAACTTTCTGCGCAAGTGTGACCCGTCCGCTCTTCCAAGGTGCAGAACATTCATGAAGTTTTTTTCAATTTGCCAGAACACAGTCATCATCATTATCATATCAGTCGTAGTATGTCCATTGCTGAACATCGGCCTCCCCTATAAATTGCCAAAAGAACCTGTTAGTTGGAAGCAACTTTGATCCAGCGCAATCCTGTGGTCTTACCGAATCGTTTGTTCAACTTACGTACGTGTTTTCGGCAAAAAGTTCGGCTAAAAGTCAGCTAAAAGTTCCACACCACAGTCTTACTGCTGCTTTAAATCAAGAAAAAATTGTAGCATAATAATCAATGCGTATTATTAAATATGCAAACCTTATGCAGAAATTCTCTGAGCAAAGTATCGCACCCACCAGTCTTTGCTTCTCACTTTAATTCAATTGTCTCTCTGTTAGCGAAGTTCGGGATGCGGTCGCCGCTCACCACGCGTGTGATGTGTGCCACGATCTGCGGGCCACCCCGCCGCCGCGCGCCAGTCGCTAGTTACTGTACAAACAAACTTCAAAAGCCTTATTACAGTAAGTCGACTTCTACTTTGTTCATACTATTGGTGGCCTAGTGATATCTATGGAAAAAAACAAACGATAGGCATTACGATTGACATCACAGATAAAGGAACGATAGCTGTTTTTAACGTCATAAATCTCAAACGCGCAATTTTTTTTATGAGTGTGGAAGTTAATATGCACTTACAGTATGCTTAAATGAACTTTGTGATAAAAATATAAATGTGGATGTAGTGTGTATTACCGAGCATTTCATCATGAAGGGACTCGAAAAACAACTATGCATACCAAACTACAGTTTGGCTGCATGCTATAGTAGACAGGATAAAAAGAGAGGGGGAGCGTGTATTATTGTTAATAACTGTCACCTATGGAAAGAAATGCCTCAAATAGCTAAATTGTCATCACCAGGGGTTTTTGAGTGTTGTGGTGTTGAGCTAATTAATTATAAATTGATAGTCATATGTATCTATAGAGTACCAAATACTAAGAATATAACTGAATGTTTTAATAAACTTGAATTGTTACTTAAAGATGTATCCAACCGGCGTAATAAGAACATTGTTATTGCAGGCGATTTTAATATCGATATCTTAAAACCGAATGGAAATTCAGTTGCACTGGAGTGTATGTTACTGAATTATAACTTAAAACTTGCTCTTAAACAACCGACTCGAATGGCTAGTAGGACATGTATAGATAATTTTGCGCATAACTTTAAAAAATCTGTGAAAACAGACGTCTTTGAATTTGCTTTGTCAGACCATACAGCCCAGCTGCTTCAATGTCCAGTACCCACTGTATGTAAAATAAAATACTGGCATATAACTAGAAGGGATTACTGCGACGAAAATATGGCGAAATTTAAAAACTGTTTAAACAGTGTCAAATTTTCGGAGATATATATAACTGAAGATCCTAATGTGGCTTATAATGAGTTTATTAACACGTTTAAACTGTTCTACGATTTATGCTTCCCGTTCAAGGAAATCAAAATCAACACATTTAATAAGCCCAAATGGCTATCAAATGGTATTAAATTGTGCAGTAAGAGAAAAACAAAACTCTTATGGCAATTTAGATTACATCCTAACCACGAAAATAAAAAGAAATTTGCTACTTACTCTAAATTGTATAGTAAAATTATTAATCTAACACAAAAAGCACAGAATAATTACAAAATACAACATTCAAAAAATAAATCAAAGACTACATGGCAAATAATTA
The DNA here is from genome assembly GCA_921972225.1 of Euplexia lucipara. Classification (NCBI taxonomy): domain Eukaryota; kingdom Metazoa; phylum Arthropoda; class Insecta; order Lepidoptera; family Noctuidae; genus Euplexia; species Euplexia lucipara. Next base: position 513,184 of record OV179158.1, read on the forward strand.
ATCGGACAAATAACAATATCCCTAAACAGCAAATTGAAAAACTAAGAATTGGTAATCGAACTATTGACAAACCTTTGGATATCGCTAATGCTTTTAATGACTATTTTGTTGACAAAATTCATCCAAAATTAGATGCTGAATATAAACCAAAAGCATCCATTACATCAAGAAGTGCTAAATCAATGTTTATGGCACCCAGCACACCGCACGACATACATAAAATAATAATGTCATTAAAAAACACTGGTAGTGTAGGTTTTGATGGGATCGCCACTAAAATATTAAAGTCAGTATCAGTCGAGATATGCAGTCATCTGAGTCACTTAATCAACCTCAGTATATGTGCGGGTGTATATCCAGAAGCATTAAAAATATCCATAATAAAACCTCTATTTAAGAAAGTAGATAAAGAATTGATGGAACATTATAGACCCATCTCACTGATACCAGTCATCTCAAAGGTATTCGAAAAGTACATTTACAAACAGTTAGCTAATTTCATTGAAAAGAATAACATATTATGTGAAGAACAAAAAGGATTTAGGCAGCATAGAACCATCGATATGGCAATTTATGACTTTTTGTTACCGGTTATTAGAAATATGGATAAACGATTACCCATATGTGCCATATTTTGTGATATGACGCAGGCGTTCGATTATGTCCATTATAATACATTGTTAAATAAGTTAGAAGCCTACGGCATAAGAGGCAACATACTCGAACTAATGAAATCGTACCTAGAAAACAGAACACAGATAACCGAAATTAGTCGCATCAATGTAATTAATAAACATGAAGAGATATCACGGTCACGAGAACGCAAAATTACATTCGGTGTTCCACAGGGAAGCGTTGTGGGCCCGTTTGGATTTATATTATATGTTAATGATATGCCCACGTCCATTGAACATCCCTTAACTATGTTTGCTGATGATAGTACCATTACGATCCCGTGTAAGAACGTAAATACATATGAAACGGACATAAATAATTCTCTTGACAATTTGATTAAATGGCTAGATAAAAATAATTTGAATATAAATTTAAGTAAGACTAAGATAATTCACTTTAGACAACGTATGCCTCGTGTACCGAACCTTCACATACACTAAAAAAATTACGACATTGATGAAGTAACTGATACTAAGTTTTTAGGATTACAAATTGACTGCAGTTTAAACTGGAAAGCACATATCGACGTGTTGTGTAAAAAATTGAGTTCGTCTGCATTTGCTTTACATAGATTATCCTCCATAGTAGATACAAAAACACTTCTTGCGGCTTACTACGGTATAGCTGAATCTCACTTACGCTACGGTGTCATTTTCTGGGCGAACTCCACCGACAAAGAGACAGCATTTAAGGCTCAAAAAAGATGTCTCCGGTCAATGTTTAAGCTAAAAACCACCGACAGTTGCAAGCCTTATTTCAAACAGTACAACATATTGACACTTCCTTGTATTTATATTCTTGAAGTAGCGATGTTTGTGAAGAACAATCCAAATCGTTTTGAACGTTTGGCCGACGTATACCCAAGAAACAGACGTGACAATTCAAAATTAAATAATGTACCGTGTCAAACCACTATGATGCGCAAAAGTATTTATTGCATGGCCTCAGTTGTTTATAATAAATTGCCAAGTGCTTGGAAAGACTTGAAAACGGTGCAATTCAAAAGTACACTCCGTAAATTATTAATAGATAAAGCATATTACAGTGTAACTGAGTTTTTAACGGACAAGTTTTGTCAAACTACCTCGTAATTTTTAATTATTTACATTTTTTGTTTATTTGTAGGTATTATGTGTATTATCTGTGACCTGAAATTTTAATGTACGTTTGTTTATTTATCTTTGGACTGCGATTTTGTATTTCTTGTTACTGACAATTTAATTTTTTTCTTCTACGGTATAATGTAATAATTAAGTTGACATTTTTAATGAATATTTGAATTTGTATTATAATAATTTTATTGACATAACTAATTTAGTTCCAATGAATTTTAAATTTTAACAATGTTATTTAATGAAAATGTTTGCATGCCGAATGGTGAAATATGGCAGAACTGTGTTAACAACCTACTACCTACTTATGTATAACCCATATTTGCAAATAAATGATATTCTATTCTATTCTATTCTATTCTAAATAGGAATCAGAAATTAGAACACAAGTTCCTCCCTACTTATAGATAATTATAAAGTTTTCAAAATTAATTTTGTAAGCAATCTATATATTTTAAAGAAGATATCGGACTATGATAGAGGCGCCCGCTTTTGAAGTAAAATCTAGGACAGATGCATTGTTGTTTATTTATTTAATACTTCAAGCACACAAATGTACATAGGCGGACTTAATGCCTTAGGCATTTTCTACCAGTCAACCTTTAGGTCATGCAGAGACAAACAGTGGTAGGTGCAATTCCGTAAGAAATTTGGAGAGAAGTAAATTTAATTTATTTATATATATGTAAACGATAATTAATATGATAAATATCATAAAATATAATAAATATATACACAAAAACTTAAACACATGAACATGATATTCATGCCAAGGGAAAACATTAGCGCTGTGACGAAACTACAGCCGATTTTTGTGAATGTGCTCACGAACCTTCAATTTAAAAGCGAATCGGTTGGTAGCCATCCTGATTTCCTGGGGAAGCGCATTCTACAAAGAAATAGCCTGGACGAAAAAGGAACAGTGAATGAAGTCAGTACGATGAGTGGGGCATTGGAGAAGACGGTTGCTCGGCGGTTGTTCGTACCTTATATTCATAAGGTTCTTAAGACTTTTACTGATCTGGTCTAGTAGTCGCCTTGACTGCTGTACCAGAGGTCATGGACGTTTCCTTATGATGTTTTCATTAACTGTTTTTGAATTATTTAATATGCATAAATGGATCCAAGAAGCCAGAGGTTTGAAGTGTCAGGAGGCTTGCCTTAGGTTCGGAACTTCGAACTCGAGATCTATGATTCGGCAATCCGCCGGTCACACCCCTAGTCTATCACTGCTTAAAAATAACACTGCTGGAGCACTATACACGGTAGCGCGCTGCCAGCCTTCCCCCCACCCCCTCACAGTCAGGTCTGAGCTGCATTCCTGACCAATGCCATGTCGCTTTTACATGCCTTTGCACAGCCGGGGAATGTTGACCAAATATTTCGTCTATAGCAATAGTGGATGCAGAGGTGAATTTCAGAGTATTCAGTATTCTGCCGCATTTATGGTATTTGGCCACCGGTGCACATAGTGTGTTGACAACCTGGAACAAAATGTTTTATAAAGCACCATTAGGTTGCTTTATAAACTTCTTGAAATCATTTTGTGAAATTCTTTATTACGCAGGATTGTACACCATTGTGTAGTGCACCAGAACTGCATTTATCTATTTGAACAATTATGTTTTGAACAATAAATTCAATATCTTTATATATTTTAACCTAAGTGTCAATCTGATATATAAGCAATATACTTGTAAAGAGTAGCAAACATTCATACAAACTTTCGCATTTATAATATTAGAAGGTTTATTGACGACAAGTCATGCAGACTACCTTTGTACATTTAAACTAAAAGTAAAACTAATTTTTAGGTTAGAATCTGAACAATACCTCAATACACGCTTGGCAAAATGCAGTCACTATTAATAGTAAACCATAAATCATAAATCATTTATTCATTTGCGAATATGGGTACAAAAGAAAAAGGTCTTATAACTATAGTGTCCATTAGCCATATCCTACCATAAGGCATGCAAATTCACAAAATACACGTTAATTAAAATTTGACTTAAAAGAAAGACACCAATAACAATATCACATACAGGCAGTAGCATTACATAGGTTTATCCTCTAAATATTCAGCGACAGAGTAATAGTAAACTTCCTTTTACTTCAAAAAATCATCTTCATACAATAATTATGAATGTCTCATTTTGTTAGTTATATCTTTCGAAATGAAACGTTATTCCGAGCACCTGACTCACGCCACACGCATTTCCACGACACTCAACATTAATAGAAACAAAAGAGGTCTAACACTCTTCAAAAGGCCTCCCTCCTCTATTAGAGTAGTCCGGAACTTTCAGCCTCCCACACGAACGCCCATTACGCGCGTCTAATATTTGCTCACGTGTGGCGCGCCTTAATGGGTGCCGGGTGATTCTGCAATCATCGTGCGACGGCCTGGCTTTTAGTGGGAACTGGACGCACTGGGCGTTTAATGCGCAGCTTTATTTCTCTGGCATACGTTTTCCTAACACTTTATTCAAGCTTTCTTTCGCCTATTTGCCAGCTAAAAGGCAGTGTTTGACACTAAAAAGAGAAAAACAGATAACGCACAGTTTCTATGGATTAAAAGCTTAAAGTTTGAGAACTGACAACTCTGTAAAGGTCGGTGGCAGAAATCTGATGTATGTTTCAGATGTCAAACTAGTTATAACGCCTTGATGACGCCATGCATTACAGTGACCACGTCACTGTAATGCATAAACTTAGCTTATTGCTGCGTTACGGTGAACGACAAAAAAAAATGTGGAATTAGCCCAAACTAAAGCTCAAACTTAGTTTATCTTGTTAAGGGAATTTGCACCATGTTATAAAAATAACCCAAATATAATATTTCACCATTTCCGTTCCAATACTATAAGATCCTATTTGTGATAAGGATGTTTAATGAAGCATGAAACTCAATCGGAATTTACATTAACACCCTAATAATACGCAAGGCACCCGCGTTGGCACAATAAACGCAGTAATCTTTCTTTCTTACATTCAGCTAAAAAAATGCTTCATTGACAGCAAGCCTAAGTTAAAAAAAAACTAAGTTTTTCACATGTTACAAACATTTATAATAGGTACAATAGGACATATGGTAATTAATGGATGTAATTAGTTGCAGCAGCTGACGTTTAACTTAGGTAACATTATATCTTGTCAATATAATAATACTAGCTGCCCCGGCAAACTTCATTGTGCCTTAGAGTTAATTTAATGCTCGTACTATTTTTTTTTTTATATTAGTTATACATACGTTTAATAAGACGACAACAAATAAATCCAAACCAACAATAACTACTACTACTTTTATGTAGCGAGTCTCTACTGTGATCTTATTTAAACATTTTGTGTTCGATAGAATTAAAATTACAACATGTATATATATAACCTAACCTAACTGACCATACCTATCCTATAGCTAACCTAACTACCTAACCTAACTACCTTACTAAAATGCATTGATTTAAAAAATACTAAATTCATAATTTTAAACTTCGCTTTCCCATTGTCAGAGACAGCTAAACAGCTGTATGAATTAGTTGTAAGATAGACTGTAAGATAATATTGTATTCTTCTGTAGGTACTGGGCGATATGGTCGTTGAGCGACAAAGCCCAAAGTGAAAATTTGTTTTACAATTTTAAATAAAAAGAGAAGATGATAACTTTTTTTAACTATAATGAAAATAAAAAAACAAAACAACTAAAAATCTGTATTACTTAAATGAAAAGAGAAGATGATATTTTTTTTAAATTAATAGAAATTATAAACAAAACAATTAAAAATCTGTGTCACTATTATTAATTTTGTACATCTTTATGAAAGAAAACTTTACAAGATGAAAATGACGCAGATATTTATTCTCCTAGTGCGTTACCAATATAGTACACAAACAGAATATTGCGCTGTACAAGCACTGAAAGCGACGAGCGGCTATGATCCTTAATCGACACTGTTCTGCTGCCAATAATCTGGGGGGACTATTGAGCCGCTTAGCACGAGCCGGCCAGGCTCGACTTGTTTGGAGAAGTACTACTTCATTCGGAGATTTCCGTTTACTTGATACATGTAAAATATATGTGTTAAAAAGAATAGCATTTTGATTCTTCAGGAAACAACTTCCAAGTATATTGTTCCTCCGACACCATCTCTGCCTTGAGCTGTGCGCCCTTCTTTTGTTATGTTCTCACAAAACCATCAAGCCCATATTTATATTTTGTATTTTATTCTATAATGGTAGCTGTATGTATGTGAGTAATAAATAATTTTATATATTTTTTCATACAAAATGTACCAAAATCCACTTGCTTGAGAAACGGTGAAGGAAAACATCGTGAGAAAACCTCAATGACACATGTTTTTTTAGTATGGAAGGCCGCGGACAATCCGTAACGTGTAACTCTTTTACAAACTATTTTATCAAAATTTCAAGCAAACTGTATATTTTGCTGTCTCCTGTATAATAAAAATGGAGGTATTCTTTTATTTAAATAGGAAGCTCCTTCAATATAAGGTGCAATACTTTCTTTTCATGTTAAATGCAATTTTATATTTTACATCTTGTAACAATAACGTTCACTGAATGTTTTAAAAAGGAACTTGCTTTTCTTAAACTTGAAGATTCTTTTATGCAAAATTGTAAAAAAATGCATAAAACTTTCTGTGTTAACAGGTAAACAATGAGACTTCAATGTTATTAAAGTAACAATGCTGGAGCTTATTGTCACTTGAATTATTTCTGAAACATTCCTTTGTTTAATAAAAATGAATAAATCTTGTGTTCATTAAATGGTCTGACTTAAATTGTTGATGAAAGAGATAGTAACTTACAATATTAATACCCAGCAGTTGGTTTGTGAGTGCCTAGGCTCGATAATTCAGTCATTCTTCACAATCTGCAGAGATTTATACTCTCTAAGGCCCCGGACACGAAGTCAGCGGGCAGCGGGTGCCGGTGGAGCGGACAGCGCTCGACTTTTACAGTAAAAGTTACAGTTACACAGTTTTTACAGTTACACGCAGCACACAGCTACGCACACACGCTACGCTTTTACAGTTTTTTTTTTTTTTTTTTGGGTGCAGGTCTGGTCCCACAGTTACTGTGGGACCAGACCTGCACCCAAAAAAAACAAAACAGCTGTTTCCTACATTAACGTTCGCATAACTCGTCAAAATATTCAGCGCTAACCCTGAAGAGGTTCAGAACGACTCAAATTTAACCTTGTATAAATTAAAAATATGTATTAAATCGCGTCCGCTCAATCACTGCCACTGCTCTGCTGCCGCCCCGCTGCCCACTGACTGCGTGTCCGTGGCCTACACGTCTTGTATTTAATAGATAGGTTAAAGTAACACTACCAACTACATACTAGGTGCTGTGGTGTAGGATCCCGGTACATTTATCTACGAATAATAATCCGTACCTAGTACAATTTCTAAGCCTGTCTGCGGTAGCCTTTACACAGCTCAACTCATGTTCAATAATAATTGCACTTTATTCATTCGGGAAATATTAAGAACAGTATATTGTTAGTAACTTAAGATCCGGTTCGCAATAAAATATAACACAATATTGAAATACACAAGGTAGTCTAACCGGTACCTACCTAATATAAAGCTGTGTTTATAGTGCAAATTACCAAATGGAAAGTGTAACATTTTCTTAGAGTATGTAAAAATAGGACAAGCGGGTTCCACAAGACGTTGCGATTTTTCAACTCTTTAAGACTTTTCTTAAACGCTGCTCTTGTATAATATACTTATTGTCTTTTCTTTTCCCATTGTAAAACAGAGAAAAAATTGAAATAGCTAGTCTTTATCTATTTGTACTTCCTTTTTTATTAACCTCCGACGCAAAAAGAGGGGTGTTCAGGCGTAAACGCCTGTTCTAAATAAATAGCAGAAACTTGTAAAACCACTGAATTATTAAAATTTGCATAGGCGTTGCGGCACGTATTAGTAACATTCAATGTCATCGTTCACTTACCTGACAGCCGTTGTACGTGTAACTTCTAATTAGTATTAAACCTGATTTCGCTAATTTTCGGAGTTTTTTCTTTACTTTGATTGACACCATTACATCCTCTAAAGTTGTAACAAGGGGTGTTATAAGTTTCACCGCTATGTGTGTGTGTCTGTCTGTCTGTCTGTCTGTCTGTCTGTCTGTGGCACCGTAGCGCCCAAACGGGTGAACCGATTTAGATGCGGTTTTTTTTATTTGAAAGCAGGGTTTCTTGCAATGGTTCTTAGACATATTTCATCAAAATCGGTTCAGCTGTTTCAAGATTATCAGCTCTTTTGTGTTAGCTTCCGTTGCTATTTTAGACGTCTATGGGTATTAACTTTACTTACAAACATATGTGTGTCTTAAAATTTCAAACACCCATGTGTGTAATATTAATAAGCAACATTGTGGTGTATTTGGTCTGATGCAGCCAGGACATCTAGCAGACTAAAACACTCTTGGAAAAATAACAGCAGATATGTCGTGTTTGGATTCATTTTAACCTGCATTTGATTATGCACACAATGCACTGATGGCAACTGGATGAGCTGATGCTGCAGCCAGGCTATCCAGCACACCAGTAGGTAGACTCTTGACAAAATAATAGCAGATATGTCGTGTTTGGATTCATTTCAACCAGCATTTGATTCTAAACACAATGCACTGATGGCAACAGAATGAGCTGATGCTGCAGCCAGGCTATCCAGCACACCAGTAGGTAGACCCTTGACAAAACAATAGCACATATGTCGTGTTTGGATTCGTTTTAACCAGCATTTGACTCTACATACAATGCACTGTAAAATTCTCATAACTATAAACTCTATAAAACAAAATTAATGCGTTTAAAAAATATAAAATAAAAATTAAATTAAAAATTTAAAAAACCCCCATCGCAAAAAATTAAACATTTAAAAAGTCAAAAATAACGCTTTAGCCATGAAATTTTACTTCACGTCGGGGTACCGCTTAAGTAAGAAATGTTCCTAGTACTTTAGGTATGTAGGTACCTACTTATTTTAACGGTACCCCGACGTTACGTTTATTTTATATTTTATCAACTTTTTTTAAACTAGATGTGGATGTTTGTTATTAGCTTTATTTTCTTGAAAATAAAATAAAAGAATAAATAAGTAAATTAAAATTAAATAAAGGAACTTTACTTAATTGAAAGTTAGGTAATAATTATTCACTGTGTGCTCGACAGTAAATTATGTCAAAATCTATGTAGTTCTTCACATGTTTATGTGTTTTGTTGGAACGAAGTTCCTTATCGCGCGTTGTGAAAGGGGGCTAGGCGGAAAAAAATCTTACGAAAAGTTGTCACGAGACTTTTTGCTATAGTAAGCTATTGTAAGCTGTGCGGCGTCGCATATTCGCAGGGAGAGGTAGAGGGAGAGGGAGAGGGAGAGGGAGAGGGAGAGGGAGAGGGAGAGGGAGAGGGAGAGGGAGAGGGAGAGGGAGAGGGAGAGGGAGAGGGAGAGGGAGAGGGAGAGGGAGAGGGAGAGGGAGAGGGAGAGGGAGAGGGAGAGGGAGAGGGAGAGGGAGAGGGAGAGGGAGAGGGAGAGGGAGAGGGAGAGGGAGAGGGAGAGGGAGAGGGAGAGGGAGAGGGAGAGGGAGAGGGAGAGGGAGAGGGAGAGGGAGAGGGAGAGGGAGAGGGAGAGGGAGAGGGAGAGGGAGAGGGAGAGGGAGAGGGAGAGGGAGAGGGAGAGGGAGAGGGAGAGGGAGAGGGAGAGGGAGAGGGAGAGGGAGAGGGAGAGGGAGAGGGAGAGGGAGAGGGAGAGCGGGATATGGGGAGGGTTGGGGGAGGGCCCGGGAGGGAGGGAGGGAGAGGAGGAGGGAGGGGAACGGGAGGAGGAAGATGGAGGGGAAGGGGGAGAGAGAGAAGATTGAATAGTTTACTAATCAATCGAAGGGATCTTCGTTCCATCCGGGTGTCCCTTGACACCTCTCAAGTTTTTTTTACGTTTTATTTGGGTGCTACACCACAGATAAACTTACTACCTGACACATAATATGATAAACCTTTTTAACCCCCGACGCAAAAAGAGGGGTGTTATAAGTTTCACCGCTATGTGTGTGTGTCTGTCTGTCTGTCTGTGGCACCGTAGCGCCCAAACGGGTGAACCGATTTAGATGCGGTTTTTTTTATTTGAAAGCAGGGTTTCTTGCAATGGTTCTTAGACATATTTCATCAAAATCGGTTCAGCTGTTTCAAGATTATCAGCTCTTTTGTGTTAGCTTCCGTTGCTATTTTAGACGTCTATGGGTATTAACTTTACTTACAAACATATGTGTGTCTTAAAATTTCAAACACCCATGTGTGTAATATTAATAAGCAACATTGTGGTGTATTTGGTCTGATGCAGCCAGGATATCTAGCAGACTAATACACTCTTGGAAAAATAACAGCAGATATGTCGTGTTTGGATTCATTTTAACCTGCATTTGATTCTGCACACAATGCACTGATGGCAACTGGATGAGCTGATGCTGCAGCCAGGCTATCCAGCACACCAGTAGGTAGACGCTTTACAAAATAATAGCAGATATGTCGTGTTTGGATTCATTTTAACCTGCATTTGATTCTGCACACAATGCACTGATGGCAACTGGATGAGCTGATGCTGCAGCCAGGCTATCCAGCACACCAGTAGGTAGACTCTTGACAAAATAATAGCAGATATGTCGTGTTTGGATTCATTTTAACCAGCATTTGATTCTGCACACAATGCCTTGATGGCAACAGCATGAGCTGATGCTGCAGCCAGGCTATCCAACACACCAGTAGGTAGACTCTTGACAAAATAATAGCAGATATGTCGTGTTTGGATTAATTTCAACTAGCATTTGATTCTAAACACAATGCACTGATGGCAAAAGGATGAGCTGATGCTGCAGCCAGGCTATCCAGCACACCAGTAGGTAGACCCTTGACAAAATAATAGCAGATATGTCGTGTTTGGATTCGTTTTAACCAGCATTTGACTCTACATACAATACACTGAAAAATTCTCATAACTGTAAACTCTATAAAACAAAATGAATGCGTTTAAAAAATATAAAATAAAAATTAAATTAAAAATTTTAAAAACCCCCCATCGCAAAAAAGTAAAACATTTAAAAAGTTAAAAATAACACTTTAGCCATGAAATTTTACGTAACGTCGGGGTACCGTTAAAATAAGTACCTACATACCTACAAGTACTAGGAGCATTCCTTACTTAAGCGGTACCCCGACGTGAATTAAAATTTCATGGCTAAAGTGTTATTTTTAACTTTTTAAATGTTTTACTTTTTTGCGATGGGGGTTTTTAAAATTTTTAATTTAATTTTTAACAATTTCTATTCCTGCATTTTTAAGTCCAAGTCTGCTTACAAAGCTGTTCCCGAATTTGTCGAGCAAAACTTTCACTGTGACCATTTTTCATGCGAAGGGTAAAATTTGGCGAAATTCCTTTTTATCCCTTACCTAAGGCAAACACGACCTTCAGCCAATATTTCGACTGACTCGGTTCACTGGGACTTGTAAACAAGAAGTTTTACAAACGCGGATTATCTTAAGAGCGTGTAGACATTCCGGGTTTGCGTCTAGATTTACGTTTTTATTGGATTGTCGTTTTCGGATTATTAGATTACTTTTGTTCGTTTTGGCTCTTTAGAAATATGACACCTGCGGTCTTATTGACTATTTTTTAATTACCAGGGACTAGCTTGCGTCTAGTTCTACACCGAATTTTGATGACAACTGAGAATTAATAAAACAATGACATTGTCCGTTGACTGAACTACGACTAAGTTACGGTGACAATCAGACAGGGTACTGTGCGATTCGTCACATTTCTGCGAGTGCGCATGACGTCATCCTAGATGATACGAAAGTAGCTCATCATCATCTTCCTGCCCTTTTCCCGTGTTATTTGGAGTCGTTGCGACACGTTTTTTTCTTCCATTCTCTCCTGTCACCCACAGGAGAAAAAAACGTGTCGCGATGACATGCTATCACTAACTTCCTTTTCTTTCATATCGCTCTTCACACAATCTATCCATCTTTTCTTTGGCCTCCCTCTCCCTCTCCACCCATCCACATGTAATTATACTCATACTTCTATACGAAACTAGCTGTTTGACTGTAAATCGTTGAACATTCCGCCCAGTGATCATTACTATGAACTATCAAAGGAGATACGCAATTTAGTCCTGCGGGTCGAGTCTGCTATTGCAATCGTGTCTCAATAACCATACAAAAACTGTCAAAGTTGTCAAATATTCGATCAATGACCGGTCATTGAGACACGATTGCAATAGCAGACTCGAGCCCCAGCTCTTCTTCATTTAGGTACTTGTGGTAGAAGTCGTCCGTTCGCTCAAAGATTATTCAAATTAAGGTGCAACTTTTGTACCATCACCTTCCCTATAAAAAAACCAGAACTTTCTCCACAATATTATTTGCGTATATAATATTGGAAAATTCTGAACAGACTTCAATAATAATGATTCACATCGGTATTCAGTGCTAGCTTACCTTTATAAATTTATTATTCATGGAAGCATACCGTATTCTAAAATAAAGGATTCTACGAAATATCTGGATGTTCAATAACAACGGTTGTGGAAACTGCAGCCTTTGTAAAAATGGTGTGAATTCTGCCGGTTAGTCTGAGATCATTGTTAGTCAGGGCAGCTGGCGCGGGGCCAGCCGGCAATATTGTTTTATTGCGGCTGGGCGCTGTACTTTATTGTGATGTCCGGAGAAAGTTCCACGTCTAGCTTGATTTGTACCTTTCTGAGCTTATTTAGGTAGATTTGCATTTCAAAATGAGGTATTCACTCCACTTAGAAGTACTGAAAATGGGTGTTTCTTTCATTTTCCAGCGACCATTCGATTAATTGAATTTTCGTGGGCCACGCCAAGTCAGAGGTCTATGGTCGGCATTGAAACTCTGACACCAGTTTATTCTTCTTCCTCTTAAGAATAAGTAGTTACTACACTACTACTACTAGTAATTAAAGTTACGACACTACTATTAGTAGGTACGACATAAAAACAGTCATGTCGTGCACACACGTTGGTTACTAAGTAGTGTGGAATTAAAATTTCTGCGAGACAAGTCGTGAAACTGTCGAACTAATTCTGTATAGTTGTAAGACTACTAAGTATCCGTACGCAAAATACGCGCTTGGTCGTGGAGTTGCGGACACCTGCCCGTTAAACCTAACCTAAGACTACTAAGTAATTATTCTTAATTTTATTGTTTTATTTTATAAATAATATGTTCCTGTGACTTACAGGTTCTATAATTGTGCTTAGTTTATAATTGAATATGAATATAACGAACACTAGGTAGGTACCTACTGCATTAATGTAAAGTCTAATGATTGAGAAAACAGTGTACCTATGTAAATCAAATACAAAGTGTGCAATAACTGAAATTAATTTTCTACATAATATATTCATAAAAAAAAATCTTTAAACTGTTATACTGAAATAGACCATTCCATATAAAATCTACTAAATATTATAAATTTAAAGCAGTAGATGAAATTGCATCTCGAAGTCTCAATATTAGCGAAGTGATTGACGGAAGGAAATTAAATTGCTATAAGGAAATTTAATAAAAAAACGTAACTACCTCGAAAATGTTACGAAACAGTGTTGGCATTTAGAGAAGCGCGTCACAGTGACACGTTGACGTGCCTCCCCATCCGACTGCGGACGAGGGGTATTCCTCGAAGCGCAATTTCTAAGTGCAACTGAAATACCGTGACGCTTTATTTATGACGCGAGAATTTTTGATTGAAAATTAGGGTGCTTTTTTGATATTAAGTTAAAATAAGGCGAAAAAATATGTTTTTTAAATCAAATAAATTACAGTGTATTTGAGACATATTAAGGTAAGTTTTCACCAAATTCCGTATTTTTTTTTTGTTAAAGATAAAATAAAAAACCAAAAACTTGGTTACTTATTTGAATTTTTCACCTAAATTTTGAGATTATGTGAAAAAATGTTAACACGTTTTAGATCTTTTTATTACGTACAACTTTGCCATTTAACTTTTTTCCATAGGACTTGTAGTTTTGCCGAAAATCAAGATAAACCATTTTTAACCTTTACCCCAACTTTCCGAACTCAGATCGACCGTAATTTATCATATTCCCCTCCTTTTCTAATGGGTTTCATCCTACTATATTTTTTTTTATAAAAACGTTTTTGTTAGTTAGTTGTTTGTTTAACGTGAACATCACTAACAAGTTTCAATCGAAAGTTTGGACTATTATGATACAAATTCATATAAACACTAAGCTTCTAAACTAAGTAGATAGGTACAGTAGGCTGCACGGTCTGGCAGCTACACTAGTGTAAGCTAGGCTTATCTGTTAAATTTATTTTATAGCTTTTCAAATTTATTTAAAAACTAGCTTTTGCCCGCGGCTTCGCCCGCGTGGATGTCGAACTTCCGTCCCCTATGTTTTTCCTTTAAGGGCTGAATTTGCAAAAATCGTTTTTTAGTGGATACTTACTCTTCACTAAGAACACCCCTTCAAGTTTCATGTCTATACTACCAGTGGTTTGGGCTGTGCGTTAATATATAAACGTAATAATTTTAGCATAATACTTCCGGATAGACTACTTTCAAAGTTGATCCTTCCGGTATGTATGCATAAAGATTTCTGGAACCATTGACTCGGGAAAGAGCGCCGTGCAAATGACCATGTGTAAAACAACTGAGACTAAGATCAACCTGCCCAGGCGTATTGATTACAACCGTACCAAGTTTGGTTAAAATCCCTAGAATAGTTTTTGAACTATGCGTGCACATACAGCCAGACAGACAGACAGACAAAACTTTTACTGATTGCATTTTTGGCATCAGTATCGATCACCAATCATCCTTCAATATTAATTTTGAATATATATTCAATGTACATAATTATCTTCATATTGTGTGATAGCCCATTGAATTGTATAGCGAACGATATTGTATCTTAAGATAAAATATTATAATATCTTAGCCGTGTGCAGCGCCCCTTGGTGAACTCCACTGCGGGTGACGTAGCCTACGACAAAGTTATTATTTGCGGTTGGTACAGTAGTCGGGTCTAGGGATCGAACCGCAAAATTAAGTTGGTTTTTCCGGGATAAAAAGTACCCAGTGTGGTGCCCAGGATATTAAAGAATAAGTATACCAAGTTTCATCGTAATCGAGCCGGTAGTTTTTGCGTGATACCTGAACATACAGACAGACAGACAGACAGACAGACAGACAAAAAATTTTTTAATCATATTTTTGGGTTCGGTGTCGGTCTAGTAACACCCCCTGCTATTTATTTTTTTGATATTTTCAATGTACAGAAATTTTACTTCTACAGATTTATTATAAGTAATAATAATATAATATAGAATAGATATAGATATAGAAGATATAGATATAGATATAGATATAGTATATATATTTAAAAATACTAAGGTTCATATTTATTAAATTAGAAAAAAATACAGTTAGGGATAGATTGTTGTGCCGACATAATATTTAGGTAAATTGCTAAACTATGTAACAACTGAGCCGGCGAGAGTTGTTTTCATTGAAAGGTATTATGAAAACCTTTCATAATGCAGCTATCTTAGTTTATAAATTGGATAACGTATTCAACTGTTAATAAGTAGTTAAGATAAAGTACTTGACCTGTATTTGGCTACAATGAAAAATGTTCTTATTGTGACTCAAAAAGCTCCTAATTTTTCTACAAATACTAAGTAGTAACACAGTAGTGACATTATTTTTTTGTTTTTGACATTTTCTGATTTTGACATATTATTGCTGATTTTATTGACATTATTAGTAATTATTATCAATATTCTCCAAATGTGCGTGCCTACTAACATTAGTGCTTAAGTTGTAAACTCATTACTAATAAATTGGATTGTATGATCTGTTTAATACATGACTATTATTATTATTATTAATAATAAAAAAGGTGGCGTTCTGTCGGTTCATTCAGTAAAAGTCATCTCGTGAAAACTTGTTTTGACGTCACCTACAATTTTCTCGTGGTAATTTTAGTAAACTGAATCGCACTGCTGTAATTTCCTCATGAGAAAATGGCGTGAGTTTAGAAATCACCAATGCACCTTGAGCAAGCGTGGCTATAATTGCTCGTGCCTTCTCTGTATAAGAAGAGGCCTTTGCCCTGCAGCAATACAGTAACAGGTTCGTAGTATTATTTGTCTGTACTATCGTGCGGCCGACTGTACGTACTCTTGGTAGTACTTCGGAAGTCTCCTTACCGTTATTATATTGTCGTTATAACTAGCAGGTATTATAGCTTACAAGTTTGAAGTCTTACGTTACTTAGGACCGGCACTGAGGAAGTAACTTGTTTAAGTTGAACTTAAGTTACACAGGAGGTGTGTAACTTTAAACTATGCTTTAGGTTATGTTAGTTTAGTTTAACACTAAGCTTATTTAGTTGAAACTTGATTTTCACTGGCATTTATAATGACTAATAATAAATGAAATTGCAATAAACATTTTTTTTTATAACTTAAAAATAAATACTGAAATTGTATTTCTCAAACCCAGTCACGCAAACACCCACACACCCCTACATAACACATATTCACTCAAATACTAACACTACAGCGAATAACTGTAAATGTACTTACCGCTTTTGTTAATTAATGTGCGAGTACATTATCATCTACACATATAACCATCTCCGAATGGAGGGAGTCCTGGTATTTTGAAATACAGGACACCAAGCAAACTTAGGCAAGGCTTATTAAAATGTAGTTGATTTGTATTGTTCTTGGTACCATGTTAAATGATTCTTATGTTGCGGTGAAATAATATAATATCAGAATAGAAAAACCCGGTATTTGTGAATCCATAGCACGAAAGGTTCCTTCTTAAAACTGCAACTGACTACAAGCTATGAAAATCAAGTTCACTGCCTTTAAAATTCCGGTTCCGGGTTAAAGGACTAACTTTATTTTGCAAAAAAATAAATAAACAGTACAATTTAGTATTTAATTGTTGGTAGAACTATTTTGTCAACTAAGAAATTAGCAAATGATCCTTAACGCTTGAACAAATCTTCATGAATTATAGCTAACAACCGTTTCGATTAAGTCAGTTTTCAAGCAACAAAAAATCTACATCAACCTAAGAAGTCACAGAAAATCAAACAGATACACACACACACACACACGTAAATACACACGTCAAACTTATTACACCCCTTTTTTAAAGCCCGGGGTTAAAAAAAATCCTTGACTGAGTGTTAATCCACTTTTTTAATGTTAAGCTAAAGAATCCTTAACGAAACGACTATCATGATTGTCCACTAAGCGCGAACTCAAAATACAAGTCTTCCAACCGCAATCTACAAAAAACGTTTCAAGGCCAATTTGTAACTATTTTTTATACCATAAACATTTTTATGACCCTTATATGAATTAGTTAAGGATCTATCATTTTAGGGATTCATTATCAAAGAGTGACGTAGCTGTACTGTTTTATTGTCTTGTAGCGTGCGTCACGCACCGATACAATAAACATCTTTCAGAGCTGCTATTAGTGCTGTGTTCCATGGTTTCATTTGACTTAAATTAAGTCATCGGCAGAATGAGTAAAAACCAAATACATTTCCTTTAAGTAATTGTTCTCCCTTTAATAAATTCAGTTAATCAACTCAATATAATTGAAGTCTGTATTTCTCTACAATTTGATATTAAATTATATGCCCTGTAATATGAGTTGATAGTTACATTTTTCACCAAATATCAACCTATCGCAAATAGACTTACCGTTTTATTGTTGAAATTATTAGTTCAAACACCGTTACATTTCCAAATGAGTTATGAAATTTCACCAGGAAAGCGTTGGAAATAATTTAGCGAAATCTCCTAATATGCTACTTTTAATCACGGAATAAATAAATCACAACAAAATTGTATGCAATTGAGTAAATAAAACCAACAATTACTTTAAGAAGTTTTTATGCCGTCGCGTGCAAACATGCAACTGTCACTCGCAGCAACTGGAATAGTATAACTTTGCAAGTTGTTTTAAAATTGCAGAAATGGAGTTGTTACTGACGCGAAAGTTCCTTGAAGTCGTTTCGGTTCGTGTGTTGTGGCACTTAATAACACGATGTTCACAAGTAGTTTTGCATTGTTTGCTAAAGTGATTAATTTTCTTAATTCCCTTGTGGTGGCGATCCATCTTACAAAGGGTCACCGGTCATTCTTTGTTCATTTTCGTAGGTAATTAATTTTGGTTTTAATATATAGCACGGATTGCATTAATTATAATGAAATGTGTATTTGAATGTGTGTAAAGCATGTTTCATAGTTAATAAAGTGAAAAGTTTTACACGAGTAGGAGCAGATAAATAAAACTGGCATTACTCTCTCTATTGATATAAACAGCATAAAAATCTCCCGGTTGATTCAATAAAAGTCACCACCTGAAAATTTAAGTGAAGTGAACTGTCAATGCCTAGCATAAGAATAAAATGACAACTCAACACGCCTTCACTTAATCTACATTCACACGGGATGGGGATATACAGACGAATTAATTGATAAGATGTAGAGACAATGATTCTTTCATCAAAATAGTCATGTGATTCCCATTCAAGACAAATGTTTGTGGGACGAGCACGATCATTTGTTCTGTGTCTGATGTAATTTTTCTTTGTATATTTAGAAATATATAAGTATCTTTATCTGTGGGTAATGTTTATTTATTTCTGTAAAACCTTAATATTATACAAACAATAAAAAAAAAAAAAAAAAAATATCTTTATCAGTTGTTTAGTATTCATAGCTCAAGCTCTGCTTAGTATGGGACTAGACGGCATTGTCTGAAAGTTGTGGAATTTTTATTTATTTATTTTATTCTAATAATAAAATTACTTGTATGGACGAAGAGATAACGTTCCTGTCATCAGCACTGTCATAGATAACATTTATTATTTTTTCTGTTTCAGTCCATAACCTTACATTTTCTTTTACTAGTATATTGCTAGTAATATAAAAATAACCCTCTTCAGCCCAAAGACGTTTCAAGAAATAAACTACTCTATAAAGTTGGCGAGTTTTATTTTCTACTTAATCCCTGAAGTATCCTTAGCCCTAACACTCTCCACGGACTATTATGAATTACTTCCGCGCTAGAGGTGCGACTCACTCATTGTTACGAAAATTGCTCGCTAGTGATGTACTCCTACTACTTTTTCTTTTTTTACCGGCCCATTGTGTGTTTATTCTTTCAATCGATAAGTCGTATTGTGTAAATATTGTATTCGTTTATTTTATTCGGTTTACTGTTCGTTGCGGTACTTAGCATTATTACTTATTGTAATAACGTTGAGTACCATTTCAGGTAAAATATATTTTCATTTCTGTTTCATCCGATCATTTATTTATACAGAAAGGCTTATTAAAAACCTGAATGGGGGCACAAGTATCAGATACTTAGTCCTATCTTTTTAATAAATGGAGTCTTCGTTTTCAACCCAATCAAAAACAGTTCTGAGATAAATATCTTTTTAGTAACGCAAATTAAAACACTTTGTTAGATAAAAAGATAAACAAATGGAGCAGCTGTCAGAAGCACTAGGTACCAACTGGTGAACAAATGACGGTTGTTATCAAGTTAATTTGAATTGTTAAAATTATTTAAGTTATAATTAAAGCAGTCTTCAGTCATTTTTAATAGCGTCATTGTTATAACTTTAGGACAAAAAATAGTTTAAAAATCGTGTTTTGGAATAAAAATGCTTTAGGTTTCTTCTTCTTAGCGTGTGGATGGCAAACAAAGACACTAAATTCTGAATTGTATGTTTAGCCCAGAATTCGGCCACCGCAACACCATCCACCGACGCAACCATAAGATCGTCACGTGTGCAGGTGACAGGGCACGCGGTGCAGGACAAAAGGTGGGCCATGGTCTGTGGAGAGGTACCGCACAAGCACTGAAGGTCGGTGCTAGCTGCGAAACCCCACTTCGAGAGATTATCCTTGCTGCGGCTGATCTGGGTGCGGAGTCCGTTCAGAGTTTTCCAAGTCGGCCATTGCAATGTGTGCCCAGGTGGAAGTCTCTCTGATGGCTCGATGAATTCGTCAGGAGGCTTAAGTATCTCTCGCCAAAGGTCACATCTTTGCGAGGTGCTGTTGGTAGTAGATGGATTCACGCATCCAAGGCTTAATATTTATGTATAGCCTTACCCGCTATTTTAGGAGGAATTGCCCACGCAATACTTTTGATAGCTCTAGCTTTTATACTGCTTTTTCCACAAAAAGCAGTATAAAAGCTAGAGCTATCAAAAGTAAAAGATATCGGGCGAAAAGAAGAGTAGGCTTGTTGGGGAATAGTCTAGAAATTATATTTATTTTCTCTAAGTAGGTAGGTCTTCCCAGATACTTTTACAGGTATTGTTTTTAAACTAAATAGCATTTCCAAAGTGACTGATCCCTGAGAAGAAATGCTGAAAGAAACTCAGGGGTCATGGTCTCTTTAAAAGTCCAGACATAAGATTGTATTAATTTATTATGCGAGTCTAACAATGCGAGGCAAAGTTTGGAAAAGCCTTCTGAAGACAGAATCAATTCAGCTTTGAGTTGACCTGTCCCAACAGACGGCATGCATGTTTCAGTCATCGTGTAGCTCAAACCTATTTCAGGAAACTCGACGACCCACCACACGAGGCTATCTGCCGGTATTTACTCAAAAGCCGTCAGACAGTTACGGACTCATGTACTTTATCTAGGCTGCATGGTCTTATGTGTAGCTGAAGTATCTTCTGAACACCAGGGTGGTGGTTTAGTCAGTAAGAGTTTAACTGACTCCTCCGCCATCGGCCACAACTAGCAAACTTAACCTTAGCGAACCTAACGTTTAATGAACCTAATTTTATGGAACCTAACTTTAGCGTCCTCGTTTTTTAGCGAACCTAACTTTAGCGTCCTCACTTTTTAGCGAACCTAACTTTAGCGAACCTAATTGAGAAAAAAAATCCTTAATTTTAGCTCTAAGATGACTAGTGTGATGAGTACTCCAAAGGACGACTTAAGAAATTTAAAATGGTCAAACATGTATAAGAGATATCTTCTTCAGTATCCTGACGAAAGAGAAATGGATTCCGTTGAGTTGTTACTGAACTGTAAAATTTTCTAGGAGATTATTGATTGGCACATCGGTGAAAGTTTCCGGTCATGACCCTAATCTACAAGACGACGGAAGTCCCAACAACTTCAAAGATAACAAAAACAATTAAAATTAAACTGAAGTAAAAGTTACAAAATGTAGTCCCGTCCCGCGTCCCAGGCGTCGCGGCGCGGCGTCGTCAACGAACAACGCTTGTTAACCAAGAGTTTAATTGTTAACACTATTTCAAGTTTGCTGTTTAACTTTAACTGTTCCCTCACTTCTCCGCGCTTTTGCACTTCCGACGTAAATATACGAGTCGCTTCGTTAATGGTATCTTTGACCCGAGTTTGGAGGAATTCGGGCAGACTTAAGTGATATAAAATATCACTGATGATTTTTACTTGAGAGCTTTATGTTCATCACATTATAACAACAAGAGATTAAAATTATTTTTAAAACTAAACAGATTATTAAAGCTTAATCGATTTGTCTTATGTTTAAACAGCAGCAAACAGCAAATCAGATAAACTAAACAACAGAGGCAGAGAGGGAGAGGGCATATAACTTTAACTGTTTTACTATTTCGCTACCTAATACAAATCTACTTAATTATAAGTAATTAGGTTTTGTGTAAAAAAATCAACATAAGTCTAAGGGGAACTGGTACATATTAAAGTCAGTGTTTTTAAATAGCGAAATTAGCCTACAGCAATTACTACATAATTATATTCGATGCCGCAATGTGGCAGACCAGTGATATTTTAGTAAAATAACGCCAATATGAACAGTGTGCAGCACACATAAGATTCACCTACATACTGATCTAATAACATGCGTAAAAATCCATTTCAAACTAATATGATAAAATCATAAATTATTCCTTCCTTTTTCCTACAGAAAACAGTAAAAACTAGATACTGGAACACTATGCTATCCATATCAGTTCAAATTCCCGACGGTCGTTAGAGCGAAACAGTCGGCCAGAAAGATTAAAGATTGTCCTCTGCGAGCAACTATCGCTTGATCCCAACTTGCCGCGTTATTGCCGCGATCATCCCAACTTGCCGGGTAAAGGCGCAGAGTCATTGCTGCATAAAGTGTGCACGTACCTACACGTTACGCATGTTAGCACTGTAGCCGTTGATAAAAAACAAAAGTCCCTAGAACAAAAGATAATAATAAAATAAAAAAATATATTTCTGATTGTTTGTGATTGTTTAACATTTGCGATTGTGCGAAATTCTGACTGATTAGTTAAATAAGAAATGCTGGTACCATATTTACCATACAGACGACGTGAAAAACTGTCTGAAAAGATTGACTTACAGCAATAAACATGATCAACTCGTGATTCTTCTTCGCACAGCAGCCTTATTTTAGTTCACACGCATTGTGGATTGCTGACGTCTTGGCTGTCATAAAAACAAAAACAGTGTCATAGCGGGTCCACATAGGTTTAACATACGTCACCATTATTGCCACACAGTAAAGCTACTCTTTTATTGGGTGACGCATCCGAGCAGGCCAAGCGTATTTTGGTGATATGATGAAACCACACATCCTATCCAAAGTTCCATCTCAAAGTTCTGTCTGAAAGTCTGTAAGAAATTGTTTTTAGCAATAAGGCCACTAACCTAACCTAGCCCTTAGGTTATAATTTGTAAGTTTTTATGGTGAACATTACAGAGTCTTCTATTCTATTCTAATCTATGTCTCGATGGACAACGCCAGTGTGTGTTTGTATAAATTATAACTTAATGATACGTGTGTACCGTGTTCGTGGCAGCAATGGAACAGTAGCTTTATTGCCTCGTCCAGGGACCGACTGTAAACTTACCCAGACAAATGGCCCGGTTTGGAGATTAATCTAATAACATTCCTACTAAGTTTATCTTTGATTCAATCTATTGGGTATTAGTGTAACGGAATTTAAATTAGTATTCGGAATAACGAATAGTGGATGATGGAAATAACGTTACTTTGATTTTCCGGTTAGTTGATATTGAAAGAAAAGAATCTTGATACATTTTTGTAAGAATTTTCTGATTAAAATTTGATTTGTTTCACCGTTAATACGTGGGTTATTTTACTGCCGACTCGCTCTGGCTACCTAACTTCATAGCTGAAAATTGCCTAAAAGTTGAATTACTATCAATCGAGGTATTTTGGATGCTATAGAAAACATACACACACACATCGATTTTCATTTAGTAGGTACTATATCAATATTGTAACTTCTGGTGTTTTTTATTGGTTGACGTGACGACACTTAAGAGATTAAAATAATGATGTAGCTGCTAGTTACTCTTTTGGGTATCTTTCTTTGCATTTCTTAAGTCCCCACTATCGTATATCAAACTAGAACCTAATGGAGTGTCATTCACATCGTGGTTTCAGTACTCGCTGCTTTATTACACATCCTTGTTAAAATAATGGTTGCTTGTTCACGATCACAGGTCAAGGTTTAATGAGGGACCGTTTAAACGGTCGATCGTTAGGAGTCGGGTTCAAATGGGAAGATGAATGTGGTCGTAGTAGCCACCTATTTTTATTAACAGGTATCTTGCTGGGTTTTTGTTTAAAACGCAGACTCGGCTCCATCTGCCCTGCGGCTTTTATGCTGTTAATGGGACCGATGTGATGGGAAAAATAGGAAAATGCTGTGTTTACCGGGACAGGTGAAACAATTTTTCCTACCTGACACATTAACTTGTCCAGGTGCGACAATGACCAACCCTAGTGAGTTGATTGGACGGATTCAAAATTCAGGCACAATAGCCTTTTTCTGTACAGGTTTGTTCGATGTTTTTTGTATCTGCGTGGATCTTTGTAAAGTCGTAAAAATTAAAAAAACAAGCGGAAACCGTCACAAGAAAATAAACAACAAAATAATATAAAAACCGAACAATAACTTGTTCAAATTAAATACAACAGGGTTTAGGGCAAAACTATTTGTTCGCTAATCCAGACCATTTTTACTTAACGATGGCTACGCGATACTTATCTGTGCAACGAGTTTGTGCCTCAAAGCATAAGAGAAAGGCGGTTATAAAATCAAGAAATAATAATACCAGCCTGTTGCTGTCCCACGGCAGGGCAAAGGCCTCTTCTCACACAGAGAAGGCACGAGCATTCTTCACCACGCTTGCTCAAGGCGGATTGGCGACTTTAGACTTATATGTATTACTACAATTCCAGGTTTCCTCACGATGTTTACCGTCACTGTTATCTAAAGTGACTTAAATAAGTCACATTGGTACTTTCCCGGATTTGAAACATAACCTCGTGCATGAGAGGTAGGCACCATAGCCTCTGTGCCATCGTGACTACTAGGAAATAACACACAGTAAATACGGTTTGTGAAACAGCAACCAAGGTTTGAGTAAGGAGGAACAATTGATTTAATACGTTCAACCAAAAATTAAGCCTGTCTTATTTCCTTACAATGAATTGGGAGAAATAATCGGATTGGCGACAAAGCTCCCCAAATAGGGAGACAAATAAAGTCTAAGTCATTTGTTGACAACGTAAGCTATCTTTGTGATTTCTGTCCTCTGTTTATAAGGTTGTTTTTGCGTAAAAAAATATGAGTAGATACAGAATAAGTACTTTAGTAAAAATCGGGGCAAATCTAGATTTTATTTCAAACTGGTTAATGTTTTTTTTCAACTTCTAACTAGCTTACACAACTAAAATTAGCATAAGTTACTACCTCTAACATAAACTATCTGCAAGTAAACGTATCGTCAAAATCAGTCCAGTCTGTTTCAGAGATCAGCAAAGAAGTCATACTAAAATTTACATTGAGTTTTGTTAAAACAATATTGTACAGATACTTCACATTAAATATAAAAGCTGTTTATTTGACATTAGTAAATAGACAAGTGAATTTTACTTATTTGAATGGAAATTAGTGGTTGGTATGATAAAAAATAAGAAAAAGCGTGAAGTAATGAATGCTATACATAACCCAGCGGATTAGCAGGTTGAAGTGGCAGTGGGCAGGGCACATAGCACGGAGGACTGATGACCGATGGGGTCGAAAGGTTCTCGAGTGGAGCCACTTATCGGTAAGCGCAGCGTAGGACGTCCACCCACAAGGTGGACTGACGACCTCATTAAGGCCGCGGGAACGCGCTGGAAGCGAGCCGCTTCCAACCAGTCTTATTGGAGATCTATAGGGGAGGCCTATGTCCAGCAGCGGACTTCCTATGGCTGAAATGATAATGATGATGAATGAATGTTGCAAATAGTTTCCAGGCATCGCTACCGACTTATGTCTAGAGTCAAACCAAAAGGATTTAAACGGAAATTAAACGTTTTGTGTAAGGTTTAAGCGAAAGAATAATTTCACAGATAAACGCAAGGCTTGTTTTTATGTGCATCGGCTCTACTGGCCCGTTACAATGCCTGTAAACTTTATTAAGCTTTTGTTTTAACAAATCGTTTTAAAAGGCCTTGTAATGGAAACGGTAGTCAAATGTCTACACTCACTGCGTCTTTTTTGTGACAGACTACTATAAAAATTAAATTAAAAATTTAAAAAACCCCCACCGCAAAAAAGTGAAACATTTAAAAAGTTAAAAATAACACTTTAGCCATGAAATTTTACTTCACGTCGGGGTACCGCTTAAGTAAAGAATGTTCCTAGTACTTGTAGGTATGTAGGTACTTATTTTAACGGTACCCCGACGTTACGTAAAATTTCATGGCTAAAGTGTTATTTTTAACTTTTTAAATGTTTCACTTTTTTGCGGTGGGGGTTTTTTAAATTTTTAATTTAATTTTTATTTTATAATTTTTAAACGCATTAATTTTGTTTTATAGAGTTTACAGTTATGAGAATTTTTCAGAGCAATGTATGTAGAGTCAAATGCTGGTTAAAACGAATCCAAACACGACATATCTGCTATTATTTTGTCAAGAGTCTACCTACTGGTGTGCTGGACAGCCTGGCTGCAGCATCAGCTTACCCAGTTGCCATCAATGCATTGTGTTTAGAATCAAATGCTGGTTGAAATGAATCCAAACACGACATATCTGCAATTATTTTGTCAAGAGTCTACCTACTGGTGTGCTAGACAGCCTGGCTGCAGCATCAGCTCACCCAGTTGCCATCAGTGCATTGTGTGCAGAATCAAATGCAGGTTAAAAATGAATCCAAACACGACATATCTGCTGTTATTTTCCCAAGAGTGTATTAGTCTGCTAGATATCCTGGCTGCATCAGACCAAATACACCATAATGTTGCCTATTAATATTAAACACATGGGTGTTTGAAATTTTAAGACTCACATATGTTTTTAAGTAAAATTAATACCCATAGACGTCTAAAATAGCCACGGTAGCTAACACAAAAGAGCTGATAACCTTGAAACGGCTGAACCGATTTTGATGAATTATGTCTAAGAACCATCGCAAGAAACTCTGCTTTCAAATAAAAAAAACCGCATCTAAATCGGTTCACCCGTTTGGGCGCTACGGTGCCACAGACAGACAGACAGACAGACAGACAGACAGACAGACAGACAGACACACACACATAGCGGTGAAACTTATAACACCCGTCTTTTTGCGTCGGGGGTTAAAAATGATAATTGATATTTATTTCTGTAAATGGGTTCATACAAACACTTTTACATGTCTTCTATACTAATATTATAAAGAGGATAGGTTTGATTGTTTGTTTGTTTGCATTGAATAGGCTCCGAAACTACTAGACCGATTTGAAAAATTCTTTCACCGTTGTGAAGCTACACTATCCCCGGGTGACATAGGCTACTTTTTATCCCTGTATTCCCACTGGAACAGGAACTACGCGGGTGAAACCGCGTGACGTCTGCTAGTTTTTTTAATAAGGTCGGTGTTTCGCTATCTGACTACTCTGAGAAGAAACACCGAAAGAAACTCAGAGGTCACAGTCTCTTTTAAAGTCCAGACATTATCTTGGTCAGATTATATAAGAACCATGCAACTATGTGTCAGATAATGGTCTTTTGAGGAAAGACCCACACAGTATGAGTGGACCAGATCAGTCAGTGCAAGAATTAGTCAGTTATCGTGAGCTCAACTCGAAACTTGAGAAGCTCTACCTCCTGACGAACAATACCAAAGAATGAACATTTGGGTTGGTCGCATAAATCGTAGTGACCTAGCCATTCCTGTGGAGGATTTGACAAAATACTCTAGGTGAAGAGAAAAGTATTAAGTATTAAAAGCATTGTGTGACCACCGAAAACCAGAAGCAACCAAAACAATGTTTGGTTGAGTTTTCCTTTGTACATAACCTGAATCTGAACATGAACCTAATTTTCTAAATGTACTAAAGCATTTACGCATTATACTACCACAAAGTGTTTAAAAGATTACAAAATGTCGTCGTCCGTCATTGTCGTCGTCCAACCGTCGCTAGAAGTGGACGTGTCTCTGTTGTTTATTTAAATGTCTGTTTAAGTATCAAGCAAAAGTAGTGTCTTCTAATAAGTTCATAGTGATTAATATCGTGTGAAGCTTACGCTATAAAGTTAATTAATATTAAGTGAACTGTGAGCGGCTGCAGCAAGCGGGGTGCCCGCACACCTCACCTATGCGATAAGAGACAGTTGCCATAAGGTCTCTTTGTCCATCGCCCCTACGTCATTGCCCTGCTGAGTGTGGACGTACCTACTCGATAACTGCGCTGTCATGAGGCATTGTGAAGCTTGTAATACCGACCTACTAGACAATGATTGTATTAAGTGCGTTCGTTGTAATAAACAATATCACACATTGTGCGTGAACCTTTCAAATGAGGATGTACAAATTGAGCAAAATTCAAACAACTGGCTGTGCCCACATTGTCGCAGTAAACAACCAAAAGGTGATAATTCTAATATTCCGGTTCGCCCTTCGACGCCAACATCAATGGCAGAAATAACTTTCAACGTTACTCGCCGCAAGATCAATCAAGCAAGGACTGAGTCGCTTCAAACTACTAGTCTATCCTCGGAGTCCTGGCGCCAAGAAATACGGGATATCATACGGGAAGAGGTACGCGATGCATTGCAAGAAACTGTGGGTGCGTTAACATCAACTTTAACTGCAAAACTGAAGGAAATGAATGAGGAAATAAAGGAGTTCAAGATATCCATGAATTTTCTAAATAGCGAATTCGAGAGAATTAAAGACGATACCATTATTTACCGTAAGGATATGAGCCAAATAAAGAAAGAAAATGACAGTTTACGCATTGAATTAAACGATATCAAGAAAAAATACGATCAGATAGATTTATCGTTACGTGCTAATAATATTGAGATACAATGTGTTCCGGAGAACAAATCGGAAAAATTGGTAAACATCGTCAAACAACTTGGTCGGACCGTAAATATTGGTATAAATGAAAGTGATATACAGTACTGTTCCAGAGTTGCAAAAATGAAGCCAGACAGTGTCCGCCCACGTTCTATCCTAATCAAGTTCAACACATCTCGCCTCCGTGACACCCTCTTAGCGGCAGTGGGTACATATAACAAAAACCATGTACAGGATAAATTAAATACCCATGATCTAGGATTTACTTCTGCCGGAAAGTCACCAGTATTTGTGGTTGAGAACTTATCTCCGGAAAATAAAAACTTACACGCCGCTGCCCGTATTCGTTCTAAAGAGTTAAAATATAAGTTTACGTGGGTACGTGGAGGACGTATTTATATGAGGAAAAATGAGACTGCTGAGAAGATATTAATCCGTAATCTCGACTCGTTGAATAAACTTACCTAATGTAATTTTAAATAATACTTAGCTATAATCAGTTCATAATGTGCCTTATTTTCGATACATACCCGCATTCTTTTGGTTAATTAGCATTGTACACCGTAAAGGTGTAAGTTACTATATAAGTCATGTTTACTGCATAGATACCAACTGTTTTGTTTACGTAATCGATTCATCGTTAATTAGTTCCTTACATGTAAAAGAAGCGTATCTCAATTGCTATATGTTTGACTATTGTGCACGCTATTGTTTACTTTTAATGGTGAGTTATAACACATACTTAACTGGTGACATTCTTATTAATTACTTTAGTTTAATAACCCATTTACTAAGCGAGTGCTTTCGATCATACAGCAACCTATATACAAATACAACAGCAACAAGCATGTGTTGTTGCGGTATATCAACATATCTTAATAGCATAATTTGTTGTGGTATTTATAACATACATACATACATAAACTCATGCCTTTTTCCCATGGGGGTGGGCAGAAGCTGCAGAGTGCCGTGTGCAATTTTTACATACTCTTTTGCTTTGTTTACATTCATACATGTTGTCATACACACACGCTGGTTTGGAGTCCTACGAATTTATGACATTATACATATATTGGGTAATGGACTTTTGCCTTATCAGTTACTTTAATTTTAAATTATGGCAGGCACTAAATTAAGTTTTTATTACCAAAATGTACGTGGGCTGAGGACAAAAGTATTGAGTATATTTGATAGCATTTTAAGTTGTAATTATGACATTTTGCTCTTTACTGAGACATGGCTGCAGGATGACATCCTGGATACGGAATTGTGTGATGACAGATATCAGGTATTTCGGCAGGATCGTGATTTGGGTTTGACTGGCAAAAGGACTGGAGGTGGAGTTATGTTGTGCACAAAACGTAAAATGAATGCCACAAGATGTCAAAATTTACTATGTAACGGTATTGAAATACTACATGTCAGACTTTCAGCTCAAAGTATTGCTGCTGTGAGGGATTTGCACATTATACTAGTATACATTCCACCTGATGCCTCCAGCATCCCATCGCAATTAGACTCGATTGTAGAATCTCTAACTAACATGCAGAGTGCGTATGACAACCATGACTATGTATTTATAGGTGATTTTAACTTACCCTGTTTAACGTGGACCGGCGAAGGTTTCTTTACATTAAATGACTATTCACAACATATGCGAACTGCAGCTGCTTTATTTGCAGACAATATTGGTTTACTAGGCTTTACACAATATAATTTCACTCCTAACTGCAAAAACCGTACGTTAGATCTATGTTTTTCAACGACACATGTCACTGTCAGCCGATGCGATGACCCTCTTCTTCGCGAAGATGCTTACCACCCTGCTTTAGTTCTGAAGGCTAATGATTTATTCATAACACCTCTTCGAGAAATACGCTCACCGCGACCTAATTATTATAGAGGTAACTACGAGGAACTTAATGAATACTTTAATAAAATAGACTGGGAAAATCGTTAGCAGTTAGTCCGATCGACAATGCAGTTGATGTGTTTTATAAAGAAGTAAATGCTGGAGTGGCGCGATTCATCCCACTCAATAATTATTCAAAATGTCGGCGATACCCCGTTTGGTACAGCCGATCTCTCATTAAAATAATTCGGGAAAAAACTAAAATGCATTGTAGGTGGAAAAAATATGGGAACCCCCGTGACTACCATGAATTTTCAATTCTGCGTGCTAGGCAACATAATATTAAAAATTCTTGCTTTCGTAGTTACATGACGTATACAGAAAAAATGATAAGCCATTCTCCCAAAACTTTCTGGACCTACGTCAAAAGTAAAAGAGGCAGTAGTCAATACCCAAATGTTTTTACAGTTGATAATGACACATACGTAGATGGCTATAGTATTTGTAGCGCATTCAGCAGATACTTCCACAGTGTTTTTGCTAAACCATCTGTAAACCTACCTGCAAGTGCGGGGCTTACATGTACCACTAGTGTACTAGTGGAAAATTGTAGTAATGCAATATCTACATTAAATATCACCGAAGACTCAGTGCTTGGCATCTTGCGAACGTTGGATAGAACTAAGGGTCCCGGGACTGACGGTTTACCAGCAGTATTTCTACGTGGTTGTGCTGATAGTTTAGCGAGCCCTATAACGCTATTGTTTAGAAGGTCTCTAGCCGAGGGTGCCTTCCCTTCTTTATGGAAGGCCGCGCTTATTGTCCCTGTACATAAAAAAGGTTCAAAATCGGACATTAAAAACTATCGTCCGATATCTATCCTAAACACTCTCAGCAAGGTGTTTGAGAAAATAGTCCATAACAACATTTACTCGACGATATTTAATGGTATAGGCCCTTATCAGCATGGTTTTATCAAGCGACGCTCAACAACTTCTAATTTAGCTACCTTTATTAATTATGTTGTCTGTAATATGGAAGCGGGTGGGCAGGTTGACGTGATCTATACAGACTTCGAAAAAGCATTCGATCGTGTGGATCATGTTAATCTGCTTTCAAAACTACAATACCTTGGCATCCATGGTGACCTACTTAGATGGATCAGCTCGTATTTATCCAAGCGTTTGCAGGCCGTTGTTGTGGGAGGCTATAGATCAGATTTCGTTAATATACCGTCCGGTGTGCCCCAGGGATCCTTACTTGGACCTCTTTTTTACTGTGCATACTTACACGATATCCATACATGTTTTAAATATGCTAAGCACCTTTTATACGCGGATGATATGAAGATATATCTACATGTTAGATCGGAACTAGATTGTGAACTCATACAACGTGATCTTAATTCATTATACCAATACTACTCATTAAATAACATCAGCGTTAATATAGCCAAATGTCAATGCATTAGTTTTACTCGTTGCAAAAAACTCATCAACTTTATGTATAGTTTTGATGATAAAATTATTGAAAGAGTCAATTTAGTCAGAGATCTTGGTGTAATGCTTGATTCCAAATTACTGTTCTCTCAACATATAGATAGCATAGTTAGTAAAGCCTCCCGTAATCTTGGATTTGTAATGCGCACTTGTAAACCATTCAGAAACCTCCATAGTCTTAAGATTGTATACTGTGCCTATGTTCGAAGTATTCTAGAGTATTGCAGTCCAATCTGGTCACCACAATACAATGTTTACATTTCCAGAATAGAAAGTCTTCAAAAACGATTTGTTAAATATTTAAACTTTAAAGGAAATAAGCGTCATGCTTCTTATCTTGCAGACTCTGGTCACTATTGCTTGCTTCCACTTTATGATAGACGTAAAATGTTTGATATGCTGCTCTTATTTAGTATTCTTCGTGGGGAGATTGACTGTAGTGACCTTTTGTCATACATAGAATTCTGCACGCAAAGGTCTCGCACAAGACACACCCACTTGTTTAATGTACCTTCACACCGCTCCAATTATGGGCAAAATGCTGTTATGACTCGACTGCCTCGCTTATACATAGACAAGTTTGAAAGTCTGGATATATTCCAGCTGTCCAAGAAGTCGTTTCGTGAATGTGTTGTAAAAATACTCACCGGTAGGTAAATAGTATCCGTACCTATATTGTGTAATTTTTGTTTATCAGTTGTTAGTTGTTCTATTTTTCCGTTAACTTTAGTTAAGGTTAACATTTTATAACTACAAACTGTTACTTTTAACTACAATATTTAAGCTACTTATGTTTTCCTCCACTTTCTAGTTTTATATTATGCATGCTGTGAAACTCATTAATTGGCTTCAGTACCTCATAAGACATTGTAATTTCCATATCTTTAACGTTAAGAAAAAAGCTGTTGAGTTTCCTATCAATAAATAAAAAAAAAAATAAAAAAAAAAAAAAAAAAGGGACGAATAAACTAGAAGAAATCCTAAACACTTAGGCGTCAAAGCACACCTTCACATCGCAGTTATCCAGAAAAGTGCTAAGAAGACTGGCGGCATTGCCACGTTGAATGACCCAAGAAGTCATGAAATTGAAATAACACAAAATATACAAGATACGGTATAATATCAATTGTTGAAGAAATTTTAATATGTCTTGACATATTTTTTTAACGATTTTTAGTTTGTTAAAACTATTATGCTTAGCTATTCTTTATACAATTAACTGTTTAAATAAATAAATAATATTCCATAACTTTTCACACAACGCCATTTAGTCCTAAGTTAAGCTTGAGAGCTTGTGTTATGGGTACTAAGCAGCTGATAAACATACTTATATATTTCTAAATACATACATATTACAGATAAATTACACCCAGACACAGAACAAATGGTCATGGTCATCACACAAACATTTGTCCTGGGTGGGAATCGAACCCACTATCTCCGGCATAGCAGTCAGGGTCACTCACTATCTAATTTGATTGAGAAAAAAGGATGAGCCACAAAAAGATCTCTTTCTATACCTTTTCTACTATTCACTGGTATCAAACCCTGTACCTGAGCAGCAACGAGATCCTATAATACACTTTCAATCCTTTGCATTCAGATTCAATGATAAAATGTGTCTTTAAACCCATACGTTTTAAAGTTTCTAGACATTCATTTTAAACTTCACCGCACAGCACTCGAGCATGTAGCAAAACTTCCAATTCAACAAAACTTAGTATCGTTTATTGTAAACTCGATTCTACATTTTGCTCATTCCCATTCAAAGAAATTATTACCTTTGTGCAGACTGCAGTTTTACTGCAGCTTACACATAAATAGCTGCGGGCACATCACTCGATGAAAGTTTTACGAGTTGGCAAATGGGCCATGTATCTAGTAAGGAGATTTACTGTTAACTTTGTTCATAATAAATAGTTAAAACGTCATGTAGTATATGTTGCAGGAAAAGACAGCATCAAACATCCGCCGTGAATTCTCTACATCATAGATTTGAGTTAGACTTTATTTATTTATCCAAATATCCATTGCAGGTTTTTCCCAATGCGATAGTCTGGTTCTTTGGAATCTACCTTTAAGTACCAAATTACTATCAATATTAACAATTATCATAAAATAAAAATATGTGTAATAGTAGAAATACTTAATTTCAACAAACATTATAAACAGAGCAACACTTAAATACTTTTCTTAAACAAATTAAAACGATTATTAATCGAAAAAAGTAACTGGAACTTTAACACAATTTTTTATACTTAAACATAATAACGCATCGCTTCGCATAACGTCACGCCTATAATCCCAGAAGGGCTAGGTAGAGGTGTACCCACATTTCGCTAGTTAAGTTTGAGTCCCATGTATGTAATTATTTATTTTATTTAATACTTCAAGCACACAAATGTACATAGGCGGACTTAATGCCTTAGGCATTTTCTACCAGTCAACCTTTAGGTCATGCAGAGACAAACAGTGGTAGGAGCAATTCCGTCCGTTTCAAGAGAAGTAAACTTTGTTTATTTATATATATGTAAACCTAACAATAAATATGATAAATATCATTCAATATAATGTAACATAATAAATATATACAAAAAAAAAAACTTGAACACAGTCATGAACATGATAATCATGCCAAGGGAAAACATTAGCGCTGTGACGAAACTACAGCCAGCTATGTAATATGGGGCGAGCCAATAAATCTATTCATGTTACATAATAACATAAAATACATAACTGTGTCCTAGCTGTGTGTATATTTAGCGGTAATAAGGCGTCTTTGTTGTTAATGTTGTGTACCTCGTACCTAATTGGCATACAATATTAGAATACTAGCTAACCAAACAAACTTTGTTCCATCTTAGAACCAATAGTTTACTTCCTATTCTCAAACCAACTGAATATAAATTAATATGTGTGTAGGTATGTATAATATGAATCGGTCAAGCCGTTTCGGAAGACTTTGTTACAAACACTGTGACACGAGAATTTTATATGCCAGATTTACATACTTTTAATTACTACTACTGTTTATTTAGAGAGTCTCTAATGTGCTCTTATTTAAACATTTTGTGTTAGATAGAATAAAAAAAATAACAACATATATAACCTAACCTAACTTACCATACCTATCCTATAGCTAACCTAACTACCTAACCTAACTACCTTACTGAATTGTATTGATTTTGAAATACACAAAATATGTCATTTTTAACTGAACTACTGCGCTGCATATTCCATACTATTTACCTAGTTTCCCCGGTCTACTTTAAAATCCAGACAGTATACTATATATTTTTTTTAAAGAATTATAAAACTCGTCTCTGTCGTCATTATTAATTATGTAAATTAATTACTGAAGCATAAGACTTGAGAATATCTTTAATCACCTGTGTTCACAAAATAAATAATTCTTCCAGCTTCTTGTTTAACAGGATATAGCTAAATTCCAGTGTTTAACCGGATTGAGCTTAATTCCAGTGTTTAACCGGATGTAGCTAAATTCCAGTGTTTAACCGGATGTAGCTAAATTTCAGTGTTTAACCGGATGTAGCTAAATTCAAGTGTTTAACCGGATGTAGCTAAATTCCAGTGTTTGACCGGATGTAGCTAAATTCCAGTGTTTAACCGGATGTAGCTAAATTCTAGTGTTTAACCGGATGTAGCTAAATTCCAGTGTTTAACCGGATGTAGCTAAATTCCAGTGTTTAACCGGATGTAGCTAAATTCCAGTGTTTTACATGGAGCAACTGTCTGTCGGGCCTCCACAATCCAGACTGGGTAACAACCCTTCCACCCAACCCTTGGTTAAACAAGTTGTCAGATTTTTGGGCTCCTGACTATTTATAACGACTGTCATAGATCAAGAATGACAACCGGGACTGACGGGCTTACGTGCTGTCCGAGGCACTGAGGAGTCTTGACATGTAATGATTGGTCACCCACCCACGGAGCAACCTCGACCACCATTACCATCCACCATTTATCTGAAAACAGATCAGATGGTAAATCGAAAAATAACAAAAATAGCATATTTTACCAATTAAAGGTGTCTCACAGTTGCGCCAAATTGGGCTATTTCAGGCAGTTTGCTGTCTGACTGATACAAGTAATAGCGCTTATTTCAACGATGTGATACCAGATAACGATATTTTATTTTTGTACGTAACAAGCAATAATAAATAACATCCATTAAAATTACAGCTGAAATAAAATTGCAAAAACGGTCTCTCTTTTTTATTTATTTTATTTTTTGTACAAAAGCTTGAATTTTTGTAACACATTTCGTATGCATGCGGAGATTGATTAATGTTTCACTGTCTGTTGTTCTGAGCTTTAAATACATTCTAAAAAGCATTCGAATTCGATTTAATGTTCTTAAAAGTCGGCTAATTTCAACATGCAATTATAGACATTTAAATGTAAGCGATGTTATTAATCTCGCCGATCTTAGCCGTTCTTTTTAATTTATGTACAAAATCTCTGTACCTACATTCGTAGCAAATAAAGTTCAAATTCTTATTCGGATTCTAGTCATTGAAGTATTATAAAATCGCTGAGCGGTACATTGCAGTATATGCTGTATGTTTAACAGTCCAATCTAATTGATTTAAAAGCTATTCTGCTAACTGTAACCTCAGATTGCCAAAGTTTAATGCGTTTATTTTTGCACTACCTATCTAAAATGTTTAATTATTAAAACAGGACCGTGTTGGTAAAGCAATACCGATTACGAATAATGAAATACAAGTAGCAACTTTGTTGTTTTAATAAAAACTATATTGTAATACCAAAGAACCGAACTGCAACACCGGCGCGGTCTCCTTCTTACAACTTTAAGTCAAATATTGAAAAATATGTAAATCGTTGAACCCTGAGGTTGTACACTCAAAATTGGAATATAAAGTGGGCGGAATTTTACGTTTATATTATGTTATTCACACGGTCTTATAAGGCCAGCAATGTAGCAAAAGTTACATCGTTCTTTTTCGAAGTTAGGATGTAAGAATAAGTTTTTGAAGGAAGAGATTTTCTCTGTTCTACGTACACGTATCTAGTATAGAGCGTTCTGCTATTTTACTTAGCGTTGTCCGACTGGTCAACGAAGTACGTTTAAGATTACTGATGCATGCAAACCGTCTCATGGGATAGGTCAATTAAAATCGGCAGTAGCTCTATCTACAAAATGCCTTTTCAGATTTTACCCTGCATCGTTAGTTTTAATATAATATATTATATCAAAAGACTAGAAAGATATTCTTACTGTAAATTTAAAT
Organism: Euplexia lucipara; assembly: GCA_921972225.1. Classification (NCBI taxonomy): domain Eukaryota; kingdom Metazoa; phylum Arthropoda; class Insecta; order Lepidoptera; family Noctuidae; genus Euplexia; species Euplexia lucipara. The sequence continues at coordinate 550,053 of OV179158.1, forward strand.
TAAAAATGTATTTATTTGTACAAAATATGCATTAAGCGCATAATTTACAGGTTCCCTGGTGGGGATACTAGGATTCCCTGTGTCCTGAGACCAGTATTTACCTAGTCATATGATTTTCGATATATTATAAGGTTAAACAATTTACCAGTCGAGTGAGTATTGTACAAAATAAATAAAATTAACTATAGGTTTAACAATTGTTGTAGTAAAGTATTTATTAATTTTATACCACAAAACATGATACTGCTAGAATAGAATATTCATTATTGTACACCATAAAAACTTACACATTATAACATTAGAGCTACATAGGGTGGGTTGGTGTTGGCGGTTAATACACTTACTTTATACATACATACATAAACTCACGCCTTTTTCTCATGGGGGTAGGCAGAAACTACAGAGCGCCATATGCTACGATTCGTACATACCTCTTTTGCTTCGTTTACATTCATACATGTTGTCATACACATGTAGGTTTACTATTATTACTACGTCTACATAAATTTGGCAAAAACTGGTAAATGATACCACCATTAAATCAGCTATGACTACATAACTGCTTTTATTTATTTAAAATAAGTGTACAATCATAAACCCTTACCACGTACCTAGATTTGTTTTTTTCCGGACAGAAAACGAAATTGAACATAAAAACTGCTAAAATATAATCCGATTCAGATTGTATCTGTTACAATGTGCCATATATCTTCCGCGATACAATAAGATCGACCCAAATCAGCTAAATGGTGTATAAAAGATATCTAATATAAATTCCAGTAAGTGCCTACTTTAACATGTATCAGATTTACCTCGCGATTTATTAGATGGTACAGTTTCTTTTATAGGTCTGGGTTTTATACCTGAATCAATCGATTCTAGAACTTTCCATCCCAAAGGTTTTTCATCGTTCTTGTTAAAGAAAGAACAAAGTTTTTATGAGTTTCGTTTTTAGGTCCTACACGGAAATACTGAATTTTTTCTTCCTTTTTCTCTGTATGTTTATTATTTACAAGTTTATATTGTTGCTTACCTAAGTTATTTAGGGTTTTACTAACTTTTTACTTCTTCTTGTAATAATATTCTGTTCATTTCAGAGAAAGAAAATATGCAATACACGTTGGAGCCACTGAGAAAAGTAGTTTACATACAACAAAAACACATTTACGCGAAGAAAAATTTTGTCATATTAAATACAAATCACGCGGTTTTCCCCGCGTAGTTCCCGTTCCCGTGGGAATACAGGATTAAAAGACAAACTTTTCTCGTGCGGCAGATAAGGCTGATATATCAACCATGTGTTAGACTCTCAATTATAGACATATACACACTTTTTTCGTGCGAACGACAATGCTGACGTATCAACCATGTATTGGACTATCAAATCAACACATGTACACGTTTTTCTCTTGCGAACGACAATGCTGACGTATCAACCATGTATTGGACTATCAAATCACTGACTGACTTGACTGGCCCGTTGGTCTAGTAGTTAGCGACTCTGACTGCTATGCCAGAGGTCGTGGGTTCGATTCCCACCCAGGACAAATGTTTGTGTAAAGAGCACGATCATTTGTTCTGTGTCTGGGTGTAATTTATCTATAATAATATGTATGTATTTAGAAAAATATAAGTATGTTTATCAGCTATTTAGTACCCATAACACAAGCTCTCAAGCTTAACTTGGGAATAAATGGCGTTGTGTGAAAAAGTTGTGGAATATTTATTTATTTATTAAATCAACACATGTACACGTTTTTCTCTTGCGAACGACAATGCTGACGTATCAACTACACATTAGACTGACAAATCTACACATGTACACACTTTTCTCGTGCGGCTGAGGGGGCTGACGTATCAACCAGCCACAGTGAACATAAACACAAACATCCTGCTCCACGTTATAGCGCTTGACTCGCGGTTACTAATGCTCCACTGTAATTAAGGCGAAGACTTTCACTCGCGTCTAGATGGTAGTGTTACGGTTATAGGCGTCTTAGGTTATAAGTCTTAGTTGCTATTCCTAGCTTTATACTTAAGTACCTATTACTGATAATGAGTGTATGCATTAAAGTTCATTACCTACCTAAATCTAAGTATTTTTATAATTTAAACCACGGAATATAAAATGTTGATATTATAATCTCAAAGGGTTAGTCGCCCAAGACATCGACATTTTCCCGTTTATATGTGAGTACAATGAGGGGCGAGCCTATTGCCATCAATAGAATAGAACACTAATCCAAACTCCGCGGCTGCTACTAAAAAAGTCCAGATGAAAAAAAATCTCTCATTTTTTTATTATTAGTTAAGTTCAAGTATTCTTTGTCAATACAACGTTATCAGCAACACAATTTCAGCAACTTTCTGCCCCTTAACCTAAGTTAGTAATGACCGGATATTGGCGAAACTTTCGGCTTGTAATGGCGACAAGTCAGGACTGTCATCCCCTCCACGTGGAACGTCACTCTAACTACAATATAGTAAAGCTAAATAGCTATTTACGGAAAACGACGTCAAACTACCTCTGTAAGCGATTGTGAAACAAAAGAAATAAAGAAACGATAAAAGAAAAATAAGGAAAAAGATTAAATTATTCTTAAAGACTACCTACTCGAAGTTGCCAAGCAATAATTTTTCACTGTCATAAGTGTTTAAAATGACAGTAAATTTGTCAGTTGAATTTCAGTTGGTAGTAAAGTTACTTAAGTGATTTCACAAATTCAAAGTCAAATCATTTAACAATTAGTATTTTAAGGTGAATAATCAAGAGTATTCTATACTTTTTTAAAATAAATAAATTTAAATAAAATCATTTCATTTTGTATTTTACTAACTTTACGGTCCAATATGGACTACTTTTCAGTCTATTAAACCTATTCTTGGCGCTTATTTCAATTTCCTGTGAAGGACATGTAACAATCTAGAATGATAGTGCCAAGGAGATAATTAAAGGGTTAATTAGAACATTTTTTTTAACGTCATACTTAACAGTTTAAAAAATAAAAAAGTGATTCTAGTTGCCCCCTCCACATACAAAACATGGTACGTATTAAATTTGTATTTACAACTAATGTAGTATTTTAACAAGTAAGAAAACATTGAATTTAACTACCCGTTTAGATTAACTTAGTAGTTTATGTTTCCAGCTTTAAACTTTGCTAGTGCCTGCAAGTATTATGTACCGTTGCAAAAAGGTTCAACAATTCTAGAGTGTTTGAAATCTTACTTGTCTTTACGACTTTACATGAACTGGTGCAAAGAAAATAACAGTTCTAAATGCAGCAGATACCAAGTGTTGATTCTATTTCGTTTTATTATTAAGCACATAAGATTTGCTTCTTTTAAAAATAAAATAAATAATAAATATTCATAGCACAAGAAACTAAGTAGAACTTGTGCTATGAGTACTAGGCAACTGATAAACATTCTTATTTATTTTTACATTTTAAAGATAAATAACACCAGACACAGAACAAATAAATGATCGTGTTCATCACACAAAAATGATTGCCTTATGGCAATCATTTGAATAGCATGACATCATTTTTTTTAAAGAAAAATATATAGCTCTTCTTTTTTGGGTCATCCCAGAAAAGTAGCGCTATATATTTTTCTAAAGCTGAGAAATTTTGCTTTATACCACTTTGATGTTGCTAAAATAACAGGCGCTTAAGGTTTTTTTTATATAAGACTTGTCTTGACTTCTGCCAATTACTTAAAAAAGAAGATTATTTTTATTCTTTTTAAATCTCCTTAATTTATTGCACAGCTATCTTAATTACGTGGAATCCGTTAACGAGGCCGACCAGTTGTTATATTTTTTATCTAAAATATACAGAGCCTCGGGAGTGGGGTGCGAAACAGCCCGCGGGTGAATTATGTCATTGCTACGTTTCTGTCGACACCCTGTATTTTTAGCTGTAATATTATGATTATGAAATAATTTTGAGCGTAGCGTTGTTTTTGGTATTTCGAAAAGTAGGCCACGAGGGTGTGTACAGCAGGGTACAAATTACTTATTTCATTAATATTATATATCCTACCAACGTGCCTTTGAATTTAATTCTGAAATGAAAACAATTCTAGGTACGCTTAATTAGTGCAAGGTAGGAACTTATTAAGCGTTAACATTATTTTAATTGAAAGACAAAATGGTTGGTCGTTAAGTCTAAACATTATTTTTGATACTGTCATTAGTGTAACGGGCTCTGAATTGGTTCTTGGTTTTTTTTTTGCTTAATTACTACTAAGCCGATACCAAAAATCTTTTTAGAAGGCTTAGTACTTATATTAATTTTGTTATGATATTAATGTATATATTTTTTTACTGCCTTTCCGCAGGGAACGAGTCCCGAGAAAGGCGTGAGTTTATGTAAACTCACGCCTTTTTCCCTTGACAGAAACTACAGCTACCATATGCTACGATTCTTAAATACTTCTTTTGCTTCGTTTACATTCATACATGTTCTCATACACAACACACACGCCGCGCGCCGGTAGCGAGTACTACGCACCTGACATTTTTTAAGAACCTCACCAATAAGGTCTATGTATGTCCTTCTAGGGCGTCTCCTCACGGCGGCGTTCCCACTTACATCTGCCTTGTAAATACCATTCGTTAGTCGCCTTTCATCCATCCTTTCAACGTGACCAAACCATCTAAGCATACTCTTTTCAAGGTAAATTACTTTACCCACAGCTTTGGGAACATCATGCAAAATGTTTATAAAATAAAATTCATTTCAAGAGATGGCCCGTTCAGCGTACTGTGCAACTGAATCCAGAAACACCACAAAATGAAGTTTTGTCCGGAATATACCGAAAATAAACGAACGCTTCCGAGCGTGTCCATACACACGTCCCGTAAACATTCAAAGAGGATTCATTACGCGATGCAATGAGAGGCTATTTGGTGAGCAGAATAATTCTGTCGGGCCGGCAGCACAGTGCCGTTAATGTGCACGGAATCTGTCCACTACCCGCGAAATTACATTCTATGAGAGGCAGTTTAAGCCTTTGCAAATACGCATTCAGTTTCTGGGGTAGATAAAATAGGGCCAATTTTATACAATTACTAAGCTTTTTTATGTACAGACGCCAGCACATCAAGTTACCCCAATGTGTCAAATTTTCCCAATTGAATATGAACCTTATTCTGTTTGACATAAAGTTGAAAAACGATCAAAGAAATTTGACACATTGGAGTAACTTGATGTGCTGGCGTCTGTACCTATTACAATAAAATTTACATCTTAACTCGTTGCTGAGGGTTAGTAAACTTCTGAACACGTTTTCCATAATATAAGAAAATGATTAACTTGCATTACATAAATAATGAGTTATGAACTTCATGTGCCTTTTCTCAACTATGTTGGGCTTGGCTCCAATCTAACCAGTTACTTCCAGAGTTTACCATGGAGCGGCTGGCTACCTCCACAACCCAGTGATAAATGAATAAGATACGCCTTGAATATACTGGTTGTCAGACACAACAGCTGTCAAAGATCTACAAATGATAGTGGGGACCAACGGCTAGTTAAATATAAAGCACTGTTCCAGAATTGGTCAGCAAGGCGACTGGCCTTCAGCCATCCTTGCCTACTGCTGAGGTCCGCGTCCGAAGATGCTGGCGATGGTAGTGTGGAGTGCATCCCCAACAAGAAATGGTTGGGAGTCAGGGCGGGCTCATCTTCATGTGCTATCGGCACGTGCGTTAGCGGTCGAGAGTTGATAACTTGCTAAATGTTAGACACTAAATCAAAATCAATTAAAGGTGCAATTGGGTATAATAATTCGATCACAAAATTAGAATAGAAAAAACAAGCCGCCCCGTCGCTAGCCAAACAACAGAACAACTAGCCCCTAGCAACGGGGTTCCCAGATCTGTCGCCAACACCTTGGAAAGCCTGCAAGATATTCCTGTGACTGACTGACTGTGTCTCTAACTATAGGCCAATATCGATACTGCCGTCTTTATCTAAGGTACTTGAAAAGGCTATTAACAAAAGACTAACTCATTATCTTGAATCTCAGAATCTCTTCTCAAGTAATCAATTCGGTTTTAGAGAAAATAAGTCAACTAACCAAGCCATAATGCAATTAACTTCTACTATTGTTACTAACTTAGATAGAGGAAGAAAAACTATAGGTGTGTTCCTAGACTTAGCAAAGCCATTCGATACAGTCTCTGTTCCCCTGCTGCTTGCAAAACTTGAACATTTGGGAGTCCGTGGAACTGCTCTCAAACTACTTACAGACTATATGGCTAATAGAACGCAATGTGTACGAATAAACAACTTCATAAGTGAGCTTGAGAATGTGACTTTCGGAGTACCACAGGGAAGTATCCTGGGACCCACACTTTTTCTAGTCTACGTGAACGACCTGTGTGATTTGAAGCTAAATCAAGGCAGAGTCATAGCATACGCTGATGACACAGCCCTTTTATTTAGTGGGAAAACCTGGGAAGAGGCAAACGAACTGGCCAATGAAGGGTTCAAACTGGTGTCAGAGTGGCTACAGACAAATCTTCTTACCCTTAATACACTTAAAACAAAATATATACCTTTTAGTTTAAGAAAAAACAGTCAACCAGCTCCTGGCTTAATTCACATAAATGCTCATACATGCAATATGGCGAGGAAGTGTTCTTGTCACGGACTAATCATTGACCAACATCTAAACTGGCAGGAACAGGTCTCAACACTTACCTCCCGGGTTAGAAAACTCATATATATATTTAAAAATATACGTTGCTTTTGTCCACCTGAACTATTATTATTAGTGTATCTTTCGTTGTGCCAGTCTATCGTTACTTATTCTATTGCTGCTTGGGGGGGTGCTACCAAGACCGTTCTTATTGGTTTAGAACGAGCACAACGTGCTGTTCTTAAAGTGATGAGTAATAAGAAATTTAGATACCCCACATATCTATTATACTCGGAATTATCAGTTCTAACTGTAAGGCAATTATATATCAAAGAATTAATTTTAATCCAACACAAAAATTTACCTGACTACACAACAAGAAGAAGGAAAGATATAGTTTACTCTGTGCCTTACTGTAAAACTACATTTGCAAACAGATTTTTCAACTTCCTAGGACCGTTTCTGTATAATAAAATATCAAAGTTAATCGAAATTCATAATCTTAATGGTCATACTTGTAAAATTGAAATTTTTAAGTTTCTAAACTCACTGAGTTATGACGACACTGAAAAAATACTTCAAACCTCTTATTAATTTAAATAAATCACCGAAATACATAACACATTTACGTCACTTTACACACTCAATACACTACATACACATGTCATTTAAATAAGTTTTATAAACAGTAAAATTATGACCTTACTTTTACTTTTAATTTATTTTAATTTATTTTTTATTAATGCTAACTATACTTTTAATTTAATTAAATACTACTTTTTGTAAAGAGCGAACAAACAATAAAGTGTAACCGAAACACAATGTAAACAAACTAAGCATCTTAATATTTTGCGTATACTATGTCAACTTTTACATCTACCTACATCTTACAAAAATCAAGTTCACTGTTTTATGTTTGCCTATGCCTACCCGTGCTTAACTTAGGTGGTACTTTACTTTGTTATTAATTAATTATACTGTCATTAACTATTTGTTTAACCTGAATAAGTAATAAATTTTGTCACAAGTCTGCTACCATACGTAAATTAGAGAACGAGGAAAACTGTTCCACCGTAATACAGTTTATACTAGTACGGGGACCAGAGTGAATCTGTTCCGTGTTTAACAACCATAAGAAGTACCGATACATGAGAAACGAAAACTTTGACATCTGTAAGACCTATTTGTAAACTAGGTACCTACTTGAATTGTGCAAGGTTGTTATTTTGATTTGGTGAATAAAAGAAGTTTTTTTTTTTTTTTTTTTTTTATTCCAAGCTGTTATTAGTAGTTCTGCAATAAAGCTTGTACAAACATGGTGACAGCTTTTTTTTGTTTAATAAAAAGATTAAGGTTATCTTACCTATAGGAATATTGTCAAATTTTTCCCTTGCATCTGCCTACTGGAGGCTTCTCACGATGAGTACCTAATATAAAGTGGCATGAGGAAAATGCGACAGGGCGTTCTTTGCCTAAGTTGCCATCAACGACACCCAAGGTGCGCTTTTATTAATCTTAATATTTACCTTGTTGTTTTCCCAAGGTTTCTTTTACGTGAGATGTTGTCTAATATAATAATAATATTCCCCAACTTTCACACAACGCCGCACTGTGTGTTATAAGTACTAAACAGCTTGTAAATATACATGTAAATAAATAAATAGATATGCCACAACTTTTCACACAACGCCATTTAGTCCCAAGTTAACCTTGAGAGCTTGTGTTATGGGTACTAAATAGCTGATAAACATACGTATATATTTCTTAATACATACATATTATAGATAAATTACACCCAGACACAGAACAAATGATCGTGTTCATCACACAAACATTTATTGTCCTGGGTAGGAATCAAACCCACGACCTCTGATAAAGCAGTCAGAGCCACCAAGTACTAGAGCATTAGGCTAGTCAATGATGTTTTATCAAGGTTTCTTTTACGTGAGATTATATTGTATTTTTGCATGAATATCCTTGCCAAAGCAAAAATTTACAAAAAAAAAGTATTTTCACATACTAGTATGACAACATGAGGTCGTTCGTGTAATACTTAATAGCTAGTTCAAGTTAAGGTAGCAGATGTAGTGTAACAATGTCGCAAGTATCGTTAGGATCACGTCTACCAACTTGCGAAGTGCTAAACTTGAGAGTGCAACTTGCGACGTTCTGAAGTAGATGTATTGTTGTACAAAATCAGATTGTTAAAAGATTTGAAATATTGTAAACTGCTTTCTGTTTGGATGTAGGTTTTTTGGCTTTTAGAACTGTTTGTATGTAACGTAAACCTACCACCAAAAACTTATAAAGGTTGTAGTGGTAATACTTTTTATTTCTACGGGTATGTTTGTTATAAATGGCTTTCTAAACTGACAACAATAAATTAAATAACTTGGCCGGTTTTAAATTTAAGGTATGTTTAAAACAGGCCAAGTTAGATAATCTTGTTAGCATGAGGTCCTAGGTTCAATTTTCGTGTCGGATAAGACAGGCCTGCGACACTATTCTTAATTACTGAAAGTCTTAAAAGCTAGATAAGCAGACCACCAGAAAAGCATACTATTGAGTGTAGGGTATTTGGTTTCTCAACAAAGAATTCATAGTAACAACTTTATCACAAGCCACTTCAACATAAATAGCGAATGAAGTAGAGTGAGCAATATTTAGGCACCTACATCTGGCCTAAATCTTCAAAGAAACTGGTAAGGTACTTATTTAAAAATTAAAATGTTTTCAAAAGAGATTATAATTCAATATAATTAATTTATTCTCAGACAAAGTCCATTACATTAAATTAACATCAATTAATAGTGTGTGTGTGTGTGTGTGTGTTTGTATGGTGTGTGTGCGTGTGATATGTGTGATCATTATTTCGTAGGTACCCTTAACTACCCAAACAAAGAATTTACTAGCTTCCTCATAGTAATAAGTAAGATTTAAAAAACTGGGCGTAAAGATAAAAAGCCCTCTGTCCAATTTAAAAATCGTGTAGTATTAAAACTGGAGCAAATCTGGAATTGTCCGCACAGAGTGAAACGACAAGCAATCTGTTTATCAGACTTATTTGACGACGTCATGTTCAGACATAAATCACCTCGAAGAAATGTAATCATGAAACTCTCATTTAAATTCAATCAGGAGGTCTTGTGTGTCATAACAATAAGGACGAATTTTTTCGAGTTATTTTTTGGGTGGTTTGTTTCTACTTATTTCCATATTTCGTATCAGTAGGTAGAAAAACATATAAATTAATCATTAATTTTTTTTAGCAAGGTGTTTCTAATTTGTGAATGGACCACACAATCCTTCTTTTTCTGTTGAAAAACACTTTCAAATAAGGAACATTAAATTTCACGAAAAATAAAAAAATCTTAGTTATTGTCTGTTAGATCTTTTGCCTTGCTCTTACATAGTAAATCATGTGAACATGATGTGTGCTCAAAAGACCATTATGCGCAAAAAACTATTCAAAAAATTACATACATTCTCAGTGTTTGTAAGACTAGCAAAATCTAGAACTAAAATAAAACCCCTAAATCTCCAAACAAATCACGCTTCACTGCCGAAAATCCAGTATAATTCTCTACTAAACGAAGATTTATCCCCAAGCATTACGCCAGTAGCATCTGTTTCAGCTTCCATTGACTGCTGAGCACGTTCTATTGCAGATCTTGTAAGATGTTGGCCAGCGACGCACAGCGAACAAGTTGCAAGCCAGATGCGACCTGATGTGTTTGCTGCAGTTTGTCTGTATTGCGACAGTATTGGAGGAAATAACTTATTGAAAATGTTAGTTTATTTATTGCCAAGACGCTTTAAAAGATGCTATTTAGTGGAAATGTAAGCTTACAGAGATTTTGAACGAATTCGAAACGGAGGTATATTTAATTTAACGGATTATCATGTTGTTAATCAAATGTGAGCAGGCGAGGATTATTGTTCCACAATGAGTTTTTGTTGGATATCTTTGCGTCAGAGTATGCCATGATATGACATTACACAGTAATGAAAGACTATGCTATGAGTGTTTGGTCACGTTGAGAAGACAGATGAAAAGATTTTTTATAAAACTGATGTAAGTGGAAACGCTAGGAGGAGACGCCCTAGAAGGACATACAGAACATTATTGGTGATGTACTTCAGAAACCTGCGTGTACAACTACATGTATGAACGTAAAAAAGCAAAAGCAGTATGTAAGAATCGTAGGAGATGGCACTCTGTACATGCACACATATACTCTCGCCTTTGTCTCATGAGGAAAGGCAGACTATAGAGCGCCATCATCTGAAGCCAACGTAATTTCTGAGTCAACAACTGTTCCTACTTCATCGTTTAAAACTCATCGCCAAAAACTCTCTCACTACTTTACCAGTAGTAAAATGTATAGATAACTTATGACTTTTAGACAAACAAATTCAATAAACCGCTCACATATTTGCGGTTTGACATATTGTGTGTACCATACGGCGTATGTGTATAGGTCAGACGATTCATAGGTCTTTCTACGCCTACACTCACGTTTGTCACAAGATCAATTAATTCCCTCCAGTTCATAACTTGTGTAGGATGGCAGAATTCAAACTATTGAACTGGATTTGATAGAGGTATATGCAAAAGGATAATAGCCTAGAACTTTAAAGATACGTGGGCGTATCCGATTTAATTTAGTTCAGGGGGCCAAGGCATAGTCACATTTTTCATTAACGAGCATCACTTTGCCTGTATTTCTTTCGTGCGTATTTTGTACTTTAACATCCACCATTTCTTGTGGGTTTCCCACAGGTACACTTCTGCCAAACTCTTCGGAGATTACAGGCTGTTAGGTTTCGTTATGTCTGAACAGGCAAATGAATTGATACTTAACGGTTGAACCTGCCCTTGCAGGGAGTGATATAGTCCAAATATTTAATCAAAAACTATTCTTTTCTATAACTAGCTGCCCGACAAACTTCGTTCCGCCTTAGAATCATTTTATGTCGTGTAAAAATGGACCGGGAAGACATTTGTCACCTGCAAGGACATTCAATACTTAGGTTCTATAGACGGGGCATCACGAAAAAAAATTTCGTAAGTGGACACAAGTCTATGAGATTTTTAGGACGCTCCGCTGCCGCTCTAATATTCACATATTATTCTAGGTGGCGTTACTGAGACATGGGATCAAAGTTTTTCTGTGACATTTTTTTTTCGACATGCCCGCTCTATAGTATTTTAAATCTCTTTGGTCACCTGTCATGTCATCAAAGATGGCGCTGCATTTTAAAATGTTTAACTGTCGTCAAGTTTTCTTAATTTTTGTAAATTTCCGCTCAGTTTTCTTATTTTTTTCTTTCATAGGGACCTGTGGGACCTGATAATAACAAACACAACAATAAAAGAATTATCGAAATTTGTTCAGTTTTCATCCATCGAAGTTTCACGGGTGATGCTGCGACCAAGGAATAGTGATCGATTGGGAGTGAGCGAGGAAAACGAAGAACATCTCTTTTGTTTTCAAAGTTTGAAACAAAAACGTGCTTTATAGAAAAGCTCCATTACTTGGTTTTGTACAAAACATTAACATTACAGTACTCGAGTGAATAGTAGCAGCCAGTAATAGAGTCGAGTGCTAGCGCAAGTAGCTAGTTAGTTACTAGTTCCACGGTACAGTGTTTGAGTTGAGTGCTTTACTTAGAATTGAAGATGGGAATTTGAGCAGTCAATGGTTGAGTAGTACTTATCTAACTAGCTAAGTTAATGTAGGAGGTACTTAAGAGTCATTTGAATATTATCGTACTGTAACAGTATTCGCCTTAACAATATTATCCTTTCTTATTCCTTCCTTATACCATACTAGCTGCTGCCCGCGACGTCGTCTGCGTGAAGGTTCTACAGCATCAAATATACCTACCTAAGATTCCAGTGTCGCTATAGCTTTATAAGTAAACAACTTTTAAAATAGCATTAAAATATAAGTTACATGAAGAGAGTTATATGGGAATTCTGCTGAGTTCAGTCATACCATGTGACTGACGGAAATAGACAAAATAATGCAGCAATACATTCCAGGATACAAAAGAGTTATAAAAACTCTTTTACAAAAAAAAAACCAATCGACTTGCAAAATTGCAATATAAAAAAAAAATCCAAAAAAAATCAACCGACTTCTTAAAAAAACACTAACGGGTGAAAAATAATTCCAGTTTCGGAAGTCTGTGGCTTTGGTGGCTTTATTTCGTTCATTATTGGCCACCGACTTCCGAAACTGGAATTATTTTTCACCTGTAAGTGTTTTTTTAAGAAGTCGGTTGATTTTTTTTGGATTTTTTTTTATTTTGCAATTTTTAGTGAAAAAAAAATGAAAAATAGTTTATTCACTTAAGCAACACAGACAACAATACAATTATTACCCTCGCCAAACTGCAAAACAGTTTGTTGGCAGATCCATATTTCAGTAAAATCTGTCTGTATAAAGAAGCAGTGATAAGAAGGTAAATTCCAAGTCATAGGTCCATTCCTATCACAGGGGACTTAAACATAACGCACCTCTCTGCCTAACCCTTTGGGGACTATTCAGATACTTATAAGCCTAGTACTACGACGTTAAGATAAAATACACAACATTTACTGCGTATTCAGAAGGAGATTGGCGAGCATACTTACCCTGGGTCTGCACGCAGTTAGCATTGGTGTTATAGGCGATTCCAGTTACTTTGTCAGCGCTACACTTAATTATTTTTTTTTCTTTCTCTGACGACCATCACAATACCATCAACACATTTTTCATAGCCGCACACAATTACGACACATCAATTCTTGCACTACTATAAGACTCCTATTTCATGACACAATATATTTATTATGTAGTTTATTAAATTAGCATTAAAACTGTTAAATTTCACAGTTTTTTATACAATATTTTTTGTCGGTCGGCCATAGTTCTCCGGTTGCGCCCGCGTCCTTTCATTTGTCACCACAGACTATAAATAGTCGACAAATGAAGCTGGAACGCGGACGCCCGGACGGTCGTGAGCTTATTATCTAAGGTCGTGAGCGACGCTCTAATAACTTTTTATTATTCGCTTTTTTTTCTTTCTTTTAAAATTTTAGATTTTTTTTTTTTTAAATCTTACTGTATTTATTGTATAATATATATTTGTGTTTTCTTTTTTATTTTTTATATACTTTGTTTGTTTTCTTGGGTGTGTCCGTGGCATCACAACGGGCCCTATCAGAATAACAGCGCTGCGATGTTTATATTTTTAAATGTCGCAGCTAATGCTGAGATAGGCGCCTTTTTGGTCTCGCACAGGTATTTTTATTATTATTATTATTTTATTTTTGTCTGTCGTTTTTGAATCTTTTTTTTTTTTATTATCTGTATTGATGTTCTTTTGTTTTATGTTCTGTGCGTCCAAATAAAATATTTTCTTTCTTTCTTTCTTTCTTTTAAATATATGTGTAAATAATATTTGGTGACTATATTAATTTTACTATACTATTATAGTAAAATTATTATAGTAAAGTTATATACGACTATACTAATTTTCCTGGCCGCAATAAGTAAGACTGAATGTCCCACAAATTTCTGCTATGAAAAGTAAATGAAAAACCCCCAACGCCAAAAAGTAAAGCTCACATTTAAAAAATGACACTTTGCCAAAAGCCATGAAATTTATGTCGCGTCTGGGTACCGCTTAAGTAAGGAATCTTCCTAGTGGGTTTGTACGTTAGCGATACCCCGACGTGGTATAAAATTTCATGGTAACCGCACGCAACTAAATCGGTTCACCCATTTAAGCGCTACGGTGCCACAGACAGACACACACACATAGCGGTTAAACTTATAACAATCCTTTTTTGCGTCGAGGGTTAAAAATAATCAAATTGATTCAGTTTAATAAATCTTCAAAATATGGACGAAAAGCAGCAAACGGTTTCTTGTTATAATCACTGAGAAAAAAACCTTTTGTCCGAGGAATCTTACACATAAAATCTGCCTCTCCAAGTACACTTAGAATAGAATAGAATAGAAAAATATTTATTCAGCACAGACACAACAAGCGCACAGCAACCAAGAAAACAGAAGTAATAAATTAATAGCAGGTACACAAATTGCGCTGAGCGTGCCCATGCCGAAAGGGTAACCATCTCAGCATTTGCTGGGCGTCAGACACCCAGCGCTGGTTTTCACTTCATATTCTTCGCACATTAAAAACTTTATAAGATGAGTTAAGTAGGTTGTAAGTCACTTACCTCTTTCATAAATTAGTTAAACCACAAAGTTACTTCCATAATACGAGTAATTAAAATTATACCGTAACACAGCAAAGTTCTCGAGTTCATTTGATACTGTTAATCCATTATACGTGGATCTAATTGGTAACCGCATCACAAACGAAAAACTTGATAATGTAATTCTGTTTGATATTGAGTTTCAGACATTTCTGTAATAGCGTTACAATTTGGATACAAAGGAAGTTGTTTTGTGTGTTTGAGATTTTGGGTAAAGACGATCCTTTTTAACCCCTCCTTACCATACCACTCTTGGTTATAATTTGCTAGCACTACGCTCGCGGCTTCATCCGTGTGAATTTCGTACTTTAACATCCCTTCTAGATCTCTTGGTTTTGAAAATAGAATATAGCTAGAAACAAACAAAGAAAGAAAGAATGTGGATGTCTCTGGGTTTAATAATCTTACTAATATTATAATCGTGAAATTTGTTTGGATGGATGGATGTTTGTTACTCTTTCACGCAAAAACTACTGAATGGATTTGAATAAAACTTGGTATGGAGTTAGTTGATACCCTAGACTAACACGTTTATCCCTGTATTTCTACGGGAACGGGACCTACGCAGGTGAAATCACGGAACGTTTGCTAGTGTTTTAATGAATCAACTTCACAAACATTACCTCTTTTACCAACTTTACCCTATCGTTTGGAAATATTAGAAGTGTACGTGTTAAATGCGCCTCTCAGTGTAACTCGCACGTAGTTCGGGTTTGTACACTGCACACTGTAGTGTCATGTGTGTGTCTAGTTAAGACGCCGTCTACGAAATCCAAACGGACTGAATTAGGTATTTGACTCGCTCACGCACACATGCGGGAGCGTTCGGTCGCATGTGTGCGTGAAGCCAGAGTCGTTGCTGGCCAGTACGGCGATTAAACGTTTTTGATCCTTTGATATTTTTTACATACATTTTAGTCTCTTAGTTTTGTTAATTAAAATAAAAAGTCTGGTAGTATTAAATTAAGCATTTATTTATTAGAATGTACAAGTTTTGAGATCCATAGAACGGCATTTTCAACGGTCGATAATTTCTGGAAGCATGCACTTGTAGTAAAAATTAACAAGCCGATTTTTTATTTTGGTTTCCCAGAAATTGTCGTCCCTCTTGATAATTGCAGTTTTCAATGGAAAGTCTGGGCCCGTCCACACAGCAAACAAACAAATATCTAAAATTCTTGCTTTTTCCGCCTATACTTGAATCTGTAAATATGAAATTCTTAATTTTAGACAATCATAAAAACGTTACAAAGACATGTTTGCAACGGCGAGCTTAATTCTACAGGGTGTTTTTGAAATCGTGGGCAACATTTTCACAGGTTGTTTTACCCACGCATGCCCACGATTTAAAAAAACACCCTGTATAGAGAGATCTCTTTCAGTCCGACAAACCGCACATGCCAATTGCACAATACATTTTCAGATAGGATTAGTAAGCATAATAGTTTAAAAAATATCCTAATAATAAATGATAACACTTGTTGGGGGGCGTCCATTAATTACGTGAGGTGTTTATTTAAATTTTCTGTCCCTCCCTCCCCCCTGGTGAGATGTCATATGATTTTATTCAACCCCCACCCCCATCCCCCAATCGCACGTGAGATTTTTCAAAATGTGTGTTGCTTACGTAAAAGCATTGGATTGTTATTGTAAAAAGAAAAACAAATTGCTTCGTGCTTTTATTTACGACTAGTTAAGACTAGTAATCAATATTGCTGAGAGGTTAATTATAAGTGTAATAAAAATTTAACAATAGAATACTTAAATCGTAACTGCTGTGATTAAAAAAAGAATATCTACTCTAATTCAGTCCACGGAGAATCATGCGCGGTCTCAAGAGAGATTATTGGAACCAACATGTCCATATGATTTGGTATAAAACAAATATGGTGGTTTGACAGTCAGTAGATTTATAACGTCAAAGTATGAATGAAATTATTTTTCTTTCGAACGAAATAGTGAATGATCATAATTGTATTACGATTTTTAGGCTTAAGATTAAATCTTGAATTTTCATTTTGACCTCATTTTTGTAATCAGCGACCCCGAAAACCATGAAAACGATACCCGTGACGGAAAAACTAAAAATTTGCCTCGGCGTCATCTTGAATTCTCATTATAAGCTCATTTTCGTAATCAGCTATACCGAAAACTACGAAATCGACACCCATGACGTAAATACCAAAAATTTTCGTCGGCGCCAGCTATGAGTTGCATTTTAACCTAATTTTCGTAATCGGCGACCCCTGAAACCATGAAAACGACACCCATGACGGAAAAACCAAAAATTGCCCTCGGCGCCATCTTGGATTTTCATTTTGAGCTCATTTTCGTAATCAGCGACCCCAAGAACCACGATAACGACACCCATGATGAATAAACCACAAATGTTACTCGGCGCCATCTTCGATTTTCATTTAGACCTCATTTTCATAATCAGCGACCCCGAAATCCATGAAAACGACACCAATGACGAAAAACCCAAAAATGTCCACCTTCAATTAATAGCAAGCGTGAAAATCTAAATGTGGTCATCAACTTTTGATGCTGACTGTACATTCTGGATTAAATGGACCAAAAACGTATATATATTTTTTTTGTTATATCAGAAAAAAAATGCGTGATATTTTAATCTGGAGAGAGGGGGAGTATCGGCGATACTCCCCCTCTCTCCAACGTAAGATTAGATGAGATTTGACTCGACCCCCCCTTTAACATCTCACGTATTTTATGAACGCCCCCTTGCGTGGAAACGTAACACACAAACAGAAATACGGTGGCATTTATAGTATTATTATTGACAAATAGTACGTACGTTTTGTAGGTACCTACTTATATTAAAATACATGAAACGAAATAAGGTACTCAAAATTATAATAACAAAACACTTATCTACACTATCACTTATTGTATTTCAAACGCATGTTTAAATCAACACAAAATATTAAAAAATAATAACTTACCAAAGTATCGAAAACTCACGTCGCGCTATATTCGTCTGTAGCCAGCGGCACCGGCGCGTCGTGTTTCGTATTCACCCGGTGCGATTTTCGGAGCGCAGAGCGATACGTCCACTCACTGGAAGCGCTCGGCGCGGACTGCTGAGTCCAGACTTGCGTCGAGTATTATAACGCGAGATTTTGGTTGTTTTAAAAGATTTTTAATTGCCAAATTTATTTATTTTTTTGCATTTTTTTTTCGGGAAATGGATTGCTTTTTCTTTGAAGTTTATTTATGTTTTTTTTAATTTTATGAACGAGAGTTCTAAGTAACCGAAATCATAAGCAATTCGTTACCCATTTTCTCTAAAATTGCACTAAGTTCAACATTTTTTTACTCAACATTTTTATATGAAAGTGGTAAAAAGTGATCCATACATCTTATAGATGACTTTCACAACAACACATTGTATTTTTTCCATACCGTTTCACCGTCAAAACAATTCGTTAATATGTCATATTCTAAACCACTTATAGCTAAATTTCACTTCACGTTAGCCGGTTTGAGGTCGATTAATCAAAATTAAATAATAAAAATAAAAAAGTAGCTCACGTAAAAGATCATAATTGAAATGATCTTTCATACTGTGCATTAAAAATTATAGAAATACAGTATTTTAACTGTAAAATCACGACTGTAAGATCACGTAAATCAGCAAAATCGGTAAAATTTCGTGTACGGTCTCTTAAGTGAGCACGTAACGTTCACGTTTGTTTGCTACATGTTCAGCATCATTTGCCCTTAATAATCAGATAAACAAGGAGCTGATCAGACCTAGGGTGAGCAGAGGTAAAGGATGATAGCTGAAGTATAAGGAAACATTGCAATGTTTGTTTAAAGTATTATATTGGGAAAACAGCAAGGGTAATGTTTGAATTCATTATTAAGGAAAAGTTTAGAACTGCCTTATAAAAGCTGCTACTTCAAAAACACCAAACTTTCGACGAGTTTCTGAATGACAAATTTAATTGACCAGACCAACATCATGGTAAAACATCATGTAACGACTGTCAGAGATCTACAAATTTCAGTCGAGACAAACCACTTATAATGCTTTGATGAGCTACATTATTCCGAGCTCCCTTTACAGCAAGCAGATGGCGAGAACGAACAACGTAGCCGGCTGGAGCAGGCCGCGCAGCAAGCAGAACACGTCGACCCCAACAAAACCAAGATCACGCGGTTGAAACAATTATGCACAGACGCCAGCACGTCAAGTTACCCCAATGTGTCAAATTTCTTTGATCGTTTTTCAACTTTATGGCAAACAGAATAAGGTTCATATTCAATTCGGAAAATTTGACACATTGGGGTAACTTGACGTGTCTGTACCTAATGCATGGTTGGTCACTCATTTGGTTTACAGATCGCCTTCTTCAAGCGTAGCTTAACCTTCGACCCATGCAGCTGTTATGATTTATCCACAAACCCCTTATTATTGGGGTAACTTGATGTGCTGGCGTCTTTACAAACGCCTCATGTGTTTGTACATAGTCAAAAATTCTTTACGTTCCCTAATTTACAACAAACAAATAAAAATAAAACACACGTCCTTCATACTTCTCACGACGAAACCATCACATAACTTCACCCTCAGAAAAAAAGTTTCGAAAGTCGTGAAGTCTTTACCTTTACAAGCCTCTTAAGCCCGATGATGGCTCCCAATTACGAGAGGTAAAACTTTACCCAAAGTGAACCGAAATTAAAACTTGATTAAAAAACTCAAAGTTGTTGAATATATTAGGGAGACGAGTCTCTAGTAAAATTTTACATAAAAATCCGTCAGAGATACCTCTTTGAGGAAACTTGAAGAGAAGTTTTCTAAACGTAGGAGTTCGTAAACATTTTTTTTTTCTAAAAAATGAACTACCGAGCGACTGGAAATTACTTCCGGGGAACTGTGAACTTGTTCCAGGTGACTAAAAATGGCTGATGTCTGTCTAACGAATAAATTTCATGATTTATTTAAAATTCTTGGCTTGGATTATAAGTTATTAGATGTAAGTATGTCACTACACTATTGCATTGGGTCACTGTAATAAAAGTTGTATAGGATTTTTTTAAATAAAATAATCAATAGTTTTATGTTGCTGATCCAGTGATTGCAATGACTACATGCTAAGCAGGAGATCCTGAGTTCAACTCCTAGGTTCAGCAAAGTTTTATTAGGGGTTTTCCCATCTGTAATTCCTAAGTCTACACCCAGTTTATTTGTGCCCTGTCTAGAACAGTGTCGCCCCCTATTGTATGGAAATTAACATAGCTAACAAAATGCTGGTGTACTTTAGGGACACCTTTGCCTGAGATGACCGATTAAGGATTTAAGATGTGACGTCATAATTGTTTTTAAAACAAAGCTAAACTGACAATTCGCTACTGTTGGCAATTATTTACGGAATAATTTTTAAAAGAATGTTTCAGTTCACTGTTAACTGTGGTTGTTGTCTTTTCATTCTAGATCGGAATGATGGAAAAACACTTTGTTGATGGAATTCTACAATGTATTTTTACATTACATCCCACTCACCTGTTGGAGTAGGAATACGTGGATCGCGTATTCTACTAGCTGTCTACGCCATTGGTGATGATTTGGGTAGCTGCAGCTGTGAAAGTCTACTATAAGAAGATAGTGAAATATTGCTTTTGTCGTACTTAAACACTAGTTGGTTTGTTGATTTTTACTACACTAATCAGCGTAGTCTTCGAACGAGAATAGTAATTTATTTTATTATTGTTGTTTTTTTATGTATTACAATCGTATGATGTAAAGTAGGTAGTAATGTATAAATAGTGGATTGTAGCATTGTTTACGGCGGGACACTGATCTCCAAGATACAGGGACTCCTAGTTTGGAGATCAGGGTTTCAATGTGTACCCTAGTCAAAGCCTCTTGCATATGTACGATTACCTTTGTAAATCCTAGTTTATTTAGGCTTAGTTCAATAAATCACGCGGAAGCGTGCGTTGACGGGTTCGCCGCGATCATGCGAAAGAGATGCGCTTCCATGATGGCGCGCTTGCGCTCCTCCTCCAATGGCATCCTGAATGTGTTTACAGACCGGTGGGACTCTCCCCTCTTACAAAGGTGGGTAAGTGTTCAGACGAACTTATCCAAATAGTTACAATAGTTTTTAATGTAAATTTTTATTAAGTAAATAGTAAATTAGGCTAAGTATACTACTACTAACAATTTATGGATGTAAGTCTGAATTAAAATATTAGAATTTGAATTTGAAAAATAAATAACTATCTTTTTTTTATCTTTTCTCGACTGTGTTGGGATCGGCTTTCTGTCTAACCGTACGACTGCCCTTCTGACCTCAACAATCCAGTTACTGGGTAACACGATACCTCTCAGTTGGACTGGGTGTCGGACTTTCGGGAAGCATTCAGGGTCTTGACAAATTAAATGGTCACCCATCTTCGAACCAACCTCGGCAATTGTAGCTTACCTTCAATCGTCCCGTGTAGCTGTTATTATTTAACCGCAAGCTTCACACTATCGTTCTCAAAAAGAATAGTAAGTTCAAAGCACCGGGTATCCGCTTTTTCATATGTGTACCTATATACGTACGTTATATCCAACTAGCAGACGTCCCGCAGTTTCACCCGCGTTGTTCCGGTTCCTGTGGGAATACAGGGATAAAAAGTAGTCTTTGTTACCCGGGGATAGTATAGCTTCCCAACAGTGAAAGAATTTTCCAAATCGGTCTAGTAGTTTCGGAGCCTATTTATTACAACCAAACAAACAAAGTTTTCCTCTTTATACTATTAGTGTAGATGAAACATTTGAGGTACTACTTACTGTCATAAATGTGTTTCCTTCATTTCAAAGAGAAACACAACTGCTAATTAAAAATAAAGTAAATCACAACAAAAGAGCAAGCGCAAGTTTCAACAGAAGCTCTTTATAATAAAACTAATATGATTTTCCGCTGAAAATTCTCGCTTCAACAACTAACCCGGGGAATTTTCATACAAAATGTATGAGATGTGAACATTAACAGGTGAATTACTCACTGCAGTCAACACACAACGTGTGTGTAAGCTTTGCATAAATATTTAAACTCGGTTTTAAGTTGCAAGCCCACGGTCAGACTATGCTTGTACATATGGCTACACATCAAGCTATACACTTCCAGTTTACACTGACCTCGCATTGTACGGAAATCCAACATCATGCGAGATCAGGTTATACTGGAAATGTATAGCTTGATGTGTAGCCGTGTGTACACTGGACACAAGTGCGTGCCAACAAAACCAATATAAATAATAATGCATGAAAAATGGTGCTTACAGATGTCATAATACAATTCATATTCCGCCTAGTAAATTCAGCAAGCAATTTTTAAGAGTGCCATGATTCGTAGTTATTGTATAACGTTGTACAGACTTTAAACAGGTCGTAAAGCCAATTTACAATCTATGTAAAGTCTGTACTACATTAGGCCATGCTAGGCCCATTAACATAAGTCATCGGTTTCAGAAGAATCGAACTTTCTCACGACTCCGGCGCAGTTGTAAGACGGAACAGAGGCTTCTAGTCCGGAAGAGTTTGACAGACACCTCAATAAGGAGAACCTCCATTAGATTTTTTCTAAAAGGATTCTTCGACAAACGGTTGGTTAGCTTATCTTCGCTTAGTTTCGCTTTATATTTGCCGATCATGTCTCAACCCATTCTCTACTGAAATTTTATCCAAAACAGTTTAACCGAAGAAAGAGACAGTCAAATTATTTATGATAAATGATTACTATAATGTTTCTTGCTGGTGGCGGAATAATTGTTCGACCAGCAGGCCTAGCCATATTACAAATTCTATTTCTGTTATCGCAATAGATAAGGCGACAATAGAAAGAAAATGGCGTATATGGAATCAGCTGTTTGTCAACTGTCAAGTGTATTTCTTTTTCAGCCATATTACAAATTCTACTCGTTAACACTTGACAGATAATAATAATAATAATAATAATCGTTTATTTTCTCACTACAATATACTGACAGCAAAAACAGTTTCTTTTGTATTATATACATAATTCTGGCAAGTATACCGAAGTTTACCGAATCGCGAATCTCTTAGGGAACTTTTTAAGAAAATTAATATTATGACAGTGCCTTGTCAATTTATTAATGTATGTTAGAAAGAATCTGCATCTTTTTAGCAAAATAAGTGATAGGCATAATTTTAACACTAGAAATAAAGATAAAATAGCTCAACCAGCTTTCAGACTAGCCAAAGTACAATCATCTTTTATGGGGTACTGCGTTAAATGCTACAACAAAATACCTAATGATATATTAAAACTAAATCAAAGAAACTTTAAAACTTATGTTAAAAAAACACTTTGCAAACAGGCATATTATACATTAATGGATTATATTAAAGATAAAAATGCTTGGAAACATGCTGGTCCTGCTCCATAGGACAACTTAATGTCTGGACAGGAATGTTTGCTTTTTCTCTACATCACACATTGTAATTTGATTTTTTATTTTATGTTTATTTTAAGTATTATCTTCATGATTATTACTTTTTTTAATAATCAACTTTGGATTAAATATTATGTAAATATGTGAGCACCATGTATCTTTCAATACGCTCATACAATTACCAGCCGCGTTGCTTATTTTATATCACCCTATCTCAGGATAGCTGTTTTTTTGTTTTTTTTCTCATGGTACATTGTTTTCACATATAATCTGATTATGTATACAAATATTGTAAAATCTATTTTAAAAGAGTAAGTATGGAGTTTCTTGCACATTCTTCTCCATACAAAACTACCTTTTGGAATGTGCAACTAGAATCATATTAATTTAATTTATTTGTAAGTATAACGTTCAAAAGTGCCTGTTTTCAGGCCTAATTGAAATAAATGATTTGACTTTGACTTTTGACTTTGACTTTTTTATATATTGTAGGAGACTGGTGCCTAAGCTAAGCTCGAGGCCTGTATTTCAGGACACCAGGTTCCCACCCTTTAATATTTTCATCCTCTAGATTATGTATTATAGCGACGACAGCGTAGTAAGAGAAAACGAAAATAATAAGGCTGACAATTTTTAGTATGGGTAACTATTCATTACAGTCATAATTCAAGACTCCTCCGTGCCTCGGAAAGTACGATAAGCCATTGCCTGGCTGTCATTTGTAGATCTTTGACAGTCATTACTAGCAGTCAGAAGCCCGAAAGTATAACAATCAGAATCACTAAGGGGTATTGTGTTACCCAGTAACTAGGTGGTGGAGTTTTCACTAAACCCCAAGAAGCACCGGTGTCCACGCTGTTATTGTCTTTATATTTTGTCTCTAATTGATACGATTGAAAGGTTAAACAGGTAATTATTCCATGTAAAAAAAATACATCAAAATGTGTTTGATGGTTTGGCCGTGAAAAGGCAACAGACATTTTTAATTCCGCATCGATAATAGGTAAAAAAGATTAAAGATACCGGGCTGTTACTCGCAATTCCACGTCGTAGCGTATTTTGCGTATGGGCTATAATTTAACACGCGGGCCTAGTGCGAATTGGTAGATATCACATATCTTCGAATTTTTGATTCTAGGACATGCCGGTTTCCTCACGATGTTTTCCTTCACCGTTTTTGAGAGCAGTGGTGATGAAATAAATTACACAAAGTAATGCGCCTGCCTGGGTTCGAACCGACGCCTTACTGTTCGTAAGTTGGGGCCGCCACCACTGGGCCACCGCTGCTCTCCAACGATAATAGGTAATAGTGTAGAAGGCTGGATTAATGTATTGAGTTCCACTACGGTGTCCCACGCCACGCCACGCGTGTGCAGTGCATCGTATGTCACGCTGTACGGTAGCTTGATGTGTATAAACAACTATGACTACTTCAAAAAGTATACTAAGTAAAGTTTGTTAGCCCTTATCTCTACTCTCCAGAACATCATATTTGTTTACAATATTATCTATATTGATATTATTTTGTTTAAACACTAAGATTCATAGACCTATCTGAGGAATACACATGTGAACAGAACAATGATAGGAAAGATAGCACGGGATGCACTCAAACACGTTTAGAAGTTAAGGCGAAGTCTCAGTCGTTTCTTTTTCTTTTTATACGCTTAAATTTCTAGTCAAAGAATTGAGATTTGGCAACTGTCAGTCTAGCGGAACGTCGAGGCGATGGTCAGCAGCCATGTTGAACGTCGTGGTAATTTGATCGTTAACGGCAAGCGCAACACGTATCCGACTAAATGCTTTTCTTCCAAGTGATCTCCTTTCTTGCTTGTCAAATCAAAACCGTTGGACTAAGTGATTTCCTAACTACTATTGATTTCAGAAAGATTCTGCAAGGAAGTTAATTTGTGCGAAAATAGACATTTAATTATTGTGACTGGCTTCCTACATTACCACCTATAGAAGGAATGTTTATTCTGATGATTACGGGCATCTACCCATTTATATTTATTACTAGCTGCTGCCCGCGACGTCGTCTGCGTGAAGGTTCTACAGCACCAAATATACCTACCTAAGATTCCAGTGTCGCTATGGCATTATAAGTTAACAACTTTTAAAATAGCATTAAAATATAAGTTACATGAAGAGTTTGTAATTTTTTTTTTATTTTGCAATATTTAGTTTCTTTGTATGTAAAGAAAGTCTTTCAAAACTTGAAAGAATCATTGAAATCGG
Source organism: Euplexia lucipara (assembly GCA_921972225.1). Lineage (NCBI taxonomy): Eukaryota > Metazoa > Arthropoda > Insecta > Lepidoptera > Noctuidae > Euplexia > Euplexia lucipara. Next base: position 575,647 of record OV179158.1, read on the forward strand.
TTAATAATTGCAAAAGAAATTCTTTCTAAACCTTTTAAAATAGACAGGCGTAATGTTATGGGAAATACATAAACCATGCACAGACATGTGACTGTAGCTATTGCGAGTAATTTGTTGTTATGCGTTGAAGAGTTCCATCGCCTGTCTTGTTCATCAGTTTTTCTACACGAAATGATACTTGCTAAATGTAAATGCTTGATTTGTCACCAAAAAAAAATATAAAAATTGGTACATGTTTTCCTATATTATTTGAGGAGTTCCCTCAATTCCTCGAAGATCCCTCATCAGATCTGAGGTTCAATACTAATGGGACCAACCTGGTAGTATACCCTATCAAATAAAAAAACGATTTTTGAAAATCGGTCCATAAATGGCGGAGTAATCGCGTAACAAACACACAAAAAAAAACACCGTCCAATTGAGAACCTCCTCTTTTTTTTTAAGTCGGTTAAAAATACGTTCAAAGGTATATACCTTATAACACTTCCCTATAAACTACGTTGATAATTATACTGCCAGGAGCCAAAATGTAAAGATAGTCAGGACTGGTGGCGCGGGAGCAAGCGACGTACAGGTACCCTTGTGAGAAGCAACTCGTCCTGAGATCTACACCCGCTGCTCTGAGTATCGGCTCCTGCGATTTATTGATTGTCATCACTAAGCAAACACTCACGGGGAACTGTACGCGCTCGAACTGGATCGGGAAGCTATGAAGTATAAGGGGAATGCGTTGTATAAATACTGCCTTGCCGACGCCACAACCCGTAATAATTTCCACCTCAATGGTGTCTGTGGAGAGAGATGACTTTAAGGCACCACCCGTTACACAACTTTGAAGAGATTTGTTCCTAAAAAGCATAATCGGGACGCCGACCTTCATTCAGCTTGATGGTATGCGCTGGAAGTCAACTTGCTGACAAGAAGTTCAAAAATTCCACGGGATAATGTGTGGCGTCATCTTGCTCGACGACAGTGCTTATCGACGTATAGACCTCTTCATTCCCCTCAATGTCCGAGAGAATGCATTCGTTAATTGCTGCAGCATGATCATTTTTGGGCGCCAAAATGGCCCTCTCACACGAATTCTGCTGGTGCGCTATACGACTGATGTCCACGTACACACAGCGAATGAGTTCTTCGAAGCTGGATACCACTCTACCGAGAGACTCTGAAAGCACCGCCTGTCCACTTCTCTCTTCTGGTAAAGTGCCTTTGCCAAGACTTAGAAGGACATCGGAGAATTCTTGAGCGCGTGCAATGCCGCCGAGCCGAGCTCTTATATTAATGGTCAAGCGCAGCGTACGAACTTGTGACCACAACGAAGATCGTTTCACCGAAGCATTCATCTCGTCAGCCCTCGATCCCCGCGTCAACTCGGGAAGCGTTTGCCTGAAATCACCACTGAGCAGAACTGTGACACTACCCATCAAATGTTCGTTCCTGCAGATGCCCTGCAGGGTTCTGTCCACGGCCTCAACTGCCTTCCTTTTGAAAATCGTACACTGATACGATCCCATATGATACGATCCGAACTCTGCTCAAGATTTTGAGGGTTTTGTTGGAACTTCAATTTGTCAAAACGAATTATACGATACAACTTTTATGAAAAAAATGCACAATGCCATCTATGAATTTTAAGAATAACTAACTACTAACCTCATCAACACGATCAAAATTTAAATTAATTTTCAAAAAGTGTTTATGTGTTACTTGATTTGATTTTTATACATTCTCATAGATGGCGCTGATTCCAAATTGTCTTTATGCTACTAACATTCATTAAACTTTGTTTCTCTGCCAAAGTTACTTAAATGGCGTAGTTTTTATAGTGTTAAGCTAGATAATAGCATAGCTTACTTAAAACCAACATTTAAATATGCGTCCTTTGATTACACGCTTCCACAGAATGAGTTAGAAGAATAAAGATTCACTGCTCCTCCCCCTTATGTGATAGCAAACAGACAAACAGACAAAAATTCCAAAAAGTCACTTTTTGTCACCAGTTACGTTTTTCTAACAAAACCCACTTATTTTTTCTTGAAAATTCTCAATGTACAGTTTTTCTTTCGTTACTGTTTTATTATATGTAGATGAAAAAAATGCACAATGCCATCTATGAATTTAAAGAATAACTAACTACTAACCTCACCAACACGATCAAAATTTAAATTAATTTTCAAAAAGTGTTCATGTGTTACTTGATTTGATTTTTATACATTCTCATAGATGGCGCTGATTCCAAATTGTCTTTATACTCCTAACATTCATTAAACTATGTTTCTCTGCCAAAGTTACTTAAATGGTGAAGTTTTTATAGTGTAAAGCTAGATAATAGCATAGCTTACACAAAACCAACATTTAAATATGCGTCCTTTGATTACACGCTTCCACAGAATGAGTAAGAAGAATAAAGATTCACTGCTCCTCCCCCGTAGGTGATAGCGTGATAATATATAGCCTATGTGTTGACCCGACCTCTTAGTAATATTCATGCAAAATTTGAAGTAAATCTATGCAGTATTTTTTGAGTTCACCCCGGACATACATACAGACAAACAGACAAACAGACAAACAGACAAACAGACAAACAGACAAACAGACAAAAATTCTAAAAAGTCACTTTTTGTCACCAGTTACGTTTTTCTAACAAAACCCACTTATTTTTTCTTGAAAATTCTCAATGTACAGTTTTTTTGTCGTTACTGTTTTATTATATGTATAGATTAATTCACAAACCTTAGTACAACTCACCCTTAAGCTTAAATCAATTCGAGGTTGGCAAATAAATTACTAGCATTCACTATTATTTTGTAGTCACGTTCAACTTAAATGTTTACCAGCAAAACTACTCAATTATGAAGTATAAACTTTTTTTACTGTAACATTAGATATCTACTATCTGTATGCCTAGCACGCTAGCATGCTGTAAACAATACGTCACGTCAATTTAAACAATCTCAACATTGACATTACTCCTTTTTTAACCCCCGACGCAAAAAGAGGGGTGTTATAAGTTTCACCGCTATGTGTGTGTGTCTGTCTGTCTGTCTGTCTGTCTGTCTGTCTGTGGCACCGTAGCGCCCAAACGGGTGAACCGATTTAGATGCGGTTTTTTTTATTTGAAAGCAGGGTTTCTTGCGATGGTTCTTAGACATAATTCATCAATATCGGTTCAGCCGTTTCAAGGTTATCAGCTCTTTTGTGTTAGCTACAGTTGCTATTTTAGACGTCTATGGGTATTAACTCTACTTACAAACATATGTGTGTCTTAAAATTTCAAACACCCATGTGTGTAATATTAATAAGTAACATTATGGTGTATTTGGTCTGATGCAGCCAGGATATCTAGCAGACTAATACACTCTTGGGAAAATAACAGCAGATATGTCGTGTTTGGATTCATTTTAACCTGCATTTGATTCTGCACACAATGCACTGATGGCAACTGGATGAGCTGATGCTGCAGCCAGGCTATCCAGCACACCAGTAGGTAGACTCTTGACAAAATAATAGCAGATTTGTCGTGTTTGGATTCATTTCAACCAGCATTTGATTCTAAACACAATGCACTGATGGCAACAGGATGAGCTGATGCTGCAGCCAGGCTATTCAGCACACCATTAGGTAGACTCTTGACAAAATAATAGCAGATGTGTCGTGTTTGGATTCGTTTTAACCAGCATTTGACTCTACATACAATGCACTGAAAAATTCTCATAACTGTAAACTCTATAAAAACTAAATTAATACTTTTAAAAAATTTAAAATAAAAATTAAATTAAAAATTTAAAAAACCCCCACCGCAAAATAGTAAAACGTTTAAAAAGTTAAAAATAACACTTTAGCCATGAAATTTTACGTAACGTCGGGGTACCGTTAAAATAAGTACCTACCTACATACCTACAAGTACTAAAAACATTCCTTACTAGGTACCCCGACGTGAAGTAAAATTTCATGGCTAAAGTGTTATTTTTAACTTTTTAAACGTTTTACTTTTTTGCGGTGGGGGTTTTTTAAATTTTTAATTTAATTTTTAATCTAATATAATTTGTTTTATCCCGATGCAGAAATAGGCGTTTTATAAGTTTGATCGCTATATTATGTGTGTGTGTGTGTGTGTTTGTGTGTCTGTCTGTCTGTGGCACAGCACCGATATAGATAGTACCTATAATAACGCAATAGCAACTACTGCGCGTGCCACTCTGCGTGCCTAGCTTACGTACAAAAATCGTAAGTGGCTACTTTCGCGCTCCATTTCCTTCCATCGGTAAGTCATTTTGTGATTAATAGTAGGCGTACTTATTAAAAAAAAAACAATTATTTTTAATCTTATACCCTCAGCAATACCTGGTAATACCAAATTTGAGAAGAACAAAACATTCGTATTACATTGCGTAGAGTCAAAAAATGGCACGCTTGCTTTTCATACAGATCGTGATACTTGCGTTAACTAGGTCTATCTATGTCTGTGGTTTTAACCGTGTGCACCAATTTAGATGTAATTTTTTTTTTTTGAAAGCAGGGTTTCTTGCAATGATTCTTAGATAATTATGATTAATCAAAATCGGTTCAGCCGTTTCAATGTTATCAGCTCTTTTGTGTTAGCTGCCGTTACAATTTTAGTCATCTATGAGTACTAACTTTACTCAAAAACACGTCTGACGTAAAATTATGAAATAAAAATTAAATTTAAAATTTAAAAAACCCTTAACACCAAAAAATAAAGCTCACATTTAAAAACTTAAAACTAGTACTTTCCTATCGTTAAGCCATGTAATTGAAGCTTCATTAATGTTTATGGGTGGTCAGGTCATATTGTACTTGCTTTATGAATTTAAACCTTAATCCATCAACCAAAAGGTTTTTTAGGCATGAAGTGTTAGCATGCGTCCGTTCTTTATTCACTTTCATGGTTTTTTTTTTCTCGTTGCATATATTTATTGACATCGCACTACATGTTAATTACAACAACAAACAAACAGTTACACAACGGAGACATACACACAACATACCTACATAGTGACCAACTGATTTACATCCGTCATCCGACACCTTACAAACTCAGGGTTAGTTGAAAACCAGCGTCACCACGCACTGGTTGTCTGATAATCTTGCTAAACTGGACTTATTTGGTATAGCCGCATTAACATATTTTTTTTTGTTTTGATTTTTTTTTTTCATTTCTTTTAGTTTCATTATTTTCTTTTGTGCTTGTATTTTTTATTTACGGTCTTGTACTTGATTCTAAATGCCATGAAATAGTCTGTTGTATTTTCAATTTACGCCAAACATTCACGTCAAACGTTCGTGCTAGACACACTATGTAGTTAGCACGAAACACTTGACGTGCCTAAATGTACCCTCTCTTGTAAAGATTTCAAAAATTAAATTACTCGTTTCATACATTTTTAAACAGGCATGTGTAACCAGTGCTAGCTTTAAACTAAAACCAGAATGCTGTAAAATAGTTGTATTTTCAAATTAAAATTCGTTCGTATTTACATTCATGCTACGGCCTGAGTTTCAAGATAAAATAAATCAAACACAACTATGAGAGTGTATTCAAGTGTGTTGTCGGAACTAATAAATTTGACTTCGCAAGTTGTTCGCGCAGAAAACAAAGTATCTCATTACACTTTACTGTGTTGTATGAGGCAATAATGTTGTACAAACACTGCTTATAGAAGCCTCCCTAATAAAGATATTCGTAATTCATTTTATTTAAACACTTAAACTGGTATCACTTATTTATATTATTTGCAATTTAAACTTGCTCAAGACGTGCTTGTGAAACCAATTAGTGTAAACGCCTATCCAAAGTTTTATAGCAAAATATTATTTTATAATAATAATATGCAAATAAGAACAATTTTATTTTGTGGTTACGTCTTTTCTGTTATGAAACGTTGTTCGCCATTTGCGTACTTTATAAGATTAACCTTTTTTGTTATTTAGGTTTATCAGCATTCTACTGTAGACAAAAGTACTTGAAAGTTTCCATGAAAAAATTAATGGACACCGTATCTTGATAAGGGCATTATGTCAATCAGCTTCATTGTGTTCATATAAAAACTATTAGAGTGTGTGTCTATTCGATACTAAAACCCTCAATATTCTTCCAGAGATTCATTTCACATCCATAGCTGGGCATGAACGCAGCTAATAGCGACGTCTCTCACAGAACCAAGTGATATTTATTATGCTTAATCTTTTTTTCTCGACCACTTATTTTGCACGTTCTGCATGACAGTAGCAACTAGCTATGCATGAACATTTATGTAGTTTTGAAAAGATGGAGTCTTTGGTGCGATTGTTGGTTTTTGCAAGAGTTTTATAAAATTATGAAGTCCTAATTATGGAGTACTCCATCTTGTAAAAGTGAAAAATGAATGGAATACCTGACGGTATGAATTAGGTAAAATATAACCTAATCTTTTCCTTCACTTTATACGGATGTCTTATAAATGAATACAGATAAACAAACAAAACCAAAACAAACCAAAACAAAACCAAACAAACAACAAACAAACGGCTGGTTGACAGCTGGTTAGTTGGGCTTAAACATTAAACCAATTAAGTGTCTCAGCAAAGCTATATTTAAGAGCAAAATTACGAATATTTTTGTAGATCATAACATTGGGAATTAGTTAAAAGGTAGTTTTTTGGTCTGCTAACTGCTAGCTATTTTATATCTGTGGATAATGACTTGAGTTGTATATATGTTACTTGTTTAAATTGATTAAAAGGTTAAGCCTTTCAATCTCGTCACGGTGTCAATTACAGACATAATAGAAATACAATTACAGCGCGGACACCGGTGTTCTTGTGGGGTTTAATGAATTAAAGTAATTCGCAAACACACTGAGATTTGAAAAAAACTGATTGTTGAGGTGATACTACAATCAGGGATAATAGAGCAAAAACTAATGAAGGTTATTATTATTTAAGCCTTGATAGGCACATTGAGATAGTATCAGTCAAACACAGGATTAACCTTCGTATTCTAATGTTTCCGATAAAATAAATAACTTACATAGGATAGTCTTATATACACCTACGTGATTATTTTTTGCTGTGGTGAGATAAGGAATTGGCTTGAATGAAAAATCATAATCTTATTGCTAAAAAACATGTTTACAGTTAAGTAATTGATTGAGATCGCGCAAACCATACTTGTGTAAAATAAAAGAGTAGTTTATATAACGAATGTTGTTATTTATTACAAATTACACAAAAAAACACATTATTGCGAAGCAAATTACAATAATTTTATTATGACATCCTTTTTAGTATTTATCAGCATAAAGTTATACAAGCAACATCAAATAAATATTACAAAAAAATAACTATTACAGGAGTAAATATTACAATGCAATACCAAATTTTACATACCAATATCAGAGATGTTCACTCCAAGAACGTTGCACACAAACTGCGCTCGCAAAGATGGCGGCACGCTCTTTTATACAGTAAAAGTAGGTTGGCGCCATATTTGCGGGTTTCCGTGTTGTTAGTTTAAAATTGTTACAAGATTGCTTTACAACTAAATTATGATTTTAGGTCACTAATAAACTGCAGTTATTTAATAACAAATAAAGTGATATTTATAGACAACATTAAGAGGCATAAAATGACACGTGTTTACATGGGCTAACCTAGAACGCGTATTTGACCACGTGTCTGAGCACTCGTGTAAAGCGTGCTTACAGTCGGCCATCCAAGTAAATAGTACGTACGTCCCCGTACACTGCTGCAAATCAAGCAAATAACAAAAACGACAACAATTTAGTACAATAAAATAAATCTAAAGGTCTAAATTAATATGCATACTCCACTAGTTAATCAATAGGTTTAACCCCATTGGTCTAAAGTATTGACCCCGTTGGTCTAAAGCATTGACCCCATTGGTCTAAAAGCATTGACCCCATTGGTCTAAAAGCATTGACCCCATTGGTCTAAAAGCATTGACCCCATTGGTCTAAAAGCATTGACCCCATTGGTCTAAAAGCATTGACCCCATTGGTCTAAAAGCATTGACCCCATTGGTCTAAAAATATTGACCCCATTGGTCTTGTACAATTACATAGCTATAAATAAAAAAATAATTAATTGGCATTTCCATAATTCGATGTTTCGCTTAAGACGTCATCATGTGGTCTATTGAAACAAATCCATGGCTTTAACTTATCTACAGCAATTACATTAGAATATTTTTTGTTTCCCTTTCTTGTAAGAGGAGTGTCCTCTACTTGGTAACGGTCATGATCAAAAATATGAGTAATTTTGTAAGGGCCCTGATACTTTGGGATTAACTTTTTACTACCGCCCGTAGAAGGAATTTGACGCTCAACCCTTACTAAATCACCAATGTTATATTTAATAGACTTGCAACGAGATTTATCAAAAGTTACTTTTTGAGTTTCTTGTGTGGATTCAATATGAGAAGAAATCTCAGTACGAATTTCTTGAAGACTTTTGTTTATTGAAGTGATATCGTCATCAATTGCAGAAATTACTTTACTATCACTTGAGCCCTGTGGCCTTATCCCAAAAAGAGCTTGTGCAGGTGTCTTATTGATACCTTTGTTGAATGTATTATTGATACCCCACTGGACATCAGGCAGATGGTCTTCCCATTTACTTTCCGATGTGCCAACACACTTAGCTGTTAATGCGTCAACAATAACCTTATTATATCTTTCCACCTGACCATTGGCCCGTGGAGTAGCAACTGCATTTAATATATGTTTAATCCCTTTATCTAATACAAATGTTTTGAAGAGATCACTTGTAAATGACGTGCCTCGGTCAGATATAATCCGTTTAGGGACGCCAAAAATGCTAATAAATTCGCGTAAAATTCTAATAGTAGTGTTTGATTTTGTATTTTTCACCGGTTTCAAGTAGATATATTTTGTAAAAGCGTCAATTAAGACAAGAATGTACACATTACCTTTACTGCTACGTACAAATGGACCCGTATGATCCATGTGTATTGTATCAAATGGCACGTCTACTTTATGGATTGGGTGTAAAAACCCGGGTCTTTTCCCGCCAGGTGCTTTACTGTATGCGCACTCTAGACATGAGGATACATATTTTGTGACAAAAGCGCGCATATTTGGGAACCAATAATGAGTTTTAATTTTTTCCAACGTTTTGTCTAGAGCGAAATGGCCGATATCGTCGTGATTCTGTTTGACAATTTGCCATCGAACACCTTTAGGCACAACCCATCTATCTCCATCAGGGGTGATTCTAAAAAGTTTACCATTTTTAATTTTATAGTTTTCTTTTATTTCTAAAATATTGTTAAACTCAGAATTACTTAAAATCCCAATAATCCGTTGGAGTTCTGAATCGGAATTCTGGACTGTTGAGAGCCAGTCTGTTTCCGTTATAACATTAACCATTTTTGAAAGATCACAACTATTTGATGGGTTGCGACTCAAAGCGTCCACATGAGCCATAGAAGATCCTGCTTTGTACTCTATTTCAAAATCAAATTCCTGCATTTGGGTCCACCATCTAGCTACCCGGGGAATCATATCGCGTTTCATGAAAGTGGATCTTAATGAATTACAATCGGTTACGATCTTAAAATGTATTCCTACTAAATATACCCGAAATTTCTGTAACGAGGCTACCACTGCTAGAGTTTCCAGGTCATAAGAACAATAATTTTGTTCTTCAGGGCTAGTTTGCCTGCTAAAATAAGCTACGGGTTTTAAAATATTCTGCTCATTTCTTTGGAGTAATATGCCACCGATGCCAATTTTGCATGCGTCTGTGTGCAATTCCGTTATGGATTTTGAATTATACAGGGCTAATATCGGTTTTTGAACTAAAATTGTTTTTAAAGTATCAAATGCCTTCTGTTGTTCGGGTCCCCATACCCAAACAGCACTTTTTCTGAGTAGTTGTGTCAATGGCTTTGCAATGATCGAGAATCCCTTAACGAACCTACGAAAAAAGCTCGCTAGCCCTAAAAACTGTCTTACGTTGTGTTGATCTTTTGGTACGGGAAATTTTTCTACTGCCTCTATTTTAGCAGATCCTGGTTGGATACCTTCACATGAAATATTGAACCCCAAGTAATTTATCGAACGACCAAAGAAAACACATTTTGATAAATTGAGAGTAAGACCAGCTTCTGATAGTAAAATTAATACCTTTTCCAACTGTCTCATACCTTCTAGAATTGTTTTTGATGGTATGATTATGTCATCTAAGTAAGCCAATGCCTCTTTATGACGTAAATTGCCTAGAACCTGATGCATCATTCTTTGGAACGTTGCTGAAGCATTTGCCAAGCCGAAGGGCATTCGGTTAAACTCGAAATGGCCCTCCGGCGTGACGAATCCTGTTTTGTGCTTATCCTGCTCTCTAATAGAAATCTGGTAGTATCCCGATGCCAAATCAAGGGCTGTGAAGTACATGTTACCAGCTAACGTATCGATCTGATCATCTATAAGTGGCATTGGGTAATTTTCGCGTATAGTATTCTTGTTTAAGGCTCTATAATCAATGCAAAGGCGGTAACCACCAGTTTTTTTTTTCGTACGAGTACAATAGGACTAGCGAAAGGAGAAACTGAAGGACGTACTATATCATTTTGAATTAGTTCATCTACCATATCTCTAACAATTTCTTTTTCTTTAATTGCCAGCCTGTAAGGTCTATAGACTACAGGTTTGTCACAGTGCAGGTCAATGTTCATTTCACAGACCGAGGAATGCCCTAATTCCGAGAGTGTAAACGCAAAGCAATGCCGATATTTATTTAATAAGCAAAGCAAGTCATCAATCACCTTTTGGCACAACTCACCAGAAACGGTTAAGTCCGAGAGACAAATTAAACTCGTTTGTTGATCTCGTAGGCTAGAAGCGGCTATTCGCAGAACCTTTTTCTCATTTTCTTGATTAGCAATGATACCCCGTGTAATTAAAGTATTGTTTTCTAAGCATTGAGGCTCAACATTAAGGCAATTTACAACAATTTGTCCGTACCCATCATTGTTAAATTGATAAATTCCAGTGAGAACAAAATAGAAAAAGTCGTTTTTATTACGCAAGCTTCCCTCAACATAAAGGTCCCCAGTGAATTTGGGTTCTGTATAGACTTCTAATATTGTTAAACCTATTAATTGAATATTTTTACTGTTAATAATTTTTACCTTTTGGCATTGGATATTATTGATCTGATTTTGTAAAATTTCAAGATGTTCACTTGTTTTTTTGATCAACACATGAGGTTGTTCAGTAAAAGTTTGACCTATCATAAGAGGAACCTGCATAACATGATCCGGAACTATCAATATGTCTACTTCAGCCTTGACACCATCAATTTCAACGAGAGTATTGATTTTACCCAATGCATGTACAACGGAATTACCAAATCCTCTGAGTATAGGCAGATCTCTTGTTTTTATTTCTATATTCCCCAACTTGGACAATTCAGATTGTTTAAGCATCGAGCATTCACTACCGAGATCAACAAAGGACTTCATTTCTATGTCGTTAATACGCACTGTTTTAAAATACTTATTTGAATTTTTACCATTGATGTCTACCCTGTTTACAGATTTTTGAGCCGGGATTACTTTTGAATAACAGTTCTCCGCCTCATGACCGATTCTCATACATTTAGTACACTTTTTGATTGGTAGAGTACATTGACCTACAAAATGACCTTCCCGTTTACAGTTATTGCAACGAAGGACTCTGTCTTTTGCGTTTGGATTATTTGCTTTGTTATCCGAGTTAGTAACAGGTTGATTTTTACTATTAATTTTACGGTCAGAATTTTGTTTCTGACTCTTTGAATTTCTTAAATAGGTGAGCAGTTTATCCAAGTCCTCATACTGAGCTGCTTCGGCACCTAACCTAACAGCGCGATCATCTATGCCGTGTAGAACACATTCTACGGCTCGTTTTCCACTTATACTACATCGGTTAATAAGAGTAATTTTGTCATAAAAATAATCTTCGAGAGAGTCTCCGTAACGTGCACGCCTAGCCAACATGTCTGCTAACATTTGACCATAATTCTCTTCAGAGGGAAAAGCTGTTATTAATTTTCTCTGCCATTCCTCCCAAGAAAAGAGCACCGATGGTAATCCTTCATACCAGCGTTTTGCTATGCCTTGAAGTTTAGGAAGTGCATAGTGCACTATTTGTTTTTCATTCCATGAATAAATGACGGCACACTCATTCACTTTATGCAACCACATACCAATTGTTTGCTCTTTTCTTGTAGGGTCAAACTCAGGTACAGTATTGTTGAAAGAACCTACATTATCACGGCCCGGGCCAAGAGACCTCAGTGCTTGCACTAAAATATTTAAATCACTACTACCTCCGTTAGAAGCAGCATGGGTACCTGTAGTTTCTTGTGATGCTGTGGGTTGACACTGCACGTTGCGATTTGTGCCGTGTTGCTGGCTGCTGCGCCGCTGGCTGCTGCGCCGCTGGCTGCTGCGCCTCTGGCTGCTGCGCCTCTGGCTGCTGCGCCTCTGGCTGCTGCGCCTCTGGCTGCTGCGCCTCTGGCTGCTGCGCCGCTGGCTGCTGCGCCGCTGGCTGCTGCGCCGCTGGCTGCTGCGCCGCTGGCTGCTGCGCCGCTGGCTGCTGCGCCGCTGGCTGCTGCGCCGCTGGCTGCTGCGCTTCGGGCTGCTGCGCCTCGGGCTGCAGCGCCTCGGGCTGCAGCGCCTCGGGCTGCAGCGCCTCGGGCTGCAGCGCCATGGGCTGCTGCGCCTCGGGCTGCTGCGCCTCGGGCTGCTGCGCCTCGGGCTGCTGCGCCTCGGGCTGCTGCGCCTCGGGCTGCTGCGCCTCGGGCTGCTGCGCCTCGGGCTGCTGCGCCTCGGGCTGCTGCGCCTCGGACTGCTGCGCCTCGGACTGCTGCGCCTCGGGCTGCTGCGCCTCGGAATGCTGCGCCTCGGAATGCTGCGCCTCGGAATGCTGCGCCTCGGAATGCTGCGCCTCGGGCTGCTGCGCCACTGGTTGCTGCGCCGCTGGTTGCTGCGCAAAGGGCTGCGTGATCGACTCTTGCTTTGTAGATGGCAAGTTGGGTCAATCACGTGGCTTCGTGTCTGTTGTGAACTCAGTTTTGTAACTTGCGACTGACGCTTCACGGAGTGATGGTGGTGGTCATCTCTTTGGATTGTTTTCACTTGAACACTTCCCAAAATCGGAGACACAAGCACTCTTTGTTTATCCATGTTTCTCGACCGAAAACGGAAAAAAAACACACATTAGAATGAGTTACTATACCACTTCTGAATTGTAAAATAAAAGAGTAGTTTATATAACGAATGTTGTTATTTATTACAAATTACACAAAAAAACACATTATTGCGAAGCAAATTACAATAATTTTATTATGACATCCTTTTTAGTATTTATCAGCATAAAGTTATACAAGCAACATCAAATAAATATTACAAAAAAATAACTATTACAGGAGTAAATATTACAATGCAATACCAAATTTTACATACCAATATCAGAGATGTTCACTCCAAGAACGTTGCACACAAACTGCGCTCGCAAAGATGGCGGCACGCTCTTTTATACAGTAAAAGTAGGTTGGCGCCATATTTGCGGGTTTCCGTGTTGTTAGTTTAAAATTGTTACAAGATTGCTTTACAACTAAATTATGATTTTAGGTCACTAATAAACTGCAGTTATTTAATAACAAATAAAGTGATATTTATAGACAACATTAAGAGGCATAAAATGACACGTGTTTACATGGGCTAACCTAGAACGCGTATTTGACCACGTGTCTGAGCACTCGTGTAAAGCGTGCTTACACTTGATAAACTCGCCGTAAGTGTGGGTACCGTAAACGCTTGCTATCTTATAATAATTTATATAGTCCTACTTATAATCAAATAAAAAGTAGTGTTGCATAAACTTTGTCTACCTATAGGAAAATAATTTTGGAGTTTTCATACTATTTGCCGTTGTTATTTACGTCCAAAGATGCGTCAAAATGGGCGTGAACATCCATTGTTGCCATTTACGGGTTGTTGGGGTAGGAGTACCATATAATAGAAGTGCATTTTTGTAGATAAAAAAATAATAGGTAAGTATTAATATGCCCTTAAAATACTAGTACACATTTCCCAAACACACTGTATGTCTCTTAAGGTTTTACAATTTGCCAAATCAACGATGACGAGACAAATCGTTATCATGCTAATTAGATGTACCTACGACATCAAATTAGTCAATGCCCCTTCTACATTGGTTTTGAAATGTAAGTGGCATGGACTGACTTATTATTTTTTTATAAAACAACGAGGAACATGGCTAGGTATTTTTCAAAGCGCAACTATTTCTAAGCGCAACTAAATAAATTATTCCTCAAAGCGCAACCATTAGTTGCGCTCACCAATTCAAATTTAAAATATTATATTTTTATTCCTCAAACCGCAATCATGATTAAAATTAGAGAAAGGGTATGATATCGTTAGAGCGTAATGTATATTAACTAGTCTAAATTGTTCAGTAGTCAAACATAAATTTACTGGAACGAATTTTATTGTGATTATACGTGATGGTTGCGCTTTGAGGAATACCCCAGTTAAACAAGCGTGAATGTTTTAATGATGACCACAGTTACTTTGTTAGTCCGTTAGTCACATGAGTCCCTGTAGCACACTAATATAACAATTACCAACATCCAGTCGTAGTAGCAGCCGCATCGATAGTTTCATTATTGCGATCACGGCTCTTACACTTGAAACTGATCTGTATGTAAATCCCCCACGACTAATTTGCATAGTGATCGAGATGTCACTGCGGTACAGATGTAGAAACAACTTGTTGTAAGATGGTCAGGTTGTAGTTGCATAGTTGCAAGATAATTCGATTCAGTTGTTGTATGTTTTATTTTCTGTTTAGAAAATAAATTACATCTCAGTTGTTTTGGATTTATATTGGAATTTATTCTTTGGAAATGTTAATTGGACATTTGAATTACTTGATGATTAGCCAATGTATCGCTTTCCACTGTAGGTAATAACATATTATTGTGTATGGTCACGCAGCTGGTCGTACAGTTCTCACACCAATTTTAATCTAATGTCAGTTTTCAGCTTTCTGTTTGTCGATTCCAATTCTCAAATTGGAATTGGCAAACAGAAAGCTTAAAACTTACTATTCTTATACCATTTTAGTTTTCTCCGAACAACTTCCAAAGTTAAGAAAAAGGTGATATATAGCATGTTTTGCATTTTTTTGTATATCTATGAACTCGGTAATGGATCATCACAGTATGAACTCATCCTATCAAACATTGCCGAGGCGAGGCAATAACATTACAATTCCGATTAGTGTGCGTTGCAGTATACTGCCATGGCTTGAGTTGATATGGTGACGAATCCTTTCCGAGTAGATAATTAATTATGTTTGCTATTTTCTTAAGCAGATCTATAGGACACGTGCAGTTCTTGACCTACAGAAAAACAGATGGGACTGAAACAAATAAACGCTCTAACTCACAGAGGACATAGCAAGCGCCATAATTTGAAAACTGATGATACGTAAAGAATGCAATTATGTCTTAGTTATGTTGATAAAAATATATAAACAGTTTGCTAGCCAGCTAAATTAGTTAGTTGGTATTATGGAGTATGTACGCTGATAACCACTAGATTCATCATCCCCCTCGCCTTTTCCCAACTATAATGGAGTGAACTTCCAGTTTAATCGGATGCAGCTTATCATCAGTGTAATACGTGAAGCGACTGCCTGACCTCCACAGCTCAGTTACTGGATAACACGATAGATCATAGTTAAACTGGCTATCAGACATTAACAAATGACAGCTGGAAACAACGGCTTAACGTGTGAGAAGTCTTAATATAATTTATTTATCAACATACATTTACCATTTACAGCTAACCAATGCGGTAAATGGGCCTTAATTAATTCATAACTTATACTTACTTTACTTAGAACTAATGCCAAATAAAGCAATTACAAATAAAGCATTCCTTGTGAATTCATTCATTCATCGATTCCAGAGAACAACAGAATAAGTCCGTCTCACTCGCTACAAGGTTGAACGTGCGGAGTGCACGCGTCAGTGGCGCTTCCTTTAAAAGGTTGGTCCGAGCTCGCGGCTCCACTAGCAGCCGTGGCTGCCGTCGTCACCATACATACCTATCCGATAATATTCAATTGTCACCCAATCATGGACTGACCACGACAAGCGTAGCTCAACCTTTGGCCCATGTGGCTGTTATTATTTACCCACAAATTTAAATCATGTAGTAAATTATAACGTAGGCATATTCAGGTAATACATAATTTATGTCGGACTAATATTCAAAATATGGAAATTCCCAACCTAGATAGATATGCTTATTGAGCTCAAATGTTCTGGTTTATCATAATCTCATTGAATCCAATAAATACGTAATTGTTAGATATAAATACAAATAGTGTCGAATAATCTGGCTGTCTTATCAAATGTGCTCAAGCACCGGAATGAACGTGAACTGATGTCCTTACTGGTGCACGTCGTGGGATGTGACACAAACTTGGGAAATGCAGCGGTGACCGTGAAGACATTCACAGTTGCTTAAATCAAATCTATGTGTGTGTGTATTTCTCAAATCTGTAATTTAAAATTTAAATCTAGTAGTTTAGCATGTTTGTAGTATTCTGTAGTAATTTGGTTGTGGTCAGATTTACGTTAATATTGAGTGTATCGTGGGAGCTACGTCTGCCAACAAACTGCTCTGTAGTTTGGCAGAAGTAAACTGTTATGTATTTGCCTTAAGTTACAAATAAACACTTTTTCATTTATTTTTTTTAAAAAGCTTTAAATAGAATAATAACAACAAAAAAATCCGCATCGCTGTCAAAGGTAAAAGTGGCCAAAAAGACTAGCGGCTATTGCCGGCTAGTAACAATAATGTTTCTGAAAACGACCCGTTGTCCAGAATGTGCAGTCAATATAATGCAATATAAGGTAGACTTATTTTTGAACAGTTTCAACGAATTCAGAAATGCTTTATATAAACTGTAATTAGAGGTGTAATTTTTTTTCATAATTTTTTTCTTATTTTTAAACATTTTTAAAATGTCACTAAGACAAGTAAGCTTAGTAAACATTGAACGCTATGTACTAATAATTGGACCTCAGATTCACATAATGTATGTTGTCATGGCTGTGATGAATTGTTTTTAGTCTGTAGTCTAAAATAAAAATAAAATTGTATGGCAATGCTGATTCTCTGACCTAAATAAAGGCCAGCCTTCTGGTACGTGAAAAGAAGATCAACCGTTTGGCGATGGCCTGGAGAACTAAATGGGCAATCTTAATGTCTAAGGGTAAGCCCAGATAAAGAGGAGCTCAACAAAGAGAAAATTTACATTCTCACGTAGAGAATGTACATTTTGTATTTTTTTTTCAATAATGTTGAAGGTCATTTTCGAGTGCTATAATAAAATCCTCTCCGCTGCTTTTCTCTGTCTGCGCTGACCCTCAGTGTTTCAACCCTAAACGTTTTAACACACGTTACTCCTAATAAGGTATGAAATTGTTCTGTAGTTTTAATGTTCACACTATTTTGTGAAGTATGATGCTTGTTGGGGTTTTTATAAGTATTTAAATGATGCTTTTCGGTATTTTTATTGACATAGAGTAAAGTTTCCATCACACGGTGATGATCAGTAAAATATTTTATGCTAAAAGGCTGGCATCATTCGGTGGCATTCTACTATCCATTTGGCTAAAAATGAATTCCTTAGAATACTATTGTACCTATTCATTTAACACCACGCCTGTCGACCTGTGTGCCCTAGTAAACCGGAATTTCGCCAGTGATGTTCAAGTCCCAGGTAATAAGGGGATAATTATATTACCTTATTATTTTGCTTCATTCCTCAATCAACTTAAAACTTTAAGTTAACCTTGACATGCGGTTGGACATTGACAGATGATAATATTGAAAAAGTTAAATATTTTTAGAAATGTACAGACGCCAGCACATCAACCTACCCCAATGTGTCACATTTCTTTGATAGGTTTTCAACTTTATTACAAACACAATAAGGGTGCATGCACATGAATCTACACCAAACTGTCAAATGTTCCCAATTGATCATGAACCATATTTTGTTAAGAATAAAATTGAAAACCTATTAAAGAAATTTAACACGTTTGGGTAGGTTGATGTGCTGGCGTCTGTACATTTCTAAAAATATTTAACTTTTTCAATATTATCATCTGTCAATGTCCAAGTAGATACGTCGGATCACTGGAAATTTAACGAACCTAATTTGTAGTTGTTTTAATTTTTGTTTGTACTCAGTATCCACTCTTGGTATCATTCATCAGTGTCTATCTAAAAGTACATTGATAGCAATCTTTTCCGATAATTAAAGAAAGAACAAAAGGGCTGTGTAATTGACACTAATTATCTGATTTCTAAAACTAATCGCCAAACAATCTCGGTCATCGCGCCAATGACCCATAGTACAAAATATATCAACTGATATCCAAAAAAATATGTTTATTGTTCTACTTGTCTATGTTTGGCGTAGAATGTATTACTTTGTTACCCCAATTACATTTTAATCTATTAAACCTTGGCCACTTTGTTAGACCAGAACTAGTTAAGGCCCGTGTCTTTTGCTATAGACAAAGAGATTTAAAATACTATAGAGCGGGCATGTCAAGGAAATGTCATAGAAAAACTCATGTCTCAGTAACGCCATCTAGAATAATATATGAATATTGGAGCGGCAGCGGAGCGTACTACAAAAAACTCATAGACTTGTATCCAGCAGGACACACTTTTTCGGATGAAAATTTTGTTTGTGATGTCTAGTCTATAGGTATTGAATGTCTTTGGCTATAGACAATGAAAAGTCTCGCAAATTTCTTTGAGGCATTTTATCATCTGTCTAGCCTTTTCCAACTATGTTTACCTGGATGCAGCTAAATAACAGCGTTTTACATGAAGCGACTGCCCATGATGCCCGTCTGTCCTCCACAATCCAGGTACTGGGTAACATAGTACCCCTTGGTTGAACTTCTTTTCAGTCTTTCGGGCTTCTGTCTACCTGTTACGTCTGCCACAGATCTACAAATGACAGCCGGGACCAACGGCTTAACGTGCTTTCTGAAGCTATTTTTAAACATAGATAGAACATAAATCAATGGAATAAATTATGACTGCCTCGTTGGTCCAGTGGTCTTAAGCGCTACTGCTGACCATGAGCTCCCTAGTTCGATCTCCGGGTCGGGCTAATCTTCATTAAGCTTTCCATATCATAGTAGAATTTCTCAGTAGCAGCTCGTAGTCTTGCTTTGTGCCCGATTGATGGCAATAGGCTCGCCCCCTATTAAATGGGACTTTAACATAACTGGCGAAACGTGGGTGTACTACACTATAAGTAAACTTCTGCCTAACCCTTCTGAAATTACAGGTGTGATGTTTTTTTCTGTTTTCTAATTACTGTCTGCTGTCTTGTCTGTGTAAAGTTTAGCATTTCTTTTTATATATAATGAACCTTGAACTAATGCTTACTACGAAGTAATAAATCGTTAAATTAGTGTCATAAAAACATAACTGTTTGTATCGTAAATATCTATTTTGGACACAAAACCTTTGGACTTTGAAGTCGTCTGTATTTATTGTGATCGTTATCAACGCAGATTATCTTCTAACCTTTGAAATCTAGAATTATAGTTCCAATTTATATTTTGAATCATGAGTAAATAATGTTTCACATTCCCGATACTCTGTTGCTGAATACTGTACAATCGGCCCCACATGCGGTGACTTAATTAGCTACAAAATTCTTTGTCATACGCAACCTGCGTATAAGCAGCTAAGTTCTGAGTTCAGACGCTCTAAATCGGTGCAAACAATTATGGCCTTCAGAATGATTCCCCGAAACTGACGCCAACTGTACCTTTCTACATTCCCTAATGAGAAGAACTGAAGACAGGAAGCTAATAGACCGGTAATTATTAATGAATTTACTCGAGAATTAATAAGAAGTGTTATTACAGCTAAGACGTATTTTCCTTTGCTCCAAAATTAAGGCATTAAATCTTGTAATAAGTGAGTTTGTTCATTTTCCTGTTGCGTGTATCTTGTGCGTTAGACATATTGTTAAGTTTATCGGTACAAGATGGATGTAAATCAAAATCAAGACGGCATGGTTGGCGCAGTGCAGTGGCGAAGTGGTTGGTAGCTGCACAGCATGTTGCGGATTCGACTCTCGCATGGCCTACATACGATATTGGTTCCTGCAGGCCTAGCCATATTACAAATTCTATTTCTATTCTATTTCTGTTAAAGAAAGAAAATGGCGTATATGGGATCAGCTGTTATTTAACTGTCAAGTGTATTTAATTTTCAGCCGTATTACAAATTCTGCTCGTTAACACTTGACAGTTACCAAACAGCTGATTCCATAAACGCCATTTTCTTTCAATTGTCGCCTTATCGATTACGATACTAGAAATAGAATTTGTAATATGGCTAGGCCTGCCGGTCTGGCAATTTGAGTGAGATTAAAATATTTTTAAACATGCCTACGATACAAGAAAAATTCTTACAACAGGGCAACGTTTAAAAGAAACAAAAAAGTAATTTATTCAAATGAAGACAAAATTGACATAAGACAGTCGCTTAAAACGTTCGCCCTTTGTCACTTCCCAGTATGTTATTTGTTTTTGAGGGAACTACCTACAAGGACCAGCATTTTTTATAAGTGTAGCCCAGTTCTTTAAACTCTTAATTTATTCTCACTTCCGTTTAGCTGTAGATTGCGGGCGTTGTTCCCAACGGCATATTTTCCCAGTAAACATAGATCGTAATGGAAATCTTCTCAGTGGAACATTCCCTCTCAATTACTGCAAATGGATGGTCTCCAATATTGAGGGAAGTTTCCGTTTTATTGACACGGAATGGACTTAAGAGAATATTGGGTACCTAAGGGGAAAGGTTAACGAATTCTAAAATTTGCAGTTCTAATGAAATGTGGGAATAGCGATACTGTTATTTTGTAAATGTGGTGGTTATAAACAGTTTTTAACTATCTGCTCGAATATGTAAGTGATAAGTTAAATTGGTTCAAGACATAACCTAATATTTTCATCGATATTATCTATTTAATTTTAAACATCCGTATTTATAATATATTCATATTTTTGTCATGGCTGTGATGAATTGTTTTTAGTCTGTACTTATTAAAATAAAATAAAATAATAAGATCCTGGAAATGTTCTGCTGACGGTACAAGAAGTACAAGACAAACTTAATGATCTGAGTGTCTACAACATTTGACAGGCAACTCATACATCCTCAATTCATACGAACTCTGTTTTAATTTTGCAAGCAATTACATAACAACATAAATTAAATAGCCGTAGTGACGCTACATCACTAATGTCTTAAGATACATAACCAATCTGTGTGTTAAAAAAAATGGCATTAATGGCGCTCTTAGTACATCCATTTAATTCTCCTTATCTAATTTGTTTGAGATTTCAAAACTGCCTTCTGTCTAGTAACACAGTCATTGCACACTTTGCGGATAACTTAATTAAATTGAAAAGCTTTTCAAAAACTTACATTATTCGCATATTCAAATTCTTTTCCTATAGCAATAATCTTCAATTTTCTTTTCACTCCGCGAGCTAATCTTACCCTATATTTAAGACATATTATAACATTTTTTCTGATGTGATCAGAGATCTTCCTGTTGACGACGTCCTTTTTCTTCATTTTAACCATCTCTTTCCCTCTTGTTATCATTTCTGACTACCTACCATTCTGAACTCTTTCTGAACCATATTTTTCATTCGTCACCTTTTCAGTCAAGGGTCTGTCAGAGCCTTTATACCATTTCGGTGTTCTCACCCTGCACTTGTTCTGGGGATCATACGACTTCCACAACCTCTGGCTAAGTCTTATTCATCTCCTGATTCAACCTATATGTATTACGGGGATATTCCTCAAAGCGCAACCATTTTCAGCGAAACCATCTAAGCGTAATTATATTATTCCTTAAAGCGCTTTGAGGATAAATAATATACATAACGTCAAGCCTGTAATCCCCGAAGGGCTAGGCAAAGGTGTACCTGGTACACCCACATTTCGCCAGCTATGTTTAAGTTCCATGTAATAGGGGGGGCAACCTATAAATAAAATATATTTTTTAAAATTTGTATTGGTAAGTGCAACTAACATTAAGTTGCACTTAGAAATGTTTGCACTTTCAGGAATATCCCATATTACGAGTATGTCTTTTGGGCATCAAACCAAGACAAAAAAAATATAAAAGACTATAATTATTGATCTTGTTTCACTGTAAACTGTTTGACCTTGATTTCCAGAACCTACGTAGGTATTTAATAAAAATATTGTATTGCTTTATTCATAACATATCATGATCTGTGTTATATTTATGTAAATAAGTACTTTAGATTATAACTAGTCCAAAAGAACAAATAACAGCATTTTTCATATTAACACAATGGCTATTTTTTTAAGACAGGACGATGACTTCTAGCATTGTGTCACCGGGATCAAAGCTTAAACTTGCAACTTAATGTTTTTCCCCCAATCCAATGTATTACGTAGCCAAAAAGAGATTTAAAAATATCTTAAGCCACCAATTATTAGTTGTTACTTTTATCATTTCAACTGATTAGGCATATTCGAGTATACTTAATGATAAACTTCTTCTTGTTAATTTTCAATACTGATTAATTGTAACTTTCCAAATAGCTAATAATTTAACAGAAGCGTCAAGAAATCAAAATAACCCTTTTAATACTAAACACCTTCCACGTTCCAGTACCAAAATAGAAATTGACCATTGTTCCACCATTTCGAAAATAAACTAATCATAAAAGGCGAAATGAGGCACGCAGCGAGCTCATTGAAAATTCTCAGTGCGTACGTACTAGGTAGCAAGCTTCGAGAAAAGTCGAAAAAGTTCGAGAGCCAATAAGCATTCTCCAGACAAGTTCTAGTCGTCCTTATTATGTTAATGAAGCTATTATAATAATCTGGATATTAGCATTATAAAGTGATCGTGACAAGAAGGTTTACTCGCGAAATAGCGAACAAGAAAAAGGACCACTTCGAGGAAGGAAAGGATGAGGCTTTGCATATCTGCATGGTTCTTACATGATCTGTCCAAGATAATGTCTGGACTTTAAAAGAGACTGTGACCTCTGAGTTTCTTTCGGTGCTTCTTCTCAGAGTAGTCAGATAGTGTAACACCGACCTTACCAAGCAAGCTCAAACATTACAATCGTTCAAAAATTTGCTTAAAATTATTACCTCTCTCCTAACACGTCTTAATATAATTGTTCGTCACTCTGTAAATGGTTTGTATTTATGTATTTATTATATTTTTATTTTTTTTTGTCTTGATAATTATACTTTTTATATATGTCTATTCCAATAGTCTTGTATGGTATATAGTTATGTAAATAGTACACCACACACTGCCTACTCATCTTTTCTCCTCCACTATCAAGTCCATCCAAAGGTTGTCTGTAAGAGATCGCTTTTAGCGATAAGGCCGCCCATTGTATCACCGCTTGTAGCCTTTAAAATTATTATTTGTAAGTATTAATGGTGTACAATAAAGAGTATTCTATTCTATTCTATTCTATTCTTACCTTCCAGTTAAAAAATGTCATGTCAAAAGTGTTTGTACGAACCTATTTACAGAAATTAATATCATTTATCATTAGTGCGTGTGTTGTGAGTGAGTTGCTATTGCACACGAACTTCATCTTACCTCCAGCAATCCATAAAATTTATACTCCTAAATGTACCAGTTTTACAAGCCCAAGGCAGGAAAACTAAGAATTTCTTCGTAAGATAAACGCGCTTACCTAACATATTACACATAAGCCTAACCTAACCTTTGTTCGACCTTTTGTGTGCTCTAAGACCAGCAATTTGTCTTGAAAGCTGCGTCATTAAACATGGATTTGTAGGTTTGGGCCAAGGTTTTGCTAAAATATCGAATGGGTTCGACGGATTAGCGAATCAAACTTCAAAATATTCTTTTCTTGTTGAGAACCATGACAGCTCTTTACTAATATTAGGAAGAGACAATTGTATTTTTCGTGTAGGTTTGTATGCATGGGGTTATTTCTGGAACTTCTCACAATATTTCAAAACATGTTTTACTGATAGTGAAATATATTATTGTTGAGTTTCAAGTTACGGGCAGTTGTTAGTCCCATATTGGAAAGTCCAATTCCGCACTTTGTTTGCACAAGTGATGTATCTATTTCTTTTCGGAATAGTCAGATAGTAAAACACTGACCACAGTGGTTTAAAAAAACATATCTAGCTTGTTAAATGAAATTAAATGAATTTGTTTGTTATTAGTGCTTGTTTGACGTGTAAAAGAATCTGTAATAACCAATTTTAAGAAAATCTTTTAACGTGTGTCAATAGTTTATCTCTGTGTTACTTATATTAGATCAAAATCTGTAGACCTTCTGCGTAAAATTTAATGGTTTGATTCTCTCCCTATGCCAATAAGTAATTGAGTTACATCTCGGATTCGTTCATTTTTCTGAAATCGAACATTTTTCGTCATTTGTAAAGAAATTAATGTGTCTATTTTTATCCGTGGTTCTCAATAGTACAGAGGCCAGTACATCAAGCTATCCTAATGTTTCAAATTTCTTTAACAGATCTTCAACTTTAAAACAAACAGAATAAGGTTTTGTTCAATTGGGAAAACTTTACAAAATAAAAATCAAAAGTTGTTTATTCAAATTAGGCTGATGATCATCACTTTTTGATCGTCGAAATTACATAAGACAGTCCCACAAAAAGCCCGCCCTCCTACAGTTTGGGGTAGTTTGATGTGCTGGCTTCTGTACATAATATATATTCTACTTTGTGTAAGGTATTTCTAGTTGTTTATGATCTCTTGGTACTGTTTTGTAAATTTCCAAAAGGGATTCTTCATTTTAGTTTCAAACATAAAAGCTCTTTTATTTTCATTGAAACGTTTCAGCTCTAAGTAAGATTGCTTATTAAACTCAAGTTTACGGTTACTTAGCGGTTGTTTGTGGCTACTTATTACTAAACCTAAGTCAACCATTAAATATTTTTTTACAGAACTTTTCAATAATAGATCGCTAGATTAACTTCCTAGTTAATCTAGCCATCTATTATTGAAAAGTAATAAGATAAAGTTCTCGCGTAAAGTTCCTACTTTACGCGAGAACTTTGAAAATATAATCCATCTCTCTTGTCAGCAGGGCTAGCTTGGCCGGAGATATTCTTTCCACGGGGAGAGGATAAAATACTATTCCCCTCTGTCATTTTTATCCACCATCCGAGCATGGCGACATGGGTGGATAAACTATTCACGGGGATAAACCAGGGGAAACGCTTGTCCTCGAAATTATTGCCATTATAAGAAAACTTTTAAGAAATTACACAATAGTCGAGAATGTCATGTAAACTAAAGTACTTTCATCGTTTTAGTACATCTGTACTGAATATTTATTTTGTTTTGTTGTCAATTGGGATTGCTCGAATCGCGAAATCTTTCACTAGTGGCCATGCTATAAGCCGTGGATGAGTATCCACGTCTAATGTCAAAAAGTGATATAATTCTCTTTCCCCCTGTTGCCGTGCTTTGGCAGGTGGATAAGATAATTGTATCCCTTGTCAGTGGAAATAACCGGTGGATAAAAGTTATATCCCCAGCCCATGCCAGCCCTGCAGAAGAAATTAAATTTTCACACTAAAACTACCTTAAAACTAAATGAAATAGGTAACTCTACTTGAGTACTTTGATGCCTGAGTGTTCCGATTTTGTTTTTCCTAGAAGAGGGTTTT
This sequence comes from Euplexia lucipara, assembly GCA_921972225.1. NCBI lineage: Eukaryota > Metazoa > Arthropoda > Insecta > Lepidoptera > Noctuidae > Euplexia > Euplexia lucipara. Next base: position 601,515 of record OV179158.1, read on the forward strand.
TGTATTTTTTTTATTTTCTATTTTATTTGTAGTTAGTTTAAGTGTACATATTTAATTTATTTTAATTAGTTTTATTGTATTTTAGATTTTAGTTATGCAATAAAGTATACATAAGAGGCAAAGACATTCAATACCTATAGACCGGACATCACAAACAAATTTTTGTCCGAAAAAGTGAGTCCTGTCGGACACAAGTCTATGAGTTTTTTTAGTACGCTCCGCTGCCGCTACAATATTCATATATTATTCTAGATGGCGTTACTGAGACATGGGATCAAAGTTTTTCTATGACATTTCCTTGACATGCCCGCTCTACAGTCTTTTAAATCTCTTTGATAAGAGGTAACTCTAGACTAGAATATGAGTTTGAAACCGTTGTTACATCTCATCATCAAACGAAGGAGTTTTTGGCTAAATATTGCCTCATGAGTCAATCTAAGGTTACGCTTGACAACATTAGTCCGTAGATGGGTTACCATTCATTACATATGAAGACTCCTCCGTGCCTCTAGAAGCTCGCTGAGCCGTTGGTCCCGGCTGTCATTTGTAAATGACAGCCGGGACAGTTGACAGTCATTACGGGTAGTCAGAAGCCAGAAAGTTTGACTTCCAAGAGGTATCGTGTTACACAGTAACTGTTCACGGGATGGGTGATCTAGATACTATTCGAAGGGTTTGAATGATACTCAGAAGTATGTCAATGAAAAGTTTTTTATTCATGTAAGTAAAGTATTCAGAGGGTCGCATGACACGACGGAGAATCTTAACACCGAGTTACAGAAAAATGCGTCATCAGCACAGCGCCATCTATTGGTCAAAATGTAAACTAATTGATTTGACGTGTTATCTAACTTGAACAGTAACTGTTTTGTGGAGGTAAGACAAGCAGTAGCTCCATGTAAAATCCCGGTGATTCAGCTGCATGCGGTTAAACTGGAAGCCGACTCCAATAAACTTGGGAATTGGCAGATGACGATTTGTTAAGTTCTGTTGAAGTTGTTACATCTAAAAAAAAGGCTTATGACTAAATAATAATAGCCGAACGGTTTAATGGGAGGTTAAGCTACGCTTCCTGAAGAAGACTGTGGAACATATCAAGACCTCTCCGAGCCTGGCAAAGTGTGTTGGGCTGTCGGACCCGGCATCATGTCATTAACTACTAACAACATGTAATGACAGAACCCTCAAAGTCTAACAACCAGTATATTGTATTCTTGGTAGCAGCTCGAAATTAGGATTGATTTATCAAGTTGATGGAAATAAATAGGTTTGGCCCCACCAAAGGGGGTAGGGTCAAACCTATTTATTTCCATAAAAGTCAAAATTTATTTGCTAGGTAAGGACCTAGCAGATAAATTTTGGCTGTACTGTCTAACCCTTCATGTATTATATTATTATCTCTACTAATATTATAAAGAGGAAATGTTTGATTGTTTGTTTGCATTTGGCTCCGAAACTACTGGACCGATTTGAAAAATTCTTTCACCGTTGGGAAGCTACGCTATCCCGGGTGACATAGACTACTTCTTTTAAAAAAATGTCTTTTTCCCACGGGAACGGGACCTACGCGGGTAAAACCGCGGGATGTCTGCTAGTATACAATATTTTATGTAAATTTTATTCAATTCAATTTAGTTTAATTGTGTCCATAGGTAAAAAGTGGTTACTTACAGTTATATTATAATTTTCTATATCCTACTGTTAACCGTGTGCAAATAATAATACAAATTATAATTAAAATACAAATGAATGTCAAATAAAACCAATAATATAAAAGCATTAGATTAGTCAGACTCAAAATACATGTAAATACTATTCCTGTTATAACAGTAACATCACCAGTCTGCCAATCAGTCAGTCTGTGAATTACAGAATAAGTAAGTGTCTCTATTAATTCCCATCTCGACCAATAAAAAATAGATTCCTCAAAGGAAATGCAGACTTCAGATCCAGTCTAGTCCACAGGAAACAAAGCTTCTCAATTGGTTTACTTTTAGATACCTGAACACGACTATTCCTTTGAGAAATCAAAACTCAGCGCCAACGTAAACGGAAAAAACGGAGTAAAGTAAGAAGTCACTTTATCTTTCAATTTAAAAGTCTTTGTCTTTTAATAGAATACTCAATCAATTAACAAGAACATCGCTCTAAAGTTTCATTGGGTACTTCGTTGCAGTGAATTTTTTCAAGTGATTGGTCTTCTTTTGTTTTTTGTTACAACTTACGTTCGTTATAAGTTTTCGACTGTCAAGGTCATGACGCAAACAAAAGGTGTTTTCTTTCTATTTCGTTTTCATTTATTTTTCTTGAATTGTAATTTGAAAGACGATGAATATACTAAGAAGATATCAATACATTACCTAAAGGGTTAGATACAGGTTTCCACAATACACCCATAATCTAGAAGAATAAAAAGACGAAAAAGGAAGAAACAGAAGAATGTGTTAAAATATTAAAAAAAACCGGGACACGTGGTCCATGGGCAAGAAATTTGAACAAATTTATAACATAAAAATGCCCGATTAAGTAGTCACGTGTAGGATAAGTATTGCAACTAGGGACTCAAAGTTCAACCGTAATAGATGTGCTAATGATTTTTTAATTATGATGACGTGTACGATAAAGGGATTACAATCATTTACGCAGATCGTGTTAAAATCTAACATAGGAACACAATAGTACTCAAAACATTGCTGTTAGTCACGGTGACGATAGATCTATTAAAAATTCTTAGATATATACGTCACGACAAATCGATTCCGGGATTGGCTGTTCTAATGAAATGGAATTTAGAAGATAAGAAATTGACTATCAATCAATGATGCACGACTACATGCTTACTTTTTAAACCTTTCGACTTTAATCAATAAAACCAAATAACAAAACACACACATTCAACACAGACGCAAACACACCCTCTGGGAGTTTCACTCGTCAGCTGTTTAATTTGCAAAAATATTCCAATACTAAAAATAATGTATGTACTTTTAGGTACATCTATATAGGGTGACTGGTAATTAGTGACCGATACTTAAACACGTGATTGTATTCATGATTTCAATCAACTTTCCCAAAGAAACTTTTTTTATACAAAAAAACTTATAACACAACAATCAACAAAAACGCGCGCGCGCTAGTGATCGATCACATAGTAGGCACGAATCGGCACGATCTGTCAGCTGATAGTGTGACCTCGGGAAGAGCAAAATCTACCAGTAGTAGTAGCGTCACACGCTCCTCCCCCAACCCCTACCGCTCCCGTTGTGCAGTACTGACGTAATGGAATTATTTAAAAGCCAATGAGTATAACAAAAAGTTTCTTTGGGAAAGTTATTCCTATCCATGAGTACAATCACGTGTCTAATTATCGGTCACTAATTACCAGTCACCCTATATAGCAGCAGAATGATTATGAAAGGAAAAAACAGCTGTTAGTACAATATCTTTTCCTTTTGTGACGTAATTTGGCAGGTGTAATAAGCTCTATTTAACTTTATAACTAATTTCATCATACTGTAATCTCAAATCCGTCTGCCGGTGTATTGATTAACATTAATCCATCCAATATTATGGGTCTGCACGTGAACATATAGCATCATTTCAGTAGTTTTATTACATATGTGACGATTTCAAATGGTGTTGTAAAATGATTATTCAGATCGAATTCTCTTTATTGTAACTTTTCACGATATGTCATGAACAGGTTTACAACCTTTGAAACTTGACTCATTTTGTATCCGGCTATTGTAATTTTATTGCTAAATTATTATTGTCACTGTCCTCTGTTTTATCTTTAGATAAAGGTATTACCTGTCTTTTACTTACATATTCTTTGAAATGAATTTCATAGTCGTCATCAAATATTCACACTCCTGGAAATCATACATACTAGGTACTACATAAGTGTGTTTCGGGATGATCAAAAGTATGGAATAAAACTCTGGCCAATCTACATAAAATTCTGTTTAGTTAATTAATTATCACAATAATGTAATGAATTATTGACTTGTGCATTTTTTTTGTTTAATAATTAACGTCTTACATTAACGTAAAACATAAGTAAGAAGTAACACACAACATATCATTTTTATACCACATTACCTATGTTTGAGAAATAAATTACTTAAACTTTACCCTTAACTTCAGGTCTTATTTCTGTTCGATTGATGTATAAAGATCACTATCAGATAAAATTTGATATTAAATTAAACGATAGAAGCTTTGATATATGTACATAAAAATCTTGGCATTACCTGTCTAACAAATAATAAAAAGGTCAAGTATCCATAATGTTGGCTTTCTGTTGTAACCTTTTGTTAAGAGATCAATGTCAACTAAGTTGAAGAAGTTGGTCTTACGTTACAGTTACAATTTATTTACAATACTAAATGAAAAAAATATTTTAGATTTTCCATTTTCGTAAAAAGTTTTAAGTTATGTAAATCTGTTAAACCTACATAAGATTGTTTCAACAGAGGTAGCAAATAATTTGAGTTCAGTGTGGACTCAAATTCAACAATTAATAATAAAATGTTTGCTAACAAATAAATTAAATGTTTTAAATTGAATGTTTTCTTTTCATTTTGTTTACATTCCAGCTACGTACATCAATTTTATATTATTATTATTATAAATTATTGTTATTATTATTTATTATTTTTATTTTATTTATTTTATGTTATTATTATTATTATACATTTTAGAAAATAACTCAAGGGTATAGTATCTTAAACTAGGTACTTTATCTATACTAATATTATAAAGAGGTAAAATTTATTTGTAAGTTTTTATGTAGGGGGTAATCTTCGGAACTAATGATCCAATTTTAAAAATTATGGCACTGGTGGAAAGCTACACTATTCCCGGATGACATAGGCTACTTTTTACCCCCGTATTCCCACGGGAGCGGGAAATACGCGGGTGAAACCGAGTGACGTCTGCTAGTCTGAAATAAAACACTGTGTAATCACCATTACAGAATATTGAAATTGTCTATGGAATATGTGATTAAAAAAACCACTCGTCCACTCCACTCAATCGTGAAAGAATAAATCTTCTCCGGTAGATCTATTAACACATTTAATGCATTTTCAATTACAGTATAAAAGTTATAAATTCCTGTTTGTTTTGGATTTATTACTTACGATAAAACGCTATCAGCACTCGCTACATTTTTATCAGTTTTAATACACACTCTTAAACTAGGATTTGATACATATCCGGTCTAAAATATCTTTACTTAACTTAAGTACATCTTTATGAATCTAACATGGACATAAATGACACTTCAATATTATAAGAGCTGCTGAACTGGTCGCTATTTTGACAACAGCCAACACTGCAACAAATATTGTATTCATCGTGATCACTCATTTATATCACAATGCATCACAATTACAGAGGTTAAAACTTCACTTGTCACCTGTCAGTGACGTCACAAACCCGAGCTAGGGATTTACGAAACACCAAGTGTGATTGTTGATGTGTCTCATGAATTATGTTGTGATGTAAGGTGCGAAGTTAGTCATTATAAAATTATCGAAACAGGAAAGAATTAAAATTATGAATTATTAATTTAATCACATTAGATGTGTTTACTGTTATAATGGCTAATAGAGATATAGATGAAGAAGATATCCTGCCACATCAAATATTTTTTTGTATTACGGCAGGAAAATGATAATAAATTGCAGATTTTGGGTGCTATTAATTTAATATTCTGTGATGTTTATTAGTTTGTAGATATTAAAGGTCTTCTGATTTATTAAACTCTTGTGTTGCTGGGGAGTTTAATGCACAACCAATATTTCGTTTTCTAACTACAACTCAAGAATATGGTGAAGCAAGGGAGTTCAGGCGGTCTACCTAAAAGTAATAACGTTTAAGGTTAAAATGCTGCTGATTCTCTGCCTAATATGAACAAAGGAACCAGTAAAGCTAGATGCAGAATATTATAGTACCTCCACAGTATTTTAAATTATCCAATGGCCTGTAAACAAGCTTTCAGCACTCTCACGTGTGCAGATGCCATTAGGAAGCTCGGGCCGTAAAGCAGAGAACGTTTACGAGCCGACACATATGTAGCACATGTCTACAAGTCTAACGAATTGCACAAAATGTGCAAATGGAAAGTCGAAGTCTCCTATAAATTAAGCATCGAACGATTTCCTAGACTCTCGGCGCCATTAGGGATGCATTACGGCCGAGTAGTTAGCATTCCACCTTCGAACACCTCATATTTATGAGTGCTTAGCCAAAATTATTGAGTCCTGAATCATACTCAACCTTGAGCAAAGTTGGGCATCGTAGTAATTTACTACTCAGATTTGAGCAATAATTTCGTACCCCCAATTCGTTTTAAGTAGTTTTAATTTGTGTATTTATTCAAAATTGTTGTTTTGTTATTTGATTTGAGTGGGAGGGTTTTGTTTAAAAGCAAAGATTTTAATGTTTGTTAAAGCTTTGATGTTCAAATGTTCTGTTGTTTTAATTTCTTTACGATGTTTCCTTGTAGCCTCAAATTAATTATATTGTTCAAAGCAGCGAAGGTCTCTAATTTTATTGATGTCGCATTTAGTATTGAAATAAAACGAACGTTTAGGAAAGTATTTTTAGGAACACGCCAGCCTGTTTACTATTACTTTGGTATTTTTTAGTTTTACTTTTAAGCGTTTTTGTGGAGTCTGTTGTATTTTTAAGGTCAAATTGTAGCTTAGATCCCACAACAAGTCAAATATTTAATTTCTTTAGATAATAATTTGTACCGTGTCTTTATGTTTGTACAAGACACGTGAGTCTTACGCCTTTTATGCCTCGTGTATTTTATCTGCATAATGTTTATATAACACTTTCTAGTTACACAGTAAAATGTGATCATTTACTCGACATACCTGATATCTTTTCAACGCTTTTCATAAAAAACTCGCAACAAAAAAACATGTATTTACTTTTACCTACGAAATGAATGACCTAGAGAACCAATGTTATCGACATAGCTCAAAGGATTAGCAAGCAGAAGTGGCAATAAGTCATATATCTCGCGAAGAACCGACTACCGCTATGGTAAACGTGCTCTTGGGTGGAGTGGTGTAGGACGTCCTGCGGCTAGGTGGGATATCGACCTGCGAGAGAATGCTGGATGCGGCAAGCTGAAGACAGGGTGCTTTGGTGCTCGTTAGGGGAGGCCTATGACCAGCAGTAGACTACTGTGGGCTGATGATGATGATGATGATGATAATGGCGTTATAACGAATAACTACACTTTTGTGTTAAACAGGAAAGGTTTGTTAACCTTCTCTGTTTTCTAATTCCCATGTGTGAGCACACATTTTCAATACATTTGGGTCTATCAGCACTTTTCTATATCATGTATTGAGCCCTTGGAACCAAAAGACGTTGTACTGTTAAATTGAAATAGTGTTGTAGGTATTCATATTTCTGCTGAACGATTGAGTTCGATTGCTGGGTCGTGGTCAGGCTTAGTATTTTCCTTTTTGGAAATCCTTAATAAAAAGTCCGGAGTCTGTATTTCTGCCTCATTTGGTGCGACTTAAACTTAATAGCAATGATTTATTAATACGTACATATCCAGAAACTCACGCCTTTTTCTAATGATTCCTACGTACTTCTTTTGCTTCGTTAACGTTTATATGATAATTATGTTTTCATACACACATGCCAGTTGCGAGTAGTATGCATCTAAGTTATTTATATAATATTTGTATTTTTTTATTTATTATATGGGAAATATTGTTATTTCATTCTAGGTTTCCACCTATCAATAAGTCGATTAGTATTCGACTTGTATTTGTCACAATCTCTTTTCTTTTTAATTTTGTCCTGTTAAAATAATTCGTTAATCATATCTTCGTTTGTTGTAATAATACCTATAACATTTAAGAATGTAGTGTAAGCGTTTAAAGTCCATCAGATATTACAAAACATTGTACCTCATTAATCAGTGAGTGATAATATTAGTTGAAATATGATTACAAAAATCTGAAAAATGTACCATGGATTAGTGTGTAATCTGTATGTAATTTGGAATTTCATTAACTATTATTGTATAAGGAAAAATTTAACTTTTAATGGTAGTGATAATACATTTAGTAGGTATCTTTGTATATTTTATGAGTGCTGGAAAACACATCCGTATAATGATTGCTATCAGTTGCGTCAAATTAGGTAATCAATATAACAATGTTTCTGAAAACATCTTTATTAGAATTCTGAAGCAAATAAACTATAACAATGTCTGTGATTCAAACCAGGGAAGATTTGTTAGGTTATTAAAGAACAATCAATGGCTACTTATTGGTTGCTTTTATTTCTGTTTTTTTTTTAGTTTGCTACTACAGGTATTCACGTCCCACTCACAGCTCAATAAAACTTGTGTTCATTGTCAATTCCGAATTAGTCTAAAATTCTTTAAATTTTGTTTTTTTCAAGATCTAGAAGATTATTAATCATATTACAATCACATTGGCTGATTTTTAGGTATTTTTCTGTAAATAAAAACATGCGACCAATGTTTTGATATTGTAGGTACCAATATAATGATACCAAGAGGCACACTTTTGTAAAGCTTTACGACCTGATACGCGATGCTATATTAAGGAACTATTACTCACACTTATCTATTTTGTGATGTTATAAACAAATTATTATCCTCCTCGGCCACACTATGAGACAAAAGTTAAATTTAGTTCTCGGAATTCATAACAAGAATATGACTAATAAAGATTACTCACTTGATAAATATATTACGATAATCTAGAATGAAGTTATGTATTATTTTATTGACCAAATTATCAATAAATCCATTTACTTGATTATTTTGTACATGAGCTGACTATTTGCTGAATTTGTACACTGTCATCGTGGTTATGTAAAACTTTGAACTGACGACGCAGGTATTGTGATTATATTTGTTATTTTATAAAAAAAAAAATATAAACTTAAAATAGCAGCATTTTCCGTCAAAAATTTCTCAGTAGAAAACCAAAAATTGTATGTGTAGTTTATGGCAATACAAGACTAACAGTAGTTAGCCTTTTATTGCCATAAACTACACATGAAAAAGATGATGATGTAGTAACATCATCATCTTTTTTATGACCACACTATTGAATTAGAAAACTCCTGTAAAAATAGTGATAAGTTTATAAATAAAACATTTTCCCTGGTACCCACATCTCTGTTTACCGCTTCGAAAATACAGGTGCGATGCTTTAAGGCATTCTTATTGAAATCTGTCCCTAACACTTTATAATACCTGTTCCGAAACAACTTGTAGTTATTTTTATTAGCCTGTAACCTCACCTTTAGCTGAATACCGGCCATACCAGTCCTTTGTAGTAAAGAATTTGTTTGTACACGTTACCTCACGGCTCATCAGGTTTAATAGCAACGTGAGAATTTTCTTTATCTTTTGTGTCGGTGAGAAAAGTTAAGTGCCATTTAGTACCTTTTCACACGCTTTCGTAAGCTTTTTGTTGAAAAAACAAATGTAAGAACCGTCGATTAATGCATCATGTTATTTTGTAGAATTCCAACTTACTGATCTAATGACACCGTTTTAATTTCTTAAAAAAGATTAAATACGTTGACAGTCATTTTATAAAAATACTCGATCCACTCCGATCTTGCACTGGTGTAATTATTTGATTCGACATTTTCTTTCATACCATTCGAATTGCCCACTTTTCTGGTGGATATTTAGGAAATTTCTGTCCGGACAATTACTAATATTTCCTTCAAAACAAATTGCTTTTCCTTTGATCAAGTTATTTGATTTAATTATTAATTAGCGTAATTTATTTGCACTAGAAATAAGAAAGTATTCAAAATTAAAATTACAATACGTTTTAACCAATGATATAATAAGTAAAAAGGTGTACATAGATTACTTAAACAACATTCGATCTTCAAAAACGGTACACTAACGCACGCACGCGTCCATTGGGGCGCGACGCCACACTGAGGTGAAGTGTGGCTAGTTAGCCACATTTTACACCACACCACACTGCCTACTCATCTTTTTTCCTCCACTATCAAGTCCATCCAAAGGTTGTCTGTAAGAGATCGCTTTTAGCGATAAGGCCGCCCATTGTATCACCGCTTGTAGCCCTTAAAATGATTATTTGTAAGTATTATTGGTGTACAATAAAGAGTATTCTATTCTATTCTATTCTATTTTTTTAACGTGTCACTTGCTGAGCGCGTACAACCTATCTACACTCTTTTACTTATAATGTCATTGGTTTTAACGTTCAAACTAAAGCATATCTGGATTCGATTGATTGTAATTTCGCGCGCAATTTATTTTCCGATTTTTTCTCCATTTTCACTCGTCTATTTTTTGTTTCGCAAATGGACAAACAGTGTGGGATGCCAGAAATAGAAAAGACGGACCGTTTTTGGGACAAATATCGCTTTGGAATGTCCGGGGTTCGGGACTTCGGACGAATACTAATATCGCGGAGTGATTTAGTGTGGTACGGATGTGAATGTGCGTCGAACTACAGGTCTGAACTCAAATGAATGCCAATTCGTCAGAAAAGAAGTTTTCACTCTTGGACTATGTTTTTTCCGGACACAAATCTGTCAACCTTTCTTCTGGAGTCTGCCTGGAATGTGTATTCTTTTAAACAGTTTGTACAATTCCTTCCTCCTTTCCATTCTCCTGATTTGGATCATTCTTCGTTTATTTTCTTTTACCTAAAGTGTTTATTAATTCTATTTTTTTAATTCTATTGTGGTGGCGGGTAAATCATCTGTAGGAAACTTGAATATATTTGTTTTGTGGGGCTTATTTTATAATTAAGTTACCCACTTTTTTTAATGATAAATAAATAAATAATAATAATAATAATTATAAAGCATTGATGAGGCAGGGGCCATAGTCCTTCCATAGTACTAGGTAACCAGTTCACCTTATCCACCCCTAACCTATAGCCCAATATATTTGTTGTTTTAGTCTACAATAGTCCTGCACTAGTCGTAGGTTTTCCTTGGGTGCATTTGCATAATGCATACAGGGAAAATCTGCGATTGGTGCCTCACTGCATTAAAAACGACAACGGGCCTCTGCGAGTTGGCTTAGGCTCCTCGTACGCCTTCCAAAGGTCCGGAACCCAAGGGTTCCGAGAAATATAAGCTCATAAAAATAATAATATCGTCTGAAATCGAGGGATAGTTTTCAAGCATAGTGATATCTCAAAGAAATGTATCAGCAACATTCAGCTGCTTTGCTATTTGAAAGGAAGCTGAATAAACCTACACATTTACGAGACATTAAAATTTGAGATATTCAAACTAGACAAGACATACGCAATGGTAAAAAATGGTAGATTTATAACATAATTATGTTGTGGTATATGGTGTATGGTAGTAGGTACATAAGTACTAGCACTTTCTTGTAAGAGAAGACGCCTCTAATCCAAAACAGGTGGACAGTTGATAGTAAACAAGGATGTTGTGTTTTATATCTTAAGTCTTAAGACTTGCGAAAGCGATTAAAGGATTCCAATACTTGTATTGCCAATACTAAATTGCTTTTGTTTCACCGCCTACTGATAAAATAGAGCACGGAAGTAGCATTTGCCAAAGTCCAACACTGCATAGTTATCAAGAATTTTGTCATCACCACCGGCCATAATTGTTTTGATTGGCACGTTTTTTAAGTGGAATTTTGACGTAATTATACGATTTTTTGACGTCATGTTTTTGTTGAATGATTAATTTGTATTATCTATTTTGACAAACACTTTAACGTCAAACAAGTGAAAGATTTTTAAAACTACTCCATGAGAAAAATAGTCAGGGATCACAATCGCTTTTTAAATCAAGAATATAATAGGTACCTATACCATGGTCTTTAGTCTGCAGATTATTGAATGAGATAGTATTTTGAGAAAGAAAACGCATAGATATGACTGGACAATAGTAAATAAATAATTAAATAAATATTCTGCAACTTTACACAAAACGCTATCTAGTCCCAAGCTAAGCAGGCAAGCCCTGCTTAGCTATGGGTATTATACAACTAATAAACATACTTAAATAATTCACATAATTATTGTAGATAAATCTGTGGCCCTGGTGAAAAAGGGTATAAGTCCAATTTTGTCGAAAATGAGTTAAGTGTACCAAAGTGATCAGAAAAAAATGCTCTATCGTTTGGTGAAGACAGATCTAAGCTATCTCTAAAAATAAGAAAGTTACTTTGTGTAAAAGGGTCCAACTGACACCAAAAAAAACTGTAAAAGTCGGTTTCAAGTACTTTTGTATTATTTTAAACGGAAAAATAAAAATAATTGTTCGTGTTTTTTAATCTAAATTAACATACATTACACACGTTTTCATTTGGTTGGTGTTTATCAATACAACAACACTTGGTCCTTAAAAATGGTTTAGTGAGTAATGATATTACTAGACATAGATCCGTTTTCACCAAAATAAAGGGAAAAAATAAAAAATAACTCGGTTGAGATCAGTATTCACATATGATATTGTGAAATTGATAAATATAATTTGATACAATTATAAGTATATCCTACGAATTGCTTTCATTTTATGTGAGTACGGATATAACTAGTCGACGCGGGGAATGGTGCGGGTGGGTGGAGAGTGCATACGCGCCCGCGTCTCTTCAATCGCTCGCGCACTGGTCTGAGCGGAGCCTGTGTCGACGCGCTGCAGAAACATCGAAAATTACGCGAGTAAGTTAGATCCTATTACACCTATTTTTGTAACTTATTTCGAAGTTGATTGTATGCTATAATAGGTTTTAGTCTAATCGTACCTTTTTACACCTACTAACTACAAACAATAATGTGCTATGGAACATAACTCTCTTGCATTTCTTATTCAATGATGTTTGTTTTAGCTATACAATACGTATCTATTACTTAAAAACGAATTAGACACTAATTATATTCCAACTACATTGATTTTAGTCGAGTCAAGATATTGAAAGTTTATAAAGTTGGTTACTTACTGTTCAGTTTGATGTACGATTAGGTATAGTTATTAAATGCTTACGTACCTACGTAACTTGAAAATGGACTTTCACAATTTTGTTCTAATTAGAATCTTAAACCCAGATACTTTGTAATACTTTTTAATTATTGTCTAAAACTTAACATTTAATCATAACAAAAACTTAAAATAAATAAATAACTAAAACTAACAATTAATAACTACAAAGCGTCGAAAAAAAATTCTGCATCGCTGCCAGCTGGTAAAGTGCCCAAAAGACTGGCGGCATTGCCACGTTGAATGGCAATGCTTAGCCTCTGGCCAAAGTAGAGGCCAGCCCTTGGGTCACGGGAAGCGTCAACTAAACGTTTGCAGATGTCTTTGTAAAGAAGACGAGCACTCGGACCCCACGACCCAAGAGTTTCAACCCCAAACGGCTCGAAAGTATAACTACCAACAAGGTTGCTATATTTCCGCCGCTTGAGGTTCTCAGCAGCCGCAGCAGCAGCGCCAGCACAGCATGTCGACCCAGGAAGATGGGATGGCGCAAGAGTATCGACACAAGTAGCGTCCCATACTAAAGGCCTACCCATCTTCCAAGGGAATAAAGACATACCGTCCGGTCTTTTGCCATCGTCGCGTGCCAAGCCATTGGGTTCTAAAATAGCTGGAACGCCGACGGAAACAGAGCACGTCGGATGATGTCATTAATGTGTGCATGCCGTGCTATGCGACCCGCACTACGGCTGCATGATAAACCGTGATGTCCGAGGCTGTTGACAACTTCCCCACAGTGACAGCGATGAGGAGAAACACATGTAGCTCCTAGACGAAGGGAAACAGCGAGGCGGAAAGTAGTGTCATCGAAAAGAGTGCCTATGTTCGACGACGGTAGTGCAAGAAGCCATAGTCCCGACTCCCATTCACCCACAGCGAGTAGGCGCGCACGCTCAGTAGCAGTGGTAGAAGAGTCAAGGTAGGTACTTCTGCACCGCTCTGCAGAGTGGCTCATCCCACCGACTCTGGGAAAATGGGTTTTTGGGAAGTTCTGAATTCGGGCAAGCGAGTTTCCAGGCATCCATAGCCTCGGTGAAGTAGGTACGGAACATCAAAATCAACCAGTGTGGTAGCTAAAATATTCCTGATTAATTTTAATTTTAATTAATCTTTGTAATACTTAATTCTGCCTTTTATTTTTTCTTGTAGGTATATTATGTACTCTTATGACATAAAAACCATGCAATCTGAAGATTTAAAGAACATACCTACCTAATCTTCAGATTGCTTGGTTTTTATTTGGCTAAAGTTTTCATTTTTGATATAAAGTTATTATTGTTCGTAACGTATACATAGTTTAGTAACATAACATGCATTTTTTTTCTGTTTCGTTTACCTGGAAGCCTACACATTTAAGATGCCTGTTTTATTTACCGTAACTTCCTACTAAGTTTCCCTGTGGAAATCTCTACGGTACTAATTGTAATTATTAGTTTCTGTTCAAAATTACTTAAATGAATTATTTCCTTTTTAGAATGGCTGGTAGAGGGCGAATTAACCGCATGATTGGTTTTGTTTATAAAGAGCTGGAAATGATGGATGAAGTGGATTGTCTTATTGAAGAAAATTGTGTGAAAGACCCTTTTTATTTCTTTACTAAAAGTTACTTAAATATTTTCAGGAAAATATTTTTTTACTTGTACTCAATTTGTGATTTTTGTGCAGATTAAGATGTGAGTTTCTCTTAAAATTGTATTTGTGTTTTCAAATTATGCAAGAAACTATATAACATTTTTTTCTAGTAAAAATTGTATTATAAACATTTTTTGTTCTATTTTTATTTAAATAATGGATATAAGTTGCATAAAATAGTTCGTACAAGTCATAATGTACCCTACACCACGTATAACATCTTTGTGAAAAAGGCGATAAGATATTTTTTTTTGAGAATTTTCACATTTTGTTAACGTTGAATTACAGATCATAGTAAAACGCATGTTTTTCATGTAGTAAAGTATTAAGCTTTCTTTGCAGTTCTTGGTCATCATAAAAAACATTCCAAATGCGTATCCCTTTTCACTTGTTTGAATTATCATTTAATTTAAGGGAGAAGGGGTATAACTTACTTTATACCCTCAAGGAATTCATTTTACGGTTAGTATAAGTCACTATCTTAAAAACTATTAACTTTACATAAAAAATAACTCAATAATAATGAAGAGCATAAATCGTTTACCTATAAAAAATATCACATGTATTTCATTTAGAAGCGGTTTAAATGTCACACGAGGTCGAACACGCAATTTGAAGCGCCCGGAGTGTTTTTTGGCTCTCCTGTAAAGTTGCATTTTTGGACTTAGATCCTTTTTCACTAGGGCCACAGAAATATAACACTAAATTCACCCACTAGAAACACCCAGACAGAGAAGAAATGATCCTGCTCATCACACAAATAATTGTCCTAGGTGAGAATCGAACACACGACCTCCGGAATAGCAGTCAGGGCCACTAACTACTAGACCAACAGGCCAGTGGACAAGTCAATGTACAGACGCCAGCACATCAACCTACCCCAATGTGTCAAATGTCTTTGATAGGTTTTCAACTTTATTCTAAACATGATAAGGTTCGTGTTCAATTGGGAAAATTTTACAGTTTGGGGTAGATTGATGTGCTGGCGTCTGTACATTAGACCGTAGTTCAAATTAGAATTTAATTTGAGTCACACGATTTAGAAATCGTGTGGCTTAAATAAAATTCTGAGTTGAGCTATATTAGTCCAAACATACCTGAGAGATATTTTTAAACACTGTAACACGAAATTTTTGTTTTTTTTTTTTTTTTATACCACGACGGTGGCAAACAAGCTTACGGCCCACCTGCTGGTAAGCGGTTACCGTAGCCTATGGACACTTGCAACACCAGAGGCGCCACACGCGCGTTGCCGACCCTTTAAAAACCTATTTACTCCCCTTTTGAAGTTAGTAGTTAATAATTATAATTCCTTGAAAATACGGTAAGAATTCAAGCATGAATATAATGTAACACACCTGTGTACCGTTTATAAGCAACAGCTAGAGAAATAATAGAGTTAAACAACTTTACGTCAAGTTCAGGAACTAAGCCAGTAGGTGCATACCAAGTTGACAAGTCGTCTGTCTGTGCATAGACCTCGTTTGTGAGCACATGAGACTGTAGCTTAGTTGCGTTAGTATCAAGACTACATAAGTCCCTTCTTGAAACTAACTGGGCTATATATAATCAGACAAAGTCCTAACTTTGTCTGAGCTTCTTGTGTTATTTGGAAATGTGTGACGGAGAAGGGATTGGCTTGACTGAAGCCACAATCTGACTAGTTTACTTTAGAGTGCAGTTTATCCAGTACTGATATACCTACAATAATCTAAGTTTTTTTTTAAATAACCTGTTTTGAAGTTGTTTTTCGTACTTGAGTAATAGGTTTCGGTTCTTCGTAAGTGTATTTAACACATTTATTTTAAAACAATTACTACTGGAACAACGGCTGCCAATTTGTTTTAATTTGATACTTGAATGCTGGTTAAGTTGATTGAAATGCAGACTTTTTGTGTACTAAAAATAATTATTATTAAATAACTAAGAACTTAAAACATATTCTAAGTAGAACCAACAAAAAAAGTAAAATATGCCGCCAATAAATTTCTTATAGGTACGTAACTACACACATCAAAAGTGTCTAGGGATCAACATATATTTTTGCAATAACTTTTCTCCTGATTGATATTAATTAAAATTTTCTTTAAGGATTCATCAAATAAAGTGTTTTCGTTTGTCACAGTAACGATAAACCAAGTCACCTTTGCATTAATAAAGAAATTTGCCATTTTCCTAATAAAGGGATTTTTGACATTTAAACCACTAACATTAAAGTTCGAAAAAAAGACTGAAATAACAGTTTTCTTTAAAATTTTATTGGGTAACTTAAACAATTAATAATCCGTGTTTCTACCGCGAACACTAACAACACAAGAACATCGGTTTGGCATACTCAAAATGAGTTCATCCAAATCACGCTGTGGAATGGCCGCCCATGTTCGTTGCAACAACGAAAAATGGTCTTCTTGCGACTCGATACCCTCCATATTCGGCAGAGCTCTTCTCTGTAGCATATCCCATGCATGCTCAATCGGGTTCAAGTCTGGCGACTGAGCAGGCCAGGGCAGGACATTGATGTTAGCTGCGGCGAGAGTCTGTCTTACAACTCTTGCGGTGTGCGGTCGTGCATTATCATGCATTAACTGAAATAAGGGACCGATTTGCACTTGTAGAGGAACGATGACGTCTGATACAATCGTCTCAGCATAAATTTGAGCGTTGAGGTTGCCTCTGATCCAAATCAACTCAGTTCTTCCGCCGATCCAAATACCCGCCCATACCATGATGGTTCCACCACTATAAGGATGGACTTCCTGGCAGGATTTTAATCGCTGTTGGCGTCCAGGGGTTCTCCAGTGTCGTATACGTCTTGTATCCGGTCTCATACCAAAACGAGACTCATCAGAAAAGCACACGAAACGCCATTGTTCTTCTGCCCAATTTCTGTGTTCAAGAGCCCATTGATATCGAATCCTACGATTGTGCATTGCTATAGGTGGTACCCGTAGCGGTCTTCGGGAATGAAGGTTCACTTCATGCAAGCGGTTTCTGACTGCTTGGTCGCTAATTAAGTTCCCTGAAGAGTGATGAAGCCTCACGAGTTGTAAGACAGACTCTCGCCGCAGCTAACATCAATGTCCTGCCCTGGCCTGCTCAGTCGCCAGACTTGAACCCGATTGAGCATGCATGGGATATGCTACAGAGAAGGGCTCTGCCGAATATGGAGGGTATCCAGTCGCAAGAAGACCTTTTTTTGTTGTTGCAACGAACATGGGCGGCCATTCCACAGCGTGATTTGGATGAACTCATTTTGAGTATGCCAAACCGATGTTCTTGTGTTGTTAGTGTTCGCGGTAGAAACACGGATTATTAATTGTTTAAGTTACCCAATAAAATTTTAAAGAAAACTGTTATTTCAGTCTTTTTTTCGAACTTTAATGTTAGTGGTTCAAATGTCAAAAGTCCCTTTATTAGGAAAATGGCAAATTTCTTTATTAATGCAAAGGTGACTTGGTTTATCGTTACTGTGACAAACGAAAACACTTTATTTGATGAATCCTTAAAGAAAACTTTAATTAATATCAATCAGGAGAAAAGTTATTGCAAAAACATATGTTGATCCCTAGACACTTTTGATGTGTGTACTTACTGCAATCGACACTAATTGTCAAGAACTAAAGCAACAACGGTTTTCAGCACGTTTTCGATCAATCAGTATTTGATCACACTTTAACCGATTAGATTAAATAAGTGTGTAGGTACAGTCTAGAGATAAGTTTCGCTTGCCATGTTTAAAAATATTTTTTAATCAGTCACGTAATAGTAATTTAAAGGAAAATTATACACTTAATACTGAAAAGATGTATTTTTTGCAGGATATTACGTCAACAGGTTTTAACTCGTAGGAAACGAAGAATCGGCAAAGACCAATCCAAGCTCATCTACTAAGTATTACGTACCTTAGAATGAAACATTTGTTTGGTAATGGGTTTTAGATGATTATCAAAATAATCTGTAATTTAGAGACATCTGACACCATCTAGACGTACTGCAGTTTATCACCCATACCTTGTAGATGTTCCACATATTCGCACAAACCGCTTTGCTACATCCTTTATTATACGCACAGCCAAGGAGTGGAATTCCATGCCTGCATCTGTGTTCCCTTGTTCAAATGATTCCAATATGTTTCAGTCGCGAGATAATAGGCTTCTTTTGGGTAAGCTCTATCCATCGTTGACATCATCTCTGTCCCCAGGATAGGATCGAAGTCAAGAGAAACCCCATTGAATATTTGTTTAGTATTATTCAAATTTTATCAATATTTATTAATAAGAAGAAAAAGAAAGACGAGAAGACGGGGTCGCGGCAGACCACGAAAGAGATGGCGGGACAAACTAGACAAGTTTCTAAAAAACTGGAAATATTAAGCGCGAAATCATGAAAAGTAGAAGGAGTGGAGAAAGGCCTTTGCTCAAGAGTAGGACAGCACAGGCTAACAATTTTTTTAAAATAAATTTTAATATGTAAGTTCATTTGTGTTGTCTGTTATTACCATCCAACATAGACAACATACAGTAGTAATTACGTAGATAAGATAGACATCTAAAATCAAAGCTAAAAAAGAAAAAAGTAAAATCCTTGCCTTCGATCTGGAACGTAACATAGGAGAAAAATGAGGATTGGTAGTTTAAACCACAAAGAAACGGAAAATCTTGAAAAGAAAATAGTGAGACAGCAAAGATCGAGAAGTAAATGAAAAGCTAAGCCAACGTTTACTCAAGAAAATGGTTTTAAAGAAACATAAATTTCACTCAGGTTCATTATACTTAACCTTAAAACATTGCCTTGCACAGGAAAAGCTATATAATGTTAATCAAAAACAAACAAAGAACATACATACACCTTATAGGTGAGGTTCTTCAGAAAGGTCAGGTTATCAGGTTAAGAAAAAAAAACAATTTTATTTATAACATTTATGATTCATCTTACACCACACTAAATTATATCTTCACTTAATTATATCACAATGCAACAGACAAAAAGGCAGCCAGTTCTAAAAATAAACCAAATAATAAAGTTGATTCAAACCGTTATCAACCTTGGTGTAATAACAATAAGTATTTAATCGCACTGATAACTGTTAAGCTGTTAGTGATTCAGAAGTGATTCATGAAGCATTTCTATGTCTTAGTATTAATTTATTGTCACGATCACCGATGATGTGCGTGATACGATGTCTCAATCTAGTTTCTACTGGCTAAAAATGTAATAAGGGAATACCAATCAAGTTATACCTGGTTTATCTCCGTTTTTTAAACACTAAGTACTAAATTGCTTTATTACAGGAAATATTAATCTTAAGCTGGAAAACCGCTTGGTAACAATGAAGGAAAAACTTTTTAACAAAAAACTACAAACGACTTCACAAAAAAATCAAAAAGGTGTAAAATAACTCTAGTTTCGGAAGTCTGTGGCCAATAATGAATAGAATAGAATAGAATAGAATAGAATTTATTTTTTCATTTTAGATACAGTACACCAGTAGTAAACTTTAAAATTAGCTATAACTAAGGTACTTACATAGTTTCTAAGTTCTTAATGTACACTCACTAAGTTAATACGGCACACTTTCACAAAATAAGTACCTACTTACAGTAAGATCAAAAATCATTGTCTAAATGACGATTATTAGGTAAAGCAAAATGCCATTATAACTATGTAAATAAACGTACATTACTAATAGCATAAAACGATTGATAATGTCCATTGACGGTATACATAAATAAAGTTCTTTACCTTCCGCGCTAGTTAAAACTGTGTTACGGCAAGGTAAGATTCTCGTTCGATGATTAATTTTCAATCGTATCATAATAAACGTAAGACACATTTTCGCTAATAGTTTTTTCTTACAAAAAGAAATAGACGTCGATGACGAGTAACAAGTTTAACGTAAACAAGTAGTATAAGCAAAATAACTAGACAAGCATGATGCGTAAAAATAAAAACGAATTTTAGATTTAAATGTAGGAAATGTAGATATAATTAAGTAATGAAACGTACATTTTGGGTATGTGTGTTGTGTGTTTTACTTATATATCAATATATATTAAACGAATGTATACATATACAATATATTAATCATTATAACTTGGATAAAATTTAGATTATACATTTCCACTATTGAGCATATACATACATATACTTATACAGAGTACAAAATAAATAATAGTATAATCTTATATACATACATTTACGAATTTTTCAGTCTGTTCGTAGTCCAATTTACGCAGAAACTCATCCAGTGCCTTTCTACAAACATAACTATTCATATCTTTCAGGGGTTTTATTTTGCTGACACGATTATACAATAACGGAGCCAGGAAAAAAGAGAAACTCTGGGCAAATGTTGTTTTACATGCTGGGACAACGTAAACATCATGTGATCTTCTGGTAGATTTTTCAGACGGTTTTTCACGGATATGCTGTTTTAAAACTATATTTTGTATAAAAAGTTGACGAACGTTTAGGACTTCGAATTCTTTGTATAGTGCAGTCGTTGGATATCTAAAACCTTTGAAATTAATAACTTTCAGAATACATCGGTGTACCCTTTCTATTTTTATGATATTACTTTTCTTAGCACCACCCCAAACAGAGATGCCGTAAGAAAGTATTGATCTACACAGCGTGAAATAAACAGTTCTATTAGTGGTTTTATCTTTCAAATTTCTTACTTTTTTAAAAATTGGGATAAGTTTGCGTATTCGAGATTTTAGATTACTAAAATGCTGTTTCCAATTTAAGTTTCTGTCGATTTCGATGCCAAGATATTTAGTACTATTGGTTGAAGATAACGATGAACAATCGCAATTATTAATATTCGCACAATTCGAACAATGAGCTTTCAAGGTGAAATCTGAGGTAGGTTGTGAATTATTTTTTATACTAAAAGTTATATATTTTGTTTTTAAAAGATTTAAGGTAAGTAGGTTGTAATCAAGCCATTTAATTATCTTTTGAAGTCCATGCTCAGCTGACAATTTGACGCCGTCCCATGTAGACTGTTGGAATAAAATTACTGTATCATCAGCGAAAGTAGTCACCTTAGCGTCAGCTATTTCAATATTACAAAGACTATTAACATAATCAATGAATGAAACAAAACCACCGAAGTCAGACTTATGTTAATCGTTGTTGTTGTTGTTGTTGTCGTTGTTGTTGTTGTTGTTTGTTGTTGATCTAGAGTTATGTTACACTTGTTAGTGCTTTTTTTATGAAATCGGTTGTATTCTTCGTAAAATTTTATTATAATTAATTAAACTACTAAACCGATTGTAATAAAGTTTTATTACAATCGGTTCAAAATCAATCGGTCGGTTCAATCGGTTTCAATCAGTTGGGATGGTTTTATTTATTCCTCAGACATCAAAAGGTCCACACTGACAAGAAACAAAAATGAAGAAAAATGATGTAAATAAAAATCTTAAAAATAATAGCAAAGTGTAATAGCACAATAGTAATAGCTGTGTTTGCTGTTCCAAATATATTTTGCAACAGCTAATCTCCTTGCGTTTGATTCTAGATCTAGTGAGAGAGATACAACTGTTTGAAAATATATTTAAATCTGTATTCCTTGAAAGCGGAGGTGCATGTATAGTACAGACGCCAGCACATCAACCTACTAAAAACTGTCAAATTTTCCCAATTGAACATGAACCTTATTGTGTTTAGAATAAAGTTGAACACCTATCAAATAAATTTGACACATTGGAGTAGGTTGATGTGCTGGCGTCTGTAAATTCACATTTCACGTACAGTCTATCACTACAATCTGTCGAATTTCTTTAATAGTTTTTCAACAAAGGTGATTGAGGGAATTCGACAGTTTCGGGTAGGTTGATGTGCGGGCGTCTGTACATTTAATTCCCAAACCGCGGGTACAAAGCCAGCTTCTGAGTACTGAGAAATGATACCCAATATCTTTAACCAACTCTGAAACCAAAACCAATAATAGCTCATGCTTCGAAATAGCCCTTGCTACAACAAGATCAACGGAGCAATACTACTGTTTTTGAAAAAAGTTAAAGGATTACTGTATTCTTTAAGTCTAGAATTTTGCCCGTTTGATGGCAATAGGCTCGCCCCATATTCCACGGGATTTAGGGCTCTCACACATATTTGCGAATTAGCAACGCATCGCAAATAGCTGCGATGTATAATCACCTGAACCAAAGCTTTAGCGGACCATACTTCGCGGCTATTTGCGATGCGTTGCGAATTGTAAGCAGAATCACCTACAATAATTACTTTCTCTTTTGTGTTGAATTGATCAGGCAATTTGGTAGATAATTCTATTTTTAAACAAATCAGGTGTGAATCGATTAAACTCTGATTATATCGATTAAATGTGTGATTCATAGTGTGTCGTAAACGGTAAACGACATCTAAGAGTCATTTCTTATCAAATTGTTTCCTTTCACCTGAACTGTGAACCCTAATAAGCTTTCATCGCGTTCAAGTCAGGCAGTTCATTAACTTTTTCTCTTTTAAGACACCGATTTCCAGTCCAACTTTTTTGTAATCAGTGTTAGATTGACGGATTTGTGTTAGCTTTCTACTTCTATTGCAGTTTCAGGTGGTATCATCAAAATTACTACCATTGATGCATTTTTTGTTGGGGTTATTTTATAACTGGATTAGGATTTAGAAGAAAGCCAAAGTAGTAGTGGATCTGGAAAATGTTTAATGACGTTTAAAGGTAAATCTTGATAATAAATTACTTGTTGAAGTGAAATTTCTGTATGAGAAAAGATCTCTTCTCTATCTTATTGGGGGTGGCCCAATAACAGGTATGTATTTTGTTTGTTGACGTAGCAATGATTTTACAAAACTTGTGAATTTGTCAAACATATGAATAATTATCGAATTCCTAATCCCTGAATTTCTCACAAACTGATTGCAGTGGCAAATATTATCCGACGACAATACACACTAGCTCAGCTATCAACACACAAATGTACAGTAAATTAGCCAGATTAGCGGCTTATCTATCGTCCAGCAATCTTTAAAAACATTATCGATTTTAATATAAATGTATTCGTATGTCATTGCTACCAATATTAGTCGTTAATACTCGAAGAGAAGCAGTCGCGATGGGTGCTCAAATATATTATTTTTTAATTGGAATAGTTCTAAACGGAGTGTATGGTCATGGTAGACTAAAAGAAGACATTGCTGTGAACTTTAGGAGTGCGTTTGACCAGGATTTGTACGAGAATGTGCTCGACTCACAACAGTGTGAAGCTCAGCTTTTGTATTTAGCAAATGAAGAATTTCAACGTGACAACTTGGGGAACTTGTGTAAGTTTAATCAACATAGCATTTATAACACTCAAAAATAATGAAGTTTTGTATGGGTAAAATATTTTTTAAATCGGTTCAGTAGATTCAGAAATCACCCTCTACAACGTGTCAAACTTTACTTCTTTAGGAGTATAGAATATTTTTTTTATTTTCTGTTAAACGGCAGAAATTAAAAAATATTCTATACTCCTAAAGAGATAAAGTTTCTCTTAATCTTCTACTGTGATGTGGAAGCTCTGTAAAAAAGTAATAATATAGTTTTCTCCTAAAAGTTGAAACAAAATTGTAATCTTGCGCAAACCTACTGGAAGTTGTAAATTGATTCTAGCTATGATATAAGGCTAAGGCTAAGACTAATGATATAATATATCAACACAATAACATGAAAGTGACTATAAAGATTTGCTTGTTTTTTTCAATGACAGAAAAAATGGAAAATATTCCCTTGACTTGTAAGAAATTAAAACTTTAGTTCTTAGATAATTAATTAAGATCCCACTGTAACTTTAGATGAAAATTCCAGTTATCAGTTTGTAGCTCTATAATGCGTTTAATTTTCTCTAATCTCACAATTTCTGTTAAGGTTTCATTGGCCTTCTTATGTCGATCAAGGTTAATAATCATAAAAATGCGCGTCGCTATTTATTGACAACAATACATGTTAACATTTCCTAAAAAATATTCGGACGAATGTCTTTTTTTATGAAAAGACAAAATATGATTATACAGTAATAATGATAGTTAATGATTGGGATGTAGACTACACATTCATACACATCACGTACATTAAATTGTGAGGTAAACTAGTTAATTCAACTTTGTATACGTAGTCGATTGTAATCATTTGTAGATACTTAGGCTATTTAATAAATTTTAGAAGTTGAAGGACATTCCATCATACGCAGTTTAGTCATTTACAAAAATAGAGTAAAAGAATAAAGTGATTAGGAATTATAATGATAACAATAATCCAACACAACTGTTTATCTACAATGCAATGTGTTTACATTTCAACCGAATCAGGTGATTTTATAAGACTGTTTTGCTAAAATGATAATAACAGCGAACCTCATAAAACAAAATGTTTTGTAATAGTAATTTATTACACGCATGTTGTATTAGTCTGTCGCGCGTTTTATTAGTATTTCCTGTCGATTAGATATTATTGCAATCAATGCGATAATTTTCTTCACAAACACTTTATTTTTACTAAAGGATTAAAAACACATTGTAATAGTCTCAATATTATATCCTTTATTAGTTCTCTCATTGCTACATTTCTGTTTAACCTTCTACTTAGCTAAACAGTAAAATTCCTGTGTAAAAAGAAATCTCTTTTTATTTGTCAAACAACTAAAGAAAATCGTACTATCGTCAAACTGGACCTAGACACTTATACTTGAATATCTGCTCACGGCAATTATGTCTACTAACGTTTACTATGGTTGTTCTAATTGGCAGAAATAATCAAGTGACTTCCAAACCATTAAATCAGTCAAGCCCGCATGCCTCGCGGGATTCAGTTTTGTTTATCCAGGGTTTTATTTGAGCCAGTCAAATAACCTTCCACATGTCACTCGGAACATATTAGTAACACACTTACAGTTTAATAAACACGTGTTTTTCAAAAAAGCACGTGCGTGATTTCGCTAATGTGTTTTTCCAATAATCACTGTAGAGATTAATTTGACTTATCACCGATTAACTCGAGTGATTCATTTGTGTTAAGGAAATAGTTAACAATCTGCGCGACACCGTCGTGAGTAGTTGAAAATTTAGGAAATCACGATTTTATAACCTTTGAGCGGTGATAAGTATGATTAAAAGATAATAGAAAAACATAGAAAATGTTCTTTTTGCGATAATGTATCACGACCCGGATTCAATAACATGCTAAGAATAAATGTTAGTACTACTTAAGACAAACTAAAACATTCAATACAATATGAACAATATCCAATAAAATGTGGATCTATAAAGATTTCTTGATAAAACTACATTCACGAAAATTACTGTCTCTGCAGCATGTACTCGTAACGTCCTTTGTTTGAACACCTACTTACACTTCACGCAATAAAGTTAACAGTAATAACATAAAGGCTCAATGTACTAACTGTTGGTACTTAATTACATAACTTAACTTACTCGTAGTTGTACAGTAACATAGTTCGGTACTCTCAATCATGTGTGGAGTGCTGATGGTCGCGTTAATGGCCTAACTTTACTTCAATTTAGTTTGGTAGTTAGATCAGGAACGCACAACATTTAGCTTCCCGAAACATCAGGGTTCTGATAGCTAAGCGAGCTAAACGAGTTTCTTGACAGTTACACACTACAAGCACTCTCTTCAAAACGATCGAAGTCAAAACTGTCCTCACTGCGTAATTTTTCAACTTTGCGACTGCAATATGGAAAGTTTTGTTAATAAGAATCAGCTGTAGCCGACCAGAGTTCTATTTTGACCAGTACGTATAGCAATTTTTCCGTGTTAAACTGGCGCAGTCTGGTTAGACTAACACATCAGAGGATCAGCATAATAATTTTCTTAACGATATACATATTGTTTCAGTTATCGACGCCAGTGGCAAAATTCCAAGTGGAATCAACACAGGAAACATTAATGACCTAGGAGACTATCACCAATGCCTTGGGATAAATACGGTTGCAAATGATATGCAGTTTCAGGGAAAATACTGCACGATCAGGGTTCCTGTAGAGCAAAACCCTTTTATACCTGACGAGATTCCTACATGGCCAACGGATTGGCCAACTTTGCCGTCGACGCTGCCAACTTTACCGACAAACATTCCAACATTTCCGACTGCAGCACCGACTGGAGAGACTGTACCAAAATATGAGCATACTACAGAGTGGATAAGAAACTGGGCCCAACCGAAACCAAATTATGTGCTTGACACAAAAACTGCTAAAACCATGGAAAGGTTTAGTAGTCTGCAGGCTTACGTTTTTGGAATTACTGGAATGGGAGAGCCTATCGAATCGAGGTAAGGTTCATACAATAACTTTTTTTGCATTGATACTTACTGAGTATAAAAAATATATGTAGCCTTTTAACATAACCAAAGCATAAGCTGTTTATGTTTTATATGAAAAAAGAAACAGCTGTTCTTTTTATTTTTAATTATGACGATAACAAGTATAATAAGTACTTATACTTTTTAAACATTTATTGGTAGATTAATTAGGCTTATGTACCTAAATCTTTCGAGTACACTGCTGTTGTTCTATGCAAGTCAGATCCTGGCAATGAGCTGGTATTTAAAAGATTATGATAAAAGGCTAGAGTAGATATACATGTAGAATTTGTTAAAAAATAGAACAAAACAATGATAATTGAATGCGTCCATTGTTGGTTGGTATTCCATTGAATTAATAATTAATATAAGATTAGGATTAATAAGATTAGGATTGGGCTTTATTTTGTGTCTGTTAATAACGAAATTAAATTAGATGATCGGAAGTAATTTAAGCCAACACTAAATAAATAAATAAAATACACTAGGTAGTTTAACGTTCAACGTTTTCTTAATGCTAAGGTCAAGGAGCAATTGTAACAGATACTCCATTATTTTATACTTTATCTGACATCTAATTCCTAGTTTATATTGTTTGAAAAATATGTACGAACTAAATTGAATTCCTTCTTTTTTAGTTGCTTTTGTTACTTTATTCATATTTTATTTACTTTTCCAACAGAATTTTCCCAGTGCTGATTACGGCTAGCAAGCACGCTATGATTGCTGTATGCATCCCTCATGTGTGTACGCCAACAGAAGCAGTGGACTTCATTCAATCCAGAATTTCTTTCCTCAACTTCACTTTCAATGAGTATTACTGTCGATTGCCTGATGACAAACCGCTTTCTGGTGCTGATTATGCTGCAATGTAAGTTTAAATCATTTACTTTAATAATTAATACGTACTGCTAATTTAATAGTATTAAATAAGTGATACCTACTTCTCCTGTACTACATACTTCTCCTATTTTTTCTGTTCACTATATTCGTTTATTTCTCACTTTCAGTGTAATCTTTTCCTTCATTGGTCTACTACTCATCATAAGCACGAGTTTTGATCTCATTCAAACCTTCTTATTCAAACGAGGTGAGTTTAATGAATTTTATTTTTTAAATAACAGATAATATTTAACAAAACCCAAAGATTCAATAGCACAATATTTACAACAATGCTGACATTTAATGCAATAATTTGCAATACGCAGTTGTTTCACAAAATACACATGAACGATAACAATACCCGTGTTCTTCAATACAATATCAACGTGACCTGATATACGTATACATCTTAACACAAGCTGTAACTGATATCTGTTAGAACACTTTTTATATTTATGGTACAAAAAATTAAATAAAATTTATTCATTCTTTTCTAACTTTGGATCGCAACTTTATGTAACAATATTGATCCACAGATTCATCCAAGGTGAACAGCCTGTATGTCAGCTTTTCGATCTACACCAACACTCGTCGGTTCCTGTCCTTTAAGTCTGCTCCTGGCGCCCTCGAGTGCGTGGACGGCATCAGAGCTATCTCCATGTTGTGGGTCGTTGTAGGACACACCTACTCCATGACTTTGCTTGCCTTCATACACAATCTTTCCGACACTTTGGATGTAAGTTTCCGCTTCTATGTACTAAACTTTACTCAGTCTTTCTATTTAGTTTCTCAAACCAACAATATTATGAGGATTTGCTTTGTTTTAAGTAAATAAATAAACCAACACATTCGATGTTTTAAATTCTACAAGTAATTGTGATTTAATAGGTAATTTTTTTGTTACAGTGGATTACTAGTTTCTCAGCTACGTGGATCAATTCAGCCCCGATCACAGTCGACACCTTTTTCATGCTCAGTGGTATACTAGCAGTGTATACCGTTATTGGAAAGATCTCGAGAAGTGAGTACATTGTTTTGTTTTTGATGTTTTTATACGAATTTATTCTGAGTAAAGCTATTTTAACTTGTAGAAAATAACATTATTTTGATCAAGTTACGATGTTATATAAGGAATTAGCAATCAGTCATAGTTTCAAGGAATCATATTTAAAAAAAACGTTAAATAGATGAAACTAATAATTTTATAAGTTTCAAGCTCATCTAGACATAATTAGGATTATGACACCTAACTAGCTACTAACATCAGGACTATTTTATGCGATGTCAAAGACCGAGACTGATATTTTTTTTTCTTTTCAGCGCGATTCATCAAGACTATCCACTTGTTTTACTTAAACCGTTTACTTCGAATGTTCCCACTTCTGGCGGCTATGGTTCTACTCCAGGCTTCTGCATTTAATCACGTCACTGACGGACCATACTGGCTTAACCAGGCTCAAGCTGCTGAAAACTGCAGAAATTACTGGTGGGCGGCGCTACTGCACGTTCAAAACTATGTGAACCCTTTGAGAATTGTGAGTAGCAATAATTTTATTCTTTAATTTAAAGTTGTGAATATTATCTTCTTCTGATGTAACCACGTACAAACTAATGTTATTTGGTCTAGTTTTCTATTAGACTTCATCCTGGTTGCTTTCCGTCTATACGTTTATGTTCAAATCAAACGTTTATTTTATTTTCAGTGTCTTGCCCAAACCTGGTATCTGTCAGTTGACATGCAGCTGTACATCGTCTGCCCCTTAGTTCTGGTCTTCTTGTTTGGACGTGAGTTTTTCGCCTGGATCGCCCTCACCGCTATCGTGCTTCTATCTCTCGTGTCTTCGTCGCTGTACGCCTTCTTAAATAACTATTCTGCTGCATTGGCTAATCCAAGGTTAGTGTTTTGAAATGTTATTTTCTATACTTTATAATCTTAAATTATTTGTTTTTACTTTATTGATTTGTTTTGTATACAATGAAATGTCAGTTCAGTCAGCAGCGCTCCTCCCTTAAAAGCTATAGCTTTTAAGGGAGGAGCGCTGCTGACTGAAATACAGATATTTAGTTATCTAGTTCAGACACAGATGATCACATAATTGTATTTGTTCATAAGCTGTATCTCAAAGTGCTTGTATCTTTGTAACTAAGATAGCTTACTTGAAATAAACTTATTATTATTTCGTGTATCAATTTATTGAAGTGTAATAAATATCAAATTTTATATTTCAGCCGCTTCGCGCAGTTCGCAGACTATGTCCAGCACTACTACCTAAACACTTTAGCTCGTGCACCACCCTTCTTTGTGGGCATGATCTACGGGTACCTGTTGTACTTGTGCAAAGATAAGAAGATAAGAATATCCAAGGTAAGTTTCAAATTTATTTATAGCAACTTTTGGAAAAGCACTATTGCTTTAATCTTCAAAGTTGGGTTTTACATAAAATATAAAGATACATCAATTATCTGTGTAAAAAAATCTTTCCTATATTTACTTGATTTTACTTCGTATTCAAAATGACTAACATTTACAAAACATTTCAGCTCAATGTGGTTATTTTGTGGTTCCTGTCGTTAGCCATGATGGCTTTCTGTATTTTCTCGATCTACCCGGTGATGCAAACAGACCACACTGCCCAGGTGTTTGACAACTTCCTCAATGCCTACATGCGCGCCATCTGGGCGATCGGTCTAGGATGGCTCATCTTCGCTTGTGTTCATGGCTATGGAGGTAAGGAGTATTTTTAAATATATTTTTTAACTAACCGAATTAAACCACTCATTGTAGGTTCATAAGCTTGGAAAACAATTGAGTAACTCAATTTTATCAACCCGGGTGATTTTACAAAATGTTGACACCGACAATAAACTGATGAATAGCTTTTTCTCTAACGTTTTCGAGAAAATCCACGTGTTAAAGTAAACTACGCTAGCAGATAAGGCACAATACACAGAGGCTATAAATAAATTATTTCTTCATTATCTACAACCATTATTCCTATGTTCCTTAATGGGAAAGGCGGATTACGAGAATTCATTAAACGAGGCTAATATTCCTAGCTCACAATGTAAATGGATTAAGTGAAGTTTATTCTTCTTATTGTGCTTTACGGATAAAAACAAACAAGAAATAATGCCCAGAATAATTAACACTTTTTTTTAATTTCGGTTCCTTTAATAGATACCATCATTGTTATGTCATTGTTCCTATATTAATGATTGTCTTTCTTCCCAGGTCCCGTCAACTGGTTCCTCTCCCTGCAAATCTGGAAGCTGCCTGCTCGCCTTTCATATGCCATATACTTGGTACATTTGCCCATTATCTACGCTTCCACTGGTTCCTGGGTGAAGACATATTACTTCAATAATGGAAGCAATGTAAGTATTCACTTTTATTACACTCTCCAATGTTTTTCGTCAGTTAAAAAATCTAAAACGTGTTCATTGTTAGTTGTTTTTAGATTATTTTGCTTGGCGACTGAAATTATCAGACCTTGATCTATAATTAGAGTATTAACAATGTTTATTATTGTTTACAGATTTACAGATTTATGAGTGACATCTCGCTTGCATTTTTGTTTGCATTCGTCCTCTGCATTACGATCGATGCACCGTGCTCGACGCTACAGAAGTTATTAATGAATGGTAAGTTACAGTTTATTGCCTTTTAAAATCACGTAATATTATAAATAGTTTTTCCATATAGTAAATGTTTACTTTGATTTTTTTTTAATCATATGAAATTAATAATTAAAAAAAATCTGGAACATTCTTACTTATCAAAAGTCTAACATGATTATTAAAACAATGATTATTCCACAGGTGGCCGTAAGAAGAGACCAGACAAGCCCGTCGTAGTTGAAGAATCTCCCGAAATAGTTAGTGCAGTAAATGACAGAATCGTCAAGACTACGTTATAGAAGAATCAAGGAGTGAAAAATTACTGACTGACTGACTTAAATTATTTAGAAGTAACCGGCGCTGCAGGACAAGATTACAGGCAGAAGTCCAAAATAGGCTGCACATTGCAACCTACGGCTAGCTAGTTTTTGCTTAGAATCAATTTCATAAAGATTCATAGGAATCCGTGGTGTCACTTGCAGTTCGCGATCTGCAGCTCCTGTCGGACTTATGCCTAAAGAACCGAATTGATGTCTATAAGTTGTAGATACATTAGCACATAATTCCTACTGAATGATGAGTAAGACTTACTTAAATCTGGGATTTCTGTTAATTTTCGAAATCTATTCAAAGCAGGGTTGGAAATTTCAGACAACAAATAGATGTAGTACTTACGAGGTATAAAATATTGTTTTTAAAAAAAGAAGAATTTTCTCAGAAATCTGTATAGAAGTAGCAACTTATGACTTTGTATAGTATAATGTAAGATTGAATTATTTATTGTTAAGAGCTCAACTAGATCTTTAAATAGTTTTAAGTAGGTATTATTAACATTATTGAAATAAATTAAGGGTAATAACATTAATTTTTGTTTTTTATTTCCTGTGTTTGAAGTTACGGAAGGGATTTTCTTACATTTGTACACAATATACACTGTACACACAACACAACACACACGTGTGTTTGCTTAACACTCTTTGCAAATTAATAAAATTTAAGTGTTTGTTTGTAATATCATTACTCATACTATACCCACCCGCGATAGTGCCTGCCTAGACCATGTGATGTTAAGATCAAACAAAAGTTCAACAACCATAGTTTTGGACTCTCTGATAACTGACCATGCCCCAACACTTTTATGTTCTGATGCCTCGTTTCAATACCGTATAAGAAAATATTTTAGTTCGCGGATTGACATCCCTGCTGTCGTATCAGATCTGACTCATTTCGATTTTACTGAAATAATAGGCTCTACGCGGATGAACTCGTGGCCGTGATAACACGTGCCATTAACACCAATACGACTATTACAAAAATTCCAAATAGGAAAAGATGTATAAAGCCTTGGATAACACCGGGGCTTTTAAGATGCATTAAACATCGAGACAACTTGCACAAGACAGCACAGACATTTCCGAATGATAATACTGCACAAGTGATCTATTCTAGATATCGCAATCACTGCAATAATCTCCTGAAAAGGCTTAAAAATGAGAATGACAGCAACGAACTGAACAATAATAAGGGTAACACGAAAGGAATGTGGAAAACCATAAAAATATTGTGCAATTAAATAACATCCCCACCCCTCCAGTGGAACTGCTAAAGATTTTTGAAGATGAAATGGTCTCTGTAGATTGGGTAAACGACTTCTTTGCCAATGTTGGATCTTGTCTAGCCTCCAAAATATCTAATGATTTTAATAACACTCCACTTGAGGATATGCCTAAAATTCCAACTTCTATGGGCCTGTTAGATACTGATGAAAATGACGTAGAAAGTATAATTCTTAATCTTAGGAGCAATTGTGCCACCGGAGCTGATAATATACCTGCTGAGGTATTAAAAGCTGCCCGTAATAGCTTGGTGCCACCTATAATTCACTTGTGTAACCTGAGTCTAAACAATGGCGTCTTCCCCGATACCTTTAAAACCGCTCTGGTTAATCCCATATATAAAAGCGGGGATAGACACAGTGTGAATAACTATCGCCCCATCTCAATTCTTACATCTATGTCTAAGGTACTGGAAAAGATTCTAAATAAAAGACTAGTAGAATATCTTGAAAATAATAATATTATTGCCAAAAGTCAATTTGGTTTCGGGAAATCTTTATCGACTGAAAATTCAGTTCTTGATCTCACTGAAAACATAGTATAGTAAGCCACCTGGATAAAGGAGCTAAAGTAGTTGGTATCTTCCTCGACCTTGCCAAGGCATTTGACACTGTGTCTACCTCTTTGCTAATTAGAAAAATGGAATGCTTGGGGGTTAGGGGCAGTGTGCTGAACATATTTAGAAGCTACCTTGCCAATCGCCCTCAAGTGGTGAAAATAGATAATGTCATAAGTAACAAAGCAACACCGACTTTTGGGGTGCCACAGGGAAGTGTACTTGGACCCACGCTTTTCCTTATATACATAAACAACCTGTGCTTAATGGACATTCCATATTGCGACGTCATAACGTACGCAGATGACACTGTGTTGCTAGCACACGGTAGGAACTGGGACCAGACACGCCAAACTGCAGAAAGCGCTCTTGACAGAGTAAAGACATGGTTGAGACATAATCTGTTAACTTTAAATTTAGACAAAACAAAATTCATGACCTTTTCCCACAAGGTTCACACTCAACCAGCCCCTGGTGTATTTGACATAACGCCACATGTCTGTGGCAAAACAGCTAACCATTGTGTTTGTCTGACGCTTGCTAGAGCCAATGACATCAAATATTTGGGCATTACCATTGACAGTACTCTATCCTGGCATAGTCACATAAATAACTTAATGGGGCGAATCAGAAAGCTTATTCCTATCTTTAAAAAATTAAGAAATTGTGCTGACACCAAGACATTAACTACAGTTTATACAGCACTAGCACAGTCACTGTTACAGTATTGCATTATATCATGGGGTGAGACAGACGACACGTCCATGCTTCGTCTAGAACGTGCACAAAGAGCCCTCCTAAAGGTTATGTTCCGGAAACCTCGTAGATTTCCCACTGCGACATTGTACGGCGAAAGTAAGGTGCTGACAGTGAGACAGCTTTTCATCCACAGCGCAATTCTGAAAAAGCACTCTTCACTTGCTCAGAGTCAGATGTCCCGTGGTAGGAGAGCTGGTTTCTGTAAAGTTGATTCCCATCGTACTATGTTAGCAAGACGTCAGTATTACATTATTGGTTCAAGACTTTATAACAAAATAAATCAAATTGAACCGATATATTCCCTTACATCTCATCAATGCAAAAAAATGACTAAAGCTTGGTTACTTACATGCAATTACCAAAGTACAGAAAACCTTCTGAAAGGATAACACCTATCTCTGTAAATGACCCATTACGCCACACACACAACACAATTCCTACACTTCACATACAAATTACACTCCACAGACACAATAATACACAATACACTCTTAAGAATGCAGCAATCAAACATTTCTGTAATTATTTGTATTTCATGTTTTTAGTTTGTTAATTCGCTTTCTTAATAATTAACAATGTAGTTTGATCTGTACGACATGATATCAGTGTCTCATTCACCAGGAGAAGACATTGTCACCTGTAATACAGTGTATACTAGCACAGGAGGCAGGGTTAACAAATCATTGTAACAAAAACATTTGATGTCAATAAAGATTTTTATTATTATTTACTATCATAATAACAGCAAAGTTTTAAAAAATATACCTTTTTGTTCCGGTTAAGCACAAGAAAAACTGGACCAAATGATGATGGATGATGTTGAAAGCTTAGGAGCTAAAAATGAAATATCTAAAAAATAATAAGATTTCCTAGGAAAAATATCAAGGCAAAAAACACCTACGCAAATGAAATTGTGGGCACCGTAGTCTTGTATTAAGGCAAAACCACTTCATTTAAATAAATATTCCACAACTTGCACACAACGCTATTTAGTCCCAAGCTAAGCAGAGCTTGTGTTAAGGGTACTAAACAGCTGATAAATATACTTATTTATTTTCTAAATACATACGTATTTTAGAAATATTATACCCAGACACAGAATAAATGATCGTGCCCATCAAATCAAACCAAACATTTGTCCTTGGTGGGAATTGAACCTACGGTTTCCGGCAAATAGTAGTCAAGGTCACTAACTAGACCAACGGGTCAGTCAAATGCGCTGCGATGTATCAAAAAACCTATTGAAGAGGTTATTAGATCAGATTCTGACGCACTAATAATGTTAAAAATATTTGCTCTAACTTTCATAATTATTACAAGAGTAATAAATTAATAATTTGATTTATCATACTCGTACGATGCTAGTTATTTTGATTTTAATTAACATAATGGCTCAGGTTTGTCGAAGTTTGGTCTTGAATGCAGCTCTTGATAAGTTACTTTGGCGTTCGCAAGGAATGCTATCATAGCCAAGTTTCCGAATTTGTGAAATTGAAATGTAGCAGGTACTTGAATATGCCAATGTTGATCTTGCAAATATGGGAAGCATATATTATTATGATTTCGACATGGTCTAGAGATCAATGCGCCTAGCTCTCATGCACACGCCCGAGCAAGTACCAATGTGACTTTTTCAGTTTTCATTATTTTCTTTGGTGTGGGATGCAACATGTGTCGATACTCTTGCGCAATCCAATTTTCCTAGTACAACGGGTTGAGCCGGTGCAGCTGCTGCAGGTGCGAGAAACCTCAAACGTCGAAAATATAACAACCTTATTGGAAGTTATATATTTGAACCATTTTTGGGGTTGAAACACTCGGGCCATGGAGTTCGAGTGCCCATCTAATTTCCGGGACATCGCCAAGCGGCTGATCGACTCTTCACGCGATCCAGAAGGCTGGCCTTTCGGTCCGAGAATCAGCATTGCCATACAACGCGGCAATGCGGCCAGTCTTCTGGGCAATTTTCTCGTTGACAGCGATGCGGATAAATTTTTTGATGCCCTATAATTGTTTTACTTTCTTTTTGTTTGTTTTACTTTTTGGTATTTATATATACTTTCTGGGTTTATTTTAGACATCATTGACGTCGTTGAAGGAAAACATCGTGATGAAACCTGGACTTAAAGTTATGTTAGTTTGAAATCGTCAATCCGCCTTGAGCAAGCGTGGTGCTCAATGTTTAAGCCTTCTCTGTATGAGAAGTTGTTGGACAGTAACAGGCTGGTATTATTATGTTATGGTTGCTGGAAAAGAATAGCTCTTTTATGATGATACAAGCTAGTACTGTACGCTTATTCCGAACTGTGTATGGCTTAATATTTTAAAGGAAAACGCCCAAAAAATGCCTGAAATAGACAGAAACTACTAATAGTCCTTAATTCTATCAAGAATAAAATATATATAACGAAATGTATCTCAAGTTTGTTTACCTAGGGTGAAAATATAACGATAATTAAAATATTTATTTTGATATCCGTCATAGTCATTCTTAATTTATAATGGCGGTCAGTGTTTATTTGATATGAGTAATCGACATTCAGCCAAACAGAAATCGTCAAATAATCCTTAACGAACTATTTTATGGAATTATTGCATAGTTATCATTCATTTAATATTATTCGACCTATTAATACCGTAAATATAATTAAAATAGTATAAGTGTATGAATATTAATTATAACTCGAATTATAAATCGTATCGTAGGCTGTATGCATCACATGTCCTTTGCCTTACTGACAATTTGACATGAATGCATTTAAATTATTACGATTCATGGTTTTGCGGATTTTTGCGTTTGCGGCTCAAGTAAATTCAGGATATTATATTATAACGACGACTGTGGCTATTTTTTAACCCCCGACGCAAAAAGAGGGGTGTTATAAGTTTCACCGCTATGTGTGTGTGTCTGTCTGTCTGTCTGTCTGTCTGTCTGTCTGTCTGTGGCACCGTAGCACCCAAACGGGTGAACCGATTTAGATGCGGTTTTTTTTATTTGAAAGCAGGGTCTCTTGCGATGGTTCTTAGATATAATTCATCAAAATCGGTTCAGCCGTTTCAAGGTTATCAGCTCTTTTGTGTTAGCTACCGTTGCTATTTTAGACGTCTATGGGTATTTACTTTACTTACAAACATAGGTGTGTCTTAAAATTTCAATCACTCATGTGGATAATATTAATAAGCAACATTATGGTGTATTTGGTCTGATGCAGCCAGGACATATAGCAGACTAATACACTCTTGGGAAAATAACAGCAGATATGTCGTGTTTGGGTTCATTTTAACCTGCATTTGATTCTGCACACAATGCACTGATGGCAACTGGATGAGCTGATGCTGCAGCCAGGCTATCCAGCACACCAGTAGGTAGACTCTTCACAAAATAATAGCAGATATGTCGTGTTTGGATTCATTTCAACCAGCATTTGATTCTGCACACAATGCCCTGATGGCAACAGGACGAGTTGATGCTGCAGCCAGGCTATCCAGCACACTAGTAGGTAGGCTCTTGACAAAATAATAGCAGATATGTCGTGTTTGGATTCATTTTAGCCAGCATTTGATTCTGCACACAATGCCCTGATGGCAACAGGATGAGCTGATGCTGCAGCCAGGCTATCCAGCACACCAGTAGGTAGACTCTTGACAAAATAATAGCAAATGTGTCGTGTTTGGATTCGTTTTAACCAGCATTTGACTCTACATACAATGCACTGAAAAATTCTCATAACTGTAAACTCTATAAAACAAAATTAATGCGTTTAAAAATTTTAAAATAAAAATTAAATTAAAAATTTAAAAAACCCCCACCGCAAAAAAGTAAACATTTAAAAAGTTAAAAATAACACTTTAGCCATGAAATTTTACGTAACGTCGGGGTACCGTTAAAATAAGTACCTACATACCTACAAGTACTAGGAAAATTCCTTACGTAAGCGGTACCCCGACGTTACGTAAAATTTCATGGCTAAAGTGTTATTTTTAACTTTTTAAATGTTTACTTTTTTGCGGTGGGGGTTTTTTAAATTTTTAATTTAATTTTTTAAGGATTTTGATTTTACTTCTGCACACGTTACCCATTTTTGAACACGACTTAGATTGGACCCGCCTAAACGTCAACTCGGCTTTTTGACGACGGATACGACTCTGCTGTTGTTTTGGACTTGTGCACCGTGTACATTTAAGAATGGATAGAAACGTACACTGTATTCATTGCTATCTCGATATTGCAACGATGAGGTGTAATCTCATATCAGTGCAAAATGATGAAGTACTTAGTAGGTATCCTTAACCTTGACTTAACCTATATTTTAGAAAAAATGTTTGGAACTGGCTTCTACCAAGTTTTTTGATAATTATTGAAATTGTCATGGGTTCCCTACGATTTATAGTGCAATTTGGCGTATATTTCATTGTTGTTCATTTCAGGCATTTTTTTGTGTGGCCGATGGGCATTCCCCTTTGCGGACTCCTGTCTGATTTTCAGTCGAATATTTGTAGTAGTAGTAATATCCAAAATAGTAGTACCTAGTAGTATCCACGATCGGCAATTTATTAGTTAACTGTGTTTAATTTATAACAGTGGTTTGTTACCTACTTTTATTATTTTCCAAACGTTATGTTGGTTATACCTACTTATTTTTTCAAAATTAGCCTTAGTCCGATGTATGTAATTATTTATAATAATGTATTTTAATATTAGGTCAACTATTAGTATTCCTACTATGTTTTTACTAACTTTACTTGGAAAGTTAAATAAACTCATAAGAAACAAAAACTATGAAGTGATTTAGCTAAAACTTACAATAAATTATTACAAACCAAGGAAAAATTCATCCGCATCGCTGACAACTGTGAATACTAATTGAATAATTATTAATTAATTGTAATTTTACAGCCTATTAAGCTATCAGTAACTGTCAAATGTTCCTAGTTGAACATTTTTTTTAACCCCCGACGTAAAAAGAGGGGTGTAATAAGTTTCACCGCTATGTGTGTGTGTCTGTCTGTCTGTCTGTCTGTCTGTCTGTCTGTGGCACTGTAGCGCCCAAACAGGTGAACCGATTTAGATGCAGTTTTTTTTATTTGAAAGTAGGGTCTCTTGCGATGGTTCTTAGACATAATTTATCAAAATTGGTTCAGCCGTTTCAAGGTTATCAGCTCTTTTGTGTTAGCTACCGTTGCTATTTTAGACGTCTTTGGGTATTAACTTTACTTAAAAACATATTTGTGTATTAAAATTTTAGACACCCATGTGTGTAATATTAGCAACATTATGGTGTATTTGGTCTGATGCAACCAGGATATCTAGCAGACTAATACACTCTTGGGAAAATAACAGCAGATATGTCGTGTTCGGATTCATTTAAACCAGCATTTGATTCTGCACACAATGTACTGATGGCAACAGGATGAGCTGATGCTGCAGCCAGGCTATCCAGCACACCAGTAGGTAGACTCTGACCAAATAATAGCAGATATGTCGTGTTTGGATTCAATTTAACCAGCATTTGAATCTGCACACAATGCCCTGATGGCAACAGGATGAGCTGTTGCTGCAGTCAGGCTATCCAGCACACCAGTAGGTAGACTCTTGACAAAATAATAGCAGATATATCGTGTTTGGATTCATTTCAACCAGCATTTGATTCTAAACACAATGCACTGATGGCAACAGGATGAGCTGATGCTGCAGCCAGGCTATTCAGCACACCAGTAGGCCGACTCTTGACAAAATAATAGCAGATATGTCGTGTTTGGATTCATTTCAACCAGCATTTGAATCTGCACACAATGCCCTGATGGCAACAGGATGAGCTGTTGCTGCAGTCAGGCTATCCAGCACACCAGTAGGTAGACTCTTGACAAAATAATAGCAGATATATCGTGTTTGGATTCATTTCAACCAGCATTTGATTCTAAACACAATGCACTGATGGCAACAGGATGAGCTGATGCTGCAGCCAGGCTATTCAGCACACCAGTAGGCAGACTCTTGACAAAATAATAGCAGATATGTCGTGTTTGGATTCATTTCAACCAGCATTGGATTCTAAACACAATGCACTGATGGCAACAGGATGAGCTGATGCTGCAGCCAGGCTATCCAGCACACCAGTAGGTAGACTCTTGACAAAATAATAACAGATATGTCGTATTTGGATTCGTTTTAACCAGCATTTGACTCTACAAACAATGCTCTGAAAAATTCTCATAAATGTAAACTCTATCAAACAAAATTAATTCGTTTAAAAATTAAAAAATAAAAATAAAATTAAAAATTTAAAAACCCCCACCGCAAAAAAGTAAAACATTTAAAAAGTTAAAAATAACACTTTAGCCATGAATTTTTACGTAACGTCGGGGTACCGTTAAAATAAGTACCTACATACCTACAAGTACTAGGAACATTCCTTACTAGGTACCCCGACGTGAAATAAATTTCATGGCTAAAGTGTTATTTTTAACTTTTTAAATGTTTTGTTTTTTGCGGTGGGGGTTTTTTAAATTTTTAATTTAATTTTTTTAGTTTTTTATTTAATTATTTATTTATTTAAACAAAAAAAATAAATAAAACCACTTCTTTCTATCGATATACACAGGGTATTGCGGATGGTCATTGGAAGACGAGATTAAAGTACTTTACTGATATAGAATGGCAACAAGTTATAACCTCAAATGATTAAAAGACATGCAGGCGACAGGTTTAAATATAGTTAAGAACTAGATATATTTACGGAGTGATAGCTAATCATTTTAAAAATAAAGGTGACATAAGTTTGCAAATTGTCTACATAAGCCTTACAATAATATTGTAGGCATTAAAATGTATGAGGAGTTTTTAGGTAAAAGGCGAGCTATAAACTGATTGTCACTAGGCCATTTTATCAATAGGTTTCTGCTAAGTATTTATTGAACCACAAAAACGATTAAATAGTGAGTTTGTCGTGAACAAAATACAGGATTTGGATTTTGGGGCAGTGTGAACAAATCCTACTTGCAGATTATAAAAAGGTAACAGTTTTGTTTTAATAATAGGTACGTTTTGAATTTAAACCTTTGACAGTTAAACCTTTTGAGACATCCCTGCCTACCCCCATTTCTTAACAAGCTATCACCTAATAAAACAGCTAACAGTGACGGTAGCACAAAGTTAATATTTAAGCAAATACCTACAATCTGCACCAGATAGTAATCTAAAAATAACATATCTATTACTATATATTAGGAAGTGTAAATGTCTGTTTGAGAATTGAATAAAGAGAAACAAATGGGCATCGAGCCAAAAACCGTCAAAGTAGGATCCTTCATCAGACGTCCGATTCCATTGAACCCTCTTTTCCTGGTCACTTACAACGATTTCACCCGAGTAAGCTTTTCTTTGAAGCTTAAGGCAATGACGCAAAAAATTGGCGCCCTTTGCTATTTGAGAGGAACCCTTTTCCAAGTTATAATTTTAAATTATAATCAGGAGATTTATCCATTGTCTTATAGAGAGGAAATGTCATAGAAAAACTGGGATCCCGTGTCTTAGTAAGGCTATCTAATCATAATATATATTGAAGCGGCAGCGGAATTTGCCAAGCTAGACTGATTTGTGTCCACCAGGATACAAGAATCGGTAGAAAATTTTATTCATAAGGTCC
This sequence comes from Euplexia lucipara, assembly GCA_921972225.1. Taxonomy (NCBI): domain Eukaryota; kingdom Metazoa; phylum Arthropoda; class Insecta; order Lepidoptera; family Noctuidae; genus Euplexia; species Euplexia lucipara. The sequence goes on from OV179158.1 coordinate 643,606, forward strand.
CGTCCATAATTAAATAGTAATTGTCTGGAAATTTCACACCTATCAAAATCAAAATCAAAAGTCTTTATTCAAACTAGGCTGAGAATCAGTACTTTTTGAACGTCAAAGAAAATACATAAATACAGTCCCACAAAACGGCCCACCCTTCGCCACTTCCTAGTGTTTTTGCTGGGAAGAAGAAGTGGCGGAACAAACTCCCCAGCAACACATCTGTCTGATTCGTTTGAAGAACTAGGTACCTATACAAAGAATCTATACAATCAAATGCTCAATATCTTTCTAACATAATTTTATGGATCTTAATGGGATTATAGCACCGTTTATTTAGAAATAGCGGACATCGCGTCCCACGTAGTTCCCGTTCCTGTGGGAATTTAGGAATAAAAAGTAGCTTATGTTACCCGGAGATAGTGTAGCTTCCCCACGGTGAAAGATTTTTTAGATCAGTCCTGTAGTTTTTAAGTTTATTTGTTACACACAAAACTAAAATAAAAACCCTCTTTATAATATACTAGCTGTACCCTGCCACGCTTTGCTGTGGCACATTGTGATTGAATGGCTGCGAAATGAGAAAAAAAAATTGATAAAAACAATCCTTGATGCGGATTATTTATCATGCTAAAATTTCAGCTCGATCGGTACAGAACTTTTTGAGTTTTTGAAGCGTACAAACCAACATAACATTTACATATATATATACATATAAAGAAATATATTGGACTGACTTCTTTTAGTTTGAGTTTCTTTTTGTTTGTTTGCTTCTTCGTTTTGTTTGTGAGAGAAAATAAATAAACTTATTATTTTATTAATATTTAGTTTAAATCCAAATACTTATTACCTATTTATCAACAGGCATATCCACAAAACAAAACAATACACGATAGATCTCAAAATATTCCACACTCTATGTTAAATACAAGTATCTTAGTTGTAGACTTTCTGATAGAAACATTCAACATCTACATCAGCCAAAAGTCAAAACTTCCACCCCTGTATACGCTTCAGAATTAATCATTATGTTCTAAAGTATAAGGTTCAATTTTCTACTAAAGATGAAATTTGCATCGTGATATTAATAAGTTGGCTGTAGTCCTGGGCTCTTATTCCTTGCCGGGGAGTGATGTGAGGAGTCAACACCGAAAATGACGGAAAATAAAGAAAAATGTGCAAGAAAACCTTCAGAAGGCGGCGCCACTAAAAGTAAATATTTTACTTTTACTATTACTTTTTTGTGTTTGCCCACATTAGAGTCAATTTATTAGTAACATATCCTTTTCTCAGACCTACTGAATATTTACACAAAATTTCATATGAATCGGTCAAGCCGTTACAGAGGAGTTTTGTTAAAAACACAGTCACACGAGAGTTTTGCATATTAGATAGAAATACTTTTAGTAAGATGACAACAAATAAATCAAAAACAATAATAACTACTACTTTTTATTTAGCGAGTCGCTAATGTGCAATTTTAACCTTTTGTGCAAGATAGAATTATAATGACGACATACATACATAATTATAACCTAACCTAACTTACCATATCTATCCTATAGCGAACCTAAGTACCTAACCTAACTATCTTCCTGAAATGCATTGATTTTGAAAGAAACAAAATACATAATTTTACAATAAACTACTTCGCTGTGTGTATCTATGTTACATACAAATTTACTTAGTATTCCCGGTATATTTTAAGTCCAGACTATATCATTATTTATTTACGTTAATTGATATCTGTAATATAAGACTTTTTTCAATGCTTTTTAAGTTGATAAAGAAAAAAAATCGGTTGTTAACATCCAATGTTTGACAGATGGTTTGGGTACTTCAACAAACAACACACAATTAACACACAATTTTTCTATTTTTACAGTCACCGTTTAAACCTTCTTCTGGCTTCCACAAAATATATTTCGAGATATAAATTGACCAAATCGGTTTAGCAATTTTCGATTTTAAGTGAGCCTAAGAAACGTCATTTTATTTTATATTTAATTAGATTCGTGTGTTTCCGACCAATTCAATATCGAACTCGTAAAGTAACCACATTTTTAATCAAGTAATCAAGAGAACAATAAACAAATTTCAACCCTGTTTAATTTTCATATATATTTTTGAACCCAATTTGATACAGAATATATTATTTCCTTACCCAACCAATCGGACTGAGTGAGCTCAAGGAATCGATTATCTCGATAATCGAAGTATCGAAGCAAACATTGAGAACGATTACGTACACATCGTCCTGTTCAAATAAAAAGAAACCACGACAAATAACCGAACGGGTCACAAAAGTATGGTAATCTTGTTCTTCGTGATTAGAATGTCATGAGCTTACAATCCATTTTAAAAGAGTAAGTATGGAGTTTCTTGCACATTCTTCTCCATGTGAAACTACCTTTTGGAATGTGCAACGAGAATCCTTCTGTTAATTTATTTAATTTGTAAGTCTGAAGTTCAAAAGTGCCTTTAATGGGTCTAATTGAAATAAATTATTTGACTTTGACTTGACATTGTATCTAAATAGGGTGGAAGGACCACAACCCGTTATTGTCATGATATGATGGGGATCTTATCCTTTCAATCGTGTCAATTAGAGACACAATAGAAAAACAATGACACCGCGCACACCGGTGTCTTCTTGGGGTTTAATGAATTAAATTCAGTACCTACATTATTCTGGAAGGCTTTTTCTAACTTCTTCGTTTTAAACCTAGTGATTTTGTTTTAACTTTAAAGTTTAAAATGTCACTATTTCATAATAATACAAGCTGACCCGGTAAACTTTATTAGTTTTTATTAGTTCACGTCCTATTATATAGACTGAATACACAAAAAAACATAAGAATCGGTCAAACTGTTTCGAAAGAGTTTTATTACAAATACAGTGACACTAAAATTGTATACGTATCAGGCATGTTAAAAGAAATCATTACATTTGCAACAGAAAAATAAGAAAAAAAGTTTTTTTTTTTCACGTCAGAGCGGTCTGAAATTATGGTCCTAGCGTGATACATTTAGTTTTAATGAAATCCCCATATAGTTTCTTTTTTTTCGGCAAGTTTTTTTTACGCAGAATTAGAACATGATTGTGTAGTTATATCTCAAAGTAACAATTAAAACTAAAACTAATAATATTAAGAACTAAAGATAGCTAACTTTTATTGATACTCAGCTCAGCAAAGCTAACTAAGCGGTATCGAGTACAAAACGTGACCAGTGCACGATACTGAGTTAACCAATCGGTTTAATTGTTCACTGTTTTCTTTTAATGTCATTTATTGTTTTGCTTTATTTATTATAAGTTATCTTTTTTTTCTAATATTTCTTGTATTCTAAACAACTGCTTTATTTTGATACCTACTTACTAAAGTTTGCAAAAGATAAAAAAAATACAAAAATCAAAATAAAAAAAGACAATGTTTATAAATAGTTGGACTTTACATAATTTTGTCTTCTGAATTACTTTTAAATCTGTTTGCAGTTTTAATTTTTTCCATTTTTTATTCCCAATCTGCTTATCGTGCCAACTCACGAATTTCAAAAGCGTAAAAAACGCGTATTAGCACTGCATCTAATTTTACGAGGGAAACTTAGAACTGTACAATTTAGATAAGGTGGCTGTAGAAGCAAAGCATTGTTATTGGGCAACTGCATGCTTCCTATAGGTTGAACGAAACTCAGGACGAAAAAATGTTTGTTAATCTTGTTTTTCTTGCCCGCAAACTTTTGAGTTGGCTAGAATCTTCTGATACGCGGAATTGTTGATATTATGTTCTTTACCATCCTGTCCAAATTCAGCAACATCTATCAGACTGGCCTGTTGGTCTCGTAGTTAGTGACCCTGACTGCTATGCCGGAGGTCGTGGGTTCGATTCCCACCCAGGACAAATGTTTGTGTGATGAGCACGATCATTTGTTCTGTGTCTGGGTGTAATTAAAAATTATCTATAATATGTATGTATTTAGAAATATAAAAGAATGTTTATCAGCTGTTTAGTACCCATAGCACAAGCTCTCAAGCTTAACTTGGGACTAAATGGCGTTGTGTGATAAAGTTGTGGAATATTTATTTATTTATTATTATTATTTATTTATCCTTTTCCTTTTATGTGCAGACCACGGCTTTGGCATTCGTCACGTCCAGATGATCTGCATGTCTTTCTGTATGATAGCGCTACTCCTGGCGCGCAGCAGCATGGGCGTGGCGATCCTGGCCATGACTGACGCCAAACACCACGACGGTTCTGTTGAGGTTAGCTTCAAAATCTTACATACATGCATACATATAATTTCGCCTTTTTTCCATTGTGGTAGGCAGAAACTTCACAGCACCATCATTACTTTCATACAAAGGTATGTACACGCACGCCTGTTGCCAGTACTAAAGACCTCTTTTTTAAATAATCTTTGAGATCTTGTCCAAAACAAAAAAAAAACTATTTTTGGGACAGATTTTACTTTTTGGTTTCTGGTTATTATTTTAATCATTAAATCTAGACAAAAACCTTTCTTCATAACTTTCAGCTTTTTGATTTAGGGCGTATGCTAATAAAGACCTTATTTTTTGTGTTAACGTTAAACGTTCATTATAGTCGGATCAACGCAGCGTATTATATGTCAATTAAAAAAAGCCCCGCCCAAATCTGTGTAACCTTTAATAGTTGAAATTTATGATAAAATGTTCATCACTGTTTATTCTTAATCAGTAATTAATTATACATACTTTTACTCCTTGATTTATGGCTAATAACTTGTAAATTAAAGTAGGTTTTTGGCTAATTCTCATTATTCTTATCACCCGAGAAAAAATAAATAATGGGAGTAGCCTAATCTTTGTTAAAAGTCAGTCGACGCTGTGTTCGGTTATTTATAGCATAATCGTCGCGAAAAGAGCAAACAGTACGTGACATCTACATAATATATATAATGTAATGTAACGTGTAAATAAGTAAACGTGCGTAAAGATAACTTTGTCATTAAATAAGACTGAAACTACTATACATTATAACAATGATTCAGTGAGCAGTGTGTACTTTCAAGATTCTTATCGTACGACTGAAATATGATCTTTTAGTACATATTTTTCCATAAGCTTGACATCATGTTATGTGTTAGTTGTGTTTGTTAATTCTGGAAAAACCAGAACTGTATTGTTTTTTGTGAGAAGTAATAATGTATACAATTATGTTGTTAGTAGGTAAGCATCAGCAACCTTTGCATGAAGAATTATATTTTCTCCTTGGAGAAAAAAAAAAGTACTATTTGATTGTGATATAGTGCTTCTCCTACTTTATCGACCTTTATTTATCTATAATATGTATGTTTTTAGAAATATATAAGTATGTTTATCAGCTGTTTAGTACCCATAACACAAGCTCTCAAGCTTAACTTGGGACTAAATGGCGTTGTGTGAAAAGTTGTGGAATATTTATTTATCTACCATTTTGATGTTATTTTTACACCCAATAAAATCAAAAGGTATATTATTTAGCATGGATAGATGGAAATGAAGTAGCTTGTGACTTGTAGGAAATAATAACAGCCTCACGGGTGGATCGAAGGTTAAGCTACGCTTGACGACGTTGGTCTGTGGATGGGTGACCATTAATTACGTATCAAGACTCCATTCTCATTTGTAGATATTTGACAGTCGTTCCAGATAGTCAGAAGGTTAAAAGTCTCACAACCAGTTTTACTAAGGGGTATCGTGTTATCCAGAAACTGGATTGTGGAGACAGGCAGTCACGCCATCTAAAATACTGATATTTAACTCCGGTTGGAGTGTAGCCTTAGGGGCACTATGGAGCAAGGACTTAGAAATTTAGCCAAAAAAGTGTTATTTTTGCAAATCGTTTATTTTCTCGATTCTATCGTATAAAACACCTAAATTTAAGGCTAAAAGTATCTTGGTGTTTTTTGTCTCCGACTAACCGTTTGTCGTGAAAACGATGTGGAAGGGATCCATTAGGTTAGGTTAGGTTAGAACCGTGACCAACTCCGCGCGAGCCGAGCGAGCGGAGCGAGCGGTGCCGCGGTAGTGGCCGGCGAGCGTTACCTCGAAATTGGTTGCGAAATTTTTCTAAGTATTTTTTTCATAGTGCCCCCAAGAAGACACTCTGACCTTAGCTCCACCCAGTTAAACTGAAAGCCGACTCCAACATAGATGGGAATAGGCTAGGCAGATGATGAGTTATTTTGGAAAAAAGAGCTATATACTATTTGCTTAAGCCCTTGAGTGCCATGACGGTTGGAATATTAAAATGCTAATTATTTATATGATGGTCTATTTTCAGGTATACGTATGGGACAAAAAGATTCAAGGTCTGATTCTCTCATCGTTCTTCTGGGGTTACATGTGCATGCAAATTCCCGCTGGTATACTCGCGAAGAGATTCGGAGGAAAACCCATTTTACTGGTAGCTTTGCTGGCTAATGGGTGTCTAACTGGTCTTTTCCCAACTTTTGCTAGTGTGGTAAGTTCTGTTTATGTATACTAATATTATAAAGAGGTAAAATTTGTTTGTTTGTTTTTAAGTTTGTAAGTTAGTATGTATGGGGGAAATTTTCGGAACTAATGGTCCAATTAAAAAAAATGAATTGGTGGAAATCTACACTATTCCCGGATGACATAGGCTACTTTTTATCCCTGTAATCCCACGGGAACAGGAACTACGCGGGTGGAACCGCGTGACGTCTGCTAGTCTTTAATCAATTACTAATACTAAGCGTTTCAAATTAGAATAGGAACGTCAATGACCTCTATCTGTCAAATGTCACTAGAAAAGTACGTCCACAAGGCTAATTTATTCATTTAAGACTTTTTTTTCATTTTGAATAACTTTGACTCGGTAAAACATAAAAATAAATAAAATTGATACGCGAATAAGGGTTCCGTTGCAGACCGCACTTTTCAAGTGAAATCTGACAGATAGAGGTCATTGACCTTCCTATTCTCATTTGAAACGCATAGTAAGATTTTTCATTGACTACGGCGACCACAGGAGATTGGTTATCATCATAATTTAAATCTTTAGTTTCTAAGATCACCACTTGCTTGCTTGATTATCACTTGCTTTAAAAACGGTGAAGGAAAACATCGAAAGGAAGCCAGCGTGCCTCGGAGACATTTTTCGACAGCTTTTATAAAACCAAGTCACATGCCTATGGGCGGCATAAAAACTCAGACACCAGCACTGCAGCAGTGCTATTGCGTTGCGTTGCAGTTCATAGTGATGATTACTGGGCAATGTGTTTGTACACGGTAGGACTGTATATAGATTTAAAATGAGACAAGCAGTGGTTTAAAACATGCAAGCGTGCGGAAGCGAATTGCGTGCCCTGTTGTTGCTAAGCCAAAAAACGCAGTGAATCTAACCGCCAGGTGGCGGGGCGCTCGCGTCGCCGTGTTCCCGCCCCCCGCGTCTTCCCCGCACCGCAGGTCACTCCCGATACGCTTGTTCTATTTATTATTTAAGTTTCGAATAATAATCAAGTTCGATGCGCATTGATAACACCCCCCACCCCAGTGCGTCAGCACTCATTCTCAGTAGGTATTCGAGCAATGCGCGCTACAGATCGTCTCAGCAGGCCTGAGTTCGTCTTGACCTCTACTACTCTGATGCGGCCGTCCCGGCCAGGCATCACTTTTTCTACTCTCCCTCGCGGCCAGACATTACGGGAAGACGCTGGATCCACGATGAGTACAAGGTCTCCCACTTGAATGGGCCTTTGCTCCTGCTGCCACTTTTTCCGAGGACGCATGTCTGGCAGTACCTCCTTTACCCATCTCTTCCAAAATAAGTCAGCCAATCGCTGTGAGATGCGCCATTGCTTGCGGAGGCATAGGTCCCCTTCATCAATCGTGCCCAAGGCCGGTGTATTATTAGAGGAGCCAAGTAAAAAGTGATTTGGCGTCAGAGTCTCTTCACTATTAGGTTCTACACTCACATGTGTAAGAGGGCGGCTGTTCACCATTAGTTCCACCTCTGTCATTAACGTGCTTAGCATGACCTCTCGCGGTGATCGTTCCTTTAGGACAACCTTCAAGGCGGTCTTCACACTTCGTATGAGTCGCTCCCATGCCCCACCCCAGTGTGGGCTGGCGGGAGGAGAAAACGTCCACGTCGTCGTCATACCGTAGGTAAGTGCGTCTCGAGTCAGCTGTTCTTCATCTATTTCAGCGACACATCTCTTTAACTCGTTGTCAGCGCCTCTCAAATTAGTACCGTTATCTGAATAAAGGTGTTTCGGCCAACCACGTCTAGCAGCCATTCTTCGGAGGGCCATTATGACGTCATCAGTGGTAAGACTACCAACAATCTCTATGTGTATAGCCCTTACTGTCAAACAGGTAAATAGTACGCCATACCTTTTCTCTCGTCGTCGTGCTACTGACACTTCCATTGGGCCGAACAGATCAACGCCAGTAAATGTAAAAGGACGATGATGGTGGGCCAGTCGTGCTTCAGGTAAGTCTCCCATTCTAGGAGGTTGAGGTTGAGCTCGTTTGATTCTACACAGCATACATTTTGAAGTTATGTGTTTCACGGTGGGTCTAATTCTTATAATCCAGTATTTTTGTTTCAGCTCGTTCACCACTGTCTCTTGGTTTCCATGGTATGCTTGCTCATGGTAGTGTCTCACAATAAGGTGGGTAATATGGTTACGCCCGTCGAGTATAACAGGTTGTTTAACATTTTGTGTTATTTCAGAAGCAGCGTCGATGCGGCCACCCACACGGAGAACACCATCGTTATCAGTAATCGGCGATAAGGTAAGTAGTTTACTTTTCTTTGATAAAACATTTTTCTGTTTCAGGTTTTCTAGGTCTTCGGGAAATGATTGCATCTGAGAGTATTTTATAAGTAACCTCTCTGCTCGCTCCATCATAGCGCCATCAACAGTGCCGGCACGTTTCTTACATTTTTTGTCTATGAACGACATAACAACGCACGTAGCTCGCAGCAGTCTGCGCCAACTGGAGAACTTTTCAGGTTCAGGTACAGCTGGTAAACAAATAGGTGTAATGTGAAAGGTATTTACACATTCAAGGTCCACATCACTAACTTCAAGTAGCTGTACGTCTGATTGCTGCGGCCATAAGCTTTTGTCTTCATATAAAAATGCTGGCCCATATAACCACTCATTCTCTAATATTTCCATTTCGCAGCACTCGCGGGTTGCGACGTCGGCGATATTCATCTTGGTAGGTATGTATCTCCATTCCTTAATTTGTGTGTACTCGTCGATCTCGCCGAGCCTATGTGCTATATAAGGTTAATATGTACGCTTATCATTATGTATCCAGTGTAGTACTGTAGCAGAGTCGCACCACATAAACTTCTGTGTCATTTCCATTTTATGTTCCTGTTTTATTGTGTCTGCCAATCGTGCGCCAAGTAAGGCAGCTTGAAGTTCAAGACGTGGCACCGAGACGTATTTCACAGGTGCAACTCGACACTTGCTTGAGACAAACGCCACCCGTACTTGTTTATTGTGATCAATCCATCGCCAATATGCTACGGCGCACATAGCTTTTGTTGACGCGTCGCAGAACACATGCAGTTGTAAGTTCATATAGGGGTCAACGTACGATTCGCTCCTACTCGTAGTCGATCGTGAGTTTGTAGGTAACGTAGAACCCGTAGAGCTCGTAGCGGTCGTAGTAGGTGATCTCGTAGCCGATAGATAATGTCTTGGTAGTCGTAAGTTGCTTAGGTTTTTTAATGCGCTCAACCATTGCGACCATTTAACATAAAGGTCATCAGTTATTTCGTCGTCCCAGCTGATCGCAGATCGCCATGTGTCTTGCAGTATTATTTTCCCTCTGATTGTAAATGGTGATAAGAACCCGAAGACATCAAATATGGACATAATGACTCGTAACATCTCTCGCTTTGTTGGTTTCTTCTGTCCGGTAATTATATTGGTTGGAATTCTTTTAAAAGACACGTCAAATCCCAACGTATCATCATTTGGGTTCCAGATTAACCCAAGCGTACGTTCGCCGTCATATTGTTGTCCGACCTTGAACGTCACTGCCGTCGAACGTAGTGTTTCTGTAGGTAATGAATTTAAAACGGCCTGATTATTGCAGGTCCAGTTCCTCATCTCGAAGCCTCCTTGTCTATGAATCTGGTTAACTTCATTCACTAATTTTGTAGCTGATTCTTCGTCTTGAAAACTGTCAATATAGTCGTCCATGTAATGTTGTTTATGTATCGCTTGCACTGCGGCTGGCATGGACGTTTCATATCGCTCGGCATTTTTGTTTTTGATAAATTGTGCTATGAAAGGTGAGCAGTTAGCACCGAAGATTAGTGAACTCATAGCGTAGGTTTTCACAGGTTGTTCCGGCGATTCTCGCCACAAAAAGCGGAGCGCATCTCTGTCTTCGTTTATGATTTTAATTCGCAGAAACATGTCTTTAATATCGCCAGTTATACCTATTTTATTTTCTCTGAATCTCAACATGGTTCCATACAGAGAGACGAGTAGGTCAGGTCCTTTCAGTAAATAGTCGTTAAGACACACACCGTTAGAACTGGCGGCGGCGTCAAAGACTAACCTTAACTTTTCTTTGTTGGGGTTATCGACCCCAAAGTGCGGGAGGTACCAAGTTTTTACCGGCCCTTCCGTGTCTTCAATCTGTGCAGCGAAGTCATTGGTAATCAGATGTTCAACTCGGTCTCGGTATCTACTAGCGTAGCCTTCACTGGACTTCATTTTCCTCTCGACCCCTCGCAGTCTGTTTAATGCGTTAGTATAGGAGTCAGGCATCCTACTTTTTGGGTCTTTCCATGGTAGTCCGACGTACCACCTGCCTTCTATTAATTTGGCTGTACGTTGTAAGTGGTCTAGCGCTTGAAGATCATCCGCGTTCTGTCTATGTTTAACAGAAACGCCAGCGGACTCGATTGCGTAAGACTGGCGTATTTCGTCGTGGATATTTCGCAGAATACGCTCAGTTTCCAGATGTACATCATGTATGAAGAGTGTAGATTGAACGTGCAACGTCGACGACGGCGGCGGCGGCGCGCGCACACAGCCGTGTACACACCACCCCAAAGGAGTACGTGACAGGTAAGGTTCGTTCGGTTTATTTACTATTATTTGTAACGGCAAGATCAAGTGGTAGTTATCTTGACCGATTAATAATTCAGGTTTACATTGTCCATCACTAATAGCACTTTTTATTTCAGGTGTCAGTTCGTAATTAGTTAGATCAACGGTGGTTTTGTTTTGTGCAGGTAAGTTCATATTGTTTACACTACGCGCTTTTATCGTAAAGTCTTTTCCTTCACAGTTTGTTATGGTTAAGTTTATTATTTCACTGTCACATTTTAGTTCAGTATCGTTCCAAACGCCACACACACGCATTGTTTGCCTATAGCCGCGTAAACCAAGTCGCGCCACGAGTGACTCGCTTATCAGTGTCACTGTCGAGCCATCGTCCAGAAGTGCAACACTGCGCGACGTGCCGTTGGGTCCATGGATTGTAACAGGCACAGTCTTTAATAACACTTTACGATAATAATTGTCCAACTTTAAGTGTGTAATAGTTTCAGCCACGGTCGTATCACTTTGTTCGGTAACTGTAAATGAAGTCGGTAATTCGCCTTCGGTTTTATTTATTATGTTGTAGTGTAACAAGTTATGATGCCCTTTGCCACAAGTTTCACACGCGGCAGAAGGACAGGAGTCGTTCCTGTGACGTGACACCAGACACTTGTAACAGATACCACGGCGTTTTACATAGAACCATCGGTCTTTACGTAGAGCTTTTTTGAATTTCTTGCACTCTGGTAGTGTATGCTTTGATAGTCCGTGACAAAACCCGCACTTTTCACTATTGTTTTTATTATCAGTTTGATCACTGTTTACTAACACTGTTTGAAACTTTTGTTTGTTGTGACTACCGATTGATTGTTGTATATTAGGTAGATTTACACAGCACTGAGTAATTTTCTTTGCTTCTAAACTTAAAAAGTCTGATAATACGACGAACTTTGGTTTTGTATTTTCTTCTAGTAGTTGGTAACTATAATCAGTCCATTTGGAAACTAAAACTGTAGGTAATTTTGACAACACAGTCGACGTGAGGGCAATGCCCTTTAGGTAATCTTCACAGCCCATAGCTGACACAGCTGCTACACAGTTTTTCACTTTTACCGAGAAGGAAATAATGTCTCGTTGGTACTCAGGTGACATTGGTCGTAGTTTGTTGATGTCTTGTAATATTCTAGATATTATTACATCGGGATTTCCAAATTGCAACTGCAGCGTAGCCATTACGACGTCTGGAGATGTAACGCCAATCAGCAGCGCCATGACTGCTTCTTTAGCATGTCCGTGTAAGCTCTGTCTGATTCGCCATAAGTTCTCCCTGTCACTGAAGTTGCAGACTGCGGACGATTCTTCATATGCTCGCTTGTAGTGTAACCACTCCAGCGGGTCACCATTGAACATAGGTAAGTCTTTCGGGGTACACAGACGGTTCAGCATCCTTGTGTTGGTTCCATTAGTACCGTTAGAGGCGGCGGCGGCGGCTAGATCCTTCAGTGCGCTGGCCAGCATTTGCATGGTGCCATCAGTACCATCGCGCGGGGGCGCGGCGGTCATGCGTTGCAGCTCGAATAAGGGTTCAGTAGCAGGGGGTATTTGGCCGGCGGCCTTCGTCAGTTCCTGCTGGCTGGTTTCTAGCCAATCTTCCACATCACGGTTTTCATACACACTGGATTCTTTTTCAGACCTGTAGCTTTCTAATTCTGCCAGGTCCACAGCAAGCTTCTTATCAATAAGATCCATTTGTAACTGTGCTTTTTCTTTTGCGGCTTCTAATAATAACTGAGCCTTCCTTGCCTTCAATGATGAAGAACTCGATTTTTTCGAGGACTTACAGGCACGTGGAGAGGTTTTTTCGTCTGGTTTCGCATCTTGACTGTCGCTTACTTGCATATTTTGCAGTTCGAGTTCGCGTCGTGTTGTGCTTCGCGTGCCCACCATTTTGTTTTCTGTTCGCGGCGGCGTGTGAAACATGAATGCAAATCACGAACTATTATAACTTTAGTGCTAATCCTCAATATTATCTGGCTCGAAGGACCAACGGATGTACACGGTAGGACTGTATATAGATTTAAAATGAGACAAGCAGTGGTTTAAAACATGCAAGCGTGCGGAAGCGAATTGCGTGCCCTGTTGTTGCTAAGCCAAAAAACGCAGTGAATCTAACCGCCAGGTGGCGGGGCGCTCGCGTCGCCGTGTTCCCGCCCCCCGCGTCTTCCCCGCACCGCAGGTCACTCCCGATACGCTTGTTCTATTTATTATTTAAGTTTCGAATAATAATCAAGTTCGATGCGCATTGATAACAGTGTTCAACGATTAACTGTCAAATAACTAATATCGTATTGACTATCTACACAGTATAAATATTAATACAGTAGGACGACGCCCTCTATCTCTGAAAAAATGCCGACAACTTTTACACGCGTTAGACTTGAATAATACCTCCCGCACAACGAACATCGTTTTGTTCGCAGTGCGGGAGCGGCTTTCCCGCGTCTCGCCCCTCATACCCCGCACGATTGCCCTGTCTAGACAGCTTTGTCGGACGACTGTATGTTTTTAGACTATGCTATCTATCATCAGTGTGTATCAACGATGACGTCATGCGCACTTGCAGAAATGTGACAAGACGCACAGTATGTCATCGGTAGTCATCGTAACTTGAAGTCCACTTAAAGTGCAATAAGATTTTTTTTTTTAATTCTCAGTTGTAAGAAAGAGTTTCGTAAAGAACGTTTCACGTTCCTTCATGACACACATAATAGATATCTAAGGTCATCGGAAAACTTGAGTCTGGATATGCCCAGGCACACCACTAATTTCTACGGAAAATCGTTCACAGTGGAAGCTGTACCTACGGCTATGGAATGCTTTGCCTGTGTCAGTGAGGCAAGCTCAAACATTACAATCGTTCAAAAACATGCTTAAAAAATATTACCTTTCTCCTAACACGTCTTAATATAACTGTTCGTCACTCTGTAAATGATTTGTTTTTATGTTTTTTTTTCCCTTCTTAATTATACTTATTATATATACATACATAAACTCACGCCTTTTTACCATGGGGGTAGGCATAAACTACAGAGCGCCATATGCTACGATTCTTACATACTTCTTTTGCTTCGTTTACATTCATACATGTTGTCATACACACACGCCGGTTGCGAGTACTACGCACCTGACCTTTCTGAAGAACCTCACCAATAAGGTCTATGTATGTCCTTCTAGGGCGTCCCCTCCCGGCGTTCCCACTTACATCTGCCTTGTAAATACCTTTTGTTAGTCGCCTTTCATCCATCCTTTCAACGTGACCAAACCATCTAAGCATACTCTTTTCAATTTTTGTTACTACATCTTCTTTTAAACCACAACGTTGCTTTATCACATCATTCCTCAATCTGTCATTAATTGTTACACCACACATACTTCGCAAGGAACGCATTTCTACAGCATTTATTCTACTTTCATGTCTCTTTTGCCACGCCCAACATTCACTTCCATACGTTAGTGTAGGCACCAGCACACCATTGTGAACAGCCAGTCGTGCCTTTTACTTATTATATAATTATGTCTATTCAAATAGTCTTGTATGGTATATATTTATGTAAATAGTACACCACACACTGCCTACTCATCTTTTCTCCTCCACTATCAAGTCCATCCAAAGGTTGTCTGTAAGAGATCGCTTTTAGCGATAAGGCCACCGCTTGTAGCCCTTAAAATTAATTTGTAAGTTTTAATGGTGTTGGTGTACAATAAAGAGTATTCTAGATTATTGATTTCCTACTGTATTATCTTTCAAAATTACACCCCATCGTAAGTTCAGTACAACACAGTTCACAGTTCAACATTTCTAATAATACCTACCGTCTTAGCATACTAGGTTACTAGGATGTTGCTCGCACATCAGTTAGATTAACACTCTGTATCCTTTTGTTATTAAATTAGAACTGCTCGCCAGATTCTATCCATAACTTCAAAACTATTTGCAATAAGGGTACTTGGGATTGAATATTACAAGATTTGAGGATGGGTGCTATGAATTCTATAACTTTACAAACTAACGCACAGGATCAGGTATATAAATATGACGACTTCTCTTGCCACTCTACGCTACTTGGTCACAGCTATCACCGGGTCTAGCTAGGTAGACTCAAATCTATCTTAAAATGTTTTTAATGCGAATATTTCAGGGTGGCTGGCCACTGGTGTGCGTGTCTAGAGTGATGATGGGTCTCACTCAGGCGTGTCTGTTCCCAGCAAGTCACACGCTCCTCGGCAGGTGGCTACCAACCAGTGAGAGAACCACTTACACTGGTATCGTATATTCAGGTGAGGTACCAAAATAATCAGATGTACTAGTACACATTCTGTTTCGATTAACTCTTTTGTCGTGTTTTTCAAACTGGACAAGCTTAGTTCAAGCTTAGCTAAATTGGTTTTAAAAAACACTTTTTCAGGTCATTTTTAATTAGTTATGTGGTGGTGGGCTTGGTGTCAGAGACCCATTGGCGAAGAAAGAAAGAAAGACACGATTAGGAAAAGACTAGTTAGGTGAGGTCAGTTCATTAACTGACTACTCTGAGAAGAAACATGGAAAGAAACTCAGAGGTAATAGTCTCTTTTGAAGTCCAGACATTATCTATTATTCTTTCTAGGACAGAACCACACATATAATATGAGTGGACTGGTTCAGTCAGTGCACGCATTTGTCAGCAATCGTGAGCTCAACTGGAAACTTTATGACTCTCCTAGATCCCTTGCCTTGATTACCTACGTAAATTTCAAACTCATGAAAGTAGCTTTGGTTCATAAGTCAACTAATAAACAAAATCTTTTCCCCAGGATCACAAGTTGGTACAATAATAGCAATGCCTCTATCGGGACTACTAGCTGAATCAGCCTTGGGCTGGAAGATGATATTCTACGTGACTTCTGCCATCATGTTCCTGACCGCAGCATTGTGGTACTGGTTCTCTGCCAGCTCTCCCGGAGAACACTCCATGATGACTGAGGAAGAGAAGACTTATATTGAAATGGGACTTGATACCAGTACTGAGACTAGGGTAAGAGTATAACAATTTAAATTGTTTTGAATACAATTTTCGTAAAGTTAAAGTAAGACAGTGGCGAGGGTTTATCTTCGAGATAAAAAAAAAAGTGGCACTCGGAGACTGCCACGGTATAGCTATTGCATAGCATTTTTATCAACTCCTCTCCTCTCCCCCTCCCCATTCCTCCCCCTCCCCTCCCCCTCTCCCCCTCCCTCCCTCTCCCCCACACCTCCCCCGCCCCTCGTCTCACCCCTCCCTCACTTTCCCCTCCCGTCCCCTGCCTCTTCCCTCCACCCCCCTCCACATCCCTCCCCTGCCCCTCTCACAATACCCTCTTCCCTCTCTCACAAGCCCCCCCTCCCCTCCCCTCCCCACTATCCAATACGTCTATACAATACGTCTAATCGCACACAACGCCGTGTCGAAGACTGCCGAACTGAAACGACGTTAGACGATGCACGGCCTTCAAGCCACACCTCCTTGCCCGTCGGAGTGGGGAGCGTGAGGTTTTTTCGTTACGGAATTTCTGGATTCGGTCCCCGCGCTGAAGGCCCGCGATAGAAGATGCAATAGCTTAAAAACACTTGCTGAGGTTTGTGGATGGTTCAATATTTGTAACATACCGAGACTTTTTCGTGTCTCAGTAGGTACTTACTGAGACACAGAGAAGTCGAAGAATATGGTATTTACATCATTGCAGCACATGTCATTCGTGAGTTTGTAGATTTTGATGACAGTGGTAACGGGTTAGTAGCTTGCAAATGTGACCACATCAAGCTTGCTAAGATGTGTTGTTGTTAGTATTGTGTTTACAATTGTTTGTCAATTATGCAATCATTCTTGTACATTGTACAATGCCGATATAAGGGAGCAGTCCTGGTTTGACTGAAGGGATATACTTAGTTAGAAAAAAAATAGGTGGGTGACAGATCATGATCTGCGTTGACAATCAGTTTAAAAGATCTTGTATAGGTAGCAAGAAATTGACATACTCATGTTTATAAATAAAAAATAGTATTTCACCCGTGTCTTTGTCCGCATGGATTTGTACTTTTCCGATCAAAATTTTAAATGAAATATACCCTATGTTATTAACTTATAATGTAGCTTTCCATTACGTAAAAATAAATTTTAATTAGACGACCAGTGGTTTTCGAATTTATTTCTTACAAACATACAAAAGTAAAAATCTTTTTTCTTGATAATAGAATAATAACACGCTTGATTCGATATGTACTTCCTATTCCGCAATTATTATGCTTATGATATTTAAAAATAGCAGTGTTAATGACAAATTACATTTCTTATTTCAGCGAAACCAACCAACACCTTGGCGTGAAATGTTCCGAACTCCAGCTCTGTGGGCCATCATGGCGTCTCACGTTGGTGGCAGTGGCGTCTTCATTTTGTTTTTCGTAGATCTACCCACTTATTTGGAAAGAGGCATGCATATTTCACTTACAAATGTAAGTATTCTTTATGTAAATTGTAGGAGTTTATCGATGATACCATCAATACAATTGTTCAATACGTAGGTATATCGATTTCATAAATCTTAAATAATAGACAATAATAATGTTTACAGGACGATAATATTATTAATATTATGTTAATATTGTGTATACAGAATGAAAAACATATTAGGCCATAAAAGGAAATCACTTTTAATCCTTAAGATAGTTTAGTTCACTTAAAGAAAACGTTGCTTTATTTTTAAAAAGAAACTAAACTGAGCATGTGCTATAAATACTAAACAACTGATAAACATACTTATATTTTTTAATACTTACATACCTATTTTAGATAGATTAGACTCAGATACAGAACCAATGATCGTGCTCGTCACACTTACTTACATTGGTCATGGTTGGGACTGGAACCCACGACCTCCAACATAATAATAATAATAATAATAATAATAATAAATCTTTTATTTCGAGCACAGTAGCCCATTTGGTTAGTATACACAACGACTTACAAACTAGTGTTAGTACTTACATCTACCAGAAACACAAATTATTAATTACTACCTACGCCACAATGGCAATCCAACATAGCAGTCAGGTCCAGGATTATTAGAGAACTGATGGGGGCCGGATATGCGACGTTACGTCTCCCATCCTATATGTATATTATGGATAATATGTCTTGTCTTCTTAATTTATGATAGTAGTTTTGACATCTTTGATAAATTAAGAATTATTAATTTTGTTTCAGAGTGCCACATTATCAGCATTACCCTTCGTCGGCATGTGGGTAGGTTCTATTGGATCTGCTACAATAAGTCAGAAGATATACAACAGTGGCTGGTTAACATTGGGGACTTGTAGAAAAATATTTAATTCATTTGGTAAGTTTACTTTAATTTTAAAGTCAATCTTTAACTAAAGTTACTTTGTTTATATTCAATTTTACTTTGGCTGAGTTCTAAATGTTATCCTTTTTACGAATTATTTATTCTAAACCGACTTGTTTTATTTTTAGCTTTATTCGGGGGAGGTCTCGGTATCATATCGCTGGCCTTTCTGGGTCCTGATCACAAGAACATTGTTGTCGCCATCTTAGTTTTGGTTTTTTTCCTTTTTGGGTTCACATCGGCCGGATTTATGGTGAGGAATATATTCAAACTAGTACATTTCATATATCGTCACTTACTATTAATATCGTCTATCTTGGCTTTGGTAGGTAAAATCTTAACGCGCACGGTTTAGTTTTATTAAAACAGTTCTAAATCTATGTCACCCTTACTTACTGCTAGAAGATTATTATTCATAAACAATGTTTTCTTTTTCAGGTTAATCACTTAGATCTGTCACCGCAGTTTGCGGGCGTGTTGTTATCTCTAACCAACTTTGCTGGAGGTATTGGCAGCATCATAACACCGGTCATCACAAGTTTTATTCTTAAAAATGATCCGGTTAGTGGCCTCTGATACAACCAGGGATTTACAAATATTCTTATCTTAGTTTCCCTTTTTCTATTGTGTAATAGTGAACATAATATAATGGAGACAAGTTGCAGTTTTGTTAAACATAATACAATTTGTACTTTTGTAACAATAGTCTTACACCAGTCGTAGGTTTTCCTTGGGTGCACTAGTCTTGTCTAGTGCATACAGGGAAAACCTGCAGTTGGTACCTCATTTCAGTCTCGCGACGCACGCGCCGGGCATCGCACGCATATCGAGTCCTATTTTGCACGTACATCTACTGTGCGGGTGGGGGCCGTTATTCATAATGGCTTCCAACATTGTGAAATGTGCAAGTTGTAATGTGGTGATCAACGAGGTTTTGGCTTTCATTTGTAATAAGCTTGATGTAATGAACGAGCAAAGTATTAGTCAGATTTGTGCTAGTGCTTTCGATGAAACGGAGATATTAGCCGCTAAAAACTTACTGTTCGATTCCATATCAACAACAAAACGTAAGAAGATTAGAAAACGACAGGGGAAAACGTTACGGGATATCGACGACATCATCTGCGTGCTCAAGGAGACGGATCCAGAGGATATCCCTACTTTCGTAGCACGAGATCTGCATAAATTGCCGCCGGTATTATTTGACCACGTAGATGTTACCCGCTTGCTAAAAGACTTGGTGACAATGAGAGGCGAAATGCAACGTATTTGTGACGAATACGTGACGGTGAAAAGGTTTAAGGAACTGGAATTCGAAATTGAAGCGCTCAAAAATGCGTCAATTGTTAATAATATTACCCTGAGACGAGGTGTCGGAAGAACTAGGTTATCGAGCTTTGAGTACGAGAGTGGACCCCCAGCATTGTCTCCACAGCATAACATTGAATCAACGGAGGGTAGTGTAAAATCACCGAGCGCTAGTTGTAACGGACGGCCGCTCGAACACAAATCAGCTGATCGTCAGCCAAACATCGCTCGCCAGCCGCCGCCGGCGCCCGCGCCTTCACCGTTGGTGAGTCATCCGACTCCGCGTCTAGTACCGGTTACCGCGATACACACAGCTCCCCCGATTGAAAATAATCGATGTGAAAGTGCCAAGAAAAGTTTTTCCGATGTGTTACTTGAAGGTGAGTGGAAATCCCAAGAACAGGATAGTAAATGGACCCTTGTGCAAAGGAAAAGGCTTCAGAATCGCTTTGTGGGAAATACTGGAAAAGCTACGGTTGTTGCTGGTTCAAAGTTCAAGGCGGCTGTCAGTAAGGTACCTCTTTATATTTATAATGTGTCGAAGGACACGTCGGTGTGTGACATCATAACCTATGTTAAGAGCAAGACTAACATTGACGTACGCTTGGAGAAAATGAACATGAAATCAATGAAAGATTATGATGCTTATAAGGTGTATGTTCCTAAGTGTGATCTAGATACTTTTTTGACTGACTACTTTTGGCCAGAGGGAGTAATATATCGCCCTTTTGTAGAATTTGGTCGACGTACCGCCTCCGTGAAAAATGATAATTATCGGGATATGGCTAATTTAAAACCTACACAAAATATTAATGGTTGACAAAAACACACTTATTAGCTTTAACTGTAAAAGTGTCAAAAGATCAGTTGAATGTGTGAAAAAACTTTGCCGATCGGCGGACATAGTGGCACTGCAGGAGACCTGGCTGCTTCCCCACGACTTGCCCTTCTTGGGTGATATTGACGACGCTTTTTCATACACGGGGAAGTCCGCTGTGGATACGTCTGAAGGAATCCTAACTGGGAGGCCATACGGAGGAGTAGCTCTGCTGTGGAGAAAATCTGCGTTCCCGTCGGTGTCTGTTATACAGTGTCGTAGTGTGCGTCTAGCGGCGATTAGGGTAAAACTTGACCATGAGCGCTCAATTATAGTGTTTTCGGTATACATGCCTACAAACAAAAATGAAAACCTGCCATTGTTTTCTGAGTGCCTTGGGGAAATATGTGCAATAATTGAAAGCAATAATGTGGAACCTGTATTTATACTTGGTGACTTTAACTCGCACCCTGGCGGTTTATTTGCGAAAGAATTATTAGATTTCTGTGCGGAACAGTCGTGGTCGTGTATAGATATGGAGTTGTTGCCGAGTGACTCACATACGTTTGTGTGCCAGGTGAGCGGTACACAGACGTGGCTAGACCATTGTTTAATAACAAGCTCCGCGCGGTCATCCGTGCTTAATGTGTCCGTTATTTATGATAGCTACTGGTCAGATCATTATCCTATAGCAGTTCAATGTAATTTTAATGTTATTTTGCCTAAACGGATTAATCTTGGTCATGCTTGTAGTAGGGTAAAATGGGGGGAAAGGAATCAAACTCAGATTGAAAAATATTATGATTATTGTAATTTAAATCTTAGAAAATTGGATTTTCCATCGGAATTTGTTAATTGTGCAGATACATTATGTAATAGTCAGGACCATAAGTTGTTATTAAACAAAATGTATCTTAATATCGTTAGTATATTATCTAAGGGCGCGGAACTAAGTTATAGTGTACCTAAACGAAAGTACAATACATATGTACCTGGCTGGAACAAATATGTGAGTAGTGCACACAGGGAGGCTCGACTTTGTTTCCAAATGTGGCTTTTACAGGGTAAACCTAAATCCGGACATACTTATGATAAAATGTGTGAGTCTAGAAAACTATTTAAATCAAAATTAAAATACTGTCAAAACAATAAGGATCAGATCAGGATGGACATTATTGCAAAACATCACACTGACAAGAAATTCAATAAATTTTGGAAGTCAACCAATAAATTAAACCCAAAGTCGAGCCTTCCGGTGAGTGTAGGTGAAGCTCATGATCCACACGACATTGCTAGCCTCTTTCAACGCCATTTTAAAGTGGAGTCTCCGCTTGGGCCGGCGGCGCAAGTGCTCGATGCTGAGCGTCAGAGTGGGAGCGTCAGTGTTAGGTTCACAGCCAAGGATCTGGCTGTTACTATTAAGAATATGGTAAGAGGTAAGTCTCCAGGTCATGATGACCTTAGCATCGAGCACTTGAAGCACGCTGGTGTACATCTACCAAGGGTACTGGCCATGCTGTTTAATCTGTGCATCAGTCATAATTATTTACCTAATGATCTCATGTACACAGTGGTTGTTCCGATCGTTAAAAACAAAACTGGTGATGTCTCGGATGTATCTAACTATAGGCCTATCTCGCTCGCTACTGTCATAGCCAAGGTGCTGGACAGGCTGCTTGACAGACAGCTGGAGAAGCACCTTCATATACATGACGCGCAGTTTGGCTTCACGCCTGGTTTGTCGACTGAGAGTGCTATCCTCTGTCTCAAGCAGACTGTACAGTACTATACAGCTAGAAATACTCCTGTGTACGCTTGTTACCTAGACCTCTCGAAAGCTTTCGATTTAGTAAATTACGACATGCTGTGGCACAAGCTGCATAGTGAGACACAGGTACCGAGTGAGATAGTGTCAGTGTTTAGGTACTGGTACGGTCACCAACGGAACAGTGTGAAGTGGGCGGGAGTGTATTCCGACGTGTACGGGTTGGATTGCGGTGTGAGGCAGGGGGGGTTAGCCTCGCCCCGCCTATTCAACCTGTACATGAACCAGCTGATCGGCGAGCTCAGCAGTGCTAATGCGGGTTGCTCAATAGGCGGAGTGCCTATTAATAACATTAGTTACGCGGATGATATGGTGCTGCTGAGCCCGTCAGTCGGGGGGTTGCGGAAACTCTTGAACATTTGTGAGACATATGCTGAGGCTCTCGGGCTCAGGTACAACCCTAAGAAGAGTGAGTACATGATTTTTAAGGCCGGTACCAAATGTCCCTCTTTTATACCCCAGATCACTCTTTGCGGTGCCAATCTTAATAGGGTTAACCGTTTTAAGTACCTGGGTCACTGGCTCACAGACAACTTGTCTGACAACGAGGACATCGAGCGGGAACGTAGGGCGCTGTCTGTTCGCTGCAACATGTTAGCACGTAGGTTCGCACGCTGTACTGAACAGGTAAAGGTGACCTTGTTTAAAGCCTATTGTCAGTCTTTTTATACGTGCAGCCTATGGGTAAACTATACGCAGCGAGCATACGGCGCCCTGCGCGTCCAGTACAACAATGCGTTTAGGGTGCTGTTGGGGCTGCCGCGGTTTTGCAGCGCTTCGGTGATGTTCGCGCAGGCGCAAACTGATGATTTCCATGCTATTATTAGAAAGCGGAGCGCCTCGCTACTAAGTCGCTTGCGGCGCAGCACCAACAGTATCCTGAGCGTGTTGTCCGAGCGGTGGGACTCACCGGTGTTGGAGAGGTGGTTGCATCTACATGCCAGTTCCTCACCATTTATTAAGTGATTATTGTATTTATGAATGTAATATTTATTTAATTTTAATTATCAGACATTTTTTATTTTATTTTTGACATTACCTAATGAATATTAATAACTAATTTTAATAATTTAATTGACAGACATTTTCTAAATTTTTGACATTGTATTTTTGAATGAATTTATTTTAATAACTAAGTATTATTCTATTTTAATCAAATGTATTTTAATATTTCGTGTATTTTGTAATCGAATTTTATTCTTATGGGAACTTTCCTGAAATAAATGATTATTATTATTATTATTATTAAAGACGACAATCGGTCACGCGTACGCATTCCAATAATATGGAACCCAAGGGTTCTGAGAAACAAAAGCAAATAATAATAATAAAATTATAATAAATTCATTATTTCGAGTAACACAGCATACCGAATGCTGAAGCAAATAATCATTGCTTCAGCATTCAGTATGCTAAAGCAATGGAGCAACGACTTACAATCTTTTTTATTATAATGTATTAATTATCCTAAAATTACATTATACAGAAGATGTTGGTACCTATATCTTCTAAATATATATATTTTTTAATTTTCCATTTATTTGTTTTTAGTCTGACATCAGTCGCTGGCGGATAGTCTTCTTTCTGTTTGCTTCCATTGCCATCGGGTTAAATCTCATCTACGTCATATTTGGAAGCTCAGAGCGACAACCCTGGGATAGCCCAGACTATAAAGACAGGAGAAAAGCGGATCCAGGTTAGCCTAGTATATTTCTACTTTTTGCAAACAACTCAATAAAATAAACTCTTCAAACAATAGTTGTCTTAATACATAATTTATTTTGCAGAGGAAATGACACCAGTATTCAACAGAACAAGCCAAAAAGAATTAGAAGCAAATCAACAGTAAATATCACAAGGATGATTGTAAAAATATAATGACTTCAGCAGCAGAAAGCTGTGTGAGTAATTGTAATCCTATGGTTTGGAATGGAAACTACCGGTGATTCCAATAAAGTAGCCATACGAGTTTTCTGAAAATATTACAGTAGTAAATAAGACAAGCCTTTATTATTGTCTCTGGGCAAAGTCCTCCTAGTATAACAGAGAAGGATTCATTTGCTTCAAGAACACAATATTATGCAACAAGCACACAACAAGATAAAACAACAGAAAATAAATAAATGTTCTATAGTTTTAAATGTGCGAATGTTTCTGATTCAAACATAAAGCATTATAATATTATGATATTATTTGTTACTATTCGTTTGGTATGTTTTGTTATAATACAGTTAGTGTCATTATTAAAGCAAGGTATTCAAAATGATATAACCTTTTAACTCTTGCCGCGTCGTTGAATTGTCAAAGAAAATGAATGACCATAATATTTAATGTTCTAAACCAGACGAACAATGTCGACACATTAGCGATGAAACTTTTTCATTTGCAGATTATTTATGAGAATGTAGAAATGTTTTTAAAACAAAAGAAGTGCTTAGTGGTGTAGAAGTAAAGAGTGCACTTGCAGATGAAATTAAGTGTGGCCGCGAACAAAATGATAGTGTTAATGTATGGAAATGTGAGCACAAAGTACGGAGACACATTAACATAATTGAAATGACAGCACTTAGAGAATACGTGGAAATTGTTACAGCAGATAGAGGAGAGGGAAAATGTCGTGAGTGTTAGAAAAATGTTGCATTCAAAGTAAATGTAGTTCCAAAGTTAGGGCTAACTAGTTGTCATACAAATAATAATGCTCCAAGTGTCTTAAAAAATACGTTTAGTCCAAACGACTGTATTAAGAACTTAGTTGTTATTTTTTTTATAAGGGAACTGTTTATTGTTGTGTAAATATTTAATTAAATAAAACAGTATTTTCTTGAATTTTGCTTTTTATTTTTTGTGATACTTCTGGATTGAAGAGCCCTTTACAAGGACAACAAGCATATAAAAAAATACACAACGTCACGCCTTTAATTCCCAAAGGACTAGGTAGAGATGTACCTGGTATTACATCCACATTTTGCCAGACATGTTTTAACCCATGTAATTGGGGGCAAGCCTATAACCAACATTCGGTCACAAATCCAGACTACAGGCTGCTACTTAACTGAGAGACTTTCCAGATAGAAAAAAACTCAATAGCACTTTGCTCGACTTGGGGATCGAACCTCATGCCCAGCAGTAGCGTTTGCTACCACCAGCGCAACGAGGCAGTCATATAAATTGTTATCGAGGCTGAAAGATGTTATATATTATATAATTTCTTAATATTTATTAAAAAATACTTTAGGTCATTTCAATCTGTTAGAAAATGGCCGGTGGTAACATAAGCCTTATATTTAAACCCATACATTTTTCTCGCCAAGTGTGTCAAATAATCCTACAATAAAATGTTTGTTTGATTTATCTAAAGCTTTACAATTGTTCTAAGTAACAAAAGCCAGCTTATAACAGCCACAAAGCAAGTCTTACAAGCGAAACAGTTAATATTCTACCCATTTAATTATAATAACCTTTTCAAGCTTATTAAGGTCATGCCAATTACAAAGGAATATTATCACGCTTGCTTGAGAAATGGCTCTTATTGTAGCAGCTTTAAGTTTACAATACGATTTACTCAACAAACGTAGGCCCGCACTTGTGTGGGAAAGTGTACCACAGATAATATTTTAATACCGACTACCTAATTATTACACTGGTCAACAAAAAAAATAAAATCGTTTGCTTCCTTTAATTTTTTTTTGTTTCTATCTCAAACTAACGCGTATTTTTTAAATATGGTAACAATTTTTCTCTCACAGCTTTTGTTTTAGAGTTACAGCTAACTACTCTCCATTACTATTTTTACTTATAGTTGCGTTTTCGTTGGACATTGAAATATATTTTGTTGTTGTTTTCGATATGGCTTCGTCAAGAAGGTGTTGTGTACTTAATCCCGATTCTTTTTGCTTTATTTGTGGTGAATATGTATTTGCAAAATATTGAAAACCTATATCGAACTTAGTAAAAACTGCGTATCATGCTATCGTCCATGCTATGGTGCAACATGAGCATAAAAATCCACTTCCTGCACTCACATTTAGACCGATTTCCACAAAATCTAGGAGATTTCAGTGAGGATCAGGGTGAAAAATTCCATCAGGATCTTCGAACAATGGAAGAGCGGTATCAGGGGCGGTGGGACTCACATATGATGGCAGACTACTGTTGGAGTTTGCAACGTGATCTACCTAAAGTCGTTCTCTTAAGAAAATCGTATAAAATATCATTTGATAGTGTTCAATAGAAATTTTGTTAACATCATTTATTAATTTTCTGTACTTTTTTATCAAAATAATAAAACTCTATATTTCAAAAACTGAAGCTGTTAGCAATCTTCCAGTATTTTTTTCATTTTCTGGGCCATAGAAATACCCAATAACAGAAAAAAAATAAAGGAAACAAGACTTGTGTTGACCAGTGTTATTCACCGCAAAGAAACCATCATAGAATTTTGTAAATATTATGAACACTGTATGTAACTAAATATAACAAAAGGTAAACATTAAATTTCATTTTTTTTTTGGCAACACTTGTACACTTGTAGGATGTAGGATGTAGTAGGATGTTTCTAAATATTTGAAAATATTATGAATCAGGTAAAAGGAGCAACGAAATACTAAATTTAATTTAGAGACTGCTCGTAGTGCTCGTGGTATGTAATAAACTCAGATGGAGAAATAGCTCGAAAATTTGAAAACTGTTTTATTAATATTCCAATCAAAACTACTAAAGCTTTAAACTTATCATCCGCGCTTTCTTTCGACTTACTTAAGAATAATGTAAAGGCATTCCCATTGTAGTTTCGATTTCAATATACAAACTCACAGGCTGTTTTAAAACCTTTTACATATCTTAAAATTAAATTACCAGATGATCTATGGGGATTATCTATGAAAATGTAAAAATCTATAAATACCGAATATAATTAAGATGATAAATATTATTAAGATGACTGCAAATAGCCTATACAAAACTTTAAGTAACATCTACCAGGTTTCTGTTGTGTTGTAATATAATCTTTTGTGTTAGAAAGAATTAGAATGACGATATAATATATATAGGTAATTATAATCTAACCTAACTCATCATACCTATCGTATAGCGAACCTAACTATCGAACCTAACTACCTTAATGAAATTCATTGATTTTGAAATATACTAATTACAAAATTTTAAAGTAATCTACTGTGTAGCGTGTTTCTATGATCCCTACAATACTAAGGTAGGTAGTAGTATTTGAAATAGTAGTAAAAGGACCCAATAATTCAACTCGAATACGTATCCTCCATAAATAAAAACACTTTTTAATATAAACATTGAATATTGGTGTAAGTCGACTCTGCAGTAACGTTTTTTTATATCTGGTCATTATCAGTCTGGCCTAGGCAGCAGTTGGTCTAGTAGTAAGTGGCCCTGAATCGAGAACCCGAGGTCGTGAATTCGGTTCCCACCCAAGACAATGAAATCGTTTGTGTGATCAACACTATCATTAGCAGAATACTTTATTCTCGGTG
Organism: Euplexia lucipara; assembly: GCA_921972225.1. Taxonomy (NCBI): domain Eukaryota; kingdom Metazoa; phylum Arthropoda; class Insecta; order Lepidoptera; family Noctuidae; genus Euplexia; species Euplexia lucipara. The sequence goes on from OV179158.1 coordinate 671,534, forward strand.
GCAGAAAGCTTAGAATAAAATATTGGTAAATATAATGAATAGCTATGCTTACTTCTACACCACACACACTACTCTACTACTATACTACTACTACACTTACAGCTACCCTAACTTCACAAATTCTACATAAATATTAGTAAAAGTGTATGGCTTCGCCGTTTCGCTACCGGCGTGGAGGTGATGCGAATATTTAGTTGCTGAAGTAAGTAACGAAACAGCCAAGCCATACATTTTTACTAATATGTAGAGTTTGTTAAGTTAAGGTCGGTAGGTTAGGCCGTGTAGATTCAGAAGTTTGGCTCTGCATGAGATCTGATATCTTTTTCACAGGGCACACCTTACGTGGTCGTCTTGGCAACATTTTACATGAAATGTTTTTGGTGGGATTTCAGTTCTTTTTGTAAGTTGCTAGGCAGTCTTTTTAATGTTTATTTTTTCTTCTTTTTTGGGTGTATTTTTTGCATATCAGCAGTGTCAGATTACATACCAAATTTCAGCTTTCTTGCACTTCAGGAACACACTCACACATCAAACATTTTGATGATCATCAGTGTGTCAGTGACGAAATCTAAAGTATTAGAGGTATTTATTTATTTAAGAGGTAATATTTGCTTTGGTAACGTTTCTTATTTGTAACCGACTTAAAAAAGGTGAAGGTTCTGAATTTGGCTCTTCTCGTCTTCTCGTTGTCTCGAGGTCGCAAACGCTACTGCTGAGCTGGTCTCGGGTTCAATCTCCAGGCCGGGCAAAGCATTATAAGGTAGCAGCCTGGAGTCTGGATAGTGGTTCATCATCATCATCATCATTTCAGCCATAGGAAGTCCACTGCTGGACATAGGCCTCCCCTATAGATTTCCAATAAGACCGGATAAGGCTACATAGGTTTTAAACATAACTGGTAAAATGTGGGTGTACTTGGTAGGTACCCTTTTGGTTTAACGTCAAAGTCGATTTTACAATTCCTTCCACGAGCTTTGTACTAAATAACAATTCTATATATCATCCGAATTAATCATATCATCGTAACAAAATGTTTTTTTTCACCTTTCTACTTCACCTCGCCATCTTCAAGTAATATTTCACGGAAAATAGAATAATGCGAATATTCCGCTCCGTTACCGTACCTCGCTACATCTCTCTGACACTCTTTAATCTCTTTAACACCTGTTCGTTTAGCATTCAATGAACCTTTTATAAACATTAAAATACAAGACAATACTTACTTTTGTCTACGAAACAAATGCGTGTCGTTCTACTTTCTGTGAAGTTATTTTTTAATGATGACTGTAATGTGTCACTGATCCCTATACGACGACATTGCGTGGTATTTGACACATCACGTCTACAACTAAATCACTAGTTACACACAATCGTTTAAATAGTGTAATACTTTGACATTCTGGCTTCAAGCCTTTCGTTTACTCCCGTCACTAAAAACTGTATCTAAACACGACGAGATGAGGTTCAAAATTGAGTGCCATAGTGCCAAGTCAAAACTAACTTTCAAAGATAGTTGTATTTACGTACAAAATCAGCATTATTTGCTCAAAGCTAACAATTCATTGTTTTAGGAGTAGTCTGGTAGATAACGAAGATAATATGAAAGATGTAAACATATTTTTTTAAAGTAACAGTCGATGTAATAGTGCCTTGTTGTAATTCGATATTACATTGTGGTCGGACAAAATGGACGTGGAGTTTCTGAGATATCAATTCGAAGATGGGTATTATGGAGTTATTACTAAGAATGGTGAGTGATTTATAATTGATCTTTATTATTATAAGCTATTTATGAAATTAAAAATTAGTTTTTCGGGTGTCGGATTTTTTATCCAAATATTGATCGACTCTTCTTTTGGATAAAACACGCGCACTAAGCACTTTCTAGTTTGAGTAGTTAGATTATGTTAAATATAATCCAACCCTGCCTTGTTTGGAAATAGGGCAACATTTTCACTTTTCTCAAACCTATTCTAGGTATTCCACCTTTAATACAATTCATCTATCGTACCTTCTTCCTGCAAGGAAAGTTGCATGAATCAAAACTTTCATTACGAAGTGAAACGCTTTTGACACAACTTTGCAGTAACTGGCGACGACTGGAATTGATTATAAGTTAACTAAGAACCCTTTATTTACTTTAAAACCATCACCTTTGTGGCTTATTGGTGACCCAGATTTGGTTAGAACTAATCTGCAAAGCCAGGCGTAGGGTAGCTAGCCTTTCGGTATTCTATAGGATATATTTTGGAGAGTGTGCCTTGATTCCGCCATCACTTTTCTACCATCGGACAACCTGGTATACGGCGAGTGTCCTGTCCACCCTTACATCGTTGGCACTTCAACGATTTGGACAAAGCGTTTCGCTTCGTAGTTTATACCGCGTACTACGAAGGACTGGAATAACCTAATGCCTGCTGCGGTCTTCCCGTCCGATTATAATTTAAGTGTCTTCAAGGCCAGAGTGAATAGGCTCTTAATAAACTAGTGGGCTTCACCATCACTGATTGCATCACTGCATACCATCAAGCGGGATCGCAGTCATGCACTGGTTTATAATATTAAAAAAAAAACATCGAGAGGAAACCGGCATGCCTGAGAGACATTTCTCGGAAGCATATTATGACAAGTCAGAGGCCCATCACATGGGTGTCCACCAACCGACACCAGGTTGGTCCACATGATTAGAAAGAGAATCCCTTACTTCAACATGGGCGTCTAGTTACTTTCATTACGTAGAGTATGATCATTGGAATTGCTTTACAGCTTAGTGACAATAAACACGATTTCTTCGGAACATATCCAAAATAGCACATCGATTACAGCAGTGTCTTGTAAAATCACTTGGTACTAAGTATGATACCTACATCAGTATCCATACGGAAGTAGGTGTTACATATTATATGTACAAGATTTTAGCTCTCTATATCAGCTTTATGATTGTGTTCATACTCCAATGAAGGCAATTACAGAATACAAGAAACGCACAGCCAAGGTGAAGGTTTGTGTAGGAAAACTGATAACAGCTGATCTTTTTACAATGCCTTACTAATGTCTGATTATAACAATACATGTTACATTTATTTTAAAGGGTTCAAGATTGGCGTTAGACACATACAGTTGATGTACATGCTGGCAAATTCCATAGCCATGGGGTTCATTAGAGGAAGCATGGGAGTGGCCGTGCTAGCTGTGACAGATCAGACTAGACGGGATGATACTTATATACAGGTAAATACACAAGATTCATGGATAGCTATTCAACTAGGTAATCTTACAACCTTGTCGGGATCGTAAGATTCCACTGTTTGCGGAGAAAAGAGAGAGTACTGGTCATTATGGCGACACAGAAAGTAAGATTTTGAGCAAAAGACGTCTTTCGAAAGAACAATATTTTTCGATAATTATTATATTTTTAACTTTAGTCAAAACGATATCAATGAAATAATCAAAAAATGTTATACTCGTACCAAACGTCGTCGTCACAATGTTTCCTATTTAATTTCAGATTCATAACTGGGATGGCAAAATTCAGGGAGCACTTCTATCATCATTCTTCTTCGGTTATGCTTTGATGTTGATGCCTTCAGAACTATTTCTGAAGAGAATTGGTGGGAAACTGCTGACGACTGCCATCCTTTTGGTCAACGGGGCTTTTTGTGTTGCGATGCCAACGATTATTAATAAGGTATCTCAAGATAGTTTATAATCCTATGAGTCGAACGATGCAATATATTTCCTTCTTATTCTGTCTACTATCATATCTCCTAGTTCCTTAAATTCACTCACTAGGTTACTTACATCGTGGTATTAGATAAAGAATAACCCTTCAGCATCTCATTCTAGGGTGGTTGGGTAGCTGCCTGCAACGCAAAGATGTTCATGGGAATGACTCACGCTTGCTTCTTCACCGTCAACCAGTCACTGTTCGAGCAATGGATGCCACCCAATGAAAGGAAAATCTTCAACCATTTAATTTATGGAGGTATTAAACATTATTAGTAACTAACTACAAATACAAACTAAAACTTACTACAAATAAAGTAAAAAATAAAACAACACAAAAACACCAAGGTGTTAAAATACTCCTCCGAATCGCTGACATCCAGAAACGTGCCAAAAAGACTTTGGCATTGCCATGTTGGATGGCAAAGAGAAGGCCAGCCCTCTGGTCACGTGAAGTGTCGACGAGAAATATCCTTGACCTGCGTTCTTATGGCGTATTTTTTTGCAAATTGAGGTACTCCATATTCCTGACTGATATTATGTTATCTCCTCAGTCAGGAAACATTCAGGTTCAAGAAACTGTTAGACACCAAATCAAAAGCAATTAAAGGTGTAAATGGGTATAATAATTCGATCACAAAATTAGAATAGAAAAAGCAACCCGTCGCTAACCAAATTACAGAACAACTGGCCCCTAGCAACAAGGTTGCCAGATCTGTCGCCAACAGAAACTTAGTTTGATTATAATAATAATTTGAGCAACTACTAGCTAATATAATGGAAGACTAATCTAAATTAACAATAGAAAGTACTACACTCTTTTAAAAATCAAGGCAATATTAAAATCAGTCCATACATTATTATTCAGTATGCACAGCCCGCACTTTAAGAAGACAATTCCTCTGTAATAATCCTGCACTCTCCGCTACCCTAAGCTTTTACTGCCATGCATACTAATTTAATTAACACGTTTAAAATTCTTCTTTCTCTTCATTTTAATTTTCTGTGCCTTTATTATTTTATTTAATATAAAAAAATCTCTTTCATGTTTAATTCTTAAAAGCATCCATAGCCGAAATTAATTACCCAAGTCTATAATCGCATTTTCCTTCTTTACATAATTAGTAAGAATATGAACAAAATTACGTTTCCGAATTTCAAATACCTTTTTTTACGTGCTTGCTACTAAAAAAATTCTTTCTATGATTATATTAGCTTTCTAAAATTCTTTATGATATGCCTTCGATTTTGAATTAGTACTGATTAGTTTAAGGAAAAGTTTTAGATCATTAATTACATTGCTAGTTACTGTTGTTTACATTCCTTAGTATCGTAGACTTGTTTATTTTCCGTTTATCTACTTCTTTAGTAACAGTCACATTCTGCAATCTTTCGAATAATTTCCCACAGAACTGTACTTTTTTCTGACTTATCACTCACTTACATTTTCAGGTGTTCAACTAGGCATAATCATAGCTCTGCCAATATCTGGGTTGTTATCATCAGCACCACTTGGCTGGGAGCTGGTGTATTACAGCTTAGGAATGCTGGCATTATCCATGGCTATCATATCGGGAACCTTGACAGCGAGCTCCCCAGGAGAACATCAAGCTGTTGGAGACGTAGAGAAAGAGTTCATTAGAGATACGTTGAATAGCTATAGAAAGGTAATCGAAAATAATTGAAAGCATAAAAGTAATTAAGAATTGCAATGTGCAGAAAGAGAAACGCTTGTATTAGGTAGTTTATATAGTTTAGTTTTGTTTGGGAAGGACTAAGAATAATAAATTTGTTTTCTTTTTTGTATAATAGAAAGATATAAGCCGGCCATGGCGTGACATTCTCAAATCTTCTCATTTTTGGGCCGTGACCGGCGTGCACGCAGCTAGCAACGCCATCTTTATCTTCTTCTTAGTATACGTGCCCGCTTATTTGATGATGTACGGAATATCTCTGGAAGACGTAAGTTATAATACCTAACTTTTTAAACTTTCTATTTAATCATCTGTAGATCGAGGTAGATGCTTGGACTTTGTACAACAACACGTATATGTTGTTGTTTAATTAAAGAAACCTTTAATAATGATTTTTGATATTGAAACCCTGAATTTCCTTAATAAATTATATTGAATGAGAGAACAGACGCCAGCACATCAAGCTATTTGAATCTATCAAGATTCTTTAATCTATTTTCAACATTATAACAAAAACATCAGGTTCATTTTCAATTGAGAATACTTGGCGGTTTGGTAAAGCTTGTTGTGCTGGCGTCTGTATTTGAGTTACAGAGTGATGTTGAAAAGCTTTGTATATTAAAGAAGCTACTATTATACATATTTCAGAGCGCTTGGTACTCCATGCTGCCCTTCATATCGATGGCATCTGTGTACATTGTGATGAGTCCAATATTTGATTGGCTGTACACTATACGTTATATCCATTACATCTTCAGCGCAAGTTTCTTCAGGAAAGTTATCAATGGTTTAGGTACGTATTTAAAAAATCTCTTCTAGACAAAACTGAATTAATTGATTTTGATTGGCCCACATGAAGATAATTATGTTTTGTACCTAATTTATAAAAATGTACTAGAGATATCTACCGGGAAAAGTGCTAGGCGTACCTTAACGGTTCTATCTGTGGAACAAATATTTTAATTGCTTGCTTATCAGGAACTTAAGTGCAAGCTAAGCTTTTTTGAAATAAAAGTTACCTACCAAATTATTATATCACAAAAACGCAAAGGTATTGCACCTTTACCTTTTTCAACGATAATTGAATTTCTACGAATGAATTCGCAGGTGCTTTTGGGATCGTAATGGGATTAACGACACTTCCAAATTTTCCTCGTGAGTGGAGCTGCCCGGCTATTATCGCGCTATCAGCAATATTGGGATTACTAGGATTACAGTTTTGTGGATTTTTGGTAAGTTGCCAAATATTTTTGATTGGGTTTCATAAGTTGTTACTGACGTTTAGTTAAGCCCTTACTTTTGGACGTCTTAGTGAGAATGACAATTCGTATGTATTATGGCTGTTTTCCCTGCAGATTTGGGTTGTAATGTGTATGTAATCATTACTACATAGGTGTACTTCTGTACACCTATGTAGTAACGATTACATACACATAAATTTCGCAAAAATACTAGAAAGTGGTGAAGATCAGGCATTTTAAAGTACTGTCTTATGTAAATTTTGGCGTTCAAAAAGTGCTGATCTTCAGCTAAAATAACTCAATAAATGACTTTGATTTCATGATTCAGGAACATTTTTGTTTTTTTATGACAAATGCTTTTAAATGCATTGTAATCCAAACTTAACGTGAATGTAATATTTCAGCTCAATCGGTTTGGGATAACTGGTCCAAATTCAGTTGTAAGATTTGACCTACGCATAATATTATAAATAAAGTTCATTCGTTAGCACCAAATGTTATCAATGTCATATATCTGGAGTAGTATCTGCATCTACTTATGGTCTAGCGCGATGTCATGTATGAGTATATTTGAGTCAGCTTCTTCCAGTCTTACTAAATATACGTATAGTTCATTGTTGTGCATGGATCGCTCCCTATTTGTCCTTTATGACCCAGTGATTGGCTAACGGGGTTCTGACTAGAAGCGTATAGTACAGTTGAGATCTTTCATAGTCGTTACGAGTTCGTAAAGGCTGTCAGAGATATAAACGAGCCAAGACCAGTGGTTTAACAAAACTCTAACCAAAACCGACTCCAATTGATAAATGATATTAATTTTGCAAATAGGTTTTAACAAACACTTCACACGTCATTTTTTAACTGATAGATGAAATCGGAGTTTCACCAACTGACTACTCTGAGAAGAAACACCGAAAGAAACTCAGAGGGCATAGTCTCTTTTAAAGTCTAGACATTATCTTGGTCAAATCATGTAAGATCCGTGCAGATTAGTGTCTGAGATGGTCTTTTGAGGAAAAAAACACACAGATATGCGGGGACCAGATCAGTCAGTGCAAGCATTTGTCAGTAATTCAAATCTTTCAGTAGAAGCAGCACCATGAATTTACATTTTCTTCCTTTAAAGTAATTTAATTGTTTCTATTTTTTTTTCAGAGTACTTACAAGGACATGTCAGAAAACTACTCCGGCACTCTCATGATGATTTCCTGCACGGTCAGCAGTTCCGTCGGAGCGGCTGTACCTTTTATATCAGGAATAGTTCTTGGGAATGATATGGTATGTTTAAGCTGTTCCTAATGACAGCACCTTTGTGTTTACATATATCATCATCGTCAAACACTTTCCTGCCCTTAACCCTATTTAAAAAAATATGTAAAAACCTGAGAGAACCTAACTTAAGCGAACCTAACTTGAGCGAACCTTACTTGAGCGAACCTAACTTTAGCGAACTTAACCTTAGTGACCGTATCTTTAGCGAACCTAACCCGTGCGATGTCAAAGCTCCATAATTGTTATAAAATATTCTTTAGGTAAAAGTTATCTGATTACTTAGTCAACTATTAGATAAGGAATTTGTTTCACTGGTAATAATAATTCAATAAACATTTTATCTTAGGAGTTACGACGAAAAGGTTAAAAAACAGAAAGTTTTATTTGTATTGGTTTGCGGTGCGCGGGACTGAAATCGATAGTAAAAAAAAATTGTTAGACTTCATATTCCATTTTATTTCTAATGCCAAGGCACTTCATTCGTTTATCATTTTACTTTTAGCTGGTTCAATTTCCAGTATTGGTGTGCTTCTCGAGAACTCTGTGATTGTCTTTTTCATTGGCTGGTTTTAAATAAAGGAATATTTTTTATACGTAAAAAAAATAAAATTAAAGGGGTTTAGAGGCTTCAGGGCCCATAGATTTTTTACAACATGATGTGTAATGCTTGAAACCTAACTTAGAGTTTGAAATCCTGGGCGCATATAACATATTGCCCGGGATTGGAAACGATGTTTCAAATAAAGACCGAGAAAGTCCTATAAATATTTATTATAACCACCGTATACTGAAACCGTAACGAAGACAATTATAATTTAATGTCATATTTTTTAAAACAACTTGTAAATAATATTGGATCGCTGTGTAGTTTCTAATGTTTTCGTTGTTTGCATATCTTAATTAAACATTTTTTTTATCTGATTTCAGTGTAACCGTGAGAGCTGGCGAGTGATAATGCTCACCCTGGCGAGCCTATACATCGTCAGCACAGTTCTATACACCACATGTGGCAGCAACGAGAGACAGAACTGGGACCACGTCAATAACAGCAATAAACGGCGTTTGGGACACTACAATGGCGTTAGAGGTAAGCAGTTACCTACTTAAACATCATCTGCCACATGAAGTTGTGTAGATCTAACAAAGCATCACGCCTATATTTCTAGAACGGTGAGGCAGAAGTGTATTTACCTATAAGATGACGTACATTTCATCAGCTATGTTTTAAAGTCAAAGTCAAAGAACTTTTTTGTGAGACAGTGGTTACAAAGTTGTGCGATTGCAAAGAACAACACAACACTATAACCACTGTCTCGCAATACATCTGATTAAGGCAAGGAAAGGTCAAACGCTATGAAATAGATACCCTATAAAATAGACCTATAAGGCTAGGAAGGCGATGAAAATTACACTTAACTCCACTCGGAAATCGAAAGCAGTACCTCTAGCTTAGCGGTGGTAAGTGCGACCACTAGACCAACAGCAAAACAGTAGTTTTATTATGATTTATGTCAGAGTCAGTAATATGTTTGTAGCCTGCAGGCCTAGCCAAATTACAAATTCTATTTCTATTATCGTGATCGATAAGGCGACAATAGAAAGAAAACGACGTACATGGAATTAGATGTTTGTCAACTGTCAAAATGTTAACTAGTAGAATTTGTAGGTAATATGGCTGAAAACTAAATACGCTTGACAGTTGACAAACAGCTGATTCCATATACGCCATTTTCTTTCCATTGTCACAATAGAATAGAAATTGAATTTGTAATCTGCAGACTGTGTGATAGGTGTGGAAATTAACCTAACAATAAATTAGTATTGCGTTTTCCGTCGTATATCTGACTGAATATCCTACAACGCTTAGATTAAGAAAACCATTAGTCTTAAAATGGCAGGACAGGACAGGAGCTATAATTTGGCTTCGGGTTGTGGTTATTTGCACAAGAATCTAAAATTTTGTATTTCCACAATTTTTGTTGTTAGGAATGCCTAATAGAATTATATTTAATTGGAAATGTACGCAAGAGTCACCTGAGCCAATTCTTTTCTTACATCGTTCATTTAATTTGTTTAAGTTCTTGGTAATTCACAGTCTCTGAGTAGGCAAATATTTATTTATTTATCTATAAATACCGGTATCGTTACATAATACAGTGGCAGAGCGATTGACTATATGTGGTACGTTTCGTGTCTCAGATTCAAAACTCAATAAACAATAATAAATTGTAACTACTATCTTTCATACAATAAATCATTTGAATCTTGAATCACTTTTGGATCTTCAAGCTATCGTAACATAGTCTAACTAGTTAAGCAATGTCTATACATTGTTAAACTTAGTTAAATCTAAGCCCAGCAATATCTAAATTCATTTCTAGTTTTACTTTAATTCCTATAAATAGATTTGACTTCATACAAATAATCATTTATTTGTTCCATATCATAATTTTCCTTTGTATCGAATTTCAGTTACGTATAATATATATAATATATTATAATGCTACTTAAAAGAACTTATACTCCATCCGAATAGGTAGTTAACTAAAGGTAAACAATCTTGACAAGTCTTTTTACATAAACGCTTATTAATTAAATACAACTACTGTTCAAACAAATTGTTTAATTGATCATGTAATCGTTTTTGTTGTATCTAAATTTGTTTTCAGCTGCATTTTATTTTTAAACTGTGTTATTAACTAAAAATACATGTCAAAATTATTTACCTTTTGTTAACTACCTAATAGGATGGAGTATAGTCCATTTATTCATTCACAAGATGAACAAAGACCTAATGCTTAAACCCTTTGCTTCGTTCCTTTCGTTTGTATATCACTATTTTCTTTTCCTTTGCTATCCTATTGGAATGTCTCGTTTGTCTGGTAGTCGTAAGCTCTATGTACTGCAGAGCAAAAAGTCTTAGGTTCAACCCCTATTAAATGTGATTTCACATAGGTAACCTACGAGATGTTCTTTAACGATACACCTCTGCCTAGCCCATGGATGAATATAGCCGTGATGTTTCGTCATGTACCGTCAGTGCCCTTAATGAATTTACCTCTCTTCTTTATTATTTTATTTCTAAGATGGGCCAGGTAATACAACGCAGTGACTGTACTATCTTCTTGCTGATGAATGCTAATCTAGCTATTTTGTTTGCATGTGGATACTGTAATGGACTGCTATATTAAATCATAAATCATATTTATTTCTGTAAATAGGTTCCTACAAACACTTTTACATGCCATTTTTTATCTAGAAGGAGAGGTCGATGTATCACTATCTGATTATTCTGAGAGGTAACACCGAAAGAAACTCAAAGGTCAGTCTCTTTTAAAGTCCAGACCTACATTATCTTGGTCAAATCATATAAGAGCCATGCAGATTAGTGTCTGAAATTTTTTTTTTTGGGGAAAGAAGCAAACTAATATGAGGGCACCAATTGACAAAATCAGTGCAAGCATTTTTTAGAAATTGTGAGCTCAACTTGGATTCGAGGAGCTCCACGTTCATAGTCAAGTTCAATATTAATTTGACAATGAGCCTTTATTTCCTTATAATTGTAAATATTATAGCTATTTATTCAACCTTATTAAATAAATAAATTGTACGAAAATCTGCCCTAAAACTTATTACATCTATCCGCAAATAGCAACATCAAATTTCCTATTCATCTTCTAATGTTTAAAATTATTATGACACGGTGTTTGTTAAAAAAAACTCCTCTCAAACAGCTTGACCGATTCTTTTGAAATGTTGTGTATAGATTTTGTAGGTCTGAGAATAGGATGTCAACTTAATGTAACTAATAAATTGCCTATTAAATTTATGAAAGGTAAAACGAAATTTGCCAGGGCAGCTAATGATATTATACAAGGTGTTGTTTTGCATCCTCGTTAAATTTCTGGAGACTGTTATGACAGACATAAATAATCAAATAAAGTACGATAGCTGGTAAATAATTAATACATACCTACTTCCTACTTTTTTTAGTTTTACGTATTTCAGAATACACCAATTTCAAAGAACAGAATCGATCTGTTGCGTATGCGGTAGGCATTGGTGTTTTTATGTGTGTAGGTATAAAAGGTCAGTTACACTGCGGTATCACACGGCCTGCGTTTTAAAATGTGTCGTGTGTGTGTCCCACACATGTCGATTTACGAAAATTAGAAAAAAAAAAAAACTTACTTATTTTATTATTGAATCGTGTCGAGATTTACCTCCTTGAATTCGACGAGTATGCAAAACAACACCTTGTATATGTGAAAGTCTGTAATGATGTTTGGATGTTTGTTACTTAACCACGTGTAAGCCGTTGAACGTTAAATAGACCTATGGTAATCCAGGTCTATTCAACGGTAACATAGGATACTTTTAATCCCGGTTGTGTTCCATTGGTATACTTAATCTTGAGAAAGTTACTTTTACAGTAGCAGTTAGTGAAGATATAATTCTAACTCCAGATTACTTTCATTTCCAGTTGAGGCACCTGCTGTGCAGTTACAAGAGTATGGACACACGAACCTGGGTCTTCAGAAGCATGAGATCGACACAACTTTGTGACAGTGGATTACCTTTATATTAAACAATGTGATACTGACTACTTTTATACTAAGCAAATATAACGTTTTGAAAAATTTACCTGTAGTGTTAATTAGTTGTCTTGTGTCCGTTGTAGGAGTAGAGGTGTATTAATTAATTACACTAGCACCTTAGAAATACGTACCTTAGATGTTTGAAAAATCAAAGGGAGGGAAGACAATAAGTTAATTAATAATGACAATAGTTCCAACCAGTAACTGTCATACTGCAAGACAAAGGGCTCTTTTCATACAGTAAACGCATGAGCATAAATCACCACACTGGCTCAAGGTTGAAAAGACGATTTTTTTTTTTAGAAAAAACAGGTTCATAAACGGCATCATAATATGGCTGTAGTTTATTTTATATTAGAATAGAATAGAGCAAATAAATAAATAAAATAAAAAATAAAAATGTTTATTTCATCACTTATGACAATAACTATGTTAGGTTTGGAGTCACCTATTAAGCAAAGATTTGCTTGTATTAAATAGAATAGAATAGTCTTTTATTATCCTACTAATATTATAAACGCGAAAGTTTGCAAGTATGGGTGGATGGATGTTTGTTGCTATTTGACGTAAAAACTACCGAATGGATTTTAATAAACGGTATGGAGTTAGCTGACACCCTGGATTAACACATAGACTACTGTATATGTGTAATAAATAAAACACATAGTATTTATCTCTGTATTCCCACGGGAACGGGACCTACGTGGGTGAAACCGCGGGACATCTGCTAGTACACCATAAATTATAACTTTAAGGGCTACTTAGGGTGATACAACGGACGGCCTTATCGCTAAAAGCGATTTCTTACAGGACAACCTTTGGATGGACTTGATAGTGGAGGTGAAAAGATGAGCAGGTAGTTTACGGTTTGTGGTTATTAACATAAATATATACCATACATGGACTATGTTGTATTATTATTAATTATATTTACATACGTTAAAAACTACATTATTATATTAATTTGCCATACATTATTTTTGTGTGTGCGATACTCACTATGTATGATTCTAGATTTTCTAAAGTAGATATTCTGATCAAAACAACATCTTTCTATCCATCAAAAGTGAATTAATTAACTTTTATCCTACATCAATGATACCCAATCACAAGTTGATCAACTGCAACGTGAAGGAAAAGCAAAACTCTTTAAACAAAATACCGGCAACATTTTGATATTATCCGCGCATTTTGCTGCAGTCGAAGTAAGTTTTTAAATTTCCAAGGCTCCAATCTGTAAAAGCTGAACGGACAGGATATTTATGAAGCCCGGATATGAAGCTAATATTAATTACGATTGCTTCAGGTAGATTTATTTTAATGAATACCATCAGCAGGCGGTCGGTTGCATGTTTGCGATTAATTACGTTGATCGAAAAATGTGGAGCATCTCTGGGAAAATTTGTTTGCCAATCAGCAATAAAAAATGCTATGGAAATCAACAAACTGCACGTTACAGTATGATTACCGTTGGAACAGATTTTGTCGACTGAAGTATTGAGAGATTGTAGAAACGTTTCTTCTGTCTTGAGCATGACAAAGTCAAGAGCGAGAGAAGAAATGTGTCAATTCTTCTGTCGAAATGTATTGACAATCTGTCAATTTGTAGATAGATAGATTGATAGATTTATTTATTTGTGGAAACATGAGTTACATAACCAAATGTCTGAAATAAAAAGATTTTATTTTATTTTTTTATTTATAACATGGTATGCAGGTTGTAAGTATAAAATTTGTTCAGTTGTGTTTGGCCTTTACGGCGTACAAATATTACATTGTTTTGCTTACAAATACAATTATTAATAATCATTCATCTAAATGTCTTTATTTCAATTATATTGCATTAGCATAATAATAGGATAAAATCTAATAATGGCAATAATAAATAAAACACCAATGTCAAATATAAAAAAAAAATGATATGTAGATTATTCCAGATAATCTTTTGTGTATCGCGGTGTACGGCTGTTGTGTGCACATCGCTATATAATTGTAGCCTGTGGGTTGACTACAGTGAAAAGGCATACAGTGCCCTCCGAATTCAGTACAACAACGCGTACCGGGTGGTGTTGGGGCTGCCTCGTTTCTGTAGCGCATCAGGGATGTTCGCGATGGCGCGCACTGATTGTTTCCACGCTACGATGCGTAAGCGGAGTATTTGACTGGCCTGTTGGTCTAGTAGTTAGTGACCCTGACTGCTATGCCGGAGGTCGTGGGTTCGATTCCCACCCAGGACAAATGTTTGTGTGATGAGCATGATCATTTGTTCTGTGTCTGGGTGTAATTTTTCTATAATATGTATATATTTAGAAATATATAAGTATGTTGATCAGCGGTTTAGTACCCATAACACAAGCTTTCAAGCTTAACTTGGGACTAAATGGCGTTGTGTGAAAAGTTGTGGAATAATTATTATTATTATTATATTTAAATACATAAGATTTTAGTTACTGGCTCTTAAACTAAGCAGAATTAATTTTATTTTCCTAATACTTGAAGTAAATTTAAAAGAATTTAGCCCTTAGTTCTACCATCGTATTCGATAGAAAAAGCTTATTTTATTTTAGTCTCCGTAGATAACGATTTTCTTCGTGCCGTGCAAATAATAATATGTGCTATATAGAAAAGTAATAAGAATTTTAGTAGCGAATGGTTGTCGATTAGGTCAATATTTGGCGAGGTTCATGTGTACAACGTCCTAAGGGATTCGTCATTTAATCCCCAATAAAGACAAGATCCCAATTATTGGTGTTATGATGAAAATAGGAACAGCTTGATCGTATTGATTCTTATTGTTAGCATCAAAGATATTCTGTGTATTATGGGTCCAGTGTTAATTTGGAAAAAATATTTTTTTCAATTTAATCCATAAACTATTTTTTAAAACATTTATAGGTACAATAAAATATTTAATATTATAGCTCGAAAAGGAGTATTATTGTTCAATTTTTTTTTGGCGAGGCTCAATAAGTTGGAAACGATAGAATTTCTCCACAACCCAGTAACTGGGTTTTACGATTTAACTAGTTTTCAGCCTTTCGGGGTTCTGACTGGAAATAACAACTATCAAAGATCTAGTAAGATCTAAGAGTAGATTTACGAGTACTACGCACCTGACCGTTCTGAAGAACTTCACCAATTAGGTCGGAGTATTGCCGTTTGAGCACCTATTTTTTGAGCACCTCTGCATTTAGCACCAAAGGTATTCCCATAGATTAATGCATAGGTGCTCAATAAATAGGTGCTCAAACGGGAATACTCCATTAGGTCTATGTACGAGTACTATGTTAAATTATAGTCTGTCCGAAATCTTAAAAAAAGAATACGACCTTGCCTTAAATATTTACAAAAGATAACGTTTAGGAAATTTTATGTTGTGGTATGGAATGTGACTCAAGAGGCGTGTGTTTGTCATTGCACTCGAGGGGTGATTACGGCCAGACAAAATCCCATTTAAGACTTTCTGCCAAGAATTTCGTTGGAAACAACGTTGTCATTCATGTTGATAACGATAAGAATAGTTCATGGCAAACACTGTTTTATTGTTCGTTTGAACAAGTTAAAAGTGGCGCTACTGTATTTATACTAGAGTCTGTTACAGACTTTACTTGCTTTGATAAATCTTTTTGAAAAGCAGATCAGATACAAACTTAAAAAAAATAAGTTAATTTGGTGTTTTTTGCCCATTTTTCTCCGTACAAAACTACCTTTTGCAAGGGCAAATAGGATAATTTTCTTATTTTTTTAAATTTAAAGTCTGACGTTTAAAAGTACCTTCTAACGGTCTTATTGAAATAAATTATTTGATTTTGACTTTGACCATGGATGGATTTATGTATGAAAGTAAACGGTGCGTGTGTATGTATTTGTGCGTAAACGAAGCAAAAGAAGTATTTAAGAGTCGTAGCAAATGGCACTTGGTAGTTTCTCCCCATGCATGTATGAAAGAAAACGTGCTGCACTGACCACCGATTGGTTTGGATTAGGGTACAAAGATTATAAAGTATGATTGTTAGTAGAGAAAATATTTCAAAACTAGCAGACGTCCCGCGGTTTCACCCATGTAGGTCCCGTTCCCGTGGGAATACATGGATAAAAAGTAGCCTATGTGTTAATCCAGGGTGTCAGCTACCTCCTTACCAAAATTTGATTAAAATCAATTCAGTGGCTTTTACGTGAAAGAGTAACAAACATCCATCCATCCATCCATCCATCCATCCATCCATCCATCTATCCATACTCACAAACTTTCGCTTTTATAATATTTGTGGGATGCAAGTTTATTTCAAATCTAACGGAATAGTATGGACATGGTATACTCGTATTCATGGGACATTAAGACATTACAGCAGTAAAGATTAACTGTAATAATTTAGGGTTAAAATTCAGCGAATTCCGGCGTGCGTGTATGACAACATGTATGAATGTAAACGAAGCAAAAGAAGTATGTAAGAATCGTAGCACATGGCGCTCTGTAGTTTCTGCCTACCACCCTGGGGAAAAAGGCGTGAGTTTATGTATGTATGTATTCAGCGAAACATAAACATATAAATTTTAGATTTTTTAATATTAAGCTGTACCCTGCCACGCTTCGTTGTGGCACATTGTGATTGAATGGTTAAAGAAAGGGGAATAAAACTACATATACATATAAATAAAAACAATCCTTGATGCGGATTATATTATATATCATGCTAAAATTTCAGTTCGATCGGTGCAGAACTTTTTGAGTTCTTGAAGCGTACACAAACCAACATAACATTTTTATATATATAGATAGTGACGTAACTTCCTACTACATAATTACACATTTTTTATACGTAGTTAAAATTATATTTATCATATTGTGTAAAAATAGTACATTTAAAATTTACGTCAGTGATAAAAAAACTGCAATAATATTAAAGATAATTTATTGTTTATTTTAATTGTATAAGCTGTTCAGTCTTTTTAACTTGTATTGTTTGGTTTAAAAATCATTTTCTGTATACTTCGTTCCATCTTAGAATCAATTTATAATAACATTCTGGGACATCACCAAGCGTTTGGTCGACTCTTCACGTGACCAGAGAGCTGGCCTTTATTTCGCTCAGAAAATCAGCATTGCCATACAACTTGGCAATGCGGCCAGTCTTCTGGGCACTTTTCCCGTTGATAGCGATGCGGATGAGTTTTTGATGCCCTATAATTGGTTTACTGTTCTTTTGTTTGTTTATTTTTAGGTATCTATGTAACCAGTTAATTTAGAATAGATTGTATTCATTTATAAACCTAAATTTATTTTTCAATTCAATTATTGTTCTTATTTCTAAGTAGTATACAGAAGCTGTTGGTTTACCTCAATAAATAAATAATAATAATAATAGTACACAAACCGGTTTCCCTATTGTAAAATACACTAAGTTCAGCAGGACTATTGCGTATCTCCATTGACAGTTCATAGTGATGATCACTGGTCAACGATTAACTGTCAAACAGCTAGTTTCGTATTGTCCATCATCATTGTGTATCTAAGATGACGTCTTGCTTACTCCTGACGCTCAGATGTAAGATGAAGAAGCTCATAGGACCCCGTCTGATAGTCGCAGTAACGTCCACTTAACCTCTCAATCGTGTCAATTACTTTTACAAACCCACAACTACCAATACACACCACGCCATACACACTCAGCACTTACACATTACTTACTCATACACAACACTTTAACACGACAAACTTACTCTCACTCAAACACACACTTTCCAGTTTTTATTTTTCTTGCTTAAATACATATAAATAATAATTGTTTTGCTATGTTCACTATGTTACTGGTGAATACAGTTTTTGTACTAATAACATTTTATCAACTATGCTTACCCTTATGGAATCACTGGTCCCCAAGTCACAGGCTATAAACCTAGTTTGGGAGCCAGGAGATAATCCCCAATGCACCTTTTGTTGTACTATACTACTGTACTTGTAACTTATGTAATAATTTTTACTGGAAATTAACATTTTTATTATTTTATTATTATTAATTAGATACACAATAGAAATGAAATGTCAGCGCGGACACCGGTGTCCTCTTGGAGTTTAATGAATTTAAGTGCAATACCATTTTTTTGCAAATTCTCAGCTGCAGCTCAAACTTGTGTTTTTGGTACTAGAGCTCGTTCTTAAATTATGACTACAGGTACAGACACCAGCACATCAAGTTAACCCAATGTGTCAAATTTCTTTGACAGATTTTCAACTTTATATTAAACAGAATACGGTTCATATTTAATCTATATCTATACATATAATAAGACAGTAAAAAAACTGTGTCTGTACATTGAATATATTTAAAAAATAATAATTGAGGGGGGTTTAGAAACAGTAGTAGAGCACGAATCCAAAAAAAAAGTCTGTCTGTTTGTCTGTTTGTCTGTTTGTTTGCACACGCTAATCTTCGGAACTACTGGACGGATTTGAATGATCTTTTTTTTGTTGTATAGATATCAAGTCTGGGCTACATATAGGCTATAATTTATCTTGGAAACTTGAACACCTGATGCAGAATCGCAACAGACCAGCTAAACTATAGGAGATACAAAAATGGTACCATAGCAAAAATTGTTCCACGTGATGAGCATTTTCTGCTGAGAGAAAAAAATTGAAGATCCGGAACACCTGATGCAGAACCGCAACAGACCAGCTAAACTATAGGAGATACAAAAATGGTACCATAGCAAAAATTGTTCCACGTGATGAGCATTTTCTGCTGAGAGAATAAATTTGAAGATCCGCTACACCTGATGTGGAACTTCAAGAGCCCAGCTACACTATAACATATATTGGAATGACGTCTAAGCAAGAGTTGTTCAGCCTTATGAGCACTCGCTGTTGACGCATAAAAACCGAAGATCTGGAACACCTGTGTGGAACTCCAAGAGCCCAGCTACACCATAACTCACATAGGAATGACGTCTTAGCAAAAGGTGTTCGGTCTGATAGGCATTTCCTGTTGACTTATAAAAATCGAAAATCAGAAACATTTGATATAAAAATTAAAGCTATCACTAATTTCATTGCATAATTATAAAATGACATAAGTACCTCCACGCGGTGAAGGCGGGAACAGTTCAGGACTGATTTTCGATGATGATGGTATATCGTTGAAAATTAGACTCTACTGGCTAAAACTCCCATTTTTTTTATCGTATAAATATGCATTCGGGCTTATATCTTTGTTACACGGTAGCCTACCCGGTAACGCAGGGGAGCAGCCACTTAGATTTTAATTGATCAGGTATCATCACAATAAAACTATAACAGGCATGGTTATAGTTAGTTAGTTAGAGAAAGAGGTCAAATCTTTCCGAATGTTCCAAAGGTGCTAAATAATTGAATATCATAAGATCCCAACAATCTACCGAAGAGCGTTAGGAGAGACTTGATGCTGTTCGAGATCATGAGGCTGCAACTCGCTCCGTGGAAACTTCTTGGGATCGCAAAGCACGCCTGCATTCTCATCGTATTTACGCATCTACATCCAGGTCGCTAGACACCAGTGAAGAATATGTGCACGACTGACCGCTGATCGTGAACATCATGCACTGTCTCGCGAGTTGGAGGCGTTCACGGAAAAAGCATGACGCTTGAGTTTTCAACGTATATACGCATCGACTCTAGAGATAAGTGGGGAAAGGAGATGCGCGACTGACCGCTGATCGTGAACGTCACGCAACATATTGGCTATAATTTATTTTGGAAAATGGATCACCTAAATTAAAAGAGATATAAAAATGGTGTTTTCTGCTGTGAGACTAAATTTCAAGATCTGGAGCACCTGTAGTGGAACTCCAAAGTCCAGAGACAATACAACATATACATAATAGAAATGGCGTCTTAGCAAAAGTTGTTAAGTCTGATGGCATTTCCTGTTGACCACCAAAAATAAAAAATCTGGAACGTCTTGAATCGTCTCGCACATCCCATTGATTTTCCGTCCCCGGGCTTTTAGAATTCGACATCAGACGTTTCAGATCTTCGATTTTGACGACCCCGTTGTCGCTGGCATAAGTAACAGGATCCGCGTACGAAGTCGCGGGCAGAAGCTAGTTGACAATATTTCAAAATTTTAACCTGTATGATTTATTACGTTACCTATATAAAAGTAAATACAAAACTAGAGGACCCATATTTTTTGGTTTTTCGAAATGATGTACTTTTCATTCCAATTTTAACTTTGAAATTCGGTGCATTCTAAAAAGAAGTAAGCGCCAAATGACGTCATTCATACGGTGGAATGGCGGTACATCCTTTGCTTTACTGTGAGACGTCAAAAAAAACTGTTGTTGTCACTGTCATTTAGCAGTTGTCAACGTCATACATTGACATTAGATATGTCTTGTTTGACATTAGATATGTCATGTTTGACGTTATGGTTTTATCTTAAAAATAAGCTTGCTTACGCAAAGGTAAGTAATAAGTAAGCAATATTTTTTTTCTTTTCAAATATATTTGAACTCGGCATACAAAAATGAAGAAAAGGTAATTTTGTTTTTGGGTCATGTCAGTTTTGAATTGTTGTCAAATGGTAAAATTTGACACATTGGGGTAACTGTCTTGATGTGCTGGCGTCTGTACAAACAATGATATTATAAGAAAAAAGTTGTAGATAGGTTACCTAAACAACATTCGATCTTCAAAAACGGCACACTAACGCACGCACGCGTCCGTTGACGGCGCCACGCGACATTGCGGTCAAGTGTTGCGAGTTAGCCACATTTTAACGTGTTGCTTGCTGAGCGCTTATGACCTATCTACACCTTTTTAACCGACTTCAGGGGGAGGTTCTCAATTCGATCGGTATTTTTTTTTTTTTTTTCTTATGTATGTACACCGATTTCTCCGAGATTAATGATTCGATTTACGTGATTCTTTTTGAGTTCGATGCGGAATAGCTGCCATTTGGTCCCATAAAAATATAACATAATTTGACCCGGTAGTTTTCATTTTATGAACAATTTTATGAAAATTTAATTTATTTTGGAACACTTTTTTGTATGTATGTTCACCGATTACGCTGAGATTTATGTACCGATTTACGTGATTCTTTTTTTGTTTGATGCGGACTAGTTTCTTTATGGTCTCATAAAAAAATAACATAGTTTGGTCTAGTAGTTTTCATTTTATGAAAACTTTTGTTCATGAATTTTACTTTTTGATTTCATCGCGAACAGTTGCTGTTTATTTGTTTGATTGTAATATGTAAATATGTGTTGTAGAAATGGATAATAATTTATCATCTAGCTAGATATATAAAAATAAAAACTAAAAATTGTTAAATAAAAACTTTTTTACAAAAAATACAACCGACTTCAAAAAACACTAACCGGTATAAAATAACTATAAATTCGGAAGTCGGTGGCCAATCATGAATGAGACAAAACCACCAAAGCCACAGACTTCCTAATTTAGAGTTATTTTATACCGGTTAGTGTTTTTTGAAGTCGGTTGTATTTTTTGTAAAAAAGTTTTTTACTTATAATATCATTGGTTACAAACAATATACTCGGAGTGACAGTTTTAAAAGCGGTATTTATATTTTTTTTTCGTTTCGTTTTTAATTTTGGCTTGTGCTTGTCTTATGTCAAATTGACACCTGATGATAAACTGGGAAGTAATTTCTCACCTGTCGTATCATCCTTAATGACGCTGCATTTAAAAAATGTAGAGAAAACGAATTTTCTTTAACTTTTTTTTTGTTTTTTTATTTTTTGTTTTTAATAGATAAAAGGAGAGGACATTGGCTATCCTATGGCCATCTCTAAAATATGATCTACGTCCTTGCCAAACGAAAACCAAAATGATTTGTAATAAACCTATTATTTCGTTTTTTTTATGTTGATAAACATACATTCAATAAGTACCTTCGAACCATCCCTGGTTAACTGGCACAAAACAAACAGAACATATAGACAATAAAAAACGTACCGTAAATATTATGTCTTAAAATTACAATTCCACGTTCCACAAAATAATAATAATTAACCTCTACCTTCACTTCCACTCTGCTTCTTACAAATAATAAAGAAACCCTACAAAAACATTTCCCTCCTGGCAGATTGGTCAAAAAACATCAGCCTGTATGACAATAATTGAGAACAAGGAAAGTAGTGGGCACGTACACATGAAAAAGACCGCATGAAACGTTACAATAAATCTTTTCAAACAAAAACTGAGTACACACATATCAAAATGGAAATCAAAATACTTGTTGGAAGTAGTTATTGTTTATTATTAGAAGTTATATTTTATCCTTGTTCAAATGAGACTATCTCAGATGCGCGTTAGATGGTTTGGTAGTTAGCTATCATTGGCAGAAGCTATGGCTGGCAATAAGGTTGTGTACGAATCTGTGCCCAAACACGAGAAACATGAAGGTAAGGGGAATAACGCTACATACATTTTATATTAACTTGCTTAAGATCATCATCTGCCTAGCCTTTTCCCAACTATGTTGGGGTCGGCTTCCAGTTTAACCGGATGCAGCTGAATACCAGTGTTTTACATGGAGCGACTGCCTGTCTGACCTCCACAACCCAGTAACTGGGTAACATGATACCCCTTGGTTAAACTGGTTGTCAGACTTTCGGGCTTCTGACTACAAGTAACGACTGTCAAAGATCTACAAATGACAGCCGGGACCAACGGCTTAACGTGCTTTCCGAGGCACGGAGGAGTCTTGGTATGTAATAAATGGTCACCCATCCACGGACCGACCTCGTCAAGCGTAGCTTAACCTTCGATCGACCCATGCGGCTGTTATAATTTAGCCACAAGCTCCTCGCTTAACTTGCTTAAGATGATTTATTAAAATGATACTGATCCGGGAGCATCAATTGAAACCAATGAAGAAAATTGTACTTGTGCTAATTTTGTGTGTTCTGATTAACTTTTCAATCGTGTTAATTTGTTGCACAATAGAAAGACAATGACAGCGCGGACGCCGGCGTCCGCTTGGGGCACAATTTTATTGATGAATAACGGGAATTCAATAAAGTCCATAGATATAGAGAATGGACTGAGCAATACGCGCACAAAATTGACCACTCCCTAGAAAAAGACAGAAAGAATGTGCGGCCAATACTAACTACGAATTCTAGAAAGAGACAACTATTGGCCGCACGTTCGCTTTATCTCTCTCACACATTATTCCCAGTATTTCCTTCACAGCTGATTAAGGAACACTCAGTCTATTCTCTTTGTTTATGATACAGTCATCTTTCAATAAATCATCGAATGAGATGTGTTTGGTTTAACAGTATATGCCTATGTTTGTTTGTATAATGATGACTACAATCTCAAGTAACGTAATTTTATTTTAGCAAAGGACAATATTATTATGCTTATCCAATACATAGCGGTACAAGTAAATGCAGTACATAGCGTAGTGAGTGTACCCAAATACAGTAATCTATATTAAGAGTGTCATAAAATAGTAGTTATAACATAATTAATCACTGACCTCCAGAAGCTATCTCAAAATGACGCAGTATCAATAGCGATCTATGCGACTCGTGTTAAAGATGTGAAAATATTGTCAATCGGCAACATATTTTTAATGAGGTTCTGCCTCATGCAGTTTCTCAAATTACGCCTTTAGTTCTAAACATGTAACTTTATTCCTTCAAAATTTTAGAAACAAAAAAGAGACCGGAGCGCCCCGATGGTCTTGGAATTCGTCACCTGCAAGCGCTAATTCTGTTCATATGCCTAACCATTGCGTACACAATCAGATCCCAACTCAGCGTCCTCATGGTAGCTATGGTCAAGCTGCCAGATCCTCGCTGCTCAGAAGTAAATGCTACTGGGAATTTTTCTGAAGGTTGTGATGATATCAATGTAAATATCAGCAGATGGAACATTTATCGCGTAAGTAGTGTTTGTTTAGTTCTATTGCTAGCATCGTGTGAGGTAGTTGACATAAATTTGTTATCATCAGCAGTAGGTAGTTATTGGGCATTCTATGCCACTGTCGGCAAGTAGCTCGGCCAGTGCGCCTCGCTACGTGCCAGTGGCATAGTATGCCCAATATTGAACGATCGACTCGACCGCGTAGTATATTACTGTACTCACAGCTCAGTAGCTGGGCCAGTAAGTTCGTAGAAAACCGAATAATGAACGATCGCCTCCATACCTATTACTACACTTACAATTATCTTTGGAGTCCGTAATCGCTCTATCGATCACTCTATCGCGAAAAAGACTGCGGTACTTTTTCAGTTTATAAATATTAACGTAAGAAACACATTTACTCATTGTCAATCAGTTTGTTTCCAAGTGTAATCATGAAGTTTGTGAAGCAACCACAATCACTGCAAGTTAATACAATCTGCGAAGATGTTCGCAAGACTAATTTTCGTCATGGAGAATTGTTACCTAACTCAGTTCGATGTATCATTTGCGGACCATCCAATTGTGGAAAAACGAATTTATTGATTGGTCTTCTCATACACGAAAATGGGTTAAGATTTGAAAATGTTTATGTTTATTCGAAAACTCTTTACCAACCCAAATACATGTTCTTAGAAAAAGTTTTACAACGAGTGCCAGGTATTTCACTCCAGAAATATCATGGAAATGAGGAAATCTTACGAGTTCAAGACGCTAAACCTAACTCTGTGATAGTATTTGATGACGTTGCTTGCGAAAATCAAGATAGCATGCGTGATTTTTTCGCAATGGGAAGACACAAGTTCATCGATTGTTTTTATCTAAATCAAACTTACAGTAAAATCCCTAAGCAGTTAGTAAGAGACAACGCGAACTTAATCATACTTTTTAAACAAGATGACATTAATTTGCGTCATATTTATGAAGAACATGTCAACACTGATATGACATGGACTGAATTTCGTGAAATGTGTTCCAAAATATGGAATGAGCCTTTCAGTTATGTAGTAATTAATAAAGATTGTTTAAAAAATAATGGATGTTATAGAAACAAATTTGACACTTTTGTAGTCTTTGATTAAGAATATTGATATTTAAGTCCATTACCTTTGTAATATTATTATTCTTCTGACATCGCTTAATCAATCACTATCGGTTTATTTTTCTGCAATGGAAAAGTCGCTAAAAAGACAAATAGTAGTTGCTGTCGACGCTGTTAAGAAAAAAGTACGAAAAATGAGAGATGTTGAGATTAACAATCAGCAAACATTGGAATCAGTTTTCAAGCCTGTAACAGAACCACTCAACCAGATTGCTAGAGTCAGTAAACAGACTTCTTTCCTGTGTCCTACAAAAAATGAAGAACTTCCGTTTATTGATAAAACTTTGCAAAATGAAAAAATCAATGATAACAAAGACAATACAGACGAATATGAATCTGATATCGAAAGTGACTCTTCATATAAATCATTAGTTGAAAACAAACCAGATCGTGACACGTCATCCTGGTCAGTATCCTCAGAAGCACTGTCAGATATCCCATTCGGTGTCAGAGTAGAAAACGGGAAATTGATGCTAGGCTCTGCTCGTATAACAATCAGCGATGAGTATATCACTGTAGCTGGACGCAAATACCGAAATACGTCTGGTTTGAAACAGTTGTTACTGAAGAAGAACGTAGATTTAAGCATGGTTACAGACAGTGACATGCAGCATTATAAGTCAATGTTACTTGATACAAACGCACATCGCCGAGACTATGAGTCGGATAAACCAATAAAAAGTAATAAAGGTCAAAAGTATATGCAAGTTATTAAGCCTATTTTCAAACTACAAAGTAAAATACAGACCCCTCAATCTAAGGGAAAAGGGCTACCCTTGAGAAAAATGTGGAAGAAAAAGGTTGATTTTGTATATTGGGACGATCCAAATGAACTGGTGGATAGGTTAAAATTATTAATTGCATCTCGAGATGCTGGTAACACAGGGCTAGATAATGAAATTGTATCCATAATTGAAGAATTACGTGAAAGTAAAATTATAAATAAATAAACACCTGCGTATTTAAAAATGTGTGTTCATTTTATTATAAACCTCACAAGACAATAGACCTTAAACATGAACGTAGATAAATTCGGACATTATATCCATAAAAGAATGCGATTATCAGAGTTATTTGAGATCAATGAAAATACATTATTAAAATCAGAAAACGGAGATTTTGATTTAAAAACATCAAGACTGACAGGAATTAAAAATCCAGTAGAAGCTACCGATGCAGTGAACAAGGATTATGTAGATCAATGGAGTGCTAATATGATAAAGGAATTTAATACACTTATTGGTACATTGCGCTCACAAAGTATTATAGACACACGGGAAACAGTTCAGGTTTCTTTAAAAGCCAAGATACCTGCGATTGTCAGTCATTTGCAAGATAAATTTTATACTAAAGCAGAGGTTGATAAATTACTTCAAAAAACTCAGTAATGGCAAAACAGCAAATTGTTAATGAAATACACAAAGCAGCAAGAAGAAATTTCCTTAGACGTCCTGTCATTCTAAAGGGAATCGATGACTTGTGGCAAGCTGATCTGATGGACATGCAAAACCTAAAGAAATATAATAAAGGTTACAATTACATTTTAGTGGTGATTGACTGCTTCTCAAAGTATGCTTGGACAGAGCCATTAAAAACAAAAAATAAACTGGATGTTACTCGTGCATTTCAACAAATATTGATTAACAGCAAACGTAAACCTGATAATTTACAAACGGATATGGGAAAAGAGTTTTATAACAACTCATTTCAGATGCTTATGAAGTCATGCAATATTAACCATTACTCATCATTTTCTACCAAAAAAGCTTCGATTGTTGAACGGCTGATTAAAACTATTAAAAATAAATTATATAAATATTTTAGTCTGAATGGAAACTATAAATGGCTAGATTTACCGTTACAAGAAACATTAAAGATATATAACAACACAAAACATCGAACAATTAGAGTTAAACCAAACGAAGTTAATAATGCCAATGTGTCAGTTATTAAAGAAAATATAAAAAAATCATTTAGACATGCACCTATTTGTAGAAAACCTAAGTTTAAGTTGGGTGATTTTGTTCGGATCAGTAAATACAAACACCAGTTTGAGAAAGGGTATACACCTAATTGGTCAACTGAAATATTTGTCATAAAAAAGATTAATTTTACCATTCCTGTAACATATCATTTAGAAGATCAGCGAAAGCAAGCTATATTAGGAACTTTTTACGAGCAAGAACTTCAAAAATCGAAATATCCTGGTGTTTATTTGATAGAAAAAGTTTTAAAAAGAAAAGGATCAAAAGTTTATGTGAAATGGTTGGGTCTCAACAATGAAGAAAACAGTTGGATTGACAAAACTGCAATCGTAGGTTAAAATAATATTAATATAAACATTACTTTTGCACTATTTCCATCATTACATTTCGGACAATGCAAGGTGGTGAACTGGTTAATACATTAATTAATAATCTACCGTTCGAACTTCATTTACCTGGTTATAATTATTGCGGACCAGGAACTAAACTAGAGAAACGATTACAGCGAGGTGATCGCGGTGTAAATAAGCTAGACGAAGCTTGTATGCATCACGATATTGCCTATGCAAACAGTACAGACTTACCCAATCGCCACAAAGCCGATTTACAACTACTAAATATGGCTAAACAAAGACTTAAGTCGAAAGATGCTGGAAAAGGTGAAAAACTGAGTTCATGGATAGTGAGCAAAGTTATGAAAGCTAAACTGAAATCTGGTTCTGGCGTGAAAACGTTTAAAAGCTTCGTGTCAAAAATAAGATCAACGATCAAGAAACTGAACCCAAGCGATAGCAAAACATTAATCAACGTTGCTTACGCAGCGGCAAAAAAAATATTTCCAAAAATCTCAAAAATTCGAGTGCCGCGAGTGATACCGTTACCAAAGACTGGAGGAATTTTACCTTTGATTCCGATTTTTGCTGGTTTATCGGCTTTAGGTACTTTAGCTGGTGGTGCTGCGGGTATTGCTAAAACTGTTAACGATTACAAAGCTGGTCAGCAAAATTTGCAAGAAACAGTAAGACACAATAAGGCCATGGAGTCTTTAAAGTTAGGCAGGGGTTTATACATTAAGTCACATAAAAATGGTAAAGGTTTATTTATAAAATCTTCAAAAAACTAAGAAATAAGCTACCTAATCGTCCTTTAACTAAATGTAGATATCCAAAAAAATGCACGTAACATTCCCTACTTTCGAGGAGTCTACATGAAGGATCAATTACCAAGGATACCAAAACGGATTGAATGTGGTGTTGTTAACTTGGATAATTATAAGAATACTGGGACACATTGGGTAGCTTATGTTAAAGTTAACAACTATTGTGAATATTTTGATAGCTTTGGGGATTTGAAACCTCCATTGGAACTATTGCGATATTTTAAGAAATGTAATGTTTTTTATAACTATACTAGATATCAGAAATTTAATACAGTAAACTGTGGACACTTATGTTTAGAATATCTAAGGACTTTTTGGAATAAAAACGTATAAAAAATATGATTTACTTTTATTTCAACCATTTGCAAGATGTCACTCACATTGTCAATAACTGGAAACTCGTCAACTTTATCTACGTACTATCCTAACACTCTGCAACTAAATGAACAGTATGAGTGTGCTTTATTGCATTTCTCAACATTTAATTCTATTCCAAACATTGACAAAACGAACAATAAGTTCTATTATGGCTCTAACGAAGTTATTGAAATACCAGAAGGCACCTACGAATTGCAAGATATTAGTGATTACTTAAAATCTAAAATTAAAGATGCATCAATCAAACTGCAGTGCAATAACAATACATTAAAAACTGCTGTATTCTGTACAAAACACATAAATTTTAGTAAAGAAGATACTATCAGAAATTTATTAGGTTTTAATAAACAGATCTTGAAACCAAATAAATGGCATGTGTCTCAGTTTCCAGTCAACATTTTACCTACGGCAGTGATCAGGATCGAATGTGATATCGTAAGCGGCTCGTACACAAACGGAAAACCAAGTCACATAATTCACGAATTTGCACTTAACGTGCCTCCTGGCTATAGGATTATAGAAATTCCAAAAAACGCAATATACTTTCCAATCAACCAAAACGACATAAGCTGCATACATATCCGGTTGATAGATATAAATAACCGCATAATAAATCTACGTGGTGAAGAAGTGCAGCTGTATTTGCATCTTAGAAGAAAAAAATGATTGATTACAATAAATATGTGCACCAACAAATTCAAAATGTCAGTCCTGCTCAAGCATCCAACCAAATAAGAGCTCACCGTAAGAAGAAAATAAAATTAACCAAAGACAACAAAGCATTTCTCAAAGTGATCGGTTTGCTAAAATGAATATCTTAGACGTTTTATCCGCTCCGACTTATGATACTACGGTTGAAGGAATTGAATTTCATTCTTACAAGCCCTATGTAACTAGTTTCAATAGAAACGATGAAATTCGCATACCTATTAACCAACAGGACTTGTACATCCTTCCATCAGCAAGTACCTTGTATTTGGAAGGATCCGTTATCGTTAGCAAAAAGGACATGAAAGATAAAGTCACTAGTGTTCAATTCACGAATAATGCTCTACTCTACTTATTTCAAGACATAAGGTACGAGCTAAATGGAGTGGAAATTGATAGAATAAAAAATGCTGGCGTAACTACCACCATGAAATCGTTAATATCAATGAATGAGAATGAATCAAAGACATCGAATTCATGGGGCTGGAATATCGATGGTACAAAAAACATTAACGGAGGTAATTTTTCTGCTTCTATACCACTCTGTATCATCATCGGTTTCGCAGAGGATTTCAGGAAAGTCGTGATAAATAGCAGGCACGAACTGATATTGCTACGAAGTAACACTAACTTGAATGCTGTAAAACTTAACACCGGTGAAATTGTAGAAGACGTTCAGATAAATAAAATAATTTGGCGCGTACCGCACGTTAAAGTATCTGACAAAGAGAAAATAAATTTGCTGAAACTATTAGAAAAAGATCGACCACTCCAGATGATATTCAGAAATTGGGATCTGTACGAATATCCGGCTTTACCTAAAACTACAAAACATACCTGGTCAATCAAAACATCCTCGCAAATAGAGAAACCAAGATACATTATTATGGGACTACAGACAAATAGAAAAAACAATGGCAGTTCTGATATGTCTCAGTTCGATCATTGTCATGTTCGTGATGTTAGAGTTTATCTCAACTCTACTTACTTCCCGTATGAAAACCTAAATGTAAGTTTCGCGAATAACAGAATCGCTTTATTATACGAGCAATACGTCAGATTTCAACAGTCTTATTACGGGCGTCGACCGGAGCCCTTATTAAGTGAAAAACAATTTAAAGATTTGGCACCACTATTTGTCATTGATTGCTCTAGGCAAGCTGATAATGTAAAGACAGGACCTGTTGTGGACGTAAGAGTGGAAATTGAGAGTGATTCGGAAATACCAGATCAAACTTCTGCGTATTGTCTTATATTGAACGACTGTATTATTGAATATAAACCTTTAAGTAATACTGTGAGGAAAATATCATGAATCCGAATACTGTCATAGTAGATGTTCAAGGATTTAAAGACCTGTACAATAATTTTATAATAAAAGAGTTAGCTTTTGCTTCCCGTGATTATACCCAAACATTTTTAGTAAAACCGCCATACTTGTTTAAACACTTAACAAGTGATGAAAAGAGGCAAGTTAAATGGCTGGAAAGAAACAGAGGTCTTTATTGGAACGAAGGTTATATCGACTATAGAGAATTACGTCGTATAATCGTTCCGTATCTAGAAAATAAGGAAATCGTTGTTCATGGTTTGGAGAAAGTAAAGTGGATAAAGGAACTTTGTGAGAACTGTAAAGTATCAGATCTTGGTACCGAAAAATGTCCTAACATCTTTAGTTTACATAAAAGATACTGTGATGGAAGAACTAATTTAAATTGTAATAAACATTTAAAGCATTGTGCTCTTAAAATGTGTTATGTATAAGAAAGTATTTAGAGTTATAAATGTGTACCTACTTATAAGGTTTCATAAATAAAAAATAATTTGTATAGTAAAACTGCTTTTATTTTGTTAAACACCCAACACATCTTCAAATAAAACAACGTAATAAGTACTACGAATTTACCTAAACAACTGCTTACGCAAACAGTTAGGTACTAATAATCACTATCTATTAAAGATTTAGATATCTTTTTAACTAAAGATTCAGTTTCGTCCATAACATTGTCGATAGCATCTTTAACAATGTATTGAGCACTTATAATGACGTTCTCACTGTCACTGTCACTGTCACTGGTTTGTGGATTGTTATTGCACAGATCTACCACTGATATTTTAATTAATTTGATTCCTCGTCGCTGTAATCGGCTCATCACAAAAGATTTAGTTGGATTATTCTTCTTCGACTTTTCCCTGCATCGTTGTTTTGACTTCTTTTCTTTCGTCACTTGTTTGCTGTGCTCGGGTTCATTGTGAAGCGTTTCGGAGAATCTTTCGTAAGGATTTTGAGCGTACTGGCTAAATATAATATCTGATTCTGTAATCTGAAACAAAAATAGACACTCATTAAGTTTAAACTAAAACGTAGAAGTTGATATAGTGACGCATAAACGAATTGTATGCGGGTTAAAAATATTATCTGTAACCAAAATTGCTGCGAATTCAATTGCTAGTTAAGAAACAATATTAAATAAATTTGGAAACTTACCGATGACATGTCCGCAAAAAGTACGACGCTGTATGCTTAGTACAAGTACTCAAGATGACTATTATTTCGTAAATGGTAAAAAATTATAAAACCATCGCAACAATTCAATGAAACGTTTGTTTATTATTATAATGTTAACTAAGCATTTGTTAGGGCAATGCACTGTTGTGTGTTTGTACAATCAGCGTTATGAAATTGAAGCAGGCTCTTCGAAATTTGTATAATCAGTCTTATTGTATTACGTACAAAATACATTTTACCTCTGACAAATGAACGATTCATGTTTTAACATGAACTTCATGTTGAAAATTGAATCTTGATCGGGTTTCATTTTATTTAACCAACAACAAAAAAAGGAGGATAATGTTTTAAAATATAAATTAAACAAGTATTCATAATGATTCACATTTTATTTACATTTTTTACATTAACTTAAGTTTTAAAAACTATGAATTACATTTATCATACATTAAAAAGTTACCTAGGTATATTTTTAAGAACTATATTAATATTAAATTACATAGGTTACATAAATTATAATCGAACTCTATTACTAATTAGCTTAATCATAAAACTCATTTTCGCTCTTTAGAATAAGTGAGTGACCCCAAGCTCGCGTTGATATTCCATCAACAGATATTGACCGTTTATCATCATTTCGAGATAAGGCAATTTTGTTGACGCTCTTAGTAAAAATTTCGTGCTTAATAGATTTAAACATAATATTTTTTCTACGAATAATTCCCCCATCTAATAAAATACTTTCATAATCTGTTATATTTAAGTCTCTTACTACACTTGATTTTACTCCTTTTGCTTTTTTGATGACTTTATCGACTGTTTTTATTGAGTAAAGTTTTGATCTCAAACCAACAAAATCTGAAATATATTTTCCTCCCATTTCGTCTTTAAACAAACCCGGAACTTTTTTGTTCATAATTGGTATGTTAAAATCATTTTTATCATCATAGTTACTCGTGTCAAAGTATTGCAAAAAATTATACTTCAAGTCACGATAAAAATCATACGTAAATATTTTATAGACAAACGAATCGGTATCTGTATAACACAGCTGCACTCGGTCTTCATAAAAAGGTTTTACAATATTGTAATGAAAGTCATACATGTGTGTCTTAGAAAGTTCTAATACAGTGAATCCAATATAAATAGGCTTATCTAAAATAATTTGGTCAGGTTTCATTTGTATTGCCACTAAGTTTTCAGTTAAAATAGAAGCGCTATGGAAATAGGGGTTGGCTATAAGTCTCTCGGAGGTTATAAATTTCTTAGTTCGATTAGATTGATCGCACCATTGATTAACTAAATGAACGGTTACTCTATTTTCAGTATTTTCTAATGTCTTACCAAAAACACTGTTGTTTAACAACTTAAAAAAGTCTTGTTCGAAAGAACTTTTTGCCTTTTGCCTTAATCGAGTGTTTAATTCTATGTACTGCTTTAAATAGGGACTTTGTCTGAAAGTAATAGCTTTATGAACTTTACGTAATATTAAACCATGTTCTAAACACTTTTTTAAATGAACGTAATGTATTACGTAGTTGTACTTATTGTGCAAATTTGCAACTAGTTTCTTTGTTTTACCTCCTGGAGGTATACATTTCTCAGGACAAAATGGTAAATCGTTGTGGTGTTTGTGTAAATGTTCAGGATAAAAAAGATCGACTTCTAATATAAAGCCCCACTCAGAGTTATCTTCGACATTTTCAACACGAAACTTAGTTAATTCATTATCATTAAGAAATCTGAAACTAGAATATGGTAAATACTGACACATGCTAAAGCCGTATAGGTTATTACAGTCTAGATATACTATGAAACTCTGAGGCTGTGATGCATTATGTTCCGGCATGTATTTGTGATTTGCTTTAGCATACCGATGGGAACACATGCACAAACCCCCTCGTATACCGCTTTGAATCATTCTGACGATAGCTAAATCCGAAATCAATTCTAACTGAACACCTGTTTTTAGCAACATTGCGTCGAACGATAAACTAGGTGCAGTTATGTAAAAGGCAGGATCGAGTTTGTAATATTGTTTACATGTTTTCCGAAACTTTTGAAATATGTCTGTCAACAAAAGCACGTCTGTTTTTAAGTATAGATCTGTATACTCGCCTAGGTCATTAATATTGAATTCAGTCCAAACATTCTGAGCATGATTATAATCTTCATCGCTAATACCTTCGTTAGTCAAAGAATTATGGAAATAATATTTAGATGGTAATGACTTTTGATCATAACATTTCCAATCTTTCATATAATCATACGGGTATACACCTTTACGTGTCAGCAAACTAAATTGTGTTTCATTAATTACAAATGATTTAAGGTTGACAAAATCGTCTACTTGCAATGTTTTCGCAAGTTTGTCTAAACTAGCCCCTAAAAAGTTGAAGGAATCTAAAAACCTTATTTGTATAAACTCGTTATCAGCAATAGGAATAAACTTTGTAAACGCTATATATTTTTCCTTTGTCTTGGGTATTATTTTAATTTGTCCTGGAATTTCGCCTAACTTTTTAATAAATAAATGACAATCGTATCCGGATAAGTTATGAAAAAATACTGGGATGAATTTTGGTACTTTGTGTTGTAGGTTGCAGTGTCGATGTGCTGCACCTCGGTACCGGCCTGTAATATGACTAGAGATGGGTAGTGGGTTAAAACCCAATCATTCCACCCGGGTTAAAACTGGGTTATAACCCAAATCACCCAGTTTTAACCCATAATCACCCATTTTACTGGGTGGAAATGCATATTGATATGTTTTTAACTGTGTTAAGTACTACTAGTAGCTACACGCACTACTAGCTTGTCTAAACTAAAAGCCTGCACACAAAATCAGGCACTTTTATTATTTACTTGAAAAAAAATCAACGAATTGACATCATCACTTGCATCAAAAACACAGATTTTTTTTCCACAATAAGTGTGTTTTGTTCCGTAATTAAGTGTATTTCATTTTATGGACAACTAGTAACTTAGACTCTTTAATGGTTATTTTTTACGTAAATAACCTGTAGCAAGTTTGTCATGCTCCCGATGTTACTGCTTGCTGTAGCGTCGAAGGTCGGGTTACCAGCTTCCTTGAAATATGGCGAGGGGGGTAGTGGCTGATCTTTGCATTATGCTCGTGAACGGCTGTTGCTTGTGGTAACTGGTCGTCTGGCTGGCCTTGGTTTTGTTGTTATTTTAACTATTAGCTTTTTATTGATTTATTTAACTTTGATGGTCCTAGATTATAATTTTGTGACATTGTGTTGCAGACTTATAGATATCATCCAACACTACACGTGTTAGCAGGCACGCTCTGTATACCGGGAGGTTATTTTTCAATAAGTTTACATTTGCTTGAGTTTAGGTAGGGTTAATGTAATAATAATAATAAATAATAATAAAATAATGATAATAATAATATAATAATAAATATAATGTCGGTAGCTAGTAGTAAATATTTTAACGGGATTGATTTATAGTGAAAACTATTTGTACTGATAAATTCAAGTTCTTCTAACTTATTAGACAAACGTGTTGCTGGGGAGTCTGTTAAGCAACTTCTTTTTCTTAGTGTTTTCGGTACTTTTAAAGCTGGTGTAAAAACTGCCTCATTGCGTATCGCAGGGCAATGTCAAAGTTTCACAAGCTTTTTATACCCTAACTATTTCTGCAAGTAAAGATGTTAAAACTTATTTTTATCATTGAATGCAGAGTAAATTGAACGTGAGCTACACAGTTTATATAAGTAATGTTTGGATGATCGTCGTTCATGAGACGGGAAACTTTCTGCATATTAATTGCATTATATCCGATCATTGTAGCAAACCTGCCGGATCTATATTTACATAATACTTTTATATTTTTTTCACATATCTAATGACTTAAAAACCGATTTTCTCCCGTCTCAATACTTTAGATTAAGACGAGTTCTGGTTGTACTATCATTACATTAATTATTCTTTCATTCGTACAATTTGACCAACCAAATAGCACAGCAAACATGTTTGTGATTTCTTGTCTTCTTATAAATCGCAATGCATTTCCCTATATGTTTTGTAAAAAAAAGTGGTAGAAATAGTTTTCTGGTAGGCCATTTGCACAATGGCTGAACTTTATCAAAAGTTGAAATTAAAAGAGAGTGTGTTCTACGATCGAAATGGGTATTTCCGAGACGTAAGAAGCGTAACATTTAACTTTTTTTTTTAATTTACGTTCGTTGTCAGACTCACTGCCTTTTATTGACAAACTTTGACTGCCTGTAACTTGCAGTTTTCGGGGCCATTTTTGCAAATATTTAGTTATTTTGTTGCAAGTAAAAGTATTGCGAAGCAATAGCTACAGCCAATATGTTTGCACTTTCTCGAAATGTTTCCATTTCAGTTGATTTTTTCGTCTGTTGCCCTAAAACAAGTAGGTTAGCTCGATAAGTTACGTACACATAGCGCTATATAAATAAAAATAATAAAATAAAATTCATTTATTTCAGATACAACCCATATTAAGAAAATACATACAATCATATAATAAAAACATCAATAATCACATCAATAATATTAACCAAGTAGGTTTTACAGTAGTCACTTACGTGGGACACTGTATGTAACTTGTCTGTCACAGTATAGTTACGTATTTTTTTTGTAATTTTGCGCCCCCCAGTGTCCTATTAAGTGATGTCACCTATCAAAACCGGCCCATTCTTATGTGGCTGTATCACTATTTAACCTGATTTTCCTGTAAGTGTCATAAAATTAAAACCTCTAGCCAGGGTTATTATTATTATTATTAAAAAGGTTAAACACTAAGCGAATACACGCCCTACATGCGTAAATATTTAAGAATCAGAAATATTTAGTTTTCACCCGGCCAAACCACCCAGTGGGTGGAATGAAACGGGTGATAACTGGGTTATAACCCACTACTGGGTTTTAACCTGGGTGATTACCCATCTCTAAATATGACAGTGATCCCTTACTCTATCGGTCAACAATAAATTTTCACAAAGGTAGCACTTAACAGCACGTTTGAAATCAAGAGCATCTAGTTCTGTAAATATCATAGGCTCGCTTTTAGTTAGAATTTTGTGTATTGCTTTAGCATCTTCAGTCAGTAAAAGTATAAATTTTGAAACACAATCTTTTCCGCGATAACTTCTATAGCCGCCAGCCCTATCGTTAAATGATGACACTACATTATAGGCGAACGCGGCCGCCACGTGACGATGTGAATATGACGTGTTAGCGGTGTTAAATTCATCGCCGGAAATCGGTTCGAGTAAAGTTTCGAAATCGGCATAAATGACGAAAGGAATGTTTTGTTTTCTATCATAATTTTTGAATTTTAAAAATGTTCCTTTTTCTGGTAATACTGTAGCAATCCCTCCACACAGATGAGATTCAATTCGGCCGCGCGTTGGAAAAAACAATAAGCACGTTTCGCAAAAGTACAGTTTGCCATGATGTTTGGTTATTTGATTTCTGACTAGACGAGGCAAATCATTGATAAGACAATAATGAGTATTAGTATTATTTTCTAAATACAATAGATGGATGCTCTTAGATTTACGATTCGATGTTGAATACAAAGGCCCAATGATAGTTTTATCATTTTTTAAACCATAGACGTAAATGTTCAAAAATGAATTATTCTTCTCAAAGACAGCTATGTCCGAAAATGTTATCGGAAATGTCAAACCATCAACATTTAAAACATCCTGAAAGTAGGGATAAGATGAAACTCTGTCGGGATGTTGGTTGGTGGGGTACAGAGCTGCTACTACGCACCATAAAAAGCAATACTCATCATTGTTACGAATATTCAAACAAGCTTTTTTATTTTTTATACATTTTGGTAAGGTTATAAATTTAGATCCGCCGAGAGGTTGATATTTATTAATGTTTATTTCTACATGGGAATTGCTCAAAAATGTCCAACCACTATCTCTCTCCTGAAACTCTTCAATTTTCTTTAACAGTAAATCAACCGTTGCTTTATAAATTGAATCAAAATCGTAATTAAAATTAATAATAATGTTTTTTGTAGCAAAGGATTTTATTTCTTTTTGATCATTTTTAAACAAAAGAAAAAAAGAAAATAGTTCAAAATTTATTTTTACAGCTGCATGTTTCAATAATGATTGGTTTATTAGAGTTTTAACTTGTTCACTAATATTAATGAGAAACATTTCAGGAAAATTATTTATTTGTTCGCCAGTTGCTGTGATCTTGTAACTAATTATTCGTTTTTTAAACGCAGAATTAATAATTGCCACATTGTCAAAAACAGTGCTCGCACTATTATTTTTATGCACATTACTACGTAAATGGCCTGACCAATGACGATTATCTACAAATAAGTTGCAAACCGAACAGTGAGGCATTATTTTACCAATTCAAATTAACTATCTCCCTATAAAGACGCTAAACACGCAATGAAACGATCTTACCCACGTATACTGACTAATGAACAATCGAAGTAAGTTGTTTAATCTGGACCAGGTCTGCATACGTCTTCAAGTTTGATTCAATAATTTGGTATCAAATCTGGTTAGGTATCAATGTGTTTCTGAAATAAAGAAAGATCGGTTAGTACTTAATTTTAGTGAAAATCAACAGCATTTTAAACGAAAATACGAAACAAAATATTCAATAATTACCTTCTTGCAAATTACTTAATGTTGTACATACATAAATGTCCCAATTTTATGTAAGTAAATGAACAATCGAAGTAAGTGTATGTGTGTCCGAATTATTAAATTGTTTAAACTGGACCAGGTCTGCTCTGCATACGTTGTCAAGTTTAGTATCAAATCTGGTCAGGTATCAATGAGTTTCTGAGAAAAAGAAAGATCGGTTAGTAGGTACCTATTTTTAGTGAAAATCAACAACATTTTAACGAAAATACGAGACATAATCAATATTTACCTTCTTGAATTGCAAATTACTTAATGTTGTACATAAATGTTCCAACTTTATGCAGTTCAAAAGTGAGGGTGTATTCAGATCACAATACTGAACTTCAGGTAGGTACTACTAGCTGCTTCGGCCATTAATGATAATGTTAAAATTATTTTATAGTTTTTTAACTTGTAAACGTTACTAACTTTCGAAGTATTCGTTATTGACTGCCTGTACGATCAATTCCCGAAATATCAATAAAATAATATTTGGTTGAAATAATTGTTATTGCGTAAAATATTACACGTGTAACCTTGTTTCTTTTTTCTCGTCAGCTAAGTTGCATTCGCAACAGTAAGCTATTTTAGTCAAGGTTGCTACGCATACATATTAGGTTATGAATAACTATCAGAAACTAGGTACACAATCACGAAATTAAATAAATGTAGTAAGTATATAGGTATCTAAACTTAAGAAAATAATTAAAAATTAAGTTTTTTTAAAGTTTGTTACCATTACAAGTACTTACACTTTACTTGACCATAAAAGTAACACAACATGTAAAACTTAGATATATAGCACGATAATTCTATTCTTATGATTGTGTCTAGATTGACAAATAATTAAATTACTTGCAAGAATATTCCGCGTATAGCGTTGTTCTTAACTTATCTACTGGTTAACGTTTTGTCAACCCTAAGTCGTTTCGCAGTGTTGTCAATCGATGCTACCTGAAACATCCTTAGTATGCACTTTTTGATCAAGTATTATCCATCTAAGTAAAAAAGTTGTTTTACACTACATTATATGAACGGTTGCAGTCATTTTTAACATAGTGGATTATCCTTCGTTTTCCAATTTATAAGCTACATGTTTTGAAGTACTCGGTACAAGTTAACTGAAGTCTACAAGTGTGGAAGTAATCTTCAAGAAGTGTTCTGCAATCCTGCTGCGTTATCCTATCAATATCAGTGTTGATAAATAACCGCTGCCTGCTGCCGTCAGTCTTACGCCTGCCAGCCTGCCATATCGATTGGACATAATTGGAAAATGTAAGTATAAAACATTCCACCCAGTACATAGTTCAGAGATCTGACCCGATGTACTAATTGTAATAATTATGTTTGAAAATTATATTGTTGTATCTTTATTTCAGGTCTGAGTCTGAGTCCGAGTACTTTCGACAAGCTTCAAACACCGATCAGAAAACCAAACCCGACCGCAAACCATCTGCAGACAACAATAAGAAACGCAAGTCGCACCCACCATCAACGAATTCAATTCGTACGAGGTAAACAAACTATTTAATAATTTCGTTTCCCATACTAGTTTAAAATCCTCAGTCATTTTTATTAGTACGTCTCTCATGTTCTGAAAGTATCTATTTTGACGGAGTGTGTTTGTTTTCCCTGTATGTATCTTAACGGTAAATGTACCCTGTGTGTTTATGGTGAACTAATAGAAGCTTTTGTTGTTGTTTCAGTAAAAAAACCAATACTGATAATGATGTATTCGGTATTAGTAACAACAACGGGTCTGCCACCGTGTCAAAAGACGATTCAAGTCTATCATCATTCTTCGTTAACCGAATCGCTAACGGCTGTGAGCGGCGCGCAACGAGCCTCAACGGAGAGTACTACATCGACTGCAAGGTGTTCAAGGCTAACGACGCACGCCACACCGACTCCCTAGAGCTGTGGAAGAAGGCGCTTGTGCGACTCAAGTTCCAGACCGACGCGGATTCAACTCAGTGGCGTAAACTACAAGAGTTCATGCGCTCGGTAGATCATTTATTTCTAGAAAAACCAATGTTTTACGAAAATTAAACCAATTATAATGTGTACCTTGTTTATTATGCAGATCCACTTCAAAGCAGAGAGTTAACAAGTCATTTCAAAACTGAAATGCATGTCAAAACCACCAAGTCGTTTCTCACGAAGCGCATTACAAACCAAGTCGTTTCTAATACTGAAATGCATGTCAAAAACACCAAGTCGTTTCTCACGAAGCGCATTACAAACCAAGTCGTTTCTAATACTGAAACGCATGTCAAAATCACCAAGTCGTTTCTCACGAAGCGCATTACAAACCAAGTCGTTTCTAATACTGAAATGCATGTCAAAAACACCAAGTCGTTTCTCACGAAGCGCATTACAAACCAAGTCGTTTCTAATACTGAAACGCATGTCAAAATCACCAAGTCGTTTCTCACGAAGCGCATTACAAACCAAGTCGTTTCTAATACTGAAATGCATGTCAAAAACACCAAGTCGTTTCTCACGAAGCGCATTACAAACCAAGTCGTTTCTAATACTGAAATGCATGTCAAAATCACCAAGTCGTTTCTCACGAAGCGCATTACAAACCAAGTCGTTTCTAATACTGAAATGCATGTCAAAAACACCAAGTCGTTTCTCACGAAGCGCATTACAAACCAAGTCGTTTCTAATACTGAAACGCATGTCAAAAACACCAAGTCGTTTCTCACGAAGCGCATTACAAACCAAGTCGTTTCTAATACTGAAATGCATGTCAAAAACACCAAGTCCAAAGCGAAGCAAACTCGCCTAGCTACTGGCAGCCAGTCGTATAACTCGCATGATATTTGTATGAGTATAGTAATACCAGTCGATTTTAATACTGAACTTGCTAAATTCAACAAGTCGTTTCTATTGCTGAAGCACATAATACTAATCATCAAGTCCTTTCTTACAACGAAACGCATGTCAAAACGATCCGTATCATCGCCCACAGCGAATTAAACTCGCCCAGCTACTAGCAACCAGTGGTATAACTCACATGATCTGCAGGTGAGTACAGAAATATACTACGCGGTCGAGTCGATCGTTCAATATTGGGCATATTATGCCACTGGCGCGTAGCGAGGCGCACTGGCCGAGCTACTTGCCGACAGTGGCATAGAATGCCCAATAACTACCTACTATCAGCCCATTTGAAAAGCTCATGTAAAATAGTAGGAATTTATGATCGTATTACTTAATTGATAATTTAGAAATAAATTCTTCTTAGAGTTTGACAAATTTTATTGTACATTATCATTTCAGACCTATGAATGGAATAAATCTACGCAGGAGATGATTACGTTTTCTTTCTTCATGGGATACACAATAATGATGTTTCCCATGGGACTCATAGCGCAGAAGTATGGAGGCAAACTACCAATCATGTTTGCTTTGGCTGTCAATGGGGTCATTTCTATATGTACACCCTGGATTGCATTAGTTGTAAGTGTATCGCTATCAATATTTTTGAATTTAAAAGAATTATTTTACAATCGATGTATGAGTGTCTTTTTGGGCTCTGATAAGTAAAGAAATATGGGCACTTCAGAAACTATATACATCATTGTGCAGTAAAGTAAAAATTAAAGGCAACACAGTAATGGCAATCATCTTTCAGGGTGGTTGGTTAGCAGTCTCAGTCAGCAGGCTGGTACTGGGCCTGACACAATCGGCTATGTACCCCTGCATTCACACAATGCTGGCTAAGTGGGCCCCACTGTCTGAGAGAGGAAGACTCAGTACATACATTTATACTGGTAAGTTTCAAAATATTCGTTACACACACTCACACTGCTGCACTTCACAAGACATACACTTTTTGTGAAGCTTCAAAAGCCCCCGTAAAAAGCCAAAAATAAAATCAAATAATTTATTTCCATTAGTTAATTGGAGATATTTTGAACGGGTAGCGATATTTATTCACTTAAAATAGTATTGGTTATTTATTATTACTGCTATTTTGTTATAAAATTTTCCTAAATGCTACTATTACTAAATTGTGACCCTTCATTTTTATCTATTAGAGCATTTGTATTGATATAGGAAAGTGATAGTCTGGTGGTGGTGGCGGTAGTCTTAGGAAAGTGGTTTACGAATTGTTGAGAAAGAGCAAATTTATTTAAAATGTATTTATTTTATTTATTTATTTCTCCATCTTACATCTATAATTAAAGGTTTACCCCAATGCGATAAATTGCGCCTATATAAAAACAATTGTACAACTAATACCTAATTGGTACATAATTTAAGAGTCCGCACTATTGTGTCAGGTATTGTTATTTGTGATCTTAAATTCAGTGTTACGTTCCCACAGAAAACGGTTTTGTGGGGGTACAGATTTTTGTAAACTTGGTTATTAATAAATAAATAAAATAATAAATAATAAAACAAACAAATAAATTAAAAGCTTCTAGATCCTCGAATTCTAATCCTACAAAAAAAACAACCATAGCTACACTGATTTTAAACATCATACCGGTAATCTCCGAAGGGTTAGGCAGATGTGTACCTGTGTGTAGTAGGTAGTACACCCACATTTTGCCAGTTATGTTATGTCCCATGTAATAGGGGGCGAACCTATTTCCATCGATGGGGCAAGAAATCCAGACACCGGTCACTGAATTGTATCCTTATAAAAATCAGTGTCACTATGGTTCTTTTTAGCTATCGTTGTGATGGTCGTAACCTTTTACCAACATCATCAGATTACATGTAAAACTTACAAGACAGTTACACTTAACTGTGTCGAAATTTCGGAAGGAAACAATC
Source organism: Euplexia lucipara (assembly GCA_921972225.1). Classification (NCBI taxonomy): domain Eukaryota; kingdom Metazoa; phylum Arthropoda; class Insecta; order Lepidoptera; family Noctuidae; genus Euplexia; species Euplexia lucipara. Next base: position 715,293 of record OV179158.1, read on the forward strand.
CGGTCGTGAGTGGCTGGAACAATGGCGAAGTAAGTTAGGAGCGTAAGAACTTCTCCCACTATTCGTATACACATCATTGTGTATATATCTTGCTGATACACTGTATTAGTTTGTGAGACTCGCCGCTCGACGCTCGCCGCGAACGGACGTGCTGCGCTACGCTCCACGACTGTCCGCCGCCCGCCGTACGGCCGCTACTTCGCTCCGTTGCCGCTCGCCGCAACGATCTTCGTAGTCTCTGACTACAACCACGGATCCAAAGCCGCCTTTTTCAAGGCAGCGGTCGATCAACTCACATCGTCTAAACGTTTGACCCCCTCTGGGTAAAACCACAGTTTCGTGGTCCTCGGTGGATACCTTACGGTGCCAACGAAACCGAGTGGGGTGTTGACCCGACACACCCGCCGATCCCCTTCAGGGTGAGGCAGTCAATTGGAGTCGAGAGCTAGAACCTTGGCCTTGGGGGATCTCCTAGTCAAATCTAGTCTCTGGTTTCGTTCACAGCTACACACCTAGTGTCGGTTGGGTGTTTCAACCGCTTCGCACTAGACTGGTCAGGGCCCCGTTCGCACATTAAGACTGGCGACGGGTTACAAGCTTAGGGCTCACCATTAGGTACTCACCTCCCTGCCTACACCCGGCAGGGAGGGTTACACATCCCCGGGCAAAACCCACCCGGGGAAGTTAGGTTGTTAGGGTTAGGATTGTTAGGTTCCCACCGCAATTTTCCCCGCGTAAATACCCTATAGTCATGTCTGACGCTATATTATTAGCGTTTTTTAAAAACGTCCTCTTAAAGGACCCCGACTTCTCGGCCAAATATGGCAAAGAATTCGACGCGTTACTGCGTCAAACCGGTTTGTCGGCTACCTGCGCTCAGGTATGCGACCGCGACGTCACTGATTTCAGTGACGTACTCGACAGCCCCTTATCGCCGCCTTTAGCCGACAAAGGCTGCATTTCTCAGAAGGCTTCGATGCCTTCTCTAGTAAATTCTCAGGAATTGTCGGTATCGTCCCTTATGCCCGCGTTCTCGGAAACACCGACTGTTTCCAAAAAGCCCCCAACCGCTAAGCCGGCTATCGCTAAGCCGGCAAAAATTCCCACGGCCGTTACTCCCGTCGCCGACCCCGATCCCTCTGAGCGCATGGACACTACCGTGCCTCGCTCTCAATCCGCTTCAGAAGCCGAGTCCGCTTCCGAATCCTCCTCTGAAGACGACTTTCAAGTCGTCGGTAAGGGAGGGAAGAGGAAAAAGACGAAAGCCTCTTCCTCTCAGGCCACTAAGGCTAAGAAGCCCTCTGCCCAACCCGCGCCTTCCCCCTCCCCCGCGTCTCAGGGTCCCTCTTCTAGCCCTAGTGCTAATCCCTCTTCGTCTGCTTCTATGAAGCAAAAACCACCGCCGCCCATTTTCATCCAAGAAAGGGCCAAGTGGACCACCGTCTCGAATTGGTGTAAAGATCAAAAGATCAATTACACCAACGCGCGTTCATGCCAACAAGGCGTTAAAGTCATTGTCCCTACGTCTAACGACTACAGGGGTCTCTCCCGTCTTCTGCGTGAAAAGGCAATTCCTTTTCACACTTACTCCCTTCCGGAGGAAAAGCCCACCCGTGTGGTTATCAGGCGCATTCCTTTTGAGATGCCCGTCCAAGAAATCTATGATGATTTAGTGGCACAAAACATCCCCGTCATCTCCGTCCACCGTTTGCATAGAGCACGCGGCGGAGCAGAATACGATATGGTCCTTGTCATCTGTCATCCAACAGAAGGCCATCATCCGATCTTTGACATTAAGTCCCTCTGCAATCTCATCGGCATAACCGTAGAGAAACCCTACCGTCCCACTATAGTTGGTCAGTGTCACCGCTGTCAACTGTACGGCCACTCGCAGGCCCACTGCTATGCGAAACCCAGATGCGTCAAGTGTCTGGGTGACCATAGCACGGCTGAGTGTTCCCGTCCAAAAGACGTCTCCCTTTGCATAGAGCCGCCTTCGTGCGTCCTATGCGGTCAGTCTGGGCACCCGGCTAACTACCGTGGTTGCCCCAAAGCCCCCAAACCCTCCGCCGCGAGACTCGCTAAGCTCGCTGCCGCCAAACAGCAACGCGAAAGCCCATCCGTGAAAGTCCCCTCTTCACAGATGCCCGCTCGCCTAAGCCCCCAGAGAGCCTCCCCCTGGAATCAGCTCAACCACCAGAAGGCCTTCCCGGCCCTGGTGCCCTCTCAAACCCCCGCTTCCTCCATCCCAGCTCTGATGGAGATTCCTCTCCCTATCGCCCCTAGGGCTCCAACAGTCCCAGTGACTACCCCCTCCCCCGCATCCGCGTCGCCCTCGAGTGGCAACCCTGTCCTAGACAAGGCTTGCCACAACATGAAGGTCCTATTCGGAGCCTATAGGGTCTTTTTCACTCCCGCGGCCGATGCTATGACAGCAGAGGTCGAAATCGCGGCTAAAACCAACCCCGATGCCCTTGTAGACATATTCAAGGCTTATCCCTCCGTATCGGAAGCCATTTTCAACCTTTGCCAGAAGTAATCAATGGATAATGAAAGGCTTAGTACTCACAAACCCCGATCCCTTAAGTTAGGTTATTTCAACGCCAATGGCATTAACGGCCAACGTGATGAGATCGCTAAATTCCTACGCGACCATCGGCTAGACATCCTCCTCATACAGGAAACCTTCCTCAAACCCTACAACCGCGATCCCAAAATTGCAAATTACCGGTTAATTCGCAACGATAGGTCCCGTTGTCACAAAGGCGGCACTCTTATCTACTATAGGAAGCAACTTTATTGCACCCCTATGGACCCTCCCACCCTCACATCTCACTTGGAGTGCTCGGTATGCAGACTCGGTATGACGGGCCATCAGCCCATTACCATCATTTCCGGTTATTTCCCGCCGTCCGGTGGCGGAGAGGACCCTACCTCTATATCCCATGATCTCACAACCCTCTTCGGCTTGAGTGACTCCGTTATATTAGCGGGCGACCTCAATGCCAAACATCCCGCTTGGAATAGCAACACGACCTCTACCCGGGGTAGAATAGTGTTTAACTTAGGTTCCACCCTCAATTATGACGTCATCGCTCCGATGTCTCCCACTCATTTCCCTCACTGTCCCGATCAACGTGAGGATATTCTCGACATAGCTCTCCTTAAGAATGTAAACCTCCGTTTACAGTCAATCGAGACTATACACGAGCTCAACTCTGACCACCGCCCGGTCATTTTGTATCTAGTCCCTCGCTCGGGTCCCTTTGACCCCAGCCTGCCTCCCCCGACTAAAATAGTGACCGACTGGAGGAAAGTAAGCGAAAGTCTGAAATCCACCACGTCGCCTCTCTTAGACTCTATCCCCGACCAAATAGCCTCAGTCGCTGACACGACGGGCGCGATCGACTCGTTCACAGAGCACGTACAATCAGTCTTGAACGATTGTTCACGGACAGTGCCAGCGGAGGATCACCTCCGCTGGCGACTGCCGGACGATGTACAGGCTCTCGTGACCGAGAAGAACGCGGCTATCCGTGCCTACAGTGCTTTTCCCTGTGCTGCAAACAAACGCCATATGCGCCGCTTGCAGAAAACTGCAAAGCGACGCATATTGGAATTTCGTTCTGCAACCTGGGACAAGACGCTGAGCGAACTCGAGCCCACCCACTTAGCTTTCTGGCAGCTTCAGCGGAAACTACGCTCCACTGAAGAAGCCACGATGCCCCCCCTAGTACGCCCCGATAAGAGCGTCGCCTTTGACAACACCGATAAAGCCGACTGCCTTGCGGCCAGCTTAGAGTCCCAATGCACCCCTAGCACTCAACCAGTAGACCAAAGTCACCTCTCTGAGGTCGACGCCGAAGTCGAACGTAGAGCAGCCCTGCCCCCCGTAGAAGACCCCGACGATCCTCTGCCTCCCGTCACTCCCGACGAAGTGCACGATCTCATCAAAGGTCTTAAACCTCGCAAAGCCCCCGGTTCTGACGGTATCACCAATAAGGTGTTTAAACTCCTCCCAGCCCCCCTCATCATGTTGATGACTGCCATCTTCAATGGCGCTCTATCCAACAACATGTTCCCACAAACGTGGAAAAATGCCACCGTGATAGGTATCCCTAAACCAGGCAAACCCAAGTCCGCGCCCTCCAGCTACCGCCCCATCAGTCTCCTCAACGTATTCGGCAAAATCTATGAGCGACTTATTTATAAGCGACTCAAAGATTATGTCGAAGCAAAGAGTCTCATCCCCCTCGAGCAATTTGGTTTTCGAACCCAGCACTCGTGCGTCCAACAAGTGCACCGCATAGTGGAGCACATAAGCCTCGGCTTCATGCGCTCCAGGATGACGGGAGTACTATTCTTCGATATAGCGAAAGCATTCGACAAGGTCTGGCACAACGGCTTAGTATACAAGCTGTACAAACTCGGTGTGCCGGATCGTCTCGTACTCATATTACGGGACTTTTTGTCGAATCGCTCCTTCCGCTACCGGATCGAAGGGGCGTTTTCTTCCCCCCATCCGATTTGCGCGGGTGTCCCTCAAGGCTCCGTGCTCTCCCCTCTCCTCTTCTCACTGTTCACCAGTGACATTCCCATCAGTAATAGGTCCCAGTTAGCTCTCTTCGCCGACGATACGGCAATCTACTTCACTGGCACCAATCCAGTCACGATAGCTCGCACTCTCCAATCTTCCGCAAACGCCCTAGGCGATTGGTTCCGGAAATGGAGAATAGAGGTCAACCCCGAAAAAAGCCAAGCGGTCCTCTTCACGAGACCGCGTCGCACTGTCCCAACCCCCGATCCAATTACTATGTACGACACCCCCATCCCTTGGGACTCGGAGGCAAAGTACTTAGGAGTTACTCTTGACCATCACCTTACCTTCGCGAAGCACATAAAGATGGCTCGTTCGCGAGCCGCTTTCGCTTCCAGTAGGCTTCATTTCCTCACGACCCCGAGAAGCAAATTGTCACTCAAGTGCAAATTGCGTCTCTACACCGCGGTCATTCGCCCCATCATGACCTATGCTTGCGCAGTTTTCGCACATGCGCACCCTAGGCATATCCATAGGATGCAAACCCTCCAAAACCGTTTCCTCCGTAGGATAACGGGAGCCCCCTTCTATGTCCGAAATGAGATTCTCCACGTAGATCTCAAAATCCCCACAATTCAGCAGTTCATGAAACGCCTCACCAAGCGTTTCATGGACGTAGCTGAAAAACACCCCAACCCCCTCGTGGTGTCGGCCGCCCGATACACTCCGTCCCGCATCTCTAAGATACGGCGACCGAGACACACCCTCACCGTCCCTGATGACGCTATCACCCTCCTCCAGGAGAGCGATAAGTCTACCAGCACAGTTCGCAAGAACGCAGCCCGATTCCGGCCTCGCCGTCGAGGCCCGTCGCGACGCCCCCGATAATTACCCGTCCTCCCGTCCCTTGCTTGTGTGCCAGCCCGCGAGCTGAGCAGTAGTTATAATAAACTCGATGCCCCCAAATAATAACCACACAGATCCAGCCGTCCCTTGCTGTCCTCTCCCAGCGACGCCCTAAGCCGAGGCTCGTACCCCGCAGGGGGTGCCCTTAGCGTAGTCGCTTAGTTTTTAAGTTTTTTATACTCTGGCTGGAGGTCTTAACTTTTAAGATATCTCTACAGAAACGCCCGGTTAAGCTATACACGTCCTCTTCAAGGACACGATATGCGATACGCCCCTCAAATAAATAAATAAATAAAGTATTAGTTTGTGAAGGGTCTTCTATCTTACGCCTTGTCTTGTCTTCTCTGATTTGTGTACAGAGGAAATCTTATTAGGACTTAACCTGTCGTTTATTCATTTATTTTAGCAATATCTTTGTATTTAATAACAGGAAGAAACAAATTGGGCTTTTTATACAGCATCAATTTTACCCACAACATCATTGACATCATTATCATTAGTTTTTCTAGGTAGGAAAAGGCTTTGGGTAGCTCCTACTGTAACTCTAAACGGTATTTTACCTGAAGTAACTACCTATACTTCTGACCTCCGCACACTGATGTAGTAGCATCATTTCATTATATATATATTTTTTTTCATTATAAGCGCTATGTGGTTTTATTTCTGGTTTTTTTTTTTATTAATTAATCAGCCACCTTTATTTTTAAAATATGAATCCTTATTATGCTTTATCGTGGCCTTAGTCTTTATCAGAAATTTTACTTAATACCCCTTATCTTTTTGCAGGCCTTTTTTCTTCATCAGCCCCGTCCACATTACCCTCCCGTATACTTTTCCACGGTTAACATCTCATAAACTCACATCGTCGGTCCCTTTCGCTTCGTCACGAGCTAAAATTACATAACTTTTATGACGCACCGTTTCAGATAACCCGAATGTAATCTTTTTGACGTGTAAACCAAAATTAATTTATATTTTGACGAGTTCGTTTTGATGTGGATTTAGTTGTGTTTATTCAAAACGGTAGAGATAGATCAAATGTAAAACGTACAGGATACGGATTTATAGATCCACAACTTTGTTCTTTAAAGTCGAATGTGTTAGAATGAATGTGAGATAATCAAAACAGACATTGATACAAAGCTTTGGGCCATACTTCTTTACTAATCTTCTCTTTTTTCCTTCTTCTTTTTCTTTTAGTTTTGAACTGTTAAATTCCTGTGCGTAACCCGAATAAAAATATTTTCTTTCTTTCTTAATCTTGTATTTTTTTTTATTTCAGTTTTAATTCTTATTTGAACATTCATACTTTCACCAGAGTTATAACAATCACATTATTTCGGATGTCTATGAATCCTTCTAGGTATATCCTACTAATATTATAAATGAGAAAGTAGCTACTCTTTTACGCAAAAACTTCAAAATGGATTTTAATGAAACTTTACAATTATAGGTATAACTTATACATTAGAATAATTAAAAAAATACAGGCTATTATTCATTAAGATAATACAAATTAGACCTTGGGTAAGAAAACACTACCTACAAGAGTAGGTAGTTTTTTTGGTGGTGTTTTATGGGTTAATCTGATGTACAAGCTACATTGTTGTAAAACTTCAACAGTACTAATCCAGCGCAGACGAAATCGCGGGCACCAGCTAGTTTATAATAAATATTTGTTTTTTTTTTCTAGGATCGCAAGTGGGAACAATAATTTCCTTTCAAATATCAGGTGTTCTTGCCGGTAACCCATCGCTGGGCTGGCCTGTATCATTTTGGTTGTTTGGAGCCCTGAGTTTGGTCAGCTGTGGTCTGCTCGCTTTGTTTGTGGTATCTAGCCCTAATGACCATCCTACAATCAAGAATGAAGAGCTTGCGTATATTATAGAAGATATAGCTGTTGATGTTGTACATAAAGTAAGTTTCTTGTATTATAGTACAGACCTACCTAGTTGTTTTATTTTATGCAGGCGTTTTTATTTTCACCACTGTCACTGTGTTTGTCTCTTGTCTTTTTCCAATGAACCAATGTCATCAACGTAGTTCAAAGGAATAGCAAACTGAAGTGGTAGTGAGCCGGCCATATCTCGCAAAAATTTGACCATCACTGGGGTTAACCGCATTTTGGCAAACGCAGGACGCCCTACGGCTAGGTCGGATGACGACCTGCGAAAGACTGCTTGCAGATGCGGGTGCGGCAGGCTGAAGACAAGGCGCCTGTGGTGCTCATTAGGGGAGACCTATGCCCAGCAGTGGACTATTGTCTGCTGATGATGATGATGACTAGTCTTTTTTGTTGCATTCCTGTCTTCCTTAGGTTTGTAATATGTACGTCGTGTTGTATTTATCATATCATTCTATTACCAGAAACGTAAGACTCCTTGGAAGCACATCCTCACGTCCAAAGCAATTTGGGGGCTGATTGCGTCCCAAGCGGGGAGTGCTGCTGGATACCTCCTGACCCTGACCGAGATTCCACTGTATATGAACCACATCCTCCATGTAGACCTGAAAAGGGTATGTCACATCTAGTTTCTGTTTTGAGCTTGGTGTTATATTATGATGACTATCTATTTAAAAATATACTATTTTGATAAATTTTCTCTATTTTAAATAAAAATTGAACAATATTTTTTATCTGAAAAGTAGATGACGCATAATAATTACCTGTGGCACGCATGCATGTTATACTATTAGCTTACATTTTATTTTAGATTTAATTTTTATCTCTTAAATTCCAGAACGGCGTCTATTCGTCTCTGCCATACTTTGCCTTGTATGTGATGGCAATTATATTCGGTTATGTAGCTGACTTAGCAGCCAACAGGAAAATCATGTCTGTCGTTAATATCAGGAGGACAGCCAATACTTTAGGTAATCTTTATATATATTGTATCATTCTTCTGTACGTGTCAGTATTTGTCACCTAAACGAATTGATAAATTTTAATAATATATATGATGTGGATCCCTGAAATAATGAGATGGGGGATGAAATATGCAACACACACACTAAATATGGCAGACAAAACAAACAGTAGAAAGTAAGTTTTTCAATTAGAATGTTAGATACTTTAATAAGATAAAATCCGTGAGGTTGGAGTATGCTGCACGAGCGAGCGTACGTGACCAGTCATCGGTCTTTGGATGTGTACCACTCCACTACATACAGGATGAATAGCAGCAGATAGAAATTTTTTCTTCGTAACTAGAGCGAGGATATGTCATTTTTATTATAAACTAGCAAACATTAGGTACGCGGTTTCACTCGCATAGTTCCCGTTCCCGTAAGAGCAAAGGGATAACAATAACCTATTTCACCCGGGGATAGTGTAGCTACCCAAAGGTAAAAGAATTTTTGACATCGGCCCAGGAGTAATTAAGTTATTATAATTAAGGTATTTTTGTTTGTTAAAAATATTAACATACAAAAATACAAATCTTTCCGCTTTAAGTTAAATGTATTATTTTCTTTATTTCACTATCATACATATAAATTATATTTTTAAATATAAAAATAAAAAACATTTAAAAATATAAAAAATAGTTATTATAGTATAGAGTATAGATGAAGTCGTGATCTGATCAACTGGTGTAAATTGTAAAGTATTGAATGTTGTTTTATTTTCATTTTTGGAACGAAGTTCTTTATTGCGCGTTGCGAAAGGACGGAAAAAATTAAGACTAAAAGTTGTAACGACACTTTTTGCTATACTTAGTTGTAAGCCGTGCGGCGTGCGCGTGTTTCTCTGTCTGTCTCTTTCTCTCTCTCTCTCTCTAATAGAAAGCAAGCCAGTTATTTATTAAGACCAAAAGTTGTAACGAAGACCATTGAAGGAATTGTAAAATTCCCTCACTAATCCATCGAAAGGAACTTTTATTTCATATAATTGTTTCCTAAGATCTGTCAGGGTTACCTAGTTTGAGGCCAATGATAAAATTCGTGTAAATATTATTATGTTCAGCAATAAATTATTATTATTAACTGCCTCTTTTTTCTGGCTATTTTATTTTATTTGGGAAACAAACAATTGTTCATTGTATATTATGTTAGGATACACAGTATGCTATAATTAAATTTACAATATTCCACATGTTACTAATTTAAATTTAAATTAGATACAGTTCAGCATTTAGAATGGTGTTAGTCCAATAAATAAATCACTATCTTTAGTCTCAATCAATCAATGTTTTCTGTTTCAGCATTGGCAGGTTGTGGGGTGTTTCTGTTTGCATTCAGCTTTGTGAATGACACGACGTTGGCTTTGACCATGCTGATCATAGCCCATGGGCTTCATGCTGGGGGACACGTGGGATCTCACGTAAGTAATGTAACAATGCTGTCTTACAAATCAAAAAAAAAAAAAACAAAAGTCTTTATTCAAACTAGGCTGAGAATCAGCACTTTTTGAACGTCAAAAAAAATACATAAAGACAGTCCCCCAAAACGGCCCACCCTTCGCCACTTCCTAGGGTTTTTGCTGGGAAGTAGAAGTGGCGGAACAAACTCCCCAGCAACACATATGTCTGATTCGTTTGAAGAACAAGGTATACAAAGAATCCATACAATGAAATGCTCAATAAATAGCACTAGCTTAAATGATTTACGTAACCGAAAGTAAGATTGTATTTTATAGTATACGAGAGAAACAAACTAAGTTCCTCAACTTTACTGTCACATTGGTCTTGTAGTCGTAAGCACTACTGCTGAGCTTCAGGTTCCGGGTTCTATCTCTAGGTCAGGCACAAAGTTATTGAGTTATCATCAGATATTGCTCAGTTACAGTTCGGGGTCTGGATTTGAGCCCGATTAATGGCAAAATGCTCGTTCTCTTTTACATCCTGGAACTTAAACATAAATGGCGTGGGTATGCTTCAGGTATACCTCTGCCAAACCTTTCACGGATTATGGGCATGATGTTATGTGTGTAAAATATAAATTCTTATCGGTTATTACTCCACATATAATACTATACACGATACTGATATACCCAAGTCGTGTAGAAAATGATTAACTACAAAAAAAAAGCTCTATAGACATTATTTGCTCCAAGTATAAGTGAATTTGTAGTCACGGGAATTTCTTGTTTGTTACAAAGTTGAAAGACGATCAAAGAAATTTGACACATTAAAAAAAACGAAGAAGCTGTTAAATTACGTGATGTACTACTATATTTCTTAAGCATGGGTATCTAGAATGGTACGCATTTCTTTAAGCAATAAATCAAAATAGTATGATATCACAAAGGCGTCCTACGATAATAATGTTCGATATATCTGCAGAAATGTATGGAATTCATTATTTCATCGTGTTGCTAGGCAGTTTGTTTCACCACTTCTTCTTCCCAGCAAAAACACTAGGAAAAGGCGAAGGGCAGGCTTTTTGGGGGACTGTCTTATGTAATTATGACGTTAAAAATTGCTGATCCTCAGCCTAATCTGAATAAATGGCTTTTGATTTTGAAAGATTATTCCAATTCCAAATTACGGATTCATCGCATTTCGTTTTCTTTAATAAAACATCGTTGCTTTGTCTAGGCCCACTGGTTTGTTTTAAATAAACATATTATGAATACACAGTTCACCACAAAATATCTCTTGACTCTACTCTACTTCATGTTTTAAGACATTGAGCTCGTGAACCAATACCATTAATTTGTTACAGATAAACCAAATTGACTTGGCTCCGAACTTCGCCGGACCGATAATGGCGCTCGGTGGCACGATCGCTAATGTGACCAGTCTGCTGGTGCCTGTAGTTGTGTCCAACATCGTGAAAGATGATGTGGTAAGATGGGTTTTATACGGAGGTGCAGTGCATTTCATAATTTTATTACATTTTTTTAATGCAATACGTATACGTTAATTGAACAATGAAAGAAAACATTATCTAATACGAGTAGGTAATGCCTATTTTCATAAACTTACCAAAAATATAGATAAACTAGCGGCAGCCCCGGCAATTTTTTTTTAACAAAATATAGTTAACTAACTAAATTTTATTAGAATCAGTGAAGCTGTTTGAGCTGTTTGTTTGTTTGTTTGAGTTTGCAACAATAACAGCAACAAACAACAGTGTTCGTTACCAAGCTCCTCCAAAACCGCAGATCAGTTTAAAATTCTCGTGTTGCAGGATACGACCATTTTATTTACGATATTAGGAAAAGATTAGATGTATTTTTGACAAATTGAAATAATGATGTTACCATTCTTAAAAAATAGGTGTTGGTTCCTAAGAATTATTTTACACTGTTTATTTGTATTTACAGACAAACCATCGCAAGTGGCAGTACGTGTTTTTGATATTCGTCGCCATCATGTTTTTAACAAACACTATATACGTTGTGTTTGCCAAGGGTACGGTCCAGCCGTGGAATTTCTATGGTGAAGAAGAAAATGGTAATTCAATAAACTATTTTCATTTTTTTTATTTTCCTTAATAAGTAATTATGTTGTATTTATTATCGAAAATACCGACACAAAGTTGCCCTTTAGGTCTAGTAGTTGATTGATTAGTTGAGTTAGTGGCCCTCACTGCTATGCCGTATGCGGTTGTGGGTTCGATTCCCATCCAAGAAAAATGTTAGTGTGATGAGCACGATCATTTTGTTCTATTTCTGGGTGTAATTTGCCTATAACATGAATGTATCTAGAAATTTAATAAGAATTTTATCAGTAGTTTAGTACCCATAACACAAACTCTGATTTGCTTGGTACTAGATGGAGTTGTGTGAATTTTGTGGAATAATATTATTAATAAAAAAAACTGCTCGTTGAAGTGAGATCTTGGGTTCCATTCAGGAATTGAACCTAAGATCTCACTTCTACGAGCAATTTTTCAATAGCATCCCAAAGTCTAGGCTTGTTTTGACACGATTGATAGCAATAGGTTCCATCCCCCTGTAACATGGGACTTAAATAAAACAGGCAAAGCTTAGGTTTTCTATTTAATTGTACAGAGGCCAACACATCTAAATTTCCCAGTGTTTTAAATTTCTTTGAAGGTTTCCTGGTTTTATTACAAATAGAATAAGGCCCATGTTCAATTAAGTAAGACAGTTTGGGCTAGCATGATGTGCTGACATCTTTACTATTTGGCTGTTTATTTAATATATTATATTAATGTGTATTTAAAGCTAAAAACAACGAAATAAATAATCAAACTGAAACTTGAGTCAAAATCAGAACTAAATCCTCTTTTTCAGATGCAGAGGAGGAACTGACAGCGATTGAAGATAAGAAAACAAGCAAGGAAAAAGAAAGTCGACAAGATATGACAAAACAATAATATTAAAATAAAATTCTGTAAATAGTGTTTTTTAGGAAATAAAATAAATAATTCTAATAAATAGTTTATATTGACCTCTTTTTTATTCATATGAGTATAAATTGTTTTTCACTTGCTCCAATAAGGGTAAAGGAAAACATCGTAAGAAAACTGACATGCAGGCATGTGAAGCCTAGCCACTCGGTTATTCTCTACCCACGGATGGAAAAATACCTATTATTATAAAACTTATTATTAAAGATCGCACTCTGCGCAGTTTGCCCTGTTAGTAATGATGAAATATTATATTTACCACGGCATAAACTATTCGTAAGTACATAAAACGAAGATATAAAAACATATTATTTCATTACCATCACTGAACACTGCTGACCAATAGACTACACAAAACTCGAATGCATTAAGATAGTTCGTTCTCAACTTTCAGATTAGTAGCGACATCTATTTCGCCGCAAGCAAACTAAACTCACATATTCTCTACAAGTCTACATCCCGATATGAAAGTTTTACACGCAGTTGAACATTATAAAAAATCGCGTTTACAACCGTGGTGAAGTAGCTCACCAGGCACAACACACGTCTGGTCGAAGAACCCTTCTTTTTCTATTATTTTTTTCTATACCCTGTTCCTCTTCCCCTAAATATTAAAACACGAAGTCAATGATAAAAATAGTACCCCATTATGCAACTTCACATCATCTACCTGTGCCTTATAGACAGTCGTTGATGAGAAATATTGAAGAACAATATTATGGTAGGGGATGCTATAAATGAAAAAGACTTAAATGACAGCGTAAAAGCTATCAGACGATCTATATAACTGTTAATCTCTAGTTTTAGTATGGGACGACAGCTGCTCACATCGCATTTACTTAAATTTCATTTAAAACATTTTTCTGGACGAGAAAAATGGCAGTAGTTTGTTTATGGTACTAAGGTTTGAATCTCTTTAACGCACATGCACGAGAATCTTTAACAGGATGAAATAAAATGGATCAGTAATATTTGTTACTCTTCGAAATAAGAGAGATCTCAAGTTATTCTAGTAGGATAGTTAGTAAAAAACATATTATTTATTTATCTGTTTTAAACTTTATGCACTGGTAAAGAAAACTATACAAAGGACTTAATGCTATAAGCATTTTTTGCCAGTCAACCTTATATCTTAATACCTTCTTTACATGCATTGATATATAATATCAGCATTTTGACGTCATTATCATGCCTGCAAGTCATCTCGAGAATGAATATTTGGTTGCAAGGTTTATCATCAAAGTTTACTAGTTTCTGCCTTCGATCCTGTTTGCATAGAGTCACACCTGGGATAAAGTAAACATTAAGTAATTTGGTATTCTAAGTAAAAGTAACATCCCGTAAAGCAACTTGACCAACACAACACTATTCAATAACCATTTTCGAAACAAAAATTGCCAAAACCGTTAATAATGTTCATTAAATAAATAAATAAATATTCCACACACTTTTTTTTATACACAACGCCATCTAGTTCCAAGCTAAGCTAAGAGCTTGTGTTATGGGTACTAAACAGCTGATAAACATCCTTATATACTTCTAAATACATACATATTATAAATAAATTACACCCAGACACAGAACAAATGATCGTGCTCATCACACAAACATTTGCCCTGGGAATCGAACCCCGACCTCCGGCATAGCAGTCAGGGTCACTAACTACTAGACCAACAGGCCAGTCAATTAATTAAATAATAATAAATTATTGGTTGGTTGGTTGGTTATTAATCTATCTTTTAATCCAAATTTTAAATTGTATCCATTATTCTTTCCCATTCATTTATTCTTCTTTAGAAAAAGGAAAACACTTATTGTACATATATTATTATCATCAGCAGTAGCTTATACAAGCCAAAAAATCTAAAGTAGTAATGTTTATAATCACATTACTACTTTAGATCACATAGTCCAGACACAAAATTAACAAACAATCAAACAAACAATTTATAATATTAGTTTAGGTAACAGTGTAAATAAGGCGTACTTCTATTGAGTTAATTTAACTAAGATAAGAATACCAACGCGTTAAAGACTAGAGAACGAACAGATTGGACATAATTACATTGTCAAAGTCAAATTATTTTAATTTAAAATGCTTAGATTAGATTAGATCAGATTCATTTATTTGCCTGAAATATGTTATTTTACAGATTTTGAGAAGGCAAATATTTGAACTTCATATTCCGCCTCCTAAATTAGGCATGCAAATTTTGTAATAAAAACAATGATTTAAAATACTAAAAAAGAATTCAACACAATTAATAAACTGCTATGTACAAACAAAAAAAAAAGAAAGTACGTTTTTAATAAATCTCACAATATTAAGTTAAAAATATCAAATAAAAATAATAATAAAATTTCAAATACTTAATAATAATAATTAAATTAGATTGCACAATATTGACTTTTCCAAAAAGGGCTTTGTTCATTGCTTCCAACCTGCGTAGGGTTACCTAAACAGGTTTTTGGTTTAATACTTGCATATCGAATGTTTGTTGGTTCTAGTAACCAAAACTGAAATTAAAAAACAAAAAAAATGACGTACCAAAGTGTTATCATCTATATTTTTTAGTTGCAGTCAAGCTTTGCTCCAAAATAAAATACTAAGAATTTCTTTTGAATGGTCTATCTATTCAATTTTGTGATCTACATTATTTAGTCGACACGTTTTGACGAACAATTTTAAATCTTACTGTTTCTTTTCTTTACAATATTATTATACTCATTTTACTTCCAACTCTGATTCAAGAGTAGTGTTAGATAAATTCATGGTAAAATGGGAAAAGATGAAAAACTACCAGAATACGAATACAGTAAAGTGCCAACACAGCTGTTCATTGCAGGTAGGTTCTAATTTTCACGTTGAATTTGGAAAGAATATAGAAAAAAGGCATAAGACCCTCATATTATATTAAGTACTCTTGGGGCATATGTAGTGGAATTTTACCCAATAATTTAAAATACCGTAAAACGGGGTGGATACTTCGAGAAGGATTTTTATGCTAGTTTAATTTTGTTTAATAATAACAAGGTGTCGAAACTTTTTATCTCATTTATTTAAAAGCATTACAGTTCTCGTATGGAACAAACAACTTTTAACTTACGCGAATACCCTCCTCAAAGTTTTGTTTCTATTCACCCTTGAGTTTCTATCCACCCCGTTTTACCCGGTACTGGTGCAGCACGCTGTAGACGAGATCACAGCATTGATTTTTTTTTTCATTAGCTTCTGGAACTAGACGGTAAGAAACGTGGTGATGAAGTAGATGTGAGTCAATGTCACCTCCTTCTGCAAAAAGATTATAGATCACTATCAGGCATAAAAGGGGAAGCAGACCAATGGTCGAAAAGCAAGTAATATCCTTCTACACCAGCCCACATAAGTTGGTACTCGTGATCTCTAACCGCCACAAGAAGCCTCTTCCAGGTCACATGTGTCTTTAAGATATCCAGATTAGTAGATGTCTGGTTTCTTAAATTTAATATTTTACCATTTTTGTTTTAGAAAAGCAAGAAATCCCTTCACATTATGGGTACGGGGTCCGACATATTCAGCTCTTAATATGTTTTTTATGCATGTTGGTTAACTTCATGTCAAGAGGTCACATGGGAGTTACGGTAGTCTCCATGACTAGTCATGCTGAAGTAAAAGCTGATTTAGTTACAAACCTAACTTATGAAATAAAGATTGGAAATAATACAAACTTTCAAAATGTATCTTACAAAAATATGACTATAGATGAGATTACTGGTCACTTCACTGATAATTATAATCAAAGCATTGATATAGCCACTGAAAATTATCACGAAGTAAGTATTTATCTACAAAATAAATAGCCTATTCACACTGTGAGAACGGCTGTGAATAACGACATGCTATGTATATAGTTTAAAACTTTACTAAAAATGGACTTGTAACATTGTATTTTTCCAGACATTTGACTGGCCTAAATCTATGCAGGAAATGGTTCTAGGCTCATTCTTTTTAGGATACTGCATCATGACGTTCCCCATGGGACTGGTAGTCCAACGATGGGGTGGAAAGATACCGTTGCAAATTGCTGTGTCTGTCAATGGAATAGCGTCAATTTTGACCCCGTGGCTTACTAATTGGGTACGTATTCATAATATTAACCTCATTGGGTTTTTACTAGTTGGCGTTTACTGCTCATTAGCCTTCCAGAACGTCCAGGGCTCCAAAGAGAAGTGTCAAAAATTTATAAAATAATGATGGATTAGTCGGAAAATGTAAAGCGTTCCTATATCAGTAATGCCACATGAAATGGCCAGCTTTTTTGCATCTTTCGCAGTTCTTGAAGAAGTCCTAAGTCTAGCTGCTGCAGAAAACGTTTTTTTTATTGTTCCATAGGGCGGCTGGAAGGCCGTCTGCGCCTGTCGTATTGCGCAGGGCCTGTCTCAAGCAGGAGTATTTCCTAGCGTTCAAAATCTTTTGGCTAAATGGGTGCCAGCTAGCGAGCGTGGAACTCTTATGGGCTATGTTTATACAGGTAAGTTAGCATACTTATAACATAGTATTTTTTATCCCACGTGATGATTTATGGATTTAAAAAAACTGGAATATTCTTATATATGGTTTTCTAAAACAGTCTAAGAGCCAGCCGTTAATTATGTAGTACTACTGTAAATAAGAGCTCACTGTTATATTAATGATAAGAAACACGTGTGAACTTAGAGGCGTAGATTCTTTAAGCCTATGACATAATTTGGTGCAGAGCAAGGAAGTGAAAATTACAAACCAGATATGTACCCAGTAGGTACTATGATGATGCACCTGACCTTTCTTAAGAACATCTCAGATGAGGTCTGCGTTGTCCTTCCATGGTGTCTTCTATAGACGTTCCAACTTACATCTGCCTTATAAATACATATTGTTAGGCGCCTTTCATTATTTATTTCTCAATGTGATCAAACCATAAGCATAATTCTTTACGTTTTTGACTGCCCTATTAGTCTCGCAGTTAGTGCTCTTTACTACTACGCCGAAGGTCGTGGGTTCGATTCCCACCCAGGACAAATGTTTGTGTGATGAGCATGATTATAAAAATTTGTTCTTTGTCTGGGTGTAATTTATCTATGATATGAATGTACTTATATATATATATTTAATTATGTTGATCAGCTGTTTAGTAACCATAACACAAGCTCTGCTTAGCATGGGACTAGATGGCGTTGTGTGAAAATTGTGGAATATTTATATTTATTTTATATCACTACGTCTTCCTTTAAACCACAACGTTGCTTTTTCACATCCTTCTTCAACGTATCACAGTCATATCGTTTTTGTCATAAAGTCAAGTTCCTTACGGTATCATGTTCCTTATTCTCAAGTGTATGGGTAAGCAGATAGTAATTCTTTTACCTTTTACTTTCCAGGTACAACCGCGGGTACAGTTATAGCTTTTCAGCTATCTGGTTTCCTCAGTGATAGTCGATGGGGGTGGCCGTCTACGTTTTGGGCCGTCGGTCTAATAAACCTTTTCGTGTTCGCTATTTTAACAATATTCGGGGCTGCATCACCTTCAGTCCATAAAACGATAAGTGAGGAAGAAAAGACTTATATTATGGGTCGAGTTGATAATGGTCCTGTTAAGGTCGGTACTTATTAATGCTTGGGTTTACCTGCCTAACCTTCTTACATTATATTCAAGTCGGGGTTCCCCTAATCCCGATCTCGCTTCGCTTGCTCTTAGATCATAGCTTATTGCAGCAACAGTAGTCAGATTGTTGTGTACACAAGTTATACATCTTGTACGACTACGTACGTCGTTCTGGTAAAGTTTTGCAGTTACGTTCACTGAGGTAATGAACTTCACCACTACCCTATGATTTATGCTATAAATTAAATAAATACCCCAAGGAAGGAAAAATAACTTCGAGTCTTATCTCATTGAATTGTTAACAACAGCATTATTATTAATGTTCAATTTGTCATACTTACTGTAACATGTCTTAACATGGTTGTATCAATTTGCAGAGACTGAAGACGCCATGGAAGGCGATCATCTGTTCAAGGCCTATGTGGGGTGTATTAGCCACTCATATCGGTAGTGGTGCCAGCTTCGTGTTCTTCTTTACTCAAGTTCCTTCCTATATCCACTACATTCTTGGCGTAAATGTTAAGGGCGTACGTTTTATTTTTAATAACTTGCCGTACCTACATTTAATTTGCTTTCGCTTGTCAGTTTACTTTTGCTTGAGTTTAGTTAGTCATAATGTCTGTAGCCATATATTACTAGTATTCTCTAATTGGATTGTGCTAGCTGACATGAATTAATTTGTAAATTTGATTGATTTTTAATAATAACTTATTGTACTGTATAAATTCAAGTTCTTCCAACTTATCAGACAGACGTGTTGCTGGGGAATTTGTTTCGCCACTTCTTTTTTTCAGCAAAAACACTAGGAAGGGGCGAAGGGTTGGCTCTTTGGGGATCGGTCTTATGTAATTTTAACGTTCAAAAAGTGCTGATCCTCGGCCTAATTTTAAGAAATGACTTATGATTTTGATTTTGTGACGTATTTAATTACTAAAATATGATTAAGTTCATTTATGTTTTTGCTTTCTATTAATTAAATGTTTGAAACCAACGTATGAAGAGTTCTAATATGGTTGTTTATGATTTGATTTCAGAGTGGAATTTTGTCTTCTTTGCCGTACTTAGTCAGTTTCTTCACTAGTATTTTGTTTGGAACATTATCAGATTACTTGACTAACAGAAAAATTGTTAGCGTAAAGAATGCGCGAAGAATATTTAATAGTATTTGTGAGTACCTATACCGTAAACCTAGGAAATTGTGTCTTTAAGAAATATCGGGATTATAGCACTTTTTCCGATTGCTTCTGTGTCGTCGGATTCATGAGTATTATATACTTAGTTATTATTATTGTCTTTGTTGTTTTCAAAAATAATTTAATATCCATACAGTATTTTAAAAAACTTCGCTGGAACAAAGTGATCTTATAAGGGTTCCGTTTTATTTCTTTTGAGGTCCGGAACCCTAATTACATACAAATCGATCAAACCAATTCCGAGGACTTCAATAACAAACACTGTGACACGAGGATAACATAGAGAGATATTAGAGACATACATACTTTTAATAAGATGACAACCAATAGATCCAAAACATAAATACTCTTACTTTTTATTTAGCCAGTCTCAAAAGTGCTTTTTAACCCTTTTATCTATACTACTATTATAAGGAAGTCAAATTTGTTTGCTTGTTTGTAAGTTTGTATGTTGGAGGTAATCTTCGGAACTAATGATCCAATTTAAAAATATATTGCACTGGTGGAAAGCTACACTATACCCGGATGACATAGGCTACTTTTTATGCCTGTAACTCCACGGGAACGTCTGCTAGTGTTAGATAAAATTAAAATGACAACATTATACATACAAATAACCTTGTCTAAATAACTATCAATATATAAACACATAACCTAACCTAACTTACCATACCTATTCTATAGCGAACCTAACTAGCTAACCTAACTACCTTACTGCAATGCATTGATTTTGGAAGATATAAAATACATCATTTTAAACTGAACTGTTGCGCTGCGTGTCTCTATGTTACAAACAATACTAGAGTAGGTAATTGTATTTGAAGTAGTAGTAGTAAGAGGTAATAATTTAACTCGATTAGTATATCATCCATCACATAAAGTACTACTTTGACTAGCCTGTTGATCTAGTGGTTTGTGGCTCTGATTGCTATGCCGGAGGTCGAGGGGTCGATTCCCATTTGAAACAAATGTGTTTTGATGAGTACGATCATTTGTTCTCTGTTTGGGTGTAATTTATTATGTGTGTATTTAGAAATAAATAGTATGTTTATCCAGTACATATAGGGTATATCTCTGCTTAGTTTGCGGTGTGTGAAAGTTGTGGAACAGTTATTTATTTAGTTATGGCTAAATAATAATTATATATAATGTCGAGTTAGTCGTTAATAGTTTTTTCACAATAATAATTACAACTCATCACACACACTTCAACACACCCACCCACACCACACACTACTACCATGCCTAGGTGGTGCTAGCATGTCTTTCTGTTTGTTTTTGATGCATAACATTGTCTGGTTAAGAAATTGTAAATCCGTAATTGGCTGTAATATTATTTTTACGATTAAGTGAAATTTTGTAAAAAAACAAAGCTATGGATTTTTTGACTAAATTTATAAATTTATTTAATCTAACTTCAGCTCAAGTTGGGGTGGCCCTGGCATTAGTGTGTACTACCTTTACTACAAGCACGGTAGTAGCGGTGCTATGCCTTATATTCTCTATGGGATGTCACTTAGCCATGCACGTCGGATGGATGGTAAGAATTAATATGATATAATTAAAAATCTGACATAACTATCTGAAACTTATTTAATATTTGAGGAGCTTATATGCGTTAATAATAACACCAGTCGGTCAAAGATTACACTAAGTGGATAGGTGACTATTTTTCTACATATCAAGACTTCTCCGTGCCTCGGAAAGTACGTCACGCCGTTGGTCTCGGCTGCCATCTGTAGATCTTTCACATAGGATGCTACAATGGGAAAAGTTAGTATTCAAAAGTATTCTATTCTGCAGGCCTAGCCATAATATGACAATGTCTATTTCTATTATCGTAATCGATAAGGCGACATTAGAAAGAAAATGGCTTAATATGGAATCAGCTGTTTGTCAACTGTTAAGTGTTAACAAGTAGAATTTGAAAGTGAAATACACTTGACAGTTATCAATTAGCTGATTCCATATACGCCATTTTCTTTCTATAAAAGAAATAGAACAGAAATAGAATTTGCAAAATAGCTAGGCCTGCTGATGATGATAAGGCGACAATAGTAAGAAAATGGCGTTTATGGAATCAGCTGTTTGTCAACAGTCAAGTGTTAACCAGAAGAATTAGTAATATGGCTGAAAATGAAATACACTTGACAGTTGACAAACAGCTGATTCCATATATAGATATGTCGGATCCGGTCAATAGTACGGACACAACGAATCGCAAGCGTGCCAAAAGGCGATAGCACGTGATCTACCGACACTATGGCGCGCTTCTACAGAGTCGTGATGTTTTAAGCCTGCAGCGAGGACGACATTCAGTGCCCGACCGCAGTGGAGTTAAGACGTCCCGGAACTGTCATTCGTTTCGTTGTATTTTATTATAAAGTGTTAAAATGTAACGGTTAAGTTATCCTGAAGAAACGTTTCTGCTTGTAACCCATAACGCCGTGATAATCATATTCGACTATGTGTTAACTTATCAGACAGATGTGTTGCTGGGGAGTTTGTTCCGCCACTTCTTCTTCCCAGCAAAAACACTAGGAAGTGGCGAAGGGTGGGCTTTTTGGGGGACTGTCTTATGTAATTTCGACATTCAAAAAGTGCTGATCCTCAGCCTAAAGTGAATAAATGACTTTTGATTTTGAGTGAATTTGATTTTTGATGAAGATTCAACCCCAACCGTAAGCCATCTCCGACAGATACGCCATTTTCTTTCTATAATAGTTCAGAAAAGAAATAGAATTTGTAATATGGCTGGGCCTGCTGTTCTATTTCATTATTTACACATTCAAAATTGTCGTTGTCAGACTGTCATCTATTAGCTAGTATAGATTTAAAGCCGTTTTAACCAGGTCTTTTAAAAATACTTCGGAATTGCCTACATATCCTCCAAAAGAATTTACTATGACCGATGTATATATTTTTCTCTTCCAGGTGAACCACATTGACTTGGCTCCGAACTTCAGCGGCACTCTTATGATGATGGGCAACACCATGGTGAACATCTGCAATGTGCTGCTACCAATACTTGTTTCATACGTTGTCACAGACGTGGTGGGTATCTATTACAGCTTATATATTTAAAAAGAAACTTTATAACAAGTCATTACATTAGTTTACAATCATGTTAACGTATTAATATTACCAGCAAACCATAGCAGGCTTAACAGTGGTATGTCAGAAGCAACGACTCGGCGTAGGTATATACATACATAGGTCATTATTATTATTGATCGCACAAATGCATGAAGAAGTTGACGTGTTTAAGGGTCAGTTAAATCTGTCGCTTGGATCAATCGAAGGTTAAGCAACGTTTGTGGAATTATTTATACCACGAAATATTACCACGTAAGGGTGACCATAATATGCTATTTGCCGACACGAACTCTGAACTCCTCGTCAGTCTAGTGGTCGAAACATTTCTTTATGAAAACAAGAATCCAAAATGAGTTTCTTATGATTTAGAACTAGGCTGGTCAATGTTAATGACCAGCCAAGTATACTCACCTACTAAACGGTAACATCTCTAGTCAAAATCAAATCATATTGTTTCATTGCACAATAGTATAAATATATTATATACGTAAATATTAAGACGACCTCTGGAATTGGAATAAGGAAGTGAAGATTTCCATCAATGACCATAGAAATCAGCTAAACTATTATGATAAAGTAAAGGTATGATGATGAAACCCCAAAGAAGTTGGAAATAACCGTTTTGGTTTTTTACTAGTTACTAAATCTCCCGACACATCATCACCAATGACAGCTCACAGTAGTCTACTGCTGGACATAGGGCTCCCTTCATATAAGTGTCACAATGCCCTGTCTTCTTGCTTGCCGCATCCAGCATCCCATTTAATTTAAATTATGTTTTACAGTACAACCAAACACAATGGCGGACTATGTTCCTGATAGTAGCGGCGATGGCTATCTCAACCAATGCTCTCTTCGTTTTATTGGTGTCAGCTGAATTACAACCTTGGAATGATGGTTATAAGAAAGGTAAAAATCTTCTTAGAATTTTTGCAACCATGGATCTGGTTTTAGTAAAAAGATCTGCTTCATCTTCTCGATCCTACTGACTTGTTTATCTAGTAGTTATTAGCTCTAACTACTGTGCCAGAGGCCGTGGGTTCGATTCCCAGCCTAGACAGACGTTTGTGTGATGAGCACGATCATTTAATTTTGTTCTGTGTCTGGGTGTAATTTATCGAAAATATGTATGTATTTAGAAATATTTAGTTATAATATTTTCTCAGTTGTTCAGTACCCATTACACCAACTTTGACACAATTTATATTTTACCTATTTTGGAAGCCAGAAGTCTATGTAAATAAGTAAGAAAGTAAACATAACTGTCACGTTTACGCAACAGGTTGTGCTGTCTTACAGCAGAAACGATATAAAAGATTTTTTTTAATAGTCAGATTATCTAGATGATTCTATAGATATCACCAGTCATATTCTATCTCATGCCACTTGTTGGTTGTATAATATTAACAGGCTGTATGAGTGAGATATATAGTGTGTGAATAGTGTCACTCATTTTTACCGTTTTCCTATAGAATGATTGTTTTCTGAAGTAATCGTAATATCTGGCCGATAAGTCATTCTGTTTAAAAATTACTAAGTATAAATAAAAATCACAGTCATTAGTAAAAGATGCTAGTTTTGTTTTGTAAAGTATTTTGTAATTGAAAAAAGATATTCATGTAATGAGACATTGGTCAACTACATTACTACACACATTATTACTACATTTTTTTGTTTGTTTCAGATAACTGTATTGAAAAAGTGGAAACAAAAGATGAAATAGAAATGAAAGAAAAAAAATAAGATTGAGTTTTTTTTTGTAATAAATTAATTGGTTTAACCGTGCGTTTTAATTATTCTACTACTTTAAGACCTCTTAAATACTCGTAAATATATAAAGTATAAAACTTTTCGTAATATAAACCTGCAATGTCATATATGATATAATGACACCACAGGCTCATAATAATAATAATAATAATAATAATAACCCCGCAGGGCAGCTTGTGGCGAGCTGTTGGGCAGTAGCGACCCCACGGACCTGATCTCCCGGGAGATTTCTTGTTCCTCACCTCAGGCTTGCCTTAATTGGCCGGCCAGAGTGAACTCTGACGAGGAATGGAGCTCCCACCTCTTTTTTGCCTTAGTTGGCCGGCTAGAGTGGAGATTCGCAAGAGCAAACGTGCTCGGAGGAAGGAAGCATTCCAGTAAGGTGCTGGTAGGGATCTTGACCGTACTTCCGGGATTGTCCTGATAGCCGTGGAATGCCTCTCCACTCCTCAAGCACCTCAGGTTATGTTGCTCTCTTGTCGCTACGTCACTATGTGCTAGCGGCCGTTTCAGAGGGCCCATTATTGAGTGTGCAAGTCACCCCCTGCCATTTAATCCCTGTATATAAAACATTGGTAAGGCAGGGGCCATAGTCCTTCATAGTTTTAGATATCCAGTCCATTTTAGACACCCTAACCTATAGTCCAGTACTTTTGTTTTCATAGTCTGCAATAGTCTTACACCAGTCGTAGGTTTTCCTTAGGTGCACTTGTGTAGTGCATACAGGGAAAATCTGCGGTTGGTGCCTCATTTCATTAAAGACGACAATAGGCCTCTGCGAGTTGGCTTCGGCCCCTCGTACGCCTTCCAAAGGTCCGGAACCCAAAGGTTCCGAGAAAAAAAAAGCAAAAAAAAATAATAATAATAATAATAATAATAATGTCATATATCAACATACCTTATGATTGTATAATCAAAAATCACACTATTATTATAAATTCTTTGACTTAGACTTAAAATTGTTTTTAAATACTACTGTTGGTAGATATTGTTTTAGGTATGTAAGAATAACTTAACTAAATTAATTTGACTACAATACTTTTGCTACTACTCTCTACAGGGTGAAAGGGACGAACTTTGAACCCAAGATAGAAACACGCTTGTTCGATATGACTAGACTACATACAGAAAGCACAGCTCATAGAAATTTCTATTCCTAGAACCAATGATATTCAATACTTACTATAGACTCCCGTCCATCACGAACAAGTCTATGAGTTTTTTTTTAATACGCGCTGCTGCCGCTCCAATATTCATATATTATTCTAGATGGCGTTACTGAGACATGGGATCAAAGTTTTTCTATGACATTTCTCTTTGACGCACGTTGCGCCGAATAGCTTGTTGATAGAAAACATTGTCTGTAGACATTTAAAAAAAAACTACTATTTTTATTTATAAAATCTATTTTAAAAGAGTAACAATGGAGTTTCTTGCCCATTCTTTTCCATACAAATCTACTTTTTGGAAGGGGCAACTAGAATCAGTTTTTAAAGTTCATTTTTGTTCGACGTTCAAAAGTGTCTAATTGAAATAAATGGTTTGACTTTGATTTTGACTTTTTATTTATTTTTACTTTATTGAGATACTCAACAGTTACACATTTCAATTAAAGTATTACAGGATGAATCCACATCTCGGTACATAGGAAGCACTCTTGACAAATCTCTGTTCATAGATGGCACTTCTTGCCGTAAATTTTGTACATGGTCGCACATACCATACCACTTTAATTACAACGCTCATACCTTAATTTCTACATTAAAACAACCAATTTCTTAAAAAAACCCTAACAGGTGAAAAATTACTCCAGCTTCGAAAGTCGGTGGCCAATAAAATGAATAAAACAAAACCACCAAAGACTTAAACTCACCCGTTAGTGTTTTTTTAAGAAGTCAGTTGTTTTCTTTATTAAAGTTTTTTTTTATTCTTGCTATATTATTCACACGACACAGTTCAAAACACACTGGACTTGTGCAGGCGACTTTAATGACGAGGAGACGTGCGCATTTCCTGATACTTTACAGATATATAATATCTCGTTAACGCTCATGTCAAAAAAAAAGTTTTCATAGGTGGATAATAGGAACAACAAAATGGTCCTGACCAGAAGACAAAAGAAGCAAAGGGAGACCGCGTAAACGTTGGGCAGATGATGTGATTGAGTTGTATGAGTCAAACTGGATGGAGATGGCTTGGGACAGAGAGCAAAAGCACGGGATTAGGCGATTATCACACTGCCCCGCATCACACTGCATGTTGCGTGTCTCTGAACTGAATTGAACGCGCGTGGATGCATTTTGTGCGTGTTGCACTGTGCGTGTTTTCCATACAAACGGAGATACTTACAAGCAACGGAAGAACACGCATCCACGCGCTACGCTGCATCATGCGGGGCAGTGTGTTAATCGCCTTATAGAGGCTTTTATTCAAAAGGGATCCATATAGGAGTAAGATGTTAATGGTGATCGAGTTAGTAAATTAATAACTTGTAAATTAATAACTTGTAAATTATGGAATAAATAATTGTAACAAAGCTAAATAATATTATAAATTTGAAAGGTGATTAAGATGTTTGGTTGTTTGCTACCCCATCACGTGTAAACTGTTAAACAGCTTTAAAATAAGCACTAAGATAGACAAAAGGTAAGGTTCATCATAAATAAATAAATAAATAGATAAATAAATAAAGGTATTTGCTGAATTAACACCAAGGTTAGATATACTTTTTACCCCTGTAATGTATTCCTTTGGGATATTCATGCAACTTTAAATAACAATCCAGTTCGCTATACACACATGTCCCAATAATTAGACCTAGTTGTTAAGAACAGGAAATCGTAAATTAAATTTATTTGCCTCTTTTGTTGGTATAAACCAACTATACCATAAATTTGATTTGATTAGTTATATCAGTTTGTTGTTATCAACAGAAATCGAATAAGTAACTTTATCAGTCCTTATTGTTACCTTATACTAAGAACGAGATAACTTACTGTTTGCAGGCAAAAGTAATTATTTGTCCGTACGCAATACATTAGACCTACCTATTGTAACTGCTCTTTGGACGATAACTTTATTAAACCTAGTGGCTACACAATTACGTAACTGAATCGTAACAGTCTTCTAAATAAACACTGATGATGGAGTTGAATTCATTGTTATCTTAGTATTTGTGTCACTTTTGTGTTCATTGATCTTCAAATATTCAAAATGTTTATTTTTACAACATAATTTAACCAAACATCATGTATTTGAACTTTGTTCTTAGAAAACTAACAAAGCAAGTGTAATATTAACTTCTTAATATTATTTCAAACAAATAAGTGCAAACATAATTGTTTGCTTTTTTATTAAGAACCGACAAAAGCACAGTCACTATGTAAAAATACCAAATCTCAATGAAGAACAATGACAAACAGAATTTCGAAACATCAATAAAGTACGTTCATAACAAATCTCAGGTTGAAAATTCCTTTTACGCAGGCGACTTACTTCATCATCATCATACATCATTTCAGCCATAGGAAGTCCACTGCTGGACATAGGCCTCCCCTATGGATCTCCAATAAGACCGGTTGGAAGCGGCTCGCATCCAGCGCGTTCCCGCAGCCTTAATGAGGTCGTCTGTCCACCTTGTGGGTGGACGTCCTAAGCTGCGCTTGCCGATACGTGGCCTCCACTCGAGAACCTCTCAACCCCATCGGTCATCAGTCCTCCGTGCTATGTGCCCTGCCCACTGCCACCTCAACCTGCTGATCCACTGGGCTATGTCGGTAACCTTGGTTCTTCTACGGATCTCCTCATATCTGATTCAATCCCGCAGAGAGACTCCGAGCATAGCCCAGCGACTTACATACTGTAAAACAATATGATAATACAATTAATAATAATTATGCTTATTAAATTGTTAACCATTTGTTACAGCTGTTGGTACTTCTTTCAATAAATAAATATAAGGAAACACATAGACTAAGAATATTATGAAATAAATCTATATATAACCAACCCGGAACTGATCAACCTGAATCAGATTTAAATACAGTAAAAAACCAGCTCCAAGTAGAATCCATAAATAAATCTAAATAAATAAGACTTTTACGATTAGAAACTTCTGTGAGGCAACGAACAAAAGGGATGAAAGACGATTACATTTACATACCCTGATCATGAGACTGTACAGCGGATACTGTGAATCTTCATATGCATTTGAATAGATACTGTTAGCAATAAGTATAATTATTAGAAGAAATGAAAGTTGATAAGTGATGGAAAAGACAAAATAGAACTGCTTGTTATGGCAAAGTATTATAAGCAATTGAATCAGTGCTTAGGAGGTTTATTTTTATTCACAATGACAGAAAATGGTAACCTAGGAAAAGACGGATAGATTATCGTGGAGTGTGAAGTGTAAATATTTAGGATCAACCCTAAGGACAACAAGAAAGAAGACGAACATGAGATGTTATCTTTCCAAAGTCAAACATGCGTACGTGCTTTTATCTCACAGTCTGCTAAATTGCACAACTCAAAAAATCTAACTTTCTGATAAATTTTTGACAAATGGTCCGAAACTTGAAACACTCCGACGTAGTTCTTCTAGCTGTCTTAAAGGTGAACTCTGGATTTCTCAATAGGAACAGATTGTTAAAGTATCTAGTTGTCTTGATAGTGT
Source organism: Euplexia lucipara (assembly GCA_921972225.1). NCBI lineage: Eukaryota > Metazoa > Arthropoda > Insecta > Lepidoptera > Noctuidae > Euplexia > Euplexia lucipara. Next base: position 744,411 of record OV179158.1, read on the forward strand.
AGTCGTGATCAATTTTTGCATTGTAATTTAATATCAGCACATTGTCGACTATGTCAATGAACATCTTTCTATTTATTTTGCGAACTCGAGACTGAATTTGTAGTTGAAAGGTTTATCACTAAAGCTTATGACAGTCTAAATAAAGCATACTACCGTTGAGGTAGTCAAATTTAACTAAGATAAGATATCATAGCGTTAAAGACTTAAGAAGGAACTAATTAGACTGGATTTTACGTAGATAGGTCGAAATTATTTCAGTTTTTAAAGACTAGGTTTATCTATGTTTGTTGTAAGTAAAAAAAATAGAAATGCTCAATCTACACTGGGATTATCATTGATAAATAGTGTTAGTAATAGCTGTTATTTACTTAGCTGTAGTATTAGCTGTTATGTAAATATACATATTAAGTAAAATAGGTTTTACTATTGAAAACACCGAACTACCGAAGTAATGTAGGCTAATTTCTTACCTTTTTACTACTTATTAAAACATAAAAATATGAATTGGAACAGAATATAATAATCTTTATTTTACACCAATATAACTAACAAATAATCACCGTAGAAATTACTTAAAGATACTGTTAAACTGATTGTAACTTTGCTTCACGTATATTAATAAAGTGGCTTCAGTAAACAAATGAATGGACTTAACCGATAAGAAATATAAAGAAACACTTCAAGCCAAGTCTTTGATTGTAAATATTTTTATAGATTAAAAACTATGTAGCATTAATTCGTTACAGACGATCAAAAAGGTATGTGATAAAATTTTAAGATTGATCATACGAAAACCATAAAATGCTATGTTACAATTTAACAAAATATATTTCTACCTATGCGTTTCAAATAAGAATAGGAATGTCAATGACCTCTATCTGTCAAATGTCACTTGAAAAGTACGGTGCACAAGACTAATAAATTCATTTGAGACGTCTTTTTTTTAAATAAATAAATAAAATATATATTTCACAACTTTTCACATAACGCCATTTAGTCCTAAGTTAAGCGTTGAGAGCTTGCGTTATGGGTACTAAACAGCTGATAAACATACTTATATATTTCTAAATACATATATTATATTATAGATAAATTACACCCAGACACATAACAAATGATGATGACGAAGATGATGATGATGATGATAAATGATTACGTGAATAAGGTTTCGTTGCAGACCGTACTTTTCAAGTGACATCTGATAGATAGAGGTTTTTGACGTTCTTATTCTCATTTGAAACGCATAGTATCAAACCATATTTTAAACCAAAAAAGAATCATTTGAAATATTAATTTATATACCCCACCGATATCGAGAAAAGGCTCCATTTTACAGGATAAGAACTTCAGAGACGGAAATTGCCAAACAATAGGAGTCTAATTAAGAAGAATTGCTATCATTTATATTTATTTATAAAATATATTTATGCTTTTAGCACGCCTGAATAGTTTTAAAAAACAACATTTTTAAAACTATGGTCAATGTAAACAAACTACAGTAATTATACAATCATGATCACAGACTAAACAACAGTCTTCTCTGCAATTTCACTCTTTGCACGTCTTCAAACAAAAAAAGTATTTTTGAATGAAACTTCAAGTTCTTTAGAATGGTCTGTCTATTCAATTATGTGATCTATGTCATCGAACGTTTTGACGAACAATATAAGTTGTACTGTAGCGTGTATTATTTCTATATTTATAGTATGCTCATTTTACTTCTAACTTCTATTCAACAGTAACTAGTGTTAGATAAATTAATGGCAAAATGGGTAAAGACGGAAAATTATCAGAATACGAATATAGTAAAGTTTCTTCACAGCCAATTATGGCGGGTAAGTGTGTTATTCAAATAATTATATTATCCTTAAACAAACAATGAAAACTTGGCACCAAGAGCTTTTGGTTGAAGCAAATCCTGATTCTTTGGTACCTACTGCAAGAGCTGTGTGCTTTTGAGGTACAGGAAGAAGATAACTAAACCTTCAAAAACAATTTAATATTTATTAACTAATCGTTATTCTTAATTACGAGGTTGTGGGTTCAAATCCGGACAAGTATCAATTAGACCTTTTCCATCAAGATTATGGATTATGTATTTTTTGAGTTTATCTTCTGACCTTTCTCTGACCTCATTGACATCGTCGAATAAGTGACAATGTCGTGAGGAATACTGTTTATACTTATAGTAGTACTTTTAAGATTAAAGATACCAGGCTGGTATCAGCAACTTCACGTCAAAGCGCGTTCTTTGCGTTTGGGCTATAATCTACCACGCGGGCCCAGTGCGAATTGGTAGATGTCACATATCTTCGAACTTTTTGGTTCTAGGCCATGCCGGTTTCCTCACGATGTTTTCCTTCACCGTTTTTAAGAGCAGTGGTGATGAAATAAATTACACAAAGTAATGCGCCTGCCTGTGTTTGAACCCACGACTTACTGTTCGTCAGTCGAGGCCGCCACCACTGGGCCACCGCTGCTCATAGTAGTACTATAAGTCTGAAATCTGAATATCTATACATATAATAAAACAGTAACGACAGAAAAACTGTACATTGAGAATTTTCAAGAAAAAATGAGTGGGTTTTGTTAGAAAAACGTAACTGGTGACAAAAAGTGACTTTTTAGAATTTTTGTCTGTTTGTCTTTTTGTCTGTATGTATGTCCGGGGTGAACTCAAAAAGTACTGCATGGATTTACTTCAAATTTTGCATGAATATTACTAAGAGGTCGGGTCAACACATAGGCTATATATTATCACGCTATCACCTACGGGGGAGGAGCAGTGAATCTTTATTCTTCTTACTCATTCTGTGGAAGCGTGTAATCAAAGGACGCATATTTAAATGTTGGTTTTGTGTAAGCTATGCTATTATCTAGCTTTACACTATAAAAACTTCGCCATTTAAGTAACTTTGGCAGAGAAACATAGTTTAATGAATGTTAGTAGTATAAAGACAATTTGGAATAAGCGCCATCTATGAGAATGTATAAAAATCAAATCAAGTAACACATGAAGACTTTTTGAAAATTAATTTAAATTTTGATCGTGTTGGTGAGGTTAGTAGTTAGTTATTCTTTAAATTCATAGATGGCATTGTGCATTTTTTTCATCTACATATAATAAAACAGTAACGAAAGAAAAACTGTAGGTACATTGAGAATTTTCAAGAAAAAATAAGTGGGTTTTGTTAGAAAAACGTAACTGGTGACGAAAAGTGACTTTTTGGAATTTTTGTCTGTTTGTCTGTTTGCTATCACATAAGGGGGAGGAGCAGTGAATCTTTATTCTTCTAACTCATTCTGTGGAAGCGTGTAATCAAAGGACGCATATTTAAATGTTGGTTTTAAGTAAGCTATGCTATTATCTAGCTTTACACTATAAAAACTACGCCATTTAAGTAACTTTGGCAGAGAAACAAAGTTTAATGAATGTTAGTAGCATAAAGACAATTTGGAATCAGCGCCATCTATGAGAATGTATAAAAATCAAATCAAGTAACACATAAACACTTTTTGAAAATTAATTTAAATTTTGATCGTGTTGATGAGGTTAGTAATTAGTTATTCTTAAAATTCATAGATGGCATTGTGCATTTTTTTTTCATAAAAGTTGTTTCGTATAATTCGTTTTGACAAATTGAAGTTCCAACAAAACCCTCAAAATCTTGAGCAGAGTTCGGATCGTATCAGTGTACGATTTTCAAAAGGAAGGCAGTAGAGGCCGTGGACAGAACCCTGCAGGGCATCTGCAGGAATGAACATTTGATGGGTAGTGTCACAGTTCTGCTCAGTGGCGATTTCAGGCAAACGCTTCCCGAGTTGACGCGGGGATCAAGGGCTGACGAGATGAATGCTTCGGTGAAACGATCTTCGTTGTGGTCCCATTAATATAAGAGCTCGGCTCGGCGGCATTGCACGCGCTCAAGAATTCTCCGATGTCCTTCTAAGTCTTGGCAAAGGCACTTTACTAGAAGAGAGAAGTGGACAGGCGGTGCTTTCAGAGTCTCTCGGTAGAGTGGTATCCAGCTTCGAAGAACTCATTCGCTGTGTGTACGTGGACATCAGTCGTATAGCGCACCAGCAGAATTCGTGTGAGAGGGCCATTTTGGCGCCCAAAAATGATCATGCTGCAGCAATTAACGAATGCATTCTCTCGGACATTGAGGGGAATGAAGTGGTCTATACGTCGATAAGCACTGTCGTCGAGCAAGATGACGCCACACATTATCCCGTGGAATTTTTGAACTTCCTGTCAGCAAGTTGACTTCCAGCGCATACCATCAAGCTGAATGAAGGTCGGCGTCCCGATTATGCTTTTTAGGAACAAATCTCCTCCAAAGTTGTGTAACGGGTGGTGCCTTAAAGTCATCTCTCTCCACAGACACCATTGAGGTGGAAATTATTACGGGTTGTGGCGTCGGCAAGGCAGTATTTATACAACGCATTCTCCTTATACTTCATAGCTTCCCGATCCAGTTCGAGCGCGTACAGTTCCCCGTGAGTGTTTGCTTAGTGATGACAATCAATAAATCGCAGGAGCCGATACTCAGAGCAGCGGGTGTAGATCTCAGGACGAGTTGCTTCTCACACGGGCACCTGTACGTCGCTTGCTCCCGCGCACCAGTCCTGACTATCTTTACATTTTGGCTCCTGGCAGTATAATTATCAACGTAGTTTATAGGGAAGTGTTATAAGGTATATACCTTTGAACGTATTTTTAACCGACTTAAAAAAAAGAGGAGGTTCTCAATTGGACGGTGTTTTTTTTTTGTGTGTTTGTTACGCGATTACTCCGCCATTTATGGACCGATTTTCAAAAATCGTTTTTTTATTTGATAGGGTATACTACCAGGTTGGTCCCATTAGTATTGAACCTCAGATCTGATGAGGGATCATCGAGGAATTGAGGGAACTCCTCAAATAATATAGGAAAACATGTACCAATTTTTAAATTTTTTTTTGGTGACAAATCAAGCATTTACATTTAGCAAGTATCATTTCGTGTAGAAAAACTGATGAAGAAGACAGGCGATGGAACTCTTCAACGCATAACAACAAATTACTCGCAATAGCAGCTACAGTCACATGTCTGTGCATGGTTTATGTATTTCCCATAACATTACGCCTGTCTATTTTAAAAGGTTTAGAAAGAACTTCTTTTGCAATTATTAACCGATTTCAATGATTCTTTCAAGTTTTGAAAGACTTTCTTTACATACAAAGAAACTAAAAATTGCAAAATAAAAAAAAAATACTTTAATTAAATAAAAAAACTCTCTTCATGTAACTTACATTTTAATGCTATTTTAAAAGTTGTTAACTTATAATGCTATAGCGACACTGGAATCTTAGGTAGGTATATTTGGTGCTGTAGAACCTTCACGCAGACGACGTCGCGGGCAGCAGCTAGTATATAATGATATCTGTAAGTGACAGTGACAGTAATGAAACATATTTAGCAGGCTGGTGTTATTTTTATTAATCAAATGTCAAATTATCTTAACTTGCTCATCACAAAACTTTTTAAATATTTGTGACACTTTAGAATTTCCATAATACTCATAATAATTATATGTGAAGAAAGAAGCTTTTACAAAAAATCTTAATTGTTTATCATCCATCAATGCAGCGTTGTAACGCCTTCAATTTTTTCGAGGATATTAACTGCAGTTGCTCGGGTAGTGTAGGGAATTTATAAGAGATATCATTGTTAAAGAAGTGATAAACCGCAAAAAGTACACAACTAGATCCCTCCTTTTCTATTCTGCAACAGGCAGCGGCATCGCAGTTTCCAGCAGTATTTCCCATCATTAAAAAAAAATATTTTGTTACAGAAAAACAAGAAATTCCATCACATTACGGGTACGGGGTCAGACACGTTCAGCTCTTGATTTGTTTCCTATGCATAGTGGTTAACTTTATAGGAAGAGGTCACATGGGAGTTACTGTAGTTGCCATGACTCGTCCTGTTAGACATCTAGCAGCTATAGACACAAATCTTACAGAACAAATTAATTATGATAATTATACAAATACGCATGATGACACTGAAGCAAATACGACCACAGAAGACGGTTTCGTAAGCAATGAAACACTAAATACAGCCGCAGAAGTAAATTCCACTGAGAATTTCCATGAAGTAAGTAAAATTATACACTGTTATTAGAAAATATATAATACCTATGATTCTAAAAATCGGTAATATTCACACCAAGCTCCCAAACTGTAAAATTTTCCCAATTGAACATGAACCATATTCTGTTTGTCATGAAGTTGAAAAACTCAAAGAAGTTAGACACATTGACTGGGGCCGCTTGATGTGCTGGCGTCTGTACACAGTATCGATAATAATGTGTGATATATACACCGTTTTATTTTAATTTCAGAAATTTTACTGGCCAAAGTCAACGCAAGAGATGGTTTTAGGCGCATTCTTCGTAGGATATTGTCTTATGACTTTCCCCATGGGACTAGTCGTTCAACGATGGGGTGGAAAGATACCGTTACAAATTGCTTTGTCTGTCAATGGTGTAGTATCTATTTTAACCCCATGGCTCAGTAATTGGGTACGTATTTATATTGATTGTTAATATAGAATATTTTGCTACATCTGCCCCATTTAATCTTTACTGTGCTTTAATCTCAATATTTGAGTATATAGTCCAAAGTCGAGCAGAACACGTTATTCGAATGAATAATGATGATGTTGATTTTAATTTTTCTGAAGGGTGGTTGGAAAGCGATCTGTGCTTGCCGTATCGCGCAGGGTCTGTCTCAGGCAGGAGTCTACCCTAGCATACAAAGTCTGTTGGCTAAATGGGTGCCAGTTGGCGAACGCGGAACTCTTTCTAGCTACGTTTATACAGGTATGTTACTATTTTCTTTTGTATTCAAAGTTTTTGTTACAAAATTCTTTTATTATATTTAGGCCAATGTTAGTTTGTCTTTGGTAAAAATGTAGTAAAATAAAAGCATCATAATACTGTTTCAATATTGATAAGGAACGTGTGTCATTTTCAAGACACAATTAATTCGGTTTTTAATTAGTAAGCATAAATTGTGCTAAGAATGCATATGCTCTAGGTGCTTCTTTATGGCAGATCCGTTTCATCAATGCCCTTTCCACTCTTGTTTAGTATTAATAGATAAAGATAATTCATTTGTCCCAAAAATTCTTCTTAAGACCTTAATGGAGCATCGGCTCAAGGATCGCACTTTACTCATGACAGGTAATGATTATTATTGTGTTTATTTTTAGGTTCAACTGTAGGCACAGTAGTAGCTTTCCAGCTGGCAGGTTTCCTCAGTGAAAGTAGATGGGGCTGGCCGTCTACCTTTTGGGCAGTTGGTCTGATTTGTTTGGGACTGTTCGCTATTCTTACCATATTCGGAGCTGCATCTCCTTCAGTTCATAAGACTATAAGTGAGGAGGAAAAGACGTATATTATGGGCCGAGTTGATAATGGCAATGTCAAGGTTAGTATTCTAAAGATTAAGAATAAAAATGCTGTGAACAATTTTATAGGTATGTCTTCAACGTTTGTTTATAACACTAGTACTTATCGCCAGTTTTCTGGAACAGCAGACCATTAAGTAATTCTGTTATATCTTCAAGGTTTCGTAACCAAAGGAGGCAAACGTAACCCTATTTAATATACCTTCGGTGTCCCTCAGTCCATAAGACCGTCAGCGGGCTCTAGCTTATGAACCGTAATAAGCATGTGTTGAAATGTTTGACTCTTGTGACCTGAAAGCTAATAATAAAAATTCAATAGAATCAAGAAAGGTGTTTTAGGTTGAATATTAGGAAGGACTGTGTTATAAAGCATAGACGTGTTATTGTAATGTACGTACTACTGCGACTGGGCTTGACTAAGCTGAAAACTTTTATAGTGGGCGCAGCCGCTTCTAATACACGCATACATCCCACATATATGTGCAGTATGTTTATACCTAACATCCTACAGTGCCTTCTTACTGTATATACTTCTACCTATTTTTAAATCAATTTACAGCGACTGAAGACTCCCTGGAAGGCCATTCTGTGCTCAAGGCCAATGTGGGGTACACTTGCTACTCACGTCGGCAGTGGCGCAAGCTTCGTGTTCTTCTTCACTCAAGTTCCTTCCTATATTCACTACATCCTTGGCGTCAATGTAAAAGGCGTAAGTACCATTAACTGACCCTGCTTTAGCTATTCATATAATAAAACACTAACGTAAAAAAACTGTACATTGAGAATTTTCGATAAAAAATAAGTAGTTCTTGTTAGAAAAACGTAACTGGTGACAAAAAGTGACTTTTAGAATTACATTTATACATTAGCAAAATTTAATAGTATTTATTGGAGGTAATAAATAAGCCTTCTGGGAGTTGGGTGCGATAACGGACATCCATGCGGGCAAAGCCGCGGGCATCAGCTAGTTTTAAATACACTAATACGACTAATCATCAATTGCCATTTTCCAACTGCGATGAGGTTAGCTGACAGTCTAACCAAGTGCAGCTTTATACTATTATTTTACATGGAACGTGTTGCCTATCTGACTTTTTGATACTCGTAGGGTTAAACGCCCCTTAGTAAGAATTCGTAAATACTGTTAAAGATCTACAAATGAGAGCCTAAATATTTTTTTTTGCAATTTACGTACGCCAATGTAACTAGTTTGGAATTGGGTTTATCTATTTCTTTTTTGAAATTCTCACAAGGAAAACAATATACAATTGTATTGATTGGTTTTGACAATTTTTTAACCACGGACTTATGAAAGTATTTGGTTTTGCTGAAACCTTCCTAATGGTTAACTTTGTTTTCGTTTCAGAGTGGTGTTTTGTCGTCTTTGCCGTATGTGGTCAGTTTTTTCACAAGCATTTCTTTCGGAATGATATCAGACTTCTTGACAAACAGAAAAATAGTCAGCGTGAAGAACGCACGAAGAATATTTAACAGTATATGTAAGTACCTACATCTGAAACCTAATTTTTAATGACCATGAAAGGAGACAATTTAATTATGAGGTAGTTTCTGTTAATTCAGCTGAAAATTTAATATTTTAGTGCTGCACGAAGGAAACTGTGTCTGTTTATGAACCATGCTCCGTTAATTTTAGCGTTTCGTACTAAGTAGTTTGTTACTCCGTAAATTTACTTTATTGTTATATTTTCTGTGCGAGCTCCTAATAATTGTTTTTCGTTTTCTTTATTATGTTTTTAACAAAATTAAAAACTAATTTCAGCGCAAGTTGGTGTTGCTGTGGCCCTAGTATGTACCACATTTACTTCAAGCACAGTTGTAGCGGTTCTCTGCCTAGTATTCTCTATGGGGTGTCACATGGCAATGCACGTCGGATGGATGGTAAGAATTGAGCTCAAAAAAAATATTATAATATAATGTAGTTCAGGTTGCGTATGTTTGTGTTCCCAAATCTCTTATTCTCGATTTTTCATGAACACGGAATATTCCGCACGTTTTTTGAGATGTTCATAAAAATATTTTGAAAATGAACCTATTGAAACTGATATGTAAATTGAGTGCGTATCGACCGAAAAGGAAATAAAATGATGAGTAAATGTTTTTAATTCAATTCAATTTAAACAACCATAATGGACAGTATTAAAAAGCAACAGAAACGGAATGTGAGGCGCAAAACATGATGATGATTACCTACTCAAATAATCTGTGTTCGTTAAAATTTATTTGTTTATTCTCTTAATAATCAATAGCAGACTAAATCAAACTAGTCAAATATTTGTATATAAAAATAGTGTATTGTAAGAGTGTTTAATTGTTTACATAAATTTATGTTCTTGGCTGATGGCGCAATCTCCATTTCATGAGACGAAACTAATTACCTACAGACGTATTACAGACCTAACTATTTACCAGCAGCATTTTAATTTCCTCACAAGTTAATTTAATTTATTTATTTAAAATGCAATGTTGTTTGCACAACATTACAGGTAAACTAACCTAAATATGAATTAAACTTTGTTACTTTTCTATATTATTATATTTATTTGGTAATGTTATTTTATCTTCTTCCAGGTGAACCACATTGACTTGGCTCCGAACTTCAGCGGCACTCTCATGATGATGGGCAACACCCTGATGAACATCTGCAGTGTGTTGCTTCCCGTGTTTGTCTCATACGTGGTCACTGATGTGGTGGGTACCACTTTTCACTTTTGTTTTAATATTGTTAGGGCCGCGTTTGGCCACTATCTCGCTACCATTGCTGTGGAGTTTGTTCCGCCATTTCTTCTTTCCAGCAAAAACACTAGGAAGTGGTGAAGTTCGGACGTTTAGGTGGACTGTCTTGTGATATTTTTGCCGTTCTAAAAGTGCTTCTCATCCTAATTTGAGTTTTGATTTCATTGATTTTATTTGATTCACCTGATGGTAAGCGATGATGTTGTAGACAAATAAAGCACGCTTGCCTAGAAGTAACTTATTCACTCTTGACTTGAAGGCCCTTGAGTTGAAGCTATCTGGAATTTCCTACTCCGCTATGGAATTCCACTCCTTAGCTGGAAGGAGTGGAATAGTGAGATCCTACTAGCCCCTTCCACTTTTATAAACAATACAGACGCCAGCTGCACATCAAGCTATCAATTTACCAAACTGACAATTTGAACTGTATTCAATTGTAACAAAGTTAAAAAAAATATCAAAGAAATTTAACAGATTATGGTATCTTGATGTGCTATCGTCTGAACATTAGCTTAGAAACAGTTTTTTCAAATATCTTTATAAGATTTTACTCTCGTAACTCCGTGAAACAAACAAGGCTTTTACTAATAAAACACTTAATTTTCACTGATTCATATTTGAATCCAAAGTAGCGACATCTAGTGGATATGCCTAAATACTAAGCTGCTAGCAACTGAACAGTTTGTGTACAAATAAGTCATATAATTTTTTGTTGGTCTAAGTAACTTGATTGTATGATTAAGAATAAACAACGAAGAGACTACGTTTTAAAAAATATAAAATTTAGTAGGTTGTTGAACACAAAGATAATTGTTAAGAACCTAGTAAACATAGATCTAAAGTAAATATTGCACCACCAAAAACATTTCATGTAAGTAAAATGTTGCCAAGACGACCACATTAAGGTTTGCACTATGAAAAATTTATCTGATCTCATGTTGAGCCAAGCTACTGAATCTACACGGCCTAACTCTATCGACCCTAACTTCACAAATTCTACATAATTATCAGTAAAAATGTATGGTTTCGCCGTTTTGCTACGGTCGTGGAGGTGATGCGAATATTTAGTTGTAACATACTTTTCGTACTTTTCGTATATTCTTTGTTTAAAGTCATGGAAACTAAGTTTCCCATATTTCTTACAGTACAACCAGACGCAATGGCGGACCATATTCTTAACAGTAGCGGCGATGGCTATTTCTACGAATGCTCTCTTCGTTTTTCTAATGTCAGCTGACTTACAACCTTGGAACGATGGACGACAGAAAGGTACAAATACATAGATTTTCTTTCGTAAATAATCTTTGATTTAAATACTTGTTTAGTTATGGTAAAATCTGTTTAACCTGCCTAGTCAGTATTGTTTCCTAAATATGGCTGAGCGATGAGTGAAGACTAAAACGTGTTTTTATCAACTATCAAATTTCGAAAGAAAAAAAAAACACGAAAAGACAATATTGTATTAAATTGCTATTTAAATTGAACAATACTGAGATGCCATCATGAAACAATATAAATAAAAAACTTGCTGTGTTTTAATTTGTTTGTAAGATTGTATTTTTTTTTATGAATCGACTTCAACTCGAATTAATGCGACACAAAACCATAGACATAGAGGATGGACTGAGTGTTCCTTATCCAGCTGTCAAGTTAAAACTGGTAAGAAAATGTGAGAAAGATAAAGCAAACGTGCGGCCAATAGTTGTCTCTTTCTTTAACCACAGACCTACAGAAAAGAGACAGGTATTGACCGCACAGTCCCTCTGTCTTTTTCTAGGGAGTAGTAAATTTTGTGCAGGTATTGCTCAATCCATTCTCTATGTCTATGCACGAGACATCGTATCTAAGTGCAACCTACCCAGTGAAGCCGGTTTTAGGAATATGGTTGCAAATCTTTTGTTGCAACACATATAATATAACGGCAGCTGCTTTGGGTGAGCAGTGGTAGCCCAGTGGTTACGGTTGTGACTTATGAGTTGTAGGTCAATGTTCCAACCTAGATAGGTGTATTACTTTGAGAAAATTATTTCATCACCGCTGTTTTTCAAAACAATGAACGAAAACATCGTGAAGAAAACCGGCGTATGTCGTAGAAACAAAATTAGAAGACATGTGACATGTTTCTATGAACCCGCAGTGGGGCTACGTGGTACAGCTTACTTCTTCTCACATAGAAGACGCCTGTGTTCCAGCAGTGAGAACGTTACAGGCTGATTAAGCTACAAATAGCTGAAGTCAAGTTGTGCTTGTTCTGACTGGTTTCTACCACACATTGGTAAAAAATTTGGTCCAGCAACAGTTACTGTGAATGGTTCAGCTGCAGACGCGCAAGTTTTTGTTCTTTTGTGACCAACCACAATCTTGCCGCTGTGTTAAGTCTGTGTTGTGTCTAAATAATCATAATCTATACAGGGTGTAAAAAGACCGATCACATAGCCGATAACCACACATTCAAAAAATAATGCTGGAAAAATACGTTTTTTTCATCTTTAAAAAAGAGATACTTTTTATTGCGCGCATTGCATAGCGCGACAACGCAACGCAACTTTCGATCCGCTGAGCGTATGGCCACTCGCGCTTGATCGTTGACCCGACCAACCCGCTTGTTTAGTATCCATTGCATTTTTGTAACTTCAAATGCGTAATTTGTTTTGAAAAATCGATAATTTTGATAATGTTTGTTTGGAAGAAAGTTTACTAATGATACTTGGAATACAATTTTGAAAAAAAAAACAAAAAAATATTGCACTAATGACTTTCAATATCTCCAAAACCAGTGAATTCCCAGGTATGTTCTAGAAGAAACAAACTATCCCAGTGATGGGTAGAATATGTAGTTTTCGTTTACGTTAAGGGTCTTTTTACACCTTGTATAATAATTATAACTCTGGAGCAATTTTTTATATTAGTTTATTTTATTATAATTAATATTGAGACTAATATAAAACCTGTCATTGTTGTTTTATAACTACACTTATATTAAGATTGGACAAAATAAATAATGTCGATTACTGAACAGTAAAGTTTTTTTTTTTGTTATTTGCAGACACATGTACTGAAGAAGCCGAATCAGAAGTTGAAAAAGAAAGCGAAACGATTAAACAGCACAATTAAATAAAAATAGCTTTAGTAAGTAAATAAATGTTAGTTTAATTTGAACAGTGTTTTTATTTATGTAATGTTTTTAAAATATTACAATGTAAATCATAAACTTTTGAGCAATTCGTAAAAAAAAACAGTGTTTTTAGTATTAAACTACCTGTTTAAAGTTTGTGGTTGAGCATGAAGGTACTCTAAGTAAACTATGTGACCACAAACATTTGTAAGTTGTAAGTCTGTCAGATAATCTACGTTATATTTTACATCTAAGAGGCCTATCCTTTATATGGTTTGCAGTAAAAAAGATCTGAAAAATGGCGTAACAAGTAATGTCGAGGGGAGTCTAGGGGTCCAGAATTGTGTATGAAAACAAACTCAAATCATGTTGAGCGCCCTTACCCTTTTATCCCGTATTTGGTTACAGTTTCATTAAAGGGTCAAATATAAACCTAGATCTAGGTACCCTGACGGATCCATAATAAGAATAATGAGGATAATACATTGTTCACCCGCCGTTATTAGTGACTCATTTAGCTTTGTGAAAATTTAATTCATAGCCTTTCACGGGGTGTAAGTGCTGGAACCATCACCCTGTATAAAGTAATTAAATAAAACAGTATAAAAACTTTATAATTACCTTGGGCATAACTCGTAAACGCAGGTCATAAAAGTAATAATTTACATCGCTACTCCGGAAGGTAAACTTGAAATAACATCTACGTACTTGTTACTTAGGTACTGCTTGCTTACTTAGGAGCCTTTATTTATTAAATACTGGTAGAGAGAGAGTGTCACCCGGGGATAGTGTACAGACGCCAGCACATCAAGTTACCCCAATGTGTCAAATCCCAATTGAATATGAACCTTATTCTGTTTTACATAAAGTTGAAAAACGATCAAAGAAATTTGACATATTGGGAGAACTTGACGAGCTAGCGTCTGTACCTGCCCACTGGAGGAAGAATTTCTTTAAATCGGTCTATACTTCATGTATAGTAGCAAGACAGAGAAGTTAAGAAAGGTTATTTTTTATGCACACTTTATAACGAAAGATCTAAGCATGTTACAATTACGATAGACCACAAAATTATTATAATCAATTTTTACTGCAGATGTCACACTTAGTTGTAACCATTTCAAGAATGTATTTTTAGAAATAATGTGGATTTCATTTCGTTAAATTATTTTATTTTAGTTGGAAATTGTAGCGTCAATGATAAAAACCTCAAAGAAGCAGGGATGAACAATACACGGACGCGATCTTCGTTTCACTTTTATTCTTCTAAATTTGAAATAAAACAATTCAATAAAGAATGTTTTGCTTTGTTTTGTTTTATCTTTAAAATAAAATGTTCTGAATTCCTGCTTGTACGAGCCTCTTTTTCTAATGCTATTATAAATGGAATATGGTAGATTTTAAGTTAATTAGTTACAACATACAGAAATACATTTTTTTTCTCTTTTTAATATTAGTATAGATATTTAATAACCATAGAGTGCCTCTACGGAAGCGGTATCTACGCCACGTAGTCACTACGTAAATGCTGCAAGCATGCCGCGTAGATGCTACATGGTAGACATTGTTTAGAAGAAAAAAAAAACCTAACACGTTGGAATAATAGTCATAGTCACAGTAGTTTATTGATAAGAGATTCTTACAAGTCATAAACAGATTAAATATGGTGTAGATCAAAAATATTATAAAAATACATTAAATTATTGAACAAATGTCAAACCAATAAAAGAAACAAAAAACAATATTAGTTCAAGCTAGTTTCAAACTTTCAAGGAATTTTAGGATATTTTTTTAAGTACAGACGCCAGCACATCAAGTTACCCCAATGTGTCAAATTTTCCCAATTGAATATGAACCTTATTCTGTTTGATATAAAGTTGAAAAACGATCAAATAAATTTGACACATTGGGGTAACTTGACGTGCTGGCGTCTGTACCTATGCAATGTGAATTCGTTGAGGTAACACGCGAATGTAAAGGCGTATGCAAAATAAATGTCACGGAATCAGTGGCAACCTATCATTTATACTAGTCAGCTTGAGAGCTGACTAGTATAAATCTCCACCAACTCAACCCAGCTCTGTAAGGCAGAGACCTGTTTAAAGTGCAGTGTCCTAAACCGAGTAGGTTATACGCAATAAGAAAGATCAATGCTCATACCTTCTTTGTACACAATATGTATGAGGTCGTTGCACTGCCGTGTAAATTTGAATAAAGAGGTAAGTTGAGGACACATTCTGCAACGTCATTCATGTGGGGGTAAGCTGAGGTTGGCAAACCTCAGCCACGCCATTATGAAGCAGACAAAAATCTGTCAAAATATAAAAAAAATGGGGGTGTAAGTGATATTTTATCTATAACCAAACTTAGTAATGCCTTGGGTTTCATACAGACCGGATTATTTATTTTTAAATGTTTTAGTTAAGTAGAGATAAGTGTAACTTTTGAGTAAGAATGTCGAAAATTGAAAAAAAAAACATATGATGGATAGAATGTGGTATGACTTGTAGGAATCCAACCAATAAACACCTACTATGACTCTTTTAGGTCTACAAAAATAGAGGAAGACCAAAGAAACGATGGATGAGTTGTACAAAAGAGGTTACGGAAGAAGGAGACGTTCTGTGCCGAAAAAAATTGGGATAAGGGCAGAAAGAGTATGCGGCATACATAAAAGTTTTCCAATAGTCAAATTTTTTGGGTAAAAAATTATTCGTTTAGTAGTTTCTAAGAAAGCTGATGTTAAATTTCAAATGCACTTCACACTAAAAGCTTTAGTTTTCTAAAAAAATTACAAAGGATAGTTTACATTTTGATTTAGTACTACATAGAGGTACGGACAAATTGTTTCATACTAATTACAGATAATAATGTAGTAAAGTTGACATCATAAATATAAAAATAAGTTGAATGAGATAAAATCAGTCATGTACACCTTTTACTAACATTCCTTTATTTGCATTGCGTACAAATATCTCGAATACCTTTTGTGTTCGAGATAAACTAATTATATATGGTCCTATGACTAATTAAGTAATTTCGTCATGTTGCGCAACATGACTTCTTGTTAATGAACAATAGATCCAAAATAATAATAACTACTTCTATTTACATTATTTTCACTGAGTCTCTAATATCCTCTCATTAATCATCTTGCGTTAGATAGAATTAGAATTAAAACATATACAATATCTATATATTATCTATAACCTAACCTAACTTGCGATACCTATCCTATAGCGAACCTAATTACCTAACCTAACTACCTTACTGAAATGCATTGATTTTGAAATAACAAAAAACATCATTTTTAACCGACTTTCAAAAAAGGAGGAGGTTCTATGTTCGTGTGTATGTATTTTTTTTTTTTTTTTTTTTTTTATGTATGTTACCTGATTTCTCCCCCATTTGTGGACCGATTCTCAAAATTTCATTTTTTGTTTGAAAGAGTATACTCCTGAGGTGGTCCCATTTTAATTTGGTGAAGATCTGGTGCTGATCTTCGGAGATATACAACGGAACTCTTCATAAATAGACGGCAAATCTGTCGTGATTGCTGGAATCGCTTGGCTGTTTATTGTTTATACAACATCATGACGTATCATCACGCCTGTATGCTCTGAGGGGTACGCAGGTGGGTACAATATACCTAGATTTCGTCAGTTAGATATGTTAATTTTAATTTATTAGGGATTAGTGGAAAACCTTATTATCATGACATGTATTGTTAACAATTAAGAATATAAAATAAATTCGTGGCAAATTTTTTTATGGCAACAACTAAAAATTGAAAAATAAAAAACTTTTTTGCAAAAAATAAAACCGACTTCAAAAAAAACACTAAACGGCGTAAAATAACTCTAAATTCGGAAGTATGTGGCTTTGGTGAGTTTGTCTTACTCATGATGGGCCACCGACTTCCAAAGTATGTGGCTTTGGTGAGTTTGTCTTACTCATGATGGGCCACCGACTTCCGAATTTAGAGTTATTTTACGCCGTTTAGTGTTTTTTTTGAAGTCGGTTTTATTTTTTGCAAAAAAGTTTTTAAACTGTATTAGTGCGCTGCGTGTCTCTATGTTACATACAATTGACTTAGTTATCCCGGTCTCCTTTAAAATTTATAATTATATTATACCTATTTGCATAGAATTACTGAAGTTCATCGCCGTCGTCATTATGTTTTTCATAAAAAAAAATATTTCTGAAAAATAAGACTTTTTTTTATGCAGCTTAAAATCTCTTTCAAAGTTTAGTAACAAAATAAATTTTAGAGCTTACAAATGGACAACTAGAAACATGTTGATCCGTTGTGCAGACACCAGCACATCAACCTACCCCAAACTGTTAAATTTTCCCAATTGAAAATGTACCTTATAGTGTTTAGAATAAAATTGAAAACCTATCAAAGAAATTTGACACATTGGGGTAGGTTGATGTGCTAGCATATTCTGTACTAGGTTGACATTTTTAAAATTTTCGCTTTTTTAATCTAAATACGCTATAATTCCAATAACGTACAATATATGTTACATACATACATACATAAACTAGCGCCTTTTTCCCAAGAGGGTAGGCAGAAATTACAGAGCGCCTTATACCACGATTCTTACATACTTCTTTTACTACGTTTACATTCATACATGTTGTCATACACGCAAGCCGGTTCCGAGTACTACGCACCTAACCTTTCTGAAGAACCTCACCAATAAGGTATATTATGTATGTCCTTTTAGGGCATTCCCTCCCGGCGTTTCCACTTACATCTGCCTTGTAAATACCTTTCGTTAATCGCCTACAATATATGTTGTCGATTTAAAACCCTAAAAATGAAGCATCTAGGTGCTTATATCTTATTGCTACTTCTAGCCATCCTCTATTGCAAGGAAATAGAACCGGTGAACTTTTCAACCCTTTAAGGATTAATTAATTCATATCTAGTTTAAACCGGAATATGTGCGGATGTATGATCATTACGTAAAAGTAAACCGACAAACGTAAGAGATAGTAGTTAGTTAAACAGTAGCGTTGACTTAGGTGTGGTATTTGTGTTAAGATAACGACGACAGATGAGTACACAATAATTATGAATTTAATGATAATTTTTCCACTGACATCTGAGATTTTTAGTTTAAAAGGGAAACTCCCACTAACATTTGGTAGCGAGAATTAAGAATTACTAGTAGTACTACTACTACCTACTAATCAGTTCACTGACTCTCTGCAACAATTCAAGGATTTTTTAAATAGCTACAATGATAATTGTGGACAGTCAATAGTATTTAAAAACCTACAAAACACTAAATCCTTAAACTGTGAAAAAATAAGTTGTTACTTTTTTAAGAATTTGAAAAATTGTAAAAAACAAAAAATATTTGGATAATTTTGTTTTTTGATTTATCCAAATAATACTACTAAAAATGGAAGAAAAAAAGGTTGCAAAAATGAGCCACAAACCGGATTTCAAAGGTGAGTAAATTAGTTTTTTTATTGCTTTATTTTAGACAGTACTATTTTAACTCAAATTGATACAAATTGATACTAAAATAGTGAGAATTCTTTAACTGCATTGATATACTTAATTAATAATACTTGACAAAGAACGTGCGCGTCAAATTACGCTTGTTTGATGTAGGATTTGTGACGTTCGACGATTCTCACGACGCCGTTTCTTCTCTTAGCATTATGGTTTAAATTTATAAGGTGTGGTCTCTATATCGAAAATCTTATTACGAGTATTTTTAATTTCCAAATCGTTTATCTGACGACAAATGACTTGAACTTGCATGTTTACCTGCTTTGGTGCACATTCTATTTCAAAGCCTATGTTTTAAAACGAGATCAAAACATTGTGATTGTATTTTATTGTTAAGAAGATTCCTAAAAATCTTAAGATTACATAATCATCTAAACTGGTTGATCAGATAACACGTAAGGGCTCGTACACAAAACTGCGATGCGAGCTCCCTCCAATTTTCTGATTCTAATTTTCTAATTTACTTCGTAATTTTCTGCGTTGCGAATTCGCATCGCATTGCATCGCAGTTTGGTGTACGAGCCCTAAACGCATCTAAATCACGTGTCTATTTGTCACTGCAGAATTTCTCGTAACATGACTTCCAAGTAGTGTGTGTCAACATCGACTGAAATGAGTTGTTTGAATGTCGTTACTGCCTTATATTAACACAGAAATATAAACGTGTTAACGTCTGCAGCCTTGGAATAGGCAACGCAAACATCGCTCCCTGGGGGGCTGAACGTAGGGCAAAGCTTAACACACCATAATACTTATAATTGTTTCATTTGTTTAGTAACTAATTCGTTCCGTGAAAATAGTGTCCCTCGTAATCAAACTAAATAAATGTTTACTATAACCAGTTTGAATTATTCTAGGAACGTGCAATTAAAATTATTTCTCTTTTCTTAGCTAAAGGGCGACAACGGACTAATATTGAGAACATTTCAGTTTCAGATTGGGGTTACAGGCACCAGCAATGCTTTATACTATTCTGCACCCTGACAATAGCTTACAGCATGAGATCTTGCATGGGAGTGTCTCTTGTAGCCATGACTTACCATGCCAAGCCTGGGAATGACAGCAAAAATGACAACGTTACAGAATTCAAAATTGAAGGAGTTTTGAATGCTTTTATGTTGGTGCCACCAGTGAGTAGTTTTTTTTCTTTTCTTTCTTTAAAAAAGTGACGCACAGCGAAATGGTTATTTTATCAGTCATTGTGCCAACTGACCGGTTTCTTAAAGATTTTAATGTACACGCGGCAACGCTGACCTCGCATTGTACGGAATCCTATACAATGCGGGATTCAGTTTATACTGGAAATATATAGCTTGAGGTGTAGCCGTGTGTACTAAAAATTCGTAACTCAATAATGTTAATTATTTATATCCACTTTGACAACACATAACTGTATATATAACTTTTATATTTTTCTTTAGTAGGTCCAGACGCCAGCACATCAAGTTACCCCAATGTGTTAAATTTCTTTGATCGTTTTTCAACTTTATGTCAAACAGCATAAGGTTCATATTCAATTGGGAAAATTTGACACATTGGGGTAACTTGATGTGCTGGCGTCTGTACATACATAGTTACATCCATACATAATCCCACACCTTTTTCTCATGTTTTTATTCTTTAATTATCTATACTAACATTATAAAATGGAAAGATTAGATCGTTTGTTTGTTTGCATTGAAGAGGCCCCAAAATTACTGGACCGATTTGAAAAAATCTGTCACCATTAGGAAGCTACACTATCTCCGGGTGATATATGCTACTTTTTATCCCTGCATTCCCACGGGAACGGGAACTGCGTGGGTAAAACCACATGGCGTCTGCTAGTAACGTATAGTTATGCATCTCTTATCTTCATTTCAGTACCCTGCCTTCAATTGGACCAAGAAAGTGCAAGACATAGTAATATCCTCTTTCTTCTGGGGCTACATGCTGCTTCAGATCCCTGCAGGCCAACTGGCTCACAAGTTCGGTACTAGGTACCTTCTCAGTGGTGCCATGATGATCAACTGTCTAGTTTCTTTCCTTTTTCCAATCGCAGCTTATTACGTGAGTTTGACTTAACAGAATGCATATTTCTTATACTTTGCAACCACATTAATTTCGAATCCACATTCATGGCATTCTTCATTCAAAAAAAGGGTTAAACTTTGTTTGGTGTACTCGAACCGCCATTTTGTTTTTGTAGGATAATTATACAAACAAAAAATATTACGAATGTGGTATTCTATAGTGTCAGATTTCCGGTACATTAGGAGGTAAACATTAAAAATTGAAACAATCAAAATTATCAAAACTGCATTTTTTGAACATTCAATGATATGAATTCATCAAACCCCAAGAGGACACCGGTGTCCGCGCTGTCGTTGCCTTTCTATTGTGTCTCATTGACAAGATTGAAAGGTTAATATCAATTTCTGTAAATTTAACACACACAACACTTTTACACGTCATTATAATGGAATGTGTACACACGTAATAACTATTACGTTTTTTATGATTTTTTCGATGAAAAATAAAAAAATGTCGTGTTCGATCCTTTCTGGAAATATTTAATTCAATACAAATGATAGGTCATTCTAATAATCTTTACGTTCGATTTCCCAGGGTGGTTGGATATGCGCAGCGTTATGCAGATTTGTACAAGGATTTAGTCAAGCCTGCATTATGCCTGGATTACACACAGCTCTTGGAAAGTGGGCACCTCTGCATGAGAGAGGAAGAATGTCTGCTTTCGTATATGGAGGTAAGTCTCATAGCAAACATGCATGCATATATATTATATCTACTGCAAAAAAATAACATAAAGACAAATAGTTTTGAATGAGATAAGATAACTTCTCAAAACTGACATTACTAATTCGTGTTTTGGTTACTATACTGATATATACTATACTATATACTTTGACTGACAATCAAAGAAAATGATTGAAAGAAAATGAAAGATGATTGATTGGTTAAGTTCCTTCCTTTGTTCTGTAATTGTCAACGCTCTATGGAGCACTTAAATTTTAATAAAGTAGCAGGTTAGGTTTTGATACTTGCATTTGCATTTGCATTATTATTAAAGCAAGTAAGTGGTAAAAACCCACATTAATACTTACTTAAACCTTTTAAAAACTCCGAATTTCGCAACAGGAAACAAAATACAAAATACCATAAGCAAGAGATACATAATCTAAGACCACGATTAAAATATAAACATATTTTGCAATGAGTTTGAAACCTGGTTCTTTATAAAAACCTTATCATGTTTCAGGTCAAGCATTAGGAACAGTTTTTGGACTACCGATGACAGGCTTCATAGCTGCATCTTCAATGGGTTGGCCTGGCATCTTCAGGTTCTATGGTATTGTATCAGGGCTTATAGGCGTCGCAATTTGGTTCATGGCAGCCGATGCTCCAGCACTGCATCCCAAAATCTCAGGTGGCGAAAGAAAATACATAGAAGATGAATTAGGAAATGGCATTAAAACTAAGGTAATTACTAAAAACAATTAGTTGAAAACGTGAATGCACTGCATAGCGTGAAATTTCAACGAAACCTGTGATATATAGGTAAAGCTGCTTACTATTTAAAAGCCGCCGCACACAGATCCCACTATAAATTAAATGAAATTCACGGAACACACCATTTTTCAAATTTATCCTAGGAAGTTAACCTAAAAAAAATGTACTAAGTATGAGGCAAAACGCCAACAGAGCATAAATGTGATTTATATGGTTTCCAAATAAGCTGGTTTAAAAATATCTTTATTTTTTCAGCGTATGGCTGTACCGTGGGGAAAGATACTGCGTCACCCGGGAATGTACGCAATTATAATCGCACACATAGGACAGACGTGGGGACAAGTGACTCTGTACTCAGAAGTTCCAGCTTTTATGGACAAAATCATGGGAGTCAATATTAAAGCGGTAAATATGGTTTTGATCCTACTAATAAAAAAAATCCTATTAAAAATGCGAAAGTTTGTATGGATTTTTGCTGCTCTCTCACGCAAAAAACTACTAAATGGACTTTAATAAAACTTCATAATAATGTAGTTTATACATCAGAGTAAGACATAGGCTAAAATTTATAAAGATATTAATGAATTGCTCAAAATATAACGATAACTGTAAGTAGGAAAAAATTTACCATCTGGGAGCGCCTTGGTCTGCTGGTCCTGTGCAGACCAAGGCGCGGGCAGCAGCTAGTCGAAATATAAAAATATTAAATGAAGACTAATAGTAAAAATATGTGCTGTCGATAAGAGCAAAAACATTTACTGTAATGCAGCATAAAAACGACAATAACCTAACTTGCATGAAGTAAGAGTCAGAAATGAACTGTTCAGCTTTCACTTCACTTATGAAAAAAAATATACAAAATAGCTCTGCAGATGTTAATTTTGTAAATAAAATAATTATGATATATAAGACATACAGTAAAATAATTAATAGTTATGACTTACAGTGGTAAAAATTGTAAACCAATAATCATGATTTTTAGAATGGCCTGCTGACTGCTCTGCCGTTCCTGATAATGTGGTTCACAAACTTCTTCTTCAGCTGGATCACTGATATGCTTATTGTGAAGAACATACTCAGTGTCACTAACACAAGGAAACTTGCTAATTCATTAGGTGAGTAAAACTATTACGTTTATAAAACTCTCTTATAAAGGTCATTGTGATAATTTTCAGAAATCACGCATCTTTGCGAAATTTATTACAGTAAAATTTTACACTTAGTTTACACCGATGTAGAATGCGGCACTGC
This sequence comes from Euplexia lucipara, assembly GCA_921972225.1. Classification (NCBI taxonomy): domain Eukaryota; kingdom Metazoa; phylum Arthropoda; class Insecta; order Lepidoptera; family Noctuidae; genus Euplexia; species Euplexia lucipara. The sequence continues at coordinate 768,033 of OV179158.1, forward strand.
TATTCCGCTGAATGCACAAGTGAAAACAAAACAAATACAATCCATAATGTAACCAAAATGTGTATTTAACAAACGTAAAGCACCTTAAGCCTCTGTCTTTAAATGTGCAAGTTATTGCATTTACCTCATGATAAAATTTCCTTTGAGTTTTTCTAACTCCTTCAAGATATATATTTTTAAGACTTTATCAAAGATTTTATTGTTTTCTCAACACCTTTCGGTAGGAACCTACTGTTTAAATTAGTAGAGCTAAATACTGATCTATCTTTAACAATTTTATTATTTTAATTGCAGGTAATGTACCAGCAGCCATTGGACTCGTTGCGTTGGCCTTTGCACCAAGAAACATCTATGTCGTAGAAACAATATTAATTATTATCTGCAGTTTCAAAGTATCCGCACATTTGGGATTCCATGTAAGACATTTCATTTGATTGTTTTTAGTATCTCATATAATACAACATAACGCAGCTCTTCATTGTGCCTTATTTCTTTTTATTACAGATAAACCACATTGATATTTCACCGAACTTCGCTGGGACAATGATGAGTATTAGCAACTTTGTATCAAACTTCGGAGCATCAATGTCACCTTTACTGGTCGGCTTTATTCTTACTGATGTTGTAAGTTTAAATATATTTTTTCATAGAAAGTTATTTGTAGTTAATAAAATCAGTATAATTGGGAAACGACTAAGTAGATGGTGCTTCACACAATGATATTAAAAAAAGTTTCAGTAGCTATATTTAAAAAAAAAATATCATGGTTTTTAGAATCATCATTAAGACACCATCACCAGTAACACTGAAGTCATAAGTAGCCTCAGTAGAAAAAATATTGATTGTTGGGAATATTCTGAATGTAATCTTATTATTGTCAACGTTTACAGACCGACCCATATCTTTGGAGGCAGATTTTCTTCGTGGCAGCTGGTATGTACTTTTTCACAAATTTGGTCTACGTGATATTTGGAAGTGGTGTAAAAGCCGAATGGAATGACCAACCCGAAGAAGAAACAGCTGATGAGGAAAGTCAACCAATGGTGGAGAAACCTAACGTATAAAAAAGCAATGCAATGACGTTATGAACAAAGAAAAGCTTTGAAAGCTTATAGGGACTGCTTGAAGTCGTTCATTTTTTGGCTCATCAATTAAAATCAAAGAAAAGTCAGTCGATTTCAAACTATGAATATTCACACCTAATGATGGCGAACGGGGTGATTTAAATATTCTTTGAGATTTTAATTATTTTAATTTCGTAATACCTAAGTATATTTTTATTATAAAAGGTCATATCGAATTTTGTGATGACCCAGATGTTTTTTGAGCACAAGACACTAGGTTTGGAAAGTACCAATGATAAGGTCTCGATTAAGGAAATTATCGAGAAGATACCGTAGTTGGTAATGGTTTCAAATCACCAACCCGCTCTGAAACAGCGTGGCGAATAATTTATAAGGAAACTGTTTGCCCCGAAGTGGCACAAATAGAAGAAGTATTTGTATGATCATCAAAAGAAACAATAGTTTGTGTTCTGTCTGCACACAAATTTGATGATTGGATAAAGTCACAGACAGTTTGTTATGGAGTTGTAAACCTATGAGGTGATACAAAATGATAATTGAGATTTTGGTATAGGAGAATACTTACAGCCAAGGAGAAAGACTTTATTTGTTTGTTGTTTTTAATTTAATTGAATTGTAATTTATTGAGTTTTTAATTGTAATTTATAACTTTTTGTCAATGGGTGTTCTTACCTGAAATAAATGAATTTATTATTATTATTATTATTATTATTTGTATTTTAAATAGTTTTAAGACAATATGGATCCGTTATTATAATATATTTTTAAGTTATTTTTAAATTAAAATATATTAAACTTACGACTGTTTTTATTATTTCCAAACGGTAGCAATACTTACATTAATTAGGATAATAATCGTCTACGTCCTCCTGGCTCTTAGCTTTCTGCCCACTTAGTATGTCAGCCCATCACCGCATAATTAGGGTGTCACTTTGTTGGTGCTTCTTGCTGCCTAATATAATCCTCTCTTGGCCAGGTTAATAAGTGGTCATTCACAGTATTTTTTGTGATTATACATGCTAAATTATGGTTGTCATTTTGTTTATCTATGTTCCTGGCTGGCCAGCACTTAGATCTTTTATAGTAGGGCTAGTCTTACCACCTTTTTGAGCATAATGAAACTTGGTTAAAAATAATCGATATACCTACAGGAGGTGCACTGGTTGTAAGATAATGATCTCCAGTCAGGCTGTAAGAATTTTATGATGTACCTATGCCTGTCTAAACACAAATATTTTAGTCATGGATCTCAGATTCTTGATAAATTCAGCTTTGTAAGGAGATCGGTTTGTGATGGATGTTTACAACCACAATAATTTGTGTGTAAGAACTACATCATCGTCATATAGAGGTAACCACATAATGTAGGTTAATGTTTAAAACAATAATGTCCATTATCTGATTAGGTAAAAGATGGGTCAGGTTAGAACTCAAACGAACAGCTACCCTGACCTCAAATTCTACTACGGCTACTTTTGTATAATCAAAACAGTAAAGCAGTGCTATTCTGTAATTATTACCCCGTAAAAATGTACGTGAAATGAAAACAAATTGAGCTGTCATTTCATATTTTTATTGCTAGGCATTGACAGCTCATTTCACTGATGTTTTTAACCCCTAACACAAAAAAGAGGGGTCTTTTCGTGGCACCGTAGCATTTAAACGGGCGAACCAATTTCGATTAGTTTTAATTGTTATTTGAAAGCAAGGTTTCTTGCAATGATTCTAGGACAAAATGCACCAAAATCGGTTCAAGGTTATCAGTTCTTTTACGTTAGCTGCCGTAGCGAATTTAAACGCTTATAGATGGACTTAATTTACAAATATAATGTACTCATATAGGTTAACATTCAAAATACCCATGTATAATTATTATATTTATAAGCAAGATTATGGTATTTTTGGTCTGATGCCGCAGCCAGGATATCGAGCACATTAATTCTCTCTTGAGAAATTAATATGTCGTGTTTGGATTCGTTTTATTCAGCATTAGATTATGCACTGAAAAAATCTCATAACTGTGAACTCTATAAAACAAAATTACTGCTAGTTTAAGTAAAATAAAATAAAAATTAATTAAAAATATAAAAAAAAACTCCAACGTAAAAAGTAAAGATAATAATTATTTAAATAGTTAAGCGGTAACGATAGGAAAGTATTATTTTTAACTTTTAAATGTGAGCTTTACTTTTTTGCGTTGGGGATTTTTTAATTTAGTTTTTATGGGTTGACTTTTACTGAATAACAATGCAGATCTTAAAGTAACTCAATATTATGCTTCGTTCCTTGTTGTGTTCTAGTAAAGATTCTTGCCATACCATCTCGTGAAAGTCAGCTGAACAACTTCTCGTGGATACGAAGTTGAATAATAAAATGATACAACGTTTATTTCTGTAAATATATATTTCCAGACACTGACACATTATCAGTATTTTGAGAATTAAATTGCGCAGGATTTTCTATATTGACTGATCACCCAAAAAGTGCCCAAAATGCTTGCATAGAATAGCCTGGATGAGAACCATGTTATTGATTTTAGGACTTGGACTTTGCCATAAGTAGAGGAGCATAAGCCATATAATAAAAGCCTCATCGGTAGATCAAAGTCAAAGTCAAAGTCAAAGTCAAAGTCAAATAATTTATTTCAATTAGGCCTGAAAACAGGCACTTTTGAACGTTATACTTACAAATAAATTAAATTAATATGATTCTAGTTGCACATTCCAAAAGGTAGTTTTGTATGGAGAAGAATGTGCAAGAAACTCCATACTTACTCTTTTAAAATAGATTTTACAATATTTGTATACATAATCAGATTATATGTGAGGACGATGTACCATGAGAAAAAAAAAACAGCTATCCTGAGATAGGTGATATAGGTGATCGAAGGTTAAACCTCGCTTGACGAGGTTGGTCCGTGGAAGGGTGACCATTAAGACCAGACTCCTCTGTGCCTCGGAAAGCACGTCTTTATCTCACTAGCAAGTTCCGACGAGCGAATGGAAAGCGGGGCGTGGGTGCACCGCGAGTTCACGGTGTACGAGTATGATAGCGTTTTGTACATTCTGTGCCAAGTGCAAAGCGGAGCGAGTAAGCAGCGAGCTTGCCACGAGCTTGCAGCGCACCCACGGCTTCATCGCGGTGCGTACTCGCCCCGCTTTCCACTCGCTCGCAACTCGCTAGTGTGATAAAGCCAAAGACATTCAGTAAACTACAGACGGGACATCCCGAACAAAATGTTCGTCCGACAATTCGGGTTATGATAGGAACGATACGTCGGGTCAGCCCCCCTAGCCAAGTTACAAACGATTCGTATCTATTCTCTTTCTACAATCGAGAACGCCTCAAATCCCTTTGTTTTGACCACGTGACTTAGCGAAAGGTGATAATTCACGTGGTCAAAACAAAAGGATTTGAGGCGTTCTCGATTGTAGAAAGAGAATAGATACGAATCGTTTGTAACTTGGCTAGGGGGGCAGGTTAGGAAGAGGGTTACGTTCGGAACAAATATTATATTTGTTTGTCAAGTTCATAACCTAAGGATTAGGATTTCGGGTCATTTTCGGAATAATCCGTAAAGACGTCGGTCCTGGTTGTCATTACTAGATCTGTGACAGTTGTTACAGATAGTCAGAAGCCCAAAAGTCTGATAACCAGTTTAACTAAGGGGTATCTTGTTAACCAGACACTGGGTGGTGGAGGTCTGACAGGCAGATGAAGACTCTGCCATAATCATCGAGTGATTACGTGCTAACATCGCTGGCAAATAAATCGCACTGTTTCAGTGTTATTTAAATTCATTTTATTTTTTATTAGACTACTTCCCAGATCTGAAGGCTTTGAGAGGTAAGCTCGATTTCTCAAAAAAATCCACAATTTACAACATCTCCTTTATTCTTATAAAAAAAGATCAGATTACTGATTCTACACTTAACTAGTATCTAGGTAATAAGAATTTCGTTAAAAAGCTCTATAACAAGTAATGATATGTCAGTATTGCCTGTTATAAAACATGAGTTCTGCAGGAGTCTCGTTTGTTCCCTATTTTTATTTCTTGCCTATTTTTTAACGACGCAAAAAGAGAGGTGTTATAAGTTTGACCGCTATGTGAGTGTGTGACTGTCTGTGACCCCGTAGCGCCTAAATAATAATAATAATAATAATAATATCTTTATTCTCAGACCATAAGTCCATATTAAAGCAAATAATAAAATAATCAAAAACAATATAATAAATTAATCAAAAACAAAATTATAAAAATAAAATAAAAACAAACTTGACACTTACTTACTAAAACACATATCTGAATGACGGTCTGTGTGCCGCCACCCAGCGACACATTATTTGGCCATCCACCCTGCCGGCCACAGTAGCCACGAGGCTGTTGAACAAAACCGTTGTTGTTTTGTTGTTAAATGTAAGAACTAATTTCGATGCGGTTTTTTTTGTTTGAAAGCAGAGTTTCTTGCAATGGTTCTTAGACATGATTCACCAAAATCGGTTTAGCCATTTCAAGGTTATCAGCTCTTTTGTGTTAACTACCTTTGCTATTTTAGACGTCTATGGGTATTAACTTTACTTACAAACGTAGACTTAAAATTTCAAACACCCATGTGTGTTATATTAATAAGCAAGATACTGGTATATTGAGTCTGATGCAGCCAGGATATCTAGCAGACTAATACACTCTTGGGAAAATAATAGCAGATATGTCGTGTTTGTATTCATTTTAACCAGCATTTGATTCTGCAAACAATGCACTGATGGCAACAGGATGAGCTGATGCTGCAGCCAGGTTATCCAGCACACCAGTAGGTAGACTCTTGACAACGTAATAGCAGATATGACGTGTCTGGATTCATTTTAACTAGCATTTGATTGTGCACACAATGCCCTGATGGTTACAAGATGAGCTGATGCTGCAGCCAGGCTATCCAGCACACCAGTAGGTAGGCTCTTGACAAAATAATAGCAGATATGTCGTGTTTCGATTCATTTAAACCAGCATTTGATTCCGCACAAAATGGACTGATGGCAACAGGATGAGCTGATGCTGCAGCCAGGCTATCCAGCACACCAGTAGGTAGACTTTTAACAAAATAATAGCGGATATGTCGTGTTTGGATTCGTTTTAACCAGCATTTGACTCTACATAAAATGCACTAAACATTTCTCATAACTGTGAACTCTATAAAACAAAATTTATGCGTTTAAAAAATAAAAAATAAAAATAAAAATTAAACTTAAAATCTTCCACCACAAAAAAAGAACCTAAAACATTTAAAAAGTTAAAAATAATACTTTCCTATCGTTGAGCTATGAAATTTTACGTAACGTCGGGGTACCGCTCAAATAAGTACCTACATACCTACGAATACTAGGAACATTCCTTAATTAAGTGGTTCCCCGACGTGAAGTAAAATTTCATGGCTCAACGATAGGAAAGTATTATTTGTAACTTTTTAAATGTTATAGGTTCTTTTTTGCGGTGGGGGTTTTTTTATATTATATAGGGTGACTGGTAATTAGTGACCGATACTTAAACACGTGATTGTACTCATGAATACGAATAACTTTCCCAAAGAAATTTTTTTTATACTCACTAACTTTCAATTAATTCAATTACGTCAGTACTGCATAACGGGAACGGTGGGGGTGGCGGGGAGGCGTTGACGCTACTACTACTAGTAGAGTTTGCCCTTCCCGACTATCAGCTGATAGATCGTACCGATTCGTGCCTACTGTGATCGATCACAGGACGCGCGCGGGAATAGGGTATATGCATGTATTTTTTTTATAATTTTAATTCACTGTTTACAACGTTTTAACATAGTAAAAAAATATAAACATTTTTAAAAATGCAGTAATGAAGCTTAAAAAAATATTTAAAATACAGAATGAGCGGTTTAAACGCCGCCATTTTCGCGCACCATTTCAATTACGTCAATTACTATGATCCTATTACTATTACTTAGGGTGTTTTCGTTCTTCTAACCATTTCACCATGAAAAAAGCTCAAAAACCAGTTTACCGGTATTGCTTGTACCCGAATGTAATAAACATTGTCTGATTGTGCTTTTACAAAACCACTTTCAGTCATTTTTCTTAACTGTTAAATAGCCTCACTATGAAGCTAAAATTACACTTGAACATTAAATTAGTTCACAACACACACGGCAATAATTATGTTTTCCAATAAAAAGTCCATTCCAATACTTAATGTCATACTTACACATTGATGTTTTGTAGACGTTGAGTTGTTGTCGTAGTATTTGACGTCAATTTCGTTATAACCAATGGTGATGCGTTTCACAAATTTGAATTTCCCGCGCTTAATTCGCACTTTTATTTTTAATTTTAAATAATTATGACGCTATTAAAAAGTAAAACAATGATTTAGTTCATATTTTCTGCTATTAAAGATTCGGAAAAAAAAATATTCGAACCATATTTAAATTACATGCATATTCCCTATTCCAAACAGCGTTTTTGTGTTTTATTGTGTTATAAGTTATTGTGTATAAAAAAAGTTTCTTTGGGAAAGTTGATTGAAATCATGAATTCAATCACGTGTTTAAGTATCGGTCACTAATTACCAGTCACCCTATATATCGATACTCTTGTGTTCTAATGGACACAAGTCGATGAGTCTAGTTTAGTACGCGCCGCTGCCGCTAGAAAGTGTTATTGAGACATGGGATTTTCTAAGACAGTTATTCAATGACATCTATTCGCATATCGTGTCTATAGTATCTCAAATTTCTTTGTGATGCAACAATAGAATAGTTTTTAGGGCTCCGTAGTTAAATAGGAACCCTTATAGTTTCGCCATGTCCGTCTGTCCGTCCGTCCGTCCGTCCGTCCGTCCTCGCTTAATCTCTGTGACCGTTACCACTAGAAAGCTGAAATTTGGTACCAATATTTATGTATCAATCACGCCGACAAAGTGGTAGATTAAAATTGGGAAAAAAAAGTTTTATCAGGAGAAAAAAAAAACAATTCCCACTTTACATATAGGGGGGCTCCCTTATGTGTAAAGTGGGAATTGTTTTTTTTTTAATTTCAACCCTAACGTGTGATATATTGTTGGAAAGGTATTTAAAAATAAATAGGGGTTTACAAAAATCATTTTTTTTATAATGTCAATAATTTCGGAAATAATTGCTCCAAAAGTAAAAAACAATGTGTCCCTCTAACTTTCGAACCATACGTTTAGAAAATACGAAAAAAAATTAAGGAGTTTATAGGAAAATTATTTTGAACTTGGATGGAAACAGTTTTTGTACAAAAAATACAAAAAGTTGTACAAAATAATTTCTGGACTAAGTTTGTAGTATAATCGTATATGCAAGCATTTTGAACACTTAATGTGACGGACGGGAAACTACGGAACCCTACACTGAGCGTAGCCCGACACACTCTTGGCCGGTTTTTTTTTTTATTTGTAATGAGAGTAGTAATTGCATGAAACGAATATTGATTGATTGGCTGGTAATGATCCTTATTCAATCTATTTAAGGTACAAAATAGAACAGATCAGAACGTGGTAATAAAAAATATATAAGAATAAATTGAAGAAGTTTGGAGTTTCTTGCCCATTATTTTCTATACAAAACAACCTTTGGAAGGGGCAACTAGAATCATTTTCTTATGTTAATTTTAAGTATTGAAATGTTACTCGTATAATGGTTTTTTTATGATGTTCGAAAGAGCTTTTTAGCGTTCTAATTAAAATATAAATGTTTTGACTTTGAAACATAAATTTAAATTAAAAACAAAAACTAATCGGAAAAATTTAACTCTGTGATGCATAAAATGCTAACTTCTTACCAAAGTGTTCACTTTTAATGTTAGTCGACTGGATGCCATTTTGATTTTCACGGAAAGCGCATTTCAAATACAACTCACCTGGACGACGAGCAAGGAAGAGTGAAGTATGGTGAGAAGATTTTTATTGTGTAAACATAAATATTGAAAATTACAAGTCAAACAAGGAAGATTAGTGTATTTGTTAAGTTAATAAAATAGGGTTGTCAAAACCTTCATACGCATTTTAAAAGTGACCGATGCGATTGTTCTCACGTTGATTTCAACGAAATAATTGCAGTGATTTAGAAGTTGATCGACTTTATTGAAGAGATAGTGCATTCACACAGTTATTTGAGTAAATTATAGGTAAGATAAGGCTTTTCTAAAGGTACCTTTCTATGCTTGCCAAGGCTCGGCCAAGTATATGTATATGTGTACCGAGGACGGATTGGCTTGCCTGAGCTTGTGGATTCTTGTTTCCGATCCGTTCTAGTGTCGGTTTTTAGCTACTGAGCAAAGTGCGCTTTCTGCAAGCACTTGCGACGCATTCACTTCGCGCATCAAACTTTCCAAATAAACATTCAATAAATATTCCACAACTTAATAAATAAAAATACCACAATTTTTTCACACAACGCCATTTAATCCCAAGTTAAGCTTGAGAGCTTGTATTATGGGTACTAAACAGCTGATAAACATACTTATATATTTCTAAATACATACATATTATAGATAAATTACACCCAGACACAGAACAAATGATTGTGCTCATCACACAAACATTTGTCCTGGGTGGGAATCGAACCCACGACCACCGGCTTAGCTGTCAAGGTTACTACAAGGTAACTACTAAACCAACAGGCCAGTCATCCATATAGAAGCCAAATGGTTCATATAGAAGTTTATTTTTCAATACTATTATTATAAAGAGAAAAGATTTGTATTTTTTGTATGTAACAAATAAACCCAAAAACTACTGGACCTATTTGAAAAATTCTTTCTTCGTTGGGAAGGTACACTATCCCCGAGTGACATAGGTAACGGGACCTCTGCTGGTCCTTTATAAATTGTCCTTTATAAGTGTAACAAGTAAAAATATATTGTGTATTTTTAAATAATATTGTGGGATAACATAATTAGCACAGATAATACGAATAGTAACCGAAATACCAATTAAGGTGAAGGCACAAACGATTTTTATAAATCTACATCATCCACTATCTTCGTGATTGGAGAACTTTCCTTGTTTTAGTTTTATGTACAGACGCCAGCACGTCAAGTTACCTCAATGTGTCAAATTTCTTTGATCGTTTTTTAACTTTATGTCAAACAGAATAAGGCTCATATTCAATTGGGAACATTTGACACATTGGGGTAACTTGATGTGCTGGCGTCTGTACTTTGTTTGCCCAACGCAAAAGCCGACTCAAGTTCGGTGACCACATTCACAAGAATGAAAAACGACTTCCAAATGCCAAGCGAGATTTGTGGAGGCTTGGGGCTTGAAGACGTTGGCCAAAAGGTTTGGCAAGTATAGAAAGGCACCATAGGATTTAGACAGTGAGTGTAGTGTACCTATTTATAAGTGTTCAGTGTCTGTTTTGGTTTTCTGCTTATTAAACAAACTTCCACTTTCTTTTTCAATATAATATTAACAGCGAACAAAATGCGCATAAAATGGTATATACTCAAGTCAGAAAGACTTGATTATTATACCATTTTATGCGCGTTGGCACTATCGGAGAGGACACAAGAAATCGATTTTCAGGTCCAGTTGAATGCCAGCGTCAGGCACTAGTTGTCTGGCATTTTTGCTGAACTGGACCTATTTGGCGCAGCCGCAGGACACATTATTCTTTTTTTTTTATGTTATGTTTTTTTAGTATAATTTTGTTCTTTTGTATTTTTATTAATTATCGTATGCCTATGTTTGAGTCAAACACGTAAGTGCTTGCTTTCTTGTTTATTGCTTTCTGTCATCTTTATTTTGGGTGGTTAGTGGTTTCCCTGGTATAATTTTATGATCTTTGAAATTGCGTAGAATGGATCTCCCACATGGAAAAAATATGTTTGTAAGCCCGAACCACCGTTTTTTTAGGGTAAGTGTCCTTAATTTTTAAAATGGGTTTTGACAATTAACAGGTCGAATTGAGTCGCTAAATTCAATGTGATTCAAAAAGGTCATTTTTTTAGTTAAACAGCGTAAAACAAACTAATTCATCCATGAATATGAATGTTTAAGTTTTCTGTTGGTTTCTGACTCATATGTCTGATTTTTAAATATTTCTCAATTTTGGGTTTGGTTTGCAATATATTTGTTTAGATGATAATGATAAAAATTGTAACGTAGGTACCTATAGTTCAAAGTACAGTACCAATGAACTTGGTATATTATTTGCTATAGATAACAGTGACACTTAAATTAAACCTTACAATTAGATAATTGTTCGACTCACATAAAAGGAGTATTCATATTCACGTCAGTTCAATGCAAACTTATCTCGAAACAAATATTGCGATCGCAGAAATATAGAAGACAGTGATAAAATTAATTTGAATTATTTCATATATTAACTGGTTGCTGACAAATTGCATAAACACGAGGTTTTTTCTTGAAAGTTCTGGAGCTTTTAAGAATGTTATTGATAAAACTAAGATAGAAAAAGAAATATCAAAAATTTAACTGCATATAATTATTACAAATTCAATCCTAAAACTACTTCAAAAAATTTGATGCTGTTAATATTGTGAATGAAAATTAATAATTAATAAATATTATAACTATGCTGGAGAAACAAGAGATTGCAGAGAAAGGTTCCGAAAGTAATTTCAAAGGTGAGTGAAAACTTTTGATTAATAGAGATGTGTCTGAAAAGTTTAGTGTCGCAGGTTCGCGGTCACTTAGACCAAAACTATTGGTCTATTTGGCTTATCACCACTGATGGATTAATTAGATTTTAGAACTTCAATGTTTGTGTTAAATTCGAGTTTGATTGCAATTAGAAAAGCAAGTGGTGGTCAAATAATTTATAATTTATTTAGTTTGTTGCGAGTTTTAAATTTATCTATGTACAATGTTCTAGTTTTACATTTCATACTAAAATTATATCACTTGTTGCTAGAACTAATAATAGTCTTTGTTGTCTATAAAATAGTTATCACATAATTATTACTTATGAGTATTATGTACCTACACACGGTTACAAATCAAGTAAATACAGTTTACGCTGACCTCGCATTGTACTGAAATCCTATACAATGTAAGATCAACTTATACTGGAAATGTATAGCTCTATGTGTAGCCGTGTGTAGATGTACATACATCAGCATATCAATCTACCCCAATCTGTCAAATTTCTTTGATCTATTTTTAACTTCATTACTATTATATAACATAGGGTTCTTAACATTCAATTGGGTAAATTTTAAAATTTGGCATGCCTTGATGTGCTGGCGTCTATACAAAAGAAAATTTAGAAGGCTCAACTAATTCATTTGCTATATAGTGCCCAAAAGACTGGCGTCATTGCTACGTTAAATGGTGATGCTAATACTCAGGCCTAAAACACCCCTGTTTTATTTATTTATTTGGGACAAACAAACAGTAACACATTATATCTGCGCAAATAATATAAACAAAGATATAATATAAATATGAAACTCACACCGTTATCCACAGCATATACAATTCATATAACTATACTAATGAACAATCTATGCGAGTAAGACTACAAGACTCTTCAAATAACTGTACATCGGAATCCTTAAGTTTATTTAACAAAGTAAAACGAAATCTATTTGCTGACACTGAGAATAAATCTAATTCTGTAGTTTCTGAACAAAAGCCATTGTAGTTTTTGCACAAACGACGTAGGCTCTAGGCACCCGCAGACCAGCATTGGTGCGGCAATGGGACACAGCAAAAAGAGGACGTGCGTGCACCTCTTGTCTAATAACAGTTCTTGGGACACAGTAGCATATTATTTATTATTAATCTCAGAGCAGTTTTTTCAGTTTTTGGTCGGGGGTTAAAAAAAGCCAGCCTTCTGGTGACGTTCAGAATCGACCAACCTTGTGTCGTAATCTTGCATTTTTATATTTTTAAACTTTCTTATCAGACTTTTCGTAGTCTTTAATGTAATTTTCTAATAGGTACTTAGCAGTATTATGAATAATGTTTAGTTAAGTCCTTTATTATTACTTTTCTAATTTAATTATACAATCAAACAAATTGCACTTTTTTAAAATACTGAGAACTGTATTTATAACCAATGATAAAGGACGTGTTTGGGTCCAATAACAAAACGGTAAAAAACCCCATGTAGTGCGATTTTGACAGACAAACAATGTCTGTCTTACATAGCTACTAATTTCAAGTATATTTTTAGTAATTTTGTATTAAGAACTGTTCTAAATAATGCGGCGCATTAAAAGTGTAATTTTTTTAATAAAAAGGTGTCGTTTTCATTCATAAAGAAATAATTAAAAAGGGCGATAGAGTATTTTCTGTTGACATAGCAGTATGAAATTTTGAACTAAATGATTGGGTGAATGAATGACTGAACTTACATACATTTCCACCTGGTTGGGATATGTAGTACTGTATGCAATTTTAACGATGGTCCGGTCAACCGGACTAACGTAACTTGCAAGGAACGAAATCACCGGTGCTATATAGTTTTTAAAATACTAGCGAACATCTCGCGGTTTGCCCTCCTAGTTCCCGTTCCCGTAAACATATAAGGATTGCTAATGTCACCCGGAAAGAATGCACCTAGTTTCCCAACGTTAAAAGATTTTTTCAATTTGTTCTAGACGTTTTTACTACTTACGTACGAAAATACAAACCTTTCCCTTTTTATAATTATTATAAATTTTATATTTTTTTATTATTATTATAAAAGTAGATTGACGTGTACTTAACATCATTTTTAATTTAATCTTTCTTTACTTAATTATTTCATCTCTTATTTTAATGTATGACATGACTGTATGACTCAAAATATGACAACATAAGTTAAGACCAGTTTTTATTTCTTGCAACCATAATAATTCTTTACGAGCATTAACTGTAAACAATATTAATGTATTTTAAATGTATTTTTTTTAACTCTTTAGGACTACTATACTGACTCGTAATAGAATGATTTTTTTGACAATACATATTAGAATCGTATGATCTCCAGTTTCAGGATGGGGCTACAGACATCAGCAATGTTTCATACTGTTCTGCACCCTGACGACAGCTTACAGCATGAGATCTTGCATGGGAGTATCTCTGGTAGCTATGACAAAGTATGGAGACCCACAAACCAACGCCACAGCAACAACTCTAGCAGATGAAAACCAGTTCAAACCAGAAGGGATACTAAATGCCTTAATGTTGATACCACCTGTAAGTTTGCTTACTACATTAACAATTTTTCTGCGTTGTAATGCTACTGCAAGGAAATCAGCTGTTTTATTTGCGTACATATGAGTCTTATCATAAATTGCGTGCTACTGTTCTTATTGTAGTTCAGTTATTACATATTTAACATACCTTGAATATGTTAGTAACGTTAAGTCTTGTCAGATATAAATATTTGTTTATTTATCTAATATATATATATAAGAACGGCACATATCTACGGAAAATATATTACTTCCGGATCAAAGAGAGCTAAACAAAGTTTTTAATCTGTTGACGGGGAACCGTTTGAACAAAACAAAGACAATTTCCTTCTGCCAGATGCAAACTTGGATGTAATCTTGTAAACGATTTAATAGCTTCATCTTAATTTCGGCATTATTATCATGATTTTACCATGTAATTTTCTTACTATTGGAATTATTCACACAGTTTTAGGTACACTATTCGTTCTCTTATTAGACATTATTTAAATATTTTGTTTAAATAAATAAATAAATATTCCACAACTTTTCACTCAACACCATTTAGTCCCAAGTTAAGCTTGAGAGCTTGTGGTATGGGTACTAAACAGCTGATAAAGATACTTATATATTTCTAAATACATACATATTATAGACAAATTACACCCAGACACAGAACAAATGATCGTGTTCATCACACAAATATTTGTCCTGGGTGGGAATCGAACCCACGACCTCCGGCATAGCAGTCAGGGTCACTAACTACTAGACCAACAGGCCCGTCATTTTGATGTTGTACAAGTTTTAGTACCACATTGCACTAATTGTCACTGTTTATCTTACCCAGCAGAACACAACATGAATGATTTTGAAAACTTAATAAAATCATTGATGTAATACAAAACAATTTGCGCTTTAACAATTTGCCAATTAATGCGCTGTGTGAAAGAAATAGGAATTCTTAAACATCCTTGATTACACAAAAGTAAAACAATATGTAAAGAAAGGTCCACGGACAAAACTGTGCCTCCTTATAAAGCTTACCCTTACGTTAGCATAGCCCTAACCTTAAACCGACCCGCGCGGTTGTCATTGCTTAGTCAAAAACAACTAATTGTACGGCCTGAGTGCACGCTGTATTCGAGCGTCGGGCGGGGCGGGGATGAGCGGTCGAAAGGGCGTTCTTTAAGTGGCCTCAGTGCACGCTCAGCGTTTGTGGTGGCGGTCGTTTGTGTCGATCATGGCGTCTGCGTCGTACGATATTATTGATATGTATTTAGAAGAAAACTTGTGGCTAAAATTTAATTATGAGTCAAGGCAAGGTCCTAGTAACATTGTGAAGCAAAGAAAACAATTTGGAGAGTTTTCTACGTTATTTGAAACATTAAAGGTGAATGAAGATAAAATTCACGAGTTCTTATATAAAGAATGCGAAGATAACCATATTTCAGGTTTATTTTGTATTTCTGAAATTATTTCTTCAAACGACATCCTTCAAGAACGCTCGTATCACCGCTGCAAAACACAAACTGGTTTGAACTTTCACGCGACGCCCCGCTCGACGCAAACAAGCTCGCTGCTGCGCACGCTCCGCTCGGCCGGCACTCAGGACGGCCACTACGGGTAGCACGTGTTTAACATGAACGCTGCACGCCCCGCCCCGCCCGACGCTCGAATAGAGCGTGCACTCAGGCCGTATAGAGCTCCAAAATCTTTAATACAAAATTAATATTCCAGTACCCGACATTTAACTGGAATAAGAAGACCCAAGACACAGTGATAGCCTCTTTCTTCTGGGGCTACATGCTGCTCCAAATCCCTGGAGGTCAGCTGGCTCGCAAGTTCGGAGCCAGATACCTGTTGACGGGTGCCATGATGATCAACTGTGTGGTGTCAATACTGTTGCCGTTAGCTGCTTATTTTGTAAGTAATTGGAACCTGGACAAAACGGTGTCTGGCACATAACAAGTTAAGACATGAACAAAATCTAACATTTTTAAACTGTTTTTCATATACATAGTAGAAGAACTTATTGATGAGGAATAATCTATTAAAAATCATCCAACACATTTTTATACGGTCCCTTTTTAAAGATTTTAACGTGAGTGCAAAAAATGAAACCATTTAAACTCACACAAACAATCAGACACATTTAGAAAATTTACTTGTAAGCTATAAAAATATTTGTTTCGTGTAGACATGTAAATCACGACCCGCGGTGCAGCAGTCTATCCCTCAACTACTGCGCCAACCGTTCCATAAATCATAACTAAAAATTTAAATTTCGTGGTACAAAGCTTACGCCTTGTTCCATGAGGGTAGGCAGAAACTACAGAGCGCAATCTGCTACGATTCTTACATACTTCATTTCCTTCGTTTACACTCATCCATGTAGTCATACAGATACGCTGGTTATGAATAGGTAACGCACTTGATCTTCCTGACCATTTCCTTTCTTTTTTACACACACATATAACATCACGCTTGTAATCCCCGAAGGGTAAGGCAGAGGTGTACCTGACAGAACACCCTAGTTATGGTTAAGTCCCATTTAATCCCAGGGGCGAGCCTCTGCCTTTTTTTATTAAAAAACAATCGGTTTTAGGGTGGATGGATATGTACAGCAATGTGCAGAATGTTACAAGGTCTCAGTCAGGCCTGCATAGTCCCTGGATTGCACACGTCTCTTGGAAAATGGGCACCTCTAGAGGAGAGAGGAAGAATGGCAGCCTTTGTTTATGGAGGTAAGATAGAGCAAACGTAATATAGTTAGAATTCGTTCTTTGTAAGATGCGCAAAAACCTACAACTTGACTTGACTTGTTCACTACTAAGCCGCAGGTATTCAATCGAATACTTAATAAGCATTGGTAAGAATTGGTTCAATTTTTTATTATTAATTTTTTTGAAGGACGTACTGTTGTGATTGTGTAATTAGTACGTATTATTTTTGCACATACTGTTGCAATTCACTTTCTTTTTTTTTAATTTTATTCTCTATTATGCTCATCATAGTTAATTTTATGCGATAACATGTAATTGGTTAATAGTTGCATAATTTTTGTTAGTTGTTCAAACTGATTGTTTTCCTGTTACAATAAAATAAAAAATAAATAAATAAAAATAGGTTTAAGTGTGGCTCAAAAGTTACTTTACGCTGCCAACTGTTATAAAAATTTAAACTTATTGCAAAAAACATATTGAGATCAATAATCGAGATTAAGATAGTTCTATATTTTAATTTTGACCAAACTACATAAAGTAACACTTCATAAGAATTGGTTAAATAGTTTCGGAGTTTAGCCCAGACGTATATGCCAAAAGTCATTAATATCTGTTCAATTTTCGCAAAACTTAAATTTTCAGGTCAAGCTTTAGGCACAGTTTTCGGACTACCAATGACTGGCTTTATCTCTTCATCTGCACTGGGCTGGCCTGGAATATTCAGGTTCTACGGGATATTATCTGGAATTATCGGGATCCTGCTGTTCTGGCTAGCGGCTGATACTCCAGCAAAACATACAAAAATA
Source organism: Euplexia lucipara (assembly GCA_921972225.1). Lineage (NCBI taxonomy): Eukaryota > Metazoa > Arthropoda > Insecta > Lepidoptera > Noctuidae > Euplexia > Euplexia lucipara. Next base: position 785,829 of record OV179158.1, read on the forward strand.
TCTGAGGCCGAAAGGAAATATGTGGAGGAAGAGCTAGGAACTGGGGATGAGGCAAAGGTTAGTTTTTTCATAATGTTTACAATCCGAAAAATTTGTTAACTAAAAAAGGAAATATTATCTCGCATAGAAACATAAGGTAAAGTTAAAGAAGACTGGTAGAAAATGCTTATGGCATAAAGTCCGCCATTGTAGTTTTTTTTACTAGTGCATAAAGTTTTAATAAATGAATAAATAAAATAAACATACTGCCATATCTATAAAGACTAGCTGAAGTTCGTTTGCGACGTCACTTGCGTGTATTTTCTACGTTTACATCCTCTCCACGCCCCCTTAGCTTTGAAAATAAAATACACTCACACAATAATGTGACTTCTTATTGGTAAAACAATTTTCGAAATCGGTCCTGTAGATCTAGATACTCTAAAACTACGCTGTGTCTTGTTATATTTCATAATTATCAAATAAAATATCCATGGACTTGCATGATTAACAAAATAATGAAAGTAACCGAAACAAAAAACTATCACTCTTTCTTTTTAATGCTGATTTCAACTTAATTTATTTTGTTTATAATCTTACGCGTTTTACAGAAAATGGCTGTTCCTTGGAAGAAGATATTTAGTCATAAAGGAGTTTACGCCATTATCTTAGCACACTTTGGTCAAACGTGGGGACAACTTACTCTATACTCAGAAGTTCCAGCTTACTTGGACAAAGTCATGGGAGTCGATATCAAAGCGGTAAGCGGTGTTTGAAATAATTATAAAATATTTTCTATACAGAGTGGAAGTAAGTAAGTAATTTATTACTTAACAATAAAGGTAGGTCGTGGTAAAGGTTTATTGTGTCGGAAATTTAAAAAAATAACGTTAACAGTTAATTGCTATTGTTTAAATTGCAATTGGCCTCTGTACAAAACTCATGTTAGATATTGCATCGATATCTTCTAACCCCGCATTAAAGTAGTAGTAGCTATTCGACAAAGTGATGTAGGTATTAAATTTAAAAAAAAATGTTCCTTATTAAATAGTGGGTTCATATAAATAACTTGGCGCTAAACTTGGCGCTGACTCAGCGGAGCAACCTTTCACATAACCATATTGAACACATCATTGTGGAATTGCAATGCACTTGTAACAATAAACGACACATTGTTAGTGCTGCTTATATACCTCCTAAGACCTCTTCGCTAGTGTACAATATGCATTTCGAAACACTACAAGAGGTACTGAGTCATCCTACTGTTGACAGCTTCTATATTTTGGGTGACTACAATCTCCCAGAAGCCAATTGGTCAGCTTCCTCTATTACGGATTCTTCTGCAGTTGCAAACACCGTGGCGTCTGCGACTTCCGCTGACTTACATAACCTCATTTCACTTCTTGGTGCTTCGCAACTCAACAATGTGGTGAATTGTAAGGGTAAAATACTAGACTTAGTTATATCTAACAACCTCTGTGTAGTTTCCCAATCCACAAGTACTCTGCTACCTATTGACTTTTACCACCCTGCTTTGACCTGCGTGACTTGCTTGGATATAAAAATTTCTCCTTTGACTAAGATTCCCCTACACAAATATAATTTTCACAAAGCTAATTTCGACAACATTAACTGTAACCTGCTAGCCACGAACTGGTTAGATCTGCTCAGTCCTAAAAACTCCGAGGACGCACTGACTACTTTCTACACTGAGTTAGATAACATTATCAAGCAAGATGCTCCTTTGGCTCGCGCCAAATCTGGTTGTTATCCTATCTGGTTCTCAAGGAGTCTTATAATAATCTCGAAAAAGAAACAGAAGGCGTGGATTAGGTGGAAGAAATTTGATAACATTTCCGATTACAATACATTTTCTAAATACAGAACACAATTCAAGGACACTTGCCTTAAATGTTTCAACTCTTATATTAGGTCTGTGGAGGATAGTTTGTCCAAAAACATCAAGCATTTCTGGACATATATTTCGAATCGGAAAGTAAAACCTGGTATACCAGCTAAGGTTCAGTATAAAAACTCTGAATCTGATGATGCTATCTCCGTCTGCAATATGTTTTCAAATTTTTTCTACTCTGTTTTCGAACCTGCTTCACCGTCTTTGCCACAATGGAAGCCCCCGCTTGACAATGCACTACACAATGCTTTGATCTGCGACATATCTTTTAGTGAAGATAAAATATTGAAAGAGCTAAAATCACTAGATGCATCGATTGGACCTGGACCAGACGGACTTTCTCCTTATTTCTTAATAAACACCGCCGACTCTATTTGCAAGCCTCTCTTCATTATCTACAATAAATGCATGTCGGAAGGTATGATGCCCAAACAGTGGAAGGGCGCCTTCATTGTGCCTGTCCACAAAGGTGGTTCGAGGCGAAATGTTGAACACTATCGCCCTATCTCTATGTTGTCTGCCTTGTCGAAGCTCTTTGAGAGGTTGGTGCATAATGAAATATATCCTATTCTGCATAATATTATTGTTCAACAACAGCACGGATTTGTCAAACAACGGTCTACTATCACTAATCTCTTGCTGTTCTCAAGTTATTTATTTGATAACATTGACAGCCGTGTACAGGTGGACGCTGTGTATACAGACTTCTGCAAGGCTTTCGACAAGGTAGACCATGAAATATTACTCAATAAATTAGCGTTTAACGGAATCCGTGGAAACTTACTGAGGTGGTTTGTTTCCTACATTACTAACCGTAGTCAAAAAGTTGTAGTAAATGGTCATTCATCTTGTATCGCGTTGGTCACCTCCGGTGTACCACAAGGCTCTATTCTTGGTCCCCTTTTGTTTGTCTTGTACATAAACGATATCAGCCGGTGCTTTCTTAATACCAAATTTCTCTTATACGCCGACGACCTTAAGGTATACAGAACAATACGCGATGCAAATGACTGCCTTCTGCTACAACAAGATTTAGATAGATTGTCAAACTACTGTCGTGGAAATAAGTTGCAGCTTAGTTTACCCAAATGTAATTTTCTAAACTTTACCAAGAATAGAAATATTGTAACACATGGATACACCTTGTGCGATGTTCCCCTAACAAAAGTGGACTCTATCCGTGATCTCGGCATTATCCTAGACTCTAAGCTTTGCTTAGATTTGCACATTAGCAAAATAGTCAATAAAGCGTACCAACTTTATGGATTCGTTATGCGATCGACATTAGATTTCAAGAAACCCTCTTCCTTTATTCATCTATATAAATCTCTCGTACGCTCCCAACTAGAGTATGCCGTGTCCGTCTGGATTCCGTATTATAAGAAATACGTTGAGGCGATTGAGAGTGTTCAACAAAAGTTCCTACGTGCCATGCATTTTAGATGCTTCGGATACTACTTGCCATATCAGGATTTACTTAATAAATACAAACTCACAACACTTGAAAATAGACGTAAGTACTTGGAAGCCATGAATCTTTACAATATTGTCAGTAATAGATTTGACTGTAATGAGTTAACCAACATGTTATGCTATGTTGTCCCTAGGACAGTGTACAAGCGAAAAGTGCGCGCTGGTAGACTATTTTCTACGCGTACTTGCCATTCTAACACTGGTTTGCGCTCACCTATTCGCAGAATGGTAGATACTTACAATGAGACCTTTGAACATATCGATATCTTCGCATGTTCTTCCAGCAAGTTCAAAAATCTAATACTCAGGGAGCTCTTTTGATTGGTTTTTTGTACAGTATGTAAAATTATAGATTATAAGCATGATAGCCAAGTAAGTTTAGTTTTAAATTTTGTTAAGTATTAGTTATTGTTACTATCCTAGCGTTTAATTTTTAAATTTGTAAGTTGTATTTCACAGCCTATCTGTGAACAGCGTTGTGGGCTACAGTATTGTTCATATATGTTACGTGTATATCTTTTTTTTATACCATATGCTGTATCTGTTTGTTGTTCCGCTTGAATAAATAAAATAAAAAAAAAAAAACTTATGATTTAAAATTTACAGAATGGTTTACTGACAGCTCTCCCGTTCCTAATGATGTGGTTCACGAACTTCTTCTTCAGTTGGATGACTGATATGCTAATTGTGAAGAATATTCTTAGTCCTACAAACACAAGGAAATTTGCTAATTCTCTAGGTAAGTGTTTAAATTAATTTTAAGTTATAGCCAGAGCGTGCTGTCTGACAAACTCAATAAAAATCAAAAAAATCTTGCAAAGTAAAGGCCGATTTTTTAGTTTGACTAATGTAAAACAGTCATATTTATTTAGATATAAGCAAGTTATTACACTATAAAAGTCAGCCCAAACCAAATTATTAATTTTATTTATATCATTAAAAGGTGCTTTTGAACATCAAACTAACAAATTATGTGATTACGTGATATTAAAAATGAAGTTTACAAGATTTTGTAAACATTAATCACATTTATTTAATAAAGTAATATATTGATTAACCTATTCATACTTAAAATATAACTAAGTACTAAATTTACAAGGTAGGTATTACAAAAAGCAATGCAGCTAATATAATTAATTTTTGACGTCTCCCTCTATTCCTTTTAGCCACCACCCACCCATGCCTTACCTATATTGTAATTAATAATTATTCTTCTCTATTCAATTATTCGGTAAAATCTCTGTTTGTCTCCAGGAAACATACCAGCAGCTATTGGGTTGATAGCTCTGGCCTTTGCACCTAAAAACATCTACGTTGTGGAATCAATACTCGTATTCACTTGCAGTTTCAAGATAGCAGCTCATTTGGGATTTCAGGTATAAATTTTAATCTAGTCATACGTGTAGTGGCTACATGATTTGTACTGTTACTTTCTCCCAAAACATGCCAAAGATATTATGTTTCAGACCATAAAAATATTTACAATGGGTTTATTGTTAATTTATACACCTTAACTATAATAAACACATACTAAAAGTTAACTAAACCTAACGATAAATAAATACAAAGCGTCGATAAATTCATCCGCATTGCTGCCAGCTGGTAAAGTGCCCATAAGACTGGCGGTATTGCCACGTTGAATCACAATGCTCAGTATCTGACCAAATTAGAGGCCAGCTTTTGGGTCACGGGAATAGTCTAATAAACGTTTTGAGGTGTGAAATACTTTTTATAGGCTTAAATATTTGTTGGTGGCGCCATCTGTTTTGTATTAGAAAACTACAAACGTATCTTTATTATTTTCCAGATCAACCACATCGATATTTCGCCAAATTTTGCTGGGACTATGATCAGTATAAGCAATTTTATTTCCAACATTGGTTCGTCAATCGGACCCATAATAATTGGCTGCATCCTTACTGATGTTGTAAGTAAACGATTTAATTAATAGCAAACCTAGACTCTGCTTTGAGACTTTTGATACTTAATACAAATATTAGTTGTTAATTTATTATATTTTTTTTTCTAAATTTGACTGACAGTTTTTTCTGTTATTTTAATTATTAAAAAGTTCAAACTCTTATTGCCTTGTCTAGCCCATTATATTGACTGCGTTTATAGCAGCCAACCTAAATAAAGTAAGAATTATTTTAAGGCTGTTCCCCAAAATGCTTGCTTTGCCAGAATGCAAGCTGGCATCTTGGCTTCTTCTGCTCAGGTTTACAAAAGCGCTCAAGTACTTTTTCTTTTCACAGAACGACGTATACCTCTGGAGAAAGGTGTTCTTCATGGCATCTGGTTTATATCTCTTTACTAATCTCATTTACGTGATCTTCGGAACTGCTGAAAAAGCAGAATGGAACGATCCACCTCCGGAGGTGAATGATGATGAAGAGGGACAGCCGATGATGAAGAAACCCAAGGAATAAGTTTGAATAATTTTTTTTTCTGGTATTAAGTAAGGTATTATTTATGTATTACGATAGAAATTAAAATATGACGAAGTATAAGTTATTATAAAAGACTTTACTTGTTTCAATTACGTTGCATTAATTATTAAGATTCACTCGAGTTTCTATTTAACCTTATCCTCAACATTAAGGATAGATTTTCAAAAATAAAATAGATAACAAAAATAACAGCAAGATAAAAATTTAATCTTGTTAAACAGGACAGTCTGCGAAAAAATAGTCCAGCCACTTTATAAATCCGTTCAAAAACCGCTGTCGACAAAACCGAGATTTTCAGATGTAACGTCAAACACAAAAACGTTGGGATTAAAGTGTAGAACATGAATGGGAACGTCACAGCATTCAGAAGACATGACTAACGGATGTTTTCGAGATTAAATAATAATATTTCCCGGGATTTTTCTCCCAAATTTAAAGCTCTAAGCTGCAGATACTTCTCAAATAAGCACTCAATTTATTTTGACATGTTTGTAGAGCATGAGTAACGTCGTTTCAAAAAGAATGATTTTATAGTCTTATAAAAACAGGGTTGAGTGATTACAACTGCAGTGGTTGGCAAACACAGCAAAAGACTAAAATATTGCAACATAGCGTTGCAATTTTTAACCTGTGTGCAGTAAATGGAGCAATTTATCTAAGCGTAAAAGTTTATAAAACATTCTTTGTTATTTGAACTTTTATCCTTAAATGAATTGCTTGGGGTGTGTGTGTGTGTATAAATCAGACTTAACTGACATTCGAAAAAAAAATGATATAACATTGACAATGAAAATAATAATTGTAAACGCAAATTATCTGTATTAACATGAAAGAGTGAACAAAATGCACTTATCCTAAGTTACATAACTGACCGAGTTGTGCCAAAATGATCCACCCTACAATGAACACATTTTGAGTTATTTCAGTTTAAACATTCAGACGAAGTTTTTCCATTTAAACATTTCGATTTTGTTACATATGAAGGTTTCAATATTGGGAATATTGAATATGGTTTCTAATAGTATGCTTTACAATATACAGCTGCTGCTACTTTTTAAGATATTGAGAGAAATATCGTCTGGATCATTTCAGCAAAAAATAAATTTGTATGACACTGTGTCAAAATTAATTTTGCAATAATGATCCAAATCACTTCCATAATCAGTTTAATATCTTCGCAAGTTTTTCATAAAAAGAGTGTCTAGGTATGAATAATAAAACTATTTTTTTTTATTGAGGTACATAATATACCTATTTGTGGAGAAAAAAAAAAACAAAACGAAACGTTAACTGTCTTAACAGAACTAATTCTCTTCGATGTCAAAATCAAGGGTCCCAAATCGGTCAACATCTTCAGTTACCTTTTTGTTCCCTTTAAATGTTTTGTAGAAATTTTACAGGCATCTGGGATGAAATGCATCATAGACCGTCATAATCGTTGACGACATAGATGTCATCCAGCTTTGCCTGAGATATCTCTTTGCAACGCGGCCATAGTGAAACCAGATTCTTTTTGTCAGTTTTCATGACACATACTCCTTTTCTGGCTGTTTTTAATGTCGAGCTCTTGAAACCCTTCGTCAAAACCGCTTCTCATAAAAATTAAGTAGTGGTGATCCTTTTTAAAGAGATTTTTTTTCGAAAATTAATATGAATCAGTTTTGCTACAATGATTAATAAGTGTACCTGGATCATTTTGGCAAAACCTATTTGTATTAATTTACCAGAAACATTTTGTTCCAAATGACATGAATCATTTCGGCAATTTATTTTCCAAAAGTCCCATAGATGTGGAATGGTATACTTTCAGTATATCTTTTTCTAGGAAGCAGATAATAAAATGAGTCTTTGCCACATGAAAATATGGCTCATTTTAGATTGGTTAGTATAGATAACTCAAATTCGGTAAAAATGTGGGTTGGATCATTAAATTATGGCACAACTCGGTCCCATTAACTCACTATAATTGAGACACTTTAAGTAGCTGGTGATTTCAAAGCTTACTGATATCATAGGTCTTGCAACAAGAAGCTTCTTTCTGCCATAATCTAAATGGACAATCCAACCTTTCAAAAACTTGGACATTATCAGATCCATCCGACTTGGCATTGACCCTTGGACAATGACAATGACAATCTAGAAAATTTTAATTAGAAAACTTTTGTCCATCAGAAAAAGGTTGGTTCTTGAGATTTTTAATAGCCAACACAAATGTTTGTACCCGGAAAAGGCAAAGGCAGTAAAAAATACTCGAGGAGCGATTAATTTCCTTCGACAGAAGAATTTCATTACAACGGCAAAAGGATCTGTTTCAAAGGGCAAGTGCTCGAAGGTCTTTTTTCCAAAAAAAGTTTCTTTTTAAAACGATCGTTGTCCTCCTTTCTACTACCGTGTCTATTTGCATGAACCTTAAAGATTTAGGGTCGAGCTCCAAACCTTTGTGGCAAACTCGGAACTGGGTTGCCATACTCATAATTTACGCATTTTAATTGGAGGGGGTCACATAAAACTTTAGTGTTCTTAATCGAAAAAGTTTTTAGAATGCGTTTTCAGGTTTTTGTTAAACTTTTACCAAAATCTCGGTTTGAAATTTCTGTTCAAATATTTGTGTTTTACTGTTTTCCTGTTCAAATGCGCTGGATCTGTTTTGTTTGTTTGTGTTGAGCAAACAATTTGTGTATAGACGAACTCATAAATATTTTTCTGATTAAGGTTGGATTGCAGTGCAGTTGCAAAAGAACAACAAAATGGAGGTTCTAATATTGATGGGAAATAGAGTTTGCTCTCCGATTTAGGTAAACTATTCGCCATCACTGGCCATTTTTATTGGTTCAGTGATGACTGAACTAGCTTTAGTGTTTGTTTGTCTAGAAAAAAACTTGTGGGGCTACCGGTACCTGAGATATATTTCTCGACAGCATGTAAAGCCAAGCCGGAGGCCCATGGGTGGCTTAAACCTTGACATCAGGTTATTTACTTACCACACAAAAATAAAATGGAGTATTTGTTAATATACTGTGTGTCCATAGGTCAATACCATAATAATATTTTTAGCCCCCGACGCAAAAAGAGTGGTGCTCTAAGTTTGACCGCTATGTGTGTCTGTCTGTGGCACCGTAGCACTTAAACGGGTTAACCGATTCAGATGTGTTTTTTTTTATTTGAAAGCAGGCTTTCTTGCGATGGTTCTTAGATAATTATTTATTAAAATAGGTTCAGCCGTTTAATGTTATAAGCTCTTCTGTGTTAGCTTCCGTTGTGATTTTAGTCGTCTTTGGGTATTAAATTTACCTACTTACAAACATTATGTGTGACTTAAAATTTTAAACACCTATGTACCTATGTTTTATTAATAAACAAGATTATAGTATTCTTGATCTGATGCTGCAGCCAGGCTATCCAGCACACCAGTAGGTGCACTCTTGAAACCCGGGACCTCATGCTAAGCAGTAGCGCTTGCGACCATTAGACCAACGAGGCAGTCAGTAATATTCATAGGAAAAAAAAAGGACAAAGACAGCTGCTCAATTACCTTCAACACAATTAACGAGAAAATAATGAGACATTCTTTGACATCCTCCTTTTTCTGGGAACTTCAATGTCTCAGTTAATTTGAAGAACACCTCCATTGTTCACTATAAAAGATAGAGTTACTCATTACCTTTATTTCCCTTTTCTTTGATAGTGGAACCCCTGGAAACAATTTTCCAATCTTAACTGCCTTTAACAAACAATCATATTTATTTGCATTACTGTTAAGGTACAAAATTGTTTGGCAAAGAATTTAGAAGATAACTACGTTTATCAAATTGAGTTTTCTGCCTGACATTTTGTAGTTTGTTAGAACAAAGGACTAAATAGGGTGGTTTTGCTTCAACAAGGTAATACAAATTCTAGTAAAAAATGACCACTTATCATTTTAATTTGGAATAGGTAGGTATATGGCTAGGTAACTGGCTAGGTAACTAATAAAAAACTTTGAAATAAATGTGTACTTAATTTAAATAAACTTAACAAAAAGAGGAAGCTTCTATTTTCTATATATTTATAATAATAATAATAATAATATAAATTTATTTTCAGACCATGGGTCCATAAAACAGCACCTACAACTACAACATACACAATAACATAAACACAGAGAAATAAACAAGTTTACACATACACAAAGCACATTCTATATACAAGCATAAAATACAGAGTAAAATTAAAATTAAAATTAAAATTTGTAAACACAGACTTTGACAACACTGTTTAATTTATTTTACATAATTGAATGACGGACAATGGACCGTCATTCAGCGCCACATCAGCGGGCTGTCCATCCTGTCGGCCATAATAGCCACTAGGGTGTTCGAGCTATCGCGCACTCGCCGCATCAGGGATGCTATTCGTGTCCGCATTACGGCGTAAAAATCAGGTACGCCTGACTCCGCGAACATCCCCGATGCACTGCAAAAGCGCGGTAGCCCTAACATTACCCTAAAAGCGTCATTGTATTGGACTCGCAGAGCATTGTAGGAGTGTTTTGTATAGCCGACCCATAGGGCGCACGTGTACAAAGATTGGCAATATGCCCGGAAAAGTGCAATTTTTACGTCCTTTGTACAACGTGCAAACCTACGAGCCAGCATGTTACATCGAACCGCCAATGCTCTGCGTTCCCTCTCCAAATCCACATCATCGGACAAATTATCAGTGACCCAATGCCCCAGATACTTGAACCTCGTCACTCTGGTAAGCGGAGTACCCCCCAAGGTAACAGATGGGACTGTGTCGTAACATTTGTTACCCGCCCTAAAAACCAAAAGTTCGCTTTTATTGGCGTTATATCTGAGGCCATGGGCCACCGCATAGTCCTCACAAATGCGGAGAAGCCTCCTTATTGCACTGATCGATGGGCTCAGCAATACCATATCATCCGCATAGCTGATGTTATTGATGCAGTGCCCATCAATGGAGCACCCGATATTAGTATTGCTGAGCTCACAGATCAACTGGTTAACATACAGGTTGAAAAGTTTGGGTGAGCTGAGTCCCCCCTGCCTCACCCCACATTCCAACCTGTAAGCATCCGACAGGACACCCGCCCACTTCACATAGTTACACTGATTATTATACCAATATCTGAGCATGGCAATAAGATCGCTTGAGAAGTTGGTGACTTGTGATAGTTTCCTCCATAGGCTGTCGTAAGAAACCAGGTCGAAAGCTTTGGAGAGGTCCAGAAAACACGCATACACAGGGGTACTCCTACTTGCATAGTATTGAACAGTTTGCTTAAGACAGAGGATAGCAGTTTCTGTGGATAAATGCGGCTTAAACCCAAATTGGGCGTCATGTAGTGTTAGGTGCTTATCCAGCTGTCGAGCTATCAAACCGTCCAACACTTTTGCAATAATAGTCGCCAAGGAAATAGGCCTGTAATTGCTTTGGCACTCGCATCTCCTGTTTTGTTCTTAATAACAGGTACAACAATAGTTTTAAGTAAGTCGGCTGGCAGATACGAGTGACACGCACACAAACTGAAAAACATAGCCAGCACCCGCGGCAAGTGCTTACCTGCGTGTCTAAGATGCTCTATGCTCAGGCCATCATGACCAGGCGACTTGCCTCTCTTTGAGCTACGTATCACACTAGTTACTTCCCTGGCGACAAACCTGATAGGCATATCCCCGGATCCCCCCACTGCCCCCGACACATCAGACGACATACCAAGAGGAGACTCAACCTTAAAAACTCTGCTGAATAAGTTTGCGATCTCTTTGGGGTCACCAACTCCCTCGATACTCACGGGCAGACTCGACCTATGATTCAAGCTGTTCGTGGATTTCCAAAAGCTATTAAATTTTATTGCATCATGTTGACTCGCAATAATATTCATTTTTATCTGTTCCTTATTATTTTGGCACCATTTTAATTTACTCTTGAAAGCCCTCCTACTCTCTATCATTTTATTATACAAAAAGCCACTTTTAGGCCTTTCAAATAGCGTCCAGTTTTGAAAGTCAATCCGAGCCTGTCCGTGCGCATCCTTAACGTACTTATTCCAGCCCGTTATGTACTGTTTTTTGCGCCGTGTTCGCTTATAACTACTAGCTATTGCACCATCACAGAGAATACACACAATTTGCCCATACATATCATCTATAATCCCTTGATGTTCCTTAATACTACAACTATTATTACAGCATTCTGTAAATTCTATAGGAAAGTCTACATTTCTCAAGAGATCATTACAATACTTATATTTGGGCATGACTTCGTTGTTAGTTTTTTTTTATTTAATTTATTTCTATTGGAAAGAAAGTTGTACTAGGTTGTCATCATAAGGAGAAGAATAATGGAGATCCTGAATAAATTAACTCACCTTAAATTGATGTTTATTATAATTCCGTATATTCCTATAAATTAAATGCTTTTATGATTAAAGTTTTCTACATTCTTAGCAACCACAAGGTACTGTCGATGTTGCCAACTTTTAAATTTAACATGCACGACCCAATCCAACTTGAATCTTGAACAAAATTCAATTTCCTCGTACTGTTCTTCACTCATGAGTACGAAGTTTACTTTAAAACAAATGTGAATCACGTGTGAAATAAATGAGTAGAACGTAGCTATGTAGCTAAGGTGAGGTTGCAGATATTTCCACTTTTTTAAACTTCCAAAATGTCACTAAATCGTTTTTTTAATATGTTAAAACATTGTTAAGGGACGTCACCACAAAAGCAATGTAAATAGCTTAGAAAAATAGAACTTTTATGGCAAAAACACATTTTTTAATCATTTCGCAATTATGTACTTTTCGTCCTCGAATTTTTTATAACAAAATGTCGCACTGGAAATGCAGTAGTGCCCCTACCTTAGTACTCCCTACCCTTAATAATATAGGTACGAGTTGGTCGAGCGGCAAACTTGAAGCTGTGTCGTCGTGCGACCACCAAGGCCCAAAGATGTGGCCCGCAGTATTCCAGGCAAGTGGGAGTTGTGGGAGAATGTTCTTTGAGGATCTGCTGCAATTAGAATTTAAATAAAGAAAACGGTAATTGTAATGATAGAGTAATATATTATGCAAGAAATTACAAAAATACGAGGCAGTTGTTCATTGTGACAGTGGCAAAACAAATGCTACTTAGTTTAATATTGCTAGGAACCTAAACTGGAATACCTGAGCGAACCTTACTTTAGCGAACCTAACCTGAGTGATGTCAAATGGCCAATATTATACTTTAGATAACAGTTTTCTGACTGTTGGAAATCAGTTTTTATATATCAATATCGTTTAATTGGTAATAATAATTATATGCCCATTTCATAGTATGTGTTCTGACGGTAAGTTTAAATAGTGGTTTTGCGGTGCGGTACTGCAAAAAATACTCAATACTCAATACTCAAATCTTTATTGCATTCCATATGTATTACATAGATGGTGTTATCAAAATAATAGACATCAATATGGACCCTGTCGGGCACAACAACATTAGGAGAGAGGAAGAGGGCTAAGTAGCAATTCAATAATATTATTTTAAGTTCTTTTATGTGTAAAAATTATGAATAATTATGCAAATATATTTTAAAATTATTAGGTCTGTGTATTAGGTATAATAAATTATCTTAATATTTTTTATTGAATATTGTATTAGAATAATCTAGATAATTATTATTTATGCAATTATTAGAACTATGTTTCATTATTATTAAATTATATTATTATTCATGTATTTATAATTTTACATTTTCATATTTATATTTGGTTTCCTACATTTAAAGTGAGCGAATAATTTTATTTTGCAATACATTTGTCATCCATAAACTCCTTTACTGAGTAGTAAGCCTTGGATTTTAGAAATTGTTACAATTTATTAATAAATACATTTGTTTTGTTTAGTTCTCGTATGTAATTTGGCAATTTATTATACACTAGCTTTTGCCCGCGGCTTCGCCCGCGTGGATGTCGAACTTCCGTCGCCTATGTTTTCCCTTTAAGGGTTGAATTTTCAAAAATCGTTCTTTATGGAAGACTTACTCTTCACTAAGAACACCCCTCCAAGTTTCATGTCTCTAATACCAGCGGTTGGGGCTGTGCGTTGATATATAAACGTAATAATTTTAGCATAATACTTCCGGATAGACTACTTTCAAAGTTGATCCTTCCGATATGTATGCATAAAGATTTCTGGAACTACTGTCCCGGGAAAGAGCGCCGTACAACTGACCATGTGTAAAACAACTGATACTAAGATCAACCTGCCCAGGCGTATTGATTACCTACAACCGTACCAAGTTTGGTTAAAATCCCTATAATAGTTTTTGAACTATGCGTGCACATACAGACAGAAAGACAAAACATTTACTAATTGCATTTTTGGCATCAGTATCGATCACCAATCATCCTCCAATATTAATTTTGAATAGATATTCAATGTGCATAATTATCTTCATAGTGTGATAGTCCATTGAATTGTATGGCGAGCTATATTGTATCTTAAGATTAAATATTATATTATCTTAGCCGTGTGCAGCGCCCTTTGGTGAACTCCACTGCGGGTGATGTAACCTACGACAAACTTATTATTTGCGGTTGGTACAGTAGTCGGGTCTAGGGATCGAACCGCAAAATTAAGTTTGTTTTTTATTGTATATACTTTTCCGGGATAAAAAGTACCCAGTGTGGTGCCCAGAATATCAAAGAATAAGTACACCAAGTTTCATCGTAATCGAACCAGTAGTTTTTGCGTGATACCTGAACATACAGACAGACAGACAGACAGACAGACAGACAGACAGACAGACAGACAGACAGACAGACAGACAGACAGACAAAAATTTTTTAAATCATATTTTTGGGTTCGGTGTCAGTCTAGTAACACCCCCTGCTATTTATTTTTTTGATATTTTCAATGTACAGAAATTTTACTTCTACAGATTTATTATACAAGGTGTTGTTTTGCATCCTCGTCAAATTTCAGGAGGGTGTCATAAAATACATAAATAATCAATTGAAAGTACGTTAGCGGGCAATAACTAACAAGCGCTGCTTTTTTTTGATGTTGAAATTTAACAGTATTTCAGAATTAAACCCTTAATTCAATACAAATAAAACAGAATCACCCGACTTCGCATACAGCGACAATGCAGCTGTGTGCGTGAGCGTCGACGTCTTACCTACGAAAAGCAAGCGCGTGCGAGTGCGACGAAGCAATGACCGCTATGACCGGTAGCAATAATTTCACCTAATATTATTTCGAAAAACATCTACATTATTGTCATAAATTTTGCTTGATAATTAACTCATTTTTGAGCGTTATTGGAACACGGAAATCTTACTAATGACAGTGATACTAGTGCGCCAAAGAAAAGTTCACTGACCTGTTATCAGATGTTAGTTTTGCTTTTACTTCAACCTAAAGTTTTCGTAGTGATATTGTTTTATTTGTGGATTAAATTGGTTGATTTGTAATTTTCCTTTCTGGCTTAGGACCGGCAATAATACCTACTTTAGTTGGTGTACTACCGATCTACTAAATCTAAAAATGTTTTCTACGTTTGATGTAAAAGGGAAAGACGTGCTAGTTAAGTGTAAGTACCTACCTACCTACCAAATTTGAAATCAACTTATTTACACTAATAAAATTGATCAAGCTAACAACGTATTTACAAAATGTACTAGAATAAATAAATTAAGTAGGTACCTACTTAAGTTACCCGGAGATATTGTTCAAAGTGGCCACCATCACACTCTTCGCACAAACGAGCACAACGAAGCTGGTTTTCCTTCAGCTTACGTAACACTAACACATTCGTTTTTAAAGTGTCGAAAGCACTAATGATCCTTGCACGTAATTCTGTTACACTTGTCACTTCCTCCGAGTAAATTAACTTTTTAACGTCTCCCCACAAATACCTAAGTCTAGAGGCGTCAGGTCCGGAGAACGCGGAGGCCAAGCCACAGGTCCTCCACGAGTTCCGCGACCGATCCAGTGGTCACCAATGTACCGAAAAGCGGCAATCGCAAAGTGCGCCGCGCGCACGCTTCGGCGACATCAAAGACACTGTGTTAGTTCCGGGGTCGCGCGGGGGCGTGGCTAGAAGCTTGCGCGGGAGAGTACCGCACTGTGATTGGGGTAGTATTGATTGCCTACGAATTGATCGTTGCGTATGTGTTGTGTACGTATTGTTTGCGTTTGTTTGTGTGCGAAATCGCGGTGATAGGGCTAGTAACAGACGGACCGCTTTTAAATACGGCTGGTTCACACTTGCGGTTTATCGTTGTTAAGCAAAAAAAATAAAAAAAATACCTACTCATTTTATCGTTGATTTGGGTCGAGAATCATTAGCATAATTACGTCCTTGAATTTGACGAGGATGCAAATCAACACCTTGTATGTATAGATTTTTGTTGACAGGGCCGGTTGAGTGCATTTTAAGTCGGGATTGGGGTATGTTTATTTTGTTTTTATTGTGTCGAAAGGTGTACCTAGTTTGTGTTGTTTCACAAGTGGTGTAAAAATCCGGGTATTTTCGGACAAATTTACATAATTCAAAAATATATAAACAGGGAAGTGTGAGTATTTTGTGATATTGGAAGTATGGTTTGCAGCTATCTGTTTGTTCAATCAAAAGATAATAATAATAAGTTGGATTTCATGACTTTTTTTCAAGGCCCAATGTTTATTAGAGTTATAATTCTATGGCTAAGTGAAAATAAAGGCTGTTTTGATTACCAAAAGTTACCGGATTAGAAATCTGTGGATGGCGTTTTATTTGAGTACAAAATTAAAATTATAGGTACATCTCCTTTTCATAAAGTTATCTATCATTTTTAAAGAATTAAAACTTGTCAGATCTCTGGGTCGATAGATTTTTTGCCACACTGCAAGTTACCAAATTCTGTTTTATTTAACTTTATGAACAAACAGCAGGGGTGTAAGTAAAATCATAAGGGTTTCGTTTTTTAACCGACTTCAAAAAAAGGAGGAGGTTCTCAATTCGACGGTATGTTTTTTTTTTTTTTTTTTTTTTTGTGTGTTTGTTACGCGATTTCTCCCCCATTTGTGGACCGATTCTCAAAATTCTTTTTTTATGTGAAAGAGTATACTCCCGAGGTGGTCCCATTTTAATTTGGTGAAGATCTGGAGCTGATCTTCGGAGATATACAATGGAACTCTTCAAAAATAGACGGCAAATCTGTCGTGATTGCTGGAATCGCTTGGATATTTATTGTTTATACAACATCATGACGTATCATCACGCCTGTATGCTCTGAGGGGTACGCAGATGTGTACAATATACCTAGATTTCGACAGTTAGGTTTGTTAAGTTTAATTTATTACGGATAAGTGGATAACCCTATTACCATGACATGTATTGTTAACAAATAACAATATAAAAATATATTTATGGCAAATATTTGTATGGGAACAACTAAATATGGAAAAATAAAAATCTTTTTTGCAAAAAATAAAACCGACTTAAAAAAAACACTTACCGGTGTAAAATAACTCTAAATTCGGAAGTCGGTGGCCCATCATGAAAAAGACAAAACCACCAAAGCCACAGACTTCGTAATTTAGAGTTATTTTACACCGGTTGGTGTTTTTTTTAAGTCGGTTTTATTTTTTGCAAAAAAGATTTTTATGTTTGGCTAAGAATCCAAAAGCAACGTTACCTGTTATACCTACTTTTGAGGAATCTATACGATTACGACTAAAGAAAAACAAAGAGGCTCGCCCCTTATCACGTAGGACTTAAACAATCTTGTCAAAATATGGGTGTATCTGCTTAACTCTGACGCAATGAGAAAAACTGCTTCGTCAGCCTTCAGTTCAACAAACGGTGATCCATTGAAGTGGTTAGTTCAATGGGCACGTACAATAGATATCAAGTAAAAACATCACCGTTAGAAGCAAAAAAGTGTCCATTGTTTTACTTTCGCGTGACAGTTCACTTCATATCTATTTGATCGAGTATTAAGATTGCATAGCAACGCATTCGCACATGAGATAATTCTTTCATGAGATTTGTTTCAGAACACCTACGGCAAAGATCATACAGATCTATGAGTAAAATTGTGAGTATATTATCATTTCTGCTTGTTTTATTTCTTTTATTATTTTAGCTGAAACACAGGTTTTTTCATCGGCCCTACGTTGCCACCATCCATTGGTTTCCAGTTTAACCAGATGCAGTTAGATACCAGTGTTTTAATACACAGGCGACTGTTTGTCGGACCTTTACATCCTTTTTCTTGGGTAACACGATACCCCTTGGTTAAACTGGTTGTCCGACTTTTAGGTTTTTGACTACTCGTAACGACTTTCAAAGATCTACAAGTAACAGCCGGGACCAATTTATACCAATATTAAAATAAAATATATACCAACACTAAAAATTGCAAAATAAAAACTTTTTTACAAAAAAATGCAACCGACTTCATCGATGGCCAATAAAATGAATGCAACAAAACCACCAAAGCCACAAACATCCGAAACTAGAGTTATTTAACACCTGTTCGGTTGTATTTTTTTGTAAAAAAGTTTTTATTTTGCAATTTTTAGCGTTTGAATGAAAAAGTAAACGTTTTCTATTTTTTTTTTTTAATTATCAGTGGTAGGTTAGGTATACCTGGAACGTTACAATTCTGCCCAAACATGGCAAAGATACATTGTCTTATTATGAAGTTCCAGTGCCTGTTTTTTGGCTTCATCATCAGATCTGATGGAAGAATGGTTCTAATTAAACGCAAATGCTTCACTTGTAGAAAAAAACAACAAAATCGCTGTACGTGTTCCGATAAAATTTGAAGAGTTCCCTCGATTTCGCCAAGATTCCATCATCAGATCCTAACTTGGTGACTATGGGACCATTTGGGAAGTTTATCCTTTCCAAATTAAAAAAAAAATTCAAATCGGTTGGCAAGCGACGAAGTTATGCGCGAATAAACGTAAAAAATCAAACATCCGAATTAATAAACTTCTTTTTAGGCAGTTAAAAAACATATGTCAATACATATTATGTTTTTTTAAACTCACCACACATAATATTTTGCTATTCAGTACCCTTCCCGTAATTATATACTTTGGTTTAACACAACATCAGCCAACAGCAACCACACACAATAATTTGAGCACGTTTTCCGCCCATATGTGTTTGCTTCTGCATTTTAATGGTATTTGCATAGGACGAAACCACTGTATGAAACTAGCTAGCAGCTTGTGCAAGCTTGTAACTTTGATTCTGTACGGAATGGAATTTACTTCAGCATTATAAATAGTATAAAGTTAGGCGACGGTAAATTAAAAAACAAAAAGTTTTTAAGTACACTAAGGAAAATATCTATTTAAACTCCATCCGATTAGGTAGTTAACAAAAGGTAAACAATTTTGACATGTATTTTTAGTTAATAATACAGTTTAAAAATATAATGCAGCAGAAAACAAATTTAGATACAACAAAATCGATTACATGATCAATTAAACAATTTGTTTAAACAGTAGTTGTATTTAATTAATAAGCGTTTATGTAAAAAGTATTTTCAAGATTGTTTGCCTTTAGTTAACTACCTACTCGGATGGAGTATAGATATCGTGAACGAACCTAGACATAAAACTTGAAGACATAAATTTGATATCAAAACCCGACTTGAGCAGGCAAGGTAATTTGAAAGCCCTTTAGAACAGAATATAAACAAATAATAATTTTAAAGGCTGCATAGGAACAGAACGATATCAGATTGATATTTTGTCTTAATAATCGTTTTCACAGGCTTTGTTTTGATTCAATTATTATATTTTGTTAATCTCACCAAAACTAATTCTGCACGCTCTCGGTTGAATCCCAACTTTCTTAAAAGTGCTTTTTTTATTTCATATTTTTTGCCTTTAACTTTATTCCATGTAATAAGTGCCTAACCTGGTGTCTGAGCGTATAATTAGTGCTTATTGTATCTTTTGTTATTCCTATTATTTCTGTTTTTGTCCTAAAATATTGTCTGTAACTTATTCTGTTTCTTCACGTGAGAACCTGCCATTGACTTTGTTTTGCTTGTTTAATTGTTAACCATTTTCCACAGCTGTTTGTTCTCCTCTCTCCATAAATAAATAAATAAATGAATGGCAGATGTTTGATGAAAGATGCTTGACGAAAGACTTCATTTTAAATGAGAATCAGAAAATAAATAAAAGTTATATCGAAAACTGGTCAAGATCACTTTGAATTTAGATACCGTATTTTAATAAAGATAGAGTTTTGAATTTTAAAGTGATTTTGTTTTTTTTAAACCGTCAAATGTGTTTCTTTTTTTCCTTTTTTTTACTCATTCGCTTTCTAAGGCATTGGCAGAATAGTCGACATCGGCTTTGTTTGCCATAATAAAAAATAGAATACAATATTTTAAGCACACAAATGTACAGAAGACCCACTTAATGCAATACGAGTGAAAATGTAAACAAACAAGTTTTTTTTTTAAAACTGGCAGTTACACGACTTTGTACCTAAGGGACTTAATAACATAATAATATGTTATTAGCGCACATCTTTATATTTTTCTAAAATGAAATAAATATTTTTGTGGTCCAGCCGTTTCGGCGATTTTCCCAAACAAAAAGACACAATTTAAGTTTTTTATTAAACACACTCAGTTTAATTTTATTTATTATAAGAGTAGCTGTAGATTCCTAAAACCAGAGTTTTAATCAAAAATTAATTTAACCTTTGCGACCTTAACCTAACTTGCTCTATTAATAAAAACGATAATTAGCTACAACATTGCTGACAATCATAATTATATGTCCGGTAATTTTCTAATAATAAAGTCTTCGTGTCCATCTATCTTTTAAAATTATCTATAGTTTGACTTAATAGTCTAAATTATCTCAATGAAGACATGATAATAATATGATATGGTAATAATTATCTAAATTAGTGTTAATTTTACTTAATTTATTTTAAGACTTTAAGACTATCTCATGGGTACAGTGGTAGCAAGTGTTAATGCTGAACGTGGGGTCCTAAGATTGATTTTTGGGTTGGGCAAAATGTTATTAAGTTTGACCTTAAGAAATTTCTCAGTACCAGCCCGAGCCTAATAAACTCAAAGACATTTACTTGCTATAGATATACTTGTGTCCGAATCCGAATCGACACCAGACTAGACTATAAGTTCTATTTAGTACGCTCCTCTGCCGCTCTAATATTGTTATAATATATTATTCTAGGTGGCATTAGTGAAACATGGTATCACAGTTTTTTTATGAAATTTCTGTAGTGTCTCAAATCTCTTTGGTTAAACTTAACTGGCGAAATATATATATATATATACCTACTTAATAATTGAAAGTTGGTATATCTACCTATCTTCAATAATTAAGTATAAAGGGTTTGCCTCGTCGCTCAGTCAAGTTCAGTACCTATGATTTATCGCGGTTATAAAGCCGTACCTTTAGCCATCAATCGGGCACACACTCGCCGCTCGACGCTCGCCGCGAACGGACGTGCTGCGCTACGCTCCACGACTGTCCGCCGCCCGCCGTACGGCCGCTACTTCGCTCCGTTGCCGCTCGCCGCAACGATCTTCGTAGTCTCTGACTACAACCACGGATCCAAAGCAGCCTTTTTCAAGGCAGCGGTCGATCAACTCACATCGTCTAAACGTTTGACCCCCTCTGGGTAAAACCACAGTTTCGTGGTCCTCGGTGGATACCTTACGGTGCCAACGAAGCCGAGTGGGGTGTTGACCCGACACACCCGCCGATCCCCTTCAGGGTGAGGCAGTCAATTGGAGTCGAGAGCTAGAACCTTGGCCTTGGGGGATCTCCTAGTCAAATCTAGTCTCTGGTTTCGTTCACAGCTACACACCTAGTGTCGGTTGGGTGTTTCAACCCCTTCGCACTAGACTGGTCAGGGCCCCGTTCGCACAATAAGACTGGCGACGGGTTACAAGCTTAGGGCTCACCATTAGGTACTCACCTCCCTGCCTACACCCGGCAGGGAGGGTTACACATCCCCGGGCAAAACCCACCCGGGGAAGTTAGGTTGTTAGGGTTAGGATTGTTAGGTTCCCACCGCAATTTTTCCCGCGTAAACTCCCCATGTAGTCATGTCGGACGCTTTAATAATAGCGTTTTTCAAAGAGGTCCTCTTAAAGGACCCCGATTTCTCGGCCAAATATGGCCAGAAATTCGACGCGTTGCAACGTCAAACCGGTTTATCGGCTACCTGCGCTCAGGTATGCGACCGTGACGTCACTGATTTCAGTGACGTACTCGATAGCCCCTTATCGCCGCCTTTAGCCGACAAAGGCTGCATTTCTCAGAAGGCTTCGATGCCTTCTCTAGAAATTCCCCAGGCATTGTCGGTACCGTCCCTTATGCCCGCGTTCTCGGAAACACCGACTGTTTCCAAAAAGCCCCCGACCGCTAAGCCGGCTATCGCAAAGCCGACAAAAGTTCCCACGGCCGTTACTCCCATCGCCGACCCCGATCCCTCTGAGCGCATGGACACTACCGTGCCTCACTCCCAATCCGTTTCAGAAGCCGAGTCCGCTTCCGAATCCTCCTCTGAAGATGACTTTCAAGTCGTCGGTAAGGGAGGAAAGAGGAAAAAGACGAAAGCCTCTTCCTCTCAGGCCACTAAGGCTAAGAAACCCTCTGCCCAACCCGCGCCTTCCCCCTCCCCCGCGTCTCAGGGTCCCTCTTCTAGCCCTAGTGCTAATCCCTCTTCGTCTGCTTCTATGAAGCAAAAACCACCGCCGCCCATTTTCATCCAAGAAAGGGCCAAGTGGACCACCGTCTCGAATTGGTGTAAAGATCAAAAGATCAATTACACCAACGCGCGTTCATGCCAACAAGGCGTTAAAGTCATTGTCCCTACGTCTAACGACTACAGGGGTCTCTCCCGTCTTCTGCGTGAAAAGGCAATTCCTTTTCACACTTACTCCCTTCCGGAGGAAAAGCCCACCCGTGTGGTTATCAGGCGCATTCCTTTTGAGATGCCCGTCCAAGAAATCTATGATGATTTAGTGGCACAAAACATCCCCGTCATCTCAGTCCACCGTTTGCATAGAGCACGCGGCGGAGCAGAATACGATATGGTCCTTGTCATCTGTCATCCAACAGAAGGCCATCATCCGATCTTTGACATTAAGTCCCTCTGCAATCTCATCGGCATAACCGTAGAGAAACCCTACCGTCCCACTATAGTTGGTCAGTGTCACCGCTGTCAACTGTACGGCCACTCGCAGGCCCACTGCTATGCGAAACCCAGATGCGTCAAGTGTCTGGGTGACCATAGCACGGCTGAGTGTTCACGTCCAAAAGACGTCTCCCTTTGCACAGAGCCGCCTTCGTGCGTCCTATGCGGTCAGTCTGGGCACCCGGCTAACTACCGTGGTTGCCCCAAAGCCCCCAAACCCTCCGCCGCGAGACTCGCTAAGCTCGCTGCCGCCAAACAGCAACGCGAAAGCCCATCCGTGAAAGTCCCCTCTTCACAGATGCCCGCTCGCCTAAGCCCCCAGAGAGCCTCCCCCTGGAATCAGCTCAACCACCAGAAGGCCTTCCCGGCCCTGGTGCCCTCTCAACCCCCCGCTTCCTCCATCCCAGCTCTGATGGAGATTCCTCTCCCTATCGCCCCTAGGGCTCCAACAGTCCCAGTGACTACCCCCTCCCCCGCATCCGCGTCGCCCTCGAGTGGCAACCCTGTCCTAGACAAGGCTTGCCACAACATGAAGGTCCTATTCGGAGCCTATAGGGTCTTTTTCACTCCCGCGGCCGATGCTATGACAGCAGAGGTCGAAATCGCGGCTAAAACCAACCCCGATGCCCTTGTAGACATATTCAAGGCTTATCCCTCCGTATCGGAAGCCATTTTCAACCTTTGCCAGAAGTAATCAATGGATACTGAAAGGCTTAGTACTCACAAACCCCGATCCCTTAAGTTAGGTTATTTCAACGGCAATGGCATTAACGGCCAACGTGATGAGATCGCTAAATTCCTACGCGACCATCGGCTAGACATCCTCCTCATACAGGAAACCTTCCTCAAACCCTACAACCGCGATCCCGAAATTGCAAATTACCGGTTAATTCGCAACGATAGGTCCCGTTGTCACAAAGGCGGCACTCTTATCTACTATAGGAAGCAACTTTATTGCACCCCTATGGACCCTCCCACCCTCACATCTCACTTGGAGTGCTCGGTATGCAGACTCGGTATGACGGGCCATCAGCCCATTACCATCATTTCCGGTTATTTCCCGCCGTCCGGTGGCGGAGAGAACCTACCTCTATATCCCATGATCTCACAACCCTCTTCGGCTTGAGTGACTCCGTTATATTAGCGGGCGACCTCAATGCCAAACATCCCGCTTGGAATAGCAACACGACCTCTACCCGGGGTAGAATAGTGTTTAACTTAGGTTCCACCCTCAATTATGACGTCATCGCTCCGATGTCTCCCACTCATTTCCCTCACTGTCCCGATCAACGTGAGGATATTCTCGACATAGCTCTCCTTAAGAATGTAAACCTCCGTTTACAGTCAATCGAGACTATACACGAGCTCAACTCTGACCACCGCCCGGTCATTTTGTATCTAGTCCCTCGCTCGGGTCCCTTTGACCCCAGCCTGCCTCCCCCGACTAAAATAGTGACCGACTGGAGGAAAGTAAGCGAAAGTCTGAAATCCACCACGTCGCCTCTCTTAGACTCTATCCCCGACCAAATAGCCTCAGTCGCTGACACGACGGGCGCGATCGACTCGTTCACAGAGCACGTACAATCAGTCTTGAACGATTGTTCACGGGCAGGCGACTGCCGGACGATGTACAGGCTCTGGTGACCGAGAAGAACGCGGCTATCCGTGCCTACAGTGCTTTTCCTTGTGCTGCAAACAAACGCCATATGCGCCGCTTGCAGAAAACTGCAAAGAGACGCATATTGGAATTTCGTTCTGCAACCTGGGACAAGACGCTGAGCGAACTCGAGCCCACCCACTTAGCTTTCTGGCAGCTTCAGCGGAAACTACGTTCCACTGAAGAAGCCACGATGCCCCCCCTAGTACGCCCCGATAAGAGCGTCGCCTTTGACAACACCGATAAAGCCGACTGCCTTGCGGCCAGCTTAGAGTCCCAATGCACCCCTAGCACTCAACCAGTAGACCAAAGTCACCTCTCTGAGGTCGACGCCGAAGTCGAACGTAGAGCAGCCCTGCCCCCCGTAGAAGACCCCGACGATCCTCTGCCTCCCGTCACTCCCGACGAAGTGCACGATCTCATCAAAGGTCTTAAACCTCGCAAAGCCCCCGGTTCTGACGGTATCACCAATAAGGTGTTTAAACTCCTCCCAGCCCCCCTCATCATGTTGATGACTGCCATCTTCAATGGCGCTCTATCCAACAACATGTTCCCACAAACGTGGAAAAATGCCACCGTGATAGGTATCCCTAAACCAGGCAAACCCAAGTCCGCACCCTCCAGCTACCGCCCCATCAGTCTCCTCAACGTATTCGGCAAAATCTATGAGCGACTTATTTATAAGCGACTCAAAGATTATGTCGAAGCAAAGAGTCTCATCCCTCTCGAGCAATTTGGTTTTCGAACCCAGCACTCGTGCGTCCAACAAGTGCACCGCATAGTGGAGCACATAAGCCTCGGCTTCATGCGCTCCAGGATGACGGGAGTACTATTCTTCGATATAGCGAAAGCATTCGACAAGGTCTGGCACAACGGCTTAGTATACAAGCTGTACAAACTCGGTGTGCCGGATCGTCTCGTACTCATATTACGGGACTTTTTGTCGAATCGCTCCTTCCGCTACCGGATCGAAGGGGCGTTTTCTTCCCCCCATCCGATTTGCGCGGGTGTCCCTCAAGGCTCCGTGCTCTCCCCTCTCCTCTTCTCACTGTTCACCAGTGACATTCCCATCAGTAATAGGTCCCAGTTAGCTCTCTTCGCCGACGATACGGCAATCTACTTCACTGGCACCAATCCAGTCACGATAGCTCGCACTCTCCAATCTTCCGCAAACGCCCTAGGCGATTGGTTCCGGAAATGGAGAATAGAGGTCAACCCCGAAAAAAGCCAAGCGGTCCTCTTCACGAGACCGCGTCGCACTGTCCCAACCCCCGATCCAATTACTATGTACGACACCCCCATCCCTTGGGACTCGGAGGCAAAGTACTTAGGAGTTACTCTCGACCATCACCTTACCTTCGCGAAGCACATAAAGATGGCTCGTTCGCGAGCCGCTTTCGCTTCCAGTAGGCTTCATTTCCTCACGACCCCGAGAAGCAAATTGTCACTCAAGTGCAAATTGCGTCTCTACACCGCGGTCATTCGCCCCATCATGACCTATGCTTGCGCAGTTTTCGCACATGCGCACCCCAGGCATATCCATAGGATGCAAACCCTCCAAAACCGTTTCCTCCGTAGGATAACGGGAGCCCCCTTCTATGTCCGAAATGAGATTCTCCACGTAGATCTCAAAATCCCCACAATTCAGCAGTTCATGAAACGCCTCACCAAGCGTTTCATGGACGTAGCTGAAAAACACCCCAACCCCCTCGTGGTGTCGGCCGCCCGATACACTCCGTCCCGCATCTCTAAGATACGGCGACCGAGACACACCCTCACCGTCCCTGACGACGCTATCACCCTCCTCCAGGAGAGCGATAAGTCTACCAGCACAGTTCGCAAGAACGCAGCCCGATTCCGGCCTCGCCGTCGAGGCCCGTCGCGACGCCCCCGTTAATTACCCGTCCTCCCGTCCCTTGCTTGTGTGCCAGCCCGCGAGCTGAGCAGTAGTTATAATAAACTCGCTGCCCCCAAATAATTACCACACAGATCCAGCCGTCCCTTGCTGTCCTCTCCCAGCGACGCCCTAAGCCGAGGCTCGTACCCCGCAGGGGGTGCCCTTAGTTTTTAAGTTTTTTATACTCTGGCTGGAGGTCTTAACTTTTAAGATATCTCTACAGAGACGCCCGGTTAAGCTATACACGTCCTCTTCAAGGACACGATATGCGATACGCCCCTCAAATAAATAAAATCAATCGGGCACATATCCAGATTTCAAGCAACTTTCGGACAGACGCGTTGGTAGGGAGTTTGTTTCACCAATTCTTCTTCTCAGCAAAAATGTGGCAAAAAGCTGGCTTTTAGAGTATCCGTTTTTTGGAGTATCTTTTGATATTTTAGCGCTCAAAAAGTACCGTTTCATAGACTTATTTGAATAAATGAATATGTTTATTAATATAGTACTCGCAAACGGCGTGTGTATATGGCATCATGTATGAATGTTAACAAAGTCAAAGTCAAAGTCAAACTATTTATTTTAATTACAGTGATAAAAGGCACTTTTGAACGTCATGCTTAAAAGTAAAAAAAATAAGAATAGATTTCTAGTTGTAGCAAAAGAGGCAAAAGAAGTAAGTATGTAAGAATCGTAGCATATTGGGGTCTGTAGTTTCTGCCTACCCTCATGGGGAAAAGGCTTGAGTTTATGTATGTACGTATGTATGTTTCTTTTATGTAGTCAGAATCGTATTAGCAGTAAAACAACAACAATTTCGTTCGTCGTGAAGATTACTCCAAGGTCAAACATTGAAGATGTGTTATCAGATCACCCTGGGTAAGCTCTTGACACTATCGGAGTAACTAACCGATTGTGGTTCGACGTTATCGATATATATACGCGGAGAAGTTTAGTTTTGATTTATTCAAATTACGTTTTGTTAGTGTAACACGCCGTCGTTGGATAACAACATGAGTGAGCAAGATGTGGAAATTATGAAGCCAAGTTTGTAGTTTTATTTATTTTTTTTATTTAATATTTTAAGCATACAAATGTAGAGAGGGTGGACTTAACGCCTTAAGCATTTTCTACCAGTCAAGAGGCAATTCCATAAGAAATAGAAAAAGAAAAAAAGAAGTTTAGTGAGTGTGTGTTTAGTAGTTTTATAATAAGAATAATATTTTTTATTTCAAGCTTGTACTCATATATTATTAAATCTAAATTCCAATAACATATCGAAATATTAATAGCAAAAAAAATGAATAAATTAACTTATATGTAAAGACAATCAGTTCAATAATTTTATTTATTCTTTGCTCAGTAACTGTTAGTATATAATATTATATTTTATTCAATAAATTTTTTTTTTTTTTTTTTTAAATATTATAAACTAGTACTTGACTGCAATCCCACCTGATGGTAAGCAGTGATGCAATCGTTGATGGTGAGGCGCACTAGTTTATTAGGAGCCTATTCACTCTTGCCTTGAAGACACCCAAATTATAATCGGACGGGAAGACCGCAGCAGGCAAATTGTTCCAGTCCCTTGATGTACGTGGTATAAACGACGAGGCGAACCGCTTGGTCCGGGTCGTAGAGGTTTCAACAACATAAGGGTGGATACACAAAAATAATCTCAATTACCAGTATTGGTCTTACATCGTAAAGGTGAAATATTGCTTTTACATTTCAGTAGTTTTTGAGTTAAATCCCTGTAAATAGTTGCAGGGATTTAATTCTAAAACTACTGGAACCGATTTAATGATTAGAAAATACTTGATAGAAAGATATATTATCACCGGTAGTATTTCAATTGCAAAACTACAGGAAAATTCAATGTTTTTCAATTCTTGAAGTTTAATATTGCTTTACCCGACCCATATTTCGAACACCAAACTCCACGCTTAAAGTAAGTATTTGTAACTACTAGAACCCATTTTTAACCTATAATACTTTCAACTTATAGAGGGGATGTGTGCAGTCCGCCACATTCAAACGATAATGATGTTCTTCGCACTGGTGATAGCATACGGCATGAGAGTCAACATGAGCATGGCTATAGTCGTGATGACGGATAAGTCGCTGGAAAATGTAAGTATTTAACAAAAGTACAAAAATACAGGCTGTTAGTGTAAATACCGTTATCCCTGGCACCAGTAGTTTGGTTTCACTTATAAATAAATAAATAAATATTCCACAACTTTTTCACACAACGCCATTTAGTCCCAAGTTAAGCTTGAGAGCTTGTGTTATGGGTACTAAACAGCTGATAAACATACTTATATACTTCTAAATACATACATATTAAAGATAAATTACACCCAGACACAGAACAAATGATCGTGCTCATCACACACACATTTGTCCTGGGTGGAAATCGAACCCACGACCTCCGGCATAGCAGTCAGGGTCACTAACTACTAGACCAACAGGCCAGCCACTTACTGCCAGGTACTTATAGAACGTAAATTCATTTTTTTTTTAATTTTTTCTTTGTAAGTAGTCTCTATTGTGAAGGTAGTTAAAACAGACGGTCAGTGTAGCAGATCAGCGCCCTTTACGCATAGTATCCATGAATTCACGGACGGTGTCGGACAGAAACTTTCTTACATTCTTGAAAGAAAATTAACTTTTATTTATTTATTAAATTCAGATAAACAATTTTATAGATAATTCAACTACCTATGGTTTTAGTGACAATGGTGTTTATCCTTACAGCTTGTATAACAATAATAATGAGTAAATAATATTTCACAACGCGATCTAGTCCCAAGCTATGCAGAAATTGTGTTGTTTGTACTAAACAGCTGATAAACATACTTATATCTCTAATAAGTAAGTATTTTAACGTGTAAAGTGATTGTCATATTTATCAAAAGGATATTTTATTATTACAATCTTGGCTAAAATTTTTAGAAAGGAATTTTGAAAGAGTATCCAAAGTCATGCACTAAACTCATGCAATCAGGTTGTGTGAACTCAGGCTTTGAATATTCTTTTCACCCTCAATACACAGGGAATGAAATCTGAGCCAACTCCATAAATTTTATTTATATAATTTTAGTCCTTCGACTGGAACATGCAAACTCAAAGCGTAATCCTGTCATCATTCTTCTGGGGATATGTCATTCTCCAAATCCCGGCCGGAGAGCTGGCTGCCAAATATGGCGGCATGATCCTTGTAACATCAGCAATCACTATAAATTCTTTGGTGTCGCTCGCGATTCCATCTGCTGCTTTCTACGTAAGTATCTGAAGTGTAATCTTGTCTCCATATTAAAAAAGTAAAAACATAGGTAAAGTATATAAGTATATATATATAAAGTATTAGCACTTAGCTCGCGTCTTGGTTTACGTGCGTTTTATACTTTAACATCCCCTCCACCCCCTGTTAGTTTTGAAAATAAAATATATCGACTTACAAAAAATGTGGCTTTTTATTGGCAAGATACCCCTTACAACGTCATAAACTTTACCTCTTTTTAATTCATATTAATATATTAGAAGTATAGATATTTGACAAAATTTAATTTTAAGTATAGAGAAAGTCGGTTAAAAACTGCTTTAATTTATAGAAAACTGCTTAGATTAAGTGCATTCAAGTTGAGGAGAGGGAGCTTGTAACATCATTATCTAGTATAAACTGTACTGGCTAGTGACGTCATGCGACATTTTGATTCGATGTATCGCCGTTATTTAATGATTACGTGAAAAAGAAAAAGTATGTGTCGAATAATTTCTTGTGGTCTAGACGAGGGACTTAAAAATTAAAATTTTGTCAAATATCCCATTATTCTTTGTTTAACCTTAAGAGGTGTGAGGAAGTGAGTAAAGTTCCTCATAGATCTTTGAAAAGGGAGGATCCTCTGACCAGACGGGTGTTGTATCTGGTGGACTAGGATCTTGTATAAGTTCAATCGCGCGTATAACTGTAACATCGCGTAGTAGGATGTCAGTCTTCAGTTCGGAGATGGTGAGATAGATGTGGCTACAAAACTGTAACTGTAAGATAATTTCGATAATCTTGTTAATTATATACCAACGTTAACAATTAATCCTCTCGAAAAATATTTTAGGAAAATGCTTGACAAGCGTTATATCATCAATGAATTGACTCAAAATGTAGACTCAAAATATAACTGGTATTGAAATCATTCCAGGGTGGATGGCAACTAGTGTGTGCCTGTCGTGTTCTCCAAGGATTATCACAAGGATTTGTACTGCCTTCAGTATACAGCCTCATTGGCAAGTGGTCACCTGTTGAAGAGAAGAGCCGAACGGGTGCTATGGTAAATTCAGGTCAGTATACTTTTTTTAATAGTCTAAAGGTACCGAAGGAGAGAAGCAATCCTTTCTTTCTCGATTATTGAAATATATTTATTACCCCACAACATTGTCATTTTACATTTTTTACTTAAATGGACTTTATCATAGCCAAGCCTTTCTTCCAGCCTAATCAGATGCAGTTAAATACCAGTAGATATTTTTACATATAAATACTTATTTAACTTTTACACCCCAGTGACTGGGTACCACAACAACCCTCTGGGGTTGTTAGGCTTCCAAGAATTTCACTACTAGTAACGCCTGTAAAAGTTTACCATGTGTTTCTAGGCACGAGATGGGTTTTGCTATATTTATAATGAATTAAACTTAAATCTTTAAATTCAAACAGGAGCCCAACTCGGCACCGCCATCCAGTTGGTCATATCAGGATTCATAGCAGACGCGTGGGGGTGGGAAAAGATCTTCTACGTAAATGGCGCAGTGGGGGCAATATGGGTGGGGATCTACTGTATCGTGGGGTCTGCTTCCCCGCAGAAGTCGAAGTTTATTAGTGCGGAGGAACGGTTGTATATACAGACCTCTTTGGGACAGGTTGGGGAACCCAAGGTATGTTACTACTTACTCTTTAATCTTTCCTATCAATCATTCATAAAGGTCAACGTTCGCGGAGTATCACCCACAAGGTGAACGGACGAGATGTTTTAAGGGAACACTTCGTTGAGGATTTTATTACAGTATAGCAGTGTGATTCTGTTAAAATCACCGCGTGAAAATAGAGGGGTAGTGAAGGCGAATTGAGTGTTATTCTATAATGCTAGACATTGACAGTTCACTTCACTCAAGTTTTCACGGAATGACTTTTTATGATAATCGACCGGCTGTATGATAACTTTAGTCTTAATGTTATGTCAGTCAGACGGAGTACACACACAGCGCCGAAAGAGATAGAGGAGTCTCGCAAGGCCCACGACAATTCCGCTAGGAATTTTAACCGCCTACTGGTTTAAATAAAAAATTAAATAAATATTCCACAACTTTCCACACAACGCCATTTAGTCCCAAGTTAAGCTAAGAGCTTGTGTTATGGGTACAAACAGCTGATAAACATACTTATATATTTCTAAACACATAAAAATTAAAGATAAACTGGAAGGTAGACTGAAGGTAGACTGGTAGAAAATGCCTAAGGTATTAAGTCCGCCTTTGTACAGTTTTTTTTACTTGTGCATAAAGTTTTAATAAACAAAT
Source organism: Euplexia lucipara (assembly GCA_921972225.1). Lineage (NCBI taxonomy): Eukaryota > Metazoa > Arthropoda > Insecta > Lepidoptera > Noctuidae > Euplexia > Euplexia lucipara. The sequence continues at coordinate 817,964 of OV179158.1, forward strand.
ACAACTTACACCCAGACACAGAATATAATAAAAAAATATAAGATAACAACAATAAACATCAAAAATATTTCACAAGTTTTACACAACGCCATCTCGTCCCAAGCTAAGTAGAGCTCGCTTATATACACACATCAAAAGTGTCTAGGGATCAACATATATTTTTAACCGACTTTCAAAAAAGGAGGAGGTTCTATGTTCGTGTGTATGTTTTTTTTTTTTTTTTTTTTTTATGTATGTTACCTGATTTCTCAGCCATTTGTGAACCGATTCTCAAAATTCTTTTTATGTTTGAAAGAGTAGACTCCTGAGGTGGTCCCATTTTAATTTGGTGAAGATCTGGTGCTGATCTTCGGAGATATACAACGGAACTCTTCAAAAATAGACGGCAAATCTATCGTGATTGCTGGAATCGCTTGGATGTTTATTGTTTATACAACATCATGACGTATCATCAAGCCTGTATGCTCAGAGGGGTAGGCAGATGTGTTCAATATACCTAGATTTCGACAGTTAGGTATGTTAAGTTTCATTTATTAGGGTTAGGTGGATAACCCTATTATAATGACATGTATAGTTAACAATTAACAATATAATATGAATTCATGGCAAATGTTTGTATGGGAACAACTAAAAATGGAAAAATAAAAAACTTTTTTACAAAAAATAAAACCGACTTCAAAAATAACACTAAACGGTGTAAAATAACTCTAAATTCGGAAGTCGGTGGCCCATCAAGAATAAGACAAAAGTACCAAAGCCACAGACTTCCTAATTTAGAGTTATTTTACACCGTTTAGTGTTATTTTTGAAGTCGGTTTTATTTTTTGTAAAAAAGTTTTTGCAATAACTTTTCTCCTGATTGATATTAATTAAAATTTTCTTTAAGGATTCATCAAATAAAGTGTTTTCGTTTGTCACAGTAACGATAAACCAAGTCACCTTTGCATTAATAAAGAAATTTTCCATTTTCCTAATAAAGGGATTTTTGACATTTGAACCACTAACATTAAAGTTCGAAAAAAAGACTGAAATAACAGTTTTCTTTAAAATTTTATTGAGTAACTTAAACAATTAATAATCCGTGTTTCTACCGCGAACACTAACAACACAAGAACATCGGTTTGGCATACTCAAAATGAGTTCATCCAAATCACGCTGTGGAATGGCCGCCCATGTTCGTTGCAACAACAAAAAAAGGTCTTCTTGCGACTGAATACCCTCCATATTCGGCAGAGCTCTTCTCTGTAGCATATCCCATGCATGCTCAATCGGGTTCAAGTCTGGCGACTGAGCAGGCCAGGGCAGGACATTGATGTTAGCTGCGGCGAGAGTCTGTCTTACAACTCTTGCGGTATGCGGTCGTGCATTATCATGCATTAACTGAAATAAGGGACCGATTTGCACTTGTAGAGGAACGATGACGTCTGATACAATGTTGTTGCTGTTGGCGTCCAGGGGTTCTCCAGTGTCGTGGAGAACCCCTGGACGCCAACAGCGATTAAAATCCTGCCAGGAAGTCCATCCTTATAGTGGTGGAACCATCATGGTATGGGCGGGTATTTGGATCGGCGGAAGAACTGAGTTGATTTGGATCAGAGGCAACCTCAACGCTCAAATTTATGCTGAGACGATTGTATCAGACATCATCGTTCCTCTACAAGTGCAAATCGGTCCCTTATTTCAGTTAACTCCTCGAATGTCTTATGTTACACAGTTCGACATAAGAAAAAACGCTCCAAGTGTCTTAAGTCGGACAGTTACACTTAAGGGCTTGGTCAGGATCTTCCTTTTTCTGAAGGCCTACCTAAAGTTATTATCTTACTCGTAAAAGCGTCGACATTGTTGTAATGTGCGTGTACGGAGGTCGACACCCGAAAGGTTAATGCATGATAATGCACGACCGCACACCGCAAGAGTTGTAAGACAGACTCTCGCCGCAGCTAACATCAATGTCCTGCCCTGGCCTGCTCAGTCGCCAGACTTGAACCCGATTGAGCATGCATGGGATATGCTACAGAGAAGAGCTCTGCCGAATATGGAGGGTATCCAGTCGCAAGAAGACCTTTTTTTGTTGTTGCAACGAACATGGGCGGCCATTCCACAGCGTGATTTGGATGAACTCATTTTGAGTATGCCAAACCGATGTTCTTGTGTTGTTAGTGTTCGCGGTAGAAACAGGGATTATTAATTGTTTAAGTTACCCAATAAAATTTTAAAGAAAACTGTTATTTCGGTCTTTTTTTCGAACTTTAATGTTAGTGGTTCAAATGTCAAAAATCCCTTTATTAGGAAAATGGAAAATTTCTTTATTAATGCAAAGGTGACTTGGTTTATCGTTACTGTGACAAACGAAAACACTTTATTTGATGAATCCTTAAAGAAAATTTTAATTAATATCAATCAGGAGAAAAGTTATTGCAAAAATATATGTTGATCCCTAGACACTTTTGATGTGTGTATTTCTAAATACATGCATATTAAAGATAAATTACACCCAGACACAGAATAAATGATCATGCTCATCACACAAACAATTGTCCTGGGTGGGAATCGAACCCACGACCTCCGGCATAGCAGACAGGGTCACTAACTACTAGACCACAGGCCAGTCAAGTCTATGAGATACAGCCTGCTAATGGGCAGTAGACGGCTTAGTAATAGGGTTTAGTTGGCATAGTTTAGGCAAGGAACCCTTTATAAACTTATTTCAATATATTTGTAGCGGTCACAGCTACACCGGAATTCGTATGAATTCGTAATATTAATTTAAACTTTTTATAATTGTAAACACTCCACAATACAAAACTTTTCCTTATTGTCCCGTTACACCGAACTGTCAAATTTGAACAAACGTCAAACCAAAGACCAAAAAACTTCAAACACAAAACACGATCATTGTCTGTGGGTGAAAACTAACATATTTTATTAGAAGTATATTTACATATTTATTTAGTTGCTATATTTACATCACACATAATATTTATTTACAAATTTAACAATACGCATAATTATTTACACTATACAAAATATAGGCTTAAAATTGTAATGTTCTGGTCGCTGCCTTTCCGAACGCAACTTCGGGCGCGTTCGGCAAAGCTCGGCTTTCATCGGAGCATATGACTTGCCTAATAGCGATAAAGCATCGTCATGTAGATCAGTACTCGTTTTGACCTCCCGAACAGTACACGCTTGAACTTTCAACCAAATCTAGACTTGCTCGTAGACCTAAGTTCTGCTAGTTGACTCGATATCGTCTCCTTAGCTTTTTGTCTGTGTCCAGTAATTTCCCCGCTGTCGTCTTAACTTAATTGTAGCCTTAAGCGACTCAGAAGTGTTGAGAAATTAATTATACAAGGATAACGTTCAAACCACCGTTTCATTTCGCCATTTTGCTCTATACACTTCATTGGTGACCCCGTCAAAGAGCACAGTAGCCACGCGGAGCAAAGATGCCTACCGGAGCAGAGCAGGGAGCGCAGGCGGACGCAGCAATGGTCAAGCAGGACGTGTGCAGAGTCAGCGTGAAGTTGCCGCCATTCTGGCCTGAGGAGCCGACACTTTGGTTTGCACAAGTAGAAGGTCAGTTTACAATAGCCGGCATTACCGCCGACACCACAAAATTCTACACGGTCGTGGGTCAGCTAGACCATCGCTACATGGTAGAAGCTCGGGACATAATAGAGAACCCACCAGCACAGGACAAGTACGCCAAGCTGAAGGCTGAGCTCATACGTCGACTATCCGACTCGCGTGAAAAAAGGGTTCAGCAAATCCTCACTCAAGAGGAGCTCGGCGACCGGAAGCCATCACAGTTCTTGCGGCACCTGCAGACTTTGGCCGGACCACATGTTCCAGACACATTCCTAGCCACGTTGTGGGCGAGCAGGTTGCCGACGAACATACAGACGGTAATAGCTTCCCAGCCTAACCTTCCGCTTCAGTCTGTCGCAGATTTGGCCGACCGCGTGCACGAGATCGCGCCAACGCGGCCAGCGCTCACGACACCTCCCGCCGTGGCGAGCACGAGCACCAGCAGTGACATCGCGGAGCTGAAACAGTGCATGGCGGAGTTATGTCTACAGGTGGCGGCTCTACAAAAGCAAGGTCAGGTACACCATCGATCGCGCTCCACAGATAGGTACCGGCGTGGTGACAGAGAACCGACCCCAAGCCGACGCCGCAGTCGCTCGCGCTCCAGCAGCGCGTGGAACGACGCTCACTGCTGGTACCACAACAGTTTCGGTGACAGGGCCACGCGGTGCAGGTCGCCATGTACGTACGCGGGAAACGCCGTCGGCAGCCGGAAATAGCGGCAAATGGCTGCCCTCACAAACCACGCCGCCTATTCGTAACAGATCGGGACTCTAAAACCACGTTTTTAGTAGACACAGGGTCCGATCTGTGCGTATACCCACGTGCAGCCCTACGACAGCAGCGCAGCAGGACGGCGTACCAGTTATACGCGGCAAACGGAACTGCCATCGACACGTACGGTTGGGTGGAGCTCCACTTGAATTTAGGGCTTCGCCGCGTGTACACGTGGAAGTTCGTGGTTGCAGACGTCACCAAGGCAATCATAGGCGCCGACTTCTTGGCGCATTATAACATCTTGGTAGACCTCAAAAGTCACCGGCTAATCGATGGGCTGACCCAACTGTCTTCGCCGGCGTCGCCAGCGGCCGAATCAGCAGCAATGATCGCCTCAGTGAAGTCCGTAGGAGGCAACACGGAGTACCACGAGATACTTCGCCAGTACCCGGAAGTCACGCGGCCTGCTGGAACACAGAAACAGGTCAGTCACGGTACCGAACATCACATCCGCACTACACCAGGTCCGCCTATCACTGGACGACCTCGCCGTCTGGCACCAGACAAACTGAAGGCAGCACAGAGGGAGTTCGAGGCTATGCTGGCTAACGGCACAGCACGGCCGTCAGAGAGTCCGTGGTCGTCCCCACTTCACCTCGCTCCTAAGAAGGACAACAGCTGGCGGCCATGCGGTGACTACAGGGCACTCAATGCCCGTACTGTTCCGGACAGATACCCCATCCCGCATATACAGGACTTCTCACATCAGCTGGCTGGCAGCCGAATATATAGCAAAATCGATCTCATTAAAGCATACAATCAGATACCAGTCCAGCCAGCCGACGTTCACAAGACAGCGATCACAACACCTTTCGGACTGTACGAATTTCCATTCATGACCTTTGGCCTCAGGAATGCCGCTCAAACGTTCCAACGGTTCATGGACGAGGTGCTGCGCGGGCTGCCGTTCTGCTACTGTTATTTAGACGATATTCTCTTGTTCTCAGAGACAGCAGCCCAGCACACCGAGCACCTGCATCAGCTTCTGAAGCGGTTATCCCAGTATGGAATTATTATTAACTCGGCAAAGTGTGAGTTTGGCCGTACCACCATAACTTTCCTAGGACACGAAGTATCCGAAGAAGGTGTTCGCCCGCTGCAGGAGAAGGTGCAGGCAATCCAGGACTTCCCAGCTCCCAAGACTGTCAAGGAGATGCGTCGCTTCCTGGGTATGTTCAATTTTTACCGCCGCTTTGTCCCAGATGCCGCTCGCTTACAAGCGCCACTCAACGTAGTTCTGGCAGGACCTAAAACAAAGAGAACACAAACAATTAATCTATCGCAAGAAATGCTAGACGCTTTTAACGCTTGTAAAAGTGGCTTATCTAGGGCAGCTCTGCTTGCTCACCCAGAGCCCAACGCCGAACTCGCGATATTTACAGACGCTTCAGACACTTCTATGGGTGCAGTATTACAGCAGAAGGCAGGTGTCACATGGAACCCACTAGCATTTTTCTCTAGGCGACTGTCAGCTTCACAGAAAAAGTATAGCCCTTATGACAGGGAGCTCTTAGCCATCTACGACGCAGTCAGATACTTCCGCCACATGGTTGAAGGTAGGCACTTCACCATTTACACGGATCACAAACCCCTGTCATATGTGTACGCACACAACCGTGACAACTGTTCACCGAGGCAATACCGGTACCTGGACTACATTGCTCAATTCACCACGGATATCAGGTTTGTCGCAGGCAGGGACAACATTGTGGCAGACGCGCTGTCGCGTGTGGAGTCGGTGGCAGTACCGGCGTGTAATTACACAGCTCTTGCACAGTCCCAAGAAACAGACCACGAGCTGCAGGGGCTCTTAAATAACAACAGCACGTCACTCAAGCTGTGTAAAGTGCATTTCACGGACTCAGGCACTGAACTATATTGTGATGTCTCCACTGGTAACACCCGCCCTTATGTTACAGAACCCTTCAGGAGGCAGGTGTTCCAAAAACTACACCAGCTGAGCCATCCCGGCAGACAGGCCACAGTCAAACTGATTTCTGAGCGTTTCGTTTGGCCTGGCCTAAAGAAGGACTGCAGGGCCTGGACCAGAGAGTGCGTAGAGTGCCAGAAGAACAAAATCTCGCGGCACACAACCAGTCCCACCTCCGCTTTCCCTGTCCCTTCCCAACGCTTCTCCCATGTCCACATGGACATAGTAGGGCCACTGACCGTGTCATCAAATTACAGGTACATACTAACTGTGGTCGACCGCTTCACCCGCTGGCCTGAGGCGTACCCCATCGCGGACATCACAGCGGAGACATGCGCCCGCACTTTCATCACCGGCTGGGTGTCCCGCTTTGGCTGCCCCCAGCGCATCACTACCGACAGGGGCAGGCAGTTTGAGAGCAAGCTGTTCCACACCATCACGGAGACCCTCGGTAGCCAGCACCGCCCAACCACAGCATACCACCCAGCCTGTAATGGCATGGTGGAACGCCTACACCGCCAGCTGAAGGCAGCCATCCGCTGCCACACAGACACCAACTGGACCGAAGCACTACCCCTGGTGCTGCTCGGCATCCGCAGCGCCTGGAAGGAAGACGTCAAAGCATCAGCGGCAGAGCTCGTTTACGGCGAGCCCCTAAGACTCCCAGGCGAGTTCATCGCCCCCACACTCACCAGCACAGTCGACTACACCGACTTCGCGTCAAGACTCCGGCATCACATGGCGAAGCTGTCTCCAGAACCGGCGAGTCGACACGGCAACAAGCCGTTCTACGTGCCCGACAGCTTGTCAACTTCGTCTCATGTATTCTTGCGACATGACGCCGTTCGCCGACCGCTAGACCCGCCGTACACCGGCCCCTACAGAGTCCTGCAAAGAGGCGACAAAACGTACCGTATTGAGGTAAACGGAAAGGAAACCACAGTAACCATAGATCGGTTGAAACCCGCTTACCTCAATAACGCAGACTACAGTCCCTCCGGTGTAACCAGCGCACCAACGGTCGCAAACACAGCACCAACGCCACCGCAGCCCACCGTCGAGAAGAAAACACGCTCCGGCCGCACCGTTCGCTTCCCGGACTACTATCACCCGTAGCTAAGTAGCCACGGTCTCAGGGGGGGAGTAGTGTAGCGGTCACAGCTACACCGGAATTCGTATGAATTCGTAATATTAATTTAAACTTTTTATAATTGTAAACACTCCACAATACAAAACTTTTCCTTATTGTCCCGTTACACCGAACTGTCAAATTTGAACAAACGTCAAACCAAAGACCAAAAAACTTCAAACACAAAACACGATCATTGTCTGTGGGTGAAAACTAACATATTTTATTAGAAGTATATTTACATATTTATTTAGTTGCTATATTTACATCACACATAATATTTATTTACAAATTTAACAATACGCATAATTATTTACACTATACAAAATATAGGCTTAAAATTGTAATGTTCTGGTCGCTGCCTTTCCGAACGCAACTTCGGGCGCGTTCGGCAAAGCTCGGCTTTCATCGGAGCATATGACTTGCCTAATAGCGATAAAGCATCGTCATGTAGATCAGTACTCGTTTTGACCTCCCGAACAGTACACGCTTGAACTTTCAACCAAATCTAGACTTGCTCGTAGACCTAAGTTCTGCTAGTTGACTCGATATCGTCTCCTTAGCTTTTTGTCTGTGTCCAGTAATTTCCCCGCTGTCGTCTTAACTTAATTGTAGCCTTAAGCGACTCAGAAGTGTTGAGAAATTAATTATACAAGGATAACGTTCAAACCACCGTTTCATTTCGCCATTTTGCTCTATACACTTCATATTTATTTTTTTTATTTTTTCAGAAACACAGAACTCCATGGAGGGCAATATGGACGTCTGTACCGTTCCTATCGCTGATCGTGGTTCACTGCAGTCAGAACTGGGGATACTGGACCCTCATGACGGAGATGCCATCCTACATGAAGCAAATACTGGCGGTCGATATAAAAGCAGTAAGTTGACAAATAATAATTGTTTGGAGCTTTTGAGAATAATATTGAACTGAAGTCCCAATAAGAATTAATTTGATTCTTAATATTCTTTTGATTGTTTCAAACTCAAATCTAAGACATGAAGGATCATAGTCAACAATACGTAACATAGCACCTGTACTCCCAATAGGTTAGGCAGAGGTATGCCTACAGTGCTACCACATTCGGCCTGTTATGTTAAAGTCCTAGGTAAAAGGGGTCAAGTCTATTGTCACCAAAGAAGCACAAACCCTTACACCAGGCAGTAACTGAAAAATTACTGATGATAATATGACTTCACTTGAACAAGAACACCTAGTGAAACACGACCAGCATTAAAACAGTCCCCAATATCGATTTTCATAATTACGGGGTGTGGAGGAGAAGTTTAAGTGTAAATATACAACCGACTTCAAAAAACACTAACCGTTGTAAAATAACTCTAAATTAGGAAGTCTGTGCCTTTGGTGGTTTTGTCTCATTCATGATTGGCCACCTACTTCCGAATTTAGAGTTATTATACACCGGTTAGTGGTTTTGAAGACTTGTTGTATTTTTTGTAAAAAGTTTTTATTTAACAATTTTTAGTTGTTTTATTTGTAGGTATATACCTAGATGATTCATTATTATCCATTTCTATAACACAGATTTACATATTACAATCAAACTAATAAACAACAACTGTTCGATGAAATCAATAAGGAAAAATCATGAACAAAAACTTTTATAAAATGAAAACTACTAGGCCAAACTAAGTATTTTTTTTATGAGACTTAAAAGGAACTAGTCCGCATCAAACTAAAAAAGAATCACGTAAATCGGTAGGTACCTACATAAATCTCAGCGTAATCGGTAAACATACATACAAAAAAAAAAAAAAAAACATAAAATTGTTCATAGAATGAAAACTACCGGGTCAAACTATGTTAACTTTTTATGGTACATACAAAAAAAAAATACCGATCGAATTGAGAACCTCCTCCTGAAGTCGGTTGAAAAGGAGATCAACAATATTGCCAGTGAATAAACAACAACTCTTAATTTGTTTTTTGTCTTTCCTCAGAATGGCGTCATGTCAGCTCTGCCGTACTTGGCTGTCTACATCCTGAGCTTCCCCTTTGGCTACCTATCCGACTATCTTCCTAACAAGCAGTTCCTCAGTGTTACAGCAACCAGGAAACTTTCTAACTCTATAGGTAGGAATCATGTTATGGAGCTTACTACATCGACACGTAAATGTTGAGGCTATACAGCTGCTAGACAACACAGACTTAGCACACTAAGGCTAAAAAGAACTAAACCATTAGAACATTACAGGTGTAGTGTACAAGGAATGAATGATAGTAACGCTGTTGTGCTATACATAGAATAGAATAGAATAGAATAGAATAGAATAGAATAGAATAGAATAGAATACTCTTTATTGTACACCATAAAAACTTACAAATTATAACATTAAGGGGTACATAAGGTGTTACAATGGGTGGCCTTATCGCTGAAAGCGATATCTTATAGACAACCTACAACCAACCCAACCAACCAAACACACAACAACCAACCAACCAACACATACATCCAACCTATACATTATAACACATGAACATAGTGTTTTCCATAAATTAATCAGACTCTAAGAAAACGCTACGGACTTGAGTAAAAGTGCAAATAGATACTATTCTTAGTTTTTCAAATAATCTATCACGTAACTTATTCAGTTGGAATTGAATGGCTTCTTAGTCGAACCCGTCGCATGTCGTCGTTTGTCCGCGAACATTGCTTGTATGGCTTACGATCCCCCGGGGGCTCATAAGGACATTTGAGCAGTTAAGCTAGATCGTAATTAATTATTAAGAATGTTGTTCTTACTAATGTAGTATAAAAACTGGAGCTTGAAGCTTGTGGGTTAATAATACCAGACGCACGGGTCGAACAAAGGTTAAGCTACGTTGTTGCGGTTGGTCAGTGGATGGGTGACCATCCATTATCTGATATCAACACAAACAAGTCTCCACCATGTATCGATAATGACGTGTTAGACAGTGTTTGTATTCAAATGATGTCATAATGTTGTGTTCAACGGGCTTTTCCCTAATAATAAATACCTACGTTTTTTTGTGTTCTTGTAGAATAATAACTTGAGGAAGGTAAATTCGTAAAGAGTCTTGAGGATAAAAATCACTAATGAGAACCCGAAACAAGTAATAAACCGGTTCTCAACAACATAAGTAGTGAGCATGGTGTCTTTTAAAGTGGCCTTAAGTCTTGATTTATTTGCTTAGGCTTGAATTCTTATTTCTTCTTTCCTTATTTTCATCTCCATAGTCAACTGCTTTCTGACTAGCCATTATCATCTTTCACATAATCTTTATTTTGACTCTTGATAACATCCACACTCCACATTCATACTACATGACTTTCTCAAGACAGCTGTGGTTAGCTAAAGGGAAATGCCCATTTCTGGTCATGATTTTCCCATCTACGAGTATGTTCCCAATACCACAAAACAATAAGTAACATCAACCAATACCTACTTACTACTACAACTACTTTTTGCTCTTAAACAACAACTTTTGGTTGGATAGAATTTGAAAGCCGATTCATATAAATATGTATAACTTTTTTTTTTTTTTTTCGTATGGAAATCCTCATGGATGTCCTCCACCCTGGGGCGGGTGAAGGGGTCTGTCAGACTCTTACTGACTAAAACCACACGGTGTTTCTCCTCATCACTTTGGCCAGGGTGCGCGTACGCATTCGCATTCTCCACAAATCACCCCAGCAGTGTCGGTTTGTCAGACAAACCCCATCTCTGATCAAGAGAGGAGTGAGCTACTCCTCGCCTTGTCATACATTGTGAAAGACACGCGGAAACACCACGCGTTACCAACTCGGGCCTGTTTGCTTAGACGACGGACTTCCCCACGTCTGTCGTCCGCAGACCACTTTACGGAGGACGTAAGAGGGCATTGTCAGCCCTTCTTCTGCGTCCAATACGTCGGGCGCAAAGTGACAGAGTGGAGGACACCTCCTTTTCTCTTTCAGCTGCCTCCTTTGTTGCCATAACTTGATCGGCAAACTCGGCTACTGTTTGCCATGATGTCTCGCTTTCGACCATAGATTTGATTAAAGCCGGAAGCCAGAGATCACTCCCAACTTTAGCAACCAGGGCGTTGCGCTGTTCTGACCATGCTGGGCACAGCTCGATGGTGTGCTATGCTGTGTCTTCGCTGCAGTCACAGTGATGACAGCTGGGTGTCAGCTCTTTGCCGGCAATGCTACACAGGTACTTCCCAAAACAGCCGTGCCCTGAAAGCACCTGTGTCAGCCGGAAAGTCAGCACTCCGTGACGCCTCTCAACCCATTCGGTGAGAGCTGGTTGTATGGCTTCGATAGTCTTGAGACCAGCCCCTGGCCGCATCAACCTTTTCCTCCACTCTGCCATTACTGCAACTCGAAGCTGATTTTCTACGCGCTTTCTTACCCTAGCAGGGATTTCTAAACCCACTTCTTTGCGCCAGATATATAAGGACGCTAGTGACCTTGCCTCTAGGTCCCATGGCACTGACCCAGCCATGGCACATGCTGCTTCTCCTGATATTGTCCGATATCCACGTATAGCACGGATCGCCATCGCTCTCTGCGGTTCGCGCAGTAGTGCGACGCCTTTATTTGTTATATCGGTGGCCCACACAGGGGCTCCGTATAGGGCCATTGAGCGTATAACTCCCATGTATAGCCGCCTACAGCTGTTATTTGGCCCTCCTAGATCAGGTAATAGTCGGCCAAGTGCACTTGCGGCACTCATCACTCTCGGCACAAGGCGTTGAAAATGTGCGTCAAATTTCCATCGACTATCAAGCACGAGCCCCAGATATCTCATTGTCGGTTGGATATGAATTTGGACCCCACTGACCACAATATGCGATCCTGAAGGCGGAGTTTTCCGGGGTCCATGAAAGCATATAGCCTCTGATTTGCTCAGCGCGACTTCAAGGCCTAACATCCTGATTCGGGCGACCACTTGTGCTACCCCGGCTGTCGCAAGACGCGCAGCCTCTCTATAGGTTTTTTCGCAAGACAGCACAAGGGTATCGTCAGCGTAGCATGTCAGGCTAACTCCCGGAAGGTTGACGCCTCTCAGAACCCAATCGTAACCGATATTCCACAGGTGTGGTCCAAGGACAGATCCCTGTGGAACTCCGCAAGTATATATATGTATAACCTAACCTAACTCATCATACCTATTCTATAGCTAACCTAACTACCTAACCTAACTATCTTACTGAAATGCATTGAATTTGGAAGATACAAAATACATAATATCAAAGTGACCTACTGTGCGGCGTGTCTCTTTGTTGCTTATAATACTAAAGGAAGTAGTAGTTATTTAAATAGTAGTAGGTAGGACAAAATAATTTAATGCGATTGTTCATAACATTATATCATCCATAAATGAAGAGTTCAGACTCTTCATGTGGTTGTACTACCAGGTACACCTGCCAAACCCTTCGGAGATGACAGGCGTGATGTTACGTTATGAAGAGAACTACTTATTATTAAAGATTGTCATACTTTGGTATGATGCAGGATTCGTGGGTGGGACAGGGAACGTTTTGTATGACGTCTGATATAAAGAAACATTTAGTAATCATATACACGCGTGGCCCTGAAAAGGGCATTATTTGTGAACGCACAGTCACAAACGACACACGTGTGATTGACGTGCGCAGAAGCAGAGCGTTCGCCTCTGATCCTGCGCGCTCACTGGATGCCTTTGGGTGTGATGGTGATGCGCTTCGCGTGAATAGCGCACAGGTTGGTGTCTTCGAAGGGACCGACGAGATAAGCTTCGCTGGTCTCGTGCAAATCCTTGATGGCGGCTCTGTGGAAACGAATAATTTGTAAAAATATGCTCAGTCAACTAAAACGTTTTGGAGTTTTGTTTAAATATTATTTTCTTTATTTATTTACATAACCACTTACAACTATTATAACAGGTAGGACTCAATGCATTAGTGCAGCAAACTTAATCATAACAACTTATGTTCTAAAACTTATTAGAAAAAATGAAAGGAAATGTCCATTTCTGATTCTGACTACATTGTATAACTGGACTAATGGTTTGTTAATATTTTACCTCATAACTTTCGAGTACTATACTATAACTTCTATCCTCCTGAATTTTGGTTTTAGCAGCCAAACTAAGATTAGTTAAGAACGCACGAGATATAATAGTCCATAAGTATGTATGCAAACGCAGTTCCTTTACTCTTTAATTCAATGGGACAGCTATTTGAGAACAGATGAGATTAGGAACAGGACCAATGGCTTTTGGTCGCACAGGAGGACCCACAACCAATTTCCATACCAAGGGCTTCTACTAAGAAACTCCTAATATGTCGTCAACTAATAGAACTCCATGTAATTTTACCCACAGTTGGTGCACCTGGATATGGCTCCAAACCACGTGGGTACACTTCTGGGCATCACCAACATGTCGTCCAACATCATGTCTATTATAGCACCTTTGGTTGCTGGTGGAGTGTTGAAAGATGAGGTGTGATATTAGCCTTTATTTTTATTTTATTTATTTAGGGATAACCAACAAATACAACATATAAATAACAAACATACCATAAAAGTATTAAATATATGTGTAGCTGCTACATTATCCACAGATTAACAATGATCAAAAAAAAAGATGCCACTAGAAAAAACAATAATTATCATGCTATGTTCTTATAAAACTTAAAAAGAAACTAATAAAACGTATTTAACTAATTCAATAATATATAATACTAGCTGACCCTGCCACGCTTTGCCGTGGCACGTTGTGATTGAATGGTTAAAAAAAAAAGAAAACAAAATAGATAAAAACAATCCTTGATACGGATTATATGTATATCATGCTAAAATTTCAGCTCGATCGGTGTGCAGAACTTTTTGAGTTTTTGAAGCGTACACAAACCAACATAACATTTTTACTTATATACAGGGTTATTTTTTAATCACCAGCCAAATTTTCACAGGAAGAACATCCTGTGAAAATTCCTCATAAAGATGAACAACTTTCACTACGGGACCAAGTCGGATATCTCGAAAAAAATATTTACTGTTGCATACAAAAGTTCAATAGGTATTCGACCGAAATGTATGCAACAGCTGATTCTTTCTTCGAGATTTCCGAGGTGGTTCCTTAGTAAAATGTATTCATATTCATGATTAGCACACCCCGTGAAAATTTGGCTGGTAATAAAAAAAATACCCTGTTTAGATAGATAATAAAATATAATAGTTAGGTATATTCTGCTTCCCCATATTAACTAGAACTACGGATAAATTCATGGCAATGGGCTCACCCCCTATTACAAGGGACTTACACATTACTGGCAAAATATGGGTACACCTCTGCTAACCTATCGGCAAATACAGGCCTGATGTTGTGTTTTATGTTTAAGTAAAATTAGGAGCTTGTAAATGAAATTGCGGATGTTTCGTTATAAGATCATTTTGGAGTTAAAATCAGACAGCATAGGAATTGTTATAACATTGATTTCTTTATTGAAAAAAAAAACCTATTTATGTTTTAGCCAAGTAAATCAAATCAGTTTTTTCTTCCGTGAGGAATTAATTAAAAAAAAAAAATATTTATAATTTTAATAATAATTCAATACTTTTTAATTTAATTTAATAATTTTAATTTTAGATATCAAATGCTTTTTTATTTTCTAATAAGGTTTTTTTTTCTATTTACAGACAGACCCCAATCAATGGCGACAAGTATTCTACATAACGTCTGCGGTGTACATTGCGGGAAATACATTATTTCTTATATTCGGCACAAGCGAAAGACAACCATGGAACGAACCTTTGGAAGAGACTGACGGTAAAATAATAAAAATTCTTAAGCACACGCATCATTAGAACAGTTTTATTTTTTAAAACATACAGGGAATACATGTTGTGAAAATAATATGTTTGTATAATGTTAAAATCTCTTATTTTAATTTCTGTTTCGTTGTTTCAGATGGCCGTCCCGAAAAAAGCGCTGATAAAATTGTCTGAAACCTGAATAAATTGTATAAATAAACCAGATTTTTACTGCTTAACGTTTATTTTATTTATGAATGACAGATGACTACCTCCCGGATTGGCTAAAAGCGAGGTCCAAGATGCGGTAACAGTGCACTGCGGCGCCGCACCGCAGTTAATGCAAGCTATATGGCCCGTTCACGACCTTGTCGCTATGAGCGGCGTCAAAGCGCGGGCGGGGAGCGATAATATTCAAAAATATGAAAATGTATGTACACGCCAAGAAGTTGGTCGAGCGGAGATTCGTGACATTTTCATGTGGCTGCCGCCGCCGCTCACAGCGGCAAGGTTGTGAACGGGCCGATAGGATGTCACACGGGCTGTGCAGCACTGCAGTACAATGTTGCTTACCGTGGTGCGGTGCTCAACGTCATGACTCAGAGCGGGGGCACACGATGCGTTGCGGCGCCGCATCGCAAATATTTCACCGTATCGGAGGGCACACGAGCGGTGCGGCGTCGCAGAGGCGCCGCTGGCACCCCAGCAGCGTTGCACAGTCTGTTAAATAAAATGGATCGTAAAGTACGTCTGTTGTTGGCCCTACTATTACGCCGCCGCCGAAATCAACGTATAAGCGTACGACAATACTGGATCAGTCCCTTTATAGCACTAAGGAACAGCGACATTATAGTTTTTTCTCCAAGAATATAAAGAGTTGCTGTTAGACGAAAAGAGGTTTTACAATTTCTTTTAAATGACAACTGAGTGAGTTATATGAGCTGTTCTGGCACCGCACCGCCGCCTCAACGCATCGTGTGGCCCCGCTCACAGTGTATAGGCACTTTAATCTGTCAAAATGATGGAGTGAAGAAATGAACTTTGTACTGCGGTGCCACACCGCCTATTTGTGCACCCTATAGCTCAAATTAATTGCGTTAACGACTCGCGTCGCCTCACTCTTAGATTTTAAAAAGGCGTGCCAAAGTAAACAAAGAGAATGATTGAATCCATCAGCAACATCAGTCGTTAGACATCAAGACTGAGATAAGGAAATAAACCCGGGGAAAGTACCTACTTACTGACGCGATATATTACGAATTTTACTTACGCACACCCTACGACATATGCATTAGTATATATTGTGAGTATGTTTACCTATATATACATAAATAATACTACAGCGAACCTTTTAACACGTCAACACTCAATTTATGTTGCCCCCAGTATACCTAAAGATATTGAAGACATTATAAAATCATTAAAGTCCACAAATAGTACGGGATATGACGGAATTTCGACGAAGATCCTCAAGTATGTTTCTGACCTTATTTGTACCCAATTAAGCTACTTAATAAATTTATGTATCTGCTCAGGCATATATCCAGATGCCCTAAAAGTGTCTATAGTAAAACCACTGTATAAAAAAAACAATAAAGAACTTATGAATAACTATAGACCAATCGCCCTCATTCCTATTATATCTAAAATTTTTGAAAAATATATTTATAAAGAACTGTACACTTATCTTGAAAAGAAGGACATTTTAATCAATGAACAAAAAGGATTTAGAAAAAATAGGACAACAAATATGGCAATATATGACTTTTTGCATAAAGTAATGTTAAATATCGACAGGAGGATCCCGGTTTGCGCTATTTACTGTGATATGACGCAAGCCTTTGACTATGTGGACCATAATATCTTACTTCAGAAACTAGAGGCATACGGCATAAGGGGAAATATACATAATCTCATAAAATCGTACCTAGTTAACAGAAAACAGTACACAGAAATAGCTAAGATAAATATGAGGACAAAGAAAGAGGAAATTTACGTATCTTGCGAAAGAACGCCTAAATACGGTGTGCCACAAGGTAGCGTACTTGGATCGCTATTATTCATCCTATATGTCAATGATATGCCTAGGGCTATTGACCACCCCATGACCCTCTTTGCAGATGACAGCACAATGACGATAACATGTAAAAATAAGGACATTTATGAATATGATATAAATAAAGCGTTGACATCCATAATATCGTGGCTGACTAGTAATAATCTGAAAATTAACTTAAGTAAGACGACAATAATGCATTTCAGTCAACGGTTACAGGCGGGTAATGTCATTAAAGCGCGGTACAATGACACAATATTAAATACAGTCGACGACACAAAGTTTCTTGGCGTGGTGATAGATTCAAAATTAAACTGGAAAACTCACATAGAATCTTTAACTAAAAACCGACTTAAAAAAAACACTAGCCGGTGTAAAATAACTCTAAATTAGGAAGTCTGTGGCTTTGGTGGTTTTGTCTTATTCATGATGGGCCACCGACTTCCTAATTTAGAGTTATTTTACACCGGCTAGTGTTTTTTTTAAGTCGGTTTTATTTTTTGCAAAAAAGATTTTTATTTTTTCATTTTTAGTTGTTCCCATACAAATATTTGCCATGAATTTATGTTTATATTGTTATTTGTTAACAATACATGTCATGGTAATAGGGTTATCCACTTATCCCTAATAAATGAAACTTAACATACCTAACTGTCGAAATCTAGGTATATTGTACACATCTGCATACCCCTCAGAGCATACAGGCGTGATGATAGTCATGATGTTGTATAAACAATAAATATCCAAGCGATTCCAGCAATCACGACAGATTTGCCGTCTATTTTTGAAGAGTTCCATTGAATATCTCCGAAGATCAGCACCAGATCTTCACCAAATTAAAATGGGACCACCTCGGGAGTATACTCTTTCAAATAAAAAAAGAATTTTGAGAATCGGTCCACAAATGGGGGAGAAATCGCGTAACAAACACACAAAAAAAAAAAAACATACCGTCGAATTGAGAACCTCCTCCTTTTTTTGAAGTCGGTTAAAAAGCTAAGCTCATACGCGTATGTTTTATACAAACTGGCCCCTGAACTTAACCCAGATGCCCTGGTAACGACATATCATGGTCTAGTGGCATCGCTACTGCGTTATGGCATTATATTTTGGGGTAACTCAACGAATAAAGAAATAGCGTTTAAGGCACAAAAGAAATGTATTAGGGCAATGTTTAATTTACAGTCGACGGAAAGCTGTAGGCCGTTATTTAAAAAATACAAGTTACTAACTCTACCATCCCTATATATTCTTGAAGCTGTGTCGTTCGTCAAATCTAACCCTCACTTATTTCCACGAATATCGGATACCTTTCCGCGTAACAGACGTGACAATAGCCAATTATGCTTGCACGCTGCAAAAACGGCTATTATGGGAAAAAGTTTTTTTTGTATGGCTCCCAGAGTGTACAATAAAATACCACAAGCATTAAAAGCTTTACCCACAAATTTATTTAAAAAAAAGATTAGAAATTTATTAACAGACAAGTGCTACTATAATGTAAATGACTTCTTGACGGATACCTTTTGACATTGTTTTTTAATTTTTATTTTGACATTGTACTTAATAATTAATTTTTTCTTTGACATTCCTTACAATTTCTATATTGACATTGTTTTTAAGTTAATAATGTAATTTTAAAGATATGTACACTAAATATGTCCTGTAATGTAAAATTAAATTAAAATTTGTACGCCTCGACAGGTAAAACATGTTCGGACTTCAAATACTTTTTTTTAAGATCTTGCATGCTTTAATTAGTGTGTAAACGCATGTATTTTGACAAATAAATAATCTTTATCTTTATCTTCTTTACATGACTCCAACAATAATTATCTTGAAGTCGGGGTGGAAAATGTGATGCATGTTTATGCTAACATTGCCAACAGTTATGATTGTACCAAATGGTGTTTACAAATGGGCACATTCCCAGATGGAAGTTTTTTTTCGTTAAACATTTTTATTGTATCAATACGAGTGTCATGCCTTCTTATACAATGCTCATGTATCTTCAAACAATTGAGATTGTTTGTTAGGGTGAAAGTACCTAAGTGGGGTGTGTGTTTTCTATTATTTTATTTTATTTAATATAATATTAGAAAAAGGAAAGATGTATAGTTTTGTATGTAACAAATAAATTTAAAAACTACTTTACCGTTTTGAAAGACTCTTTCACCGTTGTTAAGCCACACTATCTCCGGGTGACATAGGCTAATTTTTATACCTGTATTCCCACGGTAACGGGAATTACGCGAGCGAAACCGCGTGATATCCGCTAGTTACTAATAAAACAATTCACTCAACTCACACATACGTGATTTCAAATAAAACCTTTCCTCTAGTTTACATTCTACAATGAAATAGCATTTTACACGTCAGAGTCACGTCCTGGTATGTACGTCATTTTCAGCGTACCTACTCGTATATAGAAGGAAATTTTGAATAAGAAATCAGTGCGTTATTTCCCTACAAATCAATATTATAATAGTATAGTAACAATCGTAGCAGTAGAAGGTAACACCTGGCTAATTGCGAGCAAAAAAAACTATAAAAAACAGTGTTAACTTACCCATAGTCTGTCTTGATCCATGCAAACGTCAACTTCTTTATTTATTTATTTAGGAAAAACAAACAGTAACATATTACATATTTGTAACAAGGCTTAAATACTAAAATATGACAAATATGCTACCCACTACGTTTTCCACAGATTACTTTAAATGTTTAATAACTAGAGAGACATTTATGTATCTAATATAAACTAAAATAACAGTTGTAATAAGTGATGCATAATATACAAAAAGTTACATAATAGGCCACACAATACATTTATATACTTACATATTACATCACAATGCTCGACTGCCGATCCTTAAGAACTGCGTGGATTTGCTTCCTGAATACGTTTTTACTGAGGAATAGTACTCGTATGTCGATTAAGCTAAACTCATTGTTATAAGTCTCAACCAAGCGGTAAAGAGGTGAGCGCGTGATAAAAAATAATAATAAACTATTTGCATTTTTTTTACTTGCCATAAACAATACAGAGCGCATTGGTGTCGCTCTTGCATAACTTGTCCGTGGCATTGACTGAGATGCCTTTGCCTGTGATTAAGAAAAAAAAGTCTATCGACAGGTAGCGCGCGCGCAGCACGAGCGCGTAGGTCGCGCGTTCCTAATTCAAAATTACCTTCTACATTTATTTATTTTAGTGATAAAATTATATTTAATTGAAAATAGGAGGGTTGTAATTAATTCAATCAACAGTTCAGTATTAAATTTGTGATATTGTTTAGTTAATTCAAAAATACAAATATGAGTGAAGAAGAATCATCTAAACTTAGCAAAGGTAAGTTTTTATTATTTAAACAACATTATTTTCTTACACATTTTTTTAATAAAAGTGGTTTAGATCCAGTATAACAGTTAATATCAGACGACCCACTGACCAAACGTTGTATTTATGCAATGTTTATTTCACAAAAGGTCATATTTAGCAACCTAAATTAATAATTCAAATACTTATCACAGTCTAGTTTATTGAAACATTTGCCATCAACTTTTTATAATTCAAGGCAGCAAAATATACAGATTATTTTTTCTTTCTTTCACAATGTCGGTGCAGAAGTTATTTATAAATCTTTATTACTTCAGTCAGCTACAAAACAGATAATCTAAGTAGTTAAGACCATTGCAAAAAACAACACCATTTTTTGTTGATGTCATAAACCTAGTGACCCAGAAATAGTTATTTTGAGAAGTTTACACAAAACATTTACGCGACGAAAAAATATAATTTATTCTGTAGATATTAAGAACAGCGGTTATAACCATAGTTTATTAGCAATTATAATGTTAAGGCTCAGTATCTTGACTGCCTCACTGGTCTAGTGGTCACAAGCGCTAGGTACTGCAGAGCAATAGGCCAAGCTTTTTTGACACAAACATAACTGGCAAAATATGGGTGTACTTCTACTTGCACACCTCTGGCTAACCCTTCGGAGATAACAGGCGTTATGTTATGTTAGGCCCCATACAAACTGAGAAATGTATTCTGGCTGTGTGTGATGAGTTCATTGACTTCCACAAAATTAAAACCTACAGTTAAAGTAAAACAAGTTCTTGACCGAAATGTTTGTCCACAATACGTAGAGACGCCAGCACATCAAGTTACCCCAATGAGTCAAATTTCTTTGATCGTTTTTTAACTATAAGCCAAACAGAATAATGTTCATATTCAATTGGGAAAATTTGACACATTGGGCAAACTTGATGTGCTGGCGTCTGTACCTAATTGATTCGTCTTTATAAATTCAATGTCAAATACTTCGTTCGCAATTCGCTAATTATCTCATTCTTTGAACAAGGAAACGCCTAGTTGTGTTCATTATGGTTTTCCTTGAGCAATAGTTTATGAGCACTAAAAATATTGATTCTTGTTTGCGAATCTTAAAAGATTATTGTTGGTACTTGAGTCTTTATCGTTTTGTGAGCTGCCCAGTTTTTTAATAGACTATATAATATACATATTATTTATGTTTTAAATTTACTTATATCTTGGACCCGGTAGGGCACAGTAAATTATAAGTAATATACAAAATGCTTTCTAAAACCTTATTTCTTCGTTATAATATTATATCAGACACAAAATTCCAGCTTCCGCTTAGTTCAGTTGTATTTAAAACTGAGGAATTTATATACAATTCATGTTAAAAATTAAAAGGATTTATTTATGTATTTATTTATTTGACTACATGTATTTTTATGTTTGTTAAGCGATTTTTCCGTCACTTGTTAACCATATTTAAGTAATTAGATTATAAACATATTTTTTTTAGAATTTATTGTTCATAATATCGTCCTTTGCCATACTATAATAAGAAATATTACAATTGCTTCCGGAATATTGCCACGCCACACATATGGTGATGATATAACATAGATATATTTCTATGTGATATAATATGATCGGTAATGTTACTGTGTATTTTCTCTAAAACTGATTCTGACGTAAGCAATATTTGTGGCTAAAAGAGAACGTCAAAGACAGAGAAAGTTGATTGGTTCCAGTTTAAACAACGATGTCTCAAAATTCTAGGCCGTTATTCTAGTTGTTGAACCTAAAGGGAGGGAAAAAAAGGATTTTTATAGGTAATAGAAAAAAAAAAGTTTTTTTCCAAAAAGTGCAATCCATTTCTACGCCATGCTTACGAACTAAACAAATCAAATCAACCATATATGTACCCAGTTGAAGTAATTGATGCAGTTGCAACACAGGCCGATTCATGACCAGTGGTGTATGAATGCGCACGATAGCTGGAAGCCTGCTCATCTATAAACGCACACGAGCATGAAGATAAGCCAACAAACAATTGAACAGTCACCTCATTACCAGAGATTGGACATTCATTGACTCAATTTATTACAGAATTTTCTTTATTTCTTAATGAGCTAGTGACGCGAGCTGCGTATTCAGATAAAAAATGGGTTGATATATAATTAATAAAAATTTACATTTACTTCAGAAAATAAGATGGCTGCTTTATAAAGTTATGCTAAATGCTTAAGTTTTCCAGATTTGTTTTTATCTTGTGTGTTAAATACTCTCTTAGAATATGTCCATAGTTCTATTTACCGCCCTGTTTAAAGTTAGGGTTCGGTCCTAACTACATACATTATGAATAACTATAGACTAAAATGACTATAATGCTATTGTAGACAGCGCTTTGCAGAGGAGCTTGTGGCTAAATATTGTGGCCTCTCGTGTCGATCGAAGGTTAAGCTACGCTTGACGAGGTCGGTCCGTGGATAGGTAACCATTCATTACATTATCAAGACTTCTCCGTGTCCCGAAAATCACGTAAAACCATTGGTCCTTGCTGTAATTTATGCATCTTTTACAGTCCAAGCCACAGGGTATCGTGTTACCCAGCAACAAAGAGATTTAAAAAACTATAGCGCGGGCATGTCAAGGAAATGCCAAAGAAAAACTTTGATCCCATGTCTCAGTAACGCCATCTAGAATAATATATGAATATTGGAGCGGCAGCGGAGCGTACTAAAAAAAACTCATAGTGTTGTGTCCGGCAGGACACACTTTTTCGGACGAAAATTTTGTTTGTGATGTCCGGTCTATAGGTATAGAATGTCTTTGCCCAGCAATTTATTGGTTGTGGAAGTCAGACAGGCATTCACTCCATGTACAACCCTGGTATTTAGCTGCATTGCAGCCGGTTACCTGGAAGCCGATCACAACAACGTTGGGAAAAGGCTATTCAGGTGATGATGTAGACAGCACTACAGAAAATTGAATCGTATATTCTTAGCATAATGGCACATAAAAGCCGCGTTTAATACAAAACACGTTCGAAATCATGTGTCCACTTTAATGCTTCTTTGTGTGCGTAAGCCGACTGTGTTTACTCGCAAGCTGTGTTCGACGGAACGTGACTTTCGGTACCTACTGACACGGCTCGCTGAACAATAAAGCCAATTTTGGCTCAGTTTTCGTGGCCTCACTTTTTGCACTCGTACTAGGTTTTTAAGCGTTATTATTCTAATAGTACTTATAATATCAATATCAACAAATAGTACACTGCATGTATTGGCATTCCTACATGTCAACACAAGATGATGACCACACAATTATCTTTGCGTTTGCTATAGCCTCTTAGTAATGGCTTGTTCTAATGGTGTTTTTATTATATACCAGCTTGATTTACTTTCATAAATCTAGCTGTGTAGTTCATTGTCGCAAATATCATCATATCGTCAGTATTAAAAAGATAATACATTACTTACCAGCAAAATGTAATTTCAAAAATTCTGTAATTGTTGTGTTAATTATTTGTGACCAAACTGCGTAATTTATTAGGAGATACCTAACTAACATTTTCTCCGAGTTAAACAATGTTACAAATGCCATCAAGCAATAATAATGAATTTGGGCTTTCAAATTGCAAACATTTTTTTACCAAATTCCAGAATGGTACTTAGTTCCGCAATTATGAAAATTTTGGTTCATTCAACCAAACTTTTCACAATTTTATAATAGGTATGGTTATAGATCCAACTGAGAATCAGCATGAGTCTCCAGTTTTACTTACATAATTATTGACGAATAAGACTTAGGTAGTATAATAGGACCATGTTATCATACGATCATATAATTGTATACTGCTTCACATCGGTAAATTGGCGACATAGGCATGATGATAAGTACCCAAATACTGTAAAAACACAGATTTGTTCAAGTGAAACTATCATAAGTAAAATAGGTACCAGATCAGTTCCCCATGGCTTAATACAGCAAGGTAAACAAAAATACCATAAAAACACCATTGACACCAAATAAAATACTTTGCCCTCAAGAATTGATCGTGCATACGTCGTACTTCGAGAACATTAAGCAGAAATTGCAAAAACTCATTAACTCAGATATCGGTATGAAGTCGATTTAATTACGTTCGGTTAAGTCTTAATTAAATTCTGACACCGGTGGCATAGAATAGATAGGGACAGAAGGTCGGCTCCGTACAAGAAATAAAAACTCTCGCACAAATAAGACACCAACAAACGGCGATCTTAGCCCAAACACACTTTGAATGGTAAATTGTATCGTACGTTAACATATTATTTATTTATTCTATTATTGGTTACAAAACCAATCGATCTTTGAAGTTTTATCTCAAAAAAATCAAAAACTAGTCTTCAAGCAATTACAAACTACTTAACTACTACAACAATTCGTAAGAATAATGAGCAGTGTTACTTAAACGATAATATGTATAAACGTACGTATAAATGGAATTATACGCACGTGTAATTATTATTATTTCAAGCTTACATTTTCCCACTGAAGAGCAAAGTCCCTACCTTTTTTCCGCTTCTCTCTGTTAAGAGATTTTTGGGACCAGTTCTCATCGCAGGAGTCCAGAGCTGGCCCCGCTGTCTTCGCCTTGGCCTGCTGCGATGTGTTTTCCTATGTTGAAAACCCATTGGGTCGTGCGTTTGGCCCACTGATCGTCTGACATGCGGCAAATACGCAGTTATACGTACGACTGTTTACTACACGCTACCAAAATGTTATGATTGTAAGCATAACACAAACAATTTGAAAAGGCGATCAAAGTGCAGTTGGCCTCAAACAAAATTGTCACTCGTGAGAACTATAGCATTCAAACTGTACGTGATGGTTGTTTATGTTGTGTAGCTGGCCGCTTGCTGTATCGATGGTTATTAACATAACATACATACATACATAACATCACGCCTGTAATCCCCGAAGGGTTAGGCAAAGGTGTACGTGGTAGAACATCCACATTTAGCCAGTTATGTATAAGTCCCATGTAATACGGGGCGACCCGACCATCAATCGGGCACAGATCCAGGCTGCTACTGAAATTCCAGATGGAAAAACTCAATAACATTTTGCCCAACCCGGGGATCGAACTCGAGACCTCATGTTCAGCAACGGTTGCGACCACTAGAACAACGAGGCAGTGGGTGGATCTTCTGGACTAATAGATATTGTGTACTCGTTGAATTTAGGGTGAAAAGTGACTCCGTCGCGTGAGTGTCGCCTCAAGACTCTGTCGGGTCAAAACGAACTGTTGTTATGATTTATTGTTTGTTGTGAAATGAAGATATTTATGGCGTTTGTGTTGGAATATGAATTGTATGCTTGTGTGCGTATATGCGTATGAAATAGTATAAGAATAGGGGTAGCTGTTCTGGTTCTTTGAATTTTATTTATTAACTTGCTGGTGCTCGCGACTTCGTTTGCGCAGGATTAGAACGCCAGGATTATTCGCTGATGGCAGATGTTTTTATACTTATATTACTATCATTGCCGAGTAACTTAGGCTATATTTTATTTTTCATACTACGAGGAGTAGAGGGAATGTCAAAGTTTAAAGGGAAAAGCACTAAATTCGTGGGTAGAAACTAGATACTCCTATGCAGCCCTTAAAGTTATTATTTTTCTGGTTTTTAGTATGCTGTACCTTTAACCAGTATTTAATGGCGTAGTGTACATAATATTATATAGGTAGTATTCTATTCTAGTTATTGATATTCAATTTTTTTATGTTTTCAGGGCCGATCCTGGGGATCCGGCACCTCCAAGTGATCATGCTGTTCTTCGCCATGGTGATTTGTTACACCATGAGGGTCAACATCAGCATGGCTATCGTCGTCATGACAGACAAGGATACTGAAAGTGTAAGTAACATAACATCACGCCTGAATTCTCGGAAAGGTTAGGCAGAGGTATACCTATTATACACTAACATTTTCCCAGTTATCTACACTATATACATCAATGATAAATATGAGTAGGTAACTCATTTTCATTCTAAACAATCATTCTAAGGGTGTAAAAGGGTGCTTATACACGGTGAATGTAGCTGGAGCAAGCAAAGATGCGGGTCACACTTGCACCGTGTAGAAGCACCCTAACATTAATAATAACTTACCGAATCGAATTATTAAGTATGAAAAATTAAAACACAAATAAATATGTAATGTTTGAAAAACGGTTCATAATTATACCAGTTGATTCTTGGATACAGTCCAATACCTACCATACAGTTATGGGTTATTAAAAAAATGGCTGTAAAATAAACACGAAATTTAACAAAAAAAGTAGGTACCATTTCATCATTGATCTTTGATATTGTTAGCAAAATAAAAGAAAGCACTTAACGATTCACGTGAGCAGATTGTGTAATGTGAGGGGATTGTACTGTTATCACGATTATCAATGTAATAGTCAATAATGCAGTGGTTTTGAAACCTACTACCGTTGTTTTTACATGTATTGTAACTTTTATAAACCATTGGACAATCGTGTAGTCATAACATTTTTTTATTGTGTAATAGCAGAATAAATTATCAATCGACATACCTAATGAAGCAAGTAGGTGTCACCTTAAGGGATACAATATCACAATTATACATATAAATTACTGTTACGTTATGTTTTACATATAATATGTGTAATTATAGTATGTACTAATTATAGTATGCAAATAAATGAATGTGAATATGGAACAGAAGAAGTATGTAAGAATTATAACGTAGCAGGCTGTAGGAGGTGCAGTAGTTTCTGCCTACCCCCATGGAAAAAAAGCGTTAATTTAAGTTGTATGTAATAAAAAAATTTAAGACGCATTAACGCTCAAATAAATAGTGGCCAAATGTGAGTACACTGGTCTGGATAATATGGTGTCCGATTGATGGGAATAGGCTTGCCTTATATTATAAGGGACACTAGCAGACATCACACGGTTTCACGCGCGTAGTTCCCATGCCTGTGGGAATACAGGGATAAAAAGTAGCATATATCACCCGGGAATAGTGTAGCTTCCCAACAGTGAAAGAATTTTCCAAATCGGTCCAGTAGTTTCGGAGCCTATTCAATGCAAAACAAACAATCAAACATTTCCTCTTTATTTATTAGTAGGTATAGAAAACTTAGTTTTACCCAATTTAATTATGATTGGTGATATCTTCAAAACTATGCATTCTTGAACCACATATTCGAGGATTTTTATAATATTCTACTTATAGAATACGAGTATCATCCTAATAACCAGCAGGCCTAGCCATATTTGAAATTCTATTTCTACTATCGTAATCGTAGCGAAAATAGAAAGAAAATGGCGTATAAATGGAATCAGCTGTTTGTCAACTGTCAAGTGTTAACGAGTAGAATTTGTAATATGCAAAAAGATTTAAAATACTATAGAGCGGGCATGTCAAGGAAATGTCATAGAAAAACTTTGATCCCATGTCTCAGTAACGCCATCTAGAATAATATATGAATATTGGAGCGGCAGCGGAGCGTACTACAAAAAACTCATAGACTTGTATCCAGCAGGACACACTTTTTTGGACGAAAATTTTGTTCGTGATGTCCGGTCTATAGGTATTGAATGTCTTTGGTAATATGGCTGAAAATGAAATACACTTGACAGTTGACAAACAGCTGATTCCATATACGCCATTTTTTTTCTATATTAGAAATAGAATAAAAATAGAATTTGTAATATAATTATTTGTTACATTAATTAGGTTCTTCAACATCAAACAACACACATAGAAAGGTTTATTAAAGCATTCGAAGTAACAGTAGAACACTGACTCCTAAGCCACAGGTTTCCCCTAGTTTAGGAGGCAGGGTTTCCATTATCTAAGCCACTTTTATGTATTTTAACTTGTAACCTACCTAATTGTTTAAGTTATTTTTGTAACAAAGGTTATCTGTACCAATAAAGTTATTATTATTATTATTAAAAATATGGCTAGGTTTTGGAGGTCAGATAGGCATTCGCTACATGTAAAACAGCTGGGCCACAACATAGTTGGATTTTTTTTAGGCTGACGATGATTATCTGTGTTAAGGCCCATCATAAAAATCCTATTGATGGCCGTTATCATTGCCTACGTGTGTCTTGTAGATCGCTTATCAGTAATCTTAAACTGGATAATGTTCCTATCAGTTGTCATTGCTATCAATCCGGTTTGTTTTAGTTTCCTGACACTTGTTGTGGTCTTTGCATTATATTATTATATCAATACAATTTTCGCTACATCTTTTGCTCAACGAAAACACTAAGATGTGATGTAGGGCGAGCGTTTTTGACTGTCTTATAATATAAATCTTGACGTTCATAAATTGCTGATCTTTAGCCTAATTTAAACAAATGATTTTTGATTTTGTCACTAACCACTTGTAGGTAATGTCGTTATAAATGTCAGTATCGGTCTGCCTTTTTCGAACTTTGTAAGATTTGACTTCTAACCTCACCCAGTGATTGGGTAGCACGATATGAACACTGGTTAAACTGGATTCCCGAATTTCAGGCTTCTGAATACTCGTAATGACTGTCAAAGGTCTACAAATGATAGACATACAGAATGACACAATAATTGCTTTATTAAAAAAACATTTCATAACACTCTTTTGACACACTTCCATGTTTACCAATTTCTAACTGAAAAATATGTTAATTTATGATAATTTCCTTACCTATCTACCTGCGACAGATATGCTGTTAAACAAACGGTAAGGAAGACCCTTAACATATTGTTTAAACTGCCGATTGTGTTATATGAAACGTGCTTAAAATATACGGACGGAATTTGCATACACACACAAAAAGGTTTTTATTTAATTCTATCCTTTTTTGAAAATAAATTGCAGATAGGGTTATGCTTAACAATTGTTTTTACATATTTATTTCACACTTTGAAGAGAACAAGCATACACTAAAGCTAAAGCATATACTGTTATGATTTTAATGTTAAAAAAATTATAAAACCCCCACCGCAAAAAAGTAAAACATTTAAAAAGTAAAAAATAACACTTTAGCCATGAAATTTTACGTAACGTCGGGGTACCGCTTAAGTAAAGAATGTTCCTAGTACTTGTAGGTATGTAGGTACTTATTTTAACGGTACCCCGACGTTACGTAAAATTTCATGGCTAAAGTGTTATTTTTTACTTTTTAAATGTTTTACTTTTTTGCGGTGGGGGTTTTATAAATTTTTAATTTAATTTTTATTTCATAATTTTTAAACGCATTAATTATGTTTTATAGAGTTTACAGTTATGAGAATTTTTCAGAGCAATGTATGTAGAGTCAAATGCTGGTTAAAACGAATCCAAACACGACATATCTGCTATTATTTTGTCAAGAGTCTACCTAAGGTGTGCAGGATAGCTTGGCTGTAGCATCAGCTCATCCAGTTGCCGTCAGTGCATTGTGTTTAGAATCAAATGCTGGTTGAAATGAATCCAAACACGACATATCTGCTATTATTTTGTCAAGAGTCTGCCTACTGGTGTGTTGGATAACCTGGCTGCAGCATCATCTCATCCTGTTGCCATCAAGGCATTGTGTGTAGAATCAAATGCTGGTTGAAATTAATCCAAACACGACATATCTGCTATTATTTTGTCAAGAGTCTACCTACTGGTGCGCTGGATAGCCTGGCTGCAGCATCAGCTCATTCAGTTGCCATCAGTGCATTGTGTGCAGAATCAAATTCAGGTTAAAATGAATCCAAACACGACATATCTGCTGTTATTTTTCTAAGAGTGTATTAGTCTGCTAGATATCCTGGCTGCATCAGACCAAATACACCACAATGTTGCTTAATAATATTACACACATGGGTGTTTGAAATTTTAAGACACACATATGTTTGTTACTAAAGTTAATACCCTTAGACGTCTAAAATAGCAACGGCAGCTACCACAAAAGAGCTGATAACCTTGAAACGGCTGAACCGATTTTGATGAATTATGTCTAAGAACCATCGCAAGAAACCCTGCTTTCAAATAAAAAAAACCGCATCTAAATCGGTTCACCCGTTTGGGTGCTACGGTGCCACAGACAGACAGACAGACAGACAGACAGACAGACAGACAGACAGACACACACACATAGCGGTGAAACTTATAACACCCCTCTTTTTGCGTCGGGGGTTAAAAAAATACAGTTAATGTTTTATTTTATTTTATTTAGCTGGTTTTATTTATTTAATGTTTCTTCTTTAACGTAGCTTAGTTTATTTACCACATAGTTTGATTATTTTAATAAATGATCTAAGGCAATCTTTCGCTTCCATTTAACAAGTTTTTCTTAGTTTGAAATTCTAAAGTTTAAATTCTATGGATCAATAAACTACATTGTTTATCACCAATAACGAGACTTGAACAATACAGTAAGCCAGTAGGTATAACTGGTCCTCACATTCTCTTTATTTAAATTCTGTGACTATTAATAGTAGATAATAGAACACACTTTGTTAAGTGAAACTTGTACTTGCAAGGCTACGAGACAAAAAACTAAATTAATTTTATTCAATTGGAACGAACGCAAGTAGTAAATAATAGTCCATTCTTGACTAATTGCGTTTTTGTCATTCTTAATGATGATACCAAATATAAGTTTATGAATAAATAATTTACTAAAATTAAATACTTACGTGTATTTTACGCAACAAAATAAGTAAAGTTTTGGAAGCCGGTTGCAAAAATTAATCAAACAAAACTACTTATTGTACACCTTCTTGTTTATATTATTGAAATTTGTTGTATTTTTAACATACGGAAAGCACGCTAAGCCGTTGGTCCCAGCTGTCGCTTTGTACATCTTTGATAGCGGTTACAGTTGCCAGAAGCTCTAAAGTCTGACAACCAGTTCAACCAAGGGGTATCGTGTTACCCAGTAACTGTGTAATGGAGGTCACTTAAGCAGTCGCTCTATGTTGAATGCTGGTACTCAGCTACACCCGGTTAAACTGTAAACCGACCCCGACATAGTTGGGAAAAGGCTTGGCTGATGTTGTATTTTTTAACATAGTTAACGATGGGTCTAGTTCATAATATCGACAATCACAACATCAATGGTCGCTGTATCGAAAGCGTTCCATCGACGGGCTAATGTATCGATAGTACCCCAAATCGATGGTACGCTACATCGACAGCACCCTAAATCGTTGGTACGCTACATCGTTAGTACACTTAAACGACGGTATGCTACATCGACAATAAACCAAATCGATAGTACGCTGCATCGACTACCCGACCCGAGCCAAATTCCCTCAATTCTTCAATGATCCCTAATCAGATAGGAGTTTTAATACAAACAGGACCAATCTGCTGGTATACCCTATCCAATTAAAATAAAATCTCGATTTGGGGTACTATCGATACAAGAGCCCGTCGATGGAACGTTTTCGATACAGCGACCATCGATGTAGTGATTGTCAATATTATGAACTAGACTCGTTACCGACGTATATATGAACTGTGAGTAATATGTGGGCACTGACGCTTACCTTATAGGTACATAACATTACATACATAATGATTGTACGTTACACTTGGACTAACAAAATAATTGTGTGAGAATTTGTGAAGGTTACTACTTTAATCGGTCGTCTGAATCTCCATTGTAACGACACAAAAATGAATGTTATTAAACTATGATTCAATGTGAGTTAGGCCAGTAGCAAGGATCTGTTTTTTCAATTGGGCTACGAAACCCTAGTAATGCTCTTTCTCTTGTACCTATACATATCTGAAGTATGCCTACATTTTACAGGCATTTTAAAATATCTCGTTGATCACTACGAAACGTGACATTTATAGGAAAAACAAGCCAAGATTGCTCCTGTAGAACAATAACTTACTACAATGTGTCTCATTGTTTTGTGTCTTTGGATATTTTAACATTTATTAAACACAACGTTAAAACATAGATATAAGGCAACATGACCACTAATTCATATTGATAATCACCGGGAAAAATGTTAACATTTACCTTCAAAAACAACAATAATGTAAATAGGTATAACATAATATACCCTATAATAGAAACAAAGAAACTCGACTAGGTATATCTCGTAAGGTGTCAAGTTTATTATGAGCTATTAATCTGCAAGTCATAACTATGTAATTATGACGATATTCTATTGTGTGACATACTTAAAACATGAATGTCCATTGTTGAACACGTGTTAGGGCTAAATACCGTTACGGGGAAAGCCAGTCGGAAAAATAATGGACGTAAACCGATGACACGTCGCAGACAGGGCAAGGACAGGGCACGGACGTAACTTTTCAAATTGTATAGAAGAGTAGGGACACTTGAAACATTTTTAACGGCACTTTAGCAACGTCTGTAACACCTTAATAGTCCGTACCATGTCCATATACCCACTACTTCTGTATGTCCTCGCCATCTGCGCCTGAATACGATGAAGCTTTGCGTCTACACTCTGTTCTTTCAATAAAAGCTCAATTGCGTGATTTCCTTACATTTTGTATTGAAGTCCACCCATCCAAAACTTACGTACTTTCGGAATGGCGTAGCACCTGTCAACTGGCCATAATGTTACCATTGTATTTTTAACTATATGTGTACACTTTGAACTAAATTTAGACAATGGTAGAATGTAAAGAAATATTTGATTGCATACTTCAAATAAACGCTAGTTACGTTTAAGTCCCATGTAATAGGGGTCGAGTTTATAGCTATTATTGGACTCCTAAAACTAGACTCCGGAGTGCTTCTGTGAAATCCCAGAATGAAAAACCTAATAACAGTTTCTCTGACCTAGGGATGCCCTGGGGGGCCTGGGGGCCCTAGGAACCTGAAGCTCAGCAGTAACACTTGCGACTACTAGACCATTGAGCCAGTCAAACTTCAAATATTATTGCTTATCAGTGTTCCTATACCCCTAATACAAGACAGGTCTAGGACGTTTTTTATTTACTACGCAATTCTCCTTCTAAGAAGATGTTGTAAAAAAAAATTAAAAGAGTATGCTTAGATGGTTTGGTTACGTTGAAAGGATGGATGAAAGGCGACTAACGAAAGGTCAAGGCAGATGTAAGTGGGAACGCCGGGAGGGGACGACCTAGAAGGACATACATAGACCTTATTGGTGAGGTTCTTCAGAAAGGTCAGGTGCGTGGTACTCGCAACCGGTGTGTTTGTATGAAAACATGTATGAATGTAAACGAAGCAAAAGAAGTATGTTAGAATCGTAGCATCCATCGCTCTGTAGTTTCTGCCTACCCCCATGGGAAAAAGGTGTGCGTTTATATGTATGTATGTTCTCCTTCGAGATCAATCTGGAGAAATGTTCCTAAAACCTTTATTTGATTTTTATTTAAGTGACTTCAGTAAAAGTTGAGAAAAATGTTCATGATAAAATATTATCGAATGATACTTATTTAAAACACTTTTCTTAAATTCTTCAAGGACAATGCAACAGGCCTTATCCAGTTTTAGGCAAATATTATGGAAATTATCAGTGATAAGTGGTGATAAGTAAATATGGTTCCAAACAGTCCAAGGGGCAGATAAAAACGTCTAAGGGGTAGATAAGAATAGATTTGTATCGGACATTGATGTGATAAAGATTAAGATTCAAGTGTTGACGTCGTTTGTTATCAGTGACTTGTTTTAGGCCGATACTGATACATTCGATAGAAATGGTTCAGATGACTGTGAAGATATGCACACTATCTTAAACCTTGAAGATTTCAGACGAAATAGCTTGTATTTCCAGAAGGGTTAGTCAGAGATCTATAATACATCTAAGTTTTGTTAAAGTCCCGTCATGAGCCTTTTTATTATCATAGGTCCTTTAAACATGACGTTTTATTTACGCGCTGACGTCGCGCGTAGAACGCAAATTATATGCATTGCAAACGCAACACCGCCGCCGCCGCGCCGAGTGACTGTTGAAACGATACATACATACTTGAACCACTGTCTAAAAACATACAGTCGTCCGACGAAGATGTCTAAACAGAGCAATGATGCGGGGTGTGAGGGGCGAGACGCGGGAAAGCCGCTCCCGTACTGCGAACAAAACGATGTTCGTAGTGCGGGAGGTATTATTCAGGGCTAACGCGGGTAGACGTTGTCGGCATTTTTCCAGAGATCAAAGTCGTCGTCCTACTGTATTAATATTTATACTGTGCTTGAACTATTTATCTGCCAATACTCGTACGTGTTGAGAGCGTGCAGAGAACACTCGCGATAAAATAACTGGTTGAGCAAATCGAGACAACGCGAATGATTTTTTT
Organism: Euplexia lucipara; assembly: GCA_921972225.1. Lineage (NCBI taxonomy): Eukaryota > Metazoa > Arthropoda > Insecta > Lepidoptera > Noctuidae > Euplexia > Euplexia lucipara. The sequence goes on from OV179158.1 coordinate 852,833, forward strand.
AACCGAAATTTTGGGTTACTAACGTAACGTAAAATGATCAGATGAATAAATCGATTAACTGTTTGCTCCACGTGGTAATGTGGTAATCGAACGTAAACAGGACTTTTTGCTCAGCAGTAGCTGCCACCACCAATGTTAACAAAACAAAATTAAGACATTTCATAAATAAACTTAATGTTGTCGCACTTTAACTAGTTCCATGCCAACCTTAGATGGAACTTACTTGTCGATAATAGTCGATACTGTCAGAATGTTTGCTTATATTTGCTCCTATGTGGTGGAAATCAAATAAATATCAGTAACAATAGAAGAATGTAATTGTGTATCTTTATTCACAGTTGAGCTCACATCAGTTGAGTTCATAAAGACATCAGAAAACGTAAATGTTTTCGCAAAGAAAGAAAGTAAAAGACGTGACAAACTACGTCTATACAGTTAACTTGGATTTTGAATTTACCAAAGTTTCTAAAACAAGAAATTATATTAAAACTTTTATCAAGCTGATCATATCTCTTAAATAATAATAGAATAGAATAGAAAAGAATATTTTTATTTCAGACCGGAGTCCATAGGGTTAGTAACAATTTTAACTTAAATTCTAGTGTTAGCAGGTTACAGACACATAAAAATATACAATTAGATTTCGGCATGGAGCCGCATCCACCTCCGCAACATCGGGGAATCCCACAGATCTACGAACACGCTGAGAATGCTGTTGGTGCCGCCGCGAACACGAGACATCAGGGATGCACACCTTTTCCTAATAATAGCGGCAAAACCATCAATTTTATTATCTGCAAACATCCCTGACGCACTACATCGCCACGGCAGCCGCAGCAGCACTCTCAGTGCATTATTATATTGAACGCGTAGGTCGCTGTATGCCCTCTGCGTGAAGTTGACCCACAGGCTGCACGTGTAGAACGATTGACAGTAAGCTAATAATAATAATACCAGCCTATTACTGTCCCACTGCAGGGCAAAGGCCTTCTCATACAGAAGAGCCACGAGTATTGCTCACTACGCTTGCTCAAGGTGTATTGGCGATTTCAGAATTATATTAACTATGCACAATTCCAGGTTTTCTTACGATGCTTTGCTTCACCGAAATCACCGATGTGAATGATGTCTAAGCTTTAACTTATAAGAATCGTATCTCTTAACTTTAGCATAATATTCCAGGAGTTAGAGCTCCAAATCCTTGAGAGTTGAGACTTCGTTTGCGTGCATTTCGAACTTTAACGTTTCTCACCACCTCTTAATTTTGGAAACAAAATATAGATAGCTGAACTCACCAAAAATGTGGTTTTGTATTGGTCAAAGGAGTCAAAGGATTTGCAAATTCGGTTTAGGAAATCCAGAGAAAACCCTTTACAACGTCATAAACTCACAAATTTTACCTCTGTATAAAAATAAGTTTAGATTAATGAGTAATACATCGTCTCTTTCTTCCAGGCTTTCGACTGGTCCATGCAGATCCAGAGTGTGATCCTATCCTCCTTCTTCTGGGGATATGTGGTGCTACAGATTCCTAGCGGAGAGATTGCTGCCAGGTTTGGTGGCATGATCCTCCTCACGATGTGCATATCTGTTAACTCCGCAGTTGCGCTAATATGTCCTATCGCAGCTTATTATGTGAGTATGACAGCTCAGTTCAAATTACTTTTACGATTACTGGCCAAAGTTTTAAGTAATTCGCAAATCCACGTAACTCTCATAGGATAATTCTGCGTATCTGATAAATCTAGCCTATTCAAAATGCGGGCAGGGCATGCAAAATCCTGATTGACAGCTACCTTTTTGACGTCAATTTTGTTCTACTATATTAAGAAAGCATAAAATCGCTCATTAACAATTGTGAAAGTTTACGACTTGTTTATCTAAGTGATAAAGTTTTAGATTTACTTTGGAAGAGCCAGTGCGCACTTGTGATTTTTAGACGACCGATTGTTTAGTCGCGAGACTTAAGACGAATGTAATCAAACGAGTTTTAATCGTCAAATGCGCTCACTGCCATAAAACTCTATACATACTGAATCACAAAACTATGGCTTGATTAAAAAGCACAGGTACGTAATGGTTCCTAAACTGAATGGTTTGCAGATACGCGATTTTTACCTATGGTAGATTCACGGATTTGCACAACCCCCAATAAAAGTAGTTAGTAAAAATTGTGTATAACTATCACGGTTCAAACAGTAAAATATTTATTAGTTATCATTGTTTTCCAGGGAGGCTGGCAAGTACTGTGTGCCTGTCGCGTTGTTCAAGGTCTGTCTCAAGGCTGCCTGTACCCAACGATGCACAACCTGATAGGGAAATGGGTTCCGGTCGAGGAGAAAGCCAGACTAGGGACCATGATATATGGAGGTACGGTTATGATGAACGGAAATTAAATAACCTTATCAAGTAGCCTATAAGCATTGATGGTGTTCGTCAAAGTTAGATTTTTTGAGTTCTTGTCCGAAATCTAGGTTATTGGTCGTAATATTGGATGGTCAGATTGTTTATTTGCGAATGGAAACGTTTTTTTGTAACAAAATCTATACTTCTAATAAAAATAGGTAGAGTTTGTGGGTTTGGTGTTGTTTCTGCATCTACTGAACTGATTATGAAAAATATTTAACCAATATAAATAGTTACATTATTTGTTAGTGTCATAGACTATATTTTATTTTTAAAGCTAAAGGGTAAAGGTGATGTTAAAGTACAAATTTCAGCGGGTAAAGTTGCGAGCAAAGTGCTTGCAGAAGTCAGCACGTGAAGCTACCCCAATGTGTCAATTTTTTTTGATAGATTTGCAACTTTATCTCAATCAGAATAAGGTTCATGTTCAATTGGGAAAATTTGACAGTTTAGGGTAGCTTGATGTGCTGGCGTCACAAAATTTATTTGGCGATACAACAGTTTTATTTGTTTGGTCAAAAAGAAAATGTACAATATGCATAACAGTTTATTGTAAATACACAATGTAAAGATGGCATAAGGGTTTATATTTCTTATAAATAGTATTCTTTAACACAAATCCAGTACAGAAGATAAATAACGGAGAAAAAACATAAGTGGATTTACTTATCTTTAGTATTGGAGATGAATAGCGTCACACGTTCTTATTTTATCGTCTAGTAGGTGTTCAGTTTATTATATTATTCCAAAACACGAGTTATGTCAGTTGAAAGATCAAGGTAAGGTTTGGAAATAGTATGGTTATATGCTTTGATCGTGTTGAGAGAATGAATAAAAGGTGACTTACAAAAGTTCTTATAAGGCAGCTGAAGAAGTGCTGCAGTGAAGGTGCAAATAGAAATTCTGCAAAGGAACTTCATAGAAGGACATACAGTCACCTTATTGTTGATGTTCTTTAGAAAAGCCTTAATACGTAGTACACTCAACCAGCGCACTTGTACGACTAGATGTATATGAACGTTAACGAAGCCCAAGACGTGTGTGAGAATAGTTTCATGACGACATTCTGTAGTTCTGCCTGCTCACATTAGAAAAGGCGTCAGTTTATGTATGGGAATTAACTTTAAACTAGTTATAACACCCAGGAAATGGTATATTTATGTTTTTATAGGATATCCATTATATAAATGGGTTTACGGAAATTAAGACTGAATGAATAAAACAGGCCTTAATTAGGTTAAATCGCTCAGAATGTATCTATAGTATACAACAAAAAATCTTTTTTGCAAAAAATAAAACCGACTTAAAAAAAAACACTTACCGGTGTATAATAACTCTAAATTAGGAAGTCTGTGGCTTTGGTGGTTTTGTCTTATTCATGATGGGCCACCGACTTCCGTATTTAGAGTTATTATATACCGGTAAGTGTTTTTTTTTAAGTCGGTTTTATTTTTTGCAAAAAAGATTTTTATTTTTCCATTTTTAGTTGTTCTCATACAAATATTTGCCATGAATTTGTTTTTATATTGTTATTTGTTAACAATACATGTCATGGTACTATTACCAAGACATGTATTGTTAACAAATAACAATAATATATCCACTTATCCCTAATAAATGAAACTTAACATACCTAACTGTCGAAATCTAGATATATTACACATCTGCGTACCCCTCAGAGCATACAGGCGTGATGATACGTCATGATGTTGTATAAAAAATAAATATCCAAGCGATTCCAGTTATCACGACGGATTTGCCGTCTATTTTTGAAGAGTTCCATTGTATATCTCCGAAGATCAGCACCAGATCTTCACCAAATTAAAATGGGACCACCTCGGGAGTATACTCTTTCAAAGAAAAAAAGAATTTTGAGAATCGGTCCACAAATGGGGGAGAAATCGCGTAACAAACACACGTAAAGCATTATTACATACATACGAGAATCACAACATAAGAATTGAAGAATCAATAAATCAATATTGACCTAAAGTCAATAATTAATTATTTAATTCCCTGCCGGAGTCGGTGTTTCCTCATAAGTACAATCTAGGGGTCTTTAAGTCAAGAGCGAATAGGTTACTTCTAGCACAAGCGTGTTTCATCGTCAACAACATCATTGCTTACCATCAGATGACAGATGTGATCAAACACGTGAGACACAATAATAATGAAGGAAATCCATAACATATAAAAAAAAAAAAAATAATAATAAAAAAAAAAAAAAAAAAAAAAAAAAAAAAAAAAAAAAAAAAAAAAATTATATTCTTAAACTTACTTTCTTTTCTTTTTATTGTAGGTGGTATGCTCGGAACAGCATTACAAATGATAATGTCAGGCTTCATAGCCGAAGCGTGGGGCTGGCCAGCCATCTTCTACGTGAACGGAGCCCTCGGTGCCATTTGGGTGATGGTCTACGTGTTCCTAGGGTCGGACTCCCCACAGCGGTCCAAGATGATCAGCGATGAAGAGCGACTGTACATACAGACGTCACTAGGACAAATTGGGGAACAGAAGGTCAGTTGATGTAGATAATTGGTTGGTTGCTTCTGTTGTTTTTTATTGTTGTTGTTGTTTAGAGTATTCTATTCTATTCTTCAATAAGAATAGTTAAAGTTGATAAACAATCCTATGATCTTAACTTATATTTCGTGGCCACTAGTTAGTGCTCCCGATAAACAAACTTATTCACACAATGTAAACCATTAAATCTACATCCATTTATGTGCATTAAACTAGACCTTTCTTGCTTTGTACACTACTTACTTTTACTTTTCCTCATCATAAACTTTAACTATGTCAAATGTCTCACTCTTTCATGAGCACAATGTTCTTACAAAAAAGATACTTAAGTTTTGCTTCACGTATTAAGTTACGGATAAAGTTTATCAGCTTTATGAAGCAATCAATACAAGTACAAAATTTTAAATGTTTAAGGATAACTGAATTCACTGCAATAAGTACTAGATCGATTTATAAATCAAGATTCTATTATTTATTTATTAATTATAAGGGAAAACCTACGACTTATTCACTAGAGACATACAACAGAATAAGGATGACACAAATTTTATTTAAGTGAATATGTCACATACAGGACTACATGAAAAAAAAATTGACACAATAATTTGAGAATAATAGCACAATAATACCTACTATTAATAGGAATTAAAATATTAATATAAAAGTACGGTTGGATGCAAAAATGAGTTCATCAATGCAATATATTGTGTACAAAAAAACCTTTAATTCAATCCTCTCTCTCGGCTGTCTTATTTACGTCAGTCAAACTAACACCACTAACACTTACATTAAACCATTATCTATAATCTGTTTTTTTTATGTTCTGTGTCTATAATAGTGTACTGATGAACAAAAATAATAATGACCAATAAATCGATTTGGTCCAAGAAACATTGTCGAATAGGTTTACCCTGATCCCTCTAAATCTCTCAATCGACAGTTTACACCTCGTTGGATTATCATCAGACATATAAATTATCCAGAGCATTCCACCTGGTTTGTGCGAACGATAACAATGGAAAGCAGGTTGTACCGTAGCCAATTAGATTTATAGTTACTTTATACTGGGAATATCTAAAATTATCGGGAGTCTAGCTCAGACGTGTTTTAGGGTGATGAATGGGACTAAAATTTTAATTTATGGAGGAGCTTTAAACTTTTCAGTATTTTATATTATTATTTTAATACATTTTGTAACATCAAAATTTTATCATCCTTTTAGTTTTTACTACAGGGCCCAGACCTATTTTCAAGCAAAAAAAAAATACAAGTTGATTAATCATTACACTTTTGCTTAGCCGGTAAAATTCTCGGTAGGTCTAGCCTAGTGTGGGTTAAAATAGACAAAGCAACAAAAAAAGCACAATACTTGCTTCATATTCAGCTCAACTTGGTAAGTGGTTCGTTTGGTAAAAGCTACTGGAATTAAAAAATAACACCATCAAGACTATTATCTGGTTGACTTCCATTTCCCCAATTAATTTCAGAGACTGCAAACTCCTTGGAAGAAGATAATCACAAATCTGTCGTTCATTTCGCTGATCGTGATCCATAGCGGCCACAACTGGGGCTTCTGGACCCTGATGACTGAGATGCCGTCTTACATGAAGCAAGTCCTTGGAGTTGATATCAAAGCAGTAAGTGTTGGGGGTTTGATGGAATCATCATCACAATAATTATTATCTTCCTAGCTTTCTCCCAAGTTTAATGCGGTCGGCTTCTTGTCTAAACAGATGCAGCTCATGCAGCTGAGTGTTTTACATATCCACACTATTGATGTAAACTCGGAGACAAGCATATTTAGCTCAGTTGGAGGGTTTAACAAGACTACTAGTAATGAGTAATGTGCAACCCACAAGTAAACTAAACTAGTAAGCTTAGAAAAATATGGTGTCAATCACCATATTTTTCTAAGCTTACTAGTTACTTGACCCTGTGACAAGGTTACACGATACTCCTTGGTTCAACTGGTTTTCAGAATTGTGAGGTCAGATAATAGTCACGACAAGCAAACTATATGTCCTCTAATGAGAGCAAAAAAGAAGAAGCAAATGAAAGTTGTCACAAATAATATTTACATTACAATCATAGTTATCATCACATCGCAGTAGTACAATAGTAATCACGTTGCCATTTAAATGTTAATATTAGATGACTTTGATGTACATTTGTTTAGATTGAACAACTACAGTCAGCCTCATAAATCGATATACATATCCATATTTCCTAAACTCATGAACACCTTAGCTTACACAAATTGCTAAACAAGACTAGTGCCAGGATTTAATTAACGTCTTATAGGTTCAAAATTCACTAGTCTTGTTTAGCAATTTGTGTAAGCTAAGGTGTTCATGAGTTTAGGATATATGGATATGTATATCGACTTATGAGGCCGACTGTTCATGCAATGGAGTAACCATTAATATTATTGATATGTGTTTTTTCAATGTTTACAGAATGGCCTCATGTCAGCTCTTCCATACTTGGCGATGTATTTATTAAGCTTTCCGTTTGGATTCTTATCGGATTACATCTTGAAGAAGAAATGGCTCAGCGTCAGTATGTGCAGAAAACTTTCCAGTTGTATCGGTAAGTTTATCAATAACGATCCTAATAATTCAGTTTGACGATAGAAAAGTCCTCAAAACACAACGCATGTATTTCCCGAAAAGTCATTTAGTGGAGTAATAAACAAAATACCAGCCTGTTACTGTCCCACTGCTGGGCAAAGGCCTCTTCTCATACAGAGAAGGCACGAGCATTGATCGCCACGCTTGCTCAAGGCGGATTGGCGATTTCAAACTTATATTAACTATAAGTCCAGGTTTCCTCACGATGTTTTCCTTCACCGATGTCAATGATGTCTAAGATAAACTTAGAAAGTACATATGAATTGAAAAAGTCACATTGGTACTTGCCCGGATTTGAACCACAACCTCGTGCATAGGCGGCGGCGGCGGCGGCGTGGGTAGGCGCCTTAACCTCTGGGCCATCACGACATAATAAACAAGTAGAACATAATTCAATGTTGCCACATCTTTGTACTGTCCAATACAAACTATATTGGCGTATCGAGATGTACCAGATAAAGCATCCAACTGTGGATGGGGAAACTTTATACCCTGGCTCTCAAATGACATATCTTCTAGCATCTTTCCCTGCCCAAATCCTATGAAGGCCAACCTATCAACCAAGTATAGTATATCAAATGATTTGAGCCATTTAGCAACACTTGTGATCACTAGATTAACGAGGCAATCAACAATAACAACAATAATTTCTAAGTTATAATTGTTTCCAGGTGAATATGGTCCCGGGTTAGCTCTGATAGCTTTATGCTATGTTCCTCCTGGTGACGTCGTGATGGCGGTTGCTCTGTTGACTGTCGTGGTTGGTCTAAATGCTGGACATTTGACCGGGTATTTGGTAAGTACCGTTTTGTTCCCTGTTTGTAATATTTTATTGGTTATTACTTTACTAGTCTGCTGTTCAATATTGTTCTTCAAGATCATTATTAATATTAATGCAATAAAATAGCTAATTAATAACTTAAACATGTTGGTTGTGCCTTTAACGATTTTTTGTAAGTTCATCACCGTTTCATGTATTTGTATTTTCCTTTGATTATGTATACGAAACAACGAAACAATGATAAATTATGATCAAACAAAGAACACAAACATTTAAAAATCCCATTTATTCCTGGAAATAATGGAATAGAAGACCAACGTTTTATAGCCTAAGAACCCAATGCCACGTTTATCCAAACTAAGAATCAGATTTAAGAACTTACACACGAGTGATTTTTTCTTCAACAGCTGGTGCACATAGACATGGCTCCGAACTTCGCGGGTACGATGATGGGCATAACCAACTGTATTGCGAACGTCGTGTCTATCATCGCACCTTTAACCGCAGGACTAATACTACAAGATGAGGTAAGAAGATTATGACGAAATTAGGGAAATAATGATTGTGATGTAATGTCATAAAACTATAAAGCCCATTAAAACATAACTTTTTAAAACCTATCGTCCTTGTCGTAACAAAAAAGAGCGTTGGAATAATTTCAGTGACAATTGATGATTTTATTAAATTTTACTGTTGGTATTTCTTAATGACGGTTTGATATTTTATTATACTTGTAAAGCAAATAATAATAATAATAAAGTAAATAAATATTCCACTACAGCTACACTACTACCAAAGTAACTAGTAGTAGTAATCTTTGTAAACTATTTATGAAAAAACTCAGTACGAAAGTTTTGATCAAAGGTAAACTGCTGACTGATCAAATCTTGTAAGTGGGCTGATTATTAGGTATAACTACCTGTATGTTTTTTTTCTATAAAATTGAAATAATTTAATTTTTAGGTCTTCTACTTCCTATCTTTCTTCCTGTTTTCTTCTTACTATACTTTTGCTGCTTTGATTCTAATTTTCTTATTTTACTAGATTATTATAGGCAGTTTTGTGTCACTGACTGCTAAATGAAGCCATTTGCGTCTTGATTTTCTGAACCTCGAACCATTTAATTAAGCCTCTACTTCTAATGTCCTGCCATCACAATATGTCCCGTTCACATCTATTTTCATTTCTGCTGTCTTTTTTGACTTCACAATGTTTAGTTAGACGTAACATTTTAGATTTATGGTTTTGTGTTCTCTACCAATGGATACGTTCCATAGCGATTCAATAGAGGATCTTGTGGCTTAATAATAACAACCTCACGGGTCGATCATAGGTTAAGCTAAACTTGACGACGTTAGTTCGTGGACCATTCATTACGTATCTCGTCAGCTCCTCGGAGAGCACGTAAAGCCGATGGTCCCGGCTGTTATTTGTAGATCGATGATTGAAGATCCAAAATCTGAAAACCAGTCTGAGGTCCAACAGGCAGTCGCTCCATGTAAAACACTGGTAGGTATTCAGCTACAACTGGAGGCCGACCCCAACATAATTAGGAAAAAGCTAGGAAGATGATAGATACGTTCCACAGTCATGCAACCTTGCAGCCATGTCAACCAAATCTAGTTTTAACTTTTTTTTTTTTGTGGGGTGGAAAATCCTCATGGATGTCCCCCGCCCGAGGAGGCGGAGGGGTCTGTCAAACTCTTACTGACTAAAAACCACCCCGTTTTCTTTCTCACACCTGCGCCGGGGGTCACGGGAACAGAAGATACTTCCGCGACCCCCGACTGGTGCCGGCCCCGCGGGCCTTGCCAAGTCAGCGAGGGGAGTGAGGTGTTAGACTCCCCTCGTGACGTCTAAGAGAGTCCATGTACGTGGGGGTGGCGGACATCCCCGCATCCGTCGCCCTGGACCCATTCAGGGGGGCTGGAAGAGGGCGTTGTCCGCCCTCCGTCTGCGCCCGGTGCGCCTGCTGCGGGCCGGGTGAGTGGAGGTAATCTCCCTCTCCCTTTCCGCAGCCTCCTTCTGCGAGATGACTGTTTCGCAGAAGGACACCACCGAGTCCCAGGACTCGACGCTACCGACCATCCTACTCCAGAAAGTCTAGTTTTAACTGTAGTAATATTAAATTAAATTGTTCCAGACTGATCCAAAGCAATGGCAACAAGTGTTCTTCTTGTCGTCTGCCATCTACATCGCCTCCAATACGTTCTTTATTATATTTGGCACCAGTGAAAGACAGTCCTGGAATGAACCCGAAAGTAAAGAAATCACGACAGGTGAGAGATGAACTCCGATTTACTTAAACGAACTTAATGTTGATTTATGGTATACTTAACTTGTGCTTTGCTACAATTCCACCTGATGGAAAGCAGTGATGCGATCAATGAGAGTAAAGCGCACAGGTTTATTAAGAACCTATTCACTCTAACCTTAAAGACTCCTAAATTATAATCGGACGGGAAGACCGCACGCATGTAAACGCCGAGGCGACACGCTTTGTCCGCATCGTAAAGGTGCCAACGATGTAAGGATGTATACTCGCCGTACACCGGGTTGTCAGGAATCAAGCCATGTAATTCCCACGTACTCTTCAAAATACATCCTATAAAATACTGAGAGACTGACTACCCTTCGCCTGTGCTCAAGGCTTTATGGATTAGACTTAACCAAATCTGGATCAACAATTTATTAGCTTGCCTTGCCTCTTTACAAAGTATAAATATTCAATGCAGAGATTTCTTATTTAAACGTATATTTTGTTCTGTTTCAGAAGGTGAAAAGAAGGCTGAAAAAGTAGTTTAAGGAACAAATAAAATACTTACTGTTATGCATTTGTAAATTTTGTAAATATAAATAAATGAGGTTATAAAATGAATGTTTACGTCATTATTCCTATTCCCTTGTTTTACTATGAGATAAAGTAAGAATATTTTTATTACACGCAAATCAAGGAAAACCAAAGACGCGACACGGTGGTAAAATTTTGTGAAAAATGAAGTGGGTATAAAAGAGATAAAATGAGATGAGTTCTTGAAGACTAATATAGAAGTGTATGGTAGAAGAAGATCCTGCGACTCCTCTATCCCTTTCTTTGTTATCAGCTTCTTTCTGAGCATAAGACCCAAGATGGGTTTAATTCCCGGATCTATCCGGATCTAACTGAAATTTCTAAGTAGTACGTCGAAGTCGGCATTTTTAAGATTACAGGCTTGATAAATTGTGTAATGTTTTCTTTGAATATTTCTGTGGATATAATGACAAATAAGCGGATTTACCGGAAGGTGCTTTTAATAAAAATGAAACGTCCTCTTTTAATTCCTACAGAGGTAAGCTATGTTTACAAAAAAAAACCATTATATTATAAACTGTCACTTAGCCATTGGCTTTGTTGACAGAAATAGTGTCAGGTGTAAAATACCATGGTTTTTGATTTTATTAGGGTTTTCTCTAAAACACATAGTTTTATTCTGTTTGAACAGGGCTAAATGTAAATTTCTAAAACACTGAATGTCTTAAGGCCGGCTCTGATCTTTAGAAGTGATGGACTGGTACAAAATATAGCTATAAGTGGAGAAACAGAACCTCTATGGATCGAAAAATTTATGAGAAATTATTACTTGATTATAGTTGATCAAATGTGTTGCAGTAAGTATAAATATAAGTTAAACCGGTGTTTTCTAAATAAAGCACTTTACAGGCAAGTCCTACATTCATCTTTGGAACTTGCAAAATTCAAAATTTTAATGTTTATTTATTTGATACTGGAGTTGGCCGTAGTGTGACCGGTGGATTATCAAGTCATAGGTTTTGAGATTGAACCTCAGGCACGCACCTCTCTCACGGACATTGTCGGATACATGTGCGTATGATAAATTTATCACTTGCTTAAAGAACGGTGAAGGAAATATCGTAAGGAAACTGGCATGCCGGAGAAATATTTTTGACGACGTGATGCCAAGCCCGAGGGCCATGGGCAGCATCAAAAGTCTTACACCAGGTTAGGCTTTTTCCACACAAAAGAAAAAGTAAAATTATCGGAGACTATGAATAGTTTCTTATAAAAAATCATTGACCATAGTGCAGAAAGTCACGTGACATGCGAAACTTGTGCAGCAAGAGCTATAAGACACGCGTAAGGCTTTTACAGCAAATAGCAGAATTTATTTTTAAAAGGTAGTTTGATAGGCTCTTGTTTGCAGGTAAGATATTTGGGATCCGCCACCTGCAAGGGTTATTGTTGTTCTTTGCTATGGTGCTCGGTTTTGCCATGAGAGTCAACATCAGCATGGCTATCGTGGCCATGACAGACAAGCGTAGCGAAGATGTAAGTGTGGTTTATGTGTAATTTCCTCTTTTTCTTTAATTTAAAATTGATTGTCACTTTTTCGAAATATTTATAGTATTTTGAAATCCTGCGCTTTCTTTTAAAATCTCGCGTCAATCAATCGTCATCAAAACGTTGCTAGTTACACGTATATGCAATGTAATTTTAAATTTAGTAACTTTTATTACTATATTTGTGTAACTGTTTGTTTCCCAAAAAAGTAATGGAAAGGGTTCTTAATGGGAAGCTGCTGGCGTACCTAGAAGCAAACGACTTACTAAGCGACCGTCAGTATGGTTTTCGCCGGGAACGGTCAACTGGTGATCTTCTAGTGTATGCTACGCACTGCTGGGGCCAGGCCATCGAGAAACACGGCGAAGCTCTTGCCGTGTCGTTGGATATCTCGAAGGCCTTTGACAGGGTATGGCATGCTAGTCTGCTGGGCAAACTTCCTGCATACGGCATTTCCATTGACTTTTGCTGCTGGATATCTGATTTCCTGAGAGAACGGTCGATCCGAGTTGTCATAGATGGCTGCTCCTCTGACCTTTTTGGTATTGATGCCGGAGTTCCTCAGGGGTCTGTTCTCTCCGCGACACTTTTCCTGCTACGCATCAATGAGCTCCTTGGTCCTGGTATTGTTGGGTATGCAGACAACAGCACTGTCATGGAGAGTTACACATGTAGCGCAAGAGCCAGTGGTGATGAATTTTGGTCTTTGAGAGAGGCCATGGTAGAGCGAACGAATTCAACCTTAAGTCTTGTCTCCAAGTGGGGTGACGAAAATCTGGTTGTTTTCAACGCCACTAAAACACAAGTGTGCTTGTTCTCCGCCAAAAGGAGCCCCTTCAATCTGGCTCCTACTTTCCGAGGTGCATCAGTACCAGTTACCGACGGCCTCGAGCTTCTTGGCACGAAGTTAAGTGCAAATCTTAACTTTGGTGCCTACATTGAGTCGAAAGCTCAAACTGCGGCAAAAAAGCTGGGCATCCTAAATAAGGTTAAGCGGTACTTCAAAGCTGACCAGCTTTTAGTTCTTTATAAAGCCCAAGTCCGGTCCAGCATGGAGTATTGCTGTCACCTTTGGGATGGCTCAGCCAAATACCAACTAGCCACACTCGACTCAGAAGAGCGCAGAGCCAAGAGGCTCATTGGTGACGAAAAGCTGGTGGGTACCAAGCTTCATACCCTGGCCCACCGCCGCAAAGTTGCATGTCTGTCGGTCTTTTACAGACTGTATTTCGGTGAGTGTGCTCTTGAGCTCCACGAGCTCATTCCACCATCTCCTTTCTTCCATCGGGAATCCAGACGTACTGCAGGTTATCACCCATTCCTTGTAGATGTTCCACACATTCGCACGAAGTGCTTTGCCTGTTTCTTCATTATGCGCACAGCCAAGGAGTGGAATTCCCTGCCTGCATCAGTGTGTGCTCCACAGAGTTTGTTCTAGCTCTTTTTCGGCTTTGTAAGGAATTTCAGTAAACAAAAAATTATATACACACATCAACACAAAGTTATTCAACCTCTCTTATGAATGATGTAGTGACCATAATGAGTTTAAATATAATACTTTACAAATTGTTCATATTTAACCTATAATTTATTATTATTTTGTTCATACAGCCGTTTGACTGGAACATGCAGACCCAAAGTGTGGTCTTTTCTTCCTTTTTCTGGGGTTACATAGTGCTGCAAATCCCCAGTGGAATTCTAGCAGCCAGGTACGGCGGCATGATCCTTATCACGATAGCCATTGCTGTCAATTCAGCAGTGTCGCTGTTAATACCTTTTGGAGCGCATTATGTAAGTAAATAGAATTCTAATACGATTAGGTGAACAGTATTAGAATTCATTCATTCGTGCATAATATTTAACACATTTTTCTACAAAGTCGTAGTGAAGTGATACATTTATTGTGGTTGATATTCCATTAGTCGGCATTCGATAATTATATTTGCTTCACTGTATAGAAGGGGGCTAAAAACATTATAAATTGTTATTTATGTTATGTCAACAAAAACAAAACAATTTAGTTAGGCTTTATTTTGTGTAATAAAATTTTTTCAAGCCTCTCTTCATTATGAACGGAATGAGATACTACCTACTTTGTAGTTACAACATATTGTTACATTTTTCAGGGAGGCTGGAAAGGTCTCTGCTTTCTACGTGGTATTCAAGGTCTTTCTCAGGGTTGTCTATACCCAACAATGCATCATCTTATAGGTAAATGGGTTCCATTAGAAGAAAAAGCCAGGCTGGGCACCCTGATTTATGGAGGTAACTAAAGAAAGTTCTTCTTCGATAAATACGTCATTACTGAGGATCGTGGTCACTGGATCTCTTTAGCAGGCAAGCTTCCTCTAACGACTTCGGTCCGTAGTTGCTATACCACCTGCTGAAAACAACTTAAGAACGTAGCCACTTTTACCTTTTAATTCAATACATGTCGGCGTCAGCGATGGCTGAGCGATGAGCTGACACCGCTGGGGGTTTCGTGGTTCAGAGTTCATAACGTAGAATAGCAATCTTCATTGCAGTAATAACCTCACTTAACAATCTTAATCACAAAACAACTCAAATCTAGGTAACTGACAGTTTCGTACTGAATGTGTGTCTTCGTCGGTGCCTCAAATCAATCTGAGCTCTGCCCAGCTCCCACGCACCAGCACGACTCTGTCCACGTGACATTACCGAAAACACATTCACATTCATGGTCACCATAGACTCTGTACTAAGTTAATCAACTTCACAACTTATTATTCAAGAATATCGTTTTCCACGGCATACACATACATACATACATAAACTCACGCCTTTTTTTCATGAGGGTAGGTAGAAACTACCAGAGCACTATCTCCTATGGTTCTTACATACAACAAAAAAAATATTTACGTGATTAATAAAAAAAATCATTTGTAGGTTCATTGCTCGGAACGGGTATGCAACTGATAGCATCTGGCTACATAGCGGAGTACTGGGGCTGGCCGGCTATATTCTACGTAAACGGTAGCCTTGCCGCTATCTGGGTGATGTTCTACGTATTTTTAGGAGCTGATTCTCCGCAGAAGTCAAGAATCATCAGCTTAGAAGAGCGATTGTTTATACAGACTTCACTGGGGCAGATAGATGAACAGAAGGTACTTCACTCATCATCTATCGATTACATTTTTTTTTATTGTTAGTTCACGGCACTCGTTATGAAGAGTTAACCTATTCTTGTACATATAATATTAATATTTAATGCAGGATAGCAACATACATATCACGCCTTGTATCCCAGAATGGTCAGGCAGTGGTGTTCCTACGTGTAACATGATCTTATAATTTTATGTGAATATTTCTTGACCGTTTGTTATAACCTTATAAATTTGATTTTGTATGCCTATCGGCGGGACATGGTTTGTACAATTATCATTTTTATTGAAATACACCTGTAATCACCTATGTGTACAAAACAAATAAATGATTTGAATTGATTTGATTTAGTACAGATTTAGTTACTAGCAGGTTGATTAGTATTGTAGTGTGTTTGTTGGTGGATCTTATGATGTGTGACGTGTGATGGTGTGGCGTGTAAGATGGGATGCAGAAATATTTTTTTCCAGTAATTAATTGCGTTTAGTTACACAAAAATTAAAAAAATATATATTGTCTTACATCACATATTAAATCCCCTAAACAATATTAAACAGTTAGTTGCTGCGCATTTCGTCTTAAAAATCCCTCAGAAGTTTACGGGTAGTTAAATTAGAAAACTTTACAAGTTTTTTATTTTCAGATTCTAAAAACTCCATGGAAGAAGTTAGCCACAAGCTTACCTTTCATATCTTTGATTGTGATGCACAGCGGACACAACTGGGGTTTCTGGACACTTATGAATGAGATGCCATCTTATATGAAACTAGTGCTGGATGTTGATATTAAATCAGTGAGTGTGTTTGCTTAAATGATTTCCATCCTTTAAAAAGAATCTTTTTTGAAAGAATTTTCCAAATCGGTCCAGTGGTTTCGGAGTCTATTCAATGCAAACAAACAATCAAACATTTCCTCTTTATATATTAGTATAAATGTTTTAATCCATATTTTTTCTTGCGTTTGTGCTTATTATCGTGTGCCTTTTGTTTGGCACAAACAATGAAGCTTTTTCTTTCTTTGTTTGCATGTTTTTGTTAGAAACATTACGTAGATATTTGTTTTTCGTGCATTTCTTCTGATGATTCTACTATTGCTACGATGTTACGAGTTTCTACGATTTTTCTAATTCATGTTTTATGATTTTTTAGAATGGTGCCATGTCAGCTCTTCCTTACTTTGTGATGTATATGTTAAGTTTTCCATGTGGTTTCATATCAGATTACGGTCTGAAGAAAAAATGGTTTAGCCTCAATACCTGTAGAAAAGTTTCTAATTCTATTGGTACGTGAATAACCTTGTTCAATTTTATCATCCTCGTAAATTAGACTCCTAATCAGAAAGTTCATTAATACTTATTTCTTGTATTAAATGTCTAGGTGAATTTGGGCCTGCGCTAGCCTTGATAGCATTATGTCACTCGCCTCCTGGTGACGTCACTCATGCTGTTGGTCTTCTGACCGTAGTAGTTGGTCTCAATGCGGGACATCTGTCCGGATTCATGGTAAGATGATGTAAAATATTCAAGTCAACTGTGAAGTGATAAGAAATTAAACGTAATTTTAGAAAAATCTGGTTATACGCTTATACCCTTGAAAATGGAAAGAGATCTATGGATTTGCTGTGTGTCAATATAAAGGTTTATTCAAGTTTAATTCGTAGTCTACTTGTGTAAATAAGAATAGATCTTTTATGTGCTGTGCGTCAATATTAAGAGCTTATTGTGAGTTTAGAGATTTTTCATGCTAATTCAGTGGACTTATTGGAGTATATGACTCAATATATGACATGTCTTGTCAAAAAACTTCTTGTCATTTAAGGATTTTAAAATCACATTAAACCTATTTTCCAACAGCTGGTACACATAGACATGGCTCCAAACTTTGCAGGGATCATGATGGGCATCACTAAATTCTTTGCCAACGTTATGTCCATCATAGCACCGTTAATTGCTGGACTTATACTAGAGAATCAGGTAAGATAAAGGCTTTATGAACAAAATGTTTGTGTGAAAACCCAGGTTAATATTTCCTCGTTGATCATAGAATGCTCAATGACAGATACTGATAAATAGTTTATTTTATTCGCAAAAAAATGTATAAGCACACGCGGAATTAATACAACTTATTTTGCCATATTTTTCTCTGATTCTTCTATGTTGGTTACACTCTTGGCAGTGGTGTCGTAGTCATTATGTCAAAAAAAGTCTCAGAGGTCAATAAAAATATTTGTTGATCTTGCAATTCAAATTAATGAAAAATCAAAATTTGTAAAATACTCGTGAATTTTCATTTTTTGTTTGGCATTACACCTTACCACTGTTTGTCCCTGCATCACCTAAAGGTTGACTGGTAGATAATGCATTTTTATATATGTATATAATGTCGTGATAGCCCAGAGGTTAAGACGCCTACCTCTCATGCACGAGGTTGTGGTTCAAATCCGGGCAAGTACCAATGTGACTTTTTCAATTCATATGTACCTTCTAAGTTTATCTTAGACATCATTGACATCGGTGAGGGAAAAGCATCAAACAACCTGGACTTATAGTTAATATAAGTTTGAAATCGCCAATCCGCCTTGAGCAAGCGTGGTGATCAATGCTCGAGCCTTCTCTGTATGAGAAGAGGCCTTTGCCCTGCAGTGGGACAGTAACAGGCTAGTATTAGTTATATATGTATGTGCTTGATGTTTTAAATAAATAAAAAGCAATAGTAAACCCGATTTTATTTCAAACGGAATGACGTTCACTGCACACAAAATTATTTTTTCCAGTATGACATGAATGAATGGCACCTTGTGTTTTACTTGACATCAGGCGTCTACATCATCACCAACACGATCTTCATTATCTTCGGCACCAGTGAGAGACAACCATGGAACGACCCTGAGTATTCTGAAAGTAACCCTGGTAAAGGTGAATTAACACTTAGTTGGTATTGTGGTTAATCCTGGGTTTAATTCTTATGTAGGGCAAAGTGTAAATTGAAAAAATACTATTAAATCTGTCTGTGCTGATGCTCGTTAATGCAGTAAATTTTATTTAAGACTCGTTGGAATTTGCGGCGAAGGGAGTGACTCCCTTCAAGCATGATGATAAATTACCTAGAATCTCTTTGAATAAATTAGTTATTTAATTTAAAACGATGTTAAAATGTGACTGGTAGTTTCAAAATTGAGTGCATTTAAACAAACAAGTTCTTCAAAATTAATAACAATATCACCTTTGTTACAAGGTTGAATTCCAATTTATTCTTGTATATTTTATATCGTTTCAGATCCTGCAGATATTCCAAATAAAATAACCTAACGAAGCAGCACCTTCAGTAACATCTTGCTAGCCTTTTATCAGGGTCGGCGTCCATTCTCGCCAGGTGCGACAATACATCAACATTATGCTGGAAGCGACTACCTTGTTATCTTCGTGATCCAATTTCTTGAGGACACAAATATTCTAGAGGATGGTCGTCTGGACGTCATGTCTGAGTAAGGTTATTTTCCTGAATTAGGTTCTTAGGTGGGATGTCGGTGTATTTATTTCTGCAGACCGTGATGAACTATTGTAAATTTTGTAAATAGCTTCTCAAAAATAAACAACGTACCTATGAGTGAAATCAATGATTTTTAATTTTATTGTTTACTAGCTTCTGCCCGCGACTTCGTACGCGGATCCTGTTGCTTATGCCAGCGACAACGGGGTCGTCAAAATCGAAGATTTGAAACGTCTGACGTCGAATTGTAAAAGCCCGGGGACGGCAAAACAATGGAATGCGCGAGACGATCCAAGACGTTCCAGATTTTTTATTTTTGTTGGTAAACAGGAAATGCCATCAGACTTAACAACTTTTGCTAAGACGCCATTTTTATTGTGTATATGCTATATTGTCGCTGGGCTTTAGAGTTCCACTACAGGTGCTCCAGATCTTCAAATTTAGTTTCACAGCAGAAAACACTCTTCACGTAAAATAGTTTTAGCAATGGCACCATTTTTATATCTCTTTTACTTTAGGTGTTCCATTTTCCAAAATAAATTATAGCCTATATGTTGCGTGACGTTCACGCTCAGCGGTCGCGCATCTCCTTCCCCCACTTATCTCTAGATTAGATGCGTATTTACGCTGAAAACTCAAGCGTCATGCTTTTTCCGTGAACGTCTCCAACTCGCGAGACAGTGCATGATGTTCATGATCAGCGGTCAGTCATATATTCTTCACTGTTGTCTAGAGACCTGGATACCTGGTAGATGCGTAAATACGCTGAGAATGCAGGCGTGCTTCGCGATCCCAAGAAGTTTCCACGGAGCGAGTTGCAACCTCATGTTGTCGAACAGCATCAAGTCCCTCCTAACGCTCTTCGGTAGATTGTTGGGATCTTATGATCTTTAATCATTTAGCACTTTTGGAACATTGAGAAAGATTTGACCTCTTTCTAGGTATGATTATAGTTTTATTGTGATGATACCTGATCAATTAAAATCTAAGTGGCTGCTCCCCAGCGTTACCGGGTAGGCAACCATGTATCAAAGATAAATAGAAAAGGAAATTAAACACTCAAATAACATAAGCCCGAAGGCATATTTATACGATAAAAAAAATGGAAGCTTTGGCCAGTAGAGTCTAATTTTCAATGATATACCATCGTCATCGAAAATCAGCCCTGAACTGTTCCCGCCTTCACCGCGTGGAGGTACTTATGTTATTTTATAAATATGCAATGAAATTAGTGATAGCTTTAATTTCTATATCAAATGTACCTATCTGATCTTCGATTTTTATAAGTCAACAGGAAATGCCTATCAGACCGAACAACTTTTGCTAAGATGTCATTCCTATGTGAGTTATGGTGTAGCTGGGCTCTTGGAGTTCCACAACAGGTGTTCCAGATCTTCGATATTTATACGTCAACAGCGAGTGCTCATAAGGCTGAACAACTCTTGCTAAGACGTCATTCCTATATATGTTATAGTGTAGCTGGGCACTTGAAGTTCCACATGAGGTGTTCCAGATCTTCAAATTTATTGTCTCAGCAGAAAATGCTCATCACGTGGAACAATTTTTGCTATGGTACCATTTTTGTATCTCCTATAGTTTAGCTGGTCTGTTGCGGTTCTGCATCAGGTGTTCCAGTTTCCAGGATAAATTATAGCCTATGTGTTGCCCAGACTTAATATCTATACAACAAAAAAAATCATTCAAATCCGTCCAGTAGTTCCGAAGATTAGCGCGTGCAAACAAACAGACAAACAGACAAACAGACAAACAGACAAACAGACAGACTTTTTTTTTTGGATTCGTGCTCTATTACTGTTTCTAAACCCCCCTCAATTATTATTTTTTAAATATATTCAATGTACAGACACAGTTTTTTTACAGTCTTATTATATGTAGTATATAGATATATTCAATGTACAGACACAGTTTTTTTACAGTCTTATTATATGTATATAGATTACAATGATATTATAAGTAAAAGGTGTAGATAGGTTATACGCGTTTAACAAGTGACACGTTCAAATGTGGCTAACTAGTCACACTTCACCTCAGTGTGCCGTCGAGCCCCAACGGACGCGTGCGTGCGTTAGCGTGCCATTTTTGAAAATCGAATGTTGTTTAAGTAATCTATCTACACCTTTTAATTTACTTATAATAATATCATTGGTTTATTAGTATTAACACTACTTCATCAAGCCCCCTGTGTGGTTTGGTGAAACATGTTTAGGCAAGGTTATCCGGATAATCGTAGTTTACTATTGTGTTTTATTTGTAAAAGAAACAGTTTTTTATTTTTTCATATTATATAACTTGCTATTTTCACAATTTTATATTCGTAGTTGTGCATTACGATACTCGATTACTTACACTTTCCAACAATGAATTTAAAAATTGCTTATAGGTACCAGTCTAAAGTCTATAAATAAATTTTCTACAACTTTCATCAAAAGTCAATTAAAAAAGTATTTTCTGCAAGCTACAATAAGCTAGTTTAGTCTGTATAACTTACTTATCCAATCTAAATCTGTAATGTAAAACTTTTATAAACATAAGTACTTATTATACAAAGTCTATGTTTCATTCGAAAAAATATTTTTTTGAGACATAATGAGTATAAACCATTACATAATTGAGAATGAAACAAAGACGAGTATAATGGAGTATTGTTAATGATATACTGAATTCTATTCCAATGAAAGATCAGTTTTTAGATTAATAATTATAATAAACTAGTTGGTGGCACCTCGCCTTAGAATAAATTTCTTAGTCTTATTTAGTTTTTAATAGTTACATCCCATTCTTAGACCTACTGAATATATAGACAGTATCTCAGAAGAATCGGTCAAGCCGTTTCGGAGGAGTTTTGTTACAATAAACTGTTACACGTCAATTTTGTACGTTTAATAAGATGACAACAAACAAATAATAATTACTACTACTTTTTTATTTAGCGAGTCTCTCATACGATCTTATTTAGACATTTTGTGTTCGATAGAATCAAAATGACAACATATATATATTATATACATATAACCTAACCTAACTTACATACCTATCCTATAGCTAACCTAACTACCTAACCTAACTACCTTACTGAAATTCATTGATTTAAAAAATACTAAGTTCATAATTTTAAACTGAACTACAGCGCTGCGTGCCTCTATGACACATACTTACAATTTATGTAGTTTTCCCGGTCTAGTTTAAAGTCCAAACAATATAATAATTATATTTTGCAATTAATTATTGAACTTCGTCTCTGTCGTCATTATTAATTACGTAAATCGATTTCTGCAATATTTTAAGACTTTTTATGCTATATTAAACCTCTTTTACATTTAGTAACAAAATAAATTTGTATATAGATACAAATATTTATTAATTGTGGTGGTTAAAAATAAATGTGATTTAATGACTTGAAAACTAGAAAACAGTATTAATTTTCAACGTTGCTCGATACGAAAACAAAGTGCCACGTTGAATGGCAATTATACTCTTTGATCTTTTGTTGGATGTAAAACACGTAAGTGCCTTCATGTCGATAGGTCTTTCTTTTATTACTTCAAAGCCACCATGCCTACTATAATAATACTAATACGCAAAAAACGCTGAAAAACCTTTTGATAAAATAATTGGCACCCATTATGTTATGGAGTTGGAAGAACAAAAATGTTCATATAAAAAATGTTCGTTTTATAAAACGAAACTGTTGGTTGTTAAGCAAATTGGCTCTATTATATTATAGTGCTGAAATTATTTTTAAACGTTACTGGTATAATTTTATTACATCCTGCGATTTTAGTCGCCATGCACAAAACAAAAATTTCGGGCCTTTCCAGTATTTTGCTGATTAAAATAAAATAACAACACAAAACATAACATCACGCCAGTAATCTCTGAAGGGTTAGACAGAGGTGTAACTAAGTACACCCCCCGCACGTCGTCAGTTATATTTAAGTCCCATGTAATAGGGGGTGAGACTATTGCTATCAAATATACGCTTTATATTTCTTTTTTTATCTACGAGTGGATTAATCCGATTTTGTCAAGACTCTTAGTTAATCTATGGAGCAATACAAGCATGTTTCCAAGCGTTTTTATTTTTAATATAATCTAGGGATTTTATAATCTATTATATTAAAGATAAAAATTACCGAGCAAAAGCCGGCTTTCGCTCGATAATTTAATTGTATCTGAAATCTGATAGTTGACGAATTAACTTCGAATCCTGTTGACTTCCTGTTGTTTAGAATCAGTTAGATTATTTAGAGCAACTGCTTCTTAAAAAGGTACAAGGAGTGTATACGACTCCCAGCAGGAAGTCGGATCAGCAAGTAATCTGTGGATTAACTTGATAAGCTGAGCGCCGCCGCGCGCTGTCAACTCTCAGTGCGTCTTGCTATCTTGAATTACTTCCTTAAGTTGAATTCTTGAGATCGTGAGGACACTGGCGTGCCTCAGAGATATTTCTCGACGGCATGTATACCCAAGTCAGAGGCCCGGCCCTTGGGCGGCATGAACACTCTGACACACCAGTTTATTCACTAACCATAATATATGAAAAGTAGAAGGTGATTTCGTCCATGTAGGTTGTAAAATTCTAAAATGTAACGTCTTTAAAATTACAGCGCAAAATATTGTTCCGTCAATAATTATGGCGATTCCGTTTTGTTCGAATCTCTCTAAAACATAATGTAATGTGTGTGTGTGTGTGTGTTGTGTGGAGGTGTGTGTGTAGGTGTGTATGTGTGTGTGTGTGTGTGTGTATGTGTAATGTGTGTGTGTGTGTGTGTGTGTGTGTGTAGTTGTAATTATACTCACACTATTGAATTAGGACATTCCTGTAATGATAGTGATGATGAGTAAATAAATAATTGATTACCTACCATTAGTTGATTTTCCCACAAAGTCTCCATGTTGCATTGGGTTATAATAAATTGTAAAATAACAATGTATCCTCCATTATCCAAAAAGAGGCCTAAGATAATGTAAATTTCACAATGTACAGACGCCAGCACATCAAGTTACCCCAATGTGTCAAATTTTCCCAATTGAATATGAACCTTAATCTATTCGGCAAAAAGTTGAAGAACGATCAAAGAAATTTGACACATTGGGTTAACTTGATGTGCTGGCGTCTGTACGTTGACGGCTTCCCCTTAATTTAAACCGTTAAAGTGCCGACAAAGAGCTGGTTTATGATTCATGCTCCATGATCTTGGGATTTAAGATGTAGGTATTTGCATTAATTATTTTATTCAAGAGATTGTACGCCACTTGAGGAGGAAGATGAATAAGAAAGTGACATACGCAATGTTGGTGCATAAAATCGAAAGTCAAAGGTAAAAGGTAGTTTTGGGTGGACAAGAATTAGTGAGAAACTCCACTTATACTTACTACGCTACTAACTTTTTTATTTAAAATCTGATTAATCAGATTCCATGTGAGAAAATCTGTCAGAAATAAAATCTACTTTACAGAGATTGGTACGAGGGGATACAAAATGAGCTGATGACTAAATTATTTTATTTAGATCATACCGTCGTATCCTACGAATAGGGGCGTAACTGCATATTGGCTACTTTTCAGGAGACACTTTTTTGTGATTATTTAAATTACATATATGTATATATGTGTTTGTGGTTTTATATAATGTGTATGGGTATCATATGGTTCGGCTAGCATTATTTTCAATAAATTATCTTTATATTTTAGACGCATTTTGTCCCTTAAATCCTTATTCTCTGTTGTGTTAAGGCGAAATAGGGTTGGACTTGAGCAATAAGTTACATTATGCCTTTTATCTGCGGAAATGTCGAGGTCACAATCGCCTTAATGCCATTTTTATATTGTTCTGATGCGCCGGTATACACTTTTATGTTATAGAAATTTGTGTATTAGAACTATTTTACCATTACTGGGAACAAGAAAATGTAATAAAAGAAAATAATTAAAGAATCATAATTATTTAATTCGAACAAAATATGAATGTTAGTAACATACTTGCTTGGTAAATATTTAAGCATACCAAGTGAATGTCGATTAACAAGAAAAAATGTTTTCATTCATAAAAAAATATCTATGGGAATAAATATATTTTCTAATCATGTATAATAAAAACCCCTAAAAAATAAAAATAAAAAAACCCGTAACTCTACAAACCAAATAATTGTATTTTCTTAAAGAATTCTGTTACTTTTAATATTTGGAAACAAAACTCGTTTGTTTTAAAACAATCAGAGCTTAATATTAAATTACACATAATCTAAATCAGTGTTTCAAATAAAATTGCACAGAAACATAATCAGTCCTTAAATCAATTTACACAATATAATCAAAATCAGACTGGATTGAATTAGACTGGCCTGTTGGTCTAGTAGTTAGTGACCCTGACTGCTATGCCGGAGGTCGTGGGTTCGATTCCCACCCAGGAGAAATGTTTGTGTGATGAGCACGATCATTTGTTCTGTGTCTGGGTGTAATTTATCTACAATATGTATTTAGAAATATAGAAATAATTATGTTTATCAGCTGTTTAGTACCCATAACACAAGCTGTCAAGCTTAACTTGGGATTAATGGCGTTGTGTGAAAAGTTGTGGAATATTTATTTATTTATTATTTATTTATAAAATTAGTGTTTCAAATAAAATTGTACAGAATCTTAATCAGTCCTTAAAATAAAATTGTAAATTATCAAAATTAGTTCTTAATATCAAATTACATGTTATCAAAATCAATCTTTGAAATTAAATTTGTAATTTTATTGATAACATGATCATAACTTAAAATAGAATAACTCATAACGTTGATTCGATTCTAACTGGCAAATATGTAGTTCTTTGGTCAGACTCTTCAAAATAATTTGGGATTTGGACGGGGGTTCTAGAGGGTCGCCATTCTTTAGTTCCGGATTTAGTAGATTCTGTATTTCGGACAAGATTACAATCTCACTTGCACTATCATTTTGGTAAGGTTTGTTCATGTCGTTTTCAGCATCTTGAAAGAAGGAAATGAGACTTTAAAATCATACAATTATCATACTAAACTAGTTTCGCATTATTTTTAATAAAAATGTATTTAAATTATTAGTATTTTAACTAAAATTATGAACTAAACTTACTTACTGGAATACGGATCAAGGTCGGAAACGAAATCAAGCGGAATAAAATTATTATAAAACGAATTACGCTACTAAGCTCAGAGTTAATATTTTCTTGGATTAAATAATTCTATCTCTTTTTCACAACCTCGTGGCACCGGAGCCTCTACGCGGTTCCTTCCATCATAGCAACTTTCAAGAGTGCTTACTGAAAAAAAAATGTTGTTGACAAAGAAAACGGAATTTCGTAAGTAGCTATAATAAAAATTAGATCGTACAAATTTGCACGTTTTCTAACTATCATTAAATAGCCGTTACATTTAAAACAGAATTGTTCTAAAACTTTGGGAAAAAGGCAAAATAATAAAAAGCGTAATTATAATTTTCGTGCGGAATGCTAGTAATGCGGCCACAAATGCTTTTATATCAATTTTAAAGCAATAGAAAAAAAACCTAACTGCATTTATGCCCCAAACCAGAAAAACCAAGTTTATGCATAAATAATATTTTCAATGTACAAAAGGGTTAAAATCATGTGCGTGTACAAAAAAATGTACTTAAATTAACAATATGAATATTTCAAAAGCATGAAGGAGATAATAAAAGACAAAAACATAATTTGAACGTAGAAAAAAGACACAAACTTAATTAGGTCTTAGTCTCTTCTATACATATCCAATTTAGCCATTCCATAGAACACGGCCACAATCACCATAACAATCTCCGCGTTCCGCCGAATAGTGCCCGAGCGGCGCTTGCACGTTCTCCCCGCGCCCGCGCACCTCCACTACTCGCGAAGAAAGAGGGCGCGACGGCTATTTGTGGCTTTATTCTTCGTTGAAAACGTAGTGCTTATAATTGTGGCTTTTTAGAAAACCTAATTATTTGATAACTTGTACCGTTTTTAATTGTTTTGTTGAACTGATTACATGTGGTATGATGAGCAGAATTGATTTATGCAATAAAAAAAGAAAGCCCTTATGTTCGTTAGGGCACTATTCGTAGGATACGACGATACATGGTGCTTACATATTTACAAATATATGATAGAGTTGGTGTTTCCTGATAGCTCCAACTAGGGATCTTTAAGTCAAGAGTGAATGGGATACTTCTAGGCAAGCGTGATTTATCGTCGTCCACATCATCGTATAACATCAGGAGAGATAGTGATCAAACGCGAGCCTATCAATAACAAAATAATAAAAAAAAGATGAAGGGGAAGGAGGAGGAAGATGAAAAAGAAGAAGGAAGAAGAAAAGGAAGAAGGAAGGAAAGAAGGAAGGTGGAGATTAGAAGGTTCTTAGATTACTGTAAGTTGTCATATACCCTGGACGACCTTAGGCTGGTTGCAAGAATCACGCAACCAACATTTCTGAAGATCATCACCAATAAAGCCAGTGTTTGTCCTTATAGGGTGTCGCCACCCAGCATTTCCACTTACACTTGCCACCTATGGTGCACGTAAAAAGTATTCTTGACTTGGCAGAACTTCCGTCAGTTTTCCCGTTTACCTACCTCCCACATTATCATCACCAACCAATGTATTCCTAGAACTTTTACAAAATAACCAATCGTAAATTTTCATTCCAACCGGAGATAGCGATTTATCGAATATTGAGAGAAACACTTTACATTACTCGCATAAATCTGTCTGACTGAGATTGCACTGGGGCTGGATCCGCACTATGTATAACTTAGTATGTTAATTTTATGTTGCAACTCTGCAGTTATTACAGTGAGATAATGTCGAAGTTATAAACGAGCGAAAGGAGAATATTAGATTACGCGACAAGAGGATAAAGCAGCGTATTGTGTCACAGCGTTATACATATTAAAACTAGGCCAAGACAATTATATTGTTCACACCATTTCTGAGAAAATAAATAAATAAATATTCCACGACTTTTTTACACAACGCCATCTAGCCCCAAGCGAAGTAGAGCTTGTGTTATTGGTACTAAACAACTGATAAACATACTTATATATTTCGAAATACTTAAAAACATTTTTGTGCTAGGTGGGAATCGAACCCACGATCTCCGGCATAGCAGTCAGGATCACCAACGACTAGACAAACAGGCCAATCAAAAAAGCTAAAAAGCTTTTCGATTTTTGAATGAGTTCCTTGTGTATTCAAAATGTTTTAGGCCCCTCGTCCACGGGATACTCTCATTTGCAGCGTGTTGCTGAAGCGACACCGACGCGCGAAAGGGAACGGAGGGAGGAGTCCAAACTGTGGCATTTTTGTGCCGTTCACTGAATCGTGTTTGTATCGCGACTAACGCGCGACAGTATCGCGTTTGCATTGCAACTGAGAAAGGTGGTGTGGCTGAGGGCAAAGAGCTAGCGACCGCATCGTGACTGTATCGATGCGCACGCGTAACAGCATCTCTACAAAAAGTCGCCGTGGGTGAGTGGTGGCTTAAATGAATATTTTAGTTAAGGTTCTAGTTTTATAGTACTATAAAGACCAGCGGGTTATAATGCCACTTAATTTGACATTACGAGTAGGTGTTGCGAAAGTCTGTATACATTTGTTTATTAACCCAACGATCTTTTCATGGAGCTCCGTAATTATAAACTGTGTACTTAATTTCAAATCCCGGGTATACTGGGTAACCTTCACAAATCCTCGTCAAGCGGCTATTAATAACGAATGTGACTCCCTTTGCTACTACCATACATTACTCATTAATTCCCTGTACTTACTTACAAAGGTCGCGGCGCGGCGTGAAGATTTGTATGTCAGATTTATTATTCATTTGTTTGTTCATAGTTCAGTTTACATCAGAGGTTAATAAGTTAAGAGTGATGTGATGAAAGCTTAAAAATATCGTCGTCATTTCAGTAAAAAGACGTTGGCCTCCCCCAAATGTCGCCTCAAGAACCATTCCTGTGCGTCCCTCATCAATCAGATTCCAGTGACTGACCCACAAGGTGGACGACGACTTGGTGACAAGTCGTCGTCCACCTTGTGGGAGGCCTTCTAACGCTGCGTCTTCCGGTACGTGGTCGCCATTCCAGAACTTGTCGGCCCCAACGACTATCTGTTCTTCAAAAACATACTGTTGTTTTATTTATGAGTAATTTTAAATTCATAGATTGGATAACGACACGATGTCGCATTAAAAAACAAGTAATCCCTTAAAGCCATAAATTGTTGTGATAACAACAAAACTCTGGTTTGATTACATTGCGAATCTCGTTACTCGTCCATTTCTAAAATTTTCAGGCAATATAAATCTAAAAGGCTGGCAGACAGAGCTATTCGGGCACATATCACCTAACATCGAGCAATGGGTTTAATTTAAAAATTCTCGCATAGACGACAAATCAAACTAAAAAGTTTGTTATGTTGGTACAGTCAATCACACTTCTGTAATGATTATGTGGCATTCTTAGTTGTATGGGTAATATGTATATTTATGGTCTTACCTTAAAGCACCACGCACCGGGTCAAATTCCAAATGTAAAACATCTTATCATCCATTCAAAATTTTTATTAACTCAGTCCAGTTGTTTAAGAAGAGTTTACCGACATACACACGTGCAATTATTATTATAAACATCTATCTATACATATAATAAGACTGTAACAAAACTGTGTCTGTACATTGAATATATTTAAAAAATAATAATTGAGGGGGGTTTAGAAACAGTAATAGAGCACGAATCCAAAAAAAAAAGTCTGTCTGTTTGTATGTTTGTCTGTTTGCCTGTTTGTCTGTTTGTCTGTTTGTTTGCACACGCTAATCTTCGGAACTACTGGACGGATTTGAATGTTTTTTTTCTGTTGTATAGATATTAAGTCTGGTCAACACATAGGCTATAATTTATCTTGGAAACTGGAACACCTGATGCAGAACCGCAACAGACCAGCTAAACTATAGGCGATACAAAAATGGCCCCATAGCAAAAATTGTTCCACGTGATGAGCATTTTCTGCTGAGAGAATAAATTTGAAGATCCGGAACACCTGATGCAGAACCGCAACAGACCAGCTAAACTATAGGAGATACAAAAATGGTCCAATAGCAAAAATTGTTCCACGTGATGAGCATTTTCTGCTGAGAGAATAAATTTGAAGATCCGGAACACCTGATGCAGAACCGCAACAGACCAGCTAAACTATAGGAGATACAAAAATGGTCCAATAGCAAAAATTGTTCCACGTGACGAGCATTTTTTGCTGAGAGAATAAATTTGAAGATCCGGAACACCTGATGTGGAACTTCAAGAGCCCAGCTACACTATAACATATATTGGAATGACGTCTTAGCAAGAGTTGTTCGGTCTGATAGGCATTTCCTGTTGACTTATAAAAATCGAAGATCAGAAACATTTGATATAGAAATTAAAACTATCACTAATTTCATTGCATAATTATAAAATAACATAAGAAGGAGGTACTACGCGGTGAAGGTGGGAACAGTTCAGGACTGATTTTCGATGACGATGGTATATCGTTGAAAATTAGACTCTACTGGCTAAAACTCCCATTTTTTATCGTATGCCTTCGGGCTTATGTTATTTGAGTGTTTAATTTCCTTTTCCATTTATCTTCGTTACACGGTAGCTTACCCGGTAACGCAGGGGAGCAGCCACTTAGATTTTAATTGATCAGGTATCATCACAATAAAACTATAACCATGCCTAGAAAGAGGTCAAATTTTTCCCAATGTTCCAAAGGTGCTAAATGATTAAAGACCATAAGATACCAACAATCTACCGAAGAGCGTTAGGAGAGACTTGATGCTGTTCGAGAACATGAGGCTGCAACTCGCTCCGTGGAAACTTCTTGGGATCGCGAAGCACGCCTGCATTCTCAGCGTATTTACGCATCTACATCCAGGTCTCTAGAGACCAGTGAAGAATATGTGCGCGACTGACCGCTGATCGTGACCATCATGCACTGTCTCGCGAGTTGGAGACGTTCACGTAAAAAGCATGACGCTTGAGTTTTCAGCGTATATACGCATCGACTCTAGAGATAAGTGGGGGAAGGAGATGCGCGACTGACCGCTGATCGTGAACGTCACGCAACATATTATAGGCTATAATTTATTTTGGAAAATGGAACACCTAAAGTAAAAGAGATATAAAAATGGTGCCATTGCTAAAACTATTCCACGTGAAGAGTGTTTTCTGCTGTGAAACTAAATTTGAAGATCTGTAGTGGAACTCTAAACCCCAGCGACAATATAGCATATACATAATAAAAATGGCGTCTTAGCAAAAGTTGTTAAGTCTGATGGCATTTCCTGTTGACCAACAAAAATAAAAAAATTGGAACATCTTGAATCGTCTCGCGCATTCCATTGTTTTCCCGTCCCCGGGCTTATAGAATTCGACATCAGATGTTTCAGATCTTCGATTTTGACGACCCCGTTGTCGCTGGCATAAGCCTAAAATCAAACATCAAACCTAGGACCTCATGCTCAGCAGAAGTGTTTGTAACTTCTAGACAAAGACTGAGGCAGACACATTTTACATTATAAACGAAAATCATATCACATTTGCTTCTTCTTTCGTTCATAATAATTGTTGCCATACTTAGATAAATGGAATAATAGATTCATATACTACAATGCTTCAAGAACTGAATAGACAGATTAAGTATAGTTAGCTGTTTGATAAATACGCATCAGCTAATTAGATGCTAGCACGTCTAACCAAACAATCATAAATTATTTTTTTTTATATTTTCATAATTCAATCAAAATCAAAATGAGTTTATTCAAACTTGACTTTTTCAGCGACATAAAAAACTACATAAGACAGTCCCTCAAAACGCCCGCCCTCTAACACTTTGTAGTGTTTATCCTGCGAAGAGGTAGGCAACAAACTTCCCAGCAACACATCTGTCTGAAAAAAATTGTTAAAATAAAATAGCTCTGGATATATTAACTAAACGTAAATTTTCCGGGACATCGCCAAGCGGTTGGTTGACTCTTCACGTGACCAGAGGGTTGGCCTTTATTTCGGTCAGAGAATCAGCATTGCCATACAACGTGGCAATGCGGCCAGTCTTTTGGGCACTTTTTCCGTTGACAGCGATGCGGATGAGTTTTTTTATGCCCTATAATATTGTTTTACTGTTCTTTTGTATTTTAGGTATGTTTATAATAGTAAATACATTATCCATTTTTATTATTTTGTGCCGTAGTTATGTGCCAAAAATAAACGTAAAATAATTAAACCTACATTTAATTAGGCTAAGCGATTGCAGTATCTTTGGGAAATTTGTTTTTGTTTCGTTTAATTTTTAATGTGTCTTTATATTGCTTATTTTCTTAATTTTTAGATAACATGTGGATATAGGAGTAGATTACATGTTTCTGTTTTATGGCCGCAGTAAATAGAGACATTGGAACAACTTGAATTAATACAATATATTGCGTAGTAATTAACATTATATACCAATCAAGAAAATGGCATGTTAAGTATATCCTAGCACAGTCCAATAGTATATCTAATAACGTGTGGTTGAATGTACAAAGTATAACATAAAAATCGTAACTTTTTAGAGACTGACAGTCATACGAGTTGGAGTCCATACAATGGCAACTTTTTACTACATAGTGCATTTTTATTAACATTCCTATCTACGTTGTCTAATAACCCAGTTTGTTTTATGAAAATAAAAGGCTATAATGGTTAGTCGTTTAGTTTTTGTGTTAAAAACATACATGCATGCACTCACGCTTATTTCCTAGGGGGAAAAGCAGTATCACGTGCTAAGGAATAAAAAATCATATTTGTTGAACTAAAGCCTAAATGTTTAACAGTTCGATTCATTTTAACAAAATACAGTGCAAAGTCCGATCCCGACAGCCGCAGAGTTGGAAGGTGCACCGACAACTAGGTGAAGGTCGCGGGAATCTGGTGGAAGCGAGATGCACAGGACTGGACGTTTTGGCGAAATTTGGGGGATGTATATGTACAGCAGTGGACGTAAAATTATGATGGTGATGATAACCCAGACAGACAGCATGTATGCTTCAGTCGCCATGTACCTTAACGTGATTTTAAGACTCGTTAGCAACAATCGGTTGAAAACAGTTAAAGAAAATTGCAGAACGACAAAAGTGCGCCAAAGTGTAGAAAAGAATGAGTATTGGGCTGTGTGTGAGAATGTGTAGTGTGTGTGTCATAAGGCAAGAAGTTTTATGTTTATGAATCCATCAGCAACATACTTTAGAATCAAACAAATTCCACTGCATCCGGAAGTCCCTTCACACATGACCGATTCGCTCCGTCGACAACCCGGTGACGGGAAAATGTGTGAACATTTTATACACGCTGTATAATGTAGGTGATGCTTCGTTGAAAGTTATTCGCATCAAGCCGCCACGCGCTATCCCGTCGGGGCGCCAGTCAACTGCAAATGGATCTATTTTTCTGAAATATGTTGTAGTTTGAAGATAAATATTTTAGGTCGTTAATAACTTAGTCGTGTATATGTTACGTAAAATTGGTAGATCTATAACTAGTCACTGTAATTAGTGTAGTGTTTTGGGACTATTTTATAGTAGGTACAGAGGTCAGCACATAGTCTGTCAATTCTTTTAGACAGTATTTCAACTACATTAGGCACAGTGCTCTATGTTCGATTGGAAAAAAAATCTGTTTGGGATAGCTTAAGTGTTTAGAATGCCAAAATAAACAAACTGTTTAGGCTACCTGTCTTCTGAAGTGGAGCGGAAAAACGGAAAAATATTACAAAATACAAAAATTCAAAATCTTTATTTTTCAATTAAAAGCTTTACATTAGTAAGTGATTGGAGCCTCCTTTTTAGCATGTAATGCCTGTGTTAGGAGACTCCGCTCTTCCACAGCAATATACAATATTTAAATAACCTAGATATAAAGCATGCTTGTGTGTATGCATGTGTGTGATGGTATGTTTGTGTGAGTGTGTTTGTTTTTGTGTGTGTGTTTCTATATGAGTATGTCTGAAAATGTATGTTCTTGTTTTAGTTTATTTGTTGAAGAAGTGCCTCAGTGTCTGTGTAATTTTGAGTTTTTATCCAATCCGTAAGATTTTTTTTACACTTGCGTAATAGTTTATTGTGTATATAAACCTTTCTATTTATCCTATTATAAAGTTGGCATGATAGTTTATTGTACTGAATGGCAGCAAATTTAGTTTTAGTTTGTACGAGTATATTAACCAATAGGACTGCGTGAAATTTTCACTCCGCATTAGGAGACTATTCTATTTGTTAATATTTCTCCGTTTCTCCGCTCCACAGCCTTGCTCCGCTTCAGAGGATAGACAACCTTAAACTGTAAATTTTTCTCTGATCAAACATTTTTGGTGTAAGTTTTATTATAGGATTTATTTATTTCATAATAGTTTGTCTGGTCTTGCAAAGGACATACAGTGTTACTTTAGGTAGTAATTAATTACATGTGATTTAACTTTGATTATTAAATCAAGGTAGTGTTTAAAACTTAGTAGGTGTGTTCCCATTCCACAAAGCCCACAGAATAGCCTACATAATATCTGAAATAACAAACTAAATCTTGACCATCCTACACAAATAGGTATACTAAGAATTTAAAAATTCAGTGCAAAATATTTCCCTCTGAAAACAAAGAAACTACAAACTTAATGCTTTTAAGTTAAAGTAATATGCTCGTTTATAAAGTCCACTTATTTTAAATGTTGACTACCTAATGGGGATATAAGTAACAAGGAAAATGTGCAGGTAATGCAATTTTCACAGTAACCAGTGAAATAAATGGCGTAAATTTTACCGGTATAACTACTAGCGATGCTATTTAGGCAAATAAAGTCCAAAAGGAGGAATTATGTGTTTTTGTTAAGTGTGCCATACTTACATAATTAGACATTTTATAGGTTAACAATGTTCAGACACGTACGGTGAAAATACTACAGTGAATTGCACTATATTTGGCTAAACTATCGTAAACTGGCCATCACCCGCCATTTTGTCTGAAAGAAAGAAAGACAATACATTTATATGTGATATACACAGTGAATTTTAACAACAAAAACTAAATCTGGCCTGATCTGGACTGGCTTGTTGGTCTAGTAGTTAGTGACCCTGACTGCTATGCCGGAGGTCGTGGGTTCGATTCCCACCCAGGACAAATGTTGGTGTGATGAGCACGATCATTTGTTCTGTCTCTGGGTGTAATTTATCTATACTAATATATACAACGTGGCGATACAATGGTGACATTAACTTAACACACGTATACGTTATCCCAGTTTCGTTTTAAGAAGTAATTTTATTTCCATAAAACGTCATTATTTACTGATTAATTTAAAAAAATAAAAAAATATAGAAATAAGCATCCTGTACAAAAATAATCATAGTGCAGCGGTCATTTGCCGGGGTCACGGATCATAACATCGCGTCAAAGAAATTGAAACGAATAAGCAATACCTCAATCCTTTTGTCGGCGCGCGCGTTCTCCCTTTCACCCCCGCCCGCCGCACCCGAATCCTTCTAGTTCTCTTTTCTTATCTAGTGCTAGCCGGACCCGTTACCTTGACACACATCTTTACGCTCGTGTCGTGCGCATAATTTCGTCGTTGTTTTGTGAATGTTTCGCGAAAAAGACGCTTACTTATTGTTTTATTTATTTAGTTTTGTGTAATTAGAATAGTAAATAGATTATAGTACTGCGATAAAGACGCTTTGCTTTGTTTTCGTTAGTTTTCCGATCTACATAGTACCTACGTGTTCTACGATTAAGGACGTTATTATTTGTGAATTTGTGATGGCAAATAGGTACACATCCGAATTGAGAGGAATGGCTGTAAGTGACAATTTATTTTCAAATGTGCGGGAAAATATGAAACGCCGTTCGGCCCTTTGTATTCGTCAACAAGGTGGACTCATTGAAAATAAGAAAATTTAAAATAAAGACAATTAAATAAAAGTACCTAGTGATTAGTGATGATAGTGGTAATAACTCATAGTAATAAGAGAGCGTGATATGATAAGTGTTTGACTAAACAGCTCCGCTGTAGGTAAGTAGGTACTTTTGTGTCGGACGGATTCTTTGATAGAATGCCGTCATAGGATCGCAGGAGTACAAGGCGCGTTGCGCGGTTGCCAGCGCGCGAAGCGACGCGTTGCCGATCTGAGTAAACGTAAACGAGTAACGTGCATCTAGGTAAGTAATTTCATGAATGAATTTTTGCACAGAGTGATCCCAATTGTAGTCACTTTTTTATTATTTAGTTTGTTTGAAAAATGTTTTTGTTCAAATTACCAATTATTTTAACCAATCATAATTTATGTGGTTAATGGCCACTAGCCCTACCCGTGTGTTAAATTAATGTCACCATTGTAGCGCCACGTTGTATAAAGAGGAAATGTTTGATTGTATGTTTGCATTGAACAGGCTCCGAAACTACTGGACCGATTTGGAAAATTCTTTCACACACTTTTTATTCTTGTATTCCCACAGGAACGGAACAACGCGGGCGAAACCGCGGGACGTCTGCTAGTATATAATGTGTGTGTATTTCAAAATATATAAGTATGTTTGTCAGTGTTTAGTACCCATGACACAAGCTCTTAGTTTAGCTTGGGACTAGATGGCGTTGTGTAAAAACGTTGTGGAATATTTATTTATTATTTAATCTAACGTACAAAAAAATTAAAGACCTTTGCGAGGTCGAAACCGCCCCTAACTCATCATTAAGTTACGATATTTATAGAAAAACATATAAATATTGCAGCGCTATAAAATTCTGCCGATCCTTTTCCCAACTATGTTGGGGTATTCATATCATATTCATATTCAGTAGTAGTGGGTAGCCTTCCAGTTTAACCAGATGCAGCTGAATACCAGTGTTTTACATGGAGCAACTGCCCGTCTGACCTCCACAACATAGGTAGTTAATGGGTAACACGATACCCCTTGGTTAAACTGTTTGTCAGACTTTCGGGACTCTTGACTACCCGTAACGATTGTCAAAAGTCTACAAATAACAGCCGGCACTACGGGCTTAACATGATTTTCAAGGCACGAAGGAGTCTTGATATTACGTAATCTAAATTTAAAAGAGTAAGTATGGAGTTTCTTGCCCATACTTCTCCATGCAAATCTACTTTTTGGAAGGGGCAACTAGAATCATTTTTTAAAGTTAATTTTTTTCGACGTTCAAAAGTGCCTTATAGGGGCCTAATTGAAATAAATGGTTTGAGTTTGACTTTGACTTTAATGAATGTTCTCCCATTCACGGATACACCTGTCAAGCGTAGTTTAACCACAGTCTAAAAACTTACAGTCGTCCGACGAAGCCATTTAGACATGGCAATCGTGCGGGGTGTGAGGGGTGAGACGCGGGAAAGTCGCTCCCGAACTGCGAGCAAAACGATGTTCGTAGTGCGGGAGATATTATTCAGGGCTAACGCGTGTAGACGTTGTCGGTATTTTTCCAGTGATCAAAGGCGTCTGCGTTTATACTGTGGTTTAACATTCGATCAACCCGTGAGGCTATTATTATTTAGCCACAAGCTATTCTTGTTATGCTGTACTCGTATGCAAATGAAATTCAACTATAAGGTGTTATACCTACAGTTTGTTTTCCGTCTATGAAAGAAAGAAAATAAAGAAAATATGTACATTTATTGGCAACAGCTGAATACACGCACAGCAAAAATACAATAACACAAAAAAGAGACAAAAATGGTATGTCTCACGGCTGCGCGAAAAGGTTCATTTAATTTTTTTTTTCTATTTTATTTTATTTTATTTTTTCAATGCAAAAGGTGCTTTTGGTGCTGCGGTGGCCGAATTCTGGGCTAAACAGTCAATTTAGAATTTAGTGTCTTTGTTTGCCATCGACACGCTTAGAAGAAGAATGCAAAAGACCTTATCGTATACCTTGTCACAAGCCAGTCAGCTAGGCTTACATTATCAAACTGTAATAATAGTGTTCCTAACATAGTTGGGAAAAAGCCAAAATATTTGGTCCATAGATTGGAGTCTAACCGAATAATGTTACATGAAGCGAATGCACTTCTGACCTCCGTATTGACACCTTTTCGTGAAACTGGGTGCCAAATTTTTGGGCTTCTGACCACTCGTAAGTACGATGAAATAGTAAAGAATGACTCGTGTTAAGGGACCTACTGCTTAACGTGCTTCTTGCGACTTGGATGGATGTCGGTATGAGTAGATGTTCACCTATCCAGGACTGGTTAGACTGGCATGGACAGGCCTGGTATAGGTCGACCAGTGCGGTTGTTATTGTGTAATTATTAGTTAAATTGCACTAATCGAGTTGCTTGCTTACTCGATGAGTGAATTTGGTTCAGTACTCCTGGAGGCCCTTGTCTTTTTCGCACTTAGAGGTGGTTTCAAATTTAGACAAGTAACATAACAATGCGCTTTTTGATTTAGGTCCATTTTATTAGATTATCTTGGAAAATACTGACATCGGTAAAGAAAAATATTGTGATAAAACCTGGACTTCAGTCTGAAATATCCAACCCACAAACTTGGTGATTAATGCTCTGGTCTTCTCTATATGAGAAGAGGGCAGAGCTGGTATTATCCTAATTATACTAACGCTTCGTCCTCGAGATTAGAACACATTGTAGTAACACACAAGTGACACCACTCAGACACTGTAGTTGAGAGTACCTACATTTTTTTTTTTTTTTTTTTTTTACTGCGGGTACTTGTGCTTATCCTTATTTGTCGGCTTGGAATCTCTTGTCATTCACATTTTAGTGTTCAGCCGCTCAACACGTTTAACATTTTATTATACTGTACAGTAAATATCATGTCGAAAAGAACTAGTGTTGTTGATTACGAACATCTAACGAAAAAGTTACGTAAATATGAACGCAGATTACGGCGTCTATATCCACCCTCGCAAGACTCAAATCCTCCGATCGCGTGTTCATCGTATATACAAACAGGTATGTAAAGTTACTTTGTGTTCCACACCAGGAATATACTTTCCTACCGAGTATTCAAATAACGTATTTACGTTAAAATTTAAGTTTTGCACTCCGGGCTACCTATGGGTTTTCCGACGCACAAACTTTACTACCGATACTCAATAAAACAATCCCATTGCTTAAATGTGTTTTGTGACTAAGTCTTGCACTCCGGGCTGTCTGTGGGCTGTCCCGACGCAAGGAATATAATAAAAGCAATTATGTTATACTTACTCACTCGTCAAACGTTCGTTGCTTTTGATATTTTTAAATGTCTGTTCATCAAGAACAAACTATATTCAAATCTATTTTACCCCTAAACTTTACAGCAGTAATCTATCTAAGTACTTCATTTTCTGCTACCCACGAGTGAGTTAATAACTTATATTATGCTTTGGCTAAGAAAATTATAATCTTAAGTCGCAATTACCTACTCCTACTCCGTGTTTCTTTTTAGAATACACTGGTATTGAGCCTGATGATTGGTTACAAGACCCTCCAGAGGTCAGTAAGCTACCTGAGGAGACTACGGCGGTTCCAGATGATCCAACTCATCCTGTTATTTCGGTCGATTCCCTAGTATCACTGGATCCGGGCATATCAATCGACCCTGCAAATTTGCAGGACAAACCCAGTACTTCGCAAGAAGCGTCAGGTGACAACATCAACGCGGACCTAAACCAGGACACTATGATCATCTTGGGGGAAGACCCGTCGACATCTGTTAAGTACGGACCAGATTTACATAAAGAAGTAACTAAACGCTTCCTGCACATCGCAACCGAGGGCCTCGACAAGGATTGTAGAAAAACACTAGTATCTAAATACTTAGTCCCATCAAACTGCCGTTATATTGCTGCCCCAGCGTTGAACGCAGAGCTGAAAGCAGCAATACCCGAAGCCGCATCGAAGCGTGATAAGGCTATAGTCGTCAAACAAGATCAGATGGCAAGTGCTATCTCCTGCTTGGGCCAGGTAATCACAACTCAACTCGTTTCAAAAAACAACGAGTTACTACCCCAGCTAATGGACGCTACGCGAATACTTTGCGATATCCAGCACTACGATTCAATTACCCGCAGAAACTTTATTTTATCTGCCCTAAAAAAAGACATGAAGGATGCCCTAGGCAGTACTAAAATTGATGAATTTTTATTTGGTGACAATCTATCGGAAACGATAAAATCGGCTAAAGCCGTAACAAAGTCGGGTACAGAACTGAAGCCCGATACCGGCAACAAAAGCCATCAAAAACGACCAAACATCCCAATGCCTCAGAGGCATTTAAACCGACGAGCTCCTGCTCCAGCGCAGCGCAGGCCGCTGGCAGCCGCGCCGAGGAGCCGCGAGCCTGCAGCAACGCGGCAGCCGCCGCCGCCCGGCAACTCATCGAGGAAGTGGCCGCCACAACAACAACCGCAGCGCCGCTACTAGACCCAGTTAAGTATGCCGGTCGCTTGTCATATTTTTACAAACAATGGTCGCTCATAACGGGTGATCAATCATTACTGTCGTGGATCGACGGATACAAACTTACATTTTCCTCTCAGGTAATCCAGAAGGTAGTGCCTGCAGAGCAAAATTATTCGACTTATGAGTTTACGCATTTTTCCGATGCTATTAATACCCTATTAAACATAGGAGCTGTATCGAAATGTGACCCGT
This sequence comes from Euplexia lucipara, assembly GCA_921972225.1. Classification (NCBI taxonomy): domain Eukaryota; kingdom Metazoa; phylum Arthropoda; class Insecta; order Lepidoptera; family Noctuidae; genus Euplexia; species Euplexia lucipara. Next base: position 893,830 of record OV179158.1, read on the forward strand.
GCCCAGGCCAATTCGTATCCAGCGTGTTCCTTACGCCTAAACCAAATGGGAAAATGAGGTTCATATTAAACCTCAAACATTTAAACAAGTTTATTAATACGCACCATTTTAAATTAGAGGACTTAAGAACCGCTATAAAACTTGTCACTAAGGGCTGCTATATGACAACCTTAGACCTAAAAGACGCTTATTTTTCTATCAAAATTCATGAAAGTTCTCGTAAATATCTTAGATTCTCGTTTAATAGCCAATTATTCGAATTCAATGTATTACCATTCGGTTTGAATACAGCTCCATACTTGTTTACAAAAATAATGAAACCGGTTGTGAAATTGTTGCGGTCCGCGGGTTTTTTATCTACCGTCTACTTAGACGATTTCTTATTATTAGCGAATACATATGAAAATTGCAAAACCAATCTTGCAATCACAAAGAAACTACTTTGCTCCCTAGGCTTTATTATCAATGATAATAAAAGCAATCCGTATCCGTCTACTTTGTGTAAATTCCTAGGAGTACTTATAAATTCAGCCAATTTAGAAATTAGTTTACCCACAGATAAAAAAGCACGCATTAAAAATGAAATCCGTAAATTTATTACCATGAGACAATGCAAAATCAGAACTTTCGCACAATTAGTAGGTATTTTAGTGTCAGCCTGCCCAGCTGTGGAATACGGATGGGTATACACTAAACAATTCGAGCGTTGCAAATTCTTAAATCTTAGGGGCGATGAAGATTATAACAAACAAATGATTCTCCCTGATTCATTATTGCCTGATTTTCATTGGTGGTTAAAGGTTATTGATAATTCGAAGCACCGTATTAGAGATGACAACTATTGCATCGAAATATTTTCTGACGCCTCAACAACGGGATGGGGCGCCTCCTGTGATGGTGAAAATGCAAGTGGTCAGTGGTCAAATAGCGAACGCGTTATGCACATAAATTATTTAGAATTATTAGCCGCTTTCATCGCTCTAAAACTTTTTGCTAAGGATTTACATGACTGTCAGGTACTACTTCGTATAGACAATTCGACTGCTATAGCATACATCAATCGCATGGGCGGGGTTCAATTTCCTCACTTAACCGATATGTCAAGAGAGATTTGGAAGTGGTGCGAAGAACGAAAACTTTATATCTTCGCGTCCTACATACGATCTTGTGATAACACCATCGCGGACGCTGAGTCGCGTCGTAATCACCCAGACATAGAATGGGAGTTGTCAGACAGGGCCTTCAACACTCTTAAGTGTACATTTGGGCAGCCCGATATAGATTTGTTTGCTAGCCGCATCAACAAAAAATGTACGAAATACGTGTCCTGGCATAAAGACCCAGACGCATATGCTATAAACTCATTTACAATTGATTGGGGTTTATCTTATTTTTATGCGTTTCCCCCTTTCACTGTTATTTTAAAGAGTCTAAGGAAAATAATTAATGACAACGCTCAGGGAATTTTCATTGCTCCTTTATGGCCCACACAACCGTGGTATCCCATATTTAGGTCTCTGCTCATATCAGACCCAATTATATTTACCCCTAAAGAAAACCTCTTAATATCTCATTCCAGCAACCGGCAGGTGCACTCGACGCTTACCCTGGTTGCCGGGGTGTTATCCGGGAGGCGTTTTCACGACGATGCCTGCCGCCTTCCTCAATAGACATCATGATGGCTTCGCTATCAGATAACTCGATGAAGCAATATGACGTATGTCTAAAAAAATGGTGGAGTTTCTGCCAAGAAAAACTAATCAATTAGGTACTATGAGGCCTCGGTTCCAACAGTAATATATTTTCTCACGCAAATTTTTAGCAACGGTAGTAAATATGGAACCCTAAATTCTTATCGATCAGCTTTATCACTGATTTTGGGCCCAAATATGTCTAAAGACGATCGAATTCTTAGATTTTTTAAAGGTGTCTTCCGCCTACGGCCACCTAAGCCGAAATATAATATAACATGGGACACTAACTGTGCGCTGAATTTCTTACGGTCGAAATACCCAAACCAACAATTGTCGCTCGTAGAAATTTCTAAAAAATGTGCAACATTACTGGCCCTTACCACGGCTCATAGGGTTCAAACGCTGTCGAAAATTTGTACGGAAAATATCAGTATAATGTCATCCAAAATTATTATAAAAATTCCTGATTTGATAAAAACTTCGCGAGTGGGGTCTAATCAACCTCTATTAACTTTACCATTTTTTAATGAAAGTCCCGAAATATGTCTCGCCAACACACTAGTGTTTTACATAAGCAAAACCAAAGATCTTCGCAAATCGGGCGTTCTTTTTATTTACCCAAAAAAACCACACAATTCTGTAAGTTCGCAAACACTTAGCCGCTGGATTAAGTGCACTTTAAGTGATAGTGGGTTGGATGTGTCAATGTTCTCGGCGCATAGCACGCGTCACGCGGCTACGTCGCGTGCGCGCGCCCTTGGGGTCAGTATCGATGAAATTCGCAGGACTGCCGGCTGGAGCGGTAGTTCGGAAACCTTTGCTAGATTTTATAATCGCACTTTCACTGATTATGACGACAGTTCCTTAGCAAGGTCAATTATTATCAATCAATAGTCTAGATTTCTCATTAATTGTAGCTGTTGCAACTTATTCACTTAGAATAAATTGTACTCATGCACAAAATTAGAATTTATTTGTTTTTGCTGATTGTTAACGAAACATCAATTACCGAAATCTTTATAATGTAAGATTTGATTCTTTTTTGTTATTTGAAAATATTGTTGCCAGAATAAATAATTCCTAAATTATAACATTGCGTTATTAATATTTCCAGAAGGTAACTCTCAAAGTCTACAATGTGTTCTAATCTCGAGGACGAAGCGTTAGTATAATTAGTGATTAAACGAACTTACCTGTAAGCGAAGTTCGATCATAATTATACGAAGCGCTTCGTCCGAAGAGATTAGGTCCCTCCCTCCCACGCTTACGCTACGCCCTTAAATGTCTTCAGAAAATATTAAGTAACGCTTATGCTTTAAACTAAATGACAAGAGATTCCAAGCCGACAAATAAGGATAAGCACAAGTACCCGCAGTAAAAAAAAAAAAAAAAAAAAAAAATGTAGGTACTCTCAACTACAGTGTCTGAGTGGTGTCACTTGTGTGTTACTACAATGTGTTCTAATCTCTTCGGACGAAGCGCTTCGTATAATTATGATCGAACTTCGCTTACAGGTAAGTTCGTTTAATCACTAATTATACATTAGTAACTTAAAGTACCCCACAGTGCAGTTGTTTATGATGCCAAGCAATTATTCTCTCTATATCGCAGTAACTATCACACAAATCTCTGCAAAATTTTGTAGTCAACGGTTTACGAACAAATCCTTAAATTATGTCGACACAAACGTGGCTAAATCGTCCGCATAGCACCACTCATAAATAATTTGCAAGCGGATTTCACAATTCCGAGTATACAGCACATCCGTGCATTCGCATATCCGTGCACACATATCCGTGTTCGGATGCCGTTTGAATTATGTTATAATTAATATCAGTTCTTCGTTTTGGCTCGCGCCCATTTTCGGCAACCCTGCAATCTCACTCGGTTTGCGCTCACAAACGGTACTTAAATTTAATTAGGGACTTGCGCGTTGCTCTTCTTAATTATTTTTACTTTTAATTAATTGTGTAGTTAGCGACAGGATTTAGTGTGCTCCGAGAGAAATACGAGATGAGACTTAAACGACTTTTTGAATGCTCATGAACGCTTTGAACACTTGTCAATCTTTCTTGGTTATTTTGTATTTGCTTTATTGTTTACGCCCAGAAAAGGAGAAGGGCTGTCTTTTTGAAAAAGTCTTGTGTTACTAAATTACTGCAAAATTTGATCTTTTTTTAATAATAATATACCACAATGAACTTCGTAAAATTTGAACTTGAGAACACCGACGTAGACAGGGAATTCCACTCCTTGGCTGTACGCATAATCAAAAAATTAAAGCGCTTCGAGCGAATATGCGGAACATGTACAAGGTATGGGTGATAACCTGAAGTACGTTTGGATTCCCGATGAAAGAAAGGAGATGGTGGAATGAGCTCGTGGCGCTCTAGAGCGCACTACTAACTTAAGTACGGACTGCAAAAGACTGACTGACTTGTAACTTTGCGGCGGTGGGCCAGGGTATGTAGCTTGGTACTCACTAGCTTTTCGTCACCAATTAGCCTCCCACCCGTTTTCCTACTTTGCCTACAGTGTAGGACAATCTGTCTTCTATATTCCACCCGAAAAACTTTTAAAAGAAATACCTTCTATAACAAAAGTTTCAAAATAGCCTAGTAAAAAAAAAAGAAAACACATTATCTAATTTAAGCAATAGGGAATATGCATGTAATTTAAATATGGTTTGAATATTTTTTTCCGAATCTTTAATGGCCGAAAATATTAACTAAATCATTATTTTACTATTTAATAGCGTCATAATTATTTAAAATTAAAAATAGAAGTGCGAATTAAGCGCGGGAAATTCAAATTTGTGAAACGCATCACCATTGGGTATAACGAAACTTGACGTCAAATACTACGACAACAACTCAACGCCTACAAAACATACAATGTGTAAGTATGACATTAAGTATTGGATTGGACTTTTTATTAGAAAACATAATTATTGCCGTATGTGTTGTGAACTAATTTAATGTTCAAGTGTAATTTTAGCTTCATAGTGAGGTTATAAAACATTTACGAAAAATGACTGAAAGTGGTTTTGTAAAAGCACAATCTGACAATGCTTATTGCATTCGGGTACAAGCAATACTGGTAAACTGGTTTTTGAGCTTTTTTCATGGTGAAATGGTTAGAAGAACGAAAACACCCTAAGTACTAGTGATAGGATCATAGTAAATGACGTAATCGATATGGCGCGCGAAAATGGCGGCGTTTAAACAGCTCAAATTTATTCTGTATTTTAAATGTTTGTTTAAGCTTCATTACTGCATTTTTTTAACCGACTTCAAAAAAAGGAGGAGGTTCTCAATTCGGTTGTATTTTTTTTTTAGTGTTTGTTACCTCAGTACTCCGTCATTTATGGACCGATTTTCAAAATTCTTTTTTTGTTTGATAGGGTATAGTATCAAAACTCATATCTGATGAGGGATCTTCGAGGAATTGAGGGAACTCCTCAAAAAATATAGGGACACACGCACCGATTTTAACATTTTTATTAACAAATCAAGCATTTTTAGTTGGAAAGTATCATTTGGTGAAGAAATCTGATTTAGAAGACAGGCAACGGAACTCTTCAACGCATAACAGCAAATTATTCGCGATTGCTATAGTCAGATGTCTATGCTGAGCTTTTGTATTTCCACAACATAACATTACGCCATTCTATTTTAAAAGGGGCCGGCAGAGATTTACAGATTAATGTTTAGATAGAACTTCTTTAGCAATTGTTATCCAATTTCAATTATTCTTTCAAGTTTTGAAAGACTTTCTTTACACACAAAGAAACTAAAAATTACAAAATAAAAACTTTTTTACAAAAAAAAACAACCGACTTCTTAAAAAAAACTAACAGGTGAAAAATAACTCCTGTTTCGGAAGTCGGTAGCCAATAATAAACAAATCAAAACCACCAAAGCCACAGACTTCCGAAACAGGAGTTATTTTTCACCTGTTAGTTTTTTTTAAGGAGTCGGTTGTTTTTAAATAATTATGTTTATATTTTTTTACTATGTTAAAACGTTGTAAACAGTGAATTAAAAATATATAGAAAATACATGCATATACCCTATTACTGTGAACTTTTGCACAATTTCCATGTCCACGTCAATCTGTAAGTCACCAGCTAATATGTTTTAAGTAAAACTACAGACTTTGCAGACAATGGTAAGCGCCCGGTAGAACGTAGAAGTGAGTTCATTCTATAGATATATCAACACTGAGTGTCATCTATTGCACGGGATATGGCGGGAGGATTCCACGCCACAGTGTATAAATATTGAAATGCAGTCGAATAAATATTTGCTAAGATGCTTATGATTTTTTTTATTTTTATGATCCTTTTTAGGCAATCCATGTTTTAAATTAAATAATATCGATTAGCTGTAACTGGGTATTGCAATTGTAGCGACATCAATCTCGCCACATATAAACCAAACTGTCTTACATCAGTCAGGCAGTAAAATTCTCTTAATTAACAAAGCCTACTACACCATAGAACAATTTCTAACAGATAATTTGACAAATTGATTTGACTAATAAATAAATAAATGTATGATAATTTTGTATAATTAAAATTGAATATAAATAAATACTATAATAAATATAAATATAATATATGGTACAAGATATCAGTATAATAACGAGGTAATAATTTAATTGAGTAATATTTTACAATATTTAAGATTTTTGAAAAATGTTTAAAAATGCGCTCTTCCTCTCTCCTACTCATCTTAATTTTGATGTTGCTGTGCCTGACAGGGTCCATAATTGTTACTCGAATCTGTTTAACCTTCCACCTGTATGTTCATTATAGATTGCAATAAATACTTGAATACTTGAATAAATAACTTACCAGACAATACACCCATCTGGTCAGATGATCGTCCTTTTTCAACGGGAGATGAGGAGCTTTACACCTTGTTCCTCATATTTAAACAATAAATAGACACTGAACTGCTGAACTAACAAATTGATTACATTTTTTCTAGGTATTCCTTGTTATCGCCTAGACTTAACGCCGCAAGAACAAAATCTTCGGTTTCACTAAAGAATAAGCTTCACTCAAAACTCTAATACATTCATTTATTTTAAGCCTATGAGAGAGGAAGAGGTCCTTGTCCACTGCGACCACACTTTAATGCATCTCTACGTCCGCTTCTAGGAAGTATTGATCTGACCTGACCTGGATATAGTCGCATGACAAATAATAGTGGATATCCAACAACAGATAATGATATAGTTGAATATACACAAACACATTCATTGGTTAGATCATTAGTGGATTAAGTTGAACTAAGAAGTGCTAAAGTTGTGTGTGCAGTGGTATGTGTAGTAAGGAGTGGAATTCTCTGCCCGAGTCGATGTTTCCTGGTAGTTACAGCTTAAGAGTCTTGTAAGTCAAGTGTGTAGGTTACTTCTAGGCAAGCATGCTTCATCGTCGACCACATCATCGCTTAACATCAGGCGAGATAGTTATCTAACGCAAGCATATCAATAATAATAATAATAACAAGAAATGTTGAAAGGTGGGCATTTTCAAGGACTGTCTTAATTATATTTGGACTAAAAGTGCTGATTTTCAGTTTAAGTATAGGACTTTTAATATTTATTTATTTGCTGACATTTAAAACACTGGATATTAGGCATGCATTAAAATTTCATGACACAGTATTAAAACATGCCTTGCTATTGTTGTATTATACAAAATTATTAAATAACATTATATTACTGATATCTGTTCTAATTACCATTAATTATTACAATTTATTAAAGTACCTAACAATAGTCAATTAACCGATACATCACATCTTGTTTAAAATTAAATGAAATAATTGCTAATTCATTTTCATTTTATTAGTAGTGTATGGCTTCACTTCAAGTTTATAAGTATACCAAAAGAGTACATGGACCGTCAACCGTTGAAGGCGTGTACCTTGTTTCCGCCTGATAACAGACTATTAAATATTTTCCTCAGGCTGCCAAAAGCACTCCCTCAGCGATTGTTTCATGCCAGCAACATTGATTACCTTCTTCATAAAACCTTCAAAGATATTTAAATTAAATGAAGATAAATTAATGTTCTTGGCACGAAAGAAAGTTTCGCGACTTCAATATTATTACTACGTAGGAAAAATAATATTAAACGTTCCGCCATTAAGGCAATCTTGTTGAAATAATAAAAGTAGAAACTTTTGAACTGTATTGTTACCTTCTTATTGTCATGACGCACATTTTAAGTACCAAGATGAAAAGCGCCTTTTCTTTATTTTATTTCTTGGAATTGTATTAAGTATTGTCCAACTGCATTTTGTGATTCTGTGTAGACAAACTAAAGGAAGATATTCTAGTATTTGTTCAGCACGTTTAGGCTCGTAATATCGTAATAATATTCATGTTTTGACCTATATACGAATAAAGGAGCCACTAGAAGGGTTATATTGCTTACATTGAATTTGTACGGGAAGTGGATCTATGTTGTAAGGAATTTTATGTTTAGATTGAGCTCGTGTGTTTTTGGTCTACTGCATCGATGTCTCCTTTATCAGGTATTGGTATCCTACTAAATTAGGTTTGGGCTAGTGATTTTTATACTTTGTAATACTGTGGAGTTCAAAAGTAATCTACCAGACAAATGATTAAAAACACGCATTTGACAGTAATCAAGGATCAGTTTGACGACACGACTCGACGACTACATATAGTTCTTAAATATTTGTATACCTACAATAATAATTAGAATAAAAAACAACGATAATCTGGTTTTTATCCCTTAGCAACAACTGCGCTCGTGTATTGGTCAGTCGTACGTGTCAAGACTGAAAAGGTATCATACCATTATCTATTTTATATTTATAGATAAATCATTTATACTTCTTACCGGCACTATGCTTCTTGGCCAGGCTTTCCCTACATTAATTGATGTCAAGATATTCCTATTGTCCAATTTTATAAAGTAAACCAATGCTAGAAAACTTTAGTGCTTTCAAGAGACACTTCAAAATCTTTGCCAAATAGTCCATTTGTGAAACTGAATTAGGATATATCAAAAATTATATTTTCAAAGAAATAATAAAACAGGCACCGTACAGTGAAGTGGAACTTTAGCAAATATTAATATTGACTAGATAAGGTTGTATGCGGATGTAAAGAATGCAAGTTATTGCATTGCATACTTTGCATATTTTTTAATTTGTAAATATTGTTCGTTACCAACAATGTAGAAGAAAATAGAAAAATTAAATAAAGCAATTACAAAATCCACTTCTGACTCATTTTATTAAATGGGTAGGAAATAACAAACGTTTTTCTTTGGTTATAATTTCATAAAACTGGTAAAAAAGTCTTTTTCATTGACTTAAGTACTTACTGATAAAATCTTCTTGGTAACTTCAGTTATTTATTGCTCTTTAAGGAAATAATTTTCTTGAATGCGTAAAAAAAGCTTTTAAACATTGTGAGACAAATGATATAAACGGTTTGCCCCAAAAGCTGAAGTTATTGTTAAAATTCTATGTGAACTTGTCGAGAAACTTAATAGGCCTTCAGGGAAATTATGATTTTTCCCAAAGAATTTAATATCTTCAATGTTTGTAGGTAAAATTATAGGGTGATGTGAAAAAATGCGAAAACTAATCTAGCCTCAGTGCCGCAGTTATTTTACTCTCGACTACAAACCCCATTTCTAAGTGTTAGCTTTTAATGTTAGTAGTTTTCATTCTAGACGTGATTAAATTTGGCAGTAGTTAGTGGCCCTGACTGCTAAGCCGGAGGTCGTGGGTTCAATTCCCACTCAGGACAAAAAATTATGTGATGAGCACGATCATTAGTTCTTTGTCTGGGTGTAATTTATCTTTAACATTTTATATTTTAACATATATAAGTATGCTTAACAGTTGTTTAGTACCCATAACACAAGCTCTCCTTAACTTTGGACTAGATGGCGTTGTGTGCAAGTTGTGGATTATTAAATACAAAATACAAGAAATGTAAAGATTAATATTACCTACGATAATTTTAAGTAAAGTACTCATTATATTATGACACATGAAAGTTTGATTCAAACGGGAAACAACTATATTAAATTGTCGAACAGTGATGGTGGAAAAAAGAAAGGTCAGGTGTGTAATACTCGAAAACTAGCGTGCCTGTATGACCAAATTTAAATGAACGTAAGCGAAGCAAAAGAAGTATGTAAGGATCGTAGCATGTGGTGTTCTGTAGTTTCTGCCTACTACCATAGGAAGGCGTGAGTTTACGTATATATGAAGAACGGTGCCCTTCACGATCAGTTTAAATTTAATAACGACGTCTGCTAGTTTTACGTCACGCGGTTTCACTCATGTAGTTGGCCTTCTCGTAGGAAAACAGGGATCAAAAGTACCCTATGCCACCCGGGAATAGTGTAACTTTCCAACGAAGAAAGAATTTTTCAAATCGGTCTAGTAGTTTCGGAGTCTATTCAATTCAAACAATCAAACATTGACTAACAACACAAGATTTGCATAGTATCAACTCAAACAGAGATTTCTTCCGTGCAGAAAACAAGGATTAAAACTATCGTGTTAGATAACTAAGCCCCTTGAAATTGAATGGCTAATTTAATTCCAGAACATTGGACAATTAGACAAAAAGTCGTCCCTAACAAGTCATACCTACAAAAACCAGCGATATTATTATCCATATTTAACTTCAGGCATAAATAAATGATTTTAATGACTTAAATTAATTAAACCTCAAACTATCAGGCTTAATTTCTTGGCCGCAAAATGGCCGACGTAATGACGTCATTAAATAAAGGTAAAACTGTAATTTGTCAGCATTAGCTGGTCAGTGGACCTGAGAGTCGTGGGTTCTCTTATGTGAGACTATTGAAAGTGACCCTTATTGTTTACTTATATATGTATATTGAAAGATTATTATTTTGCTTTTGCATGCATACATTTTTATTTAGTAAATGTAAGTTGTAGTAAGTGTAAGTTAGAAATCGCCAATCCGCCATCTTGAGTAAACGTTAATCACCACGTATGCTCAAGATGTACATTCTGCCTGCACATCTTTTCTCCTCCACTATCCCGTCCATCCAAAGGTTGTCTGTAAGCGGTCGCTTTTTGGCGATAAGGCTGCCCATTGTATCACTCTAAGTAACCCTAAAAGTTATAATTTGTAAGTTTTTATGGTGTATAATAAAGAGTAATCTATTCCATTCTATTCTTTTCTATAAACTGTAGATTTTAACCCAAAGATTGACTGGTAATCAAACTATTGTAACATTAAGTCCATAAAACTAAAGTCAAACTCGTTAGAAGTTTTAAACCTGACTGTATAAGTAACACAAATGTTTGCTGCATTTTAATTTGTAACATGTCCCAAAACAGTTAATTATCACGGTATATTTTTATGAATCTGAAGTATAAACGTCTAATGGCTGGCGAACGAGGTGAAATGTAATTAATGAGCTTTGCATAGTTCTATGTGTCGTGCAGGCACGAATATTTGCATAATAAATCCCTGAATAAAACGAATAAATTATATTAGTTGCTAGATTTATTACTTAAATGATTTATTAATACCTTAATTGTTTGAAAAGACTAATTGCTGTTAGAGGCTTAAACAAACATTATACAGAAGCATTTAGGTAAACCGAAATATAAGTTTAACAATGCAATAAGTGTAAATTTACTGAACGTATCATAAAACTAAAGAGTTCGTTAGTTGAATGCTCATCTCTGGAACTAATAGCTAGATTTGGAAAAGTATGTTTACGCGGCAATAGCCAAATGGTTAAGGCGTCGGCCTTGCGATCGAGAGGTTGTGAGTTCAATCCCCACCCATTGCACTATTGATATGAACCCTCTCCAGACACAAGCACATTTAACTTAATTAAAGGGGTTAACAAGACTACTTTGTAATGTGCAACCCACATTACGAGTAAGCAGAAAAATAATTAATACCTGCGTATTTATTTAACAACGCTTCTCTGTTTTTAGAAACGTGTGAAATCAAAAAACACACCTTAATAGTAAACTAGCAACAAAATATATTATATAGGTAATACACAAAAGAAACAGTAAAAAAAAGTCAATCGGACACCATCAACAGGTTTTTTTCGCAACAAATCTGATCAAATCGCAAAAGATTTTCGCAAAACGACTTATCATTTATCAACTTGGGTCCAACCTCCACTGGAACCGAGTCAAGCGCAAAAACTGAAAACTCACCTTCCTCCGGTATTCAATAACATATTTGTATGTCCCGAGGGTGCCGAAAGCCTCTGTCAAATATGTCATGCAAAAATGGGCTTTATTTGCAGGTAGGTAAGGTTCATGTAAATTGGAGTGCCACAAGGTACGTTCATTGTTCCTCAGTAATAGAGTAATGGATCTGGCAGACGTCTGTATTTGCACTCTGATACAGTACGGTACAAAAAAGGCAGGTGTGTTTTTAATCCGAATGTTGAAAAATGGTATACGGATTTTTGAAAATGAAAATGAAAATTTACTCTTTCTGTCTAGTGCTTCTTATGGTATGCTGTTCGTGAATTTAAAATTTTGTGTAGCTGCGTGTATAGAGTGAATTTGTGAATTTTGTATATTTTGAATTTGTAAATTTAAATCAATAAAACATAAGCGAAATTAGGAACTTCCCTTACCATAACGGAAACTCGTTAGAATTAAGATGCCGAATTTGTCTCAATTACGCAGTAAAGTGATGTCTGGTGAATCACTAACAATTAATTTCATTTCCAGAATTTTTAAAACATTCAACTAAGGGTTTTAAAAAAAAATCTGAGCGGACCTAACTTTAAACGAACCTTACCCGAGCGATATCAAACCGCCAGAATAATAATATATTTTTTTATTGAATTATGACGTTTAATTGTGCGGACTGCGATTTTGGATAGTACAAAAGAAATATAAATATTTCGCAACATTTTACACAACGACATAATAAATATAAAATAAAACAATAAACAAATTGTAGGTATGTCAGATTTCAAGATCTATCTGTTATTTCAGAGACCAAACTATGTTCACTAGGCAGATTTTTCCTGTAAAGAACGCTATAAAATTATTATTAGTAGATTAAAATTGTGAGTGCTTATTTTTTTAAGTTTCCCTTGGTTCAACTTCGATTACTGTTATCAAAATATATAGCAAAATTTTCTCTGATGCCAAAGTGTCTTACCAACGAGGAATTTAAATCTGCCATCAGCACTCAACAGTAACAGTTTGTAGTTTAGACGATTTTTGGGAATACTGTTAAAACCTTATTCAAACAAGCTTAAGGACAAAGCTAATCCTACTTGATAGCGCATGAAGCTAACTTAAGCTGTAACGAAACTGTTATGTTTTTTTAATGACTTTTGTAATAATGAGAGCATACGGCTTTGCTTGCCAAATAGGAAAATTAAAGTTACTAAACAGAGTGTGAAAAAGATATAATTTTTCATGACTGTCTTTTGAATCTTTGCCCAGTGCTAACTATTATTATCTTAACACAATTATTGTGTGAGTAACCAGACAAGTTTTTAATAACAAAATTATAAAAATCAAATCTAGTTTGATAACTAACCATGCATTTATTCCAACATTTACTTTCCAAGTGCTAAGGATTTCTTTATAAAAGTTACTTATTCAAAGAGGGTAGAAACAACTGTAGTACGAAATACATAAATGTAGAAGGTAAGCTACATACAAATTGCGAAAACAGGCATTCGCACACAGAGATGCTCACATACCTGCGATTTGAAACAAAATGTCAGTCGCCAGCGTGCTTGCAATCGCTGTACGTAAAGCATGTCTATGAGTGAGTATGTTTCCACATTTTTTTAAAGTAGACTGCCTGTTTGGCTTAGTGGTCGCAAGAGCTACTGCTAAGCATGAGGTGCCGGGTTTGACCCACGGGTCGGACAGAGTGTTATTGAGTTTTTCTATCTGGAATTTCTCAATAGCAGCCCGGAGTCTGGATTTGTGGCCGATTAAAGGCGTTTGGCTCGCCCCCTATTAGATGAGACTTAAAAATAACTGGTTAAATGTTAGTATACTACCAGGTACCCAGGTACCTACATCTGCTTAGACCATCGGACCTTCTGTGTTTATCTATTTTCTGGTTAAAGGCTGATGACGTAATGAAAAGGATTCAAAGCGCTGTGTCATGAGACTCATCAATGAAAGCCTTTTCTTTTTACAAGCTAGGTTTTTTATCAGGTCAGCTTTTAATTTAGGTTTACACAAAGGCTGACTTTATTTTGGCTCGTCAAAGATAAAGCGTTTAATATTTTTTGGTATTATTGAATGGACGGTTGTATTTAATTCCGTTCTCTGTTTATTTTATTTGTCCCGATTGTACAAGTTCTGTGAATAACTTTATTTAGACGTTACAGATGTAAGTATAATATGCCGTTGATCCCTAGGTTGACAGTTGATAGTAATCACAGGGCAAAGTGCTCAACAATTAACTGTCAAATAACTAATTTCGTATTGGCTATCAACTATGTTTATCTAGGGATAACGTATACTGCACTCGAAGACATGTGACAAAGCACGCAACACTCCGTCTGATGGTCACCGTAACTTGAAGTCCACTTAAAGTGCAATACCATTTTATTTATTTTTTATTTTATTTTTTAATATTATAAACCAGTGCTTGACTGCAATCCCACCTGATGGTAAGCAGTGATGCAATCAGTGATGGTGAATCAGTGGTGGTGGATCAGTGTGGTGTGGTGATTGTAAATTCTTAGTTGTTATCCAAGTTCGGTGTGCAATAGCCAATAGATAAGATGAAAAGTCAAGTGAATCCAAGATAGTTGGAAACTGTGTTATAGATCATTTCGTAATACTTGATTTTTGCGTAATTCAAACCGTTTACGCAGCGCACGCAACGGAAGCTTTTTTTCCCGCTTGTAAAATTTCTTATTGCCGCTCCGCTCCTTTTGGTCATAGCGTGATGTTATATAACCTATAGACTTCCTCGATAAATGGACTATCCAACGCAATAATATTTTTTCAATTCGAGCCGGTACTACCTGAGATTAGCGCGTTCAACCAAACAAACAAACTCTTCTGCTTTATAATATTAGTATGGAAGTATAGATTGGAGCGGGAGTAGAGCGCACTAAATTAAACTAAACTAAACTAAATTTAACTAATTAAACTCGTAGACCTGTGCTCACTCGGGTACAAGTATAAGATGAAAATTTTGTTCGTAATATCCGATCTATAGTTATTATTAGCTATTCAAAGGGGGAACGCTGCCAGTATCTTCGGAACCTTGCCTAAAGGGACTCCTTTTAATAATATATTTTAGTTACTATAGTTTTTTTTTTTTTTAGTATTGTCTAAGATAATATTGTTATTTGTGTTAACTTATTACTTATTTAAGTTAGTTTAGCTGTAATGATGTGTTAATTATATCTTTGTTTATATTGTTTGCGCAGATATAATGTGTTACTGTGTGTTTGTCCCAAATAAATAAATAAATGTTATTATTGAATGTTTTCGCTTTTGTATGATCTACCACTAAATTAAAGTGGTCTCCTAAAAAGGTAGACAGGAAACAGCTGATTCACAATACCGTAACAGCTCAGCCAGCACTCTCCTCCCACTTATTTTCGCAGCGATTAAAAATAATGTTTGTCCCCCACCAATAGTAATTATAATAACAATATTCACTGAACATTAACCGCAGTGTTCGTGTGCCGGTAATTGTTAATCGCTTTTTAAGCGTTATCATTATAATTATTTATTTATGTAGCTCTGGTATGGGCATGTGATGTGGAAACATGAGGATTATGTTGTGAGGGAAGTTTTTAGGTCTAATGTGAAGGGTTGCAAGTGTAGAAGGAGATAATATAAACGTTGGATGGATTATGTAAAATATGATACGGCTGAGAAGGTGATTGATATTTTAGCAAATGTATGGAACAACAGATATGCAGCGTCGACCACAAAGCGAATTGGGAATAGGGCAGAAGGACTGATAATAATCTCTCTATCTCAAACAAATATCACTTGAAGTGTACTGTGAGTGTTGCAAGAGCAACTGGCTAAATAACAACAACCACACGATTCAAGATCAAGCTATAATGTTTTCTGGAAGCTTATGTACCTACAGCATACTGTAAAGTTACAAGCTAATGGGCTTTTTGACAAAATTTTAATTTTTAATCTGTCATCTAGATTACAAGACAATATTCGACACATATTTTTTTCTTTTTCAAATTGATGGAAAACAAAGATTAAGCTCATTTAAGTTGAGAAGAGGGGGCTTGTAACGTTATGACCTAGTATAAACTGTACTGGCTAGTGACGTCATGCGACATTTTGACTCGATGTATCACCGTTATTTTTGGATTAAGGGAAAAAGAAATAAATAGGTGTCAAATATTTTCTTGTAATCTAGATGAGAGACTATACACTAAAATTGTGTCAAATAGCCTATTACAGTTTAATGCCCATTATACCTTATTATTCAGTTTTATTTAAAATAAAACAAAAATAGACAACACTGTAACTATAGTTGGTTCGTATACACAAGCTGACTTGTCGAAAATGAGATTATGAACGCGGCCAAATTAAGTTCAGATCAATCTATTGAACGCGAGTTGGTACGTGATCGAACTGTTCATTCACAGCTCACCTGAATTTGGAATGTGCTTATTAAATTCGAGTTCATCGTCTTTAGCGAAGTTCGTCGGACGAGTGACATTGCTATTCTCTGTACAATGATAAAAAAATATTTAAAGTGAAAACAGAAGTGCTAAGGAACTGCCTCGTTGGTCTAGTGGTCACAAGTGCTACTACTGAGTATGAAGTCCCGGGTTCGATGCCCGGGTCGGGCAAAGCGTTATTTTTTCCGTCTGGAATTTCTCAATATCAGCCAGGAGTCTGAATTTGTGCTAGAAAAAGCAGTGCTTGCGCAAATTTTCTCCAACGAATGTTTACTTCAGTCTAAAGTACCTACACTCGTTTTTTTTTCCATTTTCATATTGTCAGCCTCTGAATAATCAATTATCAAGTTTGTTAGACATAAATAAATAAATAAATATTCCACAACTTTTTTCACACAACGCCGTTTGGTCCCAAGTTAAGCTTGAGAGCTTGTGTTATGGGTACTAAACAGCTGATAAAGATACTATATATTTCTAAATACATACATAAATTATAGATAAATTACATCCAGACACAGAACAAAATTATGATCGTGCTCATCACACAAACATTTGTCCTGGGTGGGAATCGAACCCACGACCTCCGGCATAGCAGTTAGGGTCACTAACTACAAGACCAACAGGCCAGTCATTCATGTATCGATGAAGAAGGACATCCAATAATTTGTCTATACATTAACAAAGTTCTACTAATAGATAGCCATTGGTTTATCTAGTTCCACACTCTCCAAACTAAAACTTAATTTAATTTAGTCCAATGTTAACATAACCCGGATGTTATCAACACAAAACACAACAAATTAGTAACTTTGAACTAACTTGAACTACTGTTTTGATTACAGAGATAGACCAGTGTGTCTAACATGAATGTTTGACGTTTACTTAATGTAGAAACAAACAATACCTATACTCATGTCGATTACTGTACTTTCTTAGTTTATATTAGACACCATTGACATCAGCAAAGGAAAACATCGGGAGGAAACCTGTAGGCTTAGCCATCAGGCCTAACCATATTAAAAATTCTATTTCTATTATCGTAATCGATAAGGCGACAATAGAAAGAAAAATAGCGTATATGGAATCAGCTGTTTGTCAACTGTCAAGTGTTAACGAGTAGAATTTGTAATATGGCTGAAAATGAAATACACTTGACAGTTGACAAACAGCTGTTTCCATATACGCCATTAAGTTCCTATAATAGAAATAGAATTTGTAATATGGCTAGGCTTGCATATTCCTAAAAGAATAAAATAGAATACTCTATATTGTACACGATAAAAAACTTACAAATTATAGCTTTAAGGGTACATAAGGTGTTACGATGGGCGGCCTTATCGCTAAAAGCGATTTCTTACAGACAACCTTTGGATGGACTTGATAGTGGAGGAGAAAAGATGAGTAGGCAGTTTGTGGTGTACTATTTACATAAATATACTTATAACATGCATGACTATCTCAATAGATGTATAAATTAAGCATAAATAAGAAAAAAATCCTTATATTATTTCTTAAGCCATATTACAAATTCTACTCGTTAACACTTGACAGGTTGACAAACAGCTTATTCCATATACGCCATTTTCTTTCAATTACGATAATAGAAATAGAATTTTTAATATGGCTATATTCATTATTCAGATAAACTGTCAACTGACTTAACTGACCTGACTGATTAGAATATCCGATGTTATATTATGAAAATCGTTTTAAATTATAAAACACATTACTTTCACAGATGAGGCGTTCTGATGAAATGTAAAAAGAGAACATTTTATTTTGTTTTCGGTGCGGATAAATTATTTTAATTTATTTTGTATTACGTCAGTTAACATAAAGAAAACGAAACTCATGCGCTATCAAGTTTTCATTTATAATTGGGTTATAAATCTCACCAAGTTTCTGCCTATTTCAATTTAGATCCTATTATATAACCCTCTAATCTAAAGCAAAAACTTTTGGAAATCAAGGCGTTAGTTCTAGAAGAAAACTTTACATCTAATTTAAAATACTTCATTTGAAGATTATATTTCAAGTAATTTTCGCTTTTGACGTAGGGATTCAACGCTTTGAAACTTTGTTTAATAAAATTGAATACTAGCAACCACCCACGGTTTTCTCTGTCTATGTATTTTTAGATTTAATTCTGAAGTGTCAGCTTATTTCCTCTGCTCGGGACTTCGTTTGCGTTAAAAAAACCTTACATTTATGTTATTTTTTTTTATAAAATTGGGTTATCAGATCTGGAGATTACCGCCTACATTTAAACAAATTTTACCTTTTTTTATTATATACTAGCACTTCGCTCACAACTTCGTTGCATGCGTTTTGTACTTTAACACCCACCACTAGATATCAAAGAAAGATGATTGTATTTGTAGTTTAGTCAAAATCCGTTCTGTAGACATTATCGTCAAAGAATACAAAATATCCTCACAAAGGAGGCCCAGTGGAGGCGGCCACAACTTACAAACAGTAAGTCGTGGGTCCAAACCCAGGCAAGCGCATTACTTTGTGTAATTTATTTCATCACGACTACTCTCAAACACGGTGAAGGAAAACATCGTGAGGAAACAGGCATGTCCTAGAACCAAAAATTCGAAGACATGTGACATCTACTAATTCGCACTGGGCCCGCGTGGTAGATTATGGCCCATACGCAAAATACGCGCTTTGACGTGGAGTTGCGTATACCAGCCCGGTATCTTTATCTTTATCCTCACAAAGTTTCAAGTTATATTGAATGAGGCAAGATGTTGTTGTTTATAAACCATTACAATCTATTCTATCGCCATTTTAACACAAGTTAATGAACGTTAAGTTACGGTCAAAGAGAAGCACCTATGAAACCTACATGTTCATTTGCAGACTCAAATTACTATGTAAATACGTGGAAAGGCTACACGGGGTTGCGCTTATTTAAACAAACTAAAAATATGATTTCAATTTTAAATTGAGCTCAGAAAAACCTGAGACGGAAGTTTTATGAAAAACGTACTCCACTTTTAGTTTTTGTTAAAACAAAAAAAAAGAAGTGAAGATAGTAAAACTGTATTAAAAAGTAAGAGTAGTTTGAAATTAAAAATAAACACCACAGTGACTACGACGCTACGCGCTACGCTGTCACGTAGCACTCTAATGTGTGCTACGAAATCTACTACGAGAATGTTGCTTGAAGAGAACTTTAAGCCTAGCAACGCAAGTTTCTCAAGTAATTAAACAAATTATTGTTGCAATGACAGTTTCAATCACATTTAAAACAAATTCCTTTCAGCAATATTACTGAAACAATTACTGAAATGAAACTCGTAAACGTTTAGTACAAGTTTGTTTTTCATTTGACCTAGGGCTGCTACTGAGTATTTTTCATCAAATTCTTCAATTTTCAGACCCAAACTTTACACAGGTTTAACGGCAGACTCGACCTAATTTTTCTTTGTAAACAACCTTAATTTTTCATTAGTCAGTTATAACAAAAATATAAGAAACAGATAATGAAGATTTATCGTTTGAGACTTCAAGTAGGATAAGTCATTTGTTGCTGTTGAGTTTTGGCAAATAATTAAAAAAGGTCCTTAATTATAAAACTTTCGCAAGTCACTTTAAATAAATGAACTGTATTTTAATTCAAATAATTATTCTAAATAAGAGCGATCTAGACTTTGCGTTTAGGTTGCCTTTATTTAGTAAAAATAACATGGAGTGTTTTGTACTGACGCCAGCACGTCAAGTTACCACAATGTGTCAAATTTCTTTGGTCGAGAGCAAATACGTTGCTTATACACAAGCGTACGACACAGGCAACAACATCATCTCTTACCATCAGGTGAGATAGCAGCTCTGCTGTGTTACCGAAAAAGGGCACAACTTACATTTTTTTTGTCAAAATGAACTATACATATTCGGAATCAAGAAAAAAAGGCCTAACAAACAGGATGGAAAAAGGATTTTTTGTGGGTTTTTAGCTACAAAACAAACAGAGATAGCAGGGCACAACTGCATCATTTTTTAAGTTTTATTACAATAAAAAGGCATATTGTGAGGATATGTTTTTTATTTTACCTTTGTATTGCCTATTGATTTAGTTAATGGAAAGGGCATAACTAACGTAAGTCAAATATAAAAGGCATTTGTGGCAATTGTGTTTATTTTTTATACGAACACTTTAGCAATTAACGTAGGAAGAAAAGTCACAACTGTCAGTTTGTCATTTTGACAAAGAGTTTTAGTTGTGCCCATTTTCGGTAAAACGGCAGTATACGTCGTGTAAGCTTGTCAGTAATAAAAAAGCAGATTCTACATACCCTAGGCGTTTTTCAACTGTCATTCTTAAAATTAATCCAAGTTAATGAGCCGTTCAGTACGAACTGTCTAAGCAGCGCGTTCTGCTGAGAGGAGAGTGGGCGACTAGACAACACTCGCACAACAAAGTGTAGCGTTGACGTTTCATTTCGGTGGAATGTGGTGCAAGTGGCAGCAGGGTAGGGGGGCAAGGGGCTATTTATGTAGAATTTACTATTTCACTATGCCTTGTAAATGATATTAATAATAAGAAATACCTAGGTATATAGTAAAAAAAATATAAAAAATCGCCGCCTAGTCTCAATGAGCTGAGCTTGTACTATAAATACAAAATAATAAAAATAATATAAACCGATTAACGTAATTTTTATAATGATGAACTATCTGAAAATGAATGAATGAATTATCTGAAAATTGTTTGTTTATCAAAATTATATCGTAATTTTTTTGTTGTTAATAAATTATTAATATATTAAAACGTTATTTATGGACATGCTTAGCACCTAGGTACCGTAAGAATATAAAAACTGATAGTTATTTAAAACGGAATGGGCTAGTAGCTTGCATTAAAAGCAAGAATGTACAGACTAGCACATCAAGTTACCCCAATGTGTCAAATTTCTTTGATCGTTTTTCAACTTTATGTCAAACAGAATAAGGTTCATATTCAATTGGGAAAATTTGACAAATTGGGGTAACTTGATGTGCTGGCGTCTGTACTTAGTGTGAATATTTGTTCTACCTTAGCTATTCCGTCTAGGTAGTGTTAATAGTTATGTGGCAAAAACAGTTGAGTTACGAGTTCCAATTTTAAATTATTTACGGTTTTAGATATTTATTTTTCATAAGATTTACACACTTTAAATTATACAGAGAAAATACGATATTTCAACATAAAAAAGGCTTTATGTATTTTATTGGATTGGCGTAGTTAGTTAGTACTATTTATGACAAAATTACAAATTAACATTTCATGAACAGTTTCAATCAGTTTTTTTTTTAAATTAAGTTAGTGAACTAAATTTTAAATCGCTATCTCTTATAACATGATACAACCTAAGCTCCATTCCGTAGCGAGTAAATATGAGCATACCATTTGAATCCTTTCAGACGCACTTTAAATAAATTATAATATTTATTTTGATCTCATTTGATATTTTTGTGCTTTCACTGTATTTAATATTAAAGCAATGTGAAGTCATCACACAGCATATGTCATTCCATACAAATGTTAGACATTGACGGTTCACGTCACTCAAGTTTTCACGGCGTGACTTCTACTGAATCGACCGGCTGTTTGGAATATAACCGGATGATTGATGTCACTGTCTGATTGAGTGATTACTGTCAGTGTCTTCAACCCAGTTACTGATTAAAATAGTACAAATTGATAAGACTTTTGTAAACAATTTAACGATAAGAAGAAACAATTTATGAGTTAAGTCAATAATACTATTGTATAATGCCAGCCAAAATAAATCAACAGAGATAGTTTAATTACTTATTTTCTACTCCATAGACTAAATTTTACATACAAACATACATAATTTCACGCCTCTTTCCCATGGAGAAGTTTTTTAACTATACAGTTATTATTAAAATAGTACCTATTTAAAAACACAACCGGAATTTCAGTCACAATTAAATTACCTAGTGTTCGCGGAAGCCGGTTTTCGCTCGGGGCCTAATAAATTAAAATCCACTAATTAGCAACGCCAAGTATAGATACAAAGTTGAACTTACCGTGCAGTACATCGTCAGTACAGCGTCAGGCAGGATCTTAGCATCTGTCTGGCATTACCGCTGAAATGAACCTTTTGGCGCAGCCGTGAGACATGCCAATTTTTGTGTTATTGTGTTTTTACTGTGCGTGTATCCAGCTGTTGCCAATGAATATATTTTCTTTCTTTCTTTACATAACAGCAGAGCTATTCTGTAAGAAACGTCCCTGTAAAATGTAAAGTAATCGATGAAGCAATCTAAAAACGTCATCCATCTTACGTTGACTGCTCAGTTTATCAATAATTTTACCCAAGAACACACTGGGACTTACATTCTTAAACTGAATCGAGCGGCAGAACTCGGTTAAAATTTAAACTTGCTAACAATAAATCAAACCAAGAAATTATGAAAGTCTGAAAAAAAATGTCAGAATCATTCAGAGTGTACATCTTTCATAATTTAAAGTTAAAAATCTGACAGCCTGACCCTTAAGTTATAAATTACCGTCAGCAAAAAAAGTGAAACTAAAGCAATTTAATTGAACAACTTTGATACCAATTTAGTTAATTGAATTCGTTTTTTACGTAAAACCGTTCGAGATTTATTTGACAGTACATTTAAACCCGAACCGTGAACACAAACATATGTACCTACTCGTATATGTAAATGTTCACATTTACATTATTTCATTTAAAAGCATGAGATTTACCGCAGATATGAATCCTTTTACTTGTAAGGCTAGGTCACAGTGTAAGCAAAAATACGTACGCGGATTATAGTAATATTAGATGTGGCAAGCGTATCATCTCGCCAGTAAACTCCGTAGGGTTAAGTAAAGGTGGACCTGGTTCAAATTCGAAGTTCGTCAACGTCAAAATTACATACAACGGTTCCCCAAAACGACCGCCCTCCGCCACTTCCTAGGGTTTTGCTGGAAAAAAGAAGTAGCGGAACAAACTACTACCAATCAGACAAAACGCTGTAGCGACATCTATCTCGCCACATACGAACTAATAACCGATATCCTACATCGCGGTATTAGAGTTATCCGCGCACTTAGAACCTATACAAGTTCCCGACTACAACCGTCGGGCAGTAGTTAGCCCACCAGACACAACACCCGTCTGGTCGGAGGATCCTCCCTTTTCAATGGTGGATGAGGAACTTTACACCCTGTTCCTCATACCTCCAAAACTCCAAGGCTACTAAGAATATTATTAAGGTGGTAAAATCACTTTGTCCAACCCGAGAATCAAGCTTCAGACCTCATTCACAGCAGTGTAGGTCTTACAACCACCTACATACGAGTGAATTTTGCTTAAAAAATTTCCTTTTGTCAATTTTGCCGTTAATGACAAACTTAGGTACTTCTTCTTATCGTGTGGTTAGTGACTAACCTGGTGTCAGAGTTTTAATGCCATCGATGAGACTCTGACTTGGCATCACATGCCGTCGAAAAATATCTCTCAGGCATGCCGGTTTCCTCACGAGGTTTTCCTTCACCGATTTTGAAGCAAGTGATAATAGCGCATAAATTTTGCTTGAGATTTTTTACTTTTGTCAAATGAAATGATGATAAAACGATATTTATTTCTGTAAGTAGGTCTTCCCAGATGCTTTTACATGTAATTTTTTTAGAAACTTATTGGCACTAAATGTCATTTCCAAAGTGACTGATCTCTGAGAAGAAATGGCGAAAGAAACTCCTCATTATGCCAGTCTCACGATGCAGGGCAAAGTCTGGAAAGGCCTTTTGAAGAAAGAATCAGTTCAGCGAAAGAATCAGTCGGTCAATGTTATTCTGCCGTTAATGACAAACTTAGGTACTGACTCTGCCCTTTTATTTGTAATTTGTGAACAACCTTTGACCTGAAAGGTTTAAATTTACACAACGCACCTAAACAATATTTTTAATCAAAATCATATTGAAAATGAGTGTGCAACTTTATACATAGTCGTTATTCTCTTGTTAATCGAATCCATTTTGATATTCAAAATTGATTAATGAAACGAGCTGTCAATACCATTTTGATCAGCGCAAATGGGGATAGAAATTCACAACGAATCTAGTAATATGATAGTACTTACTTACTCAGACAACTTTAATGGAAGCTTTTTGAATATCCATTTAATGTGATATCCCACTGTCAGATATTGTTCTTGGTTGATTACTTTGAAAGCGTGGCTGGAATTTTAATAGGATAAGAATTTAGTTTTTGCGATTTGCATTGAAGTTTCGTTGATTTGTTGACAACAATGTCAGCGCAGCGGCTGAACGATCGACTGCTGCGACACGTGTCTCGGGTTCGATTTCTACTCGCAACAAATACTTGCTTTGCACGAGTCTGGTTGTTTGTGTGTGTGAGTTTAAATGTTTATAGATCCTTGACACAGGAGAAATTTTCTAGTGTGAAAACCACAATGAAATTTGATTTGCTTTTGCTGTGCATTTCATTACCGATATTTTGAAATTATACTTTATAGATACACAAGTTAACTTAAAAATTTATAATTGCAGGGAAATGAGTGAAAAGAAAATCCTTGGCCAAAAAATATATATGTATAAGCGCAATGTCCTTACCGTTTACCAGCCTTTGTCTCTGAAAATCAAAGTAACACATTTAGTTTTAATTCTTTTTATTTATAATAAGTACAGCATGCCTTTTGACTTCATACATATTCTACGAAGCCGTCATCATTACCTCCTTCCTAACCGTACAATCTTCAAAAGGTCTTACAGTTGAACCTTACACATTTTACTCAAAACGATAAGAAACCATGTCACAAAAATGCAATTAAATGATTATTAACAAAAACGTAAACATCTAAATCAAACAGAAACTACAAACTTATCCAATAAACCTCGTTTCGATACAGCGAACGTTCGCACTAAACCAATAATTCGTCCGATCCAATCGAAGCATATCATTAAAACATTTGCATCGAAACTCAAGCTAAACGAAATTTCCGTTGCATTGAAATTTACTTTCCGATTTGGAAGTCGTAATGAACTTCCATAGTCGCATAATGAACGGCAAATAGTCTTCACTGAACCTTAACGACTTCGGAATCAAACAAGAAGCAATGAAAAATGTTCTGCTCCGATAGAAAATGTAAATATTATTCCGTTTTATTTACGGATCTGTTATTTCGAGAATAAATTTTGTTGGTGCATTTTAAATTGTAGAGAATAAAAATGTTCTTTAGAATATCGCGGAAATGCCAACAACAATGGCAATCAGAGAAATATGTAGTAAAAACGTGAAATAAATCGCTCCTGATTTTTTATATTTTAACTTTTGACTACAATCTACATAGTCGACGTTTCTGCGAAAAACGTTATTTGAACTTAATTAACATGAAAAAAGTCTATAAAGATATACAGGGTGTTAGTGTGAACACCGTTATCCTTGAAACCGGTGGTTTGGTTTCACTTATAGAACGTAAATTCAATGAATTTTTTTTTTTATTATTTTTTAAGTAAAGTCTCAATTTTTCCTTTAAATTGTTACACCCTATACAACAGCACGCAAGTACATAGTAGACAGAGCGACGCCACGGGTAACTGCGCTTGATCAGACACCGTAAGCTGTGCGCCCGCGCCCGCACACACACCTCAGTCTGGCTATAGCCTTGCTATCGAGCGCACGTCGGTTTAGACACGTTTTTCGCAAAAGTGGGTAGTTAGATAAAAGTAATTAATTATGTCGTACACAAACGTACAGTGGACGAAATTGGTACTGCTTTACGCCGCGGCTGGTAATAGATAACCTGGGTGATGGATTGGACGTGGAGGGCCAATGGCGAGGCCCGCGCGGTCGCCAGACCTTACACCTCTGGACTTTTATCACTGGGGGGAAATGAAGTGCCGGGTGTATGCCACTGAGTTTCATAATACGTCGGAACTCAAAATGTGGATTCGTAGTGCGTTCAGAGACATACAAAGTGACACTGTTGTGCTTCCCAGAGTGTGAAACAGTGTGCGAAAACGTGTGGAGTGGATCCCATTTTGCACATCTTTTAAGACTAATGTAAGTACTTAATTCAATCAGTGTAGATATTCAATCAGTGTAAATTTAACCAGTATTTTTTAATGAAACTGTAGATAAAAACCCTACCCAGTTGTTGCCTTTCTTTCACTTTCGTTGTTGTTAAATCTAACTTACATTTGGACCCGTCACGCAACAGAAGGTAGTAGGTATTATGCCGGTCCTAAGCCAGGAAAAGTATGAAGGAAAGTTACATCACAGGTTATGTGTATTGTGTTTTTATTGGAATATTGTGTAGGTAGTTAAAACGGACGGCCAGTGCAGCAGGTCAGCGCCCTTTACGCGTAGTATCCATGAATTTATGGACGGTGTCGGACAGAAACTTTCTTACATTTTTGAATGAAAATAACGTTTATTTATTTTTAAATTTAGATAAACATTGTTATAATTAAGTCAACTACCTATGGTTTTAGTGATAACGGTGTCTACACTAACACCCTGTATATTGTTTTTTATGTAGATAGATAGATAAAAAATCCATTTAGTGCACACAAAAGACACAGACAA
Organism: Euplexia lucipara; assembly: GCA_921972225.1. NCBI lineage: Eukaryota > Metazoa > Arthropoda > Insecta > Lepidoptera > Noctuidae > Euplexia > Euplexia lucipara. The sequence goes on from OV179158.1 coordinate 920,781, forward strand.
ACACACAATACAAAAACTTTTTTTGCAAAAAATAAAACCGACTTCAACAAAAGCACTAAACGGTGAAAAATAACTCTAAATTAGGAAGTCTGTGGCTTTGGTGGTTTTGTCTTATTCATGATGGGCCACCGACTTCCTAATTTAGAGTTATTTTTCACCGTTTAGTGCTTTTTTTGAAGTCGGTTTTATTTTTTGCAAAAAAAGTTTTTCATTTTTCTATTTTTAGTTGTTCCCATACAAATATTTGATGAATGAATTGATTAAAACATGAATTTATTTTATACTTATTGTTAACATTACATGTCATGATAAATAGGGTTATCCACTTATCCCTAATAAATGAAAATTAACAAACCTAATTGTCGAAATCTAGGTATACTGTACACATCTGCGTACCCCATCAGAGCATACAGGCGTGATAATACGTCATGATGTTGTATAAACAATAAACATCCAAGCGATTCCAGCAATCACGACGGAGTTGCCGTCTATTTTTGAAGAGTTCCGTTGTATATCTCCGAAGATCAGCACCAGATCTTCACCAAATTAAAATGAGACCACCTCGGGAGTCTACTCTTTCAAACAAAAAAAGAATTTCGAGAATCGGTCCACAAATGGCGGAGAAATCAGGTAACATACATAAAAAAAAAAAAAAAAAAAAAAATACATACACACGAACATAGAACCTCCTCCTTTTTTGAAAGTCGGTTAAAAATCAAAGAAATGACGAACATAAACTAAAACAATACTTATAGGTTATTATTATTATTACTGGTCTGAACTGTCCCACGGCTGGGCAAATGTATTGTATTAATTAATTATTTACTATTCATTTCATCAGTCATGATTTTTAGCGACCTTCCTCCAGTTCTCAAGCAAGATATCCAGGTCACCCCGCCGTCTCCTCCGTGGTCTGCTGCGGCCTCGTGTCGCTATTGTAGGGATATAATTCTGCGTTTCTGCCTACATGCTCCTTCGGCATGCGGGAGACATGTCCTGCCCAGTATCATCAAATTGGTGCAAGCTTTTGTGTACACTCGGCCATTTGCATTTTGGTGAGCGACGTGGTGTTTTGAAGGTAAATCAGCTTAATTTATCTGGGCCCCCATCGGAAGCCAACTTCTGCGAACAATAGGTAATTTAATTGTGTCTGGAATTCCATTAATTGACGAGTTAAATCATATGAATCTTTCATAATCATTATTGAGAATTTGTTTCTAGAAAAAAAAAATATCATAGAACCATAACAGAAATCAAATTATTTGCTTTTATTACGCGATCCTATGCAGATAACATTCTTTCTAACTTATAAAAACTACGATGACACCGAACTTCTGCTTACCTCACCGTCGTAGCGCTTTTCAGCTACACTCCGTATTGGAACTGAACCTATTTCCCCATCGTTTCACTGTGTCACACACATCACATACATACCTACAACATACACACAAATTACACACACACACACACACTCAAACCAGACACATACACACAAACTTACACTTTACACATTTAATTTATGATAGTAAACTTAATTCAATAATCATTATTTAGAAACACTGTTGATGGCAGTCTCTTTGAAATCATAAAAATTCAGTCATAGGCTCGCAAACGTTAATCAGGTTACTATGTAACCTAGCTATAGGACGCCAAAGTAATTTTTGTAGGTATTCTAATTTGGCAAACCTACCTAATGTAACTAAAGACTTGTACCAAACCTTTAGAAATAAATAAAATTATTATTATGTATTTATCCTACCCGGGAGTCAAACATTTCATGCTTAGTGGCTTTTGGCCTCTAAACTGGTGCGGCAGACGGATATTTTAACAATTTTCATGCAACATTGAAATCATAAATTAGACAATCAAACTGAAATCTAATTTAAATTCAATATCCACACATTCCGTGCACATAAACAGGTCAGTTTGCCTTTATGTAGTTATTTTAAATAAACCAATTTTAGTGGTTCAAACATGACCGGTCCACACGAACCGTGTCTGTAATGTTCAGTGAACATGAAATATTAATGTTACTATGTTTTTTCATTGTGTTGTGATACGATTTAGGAAACGAATGAAAGCTTAATTTATTTATTGACATCACATCGACACGTGTGCCGTATGTATTACCGACGAGCATGAGGTCTTCTGGGTTCGATTCCCAGGCCAGACAAATCGTTTTTGACTGGCCTGTTGGTCTAGTGGTTAGTGGCTCTGACAGCCATGCCGGAGGTCGTGAGTTCGATTCCTATAATAAATATTCCCATATAGCTGTACAATATTCCGTACCTACTAATGCTTGGCATTGACAGTTCACGGCATTTTTTACGGGGTGACTTACTAAATCAATCCGGCAGAATCTTTCTTACCTTCCTACCTTCAAATGACCGGCAGATAGCGTCGTGTGGTGGGTCGTCGAGTTCCTTGAAATAGGTTTGAGCTACACGATGACTGAAGCATGCATGCCGTCTGTCGGGACAGGTTAACTCAAAGCTAATTTGATTCTTTCTTCAGAAAGCTTTTTTTTTATTAATATTATAAACCAGTGCTTGACTGCAATCCCACCTGATGGTAAGCAGTGATGCAATCAGTGATGGTGAAGCGCACTAGTTGATTAAGAGCCTATTCACTCTAGCCTTGAAGACACCTAAATTATAATCGGACGGGAAGACCGCAGCAGGCAAGTTTTTCCAGACTTTGCCTTGCATCGTTGGACTCTCATAATAAATTAATACAAACACCCCTGTGTTTCTTTCGGCATTTCTTCTCAGAGATCAGTCACTTTGCAACATTTAGTTAGTTTAAAAAAATACATGTAAAAGTATCTGGGAAGATCGACTTAAAGAAATAATAATAATAATAATAATCATTTATTTCAGACCATATTCGATCCATTATTTGTTAGTAATACACCTATGTCTATGTTATTAAAACTAATATAATTTAAGAATTTCAACGAAATCAAAAATAATCCATTCATTAAAATACCTAACTAAATAACAAATACATTACTAATTACAAATTATTAATTACAAATTATTAATTTAAAACATACACACTATTTCACATTGAAAAGGACCCCTCCAGATCCGTGGACGGTATTCCAATGTTTCACAACCGGACAATCAACCCTTCCCAAAATATTATTCAGAAGGCTGTTGGAGCTGCCTCGTAGGCGACGCATCAGGGAGGCCACTCTTTTCCTTACTATAGCCCTAAAGCAGTCAGTGCTGGCCTTGGCAAACATACCTGATGCACTTCAAAATCGAGGCAACCCCAACAGCATCCTAAAACCGTTATTGTACAGGACCCGCAGGGCATTGAAAGATCTACGCGTATATCGGACCCACAGGCTGCAGGTATAAAATGTCTGGCAGTATGCTTTAAAAAGAGCAATTTTAACCTCTTTTGAGCACCGTACAAACCTGCGCGCCAGCATATTGCATCTCGCTGCCAATGCCCTACGTTCCCGCTCAACATCTAAATCATTTGAGAGGTCCTCGGTGACCCAGTGCCCCAGGTATTTAAATTTGGTGACCCTACTTAACAGCATTCCTCCAAGCCTGACCGGTGGAACGGTTTTCAGACTCTTATTACCCGCCTTGAAAATAAGTAGTTCACTCTTCTTACAGTTATACCTGAGGCCATGTGACCCCGCGTACCTCTCACAGATCCCTATGAGGTGGTTAAGGGCTGTGACAGATGGACTCAGCAGCACCATGTCGTCAGCATAGCTAATGTTGTTCATACACACTCCATCAACTGAGCAGCCGACGCCGGCCCCGCTGAGCTCACCTTGATAGGTGAGCTCAGCGGGGCCGGCGTCGGCTGTACCTGCCTGTACGTTAATGGACTGATGTCCATTAACGTACAGGTTGAAGAGTCGTGGTGAAGTCAGGCCGGCCTGCCTCACACCACACTCCAACCTGTACTCCGACGAACATGAACCCGCCCACCTAACATTATTGGTCTGGTTTCCGTACCAATATCTTAAAATGTTTATTACATCTCTGGGTGTGCTGGTTTCCCCCTGGAGCTTACTCCACAGAACGTCATAAGATACCAGGTCAAATGCCTTCGACAGGTCCAAAAAGCAACCGTAAACAGGCGTCTTCCTCGTCACATAGTACTGGACAGTATGCTTGAGTCTCAGTACCGCAGTTTCAGTCGATTGCAGAGCCCTGAAACCAAACTGAGCTTCGTGGAGATCTATATGCCTACTTAGCTGACTATCAAGCAAACCATCCAGAACCTTGGCGATCACTGTAGCCAAAGAAATAGGTCTGTAGTTGTCCCTGTCGGAGGCATCACCCGTTCTGTTTTTCAGTACTGGTATAACAGTGGTCTTAATAAGCTCCCCAGGCAAATATGAATGGCCCATACACAAATTGAAAAACATGACCAACACCCTATGTAAATGAACACCTGCAAACTGCAAGTGCTCGATGCTCAGGTCGTCATGTCCTGGAGACTTGCCTCTAGTCATATTTTGGATAATATGGGCGACTTCTTTCGTCTTAAATCTGAACCGCTCACAACCTGTAACCTCATCATCGAGCGCCTGCTGCACACAACCTAGTGGAGACACTACCCTAAAATGGTTCTTAAACAATTCGGCTATTTGACGGGGCTCACACCTACCCTCAACACTCACAGGGACACACGGACTAGCTTCCAGTTTCTTGGTATGCCTCCAGAACTTTTTAAAATCCCTCTCTTTGTGATGAGTTGCTAAAATATCCATTTTAATTTTATCCTCATTGTCTTGACACCATTTCAACTTAGATTTAAAACGCTTACGGGTCTCACGCATAGCATTATATACATCACCAGAATAAATATCATTTCATTTCATTTCGCAACTTTTAATATAATTATGTATCTATTCACCGGAATCTGACTGACCTGTTAGTCTAGTAGCTAGTGAACCTGACTGCCATGCCGGAGGTCGTGGGTTCGGTTCCCACCCAGGACAAATGTTCGTGTGATGAGCATGATCATTTGTTCTGTGTCTGGGTGTAATTTATCTATAATATATATGTATTTATAAATATACTAGCTGCCCCGGCAAACTTCGTTGTGCCTTAGAGTCAATTCATTGCTCTTATTTTTTTTTTATATTAGATATACATACGTTGAATAAGACCACAACAAATAAATCCAAACCAATAATAACTACTACTACTTTTAAATTACAACATGTATATATACCCTAACCTAACTGACTATACCTATCCTATAGCTAACCCAACTATCTAACCTAACTACCTTACTAAAAAATACTAAATTCATAATTTTAATCTGAACTATTGCCTCTATGTTACATACAATAATTTATGCCTATAGTTTTCCCGGTCTACTTTAATTAAAGTCCTAACAGTAAAATAAGTTCTATTTGCAAAGAATTATTAAATTTCGTCTCTGTCATCATTGCTAGTTACGTAAATTGATTTCTGAAATATAAGACTTTTTTATGCTACATAAAACCTCTAAGTTTAGTAACAAAATAAATTTCAGAACGTAGGTGCGTATTATAAATTGACAACCTTACCTTCTTGGGTTTAGCTTAAGACTTGTCAATTTCAAATTGTCACCTGATAATGAACTGGGAAGTTTGACTCCTGTCATGTCATCCAAGATGGCGCTGCGTTTGAAAAATGTTTGAGACAACCGATATTCTTGATATTTATTTTTATGATGTCGAACGGGATAAAAAGTATCCTATGTCCTTCTCCTGGCTCTAAACTACCTCCCTGCCAATTTTCAGCTAAATCGGTTCAGCCGTTCTTGAGTTATAAGCGAAGTAACTAACACGACTTTCTTTTATATATATAGATAAGTATGTTTATCAGCTGTTTAGTACCCATAACACAAGCTCTCAAGCTTAACTTGGGACTAAATGGCGTTGTGTGAAAAAGTTGTGGAATATTTATTTATTTAATCCTTTCCCAATGAGGTCTGACTAATCCTCCTTTATGCACTCTGACAGCACTAGTTACATATTTATCTGTAAATAAACCGTATTTTGAGTAGCTTGCAAGTCTCTTCGGGCATATTTGATTGCAGCGTCTCATGCGAGACCTACCGAAATAAGCAAATACTTCCTACTGAAACACACATACAATATTATCGTACTACAAAATAATATATTCACATAAATTTTACCTAGTTTGCATTTGGTTGTCCTAATATTGTATGTAAATGTATTGATATTTATGTATGTGCATGTACGTATGTATGTAATGTGCAAGTTATTTGGGCGCCATTTTACATATCGATGCCATAAATTGTTTTAATTAAAGTGGGTAATTAATTGCTTAGTTCCTATTTGGAATTATGCATAATAATATAGAACTTACATTAATTTGCATTTGCTATGAAAACGACAACCAGGACCAACGTCAACGACCAAGGCACGGAGTCATCTTGGTATGTTAGGAATGAGCACCGATTCACGGACCGACCTGGTCAAGCGTTGCTTACCCTTCGATCAGTTCGTGCGTTTGTTATTATATTGCCACAAGCTCCTCAATCGAGTCAAATCATAATTTAGCTTCTAATTAAGTCAAAGTTGCATCTTTTTAGTAAAATATGTGATATTAATTAATGACCTGCAACTCAGGTGTTCTCTTAAAACAAGATCAGGTAGATCTACATAACGGTTAGATAAAATTCATCTAATAGAATGAATGTAAATCACAATCTTTACTTTACTGTACTTCAATAAATTTTATTTTATTCATCTAATAGAATGAATGTAAATCATAATCTTTACTTTACTGTACTTGAATAAATTTTATTTTATTTGTAAATCTATAAATCGTTGCAACACTATATCAAAATACTTAGCAATGTAGTACAAAATCAAAAAGCTTAAGCAGTCGGATTTCGAGCACTAGGCCATCACTATAGTTATCATACATAGACTATAGTTCATTGCAGTCTTAAGAAAAGACCTTATATCATCATGTCAGTATATTTCCGTCGTAGTAATACAAAACAGATTGGCCTTAAATCGATCCATCACAAAAAAGGCACGGTTTGTGTCAATGAGCAATAAATTTCTTATAAAGGTCGGCTTCGCTATACATCACAGTGACTGATGGAAGGCGAGCCCTGAACTTTACTGCAACGATTAGTATTGACAGTTCAGTGAATTAGTTTTAATATTGTTGCGGCTAAATAGTAACAGAAACATGGATCGATCGAAGGTTAAGTCATGATCTCCAAGGCTGGTCCGTGTTCGAGTGACCATCAATAACGTACCCTTCGTTTTGGTTTTTCGTACATTCGCCTCGGAAAGCACAAAAAAAAAACCGTAAGTTAGTTGTAATTTTAAGATCCTTGACAATTTTTACGATAGTCAGAAGCTTAAAAGTTAGACTACCACACACAGTTACTGGGTTGTTGGTGGCATAGGCAACACCGATTCACTGCAAGAATCAAACTTGTATACGAAGACATTAAGACAGCTTTTAGAATGCACAGCCTTAATAAACTTAATAGATAAGTGTAATTCACGCGCGATATGTAAGCGTAATAATTATATTTTATCTTAGCCGTAACGCGGGCTAGTTGTAGCGTCGCGTGCGTGCGGACCGTTTCTTTGGCGTTGGAAATGTTGGTACAAACCTTAAGCTTTATTTGTGCGATATTTAAAATCATCTTTACAAAATAAATACAATACCTTAATGATCTGTTTTTTAAGAAGAAACCATTCCGGTATGCATTTAAACATTATTAAAACTATAATTTATAGTATTTAATTGCCATTGAATGGGGTAGTGCCGCCAGACCTATATACACTTTTCCAAGTAATTTAAATAGTCATAAGCATTATTAATTATTTATATAAATTGTGTGGAAACCAATATAAATTAAATAACCAAATAGACCGTAGTTACTCACTTGCTTAAGTTACTTATGATACAATATAGTTATGATTTTCTCTAAAGAAAATTTCATTATTTTATGTTTTTACTGCCAAATGTTTGTACACACGCCAGCACAACAAATTACAAACTGTTAATTTTCCCAATTATACATGAACCTTATTCTATTGCGTTAAAGGTGAATATTGTTAACGACTGGCAACTCGAAGTAGGCATCTACCGGACTTGACGGGTCATGGCGCGCGGGTAAATGGGTTTGGCGCGCAACGATTTTACTGTGGGATTATATTATAATTTATCTAATTGAAAGAAATGCTCTGTATACAATATAATTAATTCCATTAATTACCAACACAATTAAATAGATGACACATTTGGTTCATTGGAACTTACTACAAACAATGGATTGTATTTTGACTTAAAATTATAAAAGGTTTTTAAATATGTAAAAAGGAATTAGAACATTGTTGTTGATGGTTGTTCTGTGAAAATAGTTTTTGGGGATATTGAACTGTAATATTATAAAAGTAGTGACCGTGTTCAAGTGTTTTATTACGCTAATAATATCTATCAAAAAATTTGACACATAGGCTTGTTTAATAATGCTGGCCTGTGTACATGTCATACAATTTTATGTTAAAAAGAAGATGCAAAGTAATGATTTGTTTACTCATTTATTATTATTTATTTATTATTAAACTTAAACTCACAGAAGATAAATTTTGAAAAGCAGAATCTTGAATGTCTTTGTATGTTGATAATATTTAGATTAAATTAATATTGGTTTATATCCTCTAAATAACTCCTTAATTCATTTGAACGCCTTCAACTAGAAGTGTAAACTGAACAAATGCATGGTTGAACTTATTTTGTCTTTGCGACAGCTTGACGTCTGGCAGTTATTAATAAATATATTCATTAAGTTTAATTAGGGTTATTTCTAGTTAGTAGCAACCCTCATACAGAAACTTCTACTATGTTTATTTCCTCTTGTTTTTTCCTTATTCCCTGTTTCTCTTCCGTTTTTTTTCTAGTCCCCTTTCGCACCCTCACTTTAAATAAAAATATTGACTAGATTTACAAATCAAGATAATTCCCATTATTTTAGTTTTTTTCTTTTTATTCTTTTCGTGGGGTTTGTTATTAACCTGGTATCAGAGTTTTATGCCACCTACGCCATTTGAGTTGGCTTCAATTGCTGTGGAGAAATATTCCTTAAGCATGTTTCCCGTTTAACGATTTTGGAGCAAGTGATAATTTTACAATACGCACATACATTCGAAAAATCAATGGTGCCATGGGTTCGAACTCAAGATCTGTGACTTGGCAGTTCGTCATGCGGTCACACCACTAAGCAATTGCTGTTTTTTTATACCCAGTTTTAAATACATTAATCAAATTAATATACAGTATGTTTTCAGAAATAATTACTATTAATATAAAGGCTCGATAAACGTCACTAGTCTGCCGAAAAATATTATATATTAACCACATAAAGAGACTATGAAACGATCATTTGTCGCGGTTATCAGCCACATTTTTTATCTAGAATTGCCGATTATACCAGTTTTGTGGTAGCTAGCTGGAAAATAATTGTCACATTTTTCATGTGAAAGTGAGTAGTAATATTCCTCGTTGGTTCATTAGTCGCAAGCTCTACAAACTGCTGAGCATGGGATTCTGTGTTCAATTCTCGGGTTGGGTTTTCAACCTATTATCATATTATCTAGATTAGGGGCCCCTAATCTAAACATTTTATGTCTGGTTGATAATAATAGACTTGCATGGTACTAAAACATAATTGGTGAACTTAGGGTATACTGTCTAAAGGTTCTACTTGGCTTTCTTAAAAAACAATACTAACGTGATGAGTGGCTACTATGTAAGAAAAAATAAAATCTGATGAAAGAACAAAAGTTTTGTTGACATTCTTTTAGTAAACACTTGAAAAGATACCAGTAGATGTGTTTTGTATTCTCTAAACAATAATTAGTCAAAGGTATACTTTTAGAACACAGTACCTCAACTTTACTCCGAAGATGATACCCCAATTTAGTTTACCTTTTTTATGATACATTCCCCTAAATTTGCTTTTTGATGCAGCTGCAGATAATACGTGATACAGAACTGAGAAAACAATGTAATTATCATTTTGATTTAAAAGAAATACAAAGTTCAAGGACTAACACAACCAATCCAGACCGAGTTCCAAGCTTAGCATCGAGTTTCTACAAACTTATCACTATTTAAACTGTATTGCAAAGTTAAATTCAGTATGTTATTACCGCAGAGCGGTTCCAAGGTAACTTCTTAAAGGTAAGGTTTATTTGAACGAACTTTTCGTATTAAAAATAAACTAGTATTTTGCTTGGACAGTATTATAGTCTAGCTAGTTGATAAGCAAGTGTTTTGTGATTTTATGTGCTGAAAAGGTAAAACATTAACTTTTGATAGATATAATATCTGAAACAACATGCGTTCCGTAGACTAAGTATGCTGCTGGTTAACTATAATAAGTTAAAAATTAAATGAAATAAAAAATATATTTATACATGGTTTTTGCCATCAGCGCATTGTAAATTAAATGTTAAAACGAAAAAAAACAATGAGTTTAAAAATTGAAAATAAAAAATATTTTTCTTTTTATAATTTTTATTTTAAATTTTTTAAACTTAATTTTTGCCACCATCGCATTGTATGAAGAATTAAATGTTAAAACGAATCTAAACACGACATACATGCTACATCACACAAGAGCTGAAAACCTTGAAACGGCTGAACTGGTTTTGATGAATCATGTCTAAGAACCATCGCAAGAAAGCCTGTTTTCAAATTAAAGAAAACTGCATCTAAATCGGTTCACCCGTTAAAGTACTACGACAGACACACACACATAGCGGTCAAACTTATAAGGTCCCTCTTTTTGCGTCGGGGGTTAAAAAATAACAATACGTAGGTACGTACAGACACCAGCACATCAAGCTTTCCCAATGTGGTTTGATAGTTCTTCAACTTAATTGAAAAAAGGATTCATATTTAAATGGGGAAATTTGTCAGTATGATATGCTGGCTTGATTGTCTGTTTGTCTGTGGGTGTAGGCAGAAACTACGAACTACCTGCCAAACATTCACAAAATTAAGTAATGTGGTTTTCTATTGGTGCTCGTTAAAGAATTTTCAAAATTGATTCAGTAGATGCAAAGATTACCTCCCATAACCTCACAAACTTACAAAACTTTACCTCTTTATGTAGATGATGTTTTAACACTCTAAAAGAGCAGATACTCGTACAAAATTAGAGCTGTTTTTAAATTCGTACAGTAAATATTATGACTAATGTGTTATGTTATCTCAAAACATTAATTAACCAACACAAAACTAATGATTATACTCTCCAAAAAACTGCTGCCCTTTATCAACCCAGTCATGGCATATAAAAAATAAAGAAGTACGATATCTTCAACAAAATTAATTCGTCGGGAGTACGTCTCCTAACCTCTTTGTGAACTTGCAATTTAAACTCAAAGGTGAAGCACAGGCAAGAACAAAATCCATGTAATTTTTTCTAATAAAAAATCCTATTATACTCATTAAAGTGGGCAGGGGAAGCATTTGTGAGGGAAGTTTTTTTTTGAGCTGAAATAAGGTTGAATTCGTTCGCATTACCATACTTCTGAGGTTCACAAAAAATGTGAAGAAATAAGGTACAGTCAGCCATGTTTAATGGTGCTAATCATTTGAGTGTACCTTTATTACTATTGATGACTTTCTTGATAGTAAATTGCTAGTTATTTCTCATTTAAATTAATTTAATTTTGACATTGCATTTATTTAAATTTATTTATTTAAATGTTTGATCAATTATGTTAATGCTTTTCGTATTATTATTATCATTATGTGGACAAGTGTTCTTTAAGGAAGAATTTTGAGGTACTCATTTATTTATTACTAGCTGCACCGGCAAACTTTATCCCTCCTTAGAATCAATTTATTAGTTTACTATTATACTCAGACCTACTGAACATACACACAAAATTTCATAAGAATCGGTTTAGCCGTTTCGGATTAGTTTTGTTACAAACACTATGACACGAATATTTATATAATAGATGTACATAAAATTGAATAGTCAAACGAACTTACCTGTAAGTGAAGTTCGACGGTAATTATACGAAGTCTTTGTTTCATTCGAAAATGAGATAGGTTTACTTGTAGTACGGTTCAGTTATGTCTCCTCAGCTTACATATTTCACAGCATAAAACTGAACGCCTGCTCCCGTGTAACGTGCACCTGTCAGTTGTCTGTCAAATATCTTCATTAAGTTCACAGCAAATGATTGGTTTTACAACGTGGGGTCCATCCTCAAAATTGTATTTAAATGGCATGTATTGTTCGGGTCGGGTGGGACTCTTCTCATTTTCGAATGAAACAAAGACTTCGTATAATTACCGTCGAACTTCACTTACAGGTAAGTTCGTTTGACTATTCAATTATACTCGTCTTTGTTTCATTCTCAATGAGATAGGTTTACTTGTAGATGTTTAAAGACAAGTTGTAAAAGCAATCAATAATTAATAAAGAATTAAAAATAACAATAAGTTATTTCAAATCTTTCAAAAGTATCAAAATAAAAAACACAACATCGAATTACAATTTAAATAGAATCATAATCGTCATAACTAAAATAGAACATGTCTATTCTTAATATGTCCATTTGGAAATTTAGGAAGGAATGGTTAACCCTTCAGTTCACCTGGATAACTTATAAAAAACTCGATATTAAAAAACCCCCTTACCGGGTGAAGTTCTTACATAAGTGATGAATGTAATGAATGTTGAAAAAACGCGCTAATATTAAGTTCACTCTCTCTTCCATAGCTCTGGTAGTCCAACGGCTGATACTGGAGCTTACAATTCAGTGTTTTTGTTACAATGTTTTGTAAAGCAGTTAACAAAAAACAGAAAAAACTTGTAATTATCCATCTCCTAATTTATTGTTATTGCATCATCATATCAATAAAATTGTATTAGCTGTTTTTTTTTTTTTTTTTTGTAAAATAAAATAAAGTTTGGATATTGGGTTATTACTTACAGTTTCTAACTATTAATCTTGATAATTATTATGCTTATGGATTTCAATTATGATTACCTGTATCTAATTGGATCACTCTATATTTATAATGGACATTGTTATCATCCTTTGACCTGTAGCTATCGTGAGTAGACTCAAAAAACCTTCTTGGTAACCAAGTATAAATCACCTTGGTGCATGTAATTATTTAAAATATAGTTAAGTAAACATGAAAAACATCCCAAGTATGTCTAGGTTTAAGAGGTCTTATTATGAAGCCTTTAAATAATCTTTTCATTTATCCTCTTATGTGGTCCTATTTTATCAAGGCTAGAGCAGATCAAATATAAACTAAACTTTCATAGGAAAAAACTCCTTCCTGGAGTCTCATTATGATATTTAACAGCATGAGTTATGGTAGGCTTGGTACTGCTACAATTTACAGTTAACATAATGAATTTTCAATTGCTTGTTCACACTCCAAATGACAATATTCTTCAACGGTTGTTTGTAAGAGATCACTTATATTAAGAGTAATAAATCAGCGTATTGTAAACAGCCCATATAACTCTTTAAGTTATTATTTTAAAGTTATTAAGGTGGATAATCAAGAGTATTCTATACTTTTAAAAATATGTAAATCAAAATAAAATCATTTTTGTACTATTTTGTACAACTAACTTTACGGTCCAATATGAACTACTTTTCGGTCTGTTATATACCTATGTATGCTTGGCGCTTATTTCAATTTCCTGTGAAGGACATGTAACAATCTAGAATGATAGTGCCAAGGAGATAATTAAAGGGTTAAAATGTCTCAGGGACCTGTATCAACAATCTCTGAAATATCGAGAACCATGGTATGAGTGATCAGCAGATGAAGTACAAACAGTACCTCGTGCTTCGTCTTTAATTATCCTTTTTATAGTTTTGAGTACAAAGAGAGCAGAGAGAGATCATAAAACTTAATTCTTATGATTGAGACCAATGCAAAAAAGAAAGCATGTAGGTACTTTGGAACTTTTGTGTTGATCTGGGAAGTACACAAATTAATTAGTGTTTCGCCAAATAAATATGTCTATGCCAAGTAAATATCTTTTGACAATTTGTATTACTTTTTAGTCATTTTGTAATGTTTACTTCTCTTCTAGATTCAAAAAGCTATTAATTAAAATGTAGTCATGTAGAAACCAAAAACAAAAAACCCTTTGGTTTTCATCCCACCACTGCCAATTATTTTTAGTAATGGTATATAGATAGGTAGGATATTGAACTCCTCCCAATCAATTGTATGATATTGTAGTCATATAATCCATTCTCTATCAGATTTCACTATCTGTTGGGTGTCTGGCAAGGCATTACAGACTAAGTAGGCAGCAATTGAATATAAAAAAATAATAATTTGAAGCTTAGCTTCATTCTCAGTCCATTGCTTACATGCCTCCATAACCCATAACCTCTTGGAAATTACCTTGTGGAAAAGGCATTTGTAAATTGCACTTAGTTACAAACTATGCAGAGTTTGCGTTATGGGTACTAAACAGCTGATAAAAATACATATATTTTTCTAAATAAATACATATTAGGGATAAATTATACCCCGACACAGAACAAATGATTGTGCTAATCACAAAAAACATTATCCTGGGTGGGAATCAAACCCACAACCTCTAGCATAGCAGTCAGGGTCACTAACCACTAGACCAACAGGCCAGTCAAAACTAAAATAAATGTTCTAACTTTAAAATATTCTTTACTCTGACTGTGTTTATGAACTACCATTCAAGGTCTTGTTTAAACATGCAGTATTCATGGTAGTATCTATTCCATAATAATTCATTCTAATTATTAACTTAATAAAAGACAAGATATTCAATAGGTGTCAGCAAGTGGATGTAAAATTTCCATTCATCTGAACGTGGAATTTGACTATAGCTGACTTGACATGATTTTTCTTTACAAACTTATAAGACTTATTTAGTTTGTTAGTTATGAATCTTGTTTTTCCTTGTTTATCTACAGTTAACTGAATTATTTCTTAGCAGAAATTCTGAATAAACAAACTGATATATTATATCCTCTCTATTTAGCATGTATCTTCCACATTTCTTGTAAATTTTGATCATATACCTATTAACCCAAAAAACATAAAACAATTAATTGTTGCCATTTCCCTTGAACAGTAGGTATATAATGTTTTATATGTATAAATATTGACCAGGCAATAAGCCTGTAACTGCCTCTATCAGAAAGTCATTTTTCTGTTTAGTATCGCTTATTGTGCGGTAGACTTTTCATTTCAAATGTTTTGTTTTAACAAAAGTCTTCAACTTCTTTAATTTAGAAATTAATGAAAAGTTTCCAATGGGCTTTTTACCAATAAAAGACTGGTTAACTAAGCTTTAGTAGTCTGACCAATTTCTATTGCTCAGAAAGTATTTATAATTTACAGATATTATCTGAAAAGGTTCTTCTTTGGAGAGTTTTTCTTTCAATGAAGAGTAACTTTGGTGTGGTTTAGTATGAAATAAAGTTGTATAGTTACAATCTTATTAAAAATAATAACCACAAATAGTAGTGATGATTAGTTTTCAATCACATAAATTAATTTTTAAAATACCCACCTGTGGGTATATTTTTCAGCGCAGATGAATCCTCCGGTCTTCTCATGTTCTCTCTACCACTGGTGTCTCAGACTAGGCCTCCACCCCCCCCTTTTTTGTTCATTTTTGGAGTGAGGTTGGCTCCACCAGTTAAAAGCTGCTTTATTGGGAAGTATTGGGTCTTCACCAAACAAGTATGTTTCTGACTCAGAATGAGGCAGAAAACGCTTGATGTCTTTATGACTGTTACTAGCAGGGAAAATAAGTCCCTCTGTATGTATACATATATATCATACCTTAAAGTATCACTCAACTTTGTAACATTTTATGCTCCGGAGTATCTAGACACATTTGAAA
This sequence comes from Euplexia lucipara, assembly GCA_921972225.1. NCBI lineage: Eukaryota > Metazoa > Arthropoda > Insecta > Lepidoptera > Noctuidae > Euplexia > Euplexia lucipara. The sequence goes on from OV179158.1 coordinate 936,705, forward strand.
GTCTGACTCAATACAAGGCAGGGTGATGACGCCCTGATGTTGTCTTTATCTTCTCTATGCTTATTAAATAACATAATATTTTGTTAAGCTTTTTAGTAAGTATTAGATAGGTACCTGGGTTATCTATTTTGGTTAATCTTTTCCTGATTTCTCCAGTTGAGAATCCACAGCTAGCATTTTGTGAATCTGATCATCTTATGTCTTTCCAGAGGTACCTGTTCTTCAATCATTTCATTTACTAACTAGAATCTGCATAATACAACTTTAGTTTGAAGATTTTCTATGAACTCCGGAGAAACATGTTTTGTTTTTTCCATTCATTTCAGATGAATTGTTCTAATGAATTTATTACAGTGTCTGGAGAAAACAGTCCATGCTGTAAAGGCAACAAACATTGTACCATAATTATAACCATGTAAGTTCCCACAGAACTTCCCTTGAAGGTTATAAGAAAAAAGTCAACCACGTGTGTCCCTAAAGAACACCCCACAGATTGCTTAAATCACAACATAGCCATTGTAACCACGTGCGCTCCCGCAGAACGCCCCACAGGTTCTAGGCAAGTTGCTCACTGTATAGCCATTTTTCATCACAAATGCGTTTCCAAACACTCCACAGGTTGGGCTATTCACTGCCAATACTGCCATTGTTGACCACGTACGTTCCCGCAGAACGTCCCACAGGTCAGGCATGCACTTGTAGGTTGCAAGCACACTAGCACGTGCATAACGCAAAAAAAAAACACAAAGCGCATCCTATGTTTTCATATTCACTAGCGATAATACGCACACAGGGTCTTGATTTGCTATAGTCAGGCAAGTTCTTGAATCAGTTTACTGATAAAACAGTTACAGAAAACAGCTTAAAAGCGGCCATTTTTGACATCTTCTTACCTTCTTCGTGACTTGAATCAAGTTCTAGCAAGTAGCATTTATACGACTGAGAGATCTCTCAGTCGTTTTTATATTCTAATTTTGTCTAGCGAATTCCTTTTTCCCATTTGTATGCTATTTGGAACAGTATTTTCACAACACAACACAAAATATTAAAACATAAAGGAAAAAGATGACGCCATTAGGTGACATAAAAAACCAATGAAGATATTTGACAGACAACTGACAGGTGCACGTTACACGGGAGCAGGCGTTCAGTTTTATGCTGTGAAATATGTAAGCTGAGGAGACATAACTGAACCGTACTACAAGTAAACCTATTTCATTGAGAATGAAACAAAGACGAGTATAATTATATTTAATAAGATGACAACAAATTGATCTAAACCAATAATAACTACTACCACTTTTTATTTAGCGAGTCTCTAATGTGATCTTATTTACACATTTTGTGTTCGATAGAATTCAAATGACAACATGTATATACATATAACCTAACCTAACTTACCATACCTACCCTATAGCTAACCTAACTACCTAACCTAACTACCTTACTGAAATACATTGATCTAAAAAATATTAAATTAATAATTTTAAACTAAACTATTGCACTGCATGCCTCACATACAATTTATTTAGTTTTCCCGGGTTTTAGCCAGACTAACGAACAGCATATGATTTTTACATATAAATTAACATCTCAAGAAAAAGGTGTAGTAATCACACCAATAAATGAATTTTAATATATAATTCAAAAAGAAAAGAAATATATAAAAGTACGCTTAGACGGTTGGGTCACGTTGAGGGAATAAATGAAAGCCGACTAACAAAAGGTATTTATGAGGCAGTTGCACTTGAAAGTAGAAACGCTGGCAGGAGACACCCTAGAAGGACATACATATTATATATATTATTAGATATATTAGACATACATATTAGACATATTATTGGTGATGTTCTCCAGAAAGTTCAGGAGAAAGAAAGAAAGACTAATAAAACTGATGTAATTTCTTGATACTCGTATTAAAATGCATGTACCACAAATATTTTCACGAGTGATAAGTCGAATATAGTGAGACTAAAATTGTGTTAACATGTTACTATGTAAGTACCTATTTTCTGGCAAATTTTTTTTTTTTTTTTTTTTCATTATTTTTTTTATTTCATTTTTTTTTTGTTCTGTGTCTGGGTGTAAGTTATCTATAATATGTATGTATTTAGATATATATAAGTATGTTTATCAGCTGTTTAGTACCCATAACACAAGCCTGCTTAGCTTGGGACTAGGTGGCGTTGTGTGAAAGTTGTGAAACATTTATATTTATATATTATATTTATATTTTCATTTCATTCATTTCATTTCATTTCAAGAAAGAAAGAAAACTATGACTCAATGCGCGTGATGTGTTGCGTTGGTGCGTAGTTTTCGCAACTGGTGTGCGCGCATGACTACATAATATATATGAACGTAGACAAAGCAAAAAAAGTATGTAAGAACCGTAACAGTTGGCGCTCTGTAGTTTTCTGCATCATGGAAAAAGTCGTATCGTATTTATTTGTACGAGTAGGTACTAAGTCCGGTTTTCATAGTACGTACAGACGTGCGGGTGATTGTACCTTAGAGCTACTTTATTTTTGAAGATTTTAACATCAAGAAAGACTTGGTTTTACTCTGAAAGGGTTTTATTTAGTCTAGTGCTAAAAGAGTTTTTTTCAGTAAATAAGCTTATCTACCTACACTTTCTCTAAGTAAAGGTTGAGGCTTTATTTAGCGTTTCGTATTAAATTTGATTGATTGATTAATGAAGATAAAAAAAAAACCTTATAAACCAGTAATTTCATAGTCATCTTGATAAATTACCTGTCTTAAAGAAAACTTCAATATATCGACAGAATAATAACTTAGTTTAGAAAAAGATACTTTACTTTTATTTGGTGAAAAGTGGTGTATTGGATAGTTGATATTGCCTTAGATTGAGGTTAGTTCGCAGATATCCAAAAATAGTAAACATTGAAGAAATAAATATCATACATTGCTTTTCATTCAAATTGATATTATTAAAATTCTCTGCGATATATCAACCTTTCACTTATGACGTGCAAAATTAATATGTGTGATGACTATACGTTTTTAATAAAATTCAATTAATGGTTTACTGTCAAATTTTATATTCAACCCTTAAGAATGATATTTTTAAAATTAAATAATTTTAAAAATATCTTTTTTTTTTTTTTTTTAAATATTACAAACTAGTGCTTGACTGCAATCCCACCTGATGGTAAGCAGTGATGCAATCAGTGATGGTGAAGCGCACTAGTTTGTTAAGAGCCTATTCACTCTAGCCTTGAAGACACCTAAATTATAATCGGACGGGAAGACCGCAGCAGGCAAGTTGTTCCAGTCCTTCGATGTACGCGGTATAAACGACGAAGCGAAACGCTTTGTCCTAATCGTGGGAGTGCCAACGATGTAAGGGTGGACACTCGCCGTACGCCGGGTTGTCCGATGGTAGAATGGTGATGGCGGAATCAAGTCATGTAATTCCCGTGCACACTCTCCAAAATGTATCCTATAGAAGACCGAAAGGCTAGCTATCCTACGCCTATGCTCAAGGCTTTGCAGATTGGTTCTAACCAAATCTGGGTCACCAATAAGCCTCTTCGCACGCCTCTCCACTGAGTCCAAAGCTGCTAGATGACATCTGGCAGCACCAGCCCATATGTGACTGCAGTACTCCACACACGAACGGACCTGTGCTTTGTATATCATAAGAAGCTGACCAGGTGTGAAGTACCGCCGCACCTTTGCAAGAACGCCGAGTTTCCTAGCAGCAACCTTGGCTTTGGACTCAATGAACCTCCCAAAGTTTAGGTTTGAGGAGATTTCCACTCCCAAGAGCTGAAAGCGGTCGGTGCACTCCAAGGATACATTCTGAAAAGCAGGAGCCATGGTGAACGGGCTCCTTTTGGCGGTGAACAGACACGCCTGTGTTTTGGCGGCGTTGAATGCCACAAGATTTGCTTCGCCCCATTTGGAGACTGCCTGAAGTGAGGCATTCGTACGCTCTACCAAAGCCTCTCTTTCGGACTGGATTACGTCCTTACTGGCCCGGGTATCTCTCTACTACTGTGCTGTCGTCTGCATACCCATAGATACCGGGCATTAGCAGATCGTTGATATGCAGCAGGAAGAGAGTTGCAGAGAGAACAGACCCCTGAGGAACTCCGGCGTTAGTTGTCATGGGCTCCGATGAGCATCCGTCGACAACAACTCGGAGAGACCGGTCACTCAGGAAGTCTTTAACCCAACGAGTCAGTCCAGGAGAAATGCCGTACGCTGGAAGCTTACTTATTAGGCCTGCGTGCCAGACCCTGTCGAAGGCCTTCGAAACATCTAAGGAAACGGCCATCGATTCCCCATTCTTCTCGAGAGCCTCGCCCCACAAGTGAGTGGCGTACACTAGTAGGTCCCCAGTAGACCGATTGCGGCGAAACCCATACTGACGGTCACTGAGGAGATCGTTACCTTCTAGGTATACCAAGAGGCGCGAGTTCAATACACGCTCCATAATCTTGCAGAGTATGGAGGTTATTGAAATCGGCCGATAGTTGGCAGGATCGGCACGACTGCCCTTTTTGGGCACGGGCTGCACGTTGGCAAGCTTCCAGGACTTGGGCACTGTAGCAGTCCGAAAAGAGAAATTCAATCATTCTTTTCATTCAATTTTTAATGTTAATATGAAAAATCTATCAATTTCATTACACTTATTTCTCAAGTTGTGTGCTTTTAACATCAAAAAAGTAAAGTAACTTTTTGGTAATAATATGAAACTAGAAACTTCTTTTAGTATACATTCTGTGTCTTTTCTTTTTCATTCCATTTTAGTAATTAACTACAAACGAAGTTTGCCTTTATACGAACGAACGAACGAACGAGTTTTTAATTACTTTCTTTCGGGAGTATGAAATTGTGACCTTCATAGTTGCAGTTTTTGAATATTTTTAACTCACAAACATACTTGTACGTACCTATTTTTTGTGAAGTTATTTTTTTTGCCCTTTCACTATTTTTTACTATGATGTTTATAACTAAAACAAGAAGATGTTTAAAAAAAAATATTTGTCTATTACATAGGACTTCAAAATAAGAAGCGAAATGTGAATAAACTTCTCCTCTGCCTTTTGGAGATTACAGGCGTAATATTATTATAATGGTTATGTTGTTTTATTCTTATTTAAAATCTCATTGATTTAGGAAAAAGTCGGGTGTCCAATGTACTGAATGAGCCCTTTTAACTTGTTAAATGCCTCATAATACAAACACTTAGACTAAATTATTTTGACAATTAATTAGACACATTCAAAAAACTATTTACAGTTCACCTCTACCAAGGACCTTAAAAGCAGCTTTACAAAGAACTTGTTATTCACTTAAGCCTGTGTTAATTAATGTTTTATAAAACAATTTTGAAGAGTTAACATAAATTGTTTGAATTGCACACATTTTTCATAATTAAGGTTTTTGACAGCACAAGTACCATACTCATAAATATATGTTTAACAGTAATCATATTTATGAGTATTTATGTTGCAGTAAGTGTAATTAATTGAAATGGTATTTTTAAGTAAATACCGTCTTTTATGGTGTATGTAAAAGTAAGCAATGGATCTCATTTTTCGGTGTTTTTAATAATTATAATTTAACCTTAGTTGCAATAAACGTCATAAATTTAAAAAAAATAACATACGTTAAACGTCTATTTTCTTGATCAAACAACCCAGACTAGGGATAAATCAACATCAAAAATTAAAATCGCTAACTTCGTTGTTGCGAATGTTTATTAAAGTTTGCCAGATTGTAAACCTGGCCTCAAAACACATCATATATCTTCAGCCGTTTAGTTGTAAAAAGCCAACAAACAAACACAAAAAAACGAAGTTATAATATTAGTATATTATTAAGTAAATGTAGTACTTAGGCATATACGTAAATGAATAAAAATCAGGTTCCATAAATATAGTTATTTTAATAGACAACAAAAATTGCTAGCTAAGTGCTACCATTTTTTTCGATTAGACTAAACTATCCAACTCCTTCAAGAACTCCTTTCCCTATCCAATACAAGTATATTTAATTTTAACAAAACCTCTCTAAGTAATTCACTTCGCAATACAAAATACAACAACAATTTTACCCGAAATTGTCGCACAAAATTCAAAAATTACTACCCGTTACAAAATCCGAGTAGCCGTTACCTTCCTGAGACCTGATAATAATGCTGTAAGGCCGCGGTTACACCAGCCCGCGGCGCCATTTGTGATATTAATATTACGCAAGTGATATACTACCTCGTTAGTCTAGTTTACTTTAGTGGCTTAATTAGCTGAGGATCGCGATGTGTTGGTGTCAAATCCCAAGACGGCCAAAGGTAAAACAAAATGTTGCGGCAAATAACCAATTATCATTTAAGGCTAAAGTTTTTGAGCATTTTCGTAAGAAGTTGGGAGTAGTGTCTTCACAGCGCTGATGTTTTCTCATCTTTTTGCCTCGTTGTGTTACAGTGCATAAGTTTATATATTAATACTGAAAATATCTATGACAGTCGTAACAGATAGTCGGAAGGTCTAAAATCTGACAACCAGTTTAACGCAGGGGTATCGTGTTACCCGGTAACTGGGTTGTGGAGGTCTGACAGGCAGTCGCTCCATGTAAAATACTGGTATTTATCTGCATCTGGTTAAACTGGAAGCCAACCCCAACATAGTTGGGAAAAGGCTAGGCAGATGATATGATAAATAAGATTCCATATATCAATAATAGATATCTGTTGCGTATCGCTGCCTAATGTGACCTAAGCTTTACAATAAGAAAAATATATACGAGAGGGTACTAGGAGCCGCCTTATCGGCCCCGGACGAAATTGTTTGCCGTCAACAAAGTATTTTCACGAGGTCAGGCCTTTGATGGCAAAATGAAATATTATCACTTAAGAACGGTTATTCTATAATGCTTGGCCTACTTGAAATTTTCGTATGAATTATGTTGTTAGGTCGTGAGTTTTAGTTCAGGGAAAGTTATAGAGTTCTTATGTAAATGTTAGATTATGTGGTTAATCTTTAAGCAAAAACTTTGGGTAAATTTTCGAGGAAATTACGCGCATGGTGTGGGATTTGGTGTAGAAAAAGGTTACAAATAATAATTTTGATGGAGAAAAAACAAAACTGAAAAATGAACTCTGAAGTAAAGCTGGAAACACCTTATGAATAAATATTATGTTTTCATGCATTTTACTTGTTTGTCTAACTTGCGCTACTTCTTAACAGGTGGTCCTGGGTTTCATTCTTAGGTTGTGCAAAGTTTTTCATCTGAAATTTATCATTTCAGCTTGTACACTGGTTTAGCGTTTGGATGATAGTCATAACCTTTAGACTTAAAGATAACCGGTGAATGTGAAGAGTACTTACTCTAGATACATCTTTGCATGTGTGTGTTAAATGTACATTTTATGATAGATTATTTTACAAGTTAAGTTCATGTATACAATGTTATGTTGCATGTCGGATATATGCCATTATCCGGCGGTTTAATAAATGCAAATAACGATTCGTGGTTTGAACATATTGAAATGTTTATTTACTTAGTAATTTTATTAAAAAACAGCAATGGTGATTGCTTTTAATTGGATTTTTTTAATAAACATATTTTCATAGAATGCCGTGTGTAGTAGCAGTGTGTAAGTACATATTTGTATAATAATAATATGCCTGTGACCTAAATCCTTTTGTCTAATGGACTATAGAACTAACTTGCTACAAAAGTCGTGTGTAAAACTCTAATGTCCTACTCTATTTTTTTTTTTTTAAAGAACTATAAAAAGCTTGTTATCTCCATTTACTTAGGTCAGGTTAGGATAGCACTAGTTTAAACCTTAGTGGTTTTTGGTTGCTATTTAAACTAAGATAGATTATAAGATTCTTTTGTAAAATGGTAAATAAAAAAAAAAGGTAAATACAATAACAGAAATAAAATTTACTCTATCTTCAATATGGATGACGCAGTCATGAATCGGAGCAGTATTATACCTAAGATTCATGATTGCGTCATGAGAAGTGATTTTCATTATAAACCACTGGCAAATAATGTAATTTATATTTAGAACCTCAACTTCGGAAGTCATATTGAATAGTTTAAAGAGACATGCACGAAAATTGTCAAGGCCAATAAACAAAACTACATAATTGTGATTTTTGAGTATTCATACGCTTTCGATGAAACTTTGTTGATAATTTGCAGAGGAACGTTTTGTTTGTTTTGAGTGTAAGTAGCAACTGTTTGGACAATGATTTAGTGGGGCCCTGTTATGCTATCATTAACCCTTACGTTTTTTATAAGCTTTTATTTAGTTTGACCTGTCCTATCAAACAAATCTTGTAAGTCAAATTTGACTCACTTCCTCTTGTAATAAAAAGTAAAAATTTCCAACGTTGACTAAGTCCTAAAGACAATATATTAGCCGATTTGTTTTGGTAAGCTGGACCCGATTTTGCCCCCATGATTGACTCCAGATGAAAGAACGACTCAACAATCAGTGGCACAAACACGAAATACTCGTATACTCGTCGCATGCACATTAAAACATGATAGCTCGTTTTAATAAAAGAGCTTGTTTTAAAAATATAGTTGTATAATTAGGGCTGGTTTGTGTTCATACTTATGTCTATTGAACACATTTACCGACGGCACATTCACCTGATACTGTGTAAAATTACCAAATCGCCACCCAACGCTACGTTATCAAAAGAAGGTATAATACCCTCTTTATTGCAAAATTTATCAAAGAATCTCATTACCCCAAATTACCAATTTTCTATGTTGACGTCAATAAAATAAGAGACCATCTATCTGGATGTGATTTATAGTAATTTGCATAAATAGCCTATTTATAGCTTTTGAGTACACTCGGGAAATAAGTACTTTCGCTTTTATGATAATGATAGGAACTAAAGGAAGCGAAATCAGTTGTTTATTTTCCGCATCTCATAAAATTGGGTCTTTAGGAAATGATCTATCGACCATAAAAGTGTGCGGAAATATCTGGGGAAGAAAAATGTTACTTTACAGAAGTCTATTTCAGCTAAAATAAAAAGTGAGTGCTACCGTTTGTTCTGTTAAGATTTGCAGCGGTTTGGGAATAGTGTTGTGATAATGTCTCAAATAAAGTCATTTACTAACTAACTTCTTCTGGTAAAGGTAGTTACTATAAATAAATAAATAATGATAATGTGGCAATAGCCCAATGGCTACGGCGTACTGGCAATCGTGAGGACATGGGTTCATTTGCCACCCATTGCACTATTATTATTGATGTAAACCCACTCTAGACTCAAATAATTTTAGCTTAGTTGTACCTACATAAAACAACACATCTGATTTATCAATATTGAAAGACAGTCATATCGTTAGACGCGACAGTTTTATACGGTCATACCGTTAAAACTCACAATTTTTTTATAGATCTTACATATTTCGTTCAGAAACTTCATTGAACATATTTCACACGCGTTTGGAAAATAAATCGGGAAATTAAATGGGAAAACTGGGTGCGTGAAACCAGCTTTAACAGGCTGCAGCAACTCCCTAAACCATTTTAACACAAACTCTATTTTGTTTTAAAATAAATTCCGCGAATTTCCTCTCCATTTTAGTTTCATGCCCCTGTTGTACCTAAAACCAAAAAGGTTTTCCACAAAAAAGCATTTTATTACTCCCAGAGGCACATGCAAAATTGTTATTTCAAAACTTAGCTAGGTGACCATAAAATTCTTTAGTGTGGTATGTATTTGAACAATTTTATTTATCCGGATTCCATGCACATAGCTCATGGTTACTTTGTTGAATTCTCGCTGGGTATAAAACAAATAGTAAAGAAAATAATTGTAACAAAAACTACACATACGTAAAATACTAAAACGTATGTTATTATTTTTTTATTTGATTAAAATTTAGAATTTAGTGACAATCGTATCCATTTTTAGACAATAATTATTATAATAATGGTGTTGCTTGTTTTCTTGACATAGTTTTGAACAAAAAAAGACAAAAAAGTCAATATTTCCCGAAATGAATACAATAATAATAATAAATAAATATTCCACAACATTTCACACAACGCCATTAAGTCCCAAGTTAAGCTTGAGAGCTTGTGTTGTGGGTACTAAACAGCTGATAAACATACTTGTATATTTCTAAATAGGCACACTATTATAGATAAATTACACCATTATGTGTGATGATTGAATGAGTGAACGATGGAGCTATTAAAATTCTTCATCGTTGGCATGGTTAATATTGAGGACAGCATTAATTTTCTTTCAATAAAATAACATTACTTATGATATGACTTAGCTTATTGTCAAATTTTCACTTGCGTCAAAAACAGTAAAGAAAACATCGTGAGGAAACTGGGATGCTTAATACAGATTTAACAGCGGCATGTGAAGCTAATTCAGAAGCCGATGGGCGGCATCAAAACTCTGACACCAGAGCACTAACAGCACAAGAAGAAGAAGAATGAAAAGTCGTACTGACGATGGTGGTACTGAGCCTTGATAATAATATTATGACAGTTAACGTGGAGAAACGACAGTGATATTAGACGCAGTACTCAGTTTGAAATTGTATTTTCTTAGAAACTACTAACAATATTCATTTCGTTGTGCGTTTCTAAATTGCTATTTGATGAATACTAGAAATTCCAAGAAAGTGAATAATAATTTAAAAGTGGGTGTTTTTACATTTTGTTATTACACTGTATTCTGCATTTTGTTAGGAAATAATAATTGCTTATATTATATGTGCGCTGATGTATATTCCACCCAGTAATATGGTAACTTACTAAAAAACTATGAAACTAGTAACTGTCCTACTGCAGGACAATGGACTTTTCTTAGTGCTACAAAATCACTTTGTTTTTTTTTAACATTATAAAAGATAAAAAAAATATTTCATATTTATTATAAGAGACTTTAAAATACTTATGCCCACAAACTTATTGTTGATGGTCGAGGAAAATTAGACCCAACTAAACAGAATTAAATTATTTTATTTGAAACAAATGTGGCCACAAAGCTGGGAGCGTTTTTCCTACCGAACTAACAATCGTTGTTCTCAGGGTTATACAAACAACTAACCATAAATATATCATAAGGAGGCGGTTTTCACCCTATTTAAATAGAGCGTGTCTCGCGGTCACTTTGGTAGACTACGTTACTTGGGCATCACTTATTCTATTTTATTTATATGTGTACAAAAAAAAAGTTATACGATTCAGAGTTCTTAATATATAATGGTATATAAAAGTAAAAAACGCATAATCCACACTAGCATCATAGTCGAGTCCTTAACAACTGAAACATCAGGACACTAAGTGTTAAAATTTTACATGTTGGAAAGGAAAATGTGTATTTATTGACATAATTATTAGTATTTTATAAAATCAATTTACTTCATGAGAATGTTGAACTTTTAAAAATACGTGACGAAATGTTTATAGATACTGAGGGGCATCGGTTTGAAAATTTTGCCGCCTTTTTCTGCTTTAGCTCAAAATAAGAATTTGTCAGACTTGCTAACTATAAATATACTACTAATAAATAGTACATTTACAGAAACAATACCCTCATTCTCGACTTGACCTAAAAAGTGTTAAACCAATTCTCAAACAAAGAAATCGAAAAATAACATTATTTGTTCGACAAGAACGAGATATCATCGAGGAACTTACTCCATATTCAATGATGCAACCCTCTACTCCTTACGTGTGTATAGAAGTATGTACATGTATGTAGATCCTTCGATGTACAAGGTATAGACTGTGTATAGAGAGGGCATTTCCCGGTCACTGCCCTTTATTATTCTAAGGGATGGAATACAATGACGAGTTTTGTTTAAAGACATAATTTGTTTGAGACGTTTTTGCTAAGCAGGTTTACGCAAAGGCGTTTTTAAAGGCTAAACGGATGCCGCAGTAGCTAAGCGATTGGCTGCTGCCCAGCGTGTCGAGGGTTTAATTCTTACACGAATCAAATATCTGTGTGCTTACGGGTGTCGTTCCGGATCTTCGGGGCTATCTTTATATTGCCAGTTCGGTGCGCAACTGGACGCCGGTGTTAGATGACAAAATATGAGAATTTACTAAAAAATGCTAATGCACTTTAAGTAAACTTCATATTCTTAATCATATTCTTATTCATTTATTTGCGTTCCACAAGGTAAACTAGATGTTAACAGAAGGCTTAGAGCTAAGAACCGTTCTAGACCCTGAAAGGGCACAGCAAAATATTGTTAAATACTTAGCAATTAAATAAAATCTAAGTCGTAGAAAACTAAAATTTGAATAAAATTATACATGAAAACTAAATAATTATACATAGTTGCAAAACAGTTAATAACAATAACATTGATAATTCAATTAATGATAGCAAAATAATTAAAAAATAAAATAAAATTGTATTTACTTAAATTACTAATTTAGTAACATTATTAAAAACACTTATTTAATGAGATCATATTACTATAGGTTACAAATATTCAACTAATAGAGAATTAAATTGCAATTTAAAGGTTCATTAGGTAGCATTTTATAATTTAATTGAATAACTTACACACACATTCATATATTTAAGGAAGTATTTATTTTAATTATAGATTTTCGTTCAAGTATTCAAGTTACGGTGACTATTAGACGGGGTACTGCGTGCTCTGTCACATCTCTGCGAGTGCGCATGACGTAATTCTAGATAGATACTGAAGATAGCCAATACGAAACTAACTGTTTGACAAGATCATCGTTGAACACTTTGCCCATGAACAGACAATGAAGATACGCAATAGTTCTCCTAGTTGTTTGTGTTACATGTGACTTTAAATTATAATAATATATTATTTTATTTCTTGAATTTATTTAAATTGACATTTACTTTTTTTATCCACTCTAGCGTCCCAGTTTACTACATTCCCAAAAAAACTCTTGCTTGAACTGTCCATGGGACTACAGTCACCGAACGACATCGTTCAGTTTAAACGTGTACAGCGCTAAAGTCAGGTGATAGTCGTATAGTCGAACATAACTAGATGGCGCTACATGAAATTTGTCGTCCGTGAGAGTGAATTGTGATTTATTTTGCTTTTATTTTCGTTTTATTTTAATTAATGACTAATTTATGTTATGACCAATGTGAAATATGTTATTATTAATTTTATTTTTTTTCCCTCAGATTACGATATTACTTGTTTTAATTTTTTGTTTAACATTTATATTTAAAAATCCTACTGTACCTACTGTTCGGCACAAATGTAATTTTGTTGAAGAATAAATAAATAAAAAAATATTTGTCAACGCATCCACGATACAGAAGATTCAGACCTCTGATTTTCAACTAAAATCAAATTACTAGGTTTACAATGTGTCCAAGTCTTTACGCCGCAGAAGTAATAAGAAACAGATGCAGAAGAATTGTATAGACAATGCTCGTCAATATCAATTACACACAGCCAGTTCGTTTTCTTGCTAAAAATAAAAGCTAAACATTTTGCGTTGGTGGCGACTGACGGTAAGATGGAAACAAAAATAGGCTATGTTTCTGGTAAATTTTTTGAATGTGTAAAATAGTGCTTCACTACGCTTTGACTTGATGGTAAGTAGTAATGTTATCAATGATGATAAAGCACACTAATTTATTAAGAGCCTATTCACTCCAGCCTTGAATACACCTTGTAATCGGAAGAGAGGACCGCAATAGACTAGTTGTTAGTTGTTATTCTTGAAAGGTTGTATAGGTATTGTTTAGGATATTAATTAGTTTCTTAAAAGAGATTAAATATTTGAGTTAGTAAGGAATAGACTTAAAATAGAATGCTCTTTAATATACACTACATAAACTAGCTTGGCTTAGTTTTACTGAAGTACATAATCCTTCGGGGATTACATGCGTAGTAATGTGGCTATGCTTCTATTAACTTGAAAATAAGAACTAAAAGAATTACAACTGAGCAGCTTTATTGTTTCAAGCGATCTCTAACAGACAAACTTTGGATGGACTTCATAGAGAAGTAATAGAGATAATTATGTAGGTAAGCAATGGCCGTTGATGAAATACAACTGTAGCTTTTTTATAATGTGTAAAGAAATCTAAATAAAAGAAATACTTTATTCAAATTAGACTGAGAATCAGCACGTTTTGAACGTCAAAAAAATACATAAGACAGTCCCCCAAATACACAACACCCTTCGCCACTTCCTAGTGTATAATGGGTCTACTCCTGACCCCAATGAAATCTTGTCCTGCGGTCTGAGATGAGGTCAACGATGGAACGAGTTTACTTCAAAAAACAAAACAAAACTCTTTCCTGAACCTCACGAGACTTTTATTATTGTGAAAAACTAAAATCTTTTACGTAGTAATTGCTACGAGCTACGAAGCGTAGACGTCCGGCTACGCCGTAGCAAAGGTAAAATAAATAATTGATAGAAAAGTCTATTATGTCATAGGTACGTTACTTTATAACAGTTTCCTTGCCGCAGGGCCTGTGCAATAACCAGCAATATACAGCATACTATAATTCAATAAATCATGGTTTATTGCAACGGTTTCAACCTTGACAGTAAATAGCAGAACCGTTTGTTTTTTGTATCTTTTTTACTGAAATCATTACGAATACAAATAAAAAGTGGGACAAAAGATAGGGTCACGTAACAATACTACAGGTAGGGGTGTCAAGTAACCGAAATAAGAAGACTAGATTCGACAATCACGACACTCGTCTTGCCTAATAGCTAATCTAATCAGGATGACGTCATGAACAATTTACGTGGGGATTCTGGATAAAATTAGCGACGTGTCACAAATTATACGCAGGTAAAGTACTTAATACGATTTATTGTTGACTAGCTTTTTCCTCTGATTTCACTCGTAAGCCTCTGTATCATAAAATTCATACTACAGCACGCGTCCATAATATAACTTACCGTTAGTAAAAGTTTTTGTTTTGATTTTGCTGAATTGTTTAGGAGATTTTTTGAAACATATAAATTTAAAACAAATTACCCGTTTATTAAATATTATAAACGGGTAATTTGTTTTAAATTTGATTGAAAATACTTACCTACTAATAAGTAGGTAAGTATTTTCGTTCCAGAAACTAAGTCTTTTCTGTTTGTTTAACGTAGAAGGCGTAGTGTTTTTGTTTTTTTGTACAAGATACTTTCATTTAAGCATTTGAAGAGAAAAACGCAAACAATTAAAAAACAGTAATAAATTGCATTTGTTATCAGAGCCGTTTATGAGTAACTAGCAACGTCACGCAGTTTCACCCGCCCATAAAAAGCCTATGTTTTTATCCAGGGTGTCAGCTAACTCCATACCAATTTTTATTAAAATCGCTTCAGACGTGAAATCAACAAACATACACACTCACAAAGTTTCGCCTTTAAATTATTACTGTGATTATATTTGTGACACATAGCATGATGCGTTCGTGACAAAATAAAAATATTAAAAATAAATATATATAAAGTGAAAATATTGCATAGTGGCTGAACTTCAAACACCGCCGCCACAAGCCTGCCAGCCCTGTCTAACAAAAACTAAGTCATAAACAAAGTATTTCGTCATAAAACGCTGCCTGAATAACTAGGCTCAGAAATAACTGTCTAATATTATCAACAGACAAAAGTACCGCGGTATTTTGTATATTAAATAACACTGCAAGAATATATTTCCTGGAAGGTTTTATACGTTTGTTTTGGTTCCCATTTTTTTAGTATTTCGGCGATGTACAAGGAAGTAGCTGAAGAAAAAGTCTATAACAGAACATATGTTGTTTTTGCTGATGCAATAAGGATTCGGAGTTCTTTATCCAACTGAATCAATGTAATAGAAATTGACCCAGATTTCCAAATTTGCCGGGTCAAAGGGAAGTTGTTGGGGTCAAACAACAACGTAACTCAAGTTTGTAGTCTTGTTAAGATAAAAAATTAGACATAAACAACAACTTGTCTTTTACCCTTATTTCGAAGAAGCAAGCGAGCCTACTGCCAGATGATGGCAGTAAGTGCAGCAGTGGCACCAACCCACGAGCTGCTACAAAAAAAATCCAGACAGACAGTAATGGTTTGAATGACCTTGGGGTCGAATCCGAGACCTCATGATCAGCATTAGTTCTTGCAACCACTAGACCAACAAGGCAGTCTTGTCAGAATGTACCGTGGTTGTAAAAGTCCAAACTATGGGGATTTCAGGCTGTAATGTTAATCTGATCGTAATCATATCACAACGATAATCAATTTTAAAAAACTGCTCCAAAAAAAGGAAAACAAAATAAGAAATATTTATATCTTGACACATTGACTCTGATATTAAAATGTCAACGTTCATAATCATACGAGAATTGCCCCTAAGATTGAAAACAAAAATATTTATTTATTTTATTAACATGTGTAGCGTATACGATTTTATATAACAGTATGACTTTGTGCTGTGTGCAGGGTAAGCTGCATGGAAAACTAGACAATTATCGGAAATCGATATAGTTCCTTAAACTAAAGTCCTTAAACCAATTTCTTCGATATCGGTGCAGTATGTCTTTTTCATTTATTTATTAATATCTTCCTTTGGACTGTCATTACAGGTACTTTCAATAGCACGGCCATTAAATTAACTTAGCTACAATAAAGAAAACATAGTACTTAAAATTTAAAAAACAACAATATATAGCCTACTCTAATCTAAGCACTACATTATAACATACAATAAACAACAGCATTTCGGCGAATTCACTCAAATGACATGTAAAGAGATCGATCTTATTTACATACCTACACTCACATGGCTTTTCCATGGGGGTAAGCAAAAACAACAGTGCGCCGATTGTTCATACTGTTGGATATATACTACAATTTATTTGTGTT
Source organism: Euplexia lucipara (assembly GCA_921972225.1). Classification (NCBI taxonomy): domain Eukaryota; kingdom Metazoa; phylum Arthropoda; class Insecta; order Lepidoptera; family Noctuidae; genus Euplexia; species Euplexia lucipara. The sequence continues at coordinate 953,566 of OV179158.1, forward strand.
TCGTATAATATGAATGAGTAAAAAAATTTAAAGGTAAAAAATACGTTTTGATATTTAACACGTCTTAGTAAAATAGTTATTATGTAGTGTGTATTTGCTCCAACTAAAATCTGTTTTTTTTTTCTCATTCCACAACTCTTCTCCATATACCATGTACTCAAACAAACACGCTGGTGGTAAGTACTACGTACCTGACCATGCTTAAGAACCCTTGCATAAAAGCATGAGAAAAAAGACATTACTTAAATAAGTCATGACTCAAGCAATATAGCAAATAAATAAATTGAATTTGAATCTGATAGAAAACAGCTTTTCCTTTTCCAGTTTCAACCAAATTTGTACAGTACAGTGATAAGTTTTCCGGAACTCTCGCAATATTGGAGCATTAAAGCGATAATTTTGATTCTCGAAATTGATAATACGCTTTTATGGCGTGAAAGGGACCAGTAAAACTGATTAATGTAGGAAACGTGCTGACTTCATTGATAACTCTGAAAGAAGTAATTTAATTCCGCTGTTTAACTCTTCTAGTTGAAGAAAAAAACTTCAGCCTTGTTTGTTTCTAACGTACAGACGCCAGCACGTCAAGTTACCCCAATGTGTCAAATTTCTTTGATCGTTTTGCAATTTTATGTCAAACAGAATAAGGTTCATATTCTATTGGGAAAATTTGACACATTGGGGTAACTTGATGTGCTGGCGTCTGTACATAAAGACGAATCAGAACAAGACATCGCCAACTATGTTTACAAAAATACAAGTGAAACAGTATCTTTGGTACAGATAAAAATGAAAAGAGAAAAAGACTGCAACGCATATAAAGTCCTTTTTAATAATAATAATAATTTATTTAAAAACTCGAATAACAGGGATCCACAATGATAGTAACGTACGTTTTTGCTAGGGGGAAAATGGATCGTGATTCGTGAAAAATATTTTTTGGCCATCTGAAATCAGGTTCGAACGGTTCATGAATTATCGAGAAAGGCAATTCAATGAGGACTGTTTGGCTTTGATAGAAGCTTGCTAGCTCTTGTTAATAAACTTAATATAAAATAGTGACAGTGAATGTGTGTGTTATCCACGGATATCGAGTACTAACTAAGGTTTTGTGCTTGTAATAAAGTTATATTATTATTATTAAACAAAAAGCAGTTTTAAATATACACCCCTATTTTTTTATAAGTACAAAAAATATTGGTTACAAATCATATTTGCGTAATCAAAGTAAAAAAAAACGAAGTTCAATTTTTATTTTTGCCCCTATTTAAAAACAGCTGTTGAAAGCGGGGCATGATTGAGCGAGATCACGCAAACGTGAGCGAGAGATGACGATTAATGAATACTACTATGTCATGAATAGCCTGTACAATATTTCCATAAATTGGGTGACTTTTTGGGATATAAACAAACGCTAATAACTTTGCTGTCTAAGAATATTATTAATTGATACTTTACAAATATAATGAGAAGACCGTCTAGAATAAGCCCTTTAAGTATTTAACTAATTTAAAATTAGTGGTGTTATTTAACGCCTATTTTTCAAAGGGTTAGGAAAAGTTTATATTTCATCAAATTCCAAGTGAAGGTCACACAATGACAAATGTATACACTGGTCAGGCAGGTCCACTTATTTCTATGTGGTTCTTTCCTCAAAAGACCATCTTGAAGCCAAGATCAAACTCAAAGTATATAATAGTGTGATTTTTGACGACTTATCTGGTTGGTATTACCTACATAAAATGTTTAGAAGTTCAAAAATATACCCTATAGGTCACACACTATTTGTATAAGTATTAACAAAATTTATATAATTATTTAGAATGAATCATTAACATGCAACTAATCTTATCTACCCAATTTATTCCTCACATTGAACAGGATGATGTCTGAACTTTAAAAGAACCTGTGACCCCTGAGTTTCTTTCGGTGTTTTCTCTCAGCGTAGTCAGTTATTAAACCACCGACCTTACTTCACTGGTTAAAAATTAAGCAAAAAAGCGTCTGTAAATTACTGAAATAAATATGATTTATTTCGACTGCCTCGTTGGTCTAGTGGTCGCAAGCGCCACTGCTGAGCCGGGTTTAATCCCCAGGTTGGGCAAAAATGTTATTGAGTTTTATATCTGGAATTTCTCAGTAGCAGCCCGGAGTCTGGATTTGTGCCCGATTGATGGCAATAGGCTCACCTCCTATTACATGGGACTCGAACATAACTGGCGAAATGTGGGTGTACTACCAGGTACACCTCTGCCTAGCCCTTCGGGGATTACAGGCGTGACGTTATGTATGTATGTACTTAAATATGATTTATCATCATAGTACTTCAATATTTTACCAGTTCTGTTAAAGTCTCATGGAATATGATAAAGGTGATAAATTTTGGGACAAAAATACATACATACTCACGCCTTTCTCCCATGGGGGTAGACAAAAACCATATAGCACTATTTGTTACGATTCTTACTTACATCTTTTGCTTCTTTTACTTTCATAGAATAGAATAGAATAGAACAGCATTTATTTGCAAATATGGGTTATACATAAGTAGGTAGTAGTAGGTTTTCATCAGAGTTCTGCCATATTTTACCATTCGGCATGCATACATGTGAATAATAACATCATGTCTTGTCATGTCGTAATGTCGTCATACACTCGCCGATTGCAATTACTCGCACTTGACCTATCTGAAAAACTTCACTAATAAGTTCTATGTATTTCCCTCTAGGGCGTCCCCTCCCAGCATCTCTTCTTACACCTTCCTTATTATAAATACATTTAGTTAGTCACCTTTCTTCCATCCTTTCTAAGTAACCGAACCATCTAAGCATACTCTTTGATGACCTTCAGATTTACATAAATATTCTTAAACTGAAAACCTTTTTGTATCCAAACAGTCGCGTTCCCCCAGGTTAATAATACAATCTGATTAAAAATAAATATTGACTACGATAAGTCATCAACTTAGCAAACAATACCCGTCCTTCATATTATCATAGAGTACTAATTAAAACAGCTCCGATCGTCTATCAACACTTTTATAGAAAACAGTAATGAACCCGGAAGGAAAACAAAAGATTAATAATAAAGTAATCCATTAAAGTTCCAATGCCGAAGCTTTGAAGGGTCCCAAGGGGGTCTTGGGGGTCGGGGTGAACGATGAGATTTTATTCATATGGCTAGGTAGACATACAATGCTGAGTTTTAATGACTGGCCTGTAAGGTCTAGTAGTTAGTGACCCTGATTGCTATGCCGGAGGTTGTGGGTTCGATTCTCACCCAGGACAAATGTTTGTGTGATGAGAACGATCATTTGTTCTGTGTCTGGGTGTAATTTATTTATAACTAGCTGTACCCTGCCACGCTTCGCTGTAACACATTACATTGTGATTGATTGGTAAAAAAAAATAGATAAAAACAATCCTCGATGCAGATTATATATCATGCTAAAATTTCAGCACAGAACTTTTTGAGTTTTTGAAGTGTACACAAACCAACATAACATTTTTATATATATACATATGTATGTATTTAGAAATATGAAAGTATGTTTATCAGTTGTTTAATACCCATAACACTAGCTCTAAGCAGAGCTAGTGTTATGGGTACTAAACAACTGATAAACATACTTGGGACTAGATGATGTTGTGTAAGAAGTTGTGGAATGATAAGTGGATTTTTTTTAGGGAAACGCTTATCAGGGTTGTACAACCGTATTTAATAACAAAAGTCACGCACTGCACGGATCTACAATTAGTTTCATTAACCAATCTTTACTAAAATTTAATAAAGCTGAAGAGTTTTTTTTGTTTAAACAACCTAATCTCTTGAACAATAATACCGATTTTAATGTCTTAATTGAGGTAGCTATACTAAATCAACTCTCCATACATACCGAACAGTTGATCGAGTTTTGTATGAAAAATGGATTTTTTTATGTCTGTTTTCAAAAAAAATCGCAGAACAAATGTTGCTGTTTATGATGTTAGTAATCTTTTCCTGCGAGGTTGTTGGTGTTTTACAAATAATCCTGTATATATTTATTACTAGCAGACGTCCCGCGGTTTCACCCGCGTTGTTCCCGTTCCTGTGGGTATACAGGGATAAAAAGTAGCCTATGTCACTCGGGGATAGTGTAGCTTCCCAACAGTGCAAGAATTTTACAAATCGCTCCAGTAGTTTCGGAGCCTATTCATTACAACCAAACAAACAAAGTTTTCCACTTTATAATATTAGTGTAGATGACTCTTTTAGGGAAAATTGTACAGCTAGTTAATAACAATATTTACTCACTTACGACCTATTTCTAGAACAAAATGTCAATCCTTATCCAGAAAAAATACCTATCCAGGGAACGACTTTAGCAAACGTGGTTAATAACGTTCAATAAACATGAAGCTGTTATTATAAAAGGTGGAAAATTTGACTGCTTCGTTGGTCTAGTGGTCTCGCAAGCGCTACTACTGAGCATGACGGCCCGGGTTCGATCCCCGGGTCGGGCAGAGTGTTAATGAGTTTTTTTCCATCTGGAATTTCTCAGTAGCCCAGGTGGCAATAGGCTCGCCTCCTATTACATGAAACTTTAACTGGCGAAATGTGGACGTACAAATTAACCTCTGAATAACCCTTTGGGGATACCAAGCGTGATGTTATGTATGTATGTTGTTTTTGTTTGATTGCTTGTCCATTTAGCCAAAACATCAATTTAGAACAAAACAGTACAGATTCCTGAATCCCTGCTAGCTAGACGCTCTTCAGACTATACATCAACACTTACAACAACACCTGCAAACTTGTCGCATCCAGTATCTGCTAGCAGTCCTCCGCAGGTCGTCATCCCACCTACCTGAAGGACGTCCTACACTACGTTTGTCAAGTTGCGGTCTTCACTCAAAAACACGTTTACCCCAGCGGTGGTCGGACCTTCGCGAGACATGGCCGGCCCACTGCCACAACTTCAGCTTGCTAATCCTTTAAACTATGTCGATAATATTGGTGCTCTCTCGGATATATTCACTTCTATAGTTAAAATGTTTCATCTTATAGCTGTACCGAAAGGAATAGTTACTGAATATTTTTACACTAAACTGAACTTTTAGTTAGGTAGGTGCCATAGAAATATTTTTACTGTCTATTGGTCAAACTCAGTTGTACCTGTGAATATTATGTAATTACTAACACTAGACCTGTTTTATTACCTTATTTCTCCTCAACGAGAAATACACCTTAAGTAATTTAATATGAAGCTAAAATTCCGAAAAGAACTCTTAAGGGGATTCCGTCAAACTAGCACGTGATATTCAAAAATTACAGCGCTGATTTACTGGCTATGGTAATTAAAAAATATAAATTGATCACTATATTATAAACATCATAACGTCACGCATGTAATCTCGAAAAGATTAGGCAGAGGTGTGTTCTGTTACGTAGTAATCCCACATTTTGCCAGTTCTATTAGAGTCTTAGCTTATGTCCATAAATCGGGCACAAATACCTAATTAATTCTAAATGGACAACAATAATTATTGCGACTACTAGACCATCGAAGCAATCTACTACAATTTATTTTTTTAATCTTCTGAAATTTCATCATCATCAGCCTAGCCTTTTCCCAACTATGTTGGGGTCGGCTTCCAGTTTAACTACATACAGCTAAATACCAGTGCCGCAATACCACAACCAGTTCCTGAGTTACACGATCTTCCTTGGTTAAACTGGTCTGATATGTAATGTCATGTAAATACCTAGTCGTATTCCCAGCCAATCGAATGACGGTTCTCATTTTAGAGTGCGTAGGTATGCACAGAATGCATGTTGCCGATTTGTGAGTAGATAATATGCTTTGATTTACTGCAACTTATTATTATATTATGACTAAACATTTATTTATTTGGAATGTATTGTCATACTGTATAAGCTGTGTACGATTTTAACTGACATACTTACACAGAATTGGATGTCTATATAATTTGTACCCATTGAATTAGAAAAGCTATGGAAACAGCATTGCACTCAAAAAGTGGCACCACGAAAAGTACGACTAAGTAGGCGGGGCTTTAAAAGTACGTCTTTTTGAGAACTAGTCTACTGCGCACTCAGTGACGGAAGGTCGCATTGATCAAAGCGTTTGACGTTTCATTATTTGGATAAAAACATTGGTGGAATTATAAAAAAATGACTTCTTGTGTAGTAAAGTGGTGCAAAAAATGCAAAGAAAGGCGGAAAAGTGATACTGGAATAAGTTTAATTGGTGAGTAAAAAGAAATCCTTTTATTTACTGTTTTACCAGTTCTAACAAATATTTGAATGACATTGACACTATAACCAAAAAATAGGTTTATTTAGTCAGCCCAAAAATAGGCAATTCTAAATTGTGTCTGGATTTTCCCTTATTGGCGAGTTATTAGGCGGTTAGAGTATAGCATTTAAATATTATGTATACTAATAAATACAAATGTGATTAAAACACTAACGAGTAATTCATTGTGGCCGGTGTTATGCAATAAGTGCTCGTAACCAGCCCAATTAATTATTCTTTTTGGATTTTTGTTTTTGTAAATAAGTAAATTTTATTTTTTGACAAACATAAGCTTGTGGGTTATTTTGAATACACGAACATTATATAAACAGTAATTACCGATTAATTGTCGTTGTAATATTTTCAGTTTTCCTAAAAATGAACTAAAGCGACTGTTGTGGATAAAAGCTGTTCGTTTAGAAAGAAGACGGAAGATTGGGCACCAAACAGATTTAGTAAGGTGTGCTCCATACATTTTGAAGCTCAAGACATGTATCTGTCGAGTAAGGGTAATCGCATGTTGAATAAATCTGCAGTACCTTTAAGCACGGTAAATAATTTTCATATCAAAGGTTTAATTTTAATTATTATTATTTTTTGTGTCGTCATTAACCTTATTTTTGGTCTTTTTAGATGGTTCATAGAAGAAGGAACGGTTGCGTCCGCAGACAGAATAATGGTAATAAATTATGGTCATTGACTTCTGTTTAGATCAGAAAATAGTTTACAAAGTAAAGTAGTAGTAGATTTAACATTGTATTCAAGTTCAAGTCTATGGTAAGGCGTGTAATTCGTGTAGACCTACTTACCAGGTTCTCATTAAATGTTTAAATAAAATTTTAACGTATCAATTTTAACCAGAAGAAGTACAAGACGGAGTATCAACAAATAATATTTCCGTGAATATTAAGGCTCACAAACATAATTAAGCAAGTTAATTATATTTCGAGGAATGTATTTTTTTATTGTAGTGACACGGTTCTCAAGTCATTATAAGTCATTTTTAGAATGAAGTTTGTACCAAAATATACCTACTTATTATTGAAAAAGAGTAACCATAAGAAGCGACTATTTAGAATGGGCTGTTGTCCGTTGAGCTTCACCTTTCTTACTAATTACTCTTAGAAATTTCAAAAATACCTACCTTGTTTTTTGTAAATTAAATTGAAATAAATGGTTTTCACTTTCACTTATTGTTAACACTCGTTTAAACTAACATTGCAATAAACCGCGATGAGTGAAAGGACGGAAGGGAAGCCTTTGCCCAGCAGTGGGACACAACAGGCACATAATAATTATTATTATTATTGTTAAAATTCTTAATTTGTCAATAAATATATTTTTACTTTATCCGAATTTTATTGATCTTCATCGACCGCTTTTAAGTGATATCTTGAAAACTTCTAAACCAATTTTGATATATCTTGCATTTATACCTAATTACTCGTACCGATACCTGATTAAGGAATTTTAGTAATATTATGGGGAAATAGCCACAGATGCACCAACACTTTTCACACTACAAAGAAGACTGATTAGAATATTAGTTAATATAGATAACACAGACAGCTGCATACCCCATTTCCAAGAACATAAAATTTTAACACTTCCTTGTATATAATATGTCGCCGCCAGCGATGGCTGAGCGATGAACTGACATCGATGGGGGTTTCGTGGTACAGAGTTCATAACGTAGAATAGCAATCTTCATTGCAGTAATAACCTTACTTAACAATCTTAATCACAAAACAACTCAAATCTAGGTAACTGACAGTTTCGTACTGGATGTGTGTCTTCGTCGGTGCCTCAAATCAATCTGAGCTCCGCCAAGCTCCCACGCACCAGCACGACTCTGTCCACGTGACATTACCGAAAACACATTCGCGCCATTTTCAAATGACAAGTAACGTCACGCTGGTCACCATAGACTCTGTACAAAGTTAATCAACTTCACAACTTATTATTCAAGAATATCGCTTGCCGCGACATATATATTGGAATTGTGCAAATTTGTCAGAAACAATCAAAAACTGTTTATTACACGAGAACACATACAGACTCACTACACACTACGACACAAAAATAGAATAAACATACCAGGCTCTAAGCTGAAAATACACTCCACAAGCACTTTAGTAATGTCAATTAAAATATATAATAAATTACCAGACGAAATTAAAAATGTTCAAAAATATAATATATTTATAAATAAATTAAAACAATTTCTAATCCGTAAATGTTATTATAATATACTTAAACGAGTATTTAAACGATAAATTTAATAAATAAACAATAATACCAAAAAGAAAAGCAAAAATATTTTATAATACTTACCAATAATAATAATATAATAATTACTTATAATAATTTAAACAAATATCAATGTATAAAATCAATACATGAGTAGTAAAAATTATATGTAAGTATACAATTATTTATAAGCCTACCTCAGCCTACCTACACTAAACAAAAGAGTAGTAGAGATTATTATAAAATTTGAAATATTTATAATAGCCCTCCTCGTAATTCTCCTAATTTTTATATTGTTATGCCCGACAGGGCCCACAATGATGCATATTATTATTATATCCTTATGTACAGACGCCAGCACATCAAGTTACCCCAATGTGTCAAATTTTCCCAATTGAATATGAACCTTATTTTGTTTGACATAAAGTTGAAAAACGATCAAAGAAATTTGACACATTGGGGTAACTTGACCTGCTGGCGTCTGTACCTACCACCTAAGTTCACATTGTGGAATGCAATAAATATATTGAGTATTGATTGTAAAAAAACAATAGTATAGAAGTATCAATATAATTTGTATGTATGTATTGTATATAGATAATTTACATTTATATTCTGTCGGAATTCATTCAAAAAAGTCATTGTTAAATATACACAAATAATTTAATTTAGCTAAGTATCTACTGCATAACACCATCCACGCTCGGCTCGCTGTCATCTTGACTCCGCCCAGTGACCTTGATGCACCCAATCGCGCACTAGCTTCGTCTATTATAGTGTGTCAGTTGTTTGCGTAAACGGAACCAAAATTGAAGCGTTATTTGTATGAGAATTACGTTTCCATAGCTTTTCTAATTCAATGTTTGTACCTGTATAAGATATTGTAATTATGTCGTTGGTGTTCCTTTTAAAGTAAATAAATATGACGGAAGATGACTTTTCTACAGAATCAAATAGTAGAGCTGTTGCAGAGTTGTCAGATTTTAATCGTAGCGTTAAATGAATAAAATAATATTCCAAAACTTTCACACAACGCCATCTAGAGCCTGTGTGATGGCTAAACAACTAATAAACATACTGATATATTTCTAAATAGGTACATAGATATAATCGAAAAATTACTCCCAGACCCAGAACAAACGATCGTGCTCATCACCAAACATATTGGCTGACTGGCCTGTTGGTCTAGTAGTTAGTGACCCTGACTGCTATGCCGGAGGTTGTGGGTTCGATTCCCATCCAGGACATATGTTTGTGTGATGAGCACGATCATTTGTTCTGTATCTGGGTGTAATTTATCCATAATATGCATGTATTTAGAAATATATAAGTATGTTTTTCAGCTGTTTAGTACCCATAACACAAGCTCTTAGCTTAGCTTGGGACTAGATGGCGTTGTGTGAAAAAGTTGTGGAATATTTATTATTTATTATTGTTATTTATATTTTGTCCAGGATGGGATCTAACCCACAACCTCTTCCTTAAGGTTAAAAACCAAATAAGGCAACAACTGAGGCTAAGGCAGAACAAAGTTTGCCGCAGATAATTTCATATAAAACCAAAACTACGACTGGCAATATTTTAGATTTATACCCCCTTAATATACGCAACATTATTATAAAAAGAAACACGTCTCATATTTGTTTCGAAATAAAACTTCTATCCAGTTTCATACTTCATTGGAAGCACGTTCTCATCCAGCGACAGAAAACATGTATTTTTTTTACAAGAGAACGCCTTTTCTATGTATTTTATAGGCAAATGTTTATTAGGTTTAGTAATCATATTTTTGTATTGAATAATAAATATTTGCAGAATGGACCTATGAGAAAATATTGGATCTCGAAATTGTGATGAATAAAATAAATCTAATTATGTGAGTCTGTGCTAGAAATATCTAGATATTTTTAAATCAGTTTGTGAATTTTATATTCGTCTATCTACTATTGAAAGTTGGATAGATAAAAACAGCCAAGTGCGAGTTCGATTCGGCAACGAAAGGTTCTGTATGCTGTTGTTGAGCCAAACACGCCATTAACCGTTCACGTATTATCTAATGTGGCTCTTTTCAATTGCGTAATTGCTTTTTTATTATTGTAGTGGTAATGGACAAATTTCACTGTCCAACTATTTCGGAACATTAAGATACCTACTGACAGACAATCAAACAGATAGACGGAAGTATTAACATGATGGTTAGTTGATAGTGTTTAATGGTACACTGGTTGACGGATCCCTAAAAAGTATAGGAATCTATGAAACAGAAACGTTTCGTTTGAATTAAAAAATATTTAAATTTGAACAAGTTTTTTAAATGTAACGATCAACATATCAATTTTGAAACAACAACAACTGTTGAAAAGAAATATTTCAAAATGTTTAAAGCTAAACAACAAACAAATCAATGATCTTTTTATCGTATCTGTTCAATATTAAAATACTCAATGTAAAGTGAATGTTGACAAAATGTCTCAGGACGGCGTATTTTCATGTCTTGCAATAACTTTAATACGATTATGAAAATGTATGCTTACAATATAAATCTCCGTCCACTTTTCAATGTCAAGTAAAGAGAATTTATATTTGAACTGTATTATTTAGATTATTGGTAATATTTATTGTTATTTTATAACATGAGTCATTGTTTATTATAAGAGGACGACGTAGGTCGAAAATAAATTACGATTAAGGTCTAAAATAAGCTGGCCAATTTGTCTTAGGCGCAGCGGTAAATTTTACTAACGAGAAGTCAAGCATACATGATAAAAAAGTGAATGGTAAGACAACCTTACAATAAATGTGTATGGCCAGATGTATGAACGTAACTTATGGAAAAGAAGGATAACATGTAAGAATCGTAGCTGGTGACGTTAAGTAGTTTAATTATGTTTGTATGTTGCATTAAAACTCGTTTAATAGTTTTTGCGCAAAAAGTAACAAACTTTCACATTTGGAATTTATAATTAAGTAGAGTATTAAAAGCGACAGACAATAAAAAGATAATGTTTCAATGGTTTTAGTCAAATTAAGAGGATGAATGAAAGGCAACTTACAAAAGGTATTTACGAGGCAAATGTTAGTGCATGGGACGCTCTTAAAAGACATAATTACACTGATCTAGTTTGTGATGTTCTTTTGAAAGACCAGAGGCCTAATGTATGACCAGATGTATAAAATAATAAATGAATATTCCATAACTTTAACACAACGCCATCTAGTCCCAACCCAAGCAAAGCTTGTGCTATATGTACTAGACAACTGATAAACATGCTTATATATTTGTAAATACAAGCATTACCGATAAAATACAACCAGGTACAGAATGAAAACAAAAACAAAAGCCATTTGTTAAAATTAGGCTGAGGATCAGCACGTTTTGAACGTCTAAATTACATAAGACAGTCCCCCAAAAAGCCCTCCTTTCGCCGCTTCCTAGTGTTTTTGCTGGAAAGAAGAAGTGCCGGAACAAACTCCCCAGCAACACGTCTGTCTGATAAGTTAGAAGGGGTTAATTTACAAGTACAATTAGTTAAAATTATAAAATAAATCGTTGGCTACATGTTAGCTAAGACACTCGATATACATACAGAATACTAGTAATATATAGCTACCGACAATAACATTAACTAAACTCAAGCAAAAGTAACAGAATAATAAAAAGCCTCCCGGTATAAAGGGCGTGCCTGCTTACATGTGCAGAGTGAAGTTAGATTATGTTAAGACCAATCCACAAAGGCTTGAGCACAGACGTAGCCAGCCCTTCGGTGTTCTGTTGGATGCATTTTGGAGAGAGAGTGTGCGGGAGTTTCCTGATTTGATTCCACCGTCACTTTTCTTCGATCGGACCACCAGTGTCCACTTTTACATAGTTGGTACCTCTACTATCCGGAAAAAGCGTTTCGCCTCGGCGTTTATTCCAGACTGGAATTACTTGCTTGTTGCGGGCTCTCCGTTCGATTATAATGTGAGTGTTTTCAAGGCTAGACTGAAAAGGTTCTTAATAAACTGGCGCCCTTCACTATCGTTCATTGCATCACTGCTTACCATCTGGTGGGATCGCTGAGTCAAGCACTAATTTATATCATTGCAAAAATTTTGTTAGTTTATATATTATATTTTACTGCTAAACATCGCGCAAATTATTCATGACCACGTTACCACGTTTTGTGAGTGCCAAACCTTACAGTTTAATATCGTTATTTTCAGAACCTACGCGTAGGTGTTCTAATGACGTCATTTTATTTGTACCTACGTTGGAAGGTATTGTTCATTTGTCGATATGTAATTGCTTGTTGTAAGCCACCCACGGATGTGAATATTTAGCTAAAATTAGCATTACGTTTCATTTGATTTTCTATGTTTAGTCCTGATTGGTTACTTTTAATCGACTTCAAAAAAAGGAGGAGGTTCTCAATTTGACGGTATTTTTTAATAATAAAGGTGTGTTAATTAATGCTTTCTTACTTGTATAGAAAGAGTAGAGGAAGACAAAATAAACTATGGACAACGTAATATAAAAAGTGACTTCTCTAAAAAGGAGGTAGCTTCTATTGAGTGATTTTGTGACTAGCCTGTTATCAAAATTTATATGCAGAAATATCTTTCAGGCATACCGGTTTCCTGATGATGTTTTCTTTTACAGCTTTAGATGGAAGTGGTATACACTAATTTTTAAATTGTATAAATACTGGCTACTAAGGGCTTATTCTAGACGGTCTTCTCATTATATAAGTAAAGTATCAATAAATAATATTCATAAAAAAGCATAGTTATTAGCGTTTGTTTATATCCCAAAAAGTTGCCCAATTTATGGAAATATTGGCTATTCATGACATAGTTAGTACACATACATACACTTACCATAAACTCACGCCTTTTTCCCATCGGGGTAGGCAGAAATTACAGAGCGCCATATGTTACTATTCTTACATACTTCTTTTGTTTACAAAGTTAGTAGTATTCATTAATCGTCATCTCTCGCTCACGTTCGCGTGATCTCGCTCAAGCATGCCCCGCCTCCAACAGCTGTTTTCGTTATTTAAGTTTAACTAAATAATGGCAAATTTAAAATTCGTTTTTTTACTTTTGATTACGCAAATATAATCAGTAACAGGTACGGTACAATACACACATGTATCTAAAACTCCGAGGTGCGTGACAGTAAGTAGATTCTGAAGACGTTCTGTGCCGATACTAAAAATATTTTTTGATGGGTAATGGGATAATGACGATGATAAAATAATGTTTTCTAATGGTCGTGCCATGATCGAAATTCAACTGTTTTAGCCTTTTACTTTAAAAACTTTAACTACGCCAAATCTTCTCTGTGCACACACTACGATGAAGGGGCGAAGTCTTATCTATAAATACCTTTATCTATATCTTAACTTCTATTAAAAATCAATCAAAATCAAATGTCATTTGGGTCAAATTAGGCTAAGGGTCAGCACTTTATGAACGTCGAAATTACATTAGACAGTCCCTCAAAAAGCCCGCCCTTCGCCGCTTCCTAGTGTTTTTGCTGGGAAGAAGAAGTGGTGGAACAACCTCCCCAGCAACAAATCTGTCTGATAAGTTAGAAGAACTATTAGAATATAGATAAAGTAATTCTAAAAAAAATCATCTAGTCCCAAGTTAAGCAAAGCTTGTGTTATGAGTACTAAACAGCTGATAAACATACTTACATATTTCTAAATACATACATATTATAGATAAATTACACCCAGACACAGAACAAATGATCGTGCTCATCACACAAACATTTGTCCCGGGAGGAAATCGAACCCACGACCTCCGGCACAGCAGTCATTGCCACTAACTACTAGACCAACAGGATCAACAGGTTTACGTGAATGAATAAAGCAGGGCTTTGCTAACGTATACATAACTTTTTTCTTAATCACGCCACTTGTTGATAAGATGAATGGTGAGCTCATAGGAAATGTTCCGATTATGTTATCAGTCTTGGCAGGAGACCAAGTTGACCAGACCAGATAATAACATCACTTTAACAATTTTAATAGTACAGAGGTCAATTTTAATGGAACATTAGGCTATGTGTCAAATTTCTTTGATAGTTTTTCAACTTTATTTAAAACAAAATAAGATACAGATTCAATTGAGAAAATTTGACAGTTTGGAGTAACTAAGTATGCTGGCGTCTGTAGTTAAAACAATAAACTTCCACACACTGGTTGCAGGTATTATTTGTTTATAGACTAGCGAACTTTACGCGGTGTCATCCGTTTAGTTCCCGTTTCCGTGTTAATACAGGAATGAAAAGTAGCTATGTCACCCGGACATAGTGTAACTTTCCAACCGTGAAAGAATTTTTCAAACCGGTCCAGTAGGTTCGGAGCCTATTCAACACAAACAAACAATGAAACTTTTCCTCTTTATAATATTAGTATCGATAGGAGAATAAAATTAACAGTTGTAATAGATGGTTACCAATTAAATAAGCAACACACAGTAAATAACAGATTTTCACGTGTAGAAACAAAATAAGTTGCAGAAATCTTAGGATCGCTAATAAATAATAAACAAATAAATAAATATTCCACAACTTTTCACACAACGCCATTTAGTCGCAAGTTAAGCTTGAGAGCTTGAGTTGAGGATACTAAACAGCTCCTAAACATACTTACATATTGTACTTGCAGACGTCCCGTGGTTTCACCCGCGTAGGTACTGTTTCCGTGGAAATACAAGGAAAAAAATAGCCTATGTGTTAATTCAGGATGTCAGCTAACTCTATACCAAATTTTATTAAAATCCATTCAGTAGTTTTTACGTGAAAGAGTAACAAACCTCCATCCATCCATTCATCCTCACAAACTTTCGCGTTTATAATATTAGTAGGAAGGATAAATACATACATATATATATTATATAAATACATATATATTATACATATATTACACCCAGTCATAGAACAAATGATCGTGCTCATCACACAAACATTTAATAAGCACGATAATTAATAAAAGGAACTAGCACTGCACACGCGACTTTGTTTGCGTGTATTTCGCTTTTTAACTATTCAGTTAACACTAAAATTAGTCTTACTTGTTTATTAATGACACTAATTAATAGTAGATTCTATACAAGGTGTTTTTTTTAATATCCCATAACTCTAGGGTTATATTCTGTAGGTAAAAATAATACTAAAACTTCTAGAATAGATGGTCCAAAAAGGCATAATTTCGGAGATATCATCAATCATAATTAAATTATCAGTTGTTTAGTACCCGTAACACAAGCTCTGCTTAGCTTGGGACTAGAAGGCGTTGTGTGAATAGTCGTGGAATATTATTATTAAGTATTATTAATATTATTTTTATTACCTAATTAGTTCAAAAATTGTCACCAGTACGACGAATCTTCTTTCTAACGTCACTTTTCTTTCACGTAAGGGTGTTTTAATTTTATTATTCATCGTGACTTTGACTAATTATTTTGTATGATAGTAAAAAAAAAAGGATGATTGAAACATAATTCATATGCCAGTTGATTCTTTGATATGGTCTCAATCATACCCTAGAGTTATGGGATATCAAAAAAAAACACGTTGCATATACCAAGGAAATAAAACAGTACTGTGCTCGTGAGCATCATATTAACTTCCAAGCGTTACAAAATATTTTAATGTTAATATTTTATGTGAGCAAAGCGAAGAGCTCTTGACGGGGTCAGTTCGTGGATGGGTGACCATTCATCACATTGTGATGACCGATTCCTAAACTTACGTAACTAATTAGGTATATTACTTGAAGTCTAAAGTGTTTTTGATCTAAGATTATTACATTGATGTGTAAACAACAAACATTAATTTGCCTGCTGAGCTGCGGTCTTCCCGTCCGATTATAATTTAGGTGTCTTCAAGGCTAGAGTGAATAGGCTCTTAATAAACTAGTGCGCTTCACCATCACTGATTGCATCACTGCTTCCCATCAGGTGGGATTGCAGTCAAGCTCTGGTTTTTAATACTAAAAAAAAAACTATTTTGAGGTTTAAAAAGTGCTAGTAGCCAGCCTACTTAAATGAATTTTAATTTTGATTTTAGGCGACATTTATTGAGGAACACTGGAAACTGAAACCCAATGACGCTTTGCCTGACCTGGAACCGAACCAAGGACATCATGTTCAACAGGCAAAATAATAAGGAAAAATGCAAACATACACGTATGACAATAAAAAAGTAAACACAAAACCAGCGTCAGCTTCCACGAGTTAACATTAACCGCGTAATATAAACTTGTTGTGATAAACCACCGGGAGGCAAACGACGGCAATTTACTTCATACATATAAACGTGATTACATACATGGGAAGAAACGGTTATAATGAGTACTTAAGCTTTAAAAACAGGATTGGGGGTGAATACCGGCAAAGCACGAGTCGGATTTGCCTCCCGAGTGTTCCGTAGCTTAGTAGGATATATAATACTAGCAGACGTCACACGGTTTCACCCGCGTAGTTCCTGTTCCCTTGGGATTACAGGAATAAAAAGAAGCCTATGTCATCCGGCAATTGTGTAGCTTTCCACCAGTGTAATCATTTTTAAAGTTGGATCACTAGTTCCGAAGATTACCCCTACATACAAACTTACAAAGAAACAAATTTTACCTCTCTATAATATTAGGATGGATATATTTTCATAATCAAAGCAACAATTTAAAACAATTTCAAACCAAAGTTTGGCGGTTTTTTTTATTACAAACAATCTATGCAATTCAGAGAGTTATTTTTACATAACCTCTGGACTGCCTGACTTACCAAGGAGGTAAAAGGTAAATATAAATGATACAAAAAATGACTTGACTCCATCAACTAAATAATAATATATAATGATACCAGCCCGTTACTGTCCTACTGCAGGGCAAAGGCCTTTTCTCATACAGATAAGGTACGAGCATTGATCACCACGCTTGCTCAAGGCGGATTGGCGATTTCAAACTTATATTAATAAAATTAAAAGTCCAAGTTGCCTCGCTATGTTTTACGTCACCGATGTCAATGATGTCTACGGTAAACCTAGAAAGTACATATTATGAATTAAAAAAGTCACATTTTACTTGCATACATTTGAACTACAACCAGTAGCATGGCCGGTAGGCACCTTTGGGCTATCATATAGACCTTGTTTAAAAAAAAAACATTTCAAATACCAAGGTTTCGAAAAACTTTGAAACAAAAGTCAAAAACTGCATGTTGTAAAGAAAATATAACCCTAAAACGCTTTCTGTAGTGCAATGAAAATAACAATACCTTTTCAATTCCAACATTTGCTTTGTATGTAGGTATGTCATGTACAAAGTAAGTACCTTAATAATTCATATCTCAATTAGAGGGAACTTATAATTACTGAAATAAAAAGCTGTGACAGAAGAATAGAAAAACTAAATAACACAAAAATGGTTCATGTTTTTTACTGAAAACATTATTCATTGTTGTGCGGTACCCTAAAACACACACCTTTATAATAATGTCAGAAAAAAAAACGAGGTTTGCTTCAATTTTTCTTTCTCTAAATGAAGAAGAAGAATAAGAAGTATGTCAGTTATATGTGTTGTTATTTTTTGGTAAATGTCGTAATGGGGTCAGGAGTGCAATTGTAAATAAATGTACCAAACGGTAGTTTTGAAAGCATTTGCAAAAAAACATCAATCACAAACATCAAACTGATTAGGAAAATAATGAAATTTAATTAATGTTCTTGCATTAATTGTAACTTTTATTTGAGGCACTAAGTCAAAGACCCGAAAAGCCGTCAAATAGGCCCTAAAAATAATTCAGTAAAGCTAGTTTTGACATCCTATGAAGCTCGAACTGTGATATCCTAGTGGTGTCACCGTGTCACAGATAGACCGCAATACGAATTATTTTCCGTGAAAATGCGTTGAAAAATGAATTATATCCGCTTCATGCTTAAACATAGTAGTGAAATGGCAACCTGTTTCTGTACTATACCCACACAATATACTTTACTACTACCCTCAAAATCAAATGTCAGAATTGCGTGCCAATACCAAAGAGTAGAAAGTTCATAGGACACACGGCAGTGTAAACCGACCCACTGCATAAAATAAGGTTGTAAAACTTTCAATGGACTAGGGCGCTGTGTAGGCTCCTTCGCCAGTAGCTACCCGACCGCCGAACGGGACACACCTCCCGCCGAAGCCGCCCGAACGCCCGCGAATACACATTCCAAATTTGAAACTTTTTCGAGTACCCAATTCGTGTTTTGTTTTTTGAAATTTCGATTTAACGAGTGCCAGTGAGTTCTGTTTTTAAAAGTGTTCTATTTTTTGACACGTTTGGTTCCTGATGATTGATTCTTCTATGATGCTGATCGTCATTTGAAAGGTATGTGAGATATTTTAATTATGTTTCTAAGATAAGTTTTAACTGCCACATCTTATCGCGTGTGTTTAAATATTCTTTTACTTTTAAAACTTAAATAGACTTGTGTCTATCGATAAATCACAGATACGTCTTAATATCAACATAACTAACCATTTATTAGTCTATACAAACCGTTTAGGAAATATTAGACACTCTTTTAGTCGGAACCATAACGCAAAATAACAAATGAATTCAATATTCAATAGATTCTGAACACCGTGGTTCAATTTAAGCATTACGATTATTATCTTCATCTACCAAATTACGGATAGGAAAATTTTCTGTTCAAATTCTTTTCAGAATCGCGTTTATACTGTGTTCAAAAGAGTCTTTCCACTAGACAGCGCCTGTTAATTTAGTAACTGCAAGTGATACTGTTATGCATTAGCTCCTTACTTCAAATCCCAGGTTGGTTAAGTGTTATTAATTCTTTCCATAAGAAGTTACTCAGTAGCAGCCTAAAATCCGGAGTCTGGATTCAAGCTTGGTTAATGGTAATAGGCTCGCTAGGCAACTAATGTGTAAACTAAATAGTAGGTTTATCTCTGGCTAACCTTTCTTAACCCTTAACATGATGGTATGTCTAAGGATTTTTGCAAGAATTTTGTTATTTCTAGCTGTTTTCCGTGACTTTTGATCTAAAATCTCACCATAATCATCACACATAGTAGGAATATTGATGATTTTAGTATATTTTAAATTAGAGGATGCTGATTCTCTCCGTTTATTCTAAGATTAACCCTTATTCGCTTCGTATAATTATTTACAATCACTTTTGGGAAGGGTATATTTTTGTTAATGTCCTAGCTTACTCTAGATATTCACAGTATTTTTAAGGTCGACACGGATTAAAATGGCTGATAATAATTTATTCTGAAAACCGAATATGTCACGCAATGAGTGTCTTGTTGAATCAACTTACAAAAAACGAGGAGGATTTCTACTTTGTGGTACAAATAGTTTTTTTTTTATTTATTAAATGGGCATATTTTACACCCCTAAGTGTTTTTTTTATTTAACTTAACATAGATTCTTCTTGTAGTACCGTCATTTTAAGATTTTTATTTCTCCAAGTATACAGTAAACCGCAATCAGTGTTAGATATTTTGTACTGCTTCTTCTGCTACAACATAAGGCGCGGTCAATGTCAAATTCTTACCAAGCGTGTGCGGTGGAGTGTACATTAGGTAGGTTATATAACTATATTGTTAGATTATCTAAAATAATGTTTTTAGGCCGTATTTGTTAATAGAGTTTAGAGCCCCGAAGGCTAATTAATAACAGCCGAATGAGCACATCTAAGGTTAAGCTTCGCTAGCCAAAGTCATTTCATGAATCAATCATTCATAACATTATCGAGATCGCTCCGTGACTGAGAAAGCAAGCGGTGTCTTACAATTTTAAGATCTTGGAGAGCTGTTACGAGTACGTTGTTATATGAGAAGATGTACCGTTTTTCTTCGTCACTGGGTTACGAAGATCAGATGGGCTTTTATTATAGGTATAATTATGTATCCCACCAAAACATTTCATGTAAAATGTTGCCAAGACGACCACACAAGGTTTGCCCCGTGAAAAAGATATCAGATCTCATGTAGAGCCAAGCTTCTGAATCTACACGGCCTAACCTACCGACCCTAACTTCACAAATTCTACATATCAGTAAAAATGTATGGCTTCACTGTTTCGCTACCGTCGTGGAGATGATGTAAATATTTAGTTTCTGAAGTAAGTAATGAAATAGCCAAGCTATACATTTATACTAATATGTAGAATTTGTTAGCTATTCAATTGAGACTTTGTATGTTTAATTAGTCTATTAATGACATCATATCCTGAGAATATGAACTCTCTGGTACATCGGAAACCAACTCTATGAGGGTTCAACAAAACGACGAAACACTTCGAGAAAAGGTAGGTAGTGCCCTTGCGCTTCGCTTGGCTCGTCTTGGCGGGGGTACTCCCGTGCCCCCAGATATGTAACACACTGATATTTTAGCTATGAATCACGGATCACACTGGAAGCCAATCTCAACATAGTTGGAAAAAGGTTGGTCAGATGCTGATGATGATTCGTTAATAGAGTAACATTGGAAAGGCCAGTCCTCAGTGCGACTAATGAGCAGTCAGTTACATCTCTTCTACCTACTATCAAGATCATAACATACTTAGGAGTGGTGAAGATCGGGAGTATACTGGCATTATCCTATTAGTTCTAAGAGAGGTGAAGCTTAGGTTAAATTTATTAAATAAATAATAATAACCAAACCAGCCTGTTACTGCCCCACTGCAGGGCAAAAGCCTCTTCTTATACAGAGTAGGCTCGAGCGTTGATCACCACGATTGCTCCAGGCGAATTGGCGATTTCAAACTTATATTGGTCAAACGTTGGTCTCGGCCGTCATTTCAACTAACTATCGTGTTACCCGTAAGTTGGGGTTGGTTTGGTGCGCAAATGATCTACAGATTTTTTTTATCTCAGTTATCATTTTCTTATCACATGATTAAATTTGACTGTATGTACTTTTTTAACTTCAACTGTTTTGTATGCCTTTGTATGGCTGAGCATAGAGCACTCTAATTGTACTGAAGATCCTTGAACCACCTATGTATCACAAATTAAAACCTATTATATTCTAGTGACGTCATGCGACATTTTGACTCAATTGATCGCTGTTATTTTTTGTATAGGTACGTGAAAAAAGAATAAAAATGTGCCGAATATTTTCTTGTTATCTAGATGAGGGACTAAAAACTAAATGTTGTCACATAGCCCATTATAAAACTAATTTTGATTCTAAATCTGATAATTATCAGATTTATTAGCTCCTTACTACTTTTAACGACTGTCATATCATTATATGGCATTAGAAAATAATTGATTTTTGTAATATTAAGGGGTATGTAATTATGTAGTTGGTCATCTTATTGACATACGTAACTTCTATCGATCCATGTGACTATTTCTATTCAGCCGCGAGCTTGTCCACAGTTTCGACAGAAAAAGATATAATATATATTATGTAGAGCCAACTCCAAATGAATTGGGATAAAAACTGGAGGTTCACGATGACTGTTTATGTTCACGACAAGACGAGCGGGATCTAACAATTGTAGTTTTTCTTTATACATTAAAATTATGTCTGATTGATAGAATGCTCTTCATCATACACCATAACTTAAAAATAATAACTCAAAGAGCTCCACAAAGTTTTACAATATAACACAATGAAGCAATGTAATGTATGTGTGATAAAGTATACTTACAAACTTATTTTAAAAAGAGTAAATAAAATGTATTCATTCTTCTCCATACAAAACTATTTTGTGAATATCAACGAAAATGTAGGGTAAAAAGTTATTTCAATAGTTTATTAAAAAAAATAATTGACTTAAAAAAAGGATTTTTTTGCCTTCTCTCCATACGAAACTACATTTTGGAAAGCGTAACTTAATTAATTTTCTGTTGTTATTTAACTTGTAAATCTGACGTTCATAAGTGTCTTTCAATGGTCTGATTAAAATAAATGACTTGAGACTGCTTTGATAGGCTGTAGTTTTTAAAAGCATTGTAATTTCCGCAGCCAGACAAGAAAACTTTTCTTATCGATCATCCCAAAAACCACGTATCCAAGTCACTTCAACCGTAAAACACTCACGTTCCAATCTATTTCCATAACCAATGTATATGTACTAAAGAAGCTATAAGGAAAATATTACATTATATGCCACGTTTATATACGAGCAGTATATCGCACAGTGTAATGTTATTAGAACACAGGTGGTAGGTGCCAATTTTACAGAAATAATAACTTACTACCAGCTGGCTTTTGTAACAGGGAAACGTACCGTGGGTTATGACGTAGTCGTATAAATTTTGTTTTCAGAGTAATACTTGCCAATAATAATATGGTATACTTTGTATTTAATTAATTTAATTACAATATTCCATAACTTTCGTCCTGCACAAACATTCATCCTGGGTGAGAATTGAACCCTCGATCTCCGATAGCATTCAGGGCCACTAACCACTAGTTCAACAAGCCAGACAATTAGTGGAAATCATAAATATTCACAATTTACTTCAATACTTATTGGTAATGTTCTTCAGAAAGGTTAGGTGCGTAGTACTCGCAATGGTATGCGTGTATGCCCAGATGTATGAACGTAAACGAAGCTCAGAAGTATAATTATTACGATCGTCTTCATTTTTATTTTGCCCTTTGTTGGCCAAGCAACAATTGTTTATGATGCAAATATTTCGAGTAATAATCAAACATTAGCTAAGGTTAGTGTAACAATTTCTTACAGGTTAGCACCGCATGCCCCAGAAAAATAATATTAAGTTGTGCCACAAGCTCTGTTCTATAAAATTGCCAACTAAATAACTAAAATTAATAACTTGAAATTAACATTATGGTTAAGTAATATAAAATAAAAATTAATAGTAAAAACAAAATTAAATATCAGAAAATCAAAGAGACACACAAAAACAGAAAAAAAGAGTAAAATGAAAATACAGTAAAAGCAAAATACAATAAACAATACAAATAAAGCACATTCAAATCACTGTCTTAAGCAAAAATAAAAACAAAATTTTAATCAAAATTTAAAATTACAATTAGAATATTATATCAGTATTAAAGCCAAAATAACAACTAGAGCAAATTAAAATCAAAAATAGACAAAGAAAAAAAAAAAAACAATAATAATTGGTGTTGTAGTTTTTGCTTACTCCCAAGGGGAAGGCTAAGAGTTTAGGTTTATATAAACTTTAGAATAAACGTACCGTATAGGGTAAGTAAACAATAAAGTGTAAGTAATTTATTTAAATCATTCATTATATTAATTTAATGTTAAAAAGGGCATGTACTAATTTGTGTGCGAAATTTATTGCAAAATTAAAGGTTGCTGGTCTTCGCCTACATGTTTCACTTTAGGGAGGTCATGCTTTTACGCAGTAGTTTTTGCCCTGAAACTATAAGTATTGAACTCATCAAACATAATAATATCTAATGTAGGTACTTCAAAACCTAGTAGTTTTATAGTACGCCAAATATATTTTACAAAAGAATATGCAGAACAGAGGAAACCTTGAAATAAATAATATCGTAGTGTGTGGTTTTGTACACTCAGGTAGGTTAAAATGTATGAAGTCAGTCGGTATTTAAATACGATTTAGTAAATAAAATTCTTCGCAACTTCTCTTCTTAAGTTGGCTGTCTCATCCTCATTGTTAAAAAATATATTTCCAACTCACTACAATTAAATCCAGATGCTGTTTTCCAATCCACCAATTAGGGGACTGGCACTGTCTCTCCTTAACACAGGCTAATTTTTAGCCTATCTAGGAGAACAGTACTCCACCCGTCTATAATGTATGTCCTAAAATATGTATATAAATGCAACATCTGTAACCTCTGCAATCTCTTTACGAAATTAACGTTATTATTATTATATTTATTTTAATAAAAATGATCCTGAAATATATTAGGGACCCATTGTTGTTTGCTCACTAGAGGGCATTTTCGGGTTGTTATAGTAATATGAAACTCACTCAAAAACTCTTCAGATTTCTAATATTATTTCGTTTAAATTAGTTTCAGGTTTCAAAAAAACATTGAACCCAATTTAAAATATCTAAAATACATTCAGGCGAGTATCGTTGACTAGTTCTCAGAATCCATTGAAAGGTTTTACGTAGCGTTAAAAATATCATAATTATTTTATTTTAACAATGAAAATTCTCATTTTACCACTTATTTGAAAAGAGGTCTTTGTATTTAGGTTCATAGTTATATCAATATTATTGAACAACAAAAAAAATAGCCCGCATTTTGTACACACTAAGCAAAACAACTTTAATTTTATCGTTCTTGGAATAATTTATACATTTGAATAGCTTCAAGTGCGATTGTGCCATTCAACCAGAATTAGTAGTTCATAGCTTTAAGTGATACAATTTTTTTATTTGGAATTATGTTCCGAATAAAATTATTATTATTTATTTTTTAATTCTCGGAACCTTTGGGTTCCGGACCTTTGAAAGTCGTAATAGGGACCGAAGCCAACTCGCAGAGGCCCATTGTCGTCTTTATTAAAATGAGGCACCAACCGCAGATTTTCCCTGTATGCAAGTGCACCCTAGGAAAACCTACGACTGGTGTAAGAATATTAAATTATTATTATTATTAAACCAGCTTGAAAATGACTTAAATTCTCATCATCACCATCTTATAAACTTACACCTCTTTTGCATGATGGGTAGGCAGAAAATATGGAACGCCACCAGCTA
Source organism: Euplexia lucipara (assembly GCA_921972225.1). NCBI lineage: Eukaryota > Metazoa > Arthropoda > Insecta > Lepidoptera > Noctuidae > Euplexia > Euplexia lucipara. The sequence goes on from OV179158.1 coordinate 978,816, forward strand.
TGATCCTTACACACTCCACTGCTATGATCCTTCTACTTCGTTTACTTTAGTTCATCTGACGGTCGATTCAACAAAAGTGGCCCCGTGAAGATCTTAGTAAAATGAACTGTCAACTGCCTAGCATTAGAATGGAATGAAAGCTCAATTTGCTTTTAAAGTCACCTATTATTTTTTTTGGGGTGATTTTTATAGAAATGCACTGCAGGCAAGCTACTTTAATCATCTCACAATTGTCATGGAGCAGCTACGATTATTATTATCCTTTAACCCTTTGACTTTAATAAAAACCGTAGAATTAAAAAAAACTTTATCTTACGAATAACTTAATATAATCCTATATGTATTTCACTGGACACTATCTTGGTCAGATCATATAAGTATATACCAGACAGTTAGTGTCTGACGCTGCACTTTGCCTTTTGCTAGACACATAGATACCGAGGCAGCAAAGGCGAGTGAGCTTAATGCGCCCACTACCAGTGATCCGTTTCCTCTAGTGAGTCACTGCTCTGTCGCTAGATATCCTTCCGTCTGGATTTCAGTCATGACGGATAATGATGACAAACTTCTCTAAGGCTCTAAGTTCTGTGGGACGAGAATCTGTTACTACAGGTAAGAGAGCAGATGGAACTAACAGTTTTACATGACATACTTTCCAAGGCACGGTTAGCTCAACTTTTAAAGGCCGGAATTTTGAGAAAATCCTCGTTTAAAAAACCCAAAAAGTTGAGGTGAAGGGGAAAGTTAAAATATAACATTACGCCTGTTACCTACGAAAGGGTAACGCAGAGGTGTATCTGTACTACATCCGCACTCAGTAAGAACTGTGTTTAAGTCCCATGTAATAAGGGCGAGCCTATTGCCTTGAATCATGTCATGCTCCCCAGCAGAACCACTTTGTCTACATTATTTACAAATTATAGGATAAAATGTAGATAATGTCTATATTTTTGTAGCTTAATATCAAAAATTGTATATTGTTAGTTTCTTGGAAAATATCAATTCAAAGTGGTCATGCTACAGAGCATACTCTCCAGCAGGACCACTTTAAAATAACGCTTATTTCACGCTTATTATGCACAGGTCATAATATAAACAAATGTATATTTATTGTATATCAAGATAACATCTACAATTTTAGGTAAATACTTACTGATCTTTAGTAACATGTACCTAAATGATTTACCGGAAAGCGCCTAGGCTGCTATGAATTTCTTAGCAAATAACAAGATTAATACATATATTTCTTTACAATATATAAACTAATAAATTGTATATCAAGAAAACTGATTATGAATCAGTTTTCTTGATAGCTATAAAAATTAAGTAAAATAGACAAACATGTAAATATAATTTGTTTTATTATTATGATTAAAAACAATACATTATTTTAATCATTTTTTAGCGTATATTATGATACGTGATTTTATACTTATTTTAAATTTAGTTTTGGTAACTTTGCTTGTATTGTCATCATAACAGTACCAACCAACTACTTTTACAGTGTGACTTATAATGTCCTACATCACCAGGTAAGCCTGAAATATACTCCACGACAGAAACGACAGAGTACGTCCTATGTTTCAAAACTATTGTTTCTGGTACATCGCTTATATTTATATAATCATCATATTCAAAAATTATAATATCAGCTAACTCGTAAGAGTCAGTAATCGTGCTATTCTGTGTTACACTGACGGCATAATCGAGTCTTACTAGATAACATTGAGTTTGCCGATTTATCTAAGCCAGTCGCTATACCCTCATCGGCCAATGTAACAATATCCAATGGTAAAATTGGACAATTCCGTTCAGACACATAAACACAACTGGAGCATTGCTTAACATTTTTCGCACTAGAAAATTCAGTTATTAAAAGACTTTCAAAAATTTTAGTAACGTTACACGCACACTTGACAACTTGAATATTGCCTCGTATTACTTTTTCGAAAGAGTTTAACAAAATTTCTGCCCTCAATCTTAGTACATCTATAGCATCATCGTGATTCGATATCGCCTTTACTAAGGTAGCAAATGCCGAACTTTTTCCTTCCAATATTTCATGAACACTCCTGTGTTCCTTGTAGGCGACCGCAAATGCGTGGGCCACAGCATCGAAAGCACATGTATTCTGGACAACTACGTGATCCATATTAGCGTGACTTAAAAAAAAAGTAGTAAAGCGTGAATCAGGAAAATAATTGTTGTTCAAACAGATATAAAGAAGTACGAATAAACGTAACATACCTAGTTACTAGGCAATTTCTAAAGAATACACGAGATGGCAGTGTATTAAATTCCGCGTCTTTTGATTGGTAGCTGTTTAGGTGCAGTGTAGAGATAAACAAAATTAAAATTCAATTAATAAGTAATTATAAATTAATTGTAGTAGTTTATTGAATGTCTTTGATTGTAGATGTTATTATCTTGATATACAATTTATTAGTTTATATTGTAAAGAAATATATGTATTAATCTTGTTATTTGCTAAGAAATTCATAGCAGCCTAGGCGCTTTCCGGTAAATCATTTAGGTACATGTTACTAAAGATCAGTAAGTATTTACCTAAAATTGTAGATGTTATCTTGATATACAATAAATATACATTTGTTTATATTATGACCTGTGCATAATAAGCGTTATTTTAAAGTGGTCCTGCTGGAGAGTATGCTCTGTAGCATGACCACCAAGAAACTAACAATATACAATTTTTGATATTAAGCTACAAAAATATAGACATTATCTACATTTTATCCTATAATTTGTAAATAATGTAGACAAAGTGGTTCTGCTGGGGAGCATGACATCTTGAATCGGGCACAATTCCAGGCACTAGACCCGGGAATCGAAGCCAAAATCTTTAACTTTTCGGTAGAGCTTGTAATCATTAGACCAACGAGTCAATGAGCACAACATAAATAACCATTATATTTCACTTCAGCCCCAAACCGAAACAAATTGCTAATCAAGTAACAACTAAGTGAAATATAATTACAAAATCAAGACTAACTTTGAACAAAAACTATCCTTCAACATTTCTAAAAGCTAAATCCAACTGCGGAATCAAATCGTAATTATTGTGAGACAACAGTTAGGGTCATTTGCATGAGGACATCAGAATCTGTTGGCTACTTCAGTCAGCTCGTCCGCTTCGTTGCGGTTACCGACGCCATTATTATATCGTGACTATCGGGACTGTGACGTAACGGTCACAAAACGGATATTACTACAGATTGGTTTTGGAATCGGGTTTTCGTCGTGGTAGTGGGATTACGTTTAATTAATTATTGTGGTGTTGGTTTCCACTGATGTGTTTCGAGGATTCTGTGGCTGATTGGCAAATATGGAAAGTTTATTTATTTTCGTCGGTCTGTCTCTCCCTCTGACCAACTGGCTGTCTGACTGTCAGTCCGTCTGACTATCTGACCATCTAACTGTCTGTTTGTCTAAATATAACAATTTAGGATATTCATAAAAATTGCACCACTTTAAATGCTATTAATAAATTACTACTTTAAGTTACACATCAACTAGAAAAAAAGTATTGTTCATTCAACTAGTCTTGTTGTAACCTATATAATTATAACTACTAAAATTTTATCTGTATATAAAACACATAACATCACACCTGTAATTTCTGAAGGGTTATACAGAGATTTTTGTAGTACTCCTACTTTTGGCAAGTTATGTAATATAGGGTGAGCATATTGTCTGATAATAATTCAATTACTGTTTTCAAGACATCACTGTGTTACTTAAAAAATCGGGATAATTATTATGTTGTAGTCAAAAAGATCTGACTCACGACAACGCATTGCATACTATCTCTGATTACATCTCTTGGGGAATTACATCTAATTAAATCTTCCTATAAGCTTTGGTAGTCACATAAAAAAGTTAATTATCCCCAAAAACGACAGTTCACATCTCCATTACGACAGTCAGCTGTTAAACGTGATATCATTACTGTTATCAGTAACCTTTCAATACTTATACCCGCACACCCCATTCAGTAACATTACGGTTATGGTAAGAGGAAACCTTTGGCTAAGATGCTAAATATTAATGGTAATGAAGGAAAGAGATTGCACATGATAAGGAGGGCCTCAGTAATACGTATAAGTGAAGAGAATAAAAGCACAGTGAAAAAAAATCAACGGGTCTTGCTTTAGTCGCAAAAGAGATCTTTCAATCTGACATTGTTGAAGCATTATTCGTAAGATTATTACCTCGCAACTCAATAGGTGGCGTTGGTCGATTTAAATTCGCGCTAACGATGTGTTACCGGCCAAAGTATAAGGTTCAGTGATTTTTTGTTTTAAATATAGTTCTTCCACAAGTACAAACGTGTAGTATTATTCAGACATGTTATCGTGATAATTACGTCACCATAAAACAAAATGACGGTCAAATCAAATAGCGCGCGCTTCCCCAGTTTCCTATAACACATTTCCGTCCCTGTTCACGAAAAAAATGGCTGAATGACAAAAGATGGATCTTTCGAAAAACAGTTACGTACGGAGAAGAAGGGGCAATAACTCAATAGGTAAATATTAATTAATTAAATTTATTGTAGGTTTTAAAATATCTTAAATGCGTTTATCAGTTAACTACTACTACTAGCGACTACTGCTAGCTACTTATTACCTTAAATGGGTCAGTAAAAGATCAAACTGACTTATTATTTCTTAAGGGGTCGGTAGTAGATCAAACTGACTTATTATTTCGTAAGGCAATTCGGTTTCATCTCTAAATAGTAAGCTTTCAGTTCCACACAATTAAATAAAAACCCGTGTGCCTTAGGTAATCACATCTCATTTTGAAATGCAGTTGCTCACATAAATATAGCATAGTTAACTAAAATACTTAACGTAAACGCAACTAACACATTTTTTAAATATTTTATATCCTGCAGGTAAAATTCAAATCGCAGTAAAAATATTTAACTTAAAAATGTGATAATTACGAAATCACTCGGCGGCGAAGTTGACCTATTTACAGCAAAAAGTCTACGTGAAAACTGTGTAAATATAGGTGGGTTTATGTCCGTTACACACTCAGCCACTAGATGTTACACATTGGGCCAGCAGCCAGTCGCATCCATTACCATTTACCTCTACCTCCAAAACTTAGATTTCATTCTTTTTTTCATTTGAACTGAATGCGTGCACGCTCATGCTAGCCCGGTGGGTAAGTGAACCTAATCCCATCAGTAGGCATTTAATGTGTATAATCCCATTCTCATAATTCATTTTTAATTTTGTGTTGACTTTGCGCCAATGCATGTAGAAATTAAGTATCAAATATGTACCTACTTGGATAAGAATATTGTATCCACGAGAACACTGCCGACAAACTGTAAAGCAGTTTGGCAGAAGATTGTGAAAAATTTATCATGTTACTTTTCTTGAATAAATAAATAAAAAAAAAAAAAAAAAAAAAAAAAAAAATTCAGCATTCTATTCTCAGACCTACTGAACCTACACGCAAAAATTCATAAGAATCGCACAAGCCGTTTCGGAGCAGGACGAACTTAGACACAATTTTATATTATTGTATTAGAAATGTAACATAACTTTAATAAAATGACAAAGAAATAGATCCAAATCAATAATAACTACGACTACTTTTTATTAAGCGAGTCTCTAATGTGATCTTATGCAAACATTTTGTGTTTGATAGAATTAAAATGACAACATGTAAATAACCTAACCTAACTTACCATACCTATCCTATAGATAACCTAACTACCTAACTGTAACATACTATGTATGTATTTAGAAATATATAAGTATGTTTATCAACTGTTTAGTACCCCCACAAGCTATCAAGCTTTACTTGGGCTAAATGGCGTTGTGTGAAAAGTTGTGGAATAAAAAAAAACTGTTAAAAAAAAATGTTCTGAGTTTTTACAGTACAACAGTTTTAATGGCTTAACTAAGAATTAAAAGTCAGTAGATTGTGTTAGAGGAAGCCTAATGTCATGAAGCAGATAAGAAAATGTAAAAATTATAAGCTTATTGATTGATTGAGTTCGAACAAACTACGACAACTAGGGACTATCGTTACTATTGTAAGGAATTTTTAATACTTTGTTAACTGTTATAGTGATATACCTGCTATTTTTTTTTCTTTTATTAAATTGGCATCTTGTACAATTTGACCTTTTCTTAATTAATATGACCCTCACCAACAAACAACTGTGACTATGACTGTTTTCATAATTTTTCCCTCAGACTAAACAGTGCCCCATTGAACTACACAACTATCTCGCTATAGATGTTGCTAGCAGCTCAAATTTTGCCTGCTTGTGGCGCCACTATCCGCCTTGTTGCTAGCAGGTGCTTGGTGTGCGGCAGAACTTATAAAACCTGTTCAGAAGTTGGTAGCCGCAAAAATGTAGGCGCCCGAGGGAAACAACTTTTGTTACAAATGTACCGCACTTTATTCATATTACGTTCTATTCATGTAGGTAGGCGTGTAATGTATCTTCACACGTAACTTTAACGTGGAAGGAAATATCGCGGTAGCTCGGAGTTTTAGGAACTCATTTTTTATGTACCAATTTTCTAAAGTTGAATCGTTGGGAAAAATTAAACCTACGAAGCGAGTTTTTTTTTGTGATTACAAAAACGACTGGTGTTAGTTATAAAAATGTTTATTATTATTGCAATATTTACTCTGAGCTTCCATACATGACTTAAGCTTTTTTATATGTTACGGCAGTCGGCATGGTATTGGGTGTGCCATTTGCTTCTGTGCTGAGTCGAATTTTTGTTTCCCGCCCGGAATTAATATTCTTACGCCCTAATCCTAGCACGCAGCAACTATTTCATAAACAAGAACCTTATTATTAAATAATAAAAAAATAATAATGAAATTATTTATTGATATAAAAGAGGTACATCAAATTTGTAGGAACCCCTAACACCTGCGCTAGTAAATACTGTGTTAGTGTCTTCTCCTGTGTATGTTGACATTATTGTAAATCTATATCAAAACAGAATAATTAAATTAAATAAAAATCAAAAGGACACAATTAAACAAAATTTTATAGCAACAATGTTGCTTGCATTATTGGCCCAGTTATACTGCTCAAAACTTGTTGCAATGGTTCGTGTAACATTACACACGATGCTGTTCGCCAGTTCTGATAGCCTGAACTTGTCTTGACACGCTTTCGCGTGTCTAGACAATAGTATTTTCGCACTTACTATGTAAGTGAACATTGTTTATTGTTTTTCCACGCTGTAAGTCGATAGCCTTAAAGTTCAATTTGCTGCGAAAGTCTGCGAGTTTCATTTTACTGCGAAAAACTATAAACTCAGACAGCTAATACTAAAAACCATCAACTACGCCCAACAATTACCTTAGTTCAAGAAGTCAAAAGCCAGTGACCTATTGCATCTAACTCACCCAAGTTCAAGTGTCACACAAAAGCCTTTTATAATGAAGAGCCTAAATAAAAACTAAAATAAAACTTTACCTAAAGAACGCAGTAAAAGTCAAACACTCATTTATTTAGCTCATGCTTATCTTACTGAGCACTTATCTTCAACGTAAGAGGATCGCAAAAAATAAAACAGGTATCGTCGGCAACGAAATAAAGTGTACCTAAGTCGGAGCTATAAACTTAGGTACACAGGTATAGAGGTAGGTAAAATCGTCATCAACAAAGTTTTTTTTTGTATTTGGTAAAACTAACACTGTATTAAAAATCAAATTATAACTAAATGCTTAATATAAGATGTATCGCGTTTACCACATAAGCATTCTTGGGTGGAAATCGAACCCACGACTTACGGCATAGCAGTCAGCTACTAACCACTAGACCAACACGCCAGTCTAAACCTATCTTAAGAATCATGTTTTGTTGCAATTTCACTACATTAGAAATAAAATACAGTTCCTCGCTATATTTTAATACACAATATTATACAAGGTGTTTTTTTTTTATATCCCATAACTCTAGGGTTACATTCTGTAGGTAAAAATAATACTAAAACTCCTAGAATAGATGGTCCAAAAATGCATAGTTTCGGAGATATTATCAATCATAATTAAATTATCAGTTATTCAGTACCCGTAACACAAGCTCTGCTTAGCTTGGGACTATAAGATGGCGTTGTGTGAATAGTCGTGGAATATTATTATTAAGTAGGTATTATGAATATTATTTTTATTACAATTAGTTCAAAAATTGTCACCAGTACCTACGACGAATCTTCTTTCTAACGTCACTTTTCTTTCACGTAAGGGTGTTTTACATTAATCATCGTGACTTTGTCGAATTTTTTTGTACGTTAATAAAAAAAAGGATGATTGAAACATAATTCATATGCCAGTTGATTCTTTGATATGGTCTCAATCATACCCTAGAGTTACGGGATCTCAAAAAAAAAAACGTTGTATAAAATGACGATATAATGCACAAGTAGATAAAAGAAAGGGGGATGTCAAAGAGAAAAGTTCCCAAAACGCTGGCAGCATTGGCACGTTGAATGACATAACTGATTCTTTTGCTCGAAAATAGGCCACATTTCTGGTCATATGCAGGACCGGCGATGATCTGTGCATGTGCAACTTGATTAACATTTATATGCTTCTTGCAAGGTCCAGGGATTTCAACCATCTACAGACTTGAGAATTACTCAAAGCATTGATTAGCCTTTTAGATACTGATTAATGGAAGTTAAAAACATGAGTGTTCGTTGTTTTTACTCGGAGAAAAATGTCCCCTCGACGCTTTTCCATTTTCAGTGAAACAATATAAATTACAAACTCTCACATTATGCTACTAACTGTACAAGACTTTAATTATCCTGCACCATACATTTTTGATTACAAACATGATAATCTTACGCTGTAATTTCAGGGAAAATACATTATTTTCTTTCAAGAAAATGTTTAAAGGTATAAAGATAAAAGGTATTGTGTAAGCCCTTTTCTAAATACTCGTCGGGTTTCTTGTAAAGTAGTAACGAAGTACGTTTATGAATTTAGAAATTGAACAAAGGGCTGAAAGTAAAAATTTACTATAGATAGCGTATTACCAAGTGATCATAGCAGCTGAGAAGTATGAAGATAAGTTAGTTTTTTATGTACCTGTCTCCTTGGTTGCTGAATATTTTTTATGGAAGTGATTTCCAGAAAAGAGACGAAAATTTGTTAGGACACCGGAGAATCACGCACTATTTGATTTGACAAATGAGCACGCGTTATTTCATTTGACTAATAAGCGCGCGTTATTTGATTTGACCAATGCGTGAAGTAGATACCTTATCATACTGTAATTACAGAAATTACTTCACGCAGTAGAGCGTGGCGTGGCGTGTAGAGTATATACATACCCGTACATAAGTACATACATAATTTCCGCAGATTTTACCCGTATGCAAGTGTACCCAAAAAAAAACTACGACAATTGCAGGAGTATTGCAGACTGAAAGCAAAAGAGTCGAACGATTTATTTATTTATTTACCCTCGCATCAGAACACCGTATAGCAATAATACCAAAAAAGCAAGATTAATAACAAATAAATTAATATGTGGCTGCTATAGATTACACACGCACGCATCATGGGTCTCTGCATTATTAAAGTAGTGAAAGCTTATGAAATGATTTAAACTCGAGGTCCTAGTTAATGGCGGACCCGCAGTATAGCAACGACCGCAGGATCTCCGTGGTCAAGACGAGGCAGAATGCTGTATTTATTTATACATTTAACATAAAACGGCCTTTGGTCATTAACATTAGTAATTCCTCATAAAATTTACACACTCTTCTCACAATACTTCAAACATATTGACAAAATCGTCGTCCATTCATTTGCGAACAGATCACAGTCGGGTTAAGCATCCAGGAGCGTTAAGCGTGGATAGTACACAAGTAATAGGAGACTGGGTACGAGCGACGATGCACCTGCAAGGCACAGCAAACAATCTATGGGTTCTATTCCAGTAATATTTAATCGGTGCAACCAATTGGAGAAGTTCACATGCAATTTAGGGGGATCAACTTTTCCTCGCAAAATTTTGCCCATAGCATTAAACTGGTCATTGTTTTGTCGTACCTCTAGCGAACTATAAACGTCTAGTGCCTAAAAGAAAGTCCGTAGGGTACATGATGAATAATAACCATAGATCCGTTTGTACATGTACAGACGCCAGCACATCAAGTTACCCCAATGTTTCAAATTTCTTTGCTCGTTTTTCAACTTTATGTCAAACAGTATAAGGTTCATATTCAATTGGGAAAAGGAGACAGTTTTTTTTGTTTGGGGAATAGGCCCACCACAAATTGTGGCGTTTAGCAATGAAATTCACGTTACTTTATTCCTTATAATCTGTAGATTACAGTGGTAATATTAGCAAAACTGTATGTAACCGGAATACTGTGAAATACGATAGTCAAAACTTGACTCTCATAATAACCTAAAATCTCAGAATAGCGATTGTTGAATGAGTAGATAGGTATCCTTGGTATTTTAAGTTAAAATAGTACACTGTTCAGTGTTTAATAATATAAAGTATAAAACAAAGACACGTCTGTACTGATTTTGATGTGATTTACACGATTTGATAGGCAGAGATATTTACGAAAATAGATTAGATGTATTCATTTCGAAACACACTTTTTCCGGCCCTAGACTGTAGATAAAGACATTCAATATCGAAAGTAGTATGTATACCTTAGTACCTTTAGTATTTTAAATCTCTTGGACTGGAGATCTATAACAATAAGGTGGTGTGTTATAAGCTGGTTGTGTCAGGAGATAAAAAAAACACATTATAGTATGTCACAAGAAGTATTTTTTACTGTTCGTCATAATTTTCAAAATCCTCTCTTAAAAGCAGTATTTCATCTAAAAAAGATGCAGGTGGCTCAACTTTAACTTGATGCCGCGCCCAAGATAAAAACCACCCTATACACATCACATGTGCACAGCAGCCAACAGTGCCTCTGCCCACTAAACAATTACAACAGTATCCAGCATTGATCCAGCAAGAGCAGCCCAAATTCCGTTGAAATGGTGCTGCACAATTGCTTGCAATGGCTTTGTAGTTTATGCACTGTGTCTACAGATGCCATTTTCATAAAATCTTTTATTCTAAAGATTTTATGAAAGAACGAAAAGAAGAAACATGCAATTATTTAGTAATCGGAAACAATAATATCGGAAATAATAATGTTGTTTGTCAGTGTCAAACTGATTGAAATTGGACCACAGAGCATCTGCAACGGGCTATTAATTACGTTTTGTTCCACTGTGTTTTTAAACTACGTTACTTGGTATTCCGTTAGTAAAAGAATTAAAAACAAGTTCACTGTACCAATTAATAATTATCTCTTTAAACGCATATAACGCCGATGTCATTACCGCTGCGCACCGGGGTAACATATTTGTTTTCACATTAGAATAATAGGTTTATTTTAATGTGAAAACAAATATGTAAACGCTCCTAAACAAGCATTTTTTGCCGTAACACTTTTTTACTATTATTTCAGTATTCCGGTTACATTTATATATAATTTTTGGTCTGTTAATAGTAATAAGATGATCACTTTCTTCATGTGTAATATGATTAATAAACGTTACCGTTTAATAGTGGGCCCAAAAAAAACTGTCTCCTTTGAAACATTGGGGTAACTTGATGTGCTGGCGTCTGTACCTTAGATGATGCTTTTCTGTAGCGTTGATCTTCAAGTATTCCGTCAGAAGGCCCACCTCACCAGCCATTGCTCTTGCACAGTTCCTTCGTATCATAGCAATAGCACATTCAGCTGCTAACGGAGCTAAATGAAAGAGTAGTTTTTCGCCATCACAATCTCACTGTTGACTGGCCTGTTGGTCTAGTAGTTGGTGACCCTGACTGCTATGCCGGAGGTCGTGGGTTCGATTCCGATCCAGGACAAATGTTTGTATGATGAGCACGATCATTTGTTCTGTGTCTGGGTGTAATTTATCTATGTATAATATTGATGTGTTTAGAAATTTTATATGTTGTATGTTTAGTAGCTGTTAAGTACCCATAACACAAGCTTAGCTTGGGACTACATGGCGTTGTGTGAAAGTTGTGGAATATTTATAATAATTTATTTATTTATTTATATTTACTGTCCATAAAACTATTACTGCGCGAATGATGAATGCTATTAATGTATAAGTTAGACTATACAGTAAGGTAGTTAGAACGTTTAATCTTTAACTCATTATTATTTCGACTTACGTTTGGCTGTGTTCCAACAGGGTCTACAATGAAAACACATACACTTTAAACATTTATATAACATTCTATGAATAATATGAAATGCAATCAAGGAATCTGAATTTGGTAGGTAGAATTAATTAGCTATAATCGCGTAATAATCATCCGCCAAGTTGCAATAATAGGTCATTTAGTGGAAAGCTTATATCCGATTGGACATTGGGACAATCATTTCCGTTTGAACGATTATTGGTTTGGCATTTGCAAGACACGTCATGCCCTCTAAATGCGAAACAAGTGCTATCAACAATTATTCATAAATTATGGTGATATTATCTAAATGTTTAAGACCGTAGTTATAAGAGTTTTTACGTATTCTATAGCGTACTAAAACAACGATATCAATCTGCTCAAATCTGTTAAATATTGTTATAAAACCAGTTGTCCTAATAAAAAAAATATTCTAAGAACTCATGTCGCCTGTGATACAGGTTTATCCTAGTACAGGCTACGGGCATAATAATTTTGTAATACCCATATTATTTCTATGACTAAATACTGTATTTTACCAATTTAATTTCTCAAATAAAGATTAATATTATTATAGATTATTTACTGACCATACTAGATTTATAATTTTGTCACCCTTCCTTTTACCAACCTCAATAAGTGTTAACCTAAAATATCGACTCGTACGGCTCTTATACCTAAGCCATAACCCCATGCCTGTTTTAAATTACTACCTAAATAAATTTTACACGTCAAAAAATATAATTATATTTCAGAATATCGTAAGAACTTTTCAATTACTAACTTTTGCTCTAGTCTCATATAAAAAACTGTGCATCATTTGATTTAAGTCAGAATCAAATAATTTATTACAATTCGATCGTTAAAAGGTACTTTTGAACATCATACTTAAAAGTTAGTAGAATAAGAAAATGATTCCATATGCCCCTCCCAAAGGTAGTTTCTTATAGAGAAGAATAGATACGAAACTCCATACTTAGTGTTACTTACTTCAAACAAAAAAAGAATTTTGTAAGACTGGTCCGAGGACGAAATAAGCCAAATTTTTTTCAAGTTCTTCTAAGTATAGTTATATGTATAATTATAATAATAATAATAATAATAAAAGCCTCGACGACCATCTGTCGAGGCTTTCGTTACGCGGTTGGATCAAAGGCCTGATACAGAAGGCAGTACTCCTCGATACGGCTCGCATTGTGAGGAGGTTCCTGTCTCTGAGACCCTAACCACCGGTAGCTTGGACCCTGCTCCCGCCATCGGTGGCCTACTATTTTTTATATTTTTAAATGTTTTTATATCTTTTTTGTATCAATATTTAAAAATATAATTTATATGTATGTACAAAAAATAAATGGAAATAATAATAATAAATACTCCACAACTTTTTCACACAACGCCATCTAGTCCCAAGCTAAGCTAAGAGCTTGTGTTATGGGTACTAAACAGCTGATAAACATACTTATATATTTCTAAATACATACATATTATAGATAAATTACACCCAGACACAGAATAGTCCATATAGTCCACTTCCCACAAAATTGCCTCTTAACTAAAATACCCCTAATAAACAATATCTACCCAAATACCTGGTATTGATACACCCTTGAATTCCGATACCTTTAAAGCAGTGGTTCTCAATCATTTCTATTATTGGGACAACTTTGATTTTGTTGTGTAACAAAAAATTGACGAACGATAAACTGAGTCAAGCTTTTAGCATACTCAGGCAACTCAAAAATTATCTTCATCTTCCTTTTCTTACCTGTGTTGGGGTCATCTTCTAGAATACCAATGTTTTACATATAGTGATTGCCCATCTGAATTCCACAACCCAGTTACTGGGCAGCACGGTACTCCTTGATAAATCAGGTTCAACTCGTTTGACTTGGAAGTAACATGTGTTAACGTTGCACCTATATTTATAAAACAAAGTCTGATTTGTTTGAACACGTACATCTAGAAAACGGCTGGACCGGTTTTCATTTAGTTGTTTATAACTTAGATTTGACTTTGTCCCAAATAGCAGAATAACATTAGAAAATCGACGAGAAAATGAATATGACGAAAATTCATTTTTCCTAAACATTTTTTTGAATACAGTGCCTTCTTTTAATAATATTAAAGATAGCTTTTGCCCGCGGCTTCGCCCGCGTGGATGTCGAACTTCCGCCTCCTATGTTTTCCCATTAAGGGTTGAATTTCCAAAAATCGTGTTTTAGTGGATACTTATTCTTAACTAAGAAGTCCCCTTCAAGTTTCATGTCTCTAATACCAGCGGTTTGGGCTGTGCGTAGATATATAAACGTAATAATTTTAGCATAATACTTCCAGATAGACTACTTTCAAAGTTGATCCTTCCAGTATGTATGCATAAAGATTTCTGGAACTACTGACCCGGGAAAGAGCGCCGTACAACTGGCCATGTGTAAAACAACTGAGACTAAGATCAACCTACCCAGGCGTATTGATTACAACCGTACCAAGTCAATCCCAATCCCTATAATAGTTATTGAACTATGCGTGCACATACAGACAGACAGACAGACAAAACATTTACTGATTGCATTTTGGCATCAGTATCGATCACCAATCATCCTCCAATATTAATTTTGAATATATATTCAATGTACATAATTATCTTCGTAGGGTGTGATAGTCCATTGAACTGTATGGCGAGCGATATTGTATCTTAAGATAAAATATTATAATATCTTAGCCGTGTGCAGCGCCCCTTGGTTAACTCCACTGCGGGTGACGTAACCTACGACAAACTTATTATTTGCGGTTGGTACAGTAGTTGGGTCTAGGGGTCGAACCGCAAAATTAAGTTTGTTTTTTATTGTATATACTTTTCCGGGATAAAAAGTACCCAGTGTTGTGCCCAGGATATCAAAGAATAAGTATACCAAGTTTCATCGTAATCGAACCGGTAGTTTTTGCGTGATACCTGAACATACAGACAGACAGACAGACAGACAGACAGACAAAAATTTTTTTAATCATATTTTTGGGTTCGCTGTCGGTCTAGTAACACCCCCTGCTATTTATTTTTTTGATATTTTCAATGTACAGAAATTTTACTTCTACAGATTTATTATAAGTATCATGTAAATGTTCTCTATCAGGTGATAATTTGACATTTAACAAGTCTCAAGATAAAACTAAGAAGATAAATTAATAATGTAAAACAAAGTTTGCCGGGGCTGCTATTGTAATAGAAAACACAACATTTACACTAACCTTTTAAACCGTACTGTATACTAAAACTGGTTGAAGTATTAATAATATGATTTTTACGTTGAAAAGTTTGGTACATTAAATTCTCTCGGAATATATTACAGCTCTTGCGGGCCGGTGGTTGAAAACCAAGGCTCTAAAGGGAAAAAAGGTCTAACCGATTGACGAGCCATTTAAATTTTTCATGAGCTTCGATTTAGTCGGTGTTTCATGTCAGAAAGGTGGTATGTGGTGAATGTGGTGTATGTTATTTGTAACCAGAGACTTTCGTGGAAGGTCCGTTATTACGTAAACTGGTTTAGGTTTTTTTGTAAATATGAACCTCACCGATAATGCTTAATTTCCTGTCGAAACTGGGAATTAATTTGTTTTTGTTTTAACTTTGTTTCTGGAATAATATTGAAGCAGTGGTATAGATATTATTATAACACCCACATTGGGGAAGACAAAAGTTAGTTAATAATAGCCTTAATCCATTTATTTTGTCTAATGTTGATCGTGGGGTTAGTCAGGGATCTTCGTCTCTAAAATCACTTTATAATTTTGTCCTCCTTATTTGAGGGATCCGTCAGACTCACTGACTTAAAATCACCCTAATGTCCTCGCCCCGGGGTAAAACGGTACCTATACCCCTGGACCAGCTTTCCGGGTTTTGACCTAATGAGTTTTAACCCACTAAGTTAAGTGATATGTTACACTCGGCATCAGGCACCTCATTATCCGGGATTAGTACCAAAAAACGGCGACACCATTTGAGCTCCGGCGGGACCCATATTCCTGTGCAAGTAATTTGTGTAATGCCGTCCTGGATCGAGATTCATTGGGGATATAAATGTCTGCCATGAATGTAAAGTGCTTATTGAGGCACAAACGTTGGCGGGTGTCAAATAAACATTGGCGCTGATAATTTCGTTCTTTACAATCTGAGTCAATTAGTTGCTCGTTGGTAACGGTTGCAAGCGCCATTAAGCATTAACTCTTAGGTTCAATTTCTGGGTCGCGCGAATTGTTATTCAGTGTGATATGTTATGTATTGATTTTACTGACAGACAAAAGGACAATACGTCAGTTATGAACAAAGTAAGAGATGTAAATGCTTTGAACTTTGTGGTTTCTTTTTTTTCTTCGATCATTAATAGCACTGTCACCTGCACACGTGAGGACCAAATGACTGCGTCAGCGGATGGTGTTGTTGTAGATGAATACTGGGCCAAACATACAATTTCAAACAAATCAGTTGTTTAGTATCTATGTTTGGGTGCGTACTTAGTACTCGTCACCAGCGTGTGTGTAATGTGAGTACGAGTTTAGGATTATTGATCGAAGTTTTTTTTGGTATAAATGCATTTAGGAATGTCAAATGTTTTTGAACCATCAAAATTAACGTGACGATTTGTGAATATTTCTTTTCCTGCCTTTGCCTGCTTTTGCTTTTTCCAAGACAAAAAAAAAGATAGAGACAAGCTGAATAAAGTTAAAAACGTTTAAATAATAATAAATTAACAGAATCAACGACTTTTAAAATAGTTTAAAATGCTCTGTATAAAAAGTCCCTTTTTTGTAGGAAGTAACCAAATTGCTCTATTTTTTTAGCCGACTTTGAATTGGATTGCCCTACAAACGCATTTTATTCAGTCCACGTTCAATGACTGTGTGACCACAAACACTTGCTAAAAATACACGTGCTGCTTTGAATTCCATAGAAATACACGTGCTTTCCATTTTACATTACGCTAGACTGGCTTTATCCTTGTTGGTCACATGTTGGAGAGCATCAAACATTTTTAAATGTAATTGTTATTACACTGTTTGTCATGCCATAGCTCACGATTGAGTTTATGAAGTTGTAGTAGGTGATCGCTGGATCTACAAAACCGATTTAAAAAATTCTCTTAGCAATATAAAACCACATTATTTGTGAGTGTTAGGCTATATTTTATTTCTAAAATTAAGAGGGGGTCGAGGGGATATAAGAGTACGTAAGGCATTCGGATAAAGTCGCAGTACGCGTTCCACAATGTACATAAATGGTCTTAAGAATATAAAGGTACAGAATCATTTTGGACCCTGTCGGGCACAGCAAAAACTTAGAAGAGAGGAAGAGGGCTAATGCAGCAGTAACTTAATTGTAAGTAGGTAAGTGTGTTCACATCACTGTTAAAGGTACAAGTCCGAGATGACAACCGCCGCACGCAGCCTGCGGCAGCTGTCATCTCGGCCTTACACTAGGGATCCTCAGATCGTAGAGATTCTTAGAAACCCGTGCAGTTACTATTGTACCTAGTTTGTTTGCGGCTCACCTCAGATTTGTACCTTTAAGCTGGGTGATGATTTACAGAATGGTTCAGCTCTTTACGCCCTAAATGACACTTCGTTTGTCATCACTTTTGGGGTCGGCTTCTAGTTTAAGTGTTTCATATGGAGCGAATGCCTGTCTGAACTCTGCAACCCTCTGTTACTGGATTATATAATACCCCAAGGGCTAGCCAAAGCTAAACTGGTTGTCACAAATTCGGGTTTTTGACTACCCGTACCGACTGTCTATGATCTACAAAGTGAGGTGGGAGTCTTGATCCTACTAATATTATAAACGCGAAAGTTTGTGAGTATGGATAGATGGATGGATGGATGGATGTTTGCTACTCTTTCACGTAAAAACTACGGAATGGATTTTAATAAAATTTTGTAAGGAGTTACCTGACACCCTGGATTAACACAAAGGCTACTTTTTATCCCTGTATTTCCACGTAACGGGACCTACGCGGGTGAAACCGCGGGACGTCTGCTAGTATGTAATAAATGGTTACCAATCCACGAACCAACCTCGTCATAGGTTCGTCTTCGATCAACCCGTGAGGCTGATATTATTTAACCTCAAGCTCTTCGTTTTCCTACTAAACACACGTAATTTGCGTCGCTCAATTTATGACAAGCTGAGTTACGGTTTTATTGATCTGTACGTCAGCATTTCCCTTCGCCTCAATCTCAAATATTTGACAGCTCATCACAATCCACATTGAGTGCGCCATCTACGACAAAACTTATTTAACTTATTTGTCTGCTCACACCCAGAATACCAATGTGGTGGCGTGAGGGTTGCGGCGGCTGTAAGGTCTGCGTTGAATAGTAATGAAGGATTATCGGTCAAGTGCGACCCTAATGCCGTTGGGCCTATAAAGGTATATTGGACTGGTGTGATGTATTCTTGGTGGATGACTAAGACCTATTTTTGAGGCTCGGCTGAGTGATGAGAAGAATTGACAAATAAAGTAAAAAAGCAAAAGTCATCTTAGAGACTTGGTACCTACTATATTTTTATCTTTTCATGGTACCTATTTTCGTTTAATGCAATTCTAATCGATATTTCTGAAGCTTAAATATTTGTTTTTCATCAAAATTATATTCATTAAACTAACAGCCCAGCTAATTTATTTTTTATGAAAATTGATTTATATCTCATAGCTCGTAGGGGTCTAGATTTTGCAAAGATACCTAAATTTTATGCAGAGAATAAGTGTAGAAAATAATAATTTTTCGACAACCTACTAGAAGCATAGACAAAATAATATTTTCATTGAAGATACTCGTAATTATTAACTTGGACTAATCCGAAATGTAGGGCATGTATGATTTATAACATAAATTTTAAATTTAATTTTCGTTTTAATTTTATCGAAATTAGCTATCGTTTATAAAAAAAAATACATTATCTAGGCCCCCTAGTGTCGTGCAGTACGCATAAATACGTTAATCAAAATCAAATCAAAATCAAAAGTCATTTATTCAAATTAGGCTGAGGATCAGCACTTTTTGAACGTCGAAATTACATAAGACAGTCCCCCAAAAAGCCCACCCTTCGCCACTGCCTAGTGTTTTTGCTGGGAAGAAGAAGTGGCGGAACAAACTCCCCAGCAACACATCTGTCTGATAAGTTAGAAGAACTTGAATTTACACAGTACAATTAGTTATAGATAATTACAAAATAATTAAAATAAGTTATTCACTACATGTTAGCTAGCACACTCAACATACAGAATACCAGTAATATATGGCTGTTATATGCTACTGCGCCAGTAAATTGGCCTAGTAGAATATAACAGAACAATACTTAGGGCATTATATTGCATTGCGCACCGCCTCTAACAAAACCGTTTTCTGCATCTGGCCCTTGACCCGTTTGGAACCTTTTATGTTTTAAAAGCTGAATGCCCTTTCCAATATTGTCATAACGACTACCGATTTAAGGCAGCTGCTGCAGATCTTTAATGTTATGGAATCGACATGTTCATGATATTATTTTGCCTTGCGTGTGACCAAACAAACAGTAGTATCTTTTTACTTGTTGTCTGAGTGTCTTACTTAATATAATTTAAATTACCATTATTGTGAAAACTCAAGTTTTTGTCACATAACAAATACACGTGTTGCTGGGGTGCTGGTTCCGCCACCTCTTCTTCTCAGCAAAAACGCTGTGAAGTGGTTAAGGGCGGGCATTTTTAAGGACGGTCTTATGTAATTTTTGAGGGTATCAAATTGCTGATCCTCAGCGTAATTGGAATAAATGGCTTTTTATTTGATTCATTGTGCGTCCTCTTGAAGTTAATTTTATTGAATTAAACCTTTTCTGTCAAAGTCAAAAGTCAAAGTCAAACCATTTATTTCAAATAGGCCCCTATAAGGCACTTTTGAACGTCGAACAAAAATTAACTTTAAAAAATGATTCTAGTTGCCCCTTCCAAAAAGTAGATTTGTGTGGAGAAGAATGGGCAAGAAACTCCATACTTACTCTTTTAAAATCGATTTTACAAAACTTTGTATACATCAATAAGATTATAAGTGAGGACGATGCACCTAGAATAAAAGTACTATACTAAGACAGGTTTAAGCAATAAAAAATAATAAGCAATGGAGTTGATACATGTGGTACAGCTAGATACATTGTGCTCACATATTTACAAATGTAATATACAATTAGAATTATGATATCATATATGTATAACCTAACCTAACTCATCCTACCTATCCTATAGCGAACCTAACTACCTAACCTAACTACCTTACTGAAATGCATTGATTTTGAAAGATACTAATTACAAAATTTTCAAGTGACCTACTGTTCTGCGTGTCTCTTTGGTGCTTACAATAGGTACTTAAAATACGTAGTAGTATTAGAAATAGTAGTAAAAGGAGGTAATAATTGAACTCGGTTGTATATCATACATGCATAAAGAGTACTATTAAATAGATTGGCATACTTTTGATATGAGTGTATGTCTTAAGTCAAGGAAATTGTAAATCTTAATAAAGTATTGGGTTTTAAAGTGTATTACTTTTTCAGCCATATTACAAATTCTACTCGTTAATACTTGACAGTTGACAAGCAGCTGTTCCCATATACGCCATTTTCTTTCTATTGCGCCTTATCGATTACGATAACAGAAATAGAACTTGTAATATGGCTAGGCCTGCAAGTTTGGCGGGCGGGATAGGGTAGCGTTTTGTATGGTGTCTGATCTAAAGAAACATTTAATAATCAGAAACATATGTGGCCCCAAAAAGGGCCTTATTTTGTGACACACAAATGTGTGTATTGTGTGTGACTGATACGTGCAGCAGCAGCGCGTTCGCCTCTGATCCTGCGCTCCAACTGGATATCCATGAGCGTTACCGTGATACATTTCGCGTCAATAGCGCACAGGTTGATGTCTTCGAAGAGAGCGACGACTTAGGTACGATTCTTAAACTCTTAACTTCAATAACTAAACTTATTCATGACAACCCATCGATCTGACAAGTACCCACATTTAGGAAAACAATACTCTTTGTTCCTCTTATTACAAATGTTTTATAATTCCTTTGATATTATTTCTGTTTGATAATAAACCAACTTCGCAAAACACGACCCAATTCTTAAGGCCTCCATAGGAATATTTCATAAACAATGAAATATTCCTTCGAAATCCGCCATATTTACTCTTGACAGAAACGATATTAAACAGACGGCGATATTACCGCGCGTCACTTGTAGAGGGTTATGACGAAAAAGATGACGTCTCATTTGTCAACGAGTTCTTTAAATTTTTTGCTTTTCTTCTTTCGAAGAGATCTTCCCAAGTTGTCTGTTGCGATGACATTGTTTTGTAAAATGTTTGCTCATATAATAGCCATGTTTTGGAAGCTTTTACCTATACCTTAAAGACCGGCGAACGATATACAGAAATAAGAAGTTGTGAAGTTGATAAAATTAGTACTGAGACTATGGTAAACGCCGTGACGTCAGCTGTCATTGCAAATGGCGCGAACGATGTCACGTGGATGGAGTCGTATTGGGAAGTGGAAGCTAGGCAGAGCTGAGTTGGAATTGAGACACCAACGAAGACACTAGTCCAGTGCGAAACTGTCTGTTTGCCTATCTGAGTTATGTTTTGTGATTACTGTTATTAAAGTGAGGTTATTACTGCAATGAAGATTATTATTCAACGTTACGTATCTGGTACCACGAAACCTCTGATGTCGGCTCATACCGCTCAGCCATCGCTGACGCCGACATATATTATATTAATTCTATGTACAAAATGTAATGATAGCACAAAGGTTATGGCTCCTACATCTCATGTCAGAGGTCGTGGTTTAAATCAAGGTAAGTACCACTGTCACTTTTTTCATTCAAATGTACTTTCTAACTCTATTTTGGTCATCATTGACATCGGTGAAAAACATCGTGAGGAAACCTAAACTGATAGTTAATATAAGTCTGAAATCGCATTGAGCAAGCGTGGTGATCAATGATCGTGCCTTCTGTGAATGAGAAGTTTCCTAGTTCTTAGTCCTGCAATGGAACAGTAACAGGTTAAATATATTTTGATTACTAATTTAGTTTTTTTTGTGCAATCATTGAATTGTGAGTGCTTTTAGCTTCTGCAATAGCAATCTTGATTTAAAATTACAGAGAACTTTAACAACCTTCTTTCTCTTGCATTTTTATACAGGAACTCGGTCACCGTAAAATAAATACGGTAAGCAAGACAACAGCTGCCGACAGAATAATATTACACTAGCCAATTTATTCAGAATTATTCTGAATACATCCAACGTTATCCTTCCATATTGTCTAGCTTAATATAATAAATTGTTTATTCCACAACATAGGGATAATATTCCCTGATGATTGGGCAATAATATCCAGAATTTCCCTATATACTGTCTCAACTTGGTTTGTTTTAGTAACTAATTATTATTTTAATAATTTAGTTTTTGGGTAAGCATAGTCGAATAGATAAATATATAAATACTAAAGAATGTACCTAAAAATAAAATTTGCAATTCATATTTGTAAGAAATATAATAACACTAGCCTCTTACTGTCCCACTGTAGGGTAAAGGCTTCTACTCATACAGAGAAGGCTCGAGCATTGATGAGCGATTCCATTAGCCCAGGTTTCCTCAAGATGTTTTGCTTCACCGATGTCAATGATGTCTAAGATAAACTTATTTGTTAAACCAAATCTAAATTTAATTATCGAAATTAGGCTGAAAGTGAGCTTTACACAAACATTAATTCCGTTGTACATGCCCCTTAAATGCCCGAACTATACTACCTAGTGTTTGCACTGGAAAAAGAAAAGTTACGCAACAATCTTTTCAGAAATACAAACTCTCTAATAAGTTAGAACAACTTGAATCTATACAATCGACTCACCATCTTTTTTAACATTATTACCCACGTCATATGTATTTCTATATAATATGTATGGTGTTTAAGAAATAGTGTTGCTAACAACGCGCTTGCATTTTAAACTATTAAACTTGACTGGCCTGTTAGTCTAGTAGTTAGTGACCCTGACTGCTATGCCGGAGGTCGTGGGTTCGATTCCCACCCAGGACAAATGTTTGTGTGATGAGCACGATCATTTGTTCTGTGTCTGGGTGTGATTTGTCTATAATATCTATGTATTTAGAAGTATATAAGTATGTTTATCAGCTGTTTAGTACCCATAACACAAGCTCTTAGCTTAGCTTGGGACTAGATGGCGTTGTGTGAAAAGTTGTGGAAATTTAAAAAAAAAAAAACAAAAATCAAAAGTCTTTATTCAAACTAGGCTGAGAATCAGCACTTTTTGAACGTCAAAAAATACATAAAGACAGTCCCCCAACAACGGCCTACCCTTCTTAAAAAAAAAACTAAAACTCCCCGGAGTCTGGATTTGTGCCCGATTGATTGCAATAGGCCCGCCCCCTATTACATGGTACTTAAACATAACTGGCGAAATGTGGGTATACTACAGGTACACCTCTGTCTAGCCCTTCGGGGATTACAAACGTGACGTTATTTATGTTATGTATGTAAAATAAAACTCACTAAGAAAACTATTTTACAAAGAAGGTATCCACAACCCTTCACACAAATAATATAAGAAGCGTTTAGACAAGTTCCAAGTCTATTCACGTCGCTACTCCCGCAGTCTGAACGAAACCTATTATTGGGCTCTCAATATTCCGCGCCATTTGCATGAACGCTGCAATTTCTGAACATTTACTTCTACGTGAACATTTGTACGAGAGTTCGATTTAAAAATAAATTCCGTTTGTTTACTGTAATGAATTTAATGTGGATTTGTTTAATTGTAAATTAAGTAGTTGAATTTATAGAAACAGAACAGCATGGAACAGTTTCACACAACACGATCTAGTCCCAAGCTAAGCAGAGCTTGTGTTATGGGTACTTAAAACTGATAAACATACTTTTATTTCTAAATATATACATATATTATTATAGATAAATTATACCCAGACACAGAACAAATGATCATGCTCATCACACAAACATTTGTCCTGGGTGGGAATCAAACCCACGACCTCCGGCATAGCAGTCAGGGCCACTAACTACTAGACCAACAGGCCATTCACAATAAGTAACATCTACCATACCTATTGACTACTACTACTACTACTTGTGTACTAACTCTAACATGTGCTCTTATCTAAGCCTTATAAGTTAGATAGAAATTGAATGATGATATATATAAGTATAACCTAACCTAACTCATCACACCTATAGCGAACCTAACTACCTAACCTAACTACCTTACTGAAATGTATTGATTTAAAAAGATGAATATTACTTAATTTCATATTGACCTACTATGCTGCGTGTCTTTATGGTGTCTACAATACTAAAGTAGCTAGTAGTATTTGAAATAAACGTAATAGGAGGTAAAAATTCATTCCGATTGATTAAAAAAAAAACGCATTTATTTACAGAATATTATTGATCAAAGATAGAAGTACAGACGCCAGCACGTCAAGTTACCCCAATGTGTCAAATTTCTTTAATCGTTTTTCAACTTTATATCAAACAGAATAAGGTTCATGTTCAATTGGGGAAATTTGACAGTTTGGGTTAGGTTGATGTGCTGGCGTCTGTACAATAACAACCATAGCATAAAAGTACAAATTAAAAGATAACTAAATAAAATGAATTTAGTCTCCTGATGGGTGTAACTATGTATAAATACTAAGGTTGGTAGAAAATAATTCACACTGACCTTCGTACTACTTAGATAAAACTGTATCACGGTAGGTCGGTCCTCCTCGTTCTCCAAGAATCACATAATAAGATATTAACAGTAAAGGTATATTTTTACGCATAAACAGCTACTTTTGTAATAAATAGAACATTGCGATTTTGCATTCCAAACATTAGGTGGGTAAAACTAAAATTAATTTAGTATATGCAAAATATTTAGACGAAAACAAAACAAAAAAACAGTTCAAAAGAAGATGAATACAAATTTGTACGTTTGTTAATGTGATTGGTGAATATTTTTGGTGTGTGGGTGTGTGTATCATCCATACATAAAGAGTACTGTTTATTAACCGACTTCTTATTAAATAGATTGGCATAATTTTGGTATCATATCGAAAATATACGCAAACTGTAACTGTAAAAGCAAATTAAGGTTTAGGATAATATCTATTTTTCCTTTAGGTATCCTCAGTTGCAAAAATTATCATCTGGTCGTACTTACTTTTCTATCATCGTTTATAATGTGAATGATAAATTAATATTGTTTATAAAATGGATAGTATAAGGAAACACACTTCGAAGGTCATATAGAGACAGGTTAAATTAAAATTAATGTATCGCGTAAAAATAGTTTAGGTCCATCATTAATTATTATTATGACAAAGATAAAGAATGGAAGTAATTGGCTGTGAAATTAAGTAATATTAATTGCACTAATCTAATCCAAGTACACTTTAATGATAATTTTCATTAAACTTTTGTAAAGGAAATCAAAATCAAAATCAAAAGTCATTTATTCAAATTAGGCTGAGGATCAGCACTTTTTGAACGTCGAAATTACAGAAGACAGTCCCCCAAAAAGCCCACCCTTCGCCACTTCCTAGTGTCGACACAATAATATAATCCACTGTTGACACAATAATATTTAAATAAACATACTTAAAGCTGCCAAGGAACTTAAAACTAAAGTAATAACAGGCACTCGAAGTCCATCGAAGGTTAAGCTATGCTTAACGAGGTTGATCCGTGATGGGTGACTATTCATTACTTATCATGAATCCTTCGTGCTGTTACTAAGCCGACCCCGTTAGTCTTTTTAAAAAAAAAACAATTGTTCTACTGGAACCACTTTAATTCACCACAATAATTAAAAGTACAGACACACAAGTACTTGGGTACTAATATACTGGCAATGTCCCTCTTAATTGCTCCTTTAATTTGGGCAAGTAGTTTACGCGGCAGCGTTCAGAATCTAACTAACTCAATTACCCATATTATTTCTGTACATTGGGTAAAAATGCAACATAAGTGCTTTAGTAATGGAAAAGTACATTATAAACGAGTAAAAACTGACATAGGCTCTATTGCCTTGTAATAAGGGTTATAACAGCTCCCCCTTTTAAACGAAGCTTTATCTCATCAAGATGAAGCGAAGTGAGATTGAAGATGTAGCTATCAAGAGAGACATTTTACAGCTTATAATATATTTAATATAATTAGTTACATAATTTCGAATCAAAATTGACAACATATTGAATAAAAAGAAATTAAAAATAAAGTTTTACATTTAATAGTTTAGATTTCTATTTGACAGAAATTTGACTTTATTAATCTTACTAGTAGATTTATAATTTGAATCATGAATAGGCAAAGACTGAACTGACTTATTGTCTTCTTCAGAAGTTGAAGATACTTCTGTCATCTCAATACTATCTGAAACTTTGGGCTTGCGTTTGGTATTTCGATTATAACATTGATTAAATATTTGCACGCAACATCCAGCATTAGAATCATTTTTGTTCTTAAAGTACCTATATAATTTATAAACTAGGTATAAAAATAAACACACAATTAGTATATAAGTAAAAGTAGAATAGTAAGGGCCATATTTAATAAAATGAGATTCCTTTTCCAGATTATTCAGTTCTTGCTCTAAACTATCCATTTGATGAGTTGCATATTTGAGAGAATCTAAGTTTATCTTACTTAAAGAGATTGGCGACAAATGTGGTAAACTCTTATTAAATATGTCCTTTTTACAACAGTCATCAGCTGTAATATCAAAGCTTATATCTAAAGGAGACTTAGTAAGTATAGAATAAGAAATAGTAGTCGGTATCAACTGAACCGATTTAGAATACCCAATACAATTAGGCGATAGTTTTACAATTCCTGTTCCTGTAATGGAATGGTCATCAATGTTTTCATCACATTTAATAGTCAATTTATTTGTATTTGATTGAACATAAATCCATTTGTTATTTCTTAATTTTTGCCAAATATCAATCTGACCATATAATATTTTGGCATTGCATTCTGTAGGCAATGATAATGTTATCTCAGTTAAGATTTTAGATTCACAATTAGGGTTACTTATACACGAGTATATAGTATTTAATTCACAGATAGAAAAGTTACTATTTACTATCTTACATTTATCAAGAGTGTCCAACATAGCATAATGCATTCTGTCATCACTTAATGCAATATAAGAATTAGAAGGTTTAATTAAAGCAAATGTATTATGTGAGTCATCATGAGGTGTAGGCAGTGGTATGTTTTTATAGGTCATGAACTTATCAGGAGTGATCAAAGGGATCTGTAATATGAAAATGACCTTATTGTTGTAATAATAAGAACTAAATTCGGAAACATCAATAATGGAATGTATATTTTGAATAGTTAAGGCAACCGGAAAATCTAACCTTTTGCTTACTTGACTACTATGCTTAGTTAATTCTAAATAAAGATTTAAGGGACTTATAACACTAGGATGTAGTACATTAACCTTAGAAAATAAAATAGAATTTAGTGTAGTATCTAGTAAATTAGTTATAGCAAGTAAAGAGCCTTCGATAATGTTAAGAAGGTTGTTTAATTTTGAAGTATACAGTAATAGGTTATCGGTCTTTGTAATTTGGGAAACTATTTCATTCATCTGATTAATTTGAGCGTTTAATTTCATCTCATTTTGATTAAGTTTGTAAATGGTAGTGTTAAAATTATTTATAGTAGACTCGACAATGTGAATATTATCTCTCATTAAATGAAATATTTCCGTTTCACTCTTTTTGCATGACTCAATTGCAGCGTCATATTTTCGGGCATCATCTGCATCTAATGTGCCGAAAAAGAACTTTAAGATTTCACCTCCGAATTCTAAAGATCGTTTGACTTTATTTGTCAATTGGTTGGAGATGATATGCGAAAATGATTGCAATTTAATAGAACTAGACTGTATTAAAACTTCGATAGGGCTAGCCATGTCTTTACATGTACCTAACTCTTGTGGTTGAATCTTGTTGCATAAGTTTAGAGTATCGTGTAACAATGATTCGATTTTATTAAGATATGGTTCTAAAGAAACTAAATCTACGTGGGTGATCACTTTCCAATGATCAGTATAAAAATTAATATTAGTAGTAGGTTCAAAATAAATCCCGGGGCTATGGTAGATTGGGATGATGCTTGATTCGGTGCGGCCGAGGCATAAAGTGCCATAGCAGCATATTATTCTGAAAAGAAATATAGTACATAGGTTAAGATGTAGAAGGCTTAATTTCATTGGTATGGTATTTAATAGCCTTGCGACCTACTTGTAGGGTTACATTGTGCTTGTTATGAACTTTAATAATTTTATATGGGCCTTTCCATATAGGCGATAAGGCTTTACGAAGCCTATGATGGTGCTTGAGATAAACCATATCTCCTACCTTGTAAGTAACGTCACGGGAGTTTGCGTCATAGTATTGTTTTGATTTTTCTTTACTGTTCATAATGTTTTGAATGGCTTTCTCGCGACTAAAGCGCATTCTATATTGTAAAGCTCGAATATACTCGTTGTATGTATTACCAGAGCTTTCATATAACGAGGTTGGAATGGATGGTTTATAACCATATAATAACTCGTGAGGAGTAAAGTTAGTCGTACTATGAGGTGTAGTATTATAAGATAGGATCGCAGTGAATAAGTAATAAGTAAAATGCCAGTCGTTCTGGTTTTCATTAACAAAGGATTTTAGATATTCTTTTAAAGTAGCATGTGAGCGTTCAAGAGCTCCATTGGTTTGTGGATGATAAGGAGTAGTAAAAAGAGCCTTGACCTTTAGTATTTCGGTCAATTGTTTAAATAATTCGGATGTAAAACATGTACCTAAATCTGTTAGAATGGTTTTGGGAAAACCGAAAAGTGACATAAAATGAACAAGGTTTCTGGCTATTTCTTCACTAGTAGCCGTAACCATTGGATAAGCGCTAGTAAATTTAGTTAAGTCATCTTGTAGGGTTAAGATGAATCTAAAGTTTTGATAGCCTGCATCGGGTAAGGGACCTACGACGTCAAGGGCTAATCTTTCAAACGGCCTGGTAGATGTGGAAGTTATCTCCATCGGAGCTTTATTTGATTTCCTTAAAGGCTTATTAATTTGGCAAAGCTTGCATTTCTTTACATATTGTTCGATGTCAGACCGCATGCCTTTCCAATAATAGGCAGCTTTAATACGCGAGTACATTCGTTGTGACCCTGGGTGACCAGCTATAACCGAGTCATGGTTTTCTTTTAATATTTTAGGGACTTCTACTGGAGTAGGATAGATTAATTGATTTTTATATATGTGAACTTTTATATTGGTATCGTGGAAAATATAGGAAATCATATTATAGATTTTAGAATACGTAAGCTTTGAGAATGGGTCCGTGAAATCTGGTAATGCAAGGTTGGTAATATTTTGGCAATCAATTAGTAAGTTTCTAAGCTTAATTAATAAGATATAAACATCTCTATAGTGAGTTTCTTCATAGTGATGTACTTTTGTAAATAGAAAATAGTAGGTTTTATTTTTGTCATTAACACATTGTATTGTAAGTGGCTCGCGTTCGGAATTTAGTAGATCAGCAGAATTATCGAGCTGCGATAATATTTCTTCGCAATGAGGCATAGAGTAGTCAAAGTCTAAAGAGACTGGACAAGCAATTGTATTTATCTTAGATAAGTGTAGTCCTTGAATACACTCTTCGATGATGGTATTTGGGACTGATAGTTGATTTGTAAATTGAGCCTTGAAATACTGTTCGTAAGAAAAGTTATTTAAATGATTTACGTCAATAGCATTGATAGGGCAACGGGATAGCGCATCGGCGTTAGAATTGAGACGACCTTGTTTGTAAACGATTTCATAATCGTATTCTTCAAGTTTGAGGCGCCAACGAATGAGTCTACTACCCGGATCTTTTACATTAAATAGCCACACGAGGGGCCTGTGATCTGTTATTATTTTAAATCTATTACCATATAAATATGGTCGAAAGGTTTTAACGGCGAATATAATAGCTAATAACTCTTTTTCCGTAGTTGAGTAATTACCTTCAGGCTTATTTAGAGTGCGCGAAGCGTAAGCGATCGGCTTATCTTTGCCGACGGGACCCTGAGACAGTATGGCGCCAACGGCATAGTTACTTGCATCAGTAGTAACATTAAAAGGCTGGGAGAAGTCAGGGTACTGTAGAAGAGGGGCAGTAATTAATTTTTCTTTTAGGATGTCGAATGCATGTTGTTGTTCCGTGTCCCAGTAGAACACAGCATCCTTTTTTAATAGAGACGTAAGTGGTTTCGTTAATTTAGAGAAGTTTTCAATGAATCGGCGATAATAGCCTATTAGCCCTAGAAACGACTTAATATTTTTAGGATTTTTAGGAACTGGAAATTGCGATACAGCGCTGACCTTTTCAGGATTTGGAGAAACACCTTTATCGGTGATGATATGGCCAAGGTAAGTTACTTCATGCCTTAGGAACTCACACTTGTCCGGTTGGAGTTTTAAATTGAATTCTCGAAATTTGTTGAAGACTAATTGTAGTTTCTGTAAGTGATCTTGTAGATTTTGACTATAAACTATACAATCGTCAAGATAGATATAACAATGAAGGCCTTGTAAGCCTGACAACACAGTGTTCATAAGGCGCTGAAACGTGGCAGGGGCATTTTTCAGCCCGAAAGGCATTCGGGTAAATTCGTAGTGACCTGACATGTCTGAATTTGTGCTAACTGTGAAACCCGTTTTAGGCGCGTCCCTGGGACTAGTTTTCAGTTGATGGAAACCACTTGTGAGGTCTAGCGTGCTGAAATATTTAGAATGACCTAATTGGTCTAAAATATCAGTGATAAGAGGCAGTGGATAAGATTCGGAAACAGTGACATCATTAAGACGGCGATAGTCGATGACTATCCTCCACTTTTGTTTGCCGGAAGCGTCCATTTTTTTCGGGACTACCCAAACCGGGGCGCTCCAAGGCGAAGTTGAATGACGAATAATATTTTGGTCTAGCATTTTACGAATTTGGGAATCGACTTCCTCCTTGTGGCATTCAGGGAAACGATATGATTTCACATTAATAGGTGGGGCATCACCTGTGTTAATAGTGTGCTCAATAGCATTGGTGAAGGTTAAGGGTTCACCTTCGACAAGAAAGATATCTGTATAGTGGGAGCAACATTCTAAGAGTGCTTTTTTCTCTTCATCATTTAGATGAGAGCAACGGATAAGATTAAGTACTTTATTTACGCGATCACTTTTTGAACAAGAAGTAGCATTAATATTATAAGAGTTAACCATTGAACAATCAGGTTCAAGGGGCGTCGCTGTTACGTAGTAATCTTTGATTTCAATGTCACACTCTGTAGTGTTTAAAATAGTCACGTTTGTTTTTCCATTCGGTTTAATTGAGACAATGCAATTAGCGACATAAACGCCTTCACGTAAGATGTGATCTAGTATGAGAGCTTCATTGTTGTGATAAAGTTTAGGAGAGTAATTTGATACAGTGCACTCGATAACTATTTCAGATCGAGCTGGAATATTGTATGAAGGTTGAGTATAAATAATAGGAATGGAGTGATTTAATATGGAAATTGATTTTGAAGAGTAATCGATATTTGTTTTAAAGTAACTGCAAAAATCACTACCGATTATGCCATCATAATTAACAAGATTGATATCATCTTTAGTGACATGAAACTTATACTTATGTATATAATCCGATAAGTTGAACTCCATTTGGAAGGTACCTAGGGTTTCGACTGGAGTTTCTGAACTGTTAATGCCCTTTAATTTGACAGTTTCAGTAGATAGACTTGGAAGTTTTTGTAAACAGGACTCTTTAACAATACTTATGGTCGATCCTGTATCTATAAGAAAACATAAGTGTTCGCGAGCGTGATTAGTATGTAGGTAAATATGAGGTAAAGCTACCTTTTTAGAGTAGTCATTAATTTCGTATATAGGTTTAGAATTAGTATAGGATGTTTGTAATTTTTCAGTACATAAGTGACTTTTTGTTTTATCACTAGGCGTAGTAGAACTCAGTTGAATTGCCTGAGATGAATATTTGGTAGGACTCATCTCTTTTGGATGAGATGCGAATTTAGTAGAACTCATCGCTTTTGGATGAGATGCAAATTTAGTAGAACTCATCTCTTTTGGATGAGATGCGAATTTAGTAGAACTCATCTCTTTTGGATGAGATGCAAATTTAGTAGAACTCATCTCTTTTGGATGAGATGCAAATTTAGTAGAACTCATCTCTTTTGGATGAGATGCAAATTTAGTAGAACTCATCTCTTTTGGATGAGATGCAAATTTAGTAGAACTCATCTCTTTTGGATGAGATGCGAATTTAGTAGATCTCATCTCTTTTGGATGAGGTGCGAATTTAGAAGAATTAGTAGTCGTGTCATTTATAACTTTAGTCGATTTTGGCAGACACGGTACCAAAATCTCGTTTAGTTTAAATTATCATCATTAATTTCAGCCGTACTTTCACACGTGTGTATAGATGCGTCATTAGAGGTAGTAGGTGCCGAGTTACGGTCACGTTGTGCGGCATCAGCGGTTTGCCGTTGCTTCATATTATATTGAAGTTTGCGACACTCTTTGATCACGTGGCCAACATTTTTACAATAATTGCAAGTTTTTGGATTATCTTCAAGATTATTATTAGGATTAGGAGACGGTGAATTTTTGTAAACTTTAAAATCTTTACCATGCTGTTTTTTATTCTTAAAACATTCTGATGAATTATGACCCGACTTGTTGCAAATAGAACACTGTTTAGGAGATTTTAGATTAGATCTAGACAGGTTATATAATTTTTCTTCATCAATAGCATACTGTATAGCTTCATTGAGGTTAGAAGGATTTTTGCATCGGACAATAGTTGATATGGAAGGGTTTAACCCTAACATAAAGGTGTTTAGGGCAAGGTCCTCCATGGCTGCTATTCTGCCAGGTAGTTCCTTGTCGTTTTTGCAACTATAATGTATGTCTGACTGTATACGAGTCAGTATTGACTCTACCCTTAAAGAATAAATAGTAACATCTTCATTAGATAATTGTTTACAGTGTTGCAGATCTGATAGTAAATGTGTGGCGTGCTTTTTCTCCCCGAAAGTAGCTTTCAGGAAGGTCTTTAGTTCCGACCACAATGAAAATGACTTAAGGCTGCATGCGACCTGTGCTTTACCTTCCAGCTGTGAAATGACAAATTTACATAGCACAGTTTGTTGGTCTAGAGAAGCCAAGGACATGGCATTCTCACAGTTTGTAAGAAATGCAGGGAGAGTTTCCCTGTCACCATTATAAGGCTTTATAAATTTTGTTAAAAAAGATAGAGTAATTTTGTCGGACATTTCCTTTGATTTGGATGACTCTTGTTTGACAGTAGTCATAAAAGATTATGATATGTTGGGCAAAATTAAATTTAACAGTTAAGTAATAATGTAATACTTAGTACCTAATTAAAAATAGAAAAGACAAAACAATTAGAGTCAGTGAAGATAGAAAAGCAGCGTAGTGTTAAACTATTTAAAATTAAAATTATATGTATTCCAAATACAGAGATACGAATTCAGGGACACTTGGAAATTGGAAAAATTGTAGTTCACAAGAAACACTCACAGTAACACGATAATTCCTGACACCTGCATTATCGGGTGCGCGGTGGGAACTCGGAGTCCGGAGTCACGTTGCGCTGTGACGTAGCGGAGTTGAACTTTCACACGGTCGGTTGACTGTGGAATTTCTTGAGTTTGAAGGTTGGTGAGTTAGGCCTGGAGCTGCTGGTGATGTTGATGCCGTCTGGAGCGGACTCACACTATACAGTGGAGGCTGTGGAGGCTGGCTGTCGTCCAAGTGACGATGTGGCTGAAGCGGGCTCAAGCTGCAGAGCTGAGGCTGACCGTCGTCCAATTGCTGATGTGGCTGGAGCGGGCTCAAGCCGAAGGGCTGAGGCTGACCGTCGTCCAAGTAGTGACGCAGGCTTGACCTTGGGTCAAGTCTCACTGTCGATCAATTGACGGGGGCTGTAGGTTCAGGATACCAGTATCTGTTTGACTCAACGTCGTAAGATTTCGTCTCTGGTATCCCACTTCTGACACCAATTTGTTACTAAGCCGACCCCGTTAGTCTTTTTAAAAAAAAAACAATTGTTCTACTGGAACCACTTTAATTCACCACAATAATTAAAAGTACAGACACACAAGTACTTGGGTACTAATATACTGGCAATGTCCCTCTTAATTGCTCCTTTAATTTGGGCAAGTAGTTTACGCGGCAGCGTTCAGAATCTAACTAACTCAATTACCCATATTATTTCTGTACATTGGGTAAAAATGCAACATAAGTGCTTTAGTAATGGAAAAGTACATTATAAACGAGTAAAAACTGACATAGGCTCTATTGCCTTGTAATAAGGGTTATAACAGTGCCACGAAAAGCAAGTTAAGTCTGCCGGTCCACTGAAGCAGAGTGAGACGGCGGAGTGGAGAAACGGCTAAATAAATTATAAACCAATAAAACTGCGTCAAATTTAGTGGACTATCCTGTTGGTTATTTTTCTTCAGTTTCTTCGCTCCACAGCCTCGCTCTGCTTCAATGGACAAGCAGCCTAAGCCTAAGGTCCCAGTTGTCATTTGTAGATTTTTGACTGTCGTAACGGGCAGTCAGAAGAGCCGAAAGTACGACATCCAGTTGAACCAAGTGGTACAAATCGAGTTATATAGTGTAGTAATATAAAGGTCAAACAGGCAGTCACTTCACGTAAAACCCTGGTATTCAGCTGCATCTGGCTATACAAGGTGTTGTTTTTGATATCCCATAATTACTCTAGGGTTATATTCTGTAGGTAAAAATAATACTAGAACTCCTAGAATAGATGGTCCAAAAATGCATAGTTTCGGAGATATCATCAATCATACTTATATTGTCAGTTGTTTACTCACAAGCTCTGCTTAGCTTGGGACTAGATGGCGTTGTGTGAATAGTCGTGGAATATTATTATTAAGTATTATTAATATTATTTTTATTACCTAATAAGTCAAAAATTGGCTACAGTACGACGAATCTTCTTTCTAACGTCACTTTTCTTTCACGTAAGGGTGTTTTACATTAATCATCGTGACTTTGTCGAATTATTTTGTATGATAGTAAAAAAAAAGGATGATTGAAACATAATTCATATGCCAGTTGATTCTTTGATATGGTCTCAATCATACCCTTGAGTTATGGGATATAAAAAAAACACGTTGTATAGAAAGCCAATCTCAACATAGTTCGGAAAGGCTATGCAGGTGATGATGATACTATATACACAGCAACAGCAAAACAGCAACTAATTTAAGACATTGAATAATAAAAACAAAAACAACGTAAAATGCTCAAATGTTATAAAAACAAAGACCGAATTAATTGAAAAGCATAATGACGTCACTCATAAAGAGACATACAAAGCTCAACACGCCACAGTAGTCTAAACAGTAATGGTTTTTGACATGCATTTAGCCAATGTTGGGCGAATACTGAAATATGTTTAGTGTAATGGTTCGTACGAGTGTGCGAGATTAGCGAAAATGGCGTCGTAAATATGACGCGATCTGTCGAGTTCCGGATAAGTGATATTAACGGTTGGAAACATACGGGTTCCCAATATAAAGTGACTTTTATATGAAGGTTCTTCCTTTTTTTCTTGGGCCTCTGCCAAGATTGAATGGTGGAACGAATGCGGTTGAATTTCTATCGGTGCCCGGGTGAGTTCAGTTTCTTCATCTATAATATTGCAATTTACTACGTTTGATTAAAGAAAATAAAGAAATAAAATACGTTTATTAGCATTACAGCAACTTAAAACTAGACACAATAAAAATGTAGTCATGTTGTCATTTATTATTTATTATTATTTATTATAATTAGAAAATTTCTGAAACTTATTTAAAAAAATAATACCGAAAAAAAAAACGCCATTATATGTAAATTTGCCCATGTAAAACTTATGTAACTGACTGAATTTTCCCAATTGAATATGAACCTTATTTTGTTTGATATATAGTTGAAAAACGATCAAAGAAATTTGACTCATTGGAGTAACTTAACGTGCTGGCGTCTGTACAACATTTCATATTGTACCTATATTCATCTTACTCATATTATTAAGAGGAAAAGTTTGTGGATTTGTTACGTTGTAGAGAGAGTTATTTCTGAAACTAATGAACTTTGAAAACTCTTTTATTCTTGGGACGAAGTTAAGGGAAAATTGCTAGACATTAAGGTAGCAAATAAAGATTCTGATTCTATATTCTGATTACCCAAAACAAAGAGTAAACGCTTTAGTTATACAAAGTTTAATTCCTGCTACATTAATTTCATTGCATCGACAAAACGAGTTCACAACAACTGCTGCCTCTCGATAAAAACTTTCCGACATTCATTTCGGAAATGCAAAACGTGAAATGTTGTTTTCATTGTTGGAATAACGAATCAAAAAATTAAAGTAGGTACGTCTATAAACGATGGAATGGTGTTGACAGATCATTCGATTTCCCAGTCCCGTTTCTGATAACCGACTCCATTTAATTGATTGTCAATTCGTAGTTATCGGAAAAGTTGTTTGCTTGTGGACTGCAGCAGCTGCCGTCGATATTTTCTTTATTCTATTTTCGATATGATTCGTGAATTGCTTCGTAACCGCCGTAAATAGGTTGTCAGTTGAAACTTGGATATGATGGCGGCCTGAACGTAAATGCGACAATTTAAATTGTTTCGTAAGTCCTGTAAACCGTGCCGTGATCCTAAAACAGGCTGTTCCGCTGATGGACGATGCTAATGGCGTCAAGTTTGAAACCATATCCTGCAACGACATAATCACACATACAAATATAATCAACAAAGGGAACTCCCATGTTATACAAGGCGAGCTTATTGGCATCAATCGGGCGCAATTCCAGAATCCGGGCTTTCTACTAAAAAATACAAGATGAAAAACAAAAACTAAATAACACTGCATGTCCTGGGATTAAATCTGGGACCTTATCCTCAGTAGTAGCATTTGTGACCAACGCGGCAATCCTGAATAGACACAATTTAAATTGCCAGCAACACCCAACAACATAAAGTTTAAACGATCAAATCGATTAAATTAATCAAAAAACCGTCAATTAATCATTTTTTTTTTCGATTTAATTTATTTTGATTCTTTAGTTTTAAATTTTGTTAATATTATAATAATGTTTCCGTATTTGCATGCCTAGTGGTAAAATATGGCTGAATCAATTTTATTTTTCTGTACCACCAATCATGTACCCTTATTGGCAAATAAAAATATTTATATCTTTATCGATAAATTAACATAATCAACTTTCGTAATCTAAGTAGGTAAATTGTATCTATTTCAAAAGTCTTTTCTTAGAATAGTATCAATTATATTCAAAGGCTTATTGCTACTTTTAACCCAATTATTTATGATACTGATTTAAATGGTCGGCTTTAACACCATATATTTATTTTAAAAAATCCTTAGCCGGTTTACATACAAATAATGAATAATATTTATTTTTATACAAGAAGGTGAGACCTATAGCTTCTCAAGTAATCTTAGTTAAAAGAAACTAGTAGTAAATAAGAAAATAATAATCTATCTCATGAACGCTTACCACCTTATATACTTACACCAGCAAATTGATTTTACAAGAAGAATTGAATCCCGATAACTAACCCGACGTTTCTCTTTCAGACGTTTCTATATTGAGTAGCTGAATTGAAGGTCATTGGATTATACGTAGCTAATTGTTTATTGACCTAGCTTCGAGCTTTCACCATCTCCCAATATTATTAGTACCCACTTACCCACAACTTAGTCTGAGACATGTTACAATTCAATTTCAGTAAGTGTGGGGAAGATCATAAATAAAACATATTTTCCTCTGATCGGAATATTCGACAGGATTCAGTAGTATATGAGTTTATTTATGATAACAGTCGAAATATGGATTTGATTACCTTTTACTACATTATAAATAATCTTTATAATACATAAAAAATGTTATGTTGGTTTGTGTACGCCTCAAAAACTCAAAAAATTCTGCACCGATCGAGCTAAAATTTTAGCATGATACATAATCAGCATCAAGGATTGTTTTTATTTTATTTTTTTTCTATGTTTTTTTTTTTTTTAACCATTCTATCACAATGTGCCACGGCGGAGCGTGGCAGGGTACAGCTAGAAGATAAAACTTTGCCACACAACGCCATCTAGTCCCAAGCTAAGCAGAGCTTGTGTTATGGGTACTAAACAACTGATAAACATAATTATATACTTCTAAATACATACATAATTATTATAGATATATTACACCCAGACACAGAACAAAATGATCGTGCTCATCACTCAAACATTTGTCCTGAGTGGGTATCGAACCCACGACCTCCGGCTTAGCAGTCAGAGCCACTAACTACTAGACCAAGAGGGCAGTCATAAATAATAAATGTTTTTTTTATACAAAAACCATCAGCATGGCTTACAGACTAGGCCACATGAATTTCAGTGAATTGGTCATTGGATAGTCATACAGATACAGTAACCCTGACTTCGAAACAAGAAGATACTGTGACTTAGGAGTCTGTGTACTGCTGCCACTATCCCCTTTTACTAAAAGTGTGTTAACAAAAATTCTTAAAAAAAAAAAAAAAATAATTACCAGCATGATGGTAAAAAAATATAATTGCAATCAAATTTGACACTTGCTCCACAGAAATTGACTACAGCAACACTTACAAGTAACAACCCAACATTCAATTTACATTTGTGATTCGATTTACGAGTCCGTTGACTGAAACCAATATCTTTCCCTCCAACAGCTACCAAGTCACTATTCCTTACAATCTGCACTATACATACATAAGACTTTGCCAAGGGAAACTGACCTCAATTCACGTCCATCTGACCTGAATTTCGGTCATCCTCAAGCAAACATTCACGGAGCATAATATAAGGCTGGCTTAGTGCCTAGCTAGGTGATGTCGCGTGCATGGACAAGAAAGCCCAGGCGGTTGGCGCGCTTATGAATGGATCGTGTAGTAGAGAGAGATTGCGAACAATGGATTCTGTAATTTATTACAGCCGTGTCTTATAGCTACTGTGCTAAGAAGTATATGTTTCGATCCTTATTGCGAAGGCTGTCGTGGTCGTGTACGAGTAAATAATGTTGTACTTTCAGTTGTTTTGTTTTTTAGTTTGATCA
The DNA here is from genome assembly GCA_921972225.1 of Euplexia lucipara. Classification (NCBI taxonomy): domain Eukaryota; kingdom Metazoa; phylum Arthropoda; class Insecta; order Lepidoptera; family Noctuidae; genus Euplexia; species Euplexia lucipara. The sequence continues at coordinate 1,018,386 of OV179158.1, forward strand.
TTTAAACTTAAGAATGTCTTCCTTGGGAATTGGTGAGAGGTGGCGCAGAATCGCGACAGATGGAAGTCATGGAGGGAGGCCTTTGCTCAGCAGTGGGATAATTTTATTGTGACATAAAAAAAATATAAAAAAATGTAAAAAGTTTATTTAGGAACAAAAACACAAGACAATAGGTACAGACGCCAGCACGTCAAGTTACCCTAATGTGTCAAATTTCTTTTATCGCTTTTTAACTTTACGAGTATGTCAAACAGAATAAGGTTCATATTTAATTGGGAAAATTTATTTCTTTATTTAATACTTCAAGCACACAAATGTACATAGGCGGTTTTAATGCCTTGGGCATTTTGACACATTGGGGTAACTTGATGTGCTGGCGTCTGTACAATAAGTCTGACTAAATAATAATAATAAGCATTTAAACTTAATGTTTCTTTTTTTGTTTACAACGTTTTATTACTTTTTATTATATGAAATATGAGAAATGCTTGGTTTTTGTTCTTAAAAGAGCTATTTTTTACTAATCTTTCTGGTAATGGTCTTGTAATTATGTTTAAAATAGCGGCATTCAGGCGTGAGTATGCTATAACGGTTTAGATGTAATTATTTTATATTTATCAGTCCAATTGTTATAGTGATTTTCATAATATGTAGTATGTGTTTATTATTTCAGATAAAATATATACCTAACGGCAAAGAGATTTGAAATACTATAGCGCGGGCATGTCAAGAAAATGTCATAGAAAAACTTTGATCCCATGTCTCAGTAGCGCCATCTAGAATAATATATGAATATTGGAGCGCCAGCGGAGCGTACTTCAAAAAACTCATACACTTGTATCCAGCAGGACACACTTTTTCGGACGAAAATTTTGTTCGTGATGTCCGGTCTATAGGTATTAAATGTCTTTGCCTAACGGTTACCTACTTCAGCTTGACGCTTTTGTGTTTTTTTTTTTGTGAATTGCTCAGTCTAAACTAGGGATATTGTATTACCCAGTAACTGGGTGTTTTAGCTTCCAAATATTAGGTCAACGAACTAACCGTAGGTACATTGATAAGGGAACACTCACCGTATCATTATTAAGAAATCCAATACTGAACGATAATGAACACGGAATATTTGAGAGAAAAGAATATATGGAAGCATATGTTGTTATTGTAAGTATATAATACTCCATATTGTTTGCTTTTATTGTTTTTATGGGTCGAGTATCATTGAAGACATAATGTTTTCTTCATTATACAAAGAAGGCCATCGATGTATCTTTGTTCAACTCACGTACGTTCAACTACTAAGTACGAGTACAACTTACTTTTATTACCTGTAAAGCAGCAATAGCTCAATGGCTAAGGCATTGCACTGACAATCGAGAGGTCCTGAGTTCGATCACCAGTCTTTGGGCTATCACCGCATGTGTAGATTACAATGAATGACAGATTGAGGAATGATGTGATAAAGCAACGTTGTGGTTTGAAAGAAGATGTAGTAACAAAAATTGAAAAGAGTATGCTTAGATGGTTTGGTCACGTTGAAAGGATGGATCAAAGGCGACTAACGAAAGGTATTTACAAGGCAGATGTAAGTGGGAACGCCGGGAGGGGACGCCCTAGAAGGACATACATAGACCTTATTGGTGAGGTTCTTCAGAAAGGTCAGGTGCGTAGTACTCGCAACCGGCGTGTGTGTATGACAACATGTATGCATGTAAACGAAGCAAAAGAAGTATGTAAGAATCGTAGCATATAGCGCTCTGTAGTTTCTGCCTACTCCCATGGGAAAAAGGCGTGAGTTTATGTATGTATGTCTGTATGTAGATTACAAATGAAAATAAGCTCAGTACGCCACCCGGCTTGACTACATGACAATTTTAAAAGCACATTTTGTAGTCAGGCGTCGAGGGTGTCGTCGCAGTTTCTACTTCACCGTTCTTGTATCTGTCACCCTGTCGTGTGCGTAGCATTCATCACCATCATCATTTCAGCCATAGGAAGTCCACTGCTGGACATAGGCCTCCCCTATAGATCTCCAATAAGACCGGTTGGAAGCGGCTCGCATCCAGTGCGTTCCCGCGGCCTTAATTAGGTCATCTATTAGCAGGTTAGCGTATTAGCAGGTTGAAGTGGATAAGCAGGTTGAAGTGGCAGTGGGCAGGGCACATAGCACGGAGGGCGTAGCATTATCACCATAGAAATTGATTTTTTTAAAGGGATGTTTCTGCAATCTGTCACTTTTTAGATTTTTCATTGATAACTCTTTTCCACGGTGATCATGCTATTCGCGCCTGTGTTTCAACATCAGTATAGCAATAAACTGAACTAAACTAAATTGCTGGCACATAATTAAAAGAGAACTTCACAAAAAAATATCATTATTAGCTACTTCCACTTCTGAATTACACACCTCAGTTACCAAACCTTCGACAGCTTTCACAATGAATTACGCTGGCTCACTAAATAACCTGAACGGACAAGTTCCCAACAGAGCCTCGTATATTCCCGCCATTGACTGGTGATTAACGACACCCATTCATATTTTGTCGAGGCCACACGCTTGACGCCATTGCTGCGTTAATTACTGTGCTTAATGTTCACATTTCCTTGATGTTGTAGTTATTAAGAATTTCTGTTGGTATTTCTTGCGAGATTGTCTCAGTGTTTATTTGTGGGAATGGAACAGAACATAACGCTTGTAACCTCTGAAGGGTTAGGCAGAGGTATACTTAAATTACACCCAAATTTCACTAGTCACGCTTTTTTTAAGCCACTTATAAAAGGGGGTATGGGTACCCAAATGAGGGCAATAGGAGCCTATTGCCCTCATTTGGGTACAAAAGCAGACTCCATGCTACTGCTAGCATAATTCCATTGGAAAAAAACTCAATTACACTTTTCCCGACCCAAGGTTGAGCATCAGATACCAGGCTTGGATCTGATGCTAAACATTAACGCTTACTACCACTAAACCAACGAGTCTTATTCAGTTTCGCCTATTTCAAAAAGGATTCTTAGTCAGCCCATGATTCCCTAACGGTGTTTATACATATATATTATGGTTACTGGTAACAAAAATATATACAGCATAAATAATTGCTTGTCGACTCATATAAATATCAAACGATCGTGAATGAAATGTATTTCGGTAGATGAGAAAGTGACGTATACGAGAAATGTAATAATTCCGTATCCTGGTTTTCACGACCTACTAAAGATAAAAAGCCGATACCTTCTTCGTGTTATTTTTACTCCAAGAAGAAATGCAAAATAAATCGGAAATCTATATAGACTATAATAATATGTCAGACAGGCCTGTTGGACCACGAACACCTCTAAGTGTTAGTGGCCCTGACTGCTATGTCGGAGGTCGTGGGTTTGATTCCCACCCAGAAAAAATGTTTGTGTGATGATCACGATCATTTGGTCTGTGTCTGGGTGTAATTTATCCAGCATATGTATGTATTTAAAAAATATAAGTATGTTTACCAGTCATTTAGTACCCATAACTCAAGGTCTGCTTAACTTGCCCCGAAGGGCTAGCCAGAGGTGTACCTGGTAGTACATCCACATTTCGCCAGATATGTTTAAGTTCCATGTAATAGGGGGCGAGCTTATTGCCATCAATCGGACACGGATCCAGACTCCGGGCTGCTACTGAGAAATCCCAGATGGAAAAACTCAATAACACTTTGCCCGATCGGGGATTGAACCCGGGACCTCATGCTTAGCAGTAGCGCTTGCGACAACTAGACCAACGAGGCAGTTAATAGTCGTGGAATCAGTCAATATTGTGTGAATAGTCGTGGAATATTATACTTTTGATGATATTTTGTAGGTATTGCGAATCCTTGAAACTTCTACTATGAAAATGTGTTGATTTTTACGTGTCCAAAGCAAATTTTACAAACGGCAAAAACGAAACGTGTAGTGCGGAATACAAATTGCAAAACGTGTGCACAGTTATAAAAATACAGTCGGGAAATACAGTCGGGAAATACAGTCGGGAAATACAGTCGGGAAATACAGTCGGGAAATACAGCTCCGGATCTGTATGCATTCGGCCAATATTTTATCAGCATCCCAAAGTCCGTCATGTTAACTAACTGTTGTTAATTTGCAGGTTAAGTCCATATTCACGTACTATACCGACTTTTTGCGGCTGCGACGTATTTCCACGTCGACGTATTTCCACGTCAACGTTGCCGTTTTGACGTGGTTTAGCGACCATGCTCTGCAATTAGTTGCGGTCTCTGATGTCGATGTGTTCATGCCTAATACTACAGTGGGATGCAAGCGGTGTAACCACAAACCATCAGATTTCAGCTTTGTTCGTTTGTATAATGGTTATGTCTGACTAAATGACTTTTTGTTATAATTAATTTGAATAATAAATAATAATAATAATAATCATTTATTAAACAAATTATACAATCCAATTTGTTAGGAATGAGTTTACAACTGAAGCACTTATGTTAGTAGGCACACACATTTGGAGAATATTGATAATAGTTACTGATAATGTCAAAACAATTAGCAATAATAATGTCAAAATTAGAAAATATCAAAAACAAATAATGTCAAAATCTAACAATGTCAAAATTACCACTAATGTCAAAACTATTAGTAAAAAAAAAAATTGTCATCCATTTTTCAGGTAACAAAGACCCAACCTAACCTTTTTGGTAAATAATACCTACTAAGCTAACATTGTGATCCTGCTTTTAAATAGAACCAATAATAGTATTTTTGTTTATAAAGGAACTAGTATTGCCATCCGATGCCAGTCTGCAGGGCACGTTTCCAGATAACAGTGATGCGAAGGAGTACTACTTTCATGCTTAGGCGTTCTTGTTTTTTTTTTTAATTCTACCTCCTTTACTTTTCTTATACCTAGTTAGTTTTAGTTTTTTGCTGTTTTTTTTTAGGGTCAGGTCCGAAATAAAACTTGAATTCATTTCTTGAAACTTAAAACGTTATCATTCCACAACAAGAGCAATATTATGTTCTACTGCAAAAGCTTTCAAAAAATGTATGCAAAAATAATGTTTGCCAAAGTGATTTGTCAACATTATTGGTTAAAGCAAGCATTATAGCTGCATAAATGGTCATGTTATTGTTACTAAAGGGACTTGTGGCCACAATAAAACAACCAAAGGAATCGGTCATAAGTTAAGCATCTCTTGCCAAGGCTTACAGATGGATTTCATTCATTAAAGGAATATTGGTTCCTTTTTATCATTGTAAATTTATTGCGGACCATGCGTAAAAATACACACAATCCATTTTAGTATTGCAAACTTATTAAAATACGATAGTAAAACTTACATATTAACATTATCAGTACCAATAAGTGCGAGGCTCAACACATAATGTTGGAATATGCCTCTGTACCCAATGCCTAATAAAGGGGCTTTCCGTCTTGGTAAACAATGTATTCAAGATGCTGTTGGAGCCTAGCCTGTTGTTGTTTCTGTAAGGTTCGTTAAATTAATGTTCGTGGCTATATTTTATAGATCTGTCACAGTCTTTAAAGACTTAGTCAGAAGTCTAGTCTAACAGCTAGTCTAACCGAAGAACTTAGCGTAGAAAGTACTAGTTTTAAGCTGCATCTCTGGTTATACTGATTCTTTTGAACTCAGGCAGTTAATGTTTTTGTAACTGTCGTAATTATTTTGATTTTAGCAATAAGGCGGCCTATTGTAACAACGTAGGTCTTTAAGTTATAATTTGTAAGTTTTTACTCGCAACCGGCGTGTGTGTATGACAACATGTATGAATGTAAACGAAGCAAAAGAGGTGCGTAAGAATCGTAGCATATGGCGCTCTGTAGTTTCTGCCTACCCCCATGGGAAAAAGGCGTGAGTTTATGTACGTGTATGTATGTTGTAAGTTTTTTATGGTGTACAATAGCGAGTGTTATTCTATTCTAATACTCGTTTATCAACTTGTTAATCAGTTATTTTTTCTACAAAACACATGATTTTTTTTTCTTTATTCCTTATTTCCTATATAATTTAGTCTCAAACTGATACCAGATTCCGCTGTTATTTTTATAAAGCACAACCTTAAATTGTATATAACGCTTATACATATATCATCGATCACCCCACTGTAAATAAGACGTTAAGACGTCCATTAGCTTTATATATAACTTATTATTAACGACTGCTTTTGAAGCTAATACGTACATAATAAAGTAAGGGGAATTATAAAACGAGCGATTTAAAAAAAAGCTTTGCGACTGATGATGACATACTGTATTAATAACTTGAGCGGTATGAATTTGAGTAAGCGAAAAATTAACTAAACTAACGACGAATATTGATTAATAATAAAATCCAGAACAAGCTTACAAAAAGTGGATTGTGATAAATCCATTTCATATATTAAAATTTTATCCGAGCGACTACATTACTAAGTGAGCGACTGGAAATACAGAGAGGGCAACTTCAATATTAAGATAGAACAAAACAGTTACTCAAAATGGAAACGGCTAGGTTAGGTTAGGTTAGAACTGTGACCACGCAACGATGCCCCTTTTTTGCAATGCAGTCGCTCAAATATTATGAAGCTGCTCATTTTGTATTTTAAGTAACTCAAATTAATGTTTGTAAGATACTATTCTGTTGATTTTTCGTCACTTACAGTCAGTCGCTCACTTAGTAATTATATAACCCAAATTAATTAATTTTGACACTTAAAATTGTAATTTACAGTCACTCGTTTTATTGCTACCCATAAAGTAATTGTGTTAACAGCCACTTATTTATTCAGTATTATTAATAAATAATTTAGTAGTAAAGTACTACTTATTAACTTATTACATATTTAGTAATAAGTTATTTTGTTCTTAAGTTATAAGTTGTCGATGGTTTTGGACCGTTTTGTTTAGGTTAGTTTTAAGGAGCTTGTGGCTAAAAAATAACACCGTCACGGTTCGATCGAAGAAGCAGGTTTCGGTCAAAATTCCTTTATATTAGTGAGAATGGGCTTTCAATCTGAATAGTTCTGAAAGCTTTATTACTGAAAAGTATACATGCTTTATATTTGAATTCCACCTTTGACAAAATAAATTCTTTCAGGTGTAGATTCGAGTGCATGTGCTGAAAGAAAAAATGCTTAAACACAGAGCGTCGACAAAGAGAATCGGGGATAGCGAAATGGAAGCTAAATGATGTATTTTTTTTCTTCGTTTTGATTTTGATTTAGGAGAGATAGTTCAACTTCTTTGTGTTGCAAGTTATTTGCAATTTAAGTTAATTCAAGCTCTTACTTTAAACGGACAGTTAAAATCTTTTTTATATGTAGAACAATTTTATTAACGTAGGTATTAGCCTATAGGTCGATTGCTATTGGTGTGAGAAATCATTTAATAGAAAGAGAAACTATAATATATAATATAAAATAACTCACAAAAGGCTAGACCAATTTTTATAATTGTTGAGTTTTTGGATTTGTTTTTGTCCGGAATACGATGATAACCAATCAAATTATAAAAAGTCCTCGAAAAAATAGTTATAAAGAATATTTTTCATAATCAGTATTCAAACGCAGCGCCACCTTGGACGACATAACAGGTGATAAATTTCTTTTCAGTTCATTACCCGGTGTTAATTTGACATTTGATGAGTCTTAAGCTAAAACCTAAGTTTTAAAAGGTAACACAACATTACTTTTATTCATGCTAAGTCGAGATGAAGTTTACTGGGGCAGTTTGTGGCTAATACTTAAGTATTACTTAAACCAAACACCTCGGTATATGAACTGTCTTCCTCCTGCTTAAGCTTGAAATACCTTTTCACTTTTTAATGCAATTAAAACATTTCTCGTAACCTCACCTTTTAGACGTTTTTCATAAAGTCGTGAACGAATTCAAAATGTTTCTTAGTGTCATGCCATTAGTTGATTATTATCATTTTGTGTTACAACATGAAATTAAATTAATGTTCATTAAACCCCGAGAGGACACCGGTGTCCGCCTGTCATTGTCTTTCTATTGTGTCTCTAATTACCTCAATTGAAAGGTTAAAAGTACAACCAAACGAGAGAAACTGAAACTACCAGCAATTTATAAAAAAAAATACATTTAATACGTATCTACTATCTACCGATAACCGAAAAGGGCTATATAAGGTTTACAATGCACTACGATACATTTATAAAGGAACTGCAATAAAATCACTCTAGTAAACCATTCCACGAGCTACGGCGTAGCACGCACGGTGCTACGTCGTAGCAACATCTACTACGGCGTAGCTGAAACTAATACGTTATAACTAGCAATATTAATTTGCCTACGGAACGTTTCCCGTTTACTGAACTCTCATCAAAATTTATTTTAAGCAATATATTTTTGTTTGCATTATAGGGTTCTAAATGATATTAAAAAATAACATTTTGGATTTTCTTAAAATATCAAAAAATTGGTATTATGTGCAACTTTTATGTCGCGGTTACACCATAAAAACTTACATTACGGTACAAAAATATTTTTCTAACATCTTGAACGAAACAATAATGACGCAATAAAGTAAATACAGAAATATCGTTTGGTGCAATCATCGTACTCTTCATCATTGTGTATGATAATATTATTTAAACAGATGAAATACTCATAATCACCCTAAAGGTTTTGTTATAAGCATCAAGCATCACTAGTTGTTGGAAAAAAATGCATATTGTTTATTGCTGTTTTAAATGTAAATGCAGTTTTTTTTTAAATAAAGGAATATTTAAAATTATTTATCTTAAGATATTTAAGCCCATCAGGGCCCTTCGATTTTTCTGTGTTATTTATAAGAAGGAGACAAGCATTAAGTACATCAATTGTCTATTACACCCCTATTTTTTAATTAGTACAAGAAAAAAATGGGCTGTATCTGTATCTGTAACTTGATCTGTACCTACCGTACCTGTTACTGATCATAATTTGCGTAATCAAAAGTCAATAAAACGAAGTTCAATTTTTAAATATGCCACTATTTAGTTAAACTTAAATAACGAAAACAGCTATCGGAGGCGGGGCATGCTTGAGTGAGATCACGCGAACGTGAGCGAGAGATGACGATTAATTAATACTACTATATCATGAATAGCCTGTAAAATATTTCCGTACATTGGGTGACTTTTTGGGATATAAACAAACGCTAATAACTTTGCTGTTTATGAATATTACTAATTGATACTTTATAATTAATATAATGAGAGGACCGTTTTGAATAAGCCCTTTAGGTATTTGCACTTATTAAAAATGAGTGGTGTATACTTAAAGTTGATATCATGATAAGTTCCTAAAATAAGCAGCTATCACAGAGACAAAAGGACGGAAAAAATCACGTCATCTAAGTTTTTTTTCTTAACAAATTTAGCACAGACCCCTAAAATTAGAAAAGTCCTTCTGCAACCACTTTATGATGACTGGATCAAAAGCCAAACGATTCTGTTGTGGGCCAATAAACCGACGATAAAGGTATTTTATTATGTTAAACTTGATTTATAACCCTTATTTTATGGCGCTTTTATATATATAGGAAGCCATACGAAAGCGTCGTTTTAGTATAGCGAAGAAACAGGCGGGGATATTGTTTACAAGAGAATACTATCGGAAATAGATTAAATAATACAGTACCTACTGTTATATAGAAAGACGTCCACAGCTGACGTTATTGAAAATGGCTTTTAGAAAGGTCGGGTGCGTAGTACTCGCAACTAATGTGCGTGTATTAGCAGATTTATGATTTTTAAAGGATACAATACAGAATATATAAATAAATAAACATTGCACAATTTTTTCACACAACGCCATCTAGTCCCAAGATAAGCTAACAGCTTGTGTTAGTACTAAACAGCTGAATACATACTTAAATATATATTTCTAAATAAATAAATATTATAAATAAAATTAAATAAAAATAAAATAAATATTCCACAACTTTTCACACAACGCCATTTAGTCCCAAGTTAAGCTTGAGAGCTTGTGTTATGGGTACTAAACAGCTGATCAACATAAATATATATTTCTAAATACATACACTTTATACATAAATTACACCCAGACACAGAACAAATGATCATGCGCATCACACAAACATTTGTCCTGGGTGGGAATCGAACCCACGACCTCCGGCATAGCAGTCAGGGTCACTAACTACTAGACCAACAGGCCAGTCAATTACACCCAGACACAGAACAAACAATCGTGCTCATCACATAAACATTTGTCCTATGTGTGAATCGAACCCACGACTTCCAGCATAGCAGTCAGGGTCACTCACTACTAGACCAACAGGCCCGTCAAACAATAACAACAATAATATTAAGACCTCTCCATGCCTTGGAAAACACGTTAAGCCAATAATAGTCTTATATGCCAATTGTATGTAGATTTATAACAGATTTTGGCAACCAGTTTAACCAAGAGATACTGCTTTCCTAACAAGGCTAGACTAACAAATCGCTAAAGTTCGAATAAACAAATACAAATCGAGTATGGCAGCCATACTGTTAGGTTAAAATAAATATATATATTTCGTATTTCTATCGCACGTTCGAAGTGTTGATGTATGTGACTTGAATCGTACGTGTTGTGTGTAAATACGATCAATTTGCAGTAACTTTTAGTGAAGTTTAGGTCTTGAATAGAATATTTTCTGTACCTGTAGAAATGCAAGGTTTCATGAATCAGGGAATACGTATTGAAAAGGGATCGATTTTTTTTTATTGAAATTGGATCAAAACAGGTGGCGTTCCCTGCCTAACCCTATAAGAAAAAAGCGTGAGTTTATCAATTTATGTATGTTATGTTGAAGGTACCTACTATGATCCTTACGATACTTTTGTGAACTGCTGTTTATTAGCGACTAGCAGATGTCACGCGGTTACACCCGCGTAGTTCCCGTTCCCGTGGGAATGCAGGGAAAAAAAGTAGCCTATGTCACCCGGGGATAGTGTAGCAGGCTTTACAACGGTGAAAGAATTTTTCAAATCAGTCCAGTAGTTTCGGAGCCTATTCAATGCAAACAAACAATCAAACCTTTCCTCTTTATTCATTGCCCCTGCCCCCCTTACCACCTTTCACCACTTATCACCTTTCGCTAAGTCACGTGGACAAAACAAAGGGATTTGAGGCGTTCTCGATTGTAGAAAGAGAATAGATACGAATCGTTTGTAACTTGGCTAGGGGGGCAGGTATTGCAAGTGTCCATAGTAGCCTATGGACTCTTGCGACCGTGGTAACCGCTTACCATTAGGCGGCCCGTAAGCTTGTTTGCCACCATCGTGGTATAAAAAAATAATAATATTAGTATAGATATATGACAGCAGTATAATAATACTCGTATATATAACTAATTAACTTATTTGTGTAGGTACCTAATCTTACTAAGGTTTAATATTATTATCCGAGTTCACTAAGATCAACTAAACTTAGCTATATACACATTAACAATGCTTTTACAATATTATGCTAACACAAAAACAAACACTATCAGAGTCGTCGAAGTTTTGCTGAATATCTATGTAAACATTACATTTACAAGAATTCTCGAAGAGGTACGTATACAAAGAAAAGCAACCACAGAAGATTCACTTTTAGTGACATCATTGAAATTAGTATGTTATCTTATTACTGTAATTTGAAATATAATAGGATATTCTTCATTTTACACCATTATTATAATGGTGTAAAATGAAGAATATCACTAAAAGTGAATCTTCTGTGGTTGTACAAAAAGTAAGGTTTTGTGACTTTTAATAAGTCACAAAAATACCTTACTTTTTGTACTAAATAGTTTTTACAGCCAGTTATTTTTGCGGAGAATAATTATTTCTCTGTGTCTGATAATCATACCTAGCAAAGAATATCGTTGAATCCAGGCAGAGTGCCGTGGAAATAAGTTATACACGACGTGCCATCTAAAATACTGGTATTGAGCTGCATCAGATCAAACTGGAAGCGATAGTGATCTCTTTATTTTTCAAACACTTGTAGTGCGTAGGTTCTGGAATAATATTATTATAAGCATGCGGGTAGTTACCGGAATCTGTATATAGGGTGACTGGTGTATGATCCATAGGTTCTTAGTTAAGTATAGTTGAGTTGTTGGATGTGAGTTGACGAAAACCAAGGATTTCCCGTTGGTCGCTGCGTTAGCAATATGATTTGCCTGTACGTGAACCGTACAACTGGTAATTAGTGACCGATACTTAAACACATGATTGTATTCATGATTTTAATAAACTTGCCCAAAGAAACTTTTTAGAATACGTAATAACTTATAACACAATAAAATAACAAAAACGCTGTTTGAAATCCCCGCACGCGCGCCTGTGATCGATCACAGTAGGCACGAATCGGCACGATCTATCAGCTGATAGTCTGACCTCGAGGAGTGCAAAATCTGCTAGTAGTAGCGTCACACGTTGTGCAGCACTGACGTAATTGAATTTATTGAAAGTTAATTCTGAGTTTTAAAAAAAAAGTTTCTTTGGGAAAGTTATTCGTTTTCCTGAGTACAATCACGTATTTAAGTATCCGTCACTAATTACCAGTCATCCACAGTCAGCCAGTACATTTAAGATTATGTACTTTTTTGAGAAAAAAAAAGCTATAACTCTAAATTGCACAACAATAAAGCAGTCATTGATTTGAATTTGGTCAATACCATTTCACCTGTCACAAAAAGTTGCCCTTCTGTCATCTTTATTTTGTATATAAAGGGTGGGTGATAAATATTTACAAGGGAGTAAGCACACAGCAATGGGAACTTTCCCATTAATATGTATGGAACATGGCAACAATATCGACGCTATAATGGAAGGTACCAAGAACAAGGCAATATGCTAAACATACTTAGGCCGCTTTTGTTCGAAGCTTGTAACAAAAGTATGTTTGACTAAAATTTGTTAAGCACGGATTTGTGCATGTTCATTATAAATGCACCATTTTGAAAGCCCGTGTTCTTACTATCGGGTTCTACGGGTATAAAGGGTTGTAAAGGGGAGATTAACAAGGGTATTTACCTGTAAATCGATTACCCCATTGAAGCCTGAGGGCGCTCGGGGTCGCTTGAAACTTGTCGAAGCGGCTATAATGGTAATTTATTTAGTGGCTAGCCTGGGGCGCCGTCCCACGTGTTAAATACTGGTTTCCTTATTTATTTTTCTTTATCGATAAAAGAGTATTATTAGGGATAAAGTAAGCTTAATAAAACTCAGTTATGCAAATATTGGTAACTGTTGGAGAACGGTTGGAGAATCAAACACAAGTTTTACTGTAAAATTTTTTACTTCATTGTACGTCACCTGTCGTAAAAATGTCACATTTCAGTATTGATAAACAGGTAGAAAATGACAGACTGATTCATAAGTTGGTCTGTGTCTTTGAGTATTTCCCAATCCTGCCAACATAAAAATTGAAAAATCCTAACCTGAGCGAACCTAACTGAGCAAACCTAACTGAGTGATGTCAAATGGCCAGATATTTTATTCTTTAGATAAAAGTTTACTGACATAAGAAAAATCAGCTATTAAATAAGAAAATCGTGTAATTGGTAATAAAAAATTAATAGAACAGTTTATTTTAGTAGCAGTGCAGGACTGCATCGCTAATAAAATAAAAGTGAAGGTAGATCCGGAACAAAAATCCTATCGACTAGTGGAATAAAATTTGTGAGTGTTTATTTCTTGTATTTTTCAACGATCTACTGCCAACAAGCTGGTTTCGTATTGGCTTTCATCAGTGTGAATCTAGGATGACGTTACGCGCACTCGAAGATAAGTGACGAAGCGCACATTACGCCGTCTGATAGTTACCGTAAGGTGAAGTTCATTTAAAGTGCAATACCATTTTTTTGTGAATTCTCAGTTCTCATCAAATGTGGAATATTTATTTATTTATTTGTGGAATATTGTCGAGAAAAAATTAAATGCAGTTTTAATTCTGTTTTAAAATAAAACGATAGTTTCTGTCACGTAATATAATGATCTTAATAATTAAAAGTGGTTTTCCGTCAGTGCCCATTGGATTTATCCATTTGTATAATTAGGTCGCATTTCAGTTGTATGCAGCCAACTCAATTACCCTTCATGGTTTGTGGATTCGATGAGCTCTTTATGCTGAGGCTGATTGGTGATGAAAAATAAGTGCACTGACTGGATAGTTCCACTCAAATCTGTGTTGAACTGTTGGTGTTAGCACAAGAAACCTATACAAACATTGTAGGGCTTCGTTCCGTTTTTGAATCAACATATTAGTTTTTACTAATTTACGACTTTTTTTCAGAGCTACCGGACTGAATATACACACAAATTTTCATAAAGATCGGTCATGCCATTTTTGAAATTATGGTTAGAAAAGGGAATATTTTAAATTGTGATATAATGTAATTTCCGACTTTTGTATTTAATAGTGTATACGTAAAAGGTAGATTTTTGAGCTCTGTTCAATAAACATTAAGGCCTCTTTAATAATAGTTTATTTATACTAATAAATGACACATGGATATTTGTAGTACATGGACGATCTTATACATTATAAAAAAAACAGAACAAAGAGAAAATAATTATGTTGTTGTTTGTACATACAAATTGATGGGTGAAGCCCTGTTCTCCTAGCTAGATCACATCTTTATTTTTACCCAAAATCACACTAATAAATACTTTGACACTGACACGAGAATTAAATATATATAAGTTTAGATATAAAGAGTGCAAGGTTGTTAAGTTGCTGACGTTAAAGGCGAGATTTCAAAGAAACTAGGAAAGTTTCTTCACGTCACAATACACTACCCACATATTATTATTCTGCTCGAGCGTCAGCCTACACGTGCCTCAAATCTCGATGCTTCAGACTCTTCTCTGTTTACTTTAAGTTAAAATAAACAGATCTTATATTAAAACAAACAAGAGTTTCTCTCTGATGTACTGTTTAAATAAACGTTAGAGAGATTAAAGAAACGGTATCTTGATATACTTTTCATTCCTTGATTGTAAACATGTTTTCGTTTAATTGTATTTTGTGACTGACTCATTGCTTCAGTAACTGCTGCTGCAAAAGAAATTAGTTTTATTGTTATTTATTTTCCGTCATTTTCTTTTCTTTTTGGGTTCAAAAGTCAAAAAAGTCAAAACATTTTTTTCAATTAGGCCTGATAACAGGCACTTTTGAACGTTAGACGTACAAATAAATTAAACTAATGATTCTAGTTGCACATTCCAAAAGGTAGTTTTGTATAGAGAGGAATGTGCAAGAAACTCCATACTTACTCTTTTAAAATAGATTTTACAATATTTATATACATAATCAGATTATATGTGAGGACGATGTACCATGAGAAAAAAAAACAGCTAAGTCAAAGTCAAAGTCAAAGTCAAATCATTTATTTCAATTAGGCCATTTAAAAGGCACTTTTGAACGTTAAACTTACAAGTTAAATAAAATTTATTGATTCTAGTTGCCCCTTCCAAAAGGTACTTTTGTATGGAGAAGAATGGGCAAGAAACTCCATACTTACTCTTTTAAAATAGTTTTGTATACAATAAAAATACATTATATGTGAATACGATGTACCTAGAATAAACAAAGTAAAATAAAAAAATAACATACTATGCTAAGATAGATTTAGCATTTTAGTAGATAAGTACATAATTATGTGGATACATGTACAAGGTACATGGTACTCTCACATTTACAAATATTAAAATCACGGCTATTCTGAGATAGGTACAAGGTGATATAAAATAAGCAACGCGGCTCGTAATTGTATGAGTGTATTTAAAGATACATGGTGCTCACATATTTACATAATATTTAAACCAAAGTTGAATATTAAAAAAAAATTATAATCATGAAGTTAATACTAAAAATAAAAAATAAAAATAAAAAATCAAATAAAAAAGTTCAGGAGGTACGTTTGTAAATGGAAAAGCTATTGTGGATAATGCAGTGCAGCCGAGTCTGCATCTCGTGATCGACTTCGTGTCGATATGTTAGCCCATGTAATATGGCACGGAATAAGCCCTTGTGGCTAGGTCAAATACGGCATGCTCCGTTCGGATAGGCCTAATGTGTGTGTGATCTTTGTGACAGTTGATAAGATTTTCCAGTAAGAAGCATTCATGTATAACAGTTTCTTACGTCAGACAATGTGTTTTTCGTCTGGAATTCCTCAGTAGCAGCCCGGAGCCTGGTTTTTTGCCCGATTGATGGCAATAGGCTCGTCAATAAGATGAAAATAGCTTATTAGGCTTGATGATGGTGTCTGAATATTACAATTCTATTTAGTCCATAAGTTAGATAATACAAACAATAGACAGGTCTTTTTTGCGTTTCTAAATTGTTGGAAAACTACTTAGATTAAGCGCATAAAAAATAAGGGACAGGTGCTTGATACGTCATAATTCAGTATAAACTGTACGAAATCGTGACGTCATGTGACATTTTGACT
This sequence comes from Euplexia lucipara, assembly GCA_921972225.1. Lineage (NCBI taxonomy): Eukaryota > Metazoa > Arthropoda > Insecta > Lepidoptera > Noctuidae > Euplexia > Euplexia lucipara. The sequence continues at coordinate 1,034,828 of OV179158.1, forward strand.
CAATCACCGTTTATAGACTTCATGAAAAAAGGATAAATATGTGTCTTATGTTTTCTAGCATCCCAATGAGGGAATCAAAATTTAAAGAACACCGGCGAACTCCCAAACAAATTTTTGTTGACATTTTTTTTTGCGTCTGCCTATGAAAAATATCTAAAAGTATAGTATATCTAGTATATTAATGCATTATGTAAAGCCAATCATTTTAAGCAACTTGACTAAGATTTATATTATATGGCAACATCAGAAGTATAGCTAATCCAAAAACCATGAAGTCAAGCCAGAAAGAAAAAAACAAAGCTATGATTATTTATTTCATCAATAATCTAGTCAATTAAGCTCTCAATTATGAAGATCTTTTTTCCAGACTTTGATAGGCCTTATGATTGATTTGATAAAACTTAGTAAATTATTTCGTTGGTATCTATTACTCGCCTATTAGGTTAAGTTTGACAAAAAGGTGCAAATGCGCATCGGTTTTTACTTAAAGCATAAAATTATTTTAGCCAAAAACAAATAGTTCTAGTCAAACTTCATTTTCAGCTTCCAATTAAGTGTTTGCAATCAATGTTTGACCCCAAGTGCAGATAAAACGTTAAATCTTGTGACGACTGGAACTGTTGATTGCAATAGGAAAGTTTCGGCCCAATAAATACCAGTCCATGTGACAGTATGTACTGTAGTAATGCCACCATTATTGGACCTAATGGTAATTGCAGCGCGACTACCTATAGCCGTAATGTGGACTTCAATCTCTGCTAATGTTACACACCTGGCTATCTGAATGGGATACGAGCAAAGTTCGTGAAGTGTGCAAGTAGAGCAATAAATAAAATAACAACTTTTTCACACAACGCCATCTAGTCCCAAGCTAAGCTAAGAGCTTGTGTTATGGGTACTAAACAGCTGATAAACATACTTATATATTTCTAAATACATACATATTATAGATAAATTACACCCAGACACAGAACAAATGATCGTGCTCATCACACAAACATTTGTCCTGGGTGGGAATCGAACCCACGACCTCCGGCATAGCAGTCAGGGTCACTAACTACTAGACCAACAGGCCAGCAATTCTTTACTTAACTTTGTTGTTGGATGGGACTATGATGCTCTGTAAGATGGGACAAGTATTATACGTAAGTCATCAAAATCTAGTCTTTAGATCCGTTTACGTGGTTAGTACGACAGTTTACTGTAAAAGTTGGGACCACTAACATCTAAATGTATGTATATTTCTCTACTTTGTTATAAGGAAGATAAATTTAAGTTTTTGTTAGTTTGTAGGGATGAAAGCAAAAGAACCGATTTTAAAAACTCATCCTTCTAAGGTTTTTGATGTCAGTACAGTGGTTTTCTTTATTCGAAAATGTGTTTATTTCATTGACCTCCTAAAAGGTTGTACTAATGTTAATGTGTGTTAAGTATTTTGTGTGTTGTTGGATGGTTTAGAATACAGTTGGACCCTGTAGGTGGCACTGTTTAGGCAGGACAATGTCTGTCTGGTTCACAGGTGTAGTAAAAATAAGATAAATATGTTAGACTTTCGTAAGATCCTAATCAGAATATATGTCATACAATTACATACTCGTACATCTATAAACTCACGCCTTTTCCCCAGAGCAGCGGTGGCCCAGTGGTGGTGGCCCTGTCTTACGAACAGTAAGTCGTGGGTTCGAACCCAAGCAGGCGCATTACTTTGTGTAATTTATTTCATCACCACTGCTCTCAAAAACGGTGAAGGAAAACATCGTGAGGAAAACGGCATATCCTAGAACCAAAAAATTCGAAGACATGTGACATCTACCAACTCGTACTGGGCCCGCGTGGTAGATTACGGCCCATACGCAAAATACGCGCATTACGTGACCAGCCCGGTATCTTTATCTTTTATCTTTTTTATCCATGGCAGAAAACAGAAACTACGTCACCGGTTTCAATCTTACATACTTCTGCACGCGTAGCATGATCACCGAAGAAACGGTCTTTGTCGTGTCTCGGAAGAAAGGAAATTAAGTGTTCATGCTACGCAGACAGGTGTATTGAAAGAAATTGGACAGATTGAGGTTCCTGTCTATATAATCTGTCACTTTGCCGATTCGTCTGTAGACAAAGGCCGTTTCTTCGGTGTTCAATGTGTTCATGCTACGCATGAATTTAACGCAATTATAATAATAAAGTATAACAAATATTTTTTACAACGTTTCAATTTCGGCAAACTTGGATCAAACTACAGCTTCACTCACATTTAAGTATAAGCCAAACGTTACACACGTATGTAAGTAATTCTCTGTAACTTATTGATGTACAAGTTCCTTCTCAACCTTGTTATGAACTTGGGACACTTTGTAACTTTTACATAGTTACGAACTTACGAGTTTTGTGACGAAGTTAAAGTAATGGCGACGAGTAAAAGACAAGTTTAATCTGAGATTGTTCACCCACGTGCGGTGCGTGTCACACTCGCACAATAAATGACATCTATTTGATGGGTAGGTATATTTGTGTTCCATTTGTTACCTCCCAGTTTGTAACGTTACATAATGTCAGTTGTTTTTTATAAAGAGATGCAGCGGGCAGTGTAATGCAAATTTGATAAGTGCTTGATTTGCACCTAAACGTATTTTGTGTAGTAAATAATGCATAGTTAGTAGCATTATCACTAAACGAACACGGTCGGGATTCATTACTTCTGCAAATCACCAGCAAAATTTTCACAGGCTCTTCTAACTATGATAAAAAGAATCTGCCGTTGTGTTCATTTTGGTCGAAAACGTATTAGTACTTTGCAACAGTTAATTTTCTTTCAAGATTACCGAGTTCGCCCTCTTATGAAAGTTGTTTTATGCGTAGAACATTTTTGTGAATAATTAACTGGTGATAAAAACCCTGTATATTTAGGCGTATCATATGACTGAACATGCACACAACACTTACAAAAAAAAAAAAAAAATGAAGTAACTGTTTATGGCATACAGATAAAATAAATAAATGAGCCACAACCTTCACATAACTCCATCTAGTCCTACACTATGCAGAACTTGTTCTGTAAGTAGGTACTAAACAATTTTTTATTGTTTTATAGGCTAATTCGTGGTGTCGATACGATTATCAATTCACTAAATGTAGTTTAATTCGTTATGAATCTGTAAAATAAAAAAAAAACAAAATTTATAAGTACCAATATTATTTGTATAATGCAGTGTCATAAGTCAGTAAAATAAGGTGTTACACCACTTTTCACTACACCCTTAGCCCAAAATAATCAAAATAAAGTAAAATACTAACCTACAGTGCCAAAGAGCAATAGATTACTGCACTCTAGGCGTAAAATGAAAGGAGAAAATCTGGATCGCCACACTGTGATACAAAGGGGGAATACTGGACATAAACAAGAACGCTGCCGGGCACAAATGGGATTAGGTAGGACACGACAGCTGCATGTACAATGAACGCAGTGCAAAAGTTTCGAAGAGAGTTCTTGGAAGGACTTGAAAGAGGCATTTGCACAACAGTGGGACAGTATAGGCTAATCAAAAGAAACGACAATAATAATTATAATAAGCAACCAGCCTTTACATTTTTTTTTAATTTCCGACGACTTATATTTTTTTTTAAGTACGCTGTTCTTTCTTGAGTTATTTTAGTGCAATGTTGGCGGTCACCACTGATGATTCTGACTTCAAGACAACTGGCGAAATGTGGGGGTACTACAGGTAAACCTCTGCCTAACCCTTCGGGAATTACAGGCGTGATGTTATGTTATGTTAGCTGTAAAGTCGATTTATTCGCGTTTCCTATCGCTTGTTCCGTGCTCTCGCTTGCACGCTCAGCTCAGCCCCCCTAGCCAAGTTACAAACGATTCGTATCTATTCTCTTTCTACAATCGAGAACGATTGTAGAAAGAGAATAGATACGAATCGTTTGTAACTTGGCTAGGGGGGCAGATCATGCATTCTCGTGCGTGTAGCTGGCGTTCATCGTTTTATAAGACGTTATTGCATCAAAAATGACATCACCTGCCTACTAACTTTATAGGGTTTAGTTTTAGTACTGTGCTATTAAAGAGAGCTCTATTAACAAAAATGAATGGTATTCAGTACTATTCACATATTTTTTATAAAAAAAAATATAATGTATTTCCCCCACGTCCCGCCCATGGCATGAAGGGAGAACATCTCGTACCCTCATAGCGTGAGTTATACAAAATAAATCTCACGCATTGATGTGGTTTGAACGTGATGCGAGGGTCGTACGTTTTTCTCATTATAAAACGTGGTGACAACGTTATATTACCTCCTGAGAGTCCCGTGGGAGACATATATTTCGCACTGTAGGTATAAAAACATGGATTATCTTCCTTGCAACGAGTAATGTCAGTTCAAAATTATGTTAACGGGCCTTTTATGACGTTCAGCAAAATGTTATCGTGGTTAAGGCTCGCCTCATGAAAGAAATTATGGGTTTAAAACCCGGCCAATACCAATAATGTGACTATTTCATTTCGTATTTTGGTACTTTCTAAATTTATCTTGAGAAACATTGACACCGGTAAGGACAAAACATATTGAGAAAACCGGCGTAAGTGGAAACGCCATTCTAAAAAGACAGCTGGGGAGTTCGTCAGTTCATCCGTTCACCGTCCCAGCAAAAACGTTCATCGTCCGCCAAATACCAGCTTGATGCGCTTGAGTCTATTGAGAAACGAGCCAAGAAGATTATCGGAAATGATGCACTCGTTGAGTCAAAACTTCAAAGTCTTGAGCATCGACGCCAAGTTGCTAGCCTGTTGGTTTTCAATCGGTTATATTTCGTGTGTGCATCGGAATTGCACGATTTAATTCCACCAAGCCCTTTTCATCATTGGACCACCAGACGTACGGCACTGCGCCACCGGTACATGGTAGATATCCCAACCATACGTACTAAACGCTTTGGAAAACATTCATTGTGCGAACAGGACACTAGGAAGCGGCGAAGGGTGGGTTTTTTGGGGGACTTTGTTGTGAAAGTGCTGATTCTCAGCCAAATTTGAATGCTCTGACCTTATTGGTTTGCAAATTGTTAGTCCGCTATAATCGAAACCGGCGTGCGAGTATGATTCAATGTATGAGGATTAACAAAACATGAAGTAAATGTTCCTTAAGATCGCAGACCCGCGATCCGTAGTAGAAAACGGCGCGAGTTTGTATACCCACATTTTCATGCAAATCGGCTTAAACTCTAGTTAGTTACAAGCAAGTTATTTTGTTCCCAAGTCTAGACGGGTTTAGTAATAATTCAGTATTCAATCTATTGTTAGATAATGGCGCTATAATTGGCCTGCTTGTCAAACTAAACGCTGTTAAATGTTGATTGATGTCAGTTGAGCACACAGTGCTGGCTCAACGTGACGTTTGAGCTGTGAATTGATTTAGCTGTATCAACATTAAACATTGACCCAATAAGACTTCACTGCGGTAATGATGCATCTGATTTGCTCTTAGCTTTTCTATTGACACTATTAGTACGATCTGTTTCGCTACCAAAATTAAACTAGTGATAATGTAGCACAGTATAAATATTAATACAGTAGGACGACGCCTTTGATCTCTTGCCGACAACTTCTACACGCGTTAGACTTCAATAATAATAATAATAATAATAATAAATTCATTTATTTCAGGTAAGTAGGTACACCCATTGACAAAAAAGTTATAAAACACAAAGCAACATAAAACCAACTGAAAAATAAATATAAATAAAATCAAAATCAATACCTTACAATTAAATTAAATTAACTTAAACACGAACATTTAAATCAAATTAAATTATAATACCTACGAACATCGGTTTCTTCGCAGTGCGGGAGAGGCTTTCCCGCGTCTCGCCCCTCACACAGCTTCGTCGGACGACTGTATGTTTTTAGACTGTGACTGTAGTGTAGTGTTTGTATGTTATTTATTAATTAATAAGTAAACTCCCTTAGATTAACATATTAGTGCATACAAGTGTAATATAGTTGGAGCGTAAGCAATAACATAAGACGTTAATCTAAGGGAGCTTACTTACCAATATAAAGAAACATACAATACCAACCTGTCAATGTTCTACTGCAGGACAAAAGTCCATTCTCATTTAGAGAAGGTGCGAGTATTAATCATCACGTTTGCTCAATGTAGGTAGGTAGGTAATTCCTGATTTATATTCATTACTAGCGGACGTCGCGTGGCTTTACCCGCATAGTTTCCGTCCCAGTGGAAATACAGAGATAATAAGTTGTCCATGTCACTCAGAGACAGTGTAGCTTCCTGCCGGTGATATATTTTTTTTTAATTTGGTCTAGTAGTTTTTATGTTTATTCATTAAACACAAAAATACAAATCTTTCCTATTTATCATATAAGAATAGATATTCCTGCCTCGTTGGTGTATAGTATTTGCAAGGGCTACAGCTAAGCATAAGGTTTGTTCCTTGGGTTGGGCAATACGTTATCGAGCTTTTCCATCATTCTGGTTTTTCTCAGTTAAAGACTGAACTCTAGATTTTTACCCGCTTGATGGCAATAGGCTTGCCCCCTATTACATACCTGGCTGACTTAAACATGATAAATGGTATTTGTTTCTGTAAATAGGTTCATGCAAAACACTTTTACATGTTATTTTTATGAGTTATGGTTGTTTTTTCTTTTGCCAAACGTTTACCACTTAAGCCTACATTGTGGATCTTAATAAAGATGGACAATTGAGAAAGATAAAATTGGAAAGACCACTATAAATCCAAAAAGTCACACTGGTACTTGGCTAGATTTGAACCCACAGCCAAACTAAGTCTTAAACACAATCTCCCAAAATGTCTACAAACCCAATGTCGATCGATCAAAACAGATATAGCTATAGTTACATACAATCTATTACTCGTAATGAATAAAGACACATGAGCTATATCTTTTGAGAATAAGATCCTAGAGTAGTTAATTGTTTCTATATTTACTTTGACAAGATTATTGGTATGTAATGTCATTGACGGTTAGCTAAACTGAAAAGTAATTTATTGATGTGTACGACCCAGAAGCCTGACCACATACGCTGGGGACACAGTCTATCCAATCTCAGAATCCTTTTTTTTTAATAAATTTTGTGTAACTTTTCATCGTCTTGCTTATGCCTTTAAAGACATAGGTTTTATCCGAAATAATGATATAATATGAAAGTTTATAGGGTTCTGAACTTAAAAAGAACTAATGGACACCTTTAATATGCTTCTTCCGTTTATGCCTTCCGTCCGTGTTTCTATTGGCTGAATAACATTTTTTTTTTTGAATAAATTCTATTTTAGAAGAAAAAATAATCGTGTCAGTTACGTGTAAACATAGTTAAGAAAAGGCTATACAGACGGTAATATTCTAAACAGTACCTACCCGTTGAAAATACCCGACATGCCTTTTTAACGTTAAATAACTTTCATCCACGAAAATTGTAAAACCACATCCTTTGGCTTCACTAACGAATATGCAAGCAAAGCATCACATATTTCCACCCAAAATTGTAATAAAGGTACACTCAAACCACTATTTAACCCACTTCCTTTATCAAAGTCCTCTTTAAACTCTCTCAGAAGTCAAACGTTCACATGCAGATTGGGTGTACTCATACATACATTATGATTGTGTACGGTTTAATGCCTCGCCACCTCGTTCAAATATGAACGTTGAAATACAGGTGTGCTGCAGATGCATTGTAGGGATTTAACGGCTTTATTTATAGACGTGATGGGGATTTGGTAATACGCGCTTTTGAGGTTGAGACAGTTTTTTTTTTATGGCCGTGTAAAACATTCTTATGAGGTAAAAGGAGAAAATACTAAACAAAAAGGGTGATACAGATGTAGACGGTAAAAAAGCCATACTGCGCATACCTTAATTAAATTGAGGTAAAGCAAAATATTACAATATTTTATCACAGTAAAATGCGTGAAACATAAATCAAATTAAAAAATATATCTTTACTCAGGTAACAGTGATAATCGTTTTCTGATTTGTCGAATGGTTTATCAAATAAACCGTCTTAATCCAAGTGGTTGTTGCAAAGATTATTACGTTCTGGTCTTTTTCCCAACTATTTTTTTTTTTATATATAAAGGGTCTACTCTTGACCTCAATCATGCAGCAACAACAACAGCAACAACAACAACAACAACAACTAAAACAACAACAACTATGCAGCTGAATACCAGTGTTTTACATGGAACGATTCCTTACCTGATCTCCACAACCTATAACAGTTACTGGCTAACATGACACCTCTTGGTAAAGCTGGTTGTTAGACTTTTGGGCTTCTGACTACCCGTAACGACTGCCAATGATCTATAAATGACAGCCAGGACCAACGGCTTAACGTGGTTTTCCAGGCACAGGAGTCTTGATATGAAAGGAATGGTCAGCCATCCACGAAGCAACCTCGTCAAGCGTCACTTAACCTTCGATCGACTCTTGAGGCTGTTATAACTTAGCCACAAGCTCCTCTAAATTATTCCTCTATATTATATTAAATATGAATAAGTAGAGATAATTATTTTCCTAAATGAAATTATTTAATATCAGTAGGCTCACATTGTATCCTCAGAACATATTCAGGGTTTAGTACAGGAAACCTTTGCGTAAAGCCTTCATTACGATGTTCGCATTAACGATTACCTACTTCAATACAACCCACGTACGTTTTCTATTTATGGAAAAGCTTATTTAATATAGGCTTAATTTTCGTACCTGAAAATGAAGCCTGAAAGAACTAATCAGAATCTTTATTCTGATTACTACTGATTATGTGTTACTTTTAACACTGTGTAGTAAAGTTAGTCATCTTTATTTTTAAGCTTATCGCTGAAATTATTTGTTTTTTTCTCTTTTTTATTAAAATTTTTATGAAAAAGTATATTATAATACATTTTAGTCGAGTAGGTATTGAACTTTTGTATGAAACAGCTGTTTTTTTTCGTGATTTCAGAGTTGGTCCCATAGGGAAAGTTGCTCATATTCATGGGTAGAACACCCTGTGAAAATTTGGCCGGTCATTGAAAAATAACCCTGTATTTGTAATTGTTTGGTGTTTTATTTCTCATGTCTTTGTATTTCTCTAATGACTTAACTATCTATACCCACGTTACCTACTTATAAATAATTCCAATTTACTTATGTGTAAGAAAAACTCAATTCCCTTTAAATATCGAAATGCTTGAGTGAGTTCACAAGAAGTTATTAATATAGGAAATATAAAAGTTAATTAACTTTCAGTAATTAATTTTGCGAATTAATTTCTACCGTTTACGGCATAAATCTTTCTGCGGTTGAAGAGTCGATAATAACTGGAAATGTGCGGGGATCCGACTGTGCTGGAGAAATGTGGCTCGGGGCTAAGTTGGTAGAAGGCTAAGACGATCGATAGTGTTTGTGGCTAGTATTATGTGAACATAAGCTACTAACAGCCAATTTAGACTTACTTTAGCATTATCTATACTTCTATTCTAATATTATAAAGAGGAAAGATTTGATTGTTTGTTTGTATTGAATAGTCTCCGAAACTAGGTACTGGAACGATTTGAAAAATTATTTCACCGTTGGGAAGCTACTTTTTATCCCAGTATATCCACAAAAAAGGGAACTACGTGGGTGATACCGCATGGCGTCTTCTTGTAATTACATAAATTAATAAATAATAATAATAAATTGCTTTATTGGTATAAGTCATGATACATTTTATTTGAAGCCCTGACTCCTGAGCTAGATAATAACCTGTGTTACAGGAGCCAGTGTCTTCACCCATATTTCGATCAAGGTATATAGCATAATATAAGCAATATAAAGGACATACTTGCTTTTTAAGAAGTTTTAAATGTTTACTCTTGTGACAATATCAATTAATAGGGTCTGTGTGTGCGTGTGTATGTGTGTGTGTGTGTATGTGTGTATTCGTGTGTGTGTGCATGCGAATGATTTTGCATGTGTTTCATTTTTGCCATTTTTTTAGGAATAGTGCGTCTTTGTATAAAAGTTTGATTTAAAGGGGTTATTATATATTGTTTGATTGCCAGATTATGGAGAAATATATTGAAATAAGTATAAAACTTTTTGATGCAGATATTAAAATCAAAAATATGTTGGACCGTTGTCACAGAGACAGTTTTCGTATTTTTTAAATCTAAATACGCAATAATTCCAATTTGTATTTGTAGTCGCCAGCATATCAACCTACCCCAATGAGTCAAATTTCTTTAATAGTTTTCGACTTTATTGCAGACAAAACAAGGTTCATATTCAATTGGGAAAATTTGACAGTTTGGGGTAGCTTGATGTGCTGGTGTCTGTACTTAGGGGTATGTCGTCGATTCAAAATCCTTTAAAGACGTTCTTTAATTTGACAGGAGTAAACCGTACCGACGACGGAATGTTTGGCAGATAGCAACAAATTGAGTACCTGCTTAAATCTTTCTAAGACTTTCAGGAATATTGCAAACATAAATTAACCAAATTGGTCAAGCCATTTTTGAGTTTTAGTAAGAGTAACATACGTCATTTCATTTTTATATGTATAAATTTAAACGTCCTAAACCAACAGAGTGAAAAGCCTAACTTCGAAAATTATTGCCAGCATTGTCACCTAACATATTATATGTATTTACTGGCACATATTGTGTAGTTTACTTATCCATCTATTTCTCTATTAGTTACATATGAGGCCGGAAAGCAGGTCATGATTGATGGCCCAGGAATGACGTCACCGTTATGACGTAACGTCAAAAGCAGCCATGTAAGTGGATATTACACCAGTCATCAATTTGATGCGATAACGTTAAGGCGTTTCCTGTGAGACGCATCAGTTATTTATCGCCAACAGTTTTTTTGGGAATGTTAGGAAAAGCAATCTTTTGTGAAAGAAATGTCTGTTTTTTTTTAATCTACTCTGTCCGTTATCATTCCAAAGTATAGTTTATCTATGTACAAGTAGGTTAGGTATATGGAGATGTTTTTTTATTTTTTTACAGAAGTAGGCTCAATACCATAGAAATTTTCGACCCACTTTTGGGTGATGTAGAGGCAAACAGTGGTAGATGCAGTACCGCAAGAAAAAAGAAAATTAATTAAAAGTAATCTAATATTAATGTAATCGAACGTTTAGTTAACGCTTCCCGTGACTTATGGGCTGGCCTAACCAAAGGCTGGCCTCTACTCTGGCCAGAAGCTAAGCATTGCCATTAAACGTGGCAATGCTGCCAGTCTTTTGGGCACTTTACCAGCAAGATGCAGAAGAATTTTGTGACACTTTGTAGTTATTTATTAATAGGTTAGTTTTTTTTATTTTTTGTATAATATAGTTAAGGTGTACATACATTTTACAGAAATAAATTTCTCAATTTATTATTACACTACACTTTTAGTTGGCCATATTATGTAATGGACCAAACACCAAATCAATAAATAGCAAACGATCGTCGATCTAATTACGAAACACACGGATAAAAATATCAAATACATTATTAACCACTAGCGACGCTGGTCGCGCGTTATTTATACATTAAATTGTTATATATCATGGCGGTGGTACATGTACATATTATGTTTATTTCATATATAGAAGGTAGAAGGGGCATATCGTCGCAAGTTACTGACAGCATGCGTTCTGGACATAATTCAATTCATTCTGGGCAAAAAAACACCGAGAGATTAACACATAGGTTACTTTCCAACTGAAGTCCACTACCACTGTCTGTCTACTGTCTTTCCACTGCTTTTCTCTGCATCACCTGAAGGTTGACTGGTAGAAAATGCCTAATGCATTAAGTCCGCCTTTGTACAGACGCCAGCACATAAAGTTACCCCAATGTGTCATAATTCTTCGATCGTTTTTCAACTTTATGTCAAACAGAATAAGGTTCATATTCAATTGGGAAAATTTTTCATATTGGGGTAACTTGATGTGCTGGCGTCTGTACATTAGTGTGCTTGAAGTATTAAATAAATAAATAAGTCCCAGTAATAAATAAATACCAATACTAAGTCGAAAACATTTATCTATGCAACCAAATCACGTATTCCTCCCTAGACCCTCGCCATAAGCACCCAACAAAAATTGATTGGCGCTATTTTCTTGAGACACAAAATATTTCTCACAAAGGAATACTGGTTGCGAGTGAATTTTTTTCCAATATATTCCTTCGCTTTGATTGCTCCTCGGAGTGTGGATGTAGCAAATTGGAACAAAGAAGTGTTTGTGACACCTGGTGCGACGTCAATGGCGCTCTTTAACTATTGCATATAAACTTGGGAGCAAATAAATCGAGCCACTTCTCCTTTTATAACTAACTAGCAGACGTCACCCGGTTTAACCTGTCTAGGTCTCGTTCTCATGTGAATACAGCGATCAAAAATTAGCCTATGTCACCCTGGATGGGTAGCTTCCCAACGACAAATCTTACTGACAAAATGCTTGCTTGGTTCTTTCCTTAAAAAGACCATCTCAGACACTAATCTGCATGAATCTTACATGATTTGACCAAGATAATGTCTAGACTTTAAAAGAGCCTCTGAGACCTCTGAGTTTCTTTCGGTGTTTCTTCTCAGAGTAGTCAGAGAGTGAAACTCCCATTTTATCTACTAGTTAAAAAATGACGTGTAAAAGTGTTTGTGAAAACCTATTTACAGAAATAATATCATTTATCATTTAACGGGAAGAAAAAAATCAAATCGGTGCAGTAGTTTTGGAGTTTATTCTATGCAATCAAACAAACAAACAATCAAATCTTTCCTCTTCATAATATTAAGTAGGTATAGATAATTATACTAGTCTGTATACTTATTCAAATTTACTTATCTATCTAAATCTATATATATATTTAATATTATAAACCAGTGCTTGACTGCAATCCCACCCGATGGTAAGCAGTGATGCAAATGATGTTTGTGAGTTTGTGACGTTGTAGGGGGTTATCTCTGGACGTACCGAACCGATTTTGAAAACTCTTATACTTATAAAAAGCCATGTCATTTTTAAGTATTATAGGCTACATTTTATTTTCAAAAATATGCTGAAATGACAAAGTTTTAAGAGAAAAGTGCGAAATTCACGCAAACGAAGCCGCAAGCGAAGAGCTAGTATTCAAGTATTTATTGCAATCCATAATGAACATACAGGTGGAAGGTTAAACAGATTCGAGTAACAATTATAGCTGTCGAGCACAGCAACAGTGGTTAATGTTCTTGGTAATAGGACTTGAAACATATCCGTTCGAACCATATATCGACAAAAAAAATATTGAATAACTTTACAATGAGGGAAAAAATACTACCAAAAGTTAACCTAACCTTATTAAATGATTAATTTGACTCTTAGAGCAAAATGGTCATTTTGATAGAAAATTTAATGAAAAATTTAGTAATAACACGTGAAAGAAACAGTGGCTCAATTTATTTTCTCCCAAGTGTAGAAACATACAGAGGTTGTATAAAGAGCGTGTTGATAAGATGGTTTGACGTTTTGTTGTAAATGTTTTAAGGGCGTGTATATTTGAGTGTGTTGTATTGATTCTTATCTGTATCGAGTCGAATGGTGTACTTAAATATTACTCTTGCTATTCTATATAGAGAACATAGCTTCAACTTTGAACGGGTTAGCCGTATCATTCTAATAATCAATTCAACAGTTATCTACTATACTTCTGTGCAACTTATAAAGGCATCAGGAAAAAAAATTGATTAGATAAATACAACTAGGAGTTACCGTTAGACTTTTAACCCAATGGCTAAGGCGCTGGCTTGGCAATTTCAAAGTCGCGAGTTCGAACCCCACCTATTGCACTATTATTGACCTGAACCTAGTCTAGACTCAAGCATATTACATTTAGCTTAATTTGAGGGGTTAAGAAGACCACTATTTAAGGTCTTACCCACAATTGCTAGTATGCTTTTAATAAAAAAAAAATAACTTCACTTAATCTTACTCCAGCGGCAATTTGCTTCCAAAATATTTCAACCAACACGGGATTCCATGATTCAATTTGTATACCTACTACGCGAATACATTAAGTAAAGCCTTTTTGTAAAGGTTTACCCTATGTATGTAAAGTCGTAATCGCACAGTGGTGTCTTTTTTAATTTTATTAATTAATCAATTAAGTACCCCAAATATGGATAATTTATAATATATTATGTTGTAATTTTATCTGAATAAAATGAATTAAATTGAATTAAATTGTATTGAATTAAAATTTATAATCACACACTTTTCTAAACGATCACTAGAAAACCCTGAAAAATGATCATGATGCGATAATAGGTTTGATTGCTTTATCATTATTCTAACTACCTACATATGTAAAATTGAGTATGATTTTATTTATAAAGCATATATGAAGGTTTTTTTTTAAATTTAATTATATAAAAGAAACATCAAATCAGTCGATTGATGTTTTTTTTATTACAATTGATTGGGCATCCCTTGTGACATTCGGCGTAGATGGCGACTGGTGGAGATTATTAGTCGCTTAAAATAGTATTAAATTTACATTTTGGCATACAGCTAGTTCATGTTACAGAAGTATTTGCAACTTACATAATAAAAAAGACAACCAATTACCGTATCTTCCGATACTCTTTAATGTACAGGGCCATTTTGGTCTTTATCCTATAATATTTACTAAAAATACTTTTAAAGCTTCTTGAGGCCAAAGACCGATTCATAAAACAATAGCTCCGTTACAATTGTGGTGAATGGATGTCTTCGACAGAATCCAGGTCATTCGTTCGAGCTCCTCGTGCCAGGCAGTTACTCAGCGCCTCTCTTATCAGATTACGCACGTTACATTTTATTGCATACGTATGCGTTCGCTGAAGATATTTTTTTTTGCCATTTGGCTGTTCAATGTGATTTTAACTGCAGTAGAATTTGGGTAACATGATGAAATTTAGATTACATATTTCATTTTAAAACTCGTGAAGTTTTGCTCGCGGTTAGATGGGTTTTTTTATGGAAAAAGCAATGGTTGTGTTCATTTCGATAATACTAAGAATATAGAAGATCTATACCATATATATATATATATAATACTAGGTTTTCTAATAAAAAGACAAAAGAGACATAATTATTGATCAATGAGTGCTGAAAAAATCTTTTCTATTCTATGTAGGTATGCGTAATAGACGCAGATACATTAAGTTAATCCTTTTTGTGAAGGTTTACCTATGTATGTAAAGTCGTAATGGCATAGTGTTGTATCTTTTTCAATAATTAATAATATGTAAGTTTATCTTTGACAACGCTTACATTGGTGAAGGATTTTATGTTATGAAGGTTTAGTAATATTTTCCATCACCGATGTCATCTTATCATGTCAGTGATATATCAGTCTCAGGATTTATAATTAACACACGCATCAGTATTAAATCACCAACCCACTATGCAAGCGAGGTGATTAATGATGATGCCTTTGCTGTACGAGAAGAGGTCTCTGCTCTGAAGTGAGATAAAAACAGACATTTTGGCATTATTATTTCTATTGATTTTGTTCACATTGTAATTCGTCTTTAAATTGACAGTCATGGAAGTCATGTCTATCTAAATACCTGTCCTGCCTGCCTATGTTAATACCTGTCTTAATTTTATGAGAGCCAGTTGCAATTGTAATCAATCTTCTCTTCTTCCACCTGGCGTTAATCCCGGCTATTGCCAGGGTCCGCCTTCCGACTGAGCTTCTTCCACTTTGCCCGATCTTCAACATCCTTTTCGGTCAGGCCATTGGCTCTCATGTCGGACTTGACGACGTCCAGCCAGCGTTTGCGAGGGCGACCACGGGGCCTAGCCCCAAGGACAGCCATATACATGCATCTCTGACCAACGTACTCGATAGGGCGGCGCATGATGTGTCCATACCATCGGAGACGACACTCTTGTAGTTTTTCTCCCACGTCGCGGACACCAAGGCTACCCCGGATGAATGAGTTGCGTATGCGATCGGATCGCGTTACGCCGCTCATCCACCTAAGCATCTTCATCTCCGTGACGCGGAGTTCCTGGGTGTGTCTACTTAATGCTGGCCAACATTCGCCGCCGTACAGGAGGACAGGCCGTATGATGCATTTATATATCTGCCCCTTGAGCTTCGGAGGCATTTTGCGGTCGCATACAACGCCCGTTACCTCGCGCCACTTCGCCCAAGCTGCGCCTATACGTGCTTGGACATCGTAATCCACGTTGCCAGACTCGTGCAGCACGGATCCAAGGTACCTGAACTTATCGGACTTAGAGATCAGGTCCGAACCTATTCGGATGGTATTTGAATCCGTGCTGCCATAGGACATGTACTCAGTCTTCGCCACATTTAGTCTCAGACCACCGTTTTCCAGCGTATCCTTCCAAATATTGACTTTGCGCTCAAGATGTGATATGTTCTGATTAACGAGGGCAATGTCATCGGCATACATCATTAGCCATGGAGGCTGATCTTGGATGTTTGCCGTAACTACATCGAGCACTACGTTAAACAAGAACGGGCTAAGAGCCGAGCCTTGGTGAACGCCAACAGATATTGGAAAGCCATTGGATTCGCCAACAGCGGTCTGGACAGAGGACACGGAATCGCGGTACATGTCTCTGATAATGTCAATATAGACTTCGGGAACGCCCCTGAAGCGAAGTGCCCACCAAATGGATTGCCGAGGTATACAGTCGAAGGCCTTCTGCAGGTCTAAAAAGGCCATATGCAGAGCTCTCCTTCTCTCTCTGTAAGCCTCAGCCAGAGTCCGTAAGGCAAACACTGCGTCCATGGTACTGTTACCCGCCCGGAAGCCATATTGACACTCAGAGACAGTGCACTCGCTACGGAGCCGTGTGTCAATGATGCGCTCGAAGAGCTTCATGGTGTGGCACATGATTTTGATACCGCGGTAGTTACTACAATCCTGTACGCTACCTTTGCCTTTGAAAACAGGAATAATGAGGCTATATCGCCACTGGTTCGGCATTTCCTTGGTGATCAGGATGCGGTTAAAAAGATCCGTCAGAAGGTCCACACCATGTGGGCCCATCGCCTTCCACACTTCAATTGGCACATTATCAGGTCCGATCGATTTCCGGTTCTTCATGCGGCAAAGAGCAATGCGGGTTTCGTTGGGGGAAATAGGGGAAATAAGTCCAAGGTTAGCAGGCGGTTCGGGAGGAAGGTTATGGGGATGCTGTTTGTTAGACAGCTCCGCAAAGTATGTGCACCATCTCTCCTTAACAAGGGGTGCATCGTAGAGCAGCTTACCCTGGGCGTCCTTTACACAGAGACATTTGCTAATGTCTCGTGTAGCTTTTTCCCGGGCACTCGCCAGCTTAAAAATAAGCTTTTGCCCCTCCGCAGTTTCTAGCTTGTCGTATAAGGGCAACAGACTTTTGCTGCGAGCTCTGGCTACAGCTTTTTTGCAAGCGCGCTTAGCCGCTCCATATGCTTCCCTGTCATACGGAGAGTTGGACTCTTGCCATTGTTTAAATAACCCCTTCTTCTTCCGAGTCGCCCCCTGCACCCCGTCATCCCACCACCACGTCAATGTTTTACTTAATTTTAACATGTACGCTAAATGTACTTTCGTCTGTAACTTATTGGAAATAAATAAATTTATTTTTATTATTATTTTTTATTTAATCTTTCATAACATAGCTACTGTTTTCTGTTAGTAAGAAGAATATAGAATACTCAAAAGCTCAAATAGATTGTGAATGAGCTACAATTTTACGTCAAAACAAACAGTGTTTTAAATCTAATTTATAAAGTAAGAGAGCTCAAATTCGAAATAAAAGCAAATCCCTTCAGTCCTCATTTTGAAAGTCATCCAGAAAGAGGCTATAACATTTTTACGGCTATACGAGCACTTATGAAGCAGTCGAGTCATAAAGATGGGTATCAAGCTAATAGGCTAACTCGCTTCGAGCAAATTTTGACCCAAGCAATTAAATTGAAATGGGGATATTGGTACTGAAATAAAATTTTGCGTATTCAAAACATAAGAAGCATTCGTTAAGTTATAATATATAATATATTCTTGTTGTGATTTAGAAAAATATAAAAGGGAATCAAACTATACTTACTATACTGATCTTCGAACGCTAATTTCTTACTGCAAGTATAGGAATAGTAATCGGCAACCACTTGCATTTGTCTGATTATATTATTAGTTCCTCATAAAGAAGCACTGTTACAATGTTAGTAAAGATGGTTTCCGATCATTATTTGAATATTTTTTGCAAGAAAATCGTGCTCGGGATATAGAGAGGCTATTCCCATATTTTTAGGAACACTTGCATTTTACTTTTAGTCTTAATATAATTAAATAAATTCCACAACTTTTACACAACGCCATCTAGTCCCAAGTTAACCAAAGCTTGTGTTTTAGGTACTAAACAGCTGATTTAGATAAATTACACTCAGACACAGAAAAAAATATCGTGCTCATTACACAACCATTTGTCCTGGGTGGGAAGCGAACACACGACTTTCGTCATAGCAGTCAGGGCCACTAACACTACAAAACCAAAGGCCAGTCAAAACTATGTAAAGAGAATAAGGCTAGCAACAGATTTATAACACGCCATGACACGCGACGTCAATATGGTGTTCTCATTGGTTACTATAAACACCTTTTTCAGATTTGACCAATAAAACCGCGTGGGATGGCGTCGGGTGTTACAAATGTGCTGGAGCCTTAAATAAACGTCTAATTTCCCTACACTTTTGACAAAAAAGTTTTTAACACTTGTCACTAAAATGAAATTACGATGGAATAAATCATCAAAAATCTATCTAATAAAAAAACATATTGCGGTGTTCCAATAAAAGTTGATTTACCTCCTTTCCCAAGGTAAAAATAAAGATGTAAGTAATGAAATGAACACAAAAAAATCCCGTTATTAAGCTACCTGATTTTCCCGATATTTTCAAAGATGCCTGTAACAGCTTTGCTCTAATCTTTATTGATACTTAAAGTTAAGTAGTACTTCCCTTCGAAGCTTCATAAGGGGAAAAGGGCCGTATATAACAACCTTCGTATACAATATATTGGGTGGTGGAATTTGGAAAATCCTTTTTGCGCTTCCACGAAAACGTTGTCAGCTGCAGCCTTTATTTTTTCTTTATCAAAGTGATCCGCGCGAAAACTTCCAAAATCACATCGGAAGCAATTTTGCGATAGCTCCCTTTGTACTTTAGCATTGCTTTTTATAGAAAATTAAACAAAAACAACGCAGAAATCGTTTTGGAACTTCTGAATTTCGCGCCGGATTTTGATTGACTTTCACTTTTAATCTGTTGTTGAATGTCGTGTAAATTTTGCCGAAGTCAGACGACTACAGACTCCTCTTTATAGCGTGTGGTTAGAATCTAATCTGGTGACAGAATTATAATGCCACCCATGAGCCTTTGACTTGGCACCACATGACCTCGAGAAATATCTCTTAGACGTTTCCTAATGATATTTCCGTCCTGCTTTTGAAGCTATTGATAACTATGCAAGAAGTCCGAGAGGCGTGCTTTGGGTTACCGTGTACTGAAAGTCTGTAATCCTGTACAATTCCTTCATACTTCATAACTAATCATGGACTATCCAAGTTTGGAATCCCAGAGGTATTGAACTCGGGACGCGTTTGGTTTTTGTGTAAAAATGAAAATGTTTCTTTGTTTTTGGTTTGGCATTGGTTAACTTAGATTTGTCCCACTACAGTTGGAGATTGAATTTTCCTGGACATTCTGTTAAGAAGAGGACAATTGTAAACTGTAGACTAAGTTTAGTACTCGTCTTTTTAAGTTGATATAATATAGTACATATTATGTGTCTTTTGACATACACTATACTACTACGCTATATGGGGGCATAAAAACCTCTTTGATTCTGGCTGGCAACGTTTCATTGTAATATTCAATTTTTAAATGTATTGTATATTTTTCGCGGCAGTTATTTTTTGATTACATTCATCTTTGTTCAAGATCAAACATTACTGTTACACAATATAAACTTACAAGGATAATGTATCAACAGCCTCGTTGCCTTTTAGTGTTCGTAAGTGCTGATGCTAAAGGATGAGGTCCTGAGATAGATTTCCAGATAAAGTGTCAGTTTTTACATAATTAAAAAAACTGAAGCATTATCTGGAAGTCTAAAGCAACGCGAAGACTGGATTTGTGGCAAATGGGCAATGGACTCAACAACAATTACACGACACTATAACTAAATTTTCCCAATTGAACATGAACCTTATCCTATTCGAAATAAAGTTGAAAAACTATCAAAGAAATTTGACACTTTGATGTGATGGCCTCTGTACTATATACATTTAGAAACTCTTCCCGAATTAGGCGCGGAGTACTGTTTTTTGGATTAACGTAAAATTTACATTATAACAAACAATACAACTAATTAAAAATGCAAAATTCAATACCAAAAGCTACAAATCAGAACGTCAGCACCTAACGTGTAGAACGCTAGATGAACATAATTCATGTTCATTCAACGAATGAATACATTAATCACTGCGACATGTGCGAATGAATGATTGAACGACGCCAATTGATTCATGAGTGCGAATATTAGCATTTTCCCTTTGAGCAAGCAGATCGCTAAGCCTTGATGACGTGACGCGACCATTCAATCAGAGGTTGGGAACCAGAATTTGTCTTTTCGCTAGGTAGTACAACGTAACTTGCGTTATTAGACGGTTCGCTGGTAATTTGTATCTAATCTATTAGTCTATCTTATTTGCTGGGAAATAATCTACCATTTAAAGTTTTGAAGATATGTTATTAGTATTACTAGCCATAAAGTAAGTGGTTGATCTGAATATAATACATATCCAACCTTAATAATGCCGGCCTGTTTCTGTACCACTGCGGGGCAAACGCTTCCTCTCAGAGAGACAAGGTACGAGCATTCATTATCACTGCTGTACTCCATTTGTTTCCAGTTGTGTTGTAGAAGCGGGAATTCAGAACATTTTATTTTAAAGATAAGTAAAATAATAATAATAATAATACCAGCCTGTTATTGTCCCACTGCAGGGCAAAGGCCTCTTCTCATACAGAGAAGGCTCGAGCATTGATCACCATGCTTGCTCAAGGCGGATTGGCGATTTCAAACTTATATTTAATATAAGTCCAGGTTTCCTCACGATGTTTTTCCTTCACCGATGTCAATGATGTCTAAGATAAACTTAGAAAGTACCTATGAATTGAAAAAGTCACATTGGTACTTGCCCGGATTTGAACCACAACCTCGTGCATGAGAGGTAGGCGTCTTAACCTCTGGGCTATCACAACATAGACAAAGATAAGTGAAAAACAAATTTTATTCATTTAAAATTTAGAATAATACTAGTATTAGTGAAACGAAGAACGTGCCCATGTATTGTTCATCACTGACATATGTTCTTATCATTGACACTGTAATTTTCACAAAATAAAATCCACAACATTTCTTAAAACAAATTGTGGAATGGTTACAACTTAGTGTGACGGCTGTAGTGAAAATAGATTACAATAAATTCGGCGTCTATTCGTAAATTGTGACATGCTTTTTGTTCTTTCGGTACAACGTGTGCATTAAAAATTACCTTTTTTAACTTCTGTCTTATGCTATTGTTAATAATCCATTTACAATCTCTAGACGGGTTGCCAATTTCTGACGACATTTGTTCCCCAAACTGTCAATTTAACACAAATGTTATCCTGTTTGGAATATAAATTTAACACTTTAAGGTAGCTTGGTGTGCTCTCTGAATGAGAATTTAAAAAGTCATCACCCTCGAGGTCTATGACTACTCACCAAAACTTCAATTTAGTCAAAACTACCACTTTTCAACGACACCATTTTGTGCAAGTATTATCTATTAATAAAATTGACAGTCACTGAGTATTACTGACAACTGGTAACGACTGTCTTATTGGTATCTTTATAACAACGTCTAAGCGTGTTTGCCAAGATACAGAGGCACATCAAGGTACCCCAATGTGTCAAATTTCTTTAAAAGTTTTTCAACGTTATTAAAATGTTATAAGGTCCATTGTTCAACCGGGAATATTTGAGAGTTTAAGGTAGTTTGATGAGCTAGGGTCTGTACGAAGCAATTTTCATATAAGTATGCGGGTGATTGAGCATCATTAAACTAACCTACAAAACCTTAACCTTGCCACGACCTCTGCTACAAAATATAATTTGAAAATCAGAAATAAATAACTTGAAGTGCTAATCCATCACTTGAAAGAACCATAAAATATAACACGAATCATTAATTTAATTTCAAACCGTTACACGGTGATTGCGCGTTTCTTGAAAGCTTATTCTGATGGTTTGAGGATTAGAATCAGTGTTGCGAAGCTTTGCGTGATAAAATTAATTATCATAGATTTGTGTGCGACGAAAACTGGCACTAGAAACTGTCGTAGAGTTTTGTAAGATTTATATTAGAGATAGTTGTTATCTGTCTAGCCGCTTTCCGACTATGTTGGTGGTTTTTTTGTCTAACCGGGCGTAGCTCGATACTAGCCGATTCAGTAAAATCTTCCAATCCTACCAGTCACCTTGTGAAAACTTAAGTAAAGTTAACGATCAATGTCTAGCATAAGTATGGAATAAATGCTCTATTCACCTTCGCTTCACTCACGTTTTCACAGGGAGATTGTGTTTTATACTAGGTGAATTGAATAGATGCGAAAAATTTAAATAAACAGTACTATGTCACTGTCGAATCTTCCGTGGACATACGGTGATCACACTACGCGTGCAGTTGCGCTGTAATACGAAAGTCTTTGTTAATACCAATGATATTATAAGTATAAAAGTGTAATTTGGTTACCTAAACAAGATTCGATTTTCAAAAACGGCACACTAACGCACGCACGCGTCCTTTGGGGTGCGACGCCACACTGAGGTGAAGTGTGGCTAATTAGCCACATTTTAACGTGTTACTTGATGAGCGCGAATTACCTATACACCTTTTTAACCGACTTTCAAAAAAGGAGGAGGTTCTATGTTCGTGTGTATGTATTTTTTTTTTTTTTTATGTATGTTACCTGATTTCTCCCCCATTTGTGGACCGATTTTCAAAATTCTTTTTTTATTCGAAAGAGTATACTCCTGAGGTGGTCCCATTTTAATTTGGTGAAGATCTGGTGCTGATCTTCGGAGATATAAAACGGAACTCTTCAAAAATGAAATTCGGAAGTCTGTGGCTTTGGTGGGTTTGTCTTACTCATGATGGGCCACCGACTTCCGAATTTAGAGTTATTTTACACCGTTTAGTGTTTTTTTGAAGTCGGTTTTATTTTTTGCAAAAAAGTTTTTTTTACTTATAACATCATTGGTTAAGACTGACTCCTAACTACTCATGTCAAAGATCTCTATGACAGTCGGGACTAACGACTGAGCTAGTTGATTAAGGCATTCTTACCATCGTTGGGAGTTGTACTCGTACGTATTTCAAGAATCCTTCTTAAAATATAATATATCGTGGCAAGCATTGCTTTACCTTGAAAATTTCAATTCTTGAGACTCTTATTACTAAGCCTTGATTAGAAGCCAAGAAAAAACCCTATTAAAATTAGAGAAAGTGTGTTGTATAGCACAGAATGGTAAACATTAATAAAAAAAAATTAATACCAAATTTTGTATTGTTTCAGGTTGTGTCTAACGTTTGTTTGCTGTGAGAGTATTACCGGATAGACGCAGTGTTGTGAAAACCGCCTTCGGACTTCTAACGCTTCTGATGTCCCGTACACGATAACCAGGTAGGTAAAATTAACATTATCCTACTGCACTAACCGTGTCGTTAAAGTTTGATTATCTAATCATCAAGTTTAGTAATAATTTTGTTAATATAAAACAACTTAAGATCACACTCGATTCCGCGAAAGCTGCACAAGCTGAGGTATCCATAAAAGTAAGTCCACATGTCGTTCGTTCCTTCCATTTCGTTAATTATACAAGAAATATTATTATTATAATAATATATTGAGGAATGATGATATAAAGCAACGTTGTGGTTTAAAAGAATATGTAGTAACAAAAATTGAAAAGAGTATGCTTAGATGGTTTGGTCACGTTGAAAGGATGGATGAAAGGCGACTAACGAAAGGTATTTACAAGGCAGATGTAAGTGGGAACGCCGGGAGGGGACGCCCTAGAAGGACATACATAGACCTTATTGGTGAGGTTCTTCAGAAAGGTCAGGTGCGTAGTACTCGCAACCGGCGTGTGTGTATGACAACATGTATGAATGTAAACGAAGCAAAAGAAGTATGTAAGAATCGTAGCATATGGCGCTCTGTAGTTTCTGCCTACCCCCATGGGAAAAAGGCGTGAGTTTATGTATGTATGTATGTATGTATAATAATATATAGCTGTAAGGGAGATTTTAATAAATAAATAAATATTTATCTATTAAGGATACAGATTAACCTGGTTCCTTTGTTGAATACACTACGCTGATATCAACAAAATTCTCGGTAAAGCAACACTGGAATATTAATTAATTTTCGAAATCATCAGACTACCAGTTCAATGCCTATTTAATTTTCATCTCGATAAACACTTTGGTGCCTCTAGCCTATTTAAACACACATTTCTATTCAAATAAAGACGAACTACCCTCCAAAAGACGTTTACTTTATAAATAAGCTTTGCCGGTAATCCTTAAAGGTATGCCACTTAAAATGTTGAGGTTATCTCTGAATATTCGACCGTGAGTACCTTGAGATGGCTTCTACGGAAATGGTTTTAAGATTCAGCTCTCAGATAAACCTAAATTTGGGACGAGTGAATTCTGGTGTGTAAAAAGGAAATTGTGTGTTTATTTATAGAAGAGAACTGTACTCAAAAACAAAATACAAAATCAAAAGCCATTTATTTAAATTAGGCTCAGACAACCGTTTTTGACATGCACAGGAATTGAACAGTTTAAAACCAAAACTAAATCTAACATAATTGTTATTAAATAACAAAAATACCTGTGCGAGGCCAAAAAGGCCACTATACCTAACTACTACCTCACTGTTATTGTCATGAACTTGTATACGTTCAAATCACGCAGAAAACTTTAATACCGCGATGTAGGATATCAGTAATTAGTTCGAATGTGGTGAGATAGATGTCGCTACAGACACATTAATTATAATTGGACGGGACGACCTCAGCAGGCAAGTTGTTCCGGCCCTTTAATGTACGCAGTTCGGTGCACATTTTATCATTTCATTCATGTGTCTCTAATTAAGTCAAGTTCTCTGTAATGCAGTGTAAATTTTTAATTAGTATGGTTAGTTACTAACCTGGTTTCCGAGTACTTAAGCCGTCCATGGGTCTCTCAATGTAAAACTTGTTAGTTATGACTATGAGATGTATAGATAACATTTCATCAATATTGAAATCATTTTGTGTTGTGTGTTCGCGACTTTTAAAATTAATCATTGTTTTAAATGAATAGAAATTGCATTTAATTTTAACTTATTTAATGCAATGTAATCTGAATTTTATTTATTATTTGTATATAAGTAGAATATTAATATTTTTACGGCCGAAATGCCGAATATAGTGAAACCCTTCGATCTTAACAACTTGTGTACCTATATTCTCGCAAATAAATATATCTTTCATTCATTCATTCTCAATTGGCTGCACAAACTTGCCGTCAAGAAATATCTCTCAGACATTCAGGTTTTCTTACGATGTTTCCGAAAAGTCACAGGTATCAGTATCTTATCCTCTGCAATAACAGCAAAGTAAGGTCTTAAACCCACCGAAAAAAAGGTACACAGTTAAATAAGAATTTTTTAACGCAAACAATTTTCTCAAGAGCGGTTCCTTAAATATTAATGCACTTTCATATGCATATAGACATCTTCTCAAATTCCCTACAGCAACTGGGAACTTGCATATGCATACGAATTTTAGTGTAAGACTCGTAAAGGACCTCTCAAGACGGTGCGGCTGTTTGACACTATGTATGGAGTGCCCTCCACTCTCTGAGGAGGTAAAATCCTCCTTCATTATGTTAAAGTGGGGTAAAGTTAACCTCCATAGTTTTGAAATATAAAGGTTGGTTAGTTTTCTTATTGAATCAAATAATTGGTACTGCATTGTACTGACTTTTTTGTAAGTAAACAGAATGACAGCGCTGCGGTATTTAGGTATCGTTTGTTTTATTGAATATCTTAGCATTAGCTAACACAGGTTTTTTTAATCGGTTTTTATTAACATCATTTGTTTGAGGTTTTTATAAATGGTACATTTCCTGTGCATGTCACAAATAGTTCGCAGTCCTGGGAATTACCTACTAATATCAGTCGAGTTTGGAAAGGTTTTTAGATAAATTGTTTCCACAATTTTATACTTACAGAACCTATTTGCTGCGCCCACGCTAATGGAACTTGAACTTTACGAAAGCGTATGAAAAGTAATCGACCTGTCATGAGTGTTATATGGTTCGATGTCATCAATCGTGAACCTTATGTAATGAATGCGTGACCGTCCATTACATGAGGAGACCTCTTCTTGTCGTAGAACCTGAACTGAACCTGAACTCCAAAGTCTTGAGCATCGACGCCGAGTTGCTAGCCTGTCGGTTTTCTATCGGTTATATTTCGGAGAGTGTGCATCGGAATTGCACGATTTAATTCCAACAAGCCCTTTCCATCATCGGACCACCAGACGTACAGCACTGCGCCACCGGTACATGGTAGATATCCCAACCATACGTACTAAACGCTATGGAAACACATTCATTGTGCGAACAGCCAAAGAGTGGAATTCCCTGCCGGTGTCGGTGTTTCCTAATAGCTACAACCCAGGGGTCTTCAAGTCAAGAGTGAACAGGGTGCTTCTAGGCAAGCGTGCTTCATCGTCGACCACATCATCGGTTACCATCAGGTGAGATAGTGGTCAAACGCGTGCCTATCAGTAATATAAAAAAAAAACCTTGATAGTTGTTATGGGTATTCAAAAGAAAGCCCATAAGTCTGGCAACCTGTTTTAACAAAAACAGTATCGTGTTTAATAGTCGATCACAATATTTGAAATAAAACTTGGCAGTTGGATGATATTTAGTTTCAATTAAATTAAATTGTAAGTGCAGAATTGAAAAAAACTACCCACTTCGTCACAAATGATATTCTGTTGCATAAAAGTCTTGAATAATATCTTGGCACGGTCATAGAATAATAACTAAACTTCCTTACTAACATATTTTTCCTACGGTCGTGCTACCTACTTTATTTAATTATTCCATAAACAATATTACTGATATAAAACACATAACGAAGAAGTTCAACGACCTTTGAAATGAAAATCGATTGTTATTGAATGAACGCGAGTTTTCTTTATATAGAAGTTATATTGGAACCTCCCTAAGATCCGGTTTCAAAAAATCTTTTTATTGGATCTTTTGATTTGTATAAGGGTCTTTAGGAGGCCTAATAAGAATTCTTTTCGGTAATTTTATAAGATTTCAGACGTATTAATATTTTATCAACTAAAAATAAGGCTGTATCCTAAAGTAGCCCATTATATTGTTAAATTTATATTTCTAAATACAATCGTAATCTTTTATCTTTTTATAACAAAAGAGAATTATTTGTGTGGATATGTGTACATTTATACTCGTTCTAACTATATAATGTATTTGTACTGTAGTAGGTACTATAATTGTATATCAATAAGCGGTTCTAACTGCAGTGACGTATTCTGCAGCAAGTTCATAACGTTCAATTGAACTTCAACAGCTAAACTTAAATGACCTGATCAGCAAAGTTCACTCATCGAACTTTGTGTTTTCGGTTTCGGAACTATGACGACAGAGATGTTGATAGATTGTATGAAGACAAACTTTGTATTTGTATATGTTCCTACATAGTCGGCGGAACAAACACGTGGTGGTAATGCAAATATTTCTTCAGTGCGATGAACTTGTGGTAAGCACTGCCTGTGGTAGGGGTACGCATAAAACTAACTAAAAACTTTATTATTACCTATTAGCCTATATTTTCCCACAGCAGGGCAAAGGCCATTCTACTTTCTTTCCACTTTTCTTTATCAAGACCTTTTCGGGACCAGTCCTTATCGAAGGAGTCCAGCTCCAGTTTGAAGACCAGGTTAGGATTACAACAATCCGTTCCATCACAAAAATTACTGACGTCACTCAAAAACTGCCACGCTAAAATGGAACGGGGCTGGATACATCTGCCACATGCCAGACGATCAGGGGGTCAAACGCATGACCCAAGGGTTCCCTTACATGGCAAACGACATCGTGGTAGGCCCGCCCAAGCAAAGATGGCGGGACGAGCTGTTTGTAGTTATAATAGTATTAAATTTAAGTTTATCTTGGACATCATTGCCGTCGACGAGGAAAAATATAAACAAGTTCATGTGAGGACCGCGCATATTAGTGTCTGAGATGGTCTTTTGAGGAGAATAGGCTCCCATTGGCACTATTTCGGCACGGAACCCAGCATGGATGTTGATGGGGCGTTTATTCCTCCACTTCTTCTTCCCAGCAAAAACACTAAGCAGTGGTGAAGGGTGGGCGTTTTGGGGGACTGTTTCATATAGTTTTAGACGGTCAAAAAGTACTGATTCTCAGCCTAATTTTAATAAATGGTGTTTGATTTTGACTTAAAATTCTGTGAAACAATATTAAAGCCTTGAAGCTTTATTACAATAAACAAATAAGTACCTACCTAATTTTAACGCAAAGGTCTTGTCTTAAGCAGACTGAGAAAAAGATTTACTTTTTACGTGTCGGTAATTTCAATATAATTGGCCAGTACTAAACCTAGACTTTATGGTTGGAACTGTCATATCCAGGCTTCTTTAGGATAATTTCTATCTCCAAAGTCAGCGAAATTATGAATTATTATGTTTAAAAAGGCGTGTTTTTATGCCTCAAGCAGAATTTCTTTTTACTATCTTAGATAGAAATCAAGATTTTCTAATGTTTTTTTATACTTCTAAGGTGAAGTCATTATCTCCTCCACCCTGTATACACAATAGTTTATTAACAAAAAGGACTGTCACCACACATTATTTATTTAGACATCATTACGACTGTTAGGAAAACGTTTGTCCTGTAATGGAACCTTTGCATGATAGAGTGAGTAAAGGTATAGTAACGTTTGTAGTATCAAAGGGTCTATGAAAGTGTTTGTCCAGGAAAGGACTGTGAGGGACCACAGCAGCCATTGTTGTGGTCGGAGCTAAGTAAGTGTTGCCCTTTTCGAGTTCAAAGGAATGGTTGAACTTGGAATATGATACTTGTTTCACTAGGGTTGGTAATTGACATCTATAATTGAAAAAAAATACAAAACTGCTTGCTATCGGCAATATTTCTCTTCTTCAAATTAAAGTTTTTTTTTTTTGTTAATTCGGTGATATATTCTACAGATTACCCCCTACATACTAAATTTTGGAATATAAGTATATAAAAATAAAAAAAGATAGTGAACGAGCGACTAAAAATAATTATTAAGACTTTAATTTTCATTTTGTAAGAAGTATTAAAATTTATTAAAGACTTATTAAGAAGTGTTGATTATTTTGTAACAGTGGACTTATACCCTTATCTTCACGAATCTACTTACATTTATTGAGGTCATTGAAGAACAAACCTAACTGCAAAAATATGTAACCAAATAATACCCAACTTTGTTCTAGATAGGTTTCCTGAAAATGATTTACCTTTGACTACCAAACCGATTGAAAACATAATTGCTATTCCAACGTTACAATCAACTGATTGTTTTGTAATTAACTGTGAAGTGGTATTTACGTGGTTACGTACACAACGTGAATGCCACGTGTACCGCGCGTAATTACTGATGTGACCAACAGAGTATACTGTAGACTAAAATTTAATGAACTGTTCTAGATATAATTTTACTTTCTGTTGTTGTGGTACAGAAATAAAAAGACTCCTGGCTCCTACTGAGAAATTCCAGATGGAAAAACTCTATAACACTTTGCCCGACCCGGAGATCGAACCCGAAACCTCATGCTCAGCAGTAACGCTTGTGACCACTAGACCAACGAGGCAGTCTGGTATTAAAGTAGGAGTTACTCTATTCCGTTGATTGATCATAATTTGCAACCATCACATCAACCCTTTCAATTGGCCTATTATAATAATAATAATACTTTATTGACTCAAATCCTTACAACTCATACATATATCAGTTAACTTACAAATTAAGGCAAACAAAAGTTGACACCCTGACTCCTAAACTAGGAATTCCTGTGACTTAGGAGTCAGTGTTCTACTGCTACTTGGACACTATAAGCCATGTTAACATTTGTAGAGCTGGCAAGCTGATATTGCACTAAAATATATTATTAGGTAAATAGTAAAAAGAATTAAACAAAATAAAGTAATTTTGAATTTGTTTGTAATTTGATTATAATATTAACATACCACGACAATTGACACAACGCCATCTAGTCCCAAGCTAAGCAGAGCTTGTGTTATGGGTACTAAACAACTGATAAACACTCTTATATGTTACTTCATTTACACATTTTATAGATAAATTACATCCAGACATAGAACAAATGATCTTGCTCATCACAAAAACATTTGTCCTGGGTAGAAATCAAACCCATGACCTCGGTCATAGCAGTTAAGGACACTAACTACTAGACCAACAAGACAGTCAAAGCTGATATATTCGCTTTTAGTAAAAGCACAATCATCAAAACGTTTTAAATAAAACTCTAATTATCTATCTACGCTCTCTACATACCTTTAAATCTTTTTAACTTCCGAAAATGTCTCATTTTAAGCACATTCAGGGTTCGTACCAATCTACCTTTTCCCCTTAATGGTCCCTCCCTTTACCGTTTCTATTACCTGCCTAAGTACTTGTCTACGCTTTATAGGTGTGTGTCTTGAAGTAATAAATAGGGTCAAACTAATCTGAAACTCGACAAATTAAATTTGTACATCCCTCACATGTTCTTAAGTATATAAGTAGTCCCTTAGTAATCTAAGCATGAAATATGATTTACTAAGGATTTCGTAAAACTGAGAACCTTTCAGTGGATGTTAGCAGGTTCTGCTCATTATTATTATAAACATCTTTGTCATTTTCGTGTTATAAGTTTCACCGCTATGTGTGTGTGTCTGTCTGTCTGTCTGTCTGTCTGTCTGTCTGTCTGTCTGTCTGTCTGTCTGTCTGTCTGTCTGTCTGTCTGTCTGTGGCACCGTAGCGCCCAAACGGGTGAACCGATTTAGATGCAGTTTTTTTTATTTGAAAACAGAGTTTCTTGCGATGGTGGTTCTTAGACATAATTCATCAAAATCGGTTCAGCCATATCAAGGTTATCAGCTCTTTTGTGTTAGCTACCGTTGCTATTTTAGACGTCTATGGGTATTAACTTTACTTACAAACATATGTTTGTCTTAAAATTTCAAACACCCTTGTGTGTAATATTAATAAGCAACATTGTGGTGTATTTGGTCTGATGCAGCCAGGATGTCTAGCAGACTTAAACACTCTTGGGAAAATAATAGCAGATATGTCGTGTTTAGAGTCATTTCAACCAGCATTTGATTCTTCACACAATGCCTTGATGGCAACAGGATAAGCTGATACTGCAGCCAGGCTATCCAGCACACCAGTAGGTAGACTCTTGACAAAATAATAGCAGATATGTCGTGTTTGGATACATTTCAACCAGCATTTGATTCTAAACACAATGCACTGATGGCAACAGGATGAGCTGATGTTGCAGCCAGGCTATCCAGCACACCAGAAGGTAGACTCTTGACAAAATAATAGCAGATTTGTCGTGTTTGGATTCGTTTTAACCAGCATTTGACTCAATATACAATGCACTGAAAAATTCCCATAACTGTAAACTCTATAAAACAAAATTAATGCGTTTAAAAAATTTAAAATAAAAATTAAATTAAAAATTTAAAAAACCCCCACCGCAAAAAAGTAAAACATTTAAAAAGTTAAAAATAACACTTTAGCCATGAAATTTTACGTAACGTCGGGGTACCGTTTAAATAAGTACCTACATACCTACAAGTAGGTATTAGGAACATTCCTTACTTAAGCGGTACCCCGACGTGAAGTAAAATTTCATGGCTAAAGTGTTATTTTTAACTTTTTAAATGTTTTACTTTTTTGCGGTGGGGGTTTTTTTAGCCCTTTTCTTACTAATTTTGGGTCATCTTCTAGATAAGTGGATTCTGCTCAATATATGCGCAGTATTTTACATAGGGCGACTGGCTATCCGGTCTCTAATTCCTTGAAAAAAACTTGATACTATAAACAAAAGTTTAATCTAGCGACTACAAGTTCTACTGCTGCTCATTAAGTCCTTAATGCTATACCACGGTCAGGAAAAGTAATATTGGGTTTTCCATTTCTAGGATTGTATTATTAATAGCTTACAATCTGGATTTTTAGACAGTTGGTGACAATAAACTCGCCTCCAGTTGCATGAGACATAAAAATAACTAGTGAAATGGGGACCTGTACTATAGCTAAACCTCTGTCAACCACTGAGGAAATAACAGCGTGGTGATAATGTACAAAAAGTTAAGATTTGATTAAATTATGACTTGCAGTGTTATTACACCTTAATAAAAATTTATTGTTCCTAAAACGACAAAATTGAGACCACGAAGCTTGAACTGAAAAATTTATACGATGCAGTTCTACATCCATTGGAAACTTTATTCATAATAATAAATTTATGAAATTGACAGCAAAACATTTATCATAATAGAAATGCTTCACTATCAAAGATTTACTGAAAATATTCGCTTAGCGCCGTCCATTGTGAAGAGTGGCAGTTAAGAATGGCACTCGATACATTATTGCGATCAATATATCGCTTCGAAGGCTATTTCTTTCACTATAAAGAATTCGGAGTTCATTCTTCATTCGGATTTCATTCATCTGTTATATTTTATTTAGAAAGATGAGTATTTAGCCTTTTATGTATTTAGAAAAAACATAGAAATGCAGGTTACTTTTTGATACCCAGATTTTGTGTGTGACTGAAAATGAACTATAATCGTTTAGCTATTTAATGGGTAATTCATACTTCCTCAAGAAAACAAAACAAACTTTTAGTGTCTAAAACGTGTAAACCATTAATTTATAAAAGTTAAAGTAATTTTTAAATATCATTAAATAAATACAACAATTTTTAATCCACATTAAAAAGTGTAAAAAGAAATTTAGCAACTTTCTTCTAATATTAAACCTTTTTTTTTGTGAAAGGTGGAAAATCCGCTTGGATGACAGAGCCCTCTGACATCAACTCTGCCCCTGGCACGCTTGTTCATGGCGGATTGGCGATTTCAAAACTTATATCTATAATTCCAGGTTTTATTTACCTACAACAAAGACATTCAATACCTAACCTACAACGATATCAGTTATGTGTCTAATAACTTAGAAAAGTTAAAATTTTATTAATTTAAAAGGGCACATTGATACTTTCCCGGATTTAAATCACAACCTCGTGCATAATCACAACATTAAAAATAATGATGGATAATTAATAATGTCCAATTGATCAGACTTAACGTAACACACACTCACACATAAAGATGCAACATTAGCGCTAATATTTAACTTTATTTATGTCACCACAAGCTGCTTTGTTGCATCGAAGGTTTAAAAAATTACACTAATTTCAAGTTCATTAGCAACTTTCTAGTTTAAGAGTAGATTTTTTTTCAAAGTCTTTGAATGCAGTAGCAACTTTGTTAACGCCACAACAGCGGTGATATTGTTAACTTTGATTCTTACCTGCCATGGTTTTCGAAATAGTACCAACTTTAGAAAAGCAACAGTTTTGTTTTTATTCCCAGTAGCCAGTACTAAGTCAATGTTATGGCATACTCCTCAAGTTATTTCATAAAATCTTCACGAACTTTACTTTGCGTGAGGAAGGAGTTATTCCAAGTTGTACAAAGTGTGTAGCCGGCAAAACGATTGGAATAGAATTTATGCGAGCAATAAAAGTATTCGATTCCAACGGGAATGTTGTAAAAGTTATTATTGGCGACAAAATGAGGATTAAAATCTTCTTTGAATGACATTAAAGTTTGTGTATTTGATAATGGTGAAATTCTACTGTCAAATATTCAATACTGATACTTAATAGAAATGGTTAAGCTTACACGTTTACTGAATGGATAAAAGAAACGTTCTAACACAATTTAATTTAAGTATTATGATAGTACATAACTGCTTATTAACTCATGATAACAATCGATAATGACTAAATAAGACATCGAAGATTTTTAAGCATCACTAACATTAAATCATTATAACGCCATAATCAATGTCCTTGCTGAGGTAAGTTTGAGTTCTACCAGTAAATAACAAATTGTCTTTAACATTTCTTTTTTTTGCGTAAACCAAATGAACTGCTAACTAATTAGGATCGAGGGCTTATAGATTGACGTGAAAGAGGGTCTTGACAAAGAGGGAGCGTACCATTTGATTTTTCCCCATGCGTAATAAGGAAGCGTTCCTACAAAATTGCTTGCTACAGCTACTAGTTAACCGCTGTCCATTGCTACCAGGAGCTCCCACTTAAAATGACAAACGATCGGGACCCGATCAGGCACAGCTATTAGGCGTGTCCTAATGTAACATCACGTGCCGAAACCGGACGCTTGTCCGGTCACGAGATGGTTATGAGAATCTCGAGTATTTATAGTGCTTCGTTGAGATCACGAAGCCGGAACCACTTTCAAAGTCTTTGAGAGCGAAGTCTTTGAACTCGGTAAGATATAAGTATTGTAAATTGATACTGATTTGCTGTACGAGATGAAGGAGGAATATCGGAAGCACACTTGCGATAAATGTACATACGGTTGCAACAATATTATAAAAGCGATTACTGTCAACTTAAAAAAGCAAGATCTTTTGTATTCGGTATCTTAGGCTGACATAATGATAAATTATATTTACATACGTCGCAAATAAAAATGAATAAATTAGAACTTGACGAGATCAATGTGTCCTAGCAGACTGACGCCGACTGACTGACGAGTTCGGACATTAGCTTGGTTAGATCCAAATTAAAAGTACCATTCAGGTGTCTGAGGTGGGTGTTTGAGAAAAGAACCACACAAGAATTGAATTTGACCTGTGTAGCTGTGTGTGTGTTTGTGTACACTAAGCTCAACTCATAACTAGCAGTGGCGAATAAAGAAGTAAGTAGCCACAATCGATCATCGAGATAAAAATTTCTTTGATTCTTTTGGGCAGTAGTAGTTTAGTATCTTAGACTAACATATGTGACCTTTTCATAGTAACTTAGGAACCAGCCGACGGACGAACACTTACATAATTCATCCCCAAAAGTAAGGTGAAGTTACGAAAGTGACTCGTCACAACCAAGTTATATTTCTGAAACCCTCCTGTGACAGTATTTCATAAATTTTTACTTAGATTTCAGTCTCACGAACAGTTTGTTTTATAAAATGTTCTCACGAAGAAGCAGGTCTCACGAGGTTTCTAAATAATGAAGGAGCTTTGAAATCAGTGTGTTTTGAATTCATGTCAGTTTATCTGGAAAAATGTGATACGCAAGGGAGCTATGTATGGGAGTTGTATTTATGAGTTTCTATTCCAGGATTTTTATATTCGTCCGACCTTTGGGATCGGGAAAGTAAACTGGCTCTTGGCATTGTTAATAAGAATGAAACAACTTCATATGTTTACTTTTCTTAGATCTACTTCTATGTACGAGTATCTATGTGTTTAGATTTTTGTAGTTTTCTTTTTTAAGCAATGGTAATGACGTCATTTGGGTTCAATGGGCTTTTATGTGATCCTGTTTTTGCCTCCGTTTTGCACGGTGTAAATATGTTTTGTATTGATTGATTTAATGATTTACAGTAACCTTGTTTTGAATGTTATAAATACAAAAAATAATAGTAAATATAATTATGCAGACGTTTTGAAATTATGTGTGCGCTAACATTTTTGGCAATTGATTTTTACTAAGGTAACGTATCTTTAATTCTATTTTGTGAAACTGATAGCG
This sequence comes from Euplexia lucipara, assembly GCA_921972225.1. Lineage (NCBI taxonomy): Eukaryota > Metazoa > Arthropoda > Insecta > Lepidoptera > Noctuidae > Euplexia > Euplexia lucipara. Next base: position 1,070,895 of record OV179158.1, read on the forward strand.
TTAAAAGCATTCTTCTTTACTATGATTAGACCTGGCAGATAGTTTTTAACATTATAAACTAGTATTTGACTGCAATCCCATCTGATGGTATGCTAAGATGGTAAGATCCGCTAATTATTCTAGGAACAGATTGTGAGTTTTTGATGTTGTAGGGGGAAATCTCTGGATTTCCTAAACTGTATTTGAAAATTCTTTTTATAATAAAAAGTCACATTACTTGTGAGTGTAAGTAAGCTATATTTTGCAAGAAGGGGTGGACTGGAGGGGATGTTAAAGTACGAAATGCACGCGGACGAACTTTAGTTATAAAAAAATATTGACTTCCATTGCACCAATAAAAAAAAACAATAATAACTTCAATATCAGTTGATCGACAGCTGAAAATGTTTCCTCGTACATCCAGATTAATATCTTCAGTGTTAGCTGTGCCAAATAAAATTGATCCAATATTCTTTGTCGTAATAAAATAGGGTTCCAAAAAACTTTCTAACACCGGAAAATAATAAGGCGCACCCTAAAAGTTAACCTCATTCCAAACTCATAACTGTTTCAAAGAAAAGTGATTTCTCATATTTTGCTTTATCGTGAAAAATTACAGCAATCGTTTATATTTCAACAATAATTTATTATAGTGCGTATTTCATGTCGAAAAATGCCTTACGATGGTGGAGGGTAACGGGCAATTCGTTCAAGTCGATTCTGGGCTTTTTGAGAGCGCCCACTCAATTATAAGGGATTACTGGACGAAAACTTAGTTTTTGTTTGGCTGCCACTGACGTGTCTATAGCCACAAGTTCCAGGTTCGTGTCAGTGGATTAATTAAAAGTTGGCAAATTAGAAGCTGTTGTAGTGTGTAATGGTTTTAGATGTGGCCGTGATTATTTTAATTGCTTCGAGTTTTTTAATTACTCAGTCCCTTTTTCGTAAACTGTATTTAAAAGGATACGAGTCATTCTTTGTTTTGTACACATTAACATAAAAACTGTACAATATTTTAAATTCTGATTTGCTAGGCTAGAGGGGTTCCAGTTTAAAGCTTTTTATATGGTCGTAATGAGAGTTAAGCTAAAAGATTTAAAATTCCACACAGTTTATTAGCTCACAAACATAGAACACATTCATACATAAGCTCACGCCTATTTCCTCTACGGGGGTAGGCAGAAACTATGGCATTAAGTCCGCCTCTGTACATTAGTGTGCTTGAAGTATTAAATAAATAAAATAAACTACGGAGCACCATCTGCTCAGATTCTTACATATTTGTTTTGCTTCGTTTACGTATAGACAGTACATGTAATCATAACATTCTTTTATGAAATATTAACGTGTAAATCTATAGAAAACCATAATTATAAAATGATACATAAATACTATAATTATAATCTATAATATGCTCAGGCTTTTTTCCATTGGGCAAAGTACAGGGCGCCACCTAATATGATTCCTACATACTTCTTTTGCTTCGTTTACATTCATACAACCTTAAATAATAAAACGAGAGAGAGAACTTATTAAATAAGATAGCAACTATTTTATTAATGGAAAGAAGTCCATTTAAGTCGAATAATTATGGCTCTATTACGTTATACAACGTGTTGTTTTTATATCCCATAACCCTAGGGTTATATTCTGTAGGTAAAAATAATACTAAAACTCCTAGAATAAAACGTATATAATATAAGTCTTTAACAATTTTCTGCTTAACAAACAGGAATTCCACACAAAATCAGTGGTCCAACTTGTGACCTACTTGGAGTCTAGCGCTCTACGCATACTTCACGACTTCAAAGTCACACTTCATTCAGTAGTTTCAAGGTCGCATGCTAAACGTGCCCCTTGACCGGTGACCTTGACCTCGAGTGGCTTAAAGTCGCTCAGTTTAGAGCTGTGTGCTTCATTATATGGATTTTATGGTCGGCAGACGTCTTTGAGGTTTCTTCTAACTGAGTTGAGCGAGGGGTGATACGTACAAGCGATTTGACTAGTTGCTGGTTGATGATTTGATGATGAATGTTTCTTTTTAACCGACTTCAAAAAAAGGAGGAGGTTCTCAATTCGGATGTATATTTTTTTTTTTTAGGGTTTGTTACCTCAGTACTCCGTCATTTATGGACCGATTTAACGGACCGATTTTTTTTTTTTTTTTTTTTTTTTTTTTTTTTGTTTTTTAGGCTCTTAACAAACTAGTGCGCTTCACCATCACTGATTGCATCACTGCTTACCATCAGGTGGGATTGCAGTCAAGCACTAGTTTGTAATATTAAAAAAAAAAAGAAAAAATGATTTTCAAAATTCTTTTTTTGTTTGATAGGGTATACTAACAGATTGGTCCCATTTGTATCAAAACTCATATCTAATAAGGGATCTTCGAGGAATTGAGGGAACTTCTCAAAAAATATAGCATTTTCATTTAGAAAGTATCATTTGGTGAAGAAAAACTGATGAGAAAGACAGGCAACGGAACTCTTCAACGCATAACAGCAAATTATTCGCGATTGCTATAGTCAGATGTCTATGCTGAGCTTTTGTAATCCACAACATAACATTACGCCATTCTATTTTTAAAGGGGCCGGCAGAGATGTACAGATTAATGTTTAGAGATAGAACTTCTTTAGCAATTGTTATCCAATTTCAATGATTCTTTCAAGTTTTGAAAGACTTTCTTTACATACAAAGAAACTAAAAATAAAAACTTTTTTACAAAAAAACAACCGACTTCTTAAAAAAAAAAACTAACAGGTGAAAAATAACTCCAGTTTCGGTGGCCAATAATGAACAAAACAAAACCACCAAAGCCACAGACTTCCGAAACTGGAGTTATTTTTCACCTGTTAGTTTTTTTTTAAGAAGTCACAGTGTGCAGTTTGATCATGACGACCTCCACCCTGGGAAGAGAGTTCCTGACTAAAACCCACCACGTTGTTCCATGCGCCGGGAGGCATGGGAACCGACGATACTTCCGCTACCCTCGACTGGTCAGCGGGGGCAGTCAAAGGTCTTTAAGATTAAAAGATTAAAGATATTGGGCTGGTATCCGCAACTCCACGTCAAAGCGCGTATTTTGCGTATGGATCTTATTCTACCACGCGGGCCCAGTGCGAATTGGTAGATGTCACATGTCTTCGACTTTTTGGTTCTAGGACATGCCAATTTGTTGATGTTTTCTTACACCGTTTTTGAGAACAGTGGTGATAAAATAAATTACACAAAGTAATGCTCCTGCCTGGGTTCGAACCCACAACTTACTGTTCGTAAGTCGGGGCTGCTACCCGTTGCGAAGTAGACTGGAAGCTTACCACAACTAAACCAGGAAACACGTGAACTAATCTATATACAGGGTGTAACGGAAAGGGTATATACATACAAACAGGGTGAATAGAGTATTTAATAACGAGTCTTTCCTCAAAATTTCAGCTCCCGACTAATAACTTTGAAACTTCCCGATATTATTTAATATCGACAGTTTATTAAATGCAAAATCATAACAAACGTGTCACCGCACTATGAGGGTCATAATCCTGTCCGGCAAGGTTCAAGTATATCTTTCTCGGGTTCTGCGCGCCTAGCGCCTAGTACAGACCTATCGGGCTCTGCCTAACCGACGAAGGCGCGACGGCGCGGGCGGGCTCAACTTTGCAATTATGTATGTATATGTATAAAAATGTTGCCATGTCGTTTCTTATCACCAAGAGAATCCGTGCCCTTCGGATGTATATACCCTTTCCGTTACATCCTGTATATATAAGATGAATCCCTATTTTCCTTGATTACGGCATCACGCGTGAACGACTGAACCAAACCTTGCTAATTCTTTACTTTGTTGCGTTTTTTATTGTCAGGAAAGAGAAAAAAAATAAGAGAATTGAGTGGAGCAATAAAAAAAAAATAAGAAAACTCAACGTCAATTAAGTATTTTTCAAATGAAGCGATCTTTGATGACATGATAGGTAAAAAATATCTTCCCAGTTCATTTCAAGGTGACAGTTTGACATTTAACAAGTCTTAAGCTAAAACTAAGAAGAACACAACATACCTACTAGTTTCATATAAACGAATAAGCTACCAGTTTAACCACTGCCAAAATCTTACAAAACAAACTAGAAACAAACAGGTGAGCGATCCAGAATTCCTATCATTCCTTCCCCACCATTCAAACTCTGCTTAGGGAAACCTTCGCTGGGTTTTATGTCACATTAGCATATTTATCTTTACCTTTGGGAAAGTTGGAAATTGTTTTTTTACTTGCTAGTAAAGGGATCTGTCGTGATATTTTGTGATGTCTAGACAGAGTGCTGATTGGATAAGAAATAGTAATGAGATTATTTTACAGGGTAACATAGCACCCCCTCAGTTACTTTGTATCACAATACTCTTTGCTAAGACTGCTTCCAAGATTACCGCTATAGCTGACCAAGATTCCAAGCCTTTTTTATTACACCCAAGATAAAATAGAATAAATAAATTCCACAACTTTTTACACAACGCCATTTAGTCCCAAGTTAAGCTTGCAAGCTTGTGTTATGGGTACTAAACAGCTGATAAACATACTTATATATTTCTAAATACATACTTATAATAGATAAATTACACCCAGACACAAAACAAATAATCGAGCTCATCACACAAATATTTGTCCTGGGTGGGAATCGAACCCACGACCTCCGGCATAGCAGTCAGGGTCACTAATTACCAGACCAACAGGCCAGTCAAAGATCATGACGTGTTAAACTTGCTTCCCGGGTTACGCAGGGATCTCTCCTATAATTGTTATGGGAGATCACCTATCCACAAACGGTGCCCCTTAAGTGTTGCTTTAACTTTTAATCCTAATATAAATCTTGGTTTTTATATAATATAAATAAGTGTGATACTTAGCAGATGTGGTAACGGTTAATTTTGTCTTGACGTTTTGTGACTGTAGACAGGCATTTGTAGATCGTTTTGTCAACATTGATTGGCCTGTTGGTCTAGTAGTAAGTGACCCTGACTGCTATGCCGGAGGTTGTGGGTTCGATTCCCACCCAGGACAAATGTTTGTGTGATGGGCACGATCATTTGTTCTGTGTTTGGGTGTAATTTATCTATAATATGTATGTATTTAGAAATATATAAGTTTGTTTATCAGCTGTTTAGTACCCATAACACAAGCTCTCAAGCTTAACTTGGGACTAAATGGCGTTGTGTGAAAATTTGTGGAATATTTATTTTATTTCTTATTTATTTTTCATTTGTGAAGCAAAAATATTGCAGTTAAACTCCATTTAGATTATTTTAAATCGCCAAAAATAAGTGTAGTAATTATTGTTAAATAAATTTATTTCTATTAACAGGTCATACAAACACTTTTACATGTAATTTTTTAACTAGAAGGAGAGGTCAGAGTTTCATCATCTAGCTATTCTGAGAAGAAAACCGAAATAAATTTAGAGGTCATAGTCTCTTTTAAAGGCCAGGCTTCTTGGTCAGCTATCTAAGAAATTAATAAATATATTTAATCTTTCTATGTTTATAATTTGTACAGACGCCAGTACATCAAGTTACCCCAATGTGTCAAATTTTCCCAATTGAATATGAAACACCTTATTCTGTTTGACATAAAGTTGAAAAACGATCAAAGAAATTTGACACATTGGGGTTACTTGACGTGCTGGCGTCTGTACTTTTCAATTAAAAAGTTTAGTAGGTCGAAGATAAATAGCCAGATAAGCAGACGAATGGTTTTAATTTGCAATCACAAATGATTCTTCATTCCAAAACCTATTCCGGTATCGGAAATTCAATTAGGAGTTAATGACTTTAACTGGTTGAGCAATCGGTGTAAAGGTCAACATAGGTCAACCCACTTCACCTTTAATTTTGTTCGCAGAGGGTTCCTGCTTTTTACAACCAAAAATAGCTAATATTTACTCGACACACAAACATTAAGGGTTCTTAAATTTTACAGTTACTCAAATATCATGAGGACAGGGAAATAGGTTTTGTACAATGACATACACACTTTACTTGGAACAGTGTGTGAAAATTAATAATTTAAAGTCAAAGTCAAAACTAAATTACTGAAATTAGCCTGAGAATCAGCAATTTTCGAACGTCAAAATCAACAAATATGCCTGCCTGCCCTTCTACTTCCTAGTGTTTTTGCCGGGAACAAAGACATTGAATACTTACTTAAATCTCTTTGGCTGGAAAGAAAATATATTCCTAAGTATATTAGGTATTTTTTTCAGACAAATGTGCGAAAGTAGGAGTGTGAGATTTTGCATGGTGAAAGTTTATGTGGAGGAGTAGTGCAGACTTTAAATAGTTTTACACGTTTATTTTTGTTTTTTTGTCTTTAATTTTTTAACCTGTTGCACCTATCTTGTTCTGTCTCTGCACCACCTTAAGTTAGACTGGTAGAAAATGCCTAGGGCATTGTCCGCCTTTGTATAGTTTTTTTTTTACTTGTGCATAAACATTTTTAAATAAATATACTAAACCAAATACACATTTTACGCGCTTAGCATTTTACAGCTCAATTCTGCCAACGTCAAGTTTACAACGTAACCATAGTGATCACCTTTTGGAAAACAATAAAAATATATTATAGAGAATAGAATACTTTAGAGAGGACATACGAGGAATAGTCACAGAAAAACTTTGATCACATGTCTCAGTAACGCCATCTGCAATAATATAGCAATATTGGAGCGGCAGCTGAGCGTACTAAATAAAACTCACAGACTTGGGTTCATTCGGACACAAGTAGAGGATGAAAATTTTGTTCGTGATATCCTGTCTATAGTTAGTATTGGATGTTTTTGGACAGCAGTAAGTGAGTTGACATTGACCTACAAGGAAATTCAAAGCAAAGTTACTATTTTCTATTAAACATACATAAATAAATACATAAATATTCCACAACTTTTTCACACAACGCCATTAAGTCCCAAGTTAAGCTTTAGAGCTTGTGTTATGGGTACTAAACTGCTGTAAAACATACTTATATGTTTCTAAATACATACATACTATAGATATCAGATTATCCGCCGACCTAAAAATTCTTAGGATGGTGTACCACGCACTATGCCAATCAGTGATTGGCTATTGCATAGTTGCATGGGGCGGTGCCACAAAAACTAGCTTCCTGAGAGTTGAGAGAGCGCAGAGAGCTATACTGAAAGTCATGACGAAAAAGCCCTATAGGTATCCAACAACGGAACTGTTCTCTGACTGTAAAGTACTTACGGTTCGTCAGCTTTATGTACTTAAATCCACCCTTAGAAAGCACGCAGGCCTGCCACCTCCTTTTCCAAATAAACGCACGTATCTTCCACCAAGTATCCAACACAAAACTTCCTTCGCTAAACATCAATATTATATACTAAGTACACATATTTATAAAAACATTAACAAACACCTAAATATTATAAATCTGAATTCGCATGCACTAAAATCTAAACTAACAGAGTGGCTGCTCCTTAAGGACTACTCTTACACGGAGTCTTTACTTACCTATCTTGTATAATACACACACACACACACACACACACACACACACGCACACACACACACACACATACACACACACACATACACATACACACACACTCACACTCACACATACACACACATACACACACACACACACACACACACACACACCACACACACACACACACACACACCACTCACACACACACACACATACACACACCACTCACACACATAAACACACAAAACACTTACTCATATATTTTACTCTTTAAGCACCATACAGTAGAATGACACAGTCCACTTGAGATAAGTTTTTGTTGTTCATTGTAAACCTAGACCGTAAACTACCTCTTAAAATACAGGTATACCCTAGCTTAAGAGGTAGAGTATTTTTCTTGTACAGAATTTGCAACTTAGACCATAAATATATTTTAAACATAATGTCAAACTGTATTTCAAACTCTGTATGTTTTTAGATAAATAAAGATTATTATTATTATTATTATTATTAGATAAATTACACCCAGACACAGAACAAATGATCATGCTCATTACACAAACATTTGTTCTGGGTGGGAATCGAACCCACGACCTCAGGCATAGCAGTCAGGGTCACTAACTACTAGACCAACAGGCCAGTATCAAGTTAAGCTTGAGAGCTTGTGTTATGGGTACTAAACAGCTGATTAACATACTTATAAATTTCTAAATACATACATATTGTAGATAAATTACACCCAAACACGAAACAAATGATCATGCTCATTACACAAACTTTTGTTCTGGGTGGAAATCTAACCCACGACCTCTGGCATAGCAGTCAGGGTCACTAACTACTAGACCAACAGGTCAATAACAGTCGAATTTCGACCACCAGGCGATCAGTACTTTATAATAATCACTACCACATTGAATTCATAAATCTATCCATAAGACAGAAATCAGGAACAAACTATTGTAATAATATTGAAACCTTAGATTCTATTACTTACAACGTCTGCAGGATACCTACATAAATCGTACCTTACATTTGGTAAGATATATGCTGCCACGCCGTCGGATTCGGGACACAGTTAATGGCTCTCATTCCTATTGACGACTCCATTTAGGCACCATTATGGCTTCCTTGCTGATGTTGCGATCGGAACTCATTACCTATGGGTAATTAGAGTTACAGGTAATATTCAATATGAGACAAGACAGAAAATCCTACAAATATTATAAACGCATAAGTATATAGGTACTTGTAGCGACATCTATCTCGCCACATACGAACTATCCTACATCGCGGTATCAAAGTTATCCGCGCAGTTTGAACGTATACAAGTTCCCGACAACAACCGTCGGGCAGTAGTTAGCCCACCAGACACAGCACCCGTCTGGTCAGAGGATCCTCCCTTTTCAATGGTGGATGAGGAACTTTACACTCTGTTCCTCATGCCTCCAAGTACTCACATAGACTCAGTATGTTTCTTTTCAACACAATCTCACTCAACATTATAATTTTTCTAACAGTATGAATGGAATTGAAAAATCAGATGCACATTTCACTTAAAATGAGTAAGTTGCAAACACGAATACAGTATGTTTCTAGTTACCCCAATGTCATTCAACCTTAATAATATTCGGAAAAATCTATCTAGTGACTCGGCAAAAAAATATTTTCGCGGTGTTTTAAGCTTCCGACCGTAAGCTTGATTGGCAGTGACACATCTTAGAATGTAAATTTAACTGACAAGAAAATGTTGGGCTCAGACTCTTGAGATTACCTTGATGAACATATTTGTTACTATAAATAAGAAATAGAAACCTAAGGATCTATTATTATAGATCCTTAGGTTTCCATTTCTTATTTATAGTTTTGACTAACATGGTGGTATGTTTGTCTAGCATGTTAGACTAGTAACTAGTTTGATAATGATCTATGGAGGTATGACTTATTACACGAAGTTATGATAAACGTTGATAAAAAAAACCCTGTCTGTGCTATTTTTACAGACATGACTAGGGCTTTTGACTGTGTCAATCATGATATTTTAATAAGCAAACTTAATAAATACGGTATAAGGGGTAATGTGTTAAATCTCCTAAAATCTTACCTTAGTAACCGCACACAGTATACCGAGATATCCAAAATTTGTCTTAAGTCAAAATGTGAACAGAAATATTAATCTGAGGGTAAAATAGTCAAATTTGGTGTACCACAGGGTAGTGTATTAGGTCCTCCAATATTTTTGCTGTATATAAATGATTTGCCTCAACAAATTCGACATCCTATGGTTCTATTTGCCGATGACAGCACAGCGCTTATAAAATGTAATGACATTAATGATTATGAAGAGGACATCAACAATAGTCTTAGAAATATAATTGAATGGCTTGATAAAAATAATTTGGTAATAAATTTGGTAAAGACGAATATAATGCATTTTCACCAACGTACAATTCCACCAAACGTTAACGTAAACTATAACGGACAGACGATTCAATAAACGAAGGTCGCGAAATTTCTAGGAATCCTTATAGACGATCAATTAACATGGAAACCACAAGCAGAAGAGGTCTGCAAAAAATTGAGTACTGCTGCGTATGTCCTATTTAATTTGAAAAAAAAATTTGACATTAAGACAGCTTTAGTTGCATACCATGGCTTAGCCGCATCGGTCTTGAGGTTTGGAGTAATTTTCTGGGGTAATAGTACTTTAAGAGATACCATATTTAAAGCCCAAAAACGCTGTATAAGAGCCATGTGCGGTATAAAACCAAGAGATAGCTGTGAACCCTACTTCAAGTCGTTAAAAATTCTTACATTTCCGTCATTGTACATTTTAAAAATGGCAATTTTTGTTAAAAGCAACATAAAGCTATTTGCTAAGGTCTCAGACACCAAGAAAGGTCCCGTTAGAAGTCAATACAAAAATCGTTTAACTGTCAGCAGCTATAAAACTGCACTACTTAGAAAAAGTGTTCTTTGCATGGGTCCAATTATATTTAATAAATTACCGGACAACATAAAAAATGACACCCTTCAACAATTTAAAAACAAACTCAAGGAATATTTGACTCAAAAATGTTACTATACAATAAGTGATTTTTTGAATGACCCTTGAACCATGACCATGAACATTTGTATATTGACATGAAGTATTAGTGACATTAATTTTAGTTCACATTAAGTAGCTATTATTGACATTTTAATTTGAAATTATTATATTAATTATTTTATTAGTTTTCCTTATTTCATGTATTGAAGTTTAAAATTTAATTTTGAAATTATTATATTAATTATTTTATTAGTGTTCAAACTGTATTTAAATTTGAAACTTAATTTGTTAAATTTTGCATGCCAATACTCAGGCAGAATGTGCACGGGCCAATGTATATTTTTCTTTTACCAACTTTTGTTAAATACCCACATTCTATGCGAATAAATGATTTGATTTGATTTGATTTGATTTGAGGTATTCCGCTACCATTTCAAGGCGCACCTAATGAGGCGCTTCTATTTTATACCTCGGAGCGCACGTTTTAGTAGCGCGCTCCCGATAGCATTTTTTTTTTTCCACAAAGCGCACCTATGACTAACTTTCGAATAAAGATAGGATACTATCTGGAACTATCGATAATAAGTAAAACACGTTATTTTATATAATTTGCAAAAACTCTTTAGGTACTACTCCTTGACCATAGATTGGTTTTAAAATGAATAAAGTGCGTGTATTCAAAGAGGATGTTATTAATAAATATCTTTTCCTTTCATTTTAACCCACGAGTCACGACGCAAAAACGGGGGTGTTACCTATTACTTTGTCGTGAGAACGTGTGCGTGTTTGTGACCCCGTAGGTTTTAAACGTTTACACCATTTTTGATGTGTTTTATTACTCAGTTTTGTTTTTTTGTCATTAAATAATATTTGTTTTTGTAGAAGAACTTTCCAGACAAGTCATTAATGTAAATATATTTTTAGATTAAGTGATCCTTGTGGTAGAAATGCAATTGTTCCTAATTTCCCATTCCAGGCATTCAGTTTAGTAATGGATAGCATATAGCTTGTTTTTTTTTTGTTTCCAGATGTAAATAAATTGTTCAATATAGTGAGTTAAATTTACATGAGTTAACATGTAAATTTAAAGTAATAAGTAAGCTGAACTTTTTGCCTTGAGTCGATCAACCTTCAGAGATGATCGTTAATCGTTGTTAAAATGACAGCTTACAAGTCAGTTTTAATTACGTAACACTTTTGAAAAATACAAGAACGCAATTATATCACTTTGTTTGTTCAGACAACACACATTTTTAATAAACACATTCCCAACTACGTACACATAAAGTCTCTAGAGAAATAACGACTTCCATTTTGATTTGAATTGCATCGTGGCTTTGCTCGCGTGTACAGTTTTAATGATATTAAAGATGATAACATTGATCGTATAAACGTCGGCCGGCTTTTAAAGATATAAGGAATGTCGTGACATCGTTTATGTGAATTGTTTTAATAGAATTGAAGATGGACTATGTGATAAGTAACCTGGCTATTCCGTAATTAGATATTTTTTGACATTCAACTGTTTTGTTTATTACGCAGCGAAATTTTTAACATAGGACGTGAATCATTTACCTTATAAGTCAATGGTCTCTTTGGGTTAGGTAATTATGTTTTTTTTTACGGTGTAATAATATAATATAATACCAGCCTGTTACTGTCCCACTGCAGGGCAAAGGCCTCTTCTTATACAGAGAAGGCTCGAGCATTGATCACCACGCTTGCTCAAGGCGGATTGGCGATTTCACACTTATATTAACTACTAGCTTTTGCCCGCGGCTTCGCCCGCGTGGATGTCGAACTTCCGTCCCCTATGTTTTCCCATTAAGGGTTGAATTTCCAAAAATCGTTTTTTAGTGGATACTTACATCATTAAGAACACCCCTTTAAGTTACATGTCTCTAATACCAGCGGTTTGGGCTGAGCGATGATATATATATAAACGTAATAATTTTAGCATAATACTTCCGGATAGACTACTTTCAAAGTTGATCCTTCCGGTATGTATGCATAAAGATTTCTGGAACTACTGACCCAGGAAAGAGCGCCGTACAACTGATCATGTGTAAAACAACTGAGACTAAGATCAACCTGCCCAGGCGTATTGATTACAACAGTACCAAGTTTGGTTAAAATCCCTATAATAGTTTTTGAATTATGCGTGCACATACAGACAGAGACACAGACAGACAAAACATTTACTGATTGCATTTTTGGCATCAGTATCGATCACCAATCATCCTCCAATATTAATTTTGAATATATATTCAATGTACATAATTATCTTCGTAGTGTGTGATAGTCCATTGAATTGTATGGCGAGCGATATTGTATCTTAAGATAAAATATTATACTATCTTCAGCGCCCCTTGGTGAACCCCACTGCGGGTGACGTAACCTACGACAAACTTTTTATTTGCGGTTGTTACAGTAGTCGGGTCTAGAGATCGAACCGCAAAATTAAGTTTGTTTTTTATTGTATATACTTTTTCGGGATAAAAAGTACCCAGTGTGGTGCCCAGGATATTAAAGAATAAGTATACCAAGTGTCATCGTAATGGAACCGGTAGTTTTTGCGTGATACCTGAACATACAGACAGACAGACAGACAGACAGACAGACAGACAAAAATTTTTTAAATCATATTTTTGGGTTCGGTGTCGGTCTAGTAACAACCCCTGCTATTTATTTTTTTGATATTTTCAATGTACAGAAATTTTACTTCTACAGATTTATTATAAGTATAGATAAGTCCAGGTTTCCTTACGATGTTTTCCTTCACCGATGTCAATGATGTCTAAGATAAACTTAGAAAGTACATATGAATTGAAAAAGTCACATTGGTACTTGCCCGAATTTGAACCACAACCTCGTGCATGAGAGGTAGGAGTCTTAACCTCTGGGCCATCACGACACAAACAGGAGAAATTGGCAGTAGGCGAACTTATTCCCAATCCAGATCCAGGATTCAGCGGTAGCAGACTGAAAACTGCCAGGTGGAAAAACTCAATAACACGTTGTCTGACCCGTGATCGAACCTCATGCACGGCAGAAACGCTTGCTACCACTAAACCAACGAGGTAGTCTTCTTATTTTTTTTTTCTTTCTACCTTTTGTATGGAAAAAGAAGACATTTTGTGCTGACGTCAAATAAATTGTGTTACCAGGGCAGCAGGAGGAGATAAGAAGGTACACAAAACCTTCTTCGGAGTGTTTAATTGCGATCGCCCGGGTGTATTTGTTACCCTTGAATCTTCACGCCATACCTCGCCTGGGATCGTCAAAAGCCTACATTAATTAACGAGGCTAGGTTCGTACGGCATCACATTATTCAAGTTGCTTGAAAGATCATCAATTTGCATAATCCAGACTTGGGTTTAAGTGTTTTGTCTCCGTTAATTGCCGTGATTGTGGAAATGATAGTTGCTAATTGTACGTCGCTGAAGTAATACCAAGTAGGTCTTACCCTGGAAGAATATTAGTTTTGTAAATATATGCAACACTTCTACTAGTTTCTTTGGTAACTGAAATGGATTTACCTTATTCAAAATCAAAAGTATTTAATTAAATTAGGCTGGGAATCAGCACTTTTTGAACGTACGTAAAAAAAATACATAACACGGTCCCCCAAAACGTCCACCCTTTACCACTTCCAAGTGTTTTTGATGGGAAAAAAAAGTGGCGGAACAAACTTCCCATCAACACATCTGTCTGATTCGTTTGGAGAACTTAAATTGAATTTAAAGAATGAAATGCTTAATAAATAGCATTCCGGTATATTCACTATATAAATCATTTCACTTCAGAATGATTGTTTCGTGTAAGCTAGCACACTCCAATAAAGCAAAAAATAAAAAAAATAATCATATTACCTACAATTGAAATCTAAACCCAAGCAAAAAGGTTACAAAACTGAAGAATTACAGCCTCCAGGTAAAATTCAATGCAAATTTTATTCTATTTGTTTCCATTCAAAATAATTATCACTAATTTTTGTAAAACGTCATAAAGTACCCCACAGTACACTGTAGTGCCCTTACAGGGTGCATGTTTTAATACTGTGTCATGAAATTTTAATGTATGCCTTATATCCAGGGATTTACTTAACAGCAAATAAATAAATTAAAGTAACTTTTCCCCCCCACATACGCCCGGACGCCCTAGAAGAACATACATAGACCTTATTGGTGAGGTTCTTCAGAAAGGTCAGGTGCGTAGTACTCGCAACCGGCGTGCGTGTATGACAACATGTATGAATGTTAACGAAGCAAAAGAAGTATGTAAGAATCGTAGCACATGGCGCTCTGTAGTTTCTGCCTACCCCCGTGGAAAAAAAGGCGTGAGTTTATATGTATGTATGTAACTTTTCCCCGTAATATCCCCCTTACCGCAAGATGATTGTTTCAAGAAGATAGTACAACTCACAATTTTGATAAGAATAAGTGACTTTCGGCTTCGATAAACGACTTTATACACACGAAAATAATAAGTACTGATTTTTATTTGGTAATAACTTTAATTTCCTCTTACAAGAAAAACGGTCAAGTTTTCTGATATTTTATTTATTTTAGCGTTGCCTCCTTAATCCATCTCTTAGAAGTTCTGAGCTAAGAAAAGATTAATAAACCCAAATTAAGCAAGACTAACTTCAAACCGCTACTTTTGTCATTGATCTACATTTCTGTCACACGAAAACCCACCTTAACACGTTGCAATTACGTCCAATTTCCAACTGTACTTAGATAAATACAATGGTGAAATAATAATTATTTCAGAAAAAGTATCTGGTCCAAAATGTCCCCAGGGATTGTAATAAAATGGACTGATTAATAAACTTTTTTTCTTTCTGACACTCGATAAGAACCTAACAGAGTCTTTTCTCAAGTTTTTTATTATCTAAATTAGAACAAACGAAAGACGAGGTCTTATCTAATTCGCAAAAATCACCCTGTGACCCATTTTCGACCATTACACCTTCTCATAAGGACGGTAATTCCTTGCTTCGCTTAAAATTCGTGTATATTTTCAACTGAAAGTAAGTGTTTGGGTCTGTTGTCGTAAGGAATGACATTTTGGTTATTTATTTAGGCTAGATTTCCTTATATTGAAGTGTTGGAGATAAAATATTGCTCGGAAATAATTTCTCCTTTGTTTGACAAGGGACTTATAATATTGTTCAATGAAACAACACCACCAGCTTATACAATTTACATGTTAGAATATCTCTTCTTATGCAGAGAAGGCATGAAAGTTTATCACCACGCTTGGTCAAAAGGAATAGGTGATTTCTGATTTATAATTAGTATAAATCCTAGTTTCATCTCAAATAAGTACCAAATTTTTTTAATTAAAAAGTATTTGAACCCACAACCGCGAGCACAAGAGGTGACCACTAGACCATCACGAATGAATAAACGATAAACTACTAAAAACACTTTAATACAATTTAATACTAGTTGGTAGATCGTACACAATTGCGCGATCATAATAATTTAAGATCATTTTGAAATCATTTTAAACTAGTGAAAGTAGATGTCTTGAAAAAACCTAAATGGTTGTCTAAGGGAATCAAATTAGGCAGTAAAAAAAAAAAGAAGTCTTTTGTGGAAATATCGGTTAAACCCAAGTAAAATGAATAAACATGCTTTCACTGCTTACTCTCGCTTGCATAAAAAAATTATCCATCTAACACAAAAGGTGCAAAATAATCATAAAATAAATTTATCTAAAAATAAATCTAAAACTACTTGGCAAATCATTAATCGTGCTAAATATAACCTACCCAAAACTAACATTACTAAAATTATTCATAATAACAAAATTTTCTCTAAACCTAAAGACATTGCTGAAGCTTTTAATAATTATTTTATCGACAAAGTACAAGGGAAACTCGACGTGACTAGCAAACCCAAAAGAAATAACAAAATTGATAACAATAATAACTCAATGTTTATGGCTCCTAGTATACCACTAGATATAGAGAAGATCATCATTTCATTAAACAATACAAATAGTGTAGGATACGACGGTATTGCTACAAAAATACTGAAACATGTGTCGAGAGAAATAAGCGGTCATTTAAGTCATATAATTAACCTAAGCATTAGCGCAGGTGTTTACCCTGATGCATTAAAAAAATCAATAATCAAGCCTCTTTTTAAAAAAGAGAATAGGCAAAGTATGGAATACTACCGACCAATATCATTAATTCCAGTATTTTCTAAAATATTTGAAAAGTATATTTATAGGGAACTTTATAAATTCATAAATAAACATAATATTTTGTGTGAAGAACAGAAAGGATTTCGTTTGCATAAGACTATTAATATGGCGATATATGATTTTATTTACAATATAATTAAAAATGTAGATCGCCGGAACCCTGTATGTGGTATATTTTGCGACATGACCCAGGCATTCGATTATGTCCATTATGCTACTCTTTTAGACAAGCTCGAAGCATACGGGATCAGAGGTAATGTCCTTAAGTTACTTAGTTCATATCTACAAAATAGAAAACAGATAACTGAAGTCTTAAAAATTAATATAGCTACTAGACATGAAGAGAGATTTTGGTCTTCAGAGCGTAATGTATTATTTGGAGTACCGCAAGGCAGTGTCTTGGGTCCCTTTTTATTCATTTTATACATTAATGATCTACCGAAATCTATTGAGCGCCCAATTACACTTTTTGCAGATGACAGCACAATTACAATACCTTGTAAAAGCATTATTACGTATGAGAGTGACATAAATAATAGTTTAAAACAGACGGTAAATTGGCTAGATTCAAATAATTTGAAAATAAATTTGAGTAAAACGAAACTTATCCAATTTAGACAACAGACCTCTAGTATTAACTTAAATATACACTACAGTAATAATTCCGTAGAAGAAGTTGAAAGTACAAAATTTTTAGGTCTACAAATTGATCAAAAATTAAGTTGGAAATCCCAAATTGATATTTTATGTAAGAAATTGAGTAAGTCTGCATACGCTCTATACGCATTATCAACTATAATCAACACGGATGCACTTCTTACTGCCTATTATGGAATAGCGGAATCACATTTAAGGTATGGGATTATATTTTGGGGAAACTCTACCGAAAGAGAAACCGCCTTCAAAACACAAAAAAGATGTATCCGAGCGATGTTTAGGCTAAAACCTACGGATAGTTGTAAACCATATTTTCAAAAGCATAACATATTAACATTGCCGTGTTTGTATGTACTGGAAGTAAAAAAAAAAAAAAAAAAAAAAAAAAAAAAAATGAATACAATAGAATTTCATCGAGTTTCGTATTTTGCAGTGATTTTAAATAGTTTCACAATATAAGTTAAAAATTATTGTTTTGTTGACAACAGTACAACCTTAATTGCAAATATTTAGTCACTAATGTCAGATAAACTATGTACCTACTCACTATATACTATTAACTACATGAACATTAAATTTTATTTTAATTAAAAATAAGCAGTCAAATCCCAAGTAAACCCTGAGAACCTGACTACTCTGAGAAGAAACACCGAAAGAAACTCAGAGATCACAGTCTCCTTCAAAGTCCAGACATTATCTTGGCCAGATTATGTAAGAACCATGCTGATTAATTGTTAAAGTATTATTATTAGTCAAATCATAGCAAGAACACCTTAACCCTGTAGAAGCAAAAAGATATAAGTACCCAAGACGGGAACACGACCTCGTAATAATGTCTTAAAGCAGTCCCAAATATCTGATCAAACACTAACCTGCCCCGCCCTTGACTGACACCGCCAAACACTACCTCACCCTATTCGCCCTAAATTACCCTTCGTTACCCTCTGACTTGACGACAATTTTTCATACTGCTTTTGTTTTAGGAATTATGGAAAACTGACTTTTGGCTGCCTCGTTGGTCTAATGGTCGCAAGCGCTACTGCTGAGCACGAGGTCCCGGCTTTGATCCTCGGTCGGCCAAAGTGTTATTGAGTTTTTTCCTGGAATTTCTCAGTAGCAGCCCGTAGTCTGGATTTGTGCCCGATTGAAGGCAATAGGCTTGCCCCCTATTACATGGAACTTAAAAATAACTGGCGAAATGTGGGTTCCTCAAAAGACCATTTTCAGACACAAATATGCATGGTTCTTACATAATCTGACCAAGATAATGTCTGGACTTTAAAAGAGACTGTGACTTCTGAGTTTCTTCTGAGAGTAGTCAGATAGTGAAATACCGACCTCAACTTATAATTAAAAAATGACATATATGTGTCACTTTTTGATTATAAGTTGAGGATCATAAAGTGTTAGTATGAACCTATTTACAGAAATTAATAACATTTATCATCATGTAATAGCATAACGTACCTACTATTAAAAAGGTAAAAAATAGTCCTTATAATGGACTCTATTCCTAATATCCACTGATACCTATAGGTTCTGCATATTCTAAAATGTTTTTTTTACCATTAATTTTATTCAGATTTAGATTTTACCCGTTTTTAAGCTTGTGAAAAATTACTAACAATACCATTCATTACTCTCCCCTGTACATCATCCCAGTCATATTTCCCTTTTATCAATAACAAAAACGCGTAAAACAATAAAACCTTCACACAGAGGGCAGGGAGGGACTGATGTCAAAGTTTATTGTCAGTAGTATGTGCGAGTTTGTGCGACTTTCAATGTAACTCCCTAGACAATCCGCTACGAGGCTAACGTGAACGATAGAATATCGAAAGCTATTTTATTGGAAGCAGTTCAGCTGGCAGGATATCATGTCGGGGCTGAGAATTTTAGTATCTGACGCTTTGAAATTTTGCTGACTTTTTCATTGTATAGTTCTACAGTTTAAAATGTTTTGTTTTTATGAAAACTGAATAGTGAATGACAGTGGTTGAGCTACGTGCCGTGGGTTCGATTACTGCACGAATAAAATCGCTTGTAGTTAGTTTCGGGTTTGGATGTTTATGAGTTTAAATTATTGCAATCGCACCCAGTATAGGAAAACAATCTAGTGCGGGCCTATGTGCCTGTTCCGAAGAAAAAGGTGATATCACGACTTCAGGTCTAATGGAAAGTTATAAAATTGGTACTGTGAGAAAGAATCCTCGAGAATTATGTAACTAGTAGGCCACGAATATCTATAGTAAAAGATAAAGATGTTATGTCAATTTTAGGGTTGTTGAGCAAAGTCTGGAAAAACCTTCTGATCAAAGTGCCATTACTGCTTCGAGCTGACCTGTTCTAACAGAAAGCATAACAATAAAATACATCAACCCTCTTATTATAAAACGCGGTCTAAAAAAAGTACCGGGTTTAGTAGTAGGTTTAAACCATGAACTTGAATAAACGATAATACAAAACGAAGTTTATCGCTAGTTCTTGAACTATATATGGTACCAAAACTAAACCATCGTGACCCCTGGTTTAACTATGGTACTAAATTGTTAAAAGTCAAAAATTTTAATTAACGTTAGTACCGTAACAAACCTAGACCTTTTAGTCCTGGTTTAAACCTGGTACTTACGGAAGTTTTATAATAAGACGGTAGAAGTTTAAACTCCGAACAAAACGTAGGTACTCAAATAGAACCTTCTTCGTTTCTATGTCATCATGACAAGGAAAAAGCGTAAATCCATTTAATACCCTATTACTTTCAATCCGCCATATTGTGTTGCAATGCTCGACGCAATTTCAATACGTCAGGCGGAGTCGAACACATTTATATTCTTTATCAGATTTGCTCGTAAACCCTCTTAGAGGAGAATAATTTTTAGGGTAATTTGATAGTAGATTGATAATGTCGGGTCCTGTCCAAATGATAACAGCATTACTGTCCCACTGCAGGGCAAAGGCTTCTTCTCATACAGAGAAGGCACGTGCATTGATCACCACGCTTGCTCAAGGTGGATTAGCTTATTATTTCAATCAGTATACATGAGAGATAGGCCTCAACCTCTGGGCCGCCACGACAGTTATATCTAAAATGATAATTTACTTTAATCAAGTTTAACGTCCTAAAAGTTTGTAGTTCAAATTCTGCTATAGCTTGGTGCTTAAAATGACAGTGCTAATTACTAACAATCTAAGTACCTACTAATGAAAAGTTATATTCGATGAATTTCCTGTATGTTTTTATGTTTCATCATACTTATTTATCCCTTTATGTTTTATTTGACATTGGTGAAGGAAAATATTATGAGGAAAACTGGACTTATAATAGTTAATATAACTCTGAATCTGCCATCTGCCTTGAGCAAGCGTATTGTTTAATGCTCGTGCCTTCTCTGTAAGACAATATATGCATTTTTATTTTATTTATTCAGGGACTATAAACAGCTACAATATGTGTTTTAATAGAGTACAGCTAATACAGAATATTAACAATTTTTCTCGCAATGGGACATTGACAGGCTGGTTTTATTATGATTCATCGCTTTCCCTATATTTTAAGGTCAGATGCAGCTGAATATCAGTATTTAACATAGAGTGACCTCCACCTTAGCGGCCTCCACAACCTAGTTACTGGGTAAATTGGTCAGTCTGGTACACATTATAAAAAAAAAAATTATAATAATAAATATTCCACAACTTTTTCACACAACGCCATCTAGTCCCAAGCTAAGCAGAGCTTGTGTTATGGGTACTAAACAGCTGATAAACATACTTATATATTTCTAAATACATACATATTATAGATAAATTACACCCAGACACACAACAAATGATCGTGCTCATCACACAAACATTTGTCCTGGGTGGGAATCGAACCCACGACCTCTAGCGTATCAGTCAGGGTCACTAACTACTAGACCAACAGGCCAGTCCACATTACCTTCTTCAAACACATAAATATTACAAGATTTACCTACAAAACCTTCAGGTGTCACGCAAACATACAACATAATGTTTCTTTTAGTATACAATCGTAAAACACGCTCCTATAGCACGGATAAATATCAGTTATGTCACTTTATCCAATAAACGTTTATTGCTTTGATTCTGTTATGTTGAGATATCTTTGTGCTATGTTGGATTTATTGGGGGAACAGGTGTGTTGGTAGCAGTTAATCTACAAACAAAAGACTACTTGAGACAGTTGAACTTCAGCAAGAAATCATACCTCCTTCACTAGTTTCACTTCTCGTAGCATATAGACCAGTGCCGAAGCCTTCAAAACTGGTAAAAAATGAAAAAAAAATTACAGTAGGATGAATCCCATTAGAAAAGGAGGGGAATATGATAAAAACCTACTAAACACCTAAATTTTGAGGTTATGTGAAAAAATTGTCAATGCAAAAGTTGTAGATCTTTTTATTACCTACAACTTTGTCATTTAACTTTTTTCCATTGGACTTGTAGTTTTGCCGGAAATCAAGATAAACCATTTTTTACCCTTAAACCCCCCCTCCCTCCCACTTCCCGAACTCGGATCGACCGTAATTTATTTTTCCTTTCATTTTTATCATATTCTCCTCCTTTTCTAATGGGTTTCATCCTACTGTATTTTTTTTTTGGTTTCAAAAATTATCGACCCTGGTCTAATAAGATCTAACCGGACCCAGCTGAATACCAATATTTTACATGGAGCGACTACCTAATTGCCTATCAGTTCCCCACAATTCAGTTATTGGGTTACCCGATACTAATAAAGGCAACGAGATTAACGAGGTAGGCAGTAGGAACATTAAGCTTATTGTTAATAAAAATATACATTCTTGTTATTAATTAATTTGCTTTAAGTAGTTCTCTAAAGATATTTATTTCCAACAAACATAGTGTACTGACATTATATGTAGGTAAGGTTGGTTAAAACAATAACCTATGTGAATTAGGTACAGACGCCAGCACATCAAGTTAATAATAATAATAATAAATAAATATTCCACAACTTTTCACACAACGCCATTTAGTCCCAAGTTAAGCTTGAGAGCTTGTGTTATGGGTACTAAACAGCTGATAAACATACTTATATATTTCTAAATACATACATATTATAGATAAATTACACCCAGACACAGAACATATGATCGTGCTCATCACACAAACATTTGTCCTGGGTGAGAATCGAACCCACGACCTCCGGCATAGCAGTCAGGGTCACTAACTACTAGACCAACAGGCCAGTCGAAAACACCAGAAAGAGTCGCTTATTGAAAAGTTATCCCAATGTGTCAAATTTCTTTGATAGTTTTTCGGTTTTATGTCAAACAGAATAAGGTTCATATTCAATTGGGAAAATTTGACACATTGGGGTAACTTGATGTGCTGGCGTCTGTACATACATAAATTCCCGTAGGACAGTAAAGGTTATAATGGGCATGTTAAGACAGGCTGTCGTAATACTACAAGAAAACTAAGGTATCATAGAACACACGAATGGGCTATTCGACAAAATTTTAGTTCAATTTAGTTTGATAAAACTTTAGTTTTTATTCCCTCATCTAGATTACAAGAAAAATATTCGACACGTATTTTTTCTTTTTTCACGTAATCAAAAAATAACGGCGATACATCGAGTTAAAATGTCGCAAGACGTCACTAGCCAGTTCAGTTCATGCTAGCTAATGACGTGACAAGCCCCCACTCCTCAACTTTAATGCGCTTAATCTTAGCAGTTTTCCATCAATTTGAAAAGGGAAAAAAATATGTGTCGAATAAATTTGTTATCTGGATGAGAGACTAAAAACTAAAACTTTTGTCAAATGGCCAATTGTATATTATTTATTGCGGGACATTTGTGTATCGTAAGTTGTGCCTGTGTTAAAAATATTTTTCTTATAGTTCTTAGGATAATGCTAAATCAGCCAAGTACTCGTAAGTATGTTAAAAGTTCTCTTGTAATTTGTGTGTACAAAAAACCGTGCGAACTAAAATGTACCTTTAAGTAATTTTAATTTATTTAAAGCTGAAATTAAACAGTCATAATTTTTATAACATCTAGGTTTTCCTTAACTTACACTTCTTCATTAACAAACTATTATGTTTTGACTCAAGTGTAATACCTTTTTAACAATTTTTGCATGGAAGTGCTAAACAAATACCAACTTAATATTTTATATAGCTAGACAACTTCATCTACCATGTTTAAGCCATGTGTGAGAGATTGCGACTGTGTGATGAAATCATAACCCGCTTATAGTTTTGCGATCAAATAAAAATTCAATATGTGACCTCTCCAATAATATTTTGATGTTTATCCTAGAATGGCTTTCATATTTTCCCGTAACTCATGCTATATTAATCTTTTTCAATTTCCTTGTCTAGCCTTGGGCTAAAAGATGAGCCTTTCCCTAGGTAATTCGATTTTTTTGTTACCACTAAAATAGGCTCAGACGTAACGTAAAATATTGGTAGCCATTCCTTCTTATGAGCGGTACTAAACGGTTGCAATCTAGTTTCCGAAGTTTGCCCGAACAGTGTTATGTAAAAACACCGATTATAGGGGGAAAAAACGAGCTTATTTTTGTGAAAATATCAAGTAGGTGCAGAAATAGGCATTTAGTTATAGCCCTTGTTATGTGATTGGTTTAGGATTTTTCTATTTGGAATTTGTTTGGTTGCTGGTAGCTTTGATTTGTATTTATTCGAAACTGTTAAGACATTGTCAGCCTGTTTAAGTTTACTGGTAAATGTGGTTGAAAAGTTGAATTTATTATTTATAGTCAGCGCTCTGGGTGATCATTGATGGTTGTTAATTAGGTCAAAAAGGAGACAAGCCAAGGCCCAAGCCTTTTAGGGGACCTCTTTTTTGACCTTATTAACACATTTTAAAGGCCATCATCAATATAGTCAGTGTAAAGGTCTGGTGCTTTGTACTCTATTGAGTTTATGTATATAAGAGACGCATTCTGGGACCCTTATGGTCAATGTAATAAAAAAACATCTAACTTTTTCAAATCAAATCAAATCAAATCAAATTTATTTTATTTTAGGACAACTAAAAAATCCAAAGGTTTTTGTCAGGTATTTACTCTGAACTTCAAAAATAATCTTTCCTGACCTAGAAAAATTAAATGGAATTTAAACTGAAATATTTACATTATCATTCCCAAGGTGGACTTTATAAATCATACCATGTTTTGAAGAGCCTCACTGCTAGTCATAAACCTTAAATCTGCTTCAGCCACTAGACACTTACCATTAACACTAACCCATCTATTTCTATACCTGCCTAACTTACTCAGTTATAACCGCATTATTTCCCTAGTTCACGGTAATATCATTACGCCACACTTACGGCAGCAGCTAAACCACACACAATCGCTTTATCTCAAGTAAATTGGCGTGTAACCTCATTAGCAGCCATCCCTATGAAGTAAGTGACGTCATAGATATGGGAAACAAAAGGCCTATTATTGTATGGTAACAGGTCTTGTTATGTAGGTTTGATAAATAGAATGTTGTGAAGGTCTCTTAACAGACAGGAGCTGTAGTCTGCCTGCAAGCTATAATATAAGGTATTTTTATCGATAACTAGCTGTACCCTGCCACGCTTCGCTGTGGCACATTGTGATTGATTGGTTAAAAAATAAATAAATAATGAAAACAATGCTTGATGCGGATTATATATCATGCTAAAATTTCAGCTCGATCGGTGCAGAACTTTTTGAGTTTTTGAAGCGTTCACAAACCAACATAACATTTTTATATAATAAAGATAATATCCTTATACAAAAAATCTGTTTGTCTTATTGTGAAAGATGTTTATATAGTATTCAGATGTAGAACATTATAATTATGAAAATTTAATTAGTGATCAATAAATATTTTCCGACATTATCATAGCTCGAAGAACTAGCAAGCTACAATGGCAGCGAGCGGGGCACATTGCTTGCAGAATGAATTGCCGATAGAGCTGAAGGGTTTTTAAATTGGGAGAAGCTCACACAATTTCAAACCATTGCAACTTGCAAACTTGAAGCCGATATGAACCCAAAAGTCCTGAACTTGTTACTGCGTACTTATACGCTTTTATTTTAGTTTTTGCTGTTATTTTTCCTGTGCGTGTTGCATAGTAAAGTTCTTCTTTGTTTTCTTTTTTTACCCGTATGTGGGAAATGGAATGTAAGTAGAGCTAAGAGAAAAGGAACGTTAGTGAAAGTAAGGGAGAGAGTGTGACGTGAGGGAGAGAGCGAGAGACAAGTGAAGAGAGAGGATTGGAAGGACGCCATATTGTATTGAGGACGGGGAATGGAAAAGACGTGCCGGTGGACCGTGAAAAAACAAAAGAATTAATATCAAGACTGCATTTTTATTTGAAAGAACCCTGTATCCCACACGTATGTTAGATGGCCTTCCACGAAAAGGACATTTGCTGTATGGGAGAAACACTGGTTAATGTCACTACATTAGCCAGACTTATTCCTTCCCCAAGTGTCACTACACTTGGGAAAGGATTAAGTCTGGCTGGTCGATTCTGTCAAAATCACAGCGTGAAAATGTAGGTGAAGTTCAAACGAATTGAACTGTTATTCCATAATGGTGCTAGGCATTGACAGTTCACCTCATTCAAGTTTCACTGGGTAATTTTACTGAATCAACCCGCAGTAGAAAACGTGTTTAGGGTGAGACAATAGTGACGATGATGAGTGAGCATGAGATCCAGCAAAGCATTGTTGGGTATATATTTTCTCAAAAGAATCCCGGTATTTATTACCGCCCGGTTGGTGCCAATAGGCTCACCCCTTCTAGATAGGACCTAAACATGACTAGTGGAATGTGGGTATATTATAGGCACACGTCTATCCAACCCTTGGGGAAATACAGATCTAATAATATAATATATGTTGGCTAGATTCTTTGTACTGTTCATCCAGTAAACCTTCTGTTATTAACTGAGTCATAGTTGTGACGTCAAGGAGAAGCTTCTTGATGAATTTATTATGATTAATGTTATGTAATTTATGTCGGTGCCATACCGTTCTGACGATTAGAACAAACTCCATGGTGTATATATGCCAGAGTTTGAATGGCATACACTAATGTTCTATTAAAACTTATGTTATATTTGTG
Organism: Euplexia lucipara; assembly: GCA_921972225.1. NCBI lineage: Eukaryota > Metazoa > Arthropoda > Insecta > Lepidoptera > Noctuidae > Euplexia > Euplexia lucipara. The sequence goes on from OV179158.1 coordinate 1,097,412, forward strand.
TATTGTACATTTTCACGGCCAGAATTTCACTTGGTATATACTGTAGGCAAAACCAAGCCAATGAAAGTAAATAACTTCGCATAATTACTAATCTCATCAATGTTTTCTTATAACACATCCGGCCGGTGTTCTATGTCCGTGTGAAAAACAAGTATTATCAACAACAACAAACAAAAACAAGTATTAATACCTACTTTATGCACTACTTAATTTGTTAAGTATTGTACAGTCAGCCTCAAAAGTCGAGGACCATATTATCCATACTTCCTAAACTCATGAACATCTCAGCTTACACAAATTGCTTAACAAGACTAGTGCCAGAATTGAATTAACATCTTAAAATTTTAAAATTAGCTGAACAACACTGTGTATGAATTAACTTAACGCTAAATTGCCAAAAGTAGCTGAACAATATTACGTCAATTTCGATCGTTTAACATTAGATTACGAAACAGACAAAACAGTTTTTAAAGCATAGTGTTAAGATTATTTTTTACGTATTATTGTTCAGGCACTTTTGTCAATTTTTGCATGAACTCTAATGAAGTTTATTTTACTTCTTATAATCTAATTTAGCCAAACAAAAATCGACTTAATTAAATTTCTTACAATGCCAATTACTTATAATAATATTTATTTTCTCACCCACAATATAGGGCACATTACAGAGAAATCAATTACCCCTCCCCCTCCCTTATTTTTTCCTTCAATTAATTAAAGGTACCACCATCTCTACAAAAAAAGTAGATCCAAACACAACAGTACCTATAACTTAGGCACAGTTCTATACTAGCAAACGAATGAACTTCGGAAAAAACTCCGATGTTCATTTGTAAATGAACGTACAGCTTGTTTCCAAGAAGCGAGTGACCATGCTCTAGAGCCGACTAGAAATGAGACTCCCGGAGTAAATTCATCAATATTCGGTCGCACACGTCTTCCTGGTTGACTCAAACAATTTCGAAATAGTAACAATTGGGTTGCAGCAACTGAATCCCAGAGATTGATATATAGGTACATCGTTATCGAGAAATTGTCTTTTCTCCTATTATGTTGACATTGTTTTATTATTGGGATTCAATAAACTATTCTGCTTTTGCAGCTTCAGTCATCGAGATTCAATCAGGTTTATAGAGCCTTGATTTATTTTCGCTAGAAATATTGTTGTGTTCACCGTAAAATGATTTTTTAATTTGAATTTTCTTTTTACAGGTAAGCTTCATTGTGTTTTGGCCATCTGGCTCAACACTTCATTCAGTAATTATTCAAGTAAGTAAAAATAAAATAATTTACTCAAAGGCTGAGAAAATGACGCCTTGGACGCGAAAATGAGAAAGAAAGAAAGAAATAAAATACATTTGAGGAAGACGGTCCTTCAAAACAGCTACCCTTCACCTCTTTCTAGTGTTTTTGACGGGCCTGTTGGTCTTGTAGTTAGTGACCCTGACTGCTATGCCGGAGATCGTGGGTTCGATTCCCACCCAGGACAAATGTTTGTGTGAGCAGCACGTTCATTTTTTCTGTGTCTGGGTGTAATTTATCTATAATATGTATGTATTTAAAAATATATAAGTATGTTTCTTTTTTATCAGCTGTTTAGTACCTATAACACAAGCTCTCAAGCTTATCTTGGGACTAAATGGCGTTGTGTGAAAAGTTGTGGAATATTAATATTAATATTAAAGGTAAAGTGACGCTACAAACTCCCATACAACACATATTACATCTGATTCCACACATGTCTGATTAATTTGAAGAACTTGAATCTACACAATAAAATTCTCAGTAAATAGCATAAAGTTCCTAACAAGTATCTTGCTACTTTAAGAAGTAACTAACACCTCTTAGTTCTTCTGCATACTTTTATAACTTAACAACGCTATGTAAAAGTTTTAATAGGAGCGTTGGAATGTGTTACATATGCTTATATTTGTGGGGAGTAGGCGGACAACCAAACAACACGCTAGTTAATGACACACTGATTTAATATCGTAGTTACTAGCTACTTAGCCGGGTCGCAGCCACGGCTCGTGAGACACGTACATATATAACACCCCCTTCCCTTTATTATAGCACTACCCCATTTATATAAACAATTAATAAACTACGTTACGGAGAGAAGTTGTCCGGAGACATCTCAAGACGTCGCGGATTGATCACTGGTACAGACGTCAGCGAATCTAGTGAGTCACCTGACACAGATAGGGGCGTACCGTATACTGCGTCTCGCTCTACTCTGCCTTCCTCTCCTCCTTCTCTGAGCCTGACCGGTGTGCTGGTTGCCGAAGGTGATATCGTCACGTGGTCTGGCGTTGGTGTTCCCAGGACCTCTACATCCGAGATGTTGGTGTTGGATCGACTGCCGTCATCGACGTGTGTTTGTTGATGGTGATCGTCCTCTGGTGTCATCTGGCTTATGGTTGTTCATCAGGACATCCTGGATATTATCTGTATCCCAGTTTGAGTCGTGTTTTGTGGGTCTTGTGTGTGTGTGTGGTCGTATCTGATCCATGTGCCATTTTACCAAACGATCTATTTCTGGTACATACACTTCGTACATTACATTACCGATCTTTCTCTTAACTACTCCTTCGATCCATGTAAATTTCTTGTTATTTAAATTTTTCATTATCCAAACTAAATCTTTTTCTTTGAACTGTTTACGTTTTATTCCTTTGTAGTATTTACGCTGTGTACACTGTTTTTGTTGCACCGTTTGAGTAAGGCAAGCAGAAGATGAGGTTGACGCTGAAATCGGTGACAATAAATCGAGCCGCGTGCGCAACTGCCGGCCGTACACGAGCTCCGCGGGTGATTTGCCGGTGGTACTATGTTTGGAGTTCCGATAGTCGAACAAGAACTTCGATATTCGTTCTTTTAATAGTTTCCCTTTACTATTTAGTATTATTCCTTTGAGACCCTTTTTAATAATTTTCACATAGCTCTCCGCTTGTCCGTTACTTGACGGGTGATACACTGGAGCAAGCGTATGAGTAATTCCATTTCTCGAACAGAAATCTTTGAATTCCTGTGAAATAAACGAAGTACCGTTGTCAGTTACGATTCTATGTGGGATACCGACTCGTGATATTAAATCTATCAATTTCTCAATTACTGCCTTTGAACCGTACGATGAAGTCATTATGTATACTTCCACCCATTTACTAAAAGCATCTACAGCTATTAAATACATCTGGTTGTTAACCGGACCTAAAAAATCTAAATGTATTCTATGAAAAGCGTGTGGAGGATGTGGCCAGGGCGTGAGAGGAACGCGGGGCGGTGCGGGGCGCAGCGCGCTGCACACAGAGCACGCGCTCGCCAGCCGCTCCAGCGCACCTTCCACGCCCGGGAACCACAAACGCTTGCGCGCCTCTGCTTTCATTTTTACCACCCCAAAGTGTGAGCTATGAAGTTCATTGCATATTTTCACTCTTAACACTTCTGGAATGATAACTTTATGGCCACGCATCAAGCATCCATTTTCAACCGATAGTTGGTTACGACAATAAAAGTAAGGCTTTAAATTATCATCATATACTTTTCTTGGCCAACCTAACTCAACGTAATCTTTTACTTTACGCAAAGTCGTTTCTTTCTCGGTTTCGCGTTGTAATTCATTAAGAGTAACCGGTAGTCCACCGTCAACAACGAAATAAACATATGTCGCACGATCATCAGTGGCGTGCGATTGTTCTCGCTCGCACCCTCCACCCGCGCCTGGACCGCCGCCGCACGGCCGTGCGCTGCCTGCGGTCGGTGACTCATAATTATAATCTATCGGAGCGCGCGACAGATAATCGGCACTATTATTTTTGCCGCTAACATATTCGATTACATAATTGTATGCAGATAAAAATATTGCGTACCGCTGTAATCGGTTAGCCGATACCTCGGGTATACCGCGGTGTGGTCCGAAAATGGTAAGCAGTGGCCTGTGGTCCGTTCGCAACGTAAAAGGTACCGCTCGGGCATACAAATACTGGTGGAAACGCTTTACCCCAAAAACTATAGCTGTAGCCTCTTTTTGTATCTGTGCATAGTTTTTCTCGGCCGCTGTTAGCGTTCTAGACGCATAACTAATCGGCCGCTCGCAGCCATCGCTTCCTACTTGTGATAGAACTGCGCCTAACCCGTATGGAGATGCGTCTACGGTCAGAATTAACTTTGCTGCAGGGTCAAAATGTGCTAAAACTTCATCCGATGCGAGCTGTTGTTTAATTTTTTTAAATGCATTTTCTTGCACTTGTGACCATTCCCATTGTTTTGTTTTATGCAACAGGTTATATAACGGTGTTAAAGTGGTTGACGCGTTAGGAACAAAATTGCGGTAATAATTCGTTAAACCTAGAAATGACTGTAATTGTTGTACGTTTTGTGGCCTAGGTGCTTGTGAAATGGCTATTACCTTATCTGGCGACTTTTTAATTCCCTTTTTGTCTATATTATGCCCCAGATAGTTGACTTCATTTTGGAAAAACTCGCACTTGCTTGGTTGTATAGTGAGCCCTGCGTCCGCCAGCCTTTGTAGTACTTTAACTAACCTACTCATGTGTTGTTTTTTGTTGTCACCTGTTATTAATATGTCGTCTAGAAAAAATACTACTCCATCTAAACCTGAAAGTATGCATTCCATGGCACGTTGAAATATTGCCGGTGCGCTCGACAACCCAAATACCAACCTTGTATATTTAAAAAGTCCGCGATGTGTATTAATACAGGTCATACCCTGCGATTGCTCTTTCAAACAAAATTGGTTATATGCACTGGATAAATCTAATTTGCTAAATTGAACGCCACCATGTAGCTTTGCGAACAAATCACTAATCGTTGGTAGCGGGTACTTATCGACGATTAGCTGCTTATTTATTGTCACGGAAAAATCCGCGCAAATTCTCACTCCACCGTCTTTTTTTAAAGCGGGTACGATGGGTGACGCGTACTCTGAGTAGTTAACCGGTTCTAGTACTCCCAGTTTTACAAGATGATTTAATTCCTTATCTATTTTATCTTTTAAGGCATAAGGTACCGATCGTGCTTTAAAAAAAATTGGTTTCGAGTGTGGCTTTAATTGTAACTCCACGGCGTATTTATTAAATTTCCCTAATTTTCCCGAAAACACGGTGGGAAACATACATACATACATACATATCGTCACGCCTGTAATCCCCGAAGGGCTAGGCAGAGGTGTATACCTGGTAGTACACCCACATTTCGCCAGTTATGTTTTGAGTCCCATGAAATAGGGGGCGAGCCTATTGCCATCAATCGGGCACAGATCCAGACTCCGGACTGCTACTGAGAAATTCCAGATAGAAAAACTCAATAACACGGTGGGAAACCTTGACATTAAATCGTCCAATATTGTATTACCATTTGATTGGCCTATAGACTTTACTGTGGTTGCAAATTCCAATTCAAACGTGCTAATAAAATCTCGGCCTAATAATGGCGGACCACCGTTACGGACAACAAACACGTGCACTTTACGCTTCATATTGGAATACTCAATATCTAACTTAATAACACCAACTATTTCTAATCGATCCCCTGTATAACTTAATAGTTTTTTACCTGTAACTGATAACGGTACTTTGTTAAAATGCTTTTCGTATATTTGATATGGAATAATACTGACCGCGGAACCACTATCTATCTCGAACTCCAAACCTAGCTCACCGATGTTAACGCTTGCCAGCATCGGTCGCCCTTTCTCAGAACGTATATTTAACACCAACGTACCGTCGTCGCCCTCATCATCCACTTTGCCTTCCTCCACGTGCTTCACTTTTGAGTCACTTGGGCACATACGCCTTAGGTGACCCTTGCTATTACACTTTTTACACTTATAGTTTTTAAAACGGCACTGATTGGATTTATGGTTGGTATAACCACACACACTGCACTTTTCTTTAACCGCAAACACAGAATCTTCATCGACGCCGCTGGTTGCCACGCTCGCGGCGCGTGCTGCTGGCGCGGCCTGGGATGCCCGCCGAGCACACCGCACGCTTTCTGCTAATTCAACTGCCTTGGCCAATGTTAAATCCGTCTGGTCCTGGGTGAAGAGCTTGTCTCGCTCGGGTCCTGGCATCATGCCCATGATAAATTTATCAAGAAGAGCTTCCTCCAAGTTCTTAAACCCACAGTGTGCTGCCAATCCCCTAATTCTCGCCGCCCATTGAGTGTGACTTTCATCAGGTCGCTGCACCGCCACGTAGTAAATTGATTTTTCTGCGAATCCAAGCCGTTTCGGTTCAAAATGGCGGTCTAGAAGATCCAGAATTTCATCAAAATGTGTTTCTTCCAACTTCTTTGGCAGCGCCAGGTCCCTCGCTAGCATGTAGGTTGGTCCGGTGAGAGCGCTAATGAGTATCGCCCTCTGTTTGACCTTCAGTTTGTCCGACTCGTCCGTTATATCGTCGGCAATAAACCATTGTTGTAACCGAGACTTATAACTTGGCCAGTCCTGGGTTAAATGGTCAAAGTTGGTCAAAATTCCAAAAGAAATGCCAAGAGCAGACATTATTGCACTCGTAAATTCGTCCTCGTCGCCACTGTTACATATGCTTATATTTGTGGGGAGTAGGCGGACAACCAAACAACACGCTAGTTAATGACACACTGATTTAATATCGTAGTTACTAGCTACTTAGCCGGGTCGCAGCCACGGCTCGTGAGACACGTACATATATAACAGAATGTAAACATTTTATCTTCAAAGTCCAGGAGGAAAAATAATCATGTAAGGCTTCTTTGGACTGAATTTCTACGGTTCCTTACAGTACCTAGAGTCAGGGTACTGGAAAATACTCATATATTTGCCGTACTTACCGACTGGTAGCAGCCTATACCATACCCAGAAGGCTTCTATAATAAATGTTGCTAATAATCCATATCATTTTATATCTCTACTAATATTTATGATAAAGGAGAAAGATTTGTTTGTTAGTTTGTTTGCTAGGATTTCACTCAAAAACTACTTAACCAGTTTTAAAAATCTTCTACCATTAAAAAACTATATTATCACCGAGCAATATTTAATTATGTTTTATGTATAAGGCTACGAGGATGTTGAGGAAGTGTCAAGGTTTAAAGGGAAAAGTAAATACTATATTCACACGGACGAAGTCGCGAGCGAAGTCCTGGTCTTCCCAATCACCCATAAAAGCACGCAATATTAAAACAAATTAATTAAATACAAAACTGCTCGACAAATATTAATATTAAATCTGTAAAATATTGAAGTAATATGAGAGTATAAACCCAGTATTAACGCAATATAAACCTTTGCGTAATAAAAGCCTAGTGTTAATAACATCGTATTTTTTAAGTTCTTTCATAAAAATAAAAATTGTTATGTCTCGTCTTGTTTACAACCTAGATTAAATTCAAGGGTTCTGTGTAAAAGGTCTGGATTTTAAATTAGAACACTAACGTTTTATGATTGTTGAATTTATAATTTTACAAGCACAATAAAAATTACATTTTGTAGATAACGTTACATTTGAGCCACTTCACTTTATCGTAAGAAAAAATGGTCGAAGTAAGTTTTAAAACTTTAAAGTTGTATCCACCTTTTTGTGGGTCCGACAGACAGCCAAGTCATGATAAAAAATGATAAAATGATATTTATTTTGTAAATAGGATTTTGCAAACACTTTTACAAGTCATTTTTTAACAAGTAGACGAAATCGGATTTTCACTATCTGACTACTCTGAGAAGAAACACCGAAAGAAACTAAGAGGTCATAGTCTCTTTTTAAGTCCAGACATTATCTTGGTCAAATCATGTATGAACCATGCAGATTAGTGTCTGAGATGGTCTTTTCAGGAAAGAACCACACAGATATGAGGGGACCCAGATCAGTCAGTGCAAGCATGGGTTCCGAGTTCAAACCCTAGGCACGCACCTCTAATTTTTGGAATTCTTGTACGTACTGTAAAGTTATTTCGATTCGATTGCTTCAAAAACGGTGATGGAAAAAAAACTCTGACACCAGATTATTCACTGACGCTAAAATAAAAACCTACCAGCTTTTTTAATGATATTGAGGACTGCTTCCAGTTTAATCAAAGGCAGCTGAGGACTTTATATGGAGCAACTGCATAATGTAATGGACCTCCAAAAACAAGTAACCAAGTAACTGGATAACTCTATGCAAATGTGTCACATTAACGGGGTAAAATCAGACTTTTAGTCTACTTAGGGGAGTAGACTAGTAGTCTGACTTTACCCCCTTAACGCGACGCACATCAAAACCAGTATTTAGATAGTTTGAACCCTATTACTAGATAACACGTTACACCTTAGTAAAACTAATAAATCTCTTAAACTACTTGATTATTACTGCAGTGCGATCCTGGTAAAATCACCGCGTGAAAATGTCGTTGAAGTGAAGGTAAATCGCGCTGTCATTCTATACTAATACCACAGTCTAAAAACCTACAGTCGTCCGACGAAGCCGACTAGACAGGGCAATTATACGGGGTGTGAGGGGCGAGACGCGGCAAAGCCGCTCCTGAACTGCGAACAAAACGATGTTCGTAGTACGTGAGATATTATTCAGGGCTAACGCGTGTAGACGTTGTCGGCATTTTTCCAGAGATCAAAGGCGTCGTCTTACTGCATTAATATTTATACTGTGCTCATACTAGGCATTGACAGTTCATTTCACTCGAGCTCTCACGAGGTGACTTTAATGAATCGACCCTAAAAATTTGCAAATGACAGTCAGCACCAATGACATAAAGTGCTTAACGAAGCACATTGATAGGCTACTAAAGCTAAATGACTCCTATCTCTTCGTAAGCCGAATATATTGAATTCTCTAAGTTCTGCAATAAAACCAAATTTATTTGATTGTGTTTTGTTTGTACATAGTCCACAAGATCTGCTTTTGACACAAATGTAGACTCACTGGTAAACGATTTTTGGTATTCAATATATTTATTGTTTTTCATAATGTATTCTTAAGTGCTAACTTATGGACACTGTTATTGAATCTATCCACATTCTTCTAAGAACAATATACTTGCACTATTTTGACTGGCCTGTTAGTGGTATGCTGCAAGTTGTGGTTCTAATTCCCACCCAAGACAAATCTTTGTGCGATGAGTACGATCATTTGTTCTGTGTCTGGGTGTAATTTGTCTAAAGTACCTATGTTCGTATTTAAAAATGTATAGGTGTTTATCATTTGTCTAGTACTCATAGCACAAACTCTGCTTAGTTTGGGACGAGATGGCGTTGTGTGAAAGATGTGGAATGTTTTTTATTTATTTGTACTACAAGAGACTTAAACATGACTGAAGAAAATGTGAGTGTACTTAAGCTACACCTCTGTCCAACTCTTCAGGGATTCTAGACATGACGTCATTATCTCTGTAACAAAAAACCTTTAAAAACGTTTCTTCAGTTTGCAGCGTCATCGTTCCTTGAAAAAGTCAAACTAAGTAAGCCTTAAAGTAGGTCCCAGGGTGAACGTCTGAAAGTAGCGCAGACAACATTAAAGGAGTTACCAAATCCTTTCTATTGCTCAATGAACGATCACTGGATCTTAAGGAAAGTTAAATTGTCATCATTGAAGTAGATAACTGGGGATCTTATAGCTAAAGGGAATCGAGGAGCTTTGTTACACAAACTTATTGTTGGTACGTGATTCTGATAAAAAAAACTATAAGAATATAGGAATACCTATAAGTGTGACTTGGTCTTTTGTCGCAGAAATAAATTCTGGTGTCAATCATTCTAATTTCGGTCTCAGATATCAATTTTGGTGTTGTACCAATTCTGGTGATGATAATAATATATTATAAACTTGCAGGAATAAATACATTTCTCTCACATATATGTACCTATCTGAATACAAATCTCTAGCTTATCAATATCTTAGATTATTAAAAAAAACTAGAAACTAATTTTTCCACCAAAATTAGGTAACAAATTATAGTTGTTGAAATTCACTCATATAATCAAGGCTACGCGTCAGCAGGTGGCCTTAAAAAAAAAGATTAAAGATACCGGGCTGGTATCCGCAACTCCACGTCAAAGCGCGTATTTTGCGTATGGGCTATAATCTACCACGCGGGCCCAGTGCGAATTGGTAGAAGTCACATGTCTTCGAATTTTTGGTTCTAGGACATGCCGGTTTCCTCACGATGTTTTCCTTCACCGTTTTTTGAGAGCAGTGGTGATGAAATAAATTACACAAAGTAATGCGCCTGCCTGGATTCGAACCCTCGACTTAGTGTTCGTAAGTCGGGGCCGCCACCACTGGGCCACCGCTGCTCTCAATCAGCTGCTGCTCAAAAGCAGGTGGCCTTGTGTAGACTTTATCGTGAGCAACATTTCCGATGTAAGATGTCCTTTAAGGGTACGAGAAACAGGGTGTTAAATTCTTAATATCACATTGAAAGGAAGATTACTGGTTACGGGTGACGTATGCGGCCGGTGGGGTGGGTTTCTTGCCTGATGATTGTTGTCAATCGCGCGAATAACTTTAATATCGCGATGTAGAAAAGGTACGTTGATTTAGTTCATATGTGACGAGATTGAAGTTGCAATAGTCCTTTTGTTGGACACAGGGCTCCCCCAAAGATTATGTCAATGATCAAACCTGCTTTGGTATCATCCATCGTGTTTCTGCAATCTTCATCAAATCATTGGTCCACCTTGTGGCGGTTCTAGCGCAGTTCTTAGTAGAAATAACATAGGCATTCAATAGCATTAAAGTCTAGCTTATACTAACTTTGTTAACAATAACGTAGAGCCTTTTCAACATGTAATTTAAATCTTAACCGACAATGTATTGAATACTGATAACATTTTGATAATTTACCAAAAATATAAAAGCGTTTTTTTTTGGCAATATAGTAATTCTAGATTTCTACATTTTAATGAGTGTCTAAAGATAAATAAACATCTCTGCTACTAATTCAGTTTTGTTTCCAAACGTATTTGTTTCTATTAATTAATGGAATATAAACAAATCCACTAAAAGAAGTGAACCATAGAAAGCTACAAAACCTTAATTACGGCATGTCACTCGAAATTCGTGCGTATGTTCCACGTAGTTTAGTCGATTTTCCAACGAGGCCACAGTAAATAAACCTAGTTTTGTATGTTGAGAGGTCCTTGGGGAAATCCGAACTAAAAGTTGATGAATTTGTTTTTATGTCAGTGCACAGGCAACTTTGTGTGGATAGGATTATGTTTTATGACAGCTGATGACGGTTTAATTATATTTTAACATTAAATTCTCACACTATTTCTCATGAGAGTAAACCCAAAAAACAATAAAACCTAACCCCGTGCTACAGTTTAATATCTAGGAACACTAACTTAAACTGAAATCATGTAACGTATTTATGAACCAGTCTATTACCGTCCCACTGACTAAACGACTATTTATAAGAGCACTTTCTTGACGATTTCAGACTTAAATTAGATAGTCAAGTCCAGGTTATCTCAAAATACTCTACTTCACCGATGTCAGTAATATCTAGTATGAACTTAGAAAGAACATATCAAAAAGGTCACATTGGTATATGCCGCATTCTGAACGATCTGTAAACCTGTAAAACACAAAATAGTGGCACGAGGCTGCGATAACCCATGGAGGATAACGAGACGACCTATCTTTTATAAAAAAATATATAGAAAGTTCATAACGGTAGGCGGCTAACTTAGGCTAGTAATCAAAATAATAACCTCCAAATTTCCCCGGATTTGAACCACACAGGCTTTAAATGTAACACGACAAACATAAAACGATAATTAAAATTATGGTTAAAGAGGTCATTCATTGGCTAGTCTTACTATCAGATTGGTTCTTTTTTCCCATAGAACACGGAATAACCAGTATTGACTAGTGCCTCTGAGATTACTAACTAGGATTCGTGTCTAGTTGCGCTAAGCGCTAGATCCAACTGTCATAGGCATAGTGCTAGAACTGTCACGGCCCGTCACTTTGTTTAGGTAGTAGCTGCAACACTTTAGTTTGTATGGTGTGAAGGTTGAGAATGCCTATTCTAGCAGCAAACGCCGAGTTGTTCGTTCCATGGTGTTCAATGTTCCTATTTAAATGTAGTCTGACAAGTGGATGGCATTGCTACCCTCGTTGTGTTACTATTCTATAAGCATTACCGGCCGTATCTACAGTTTTTTTATCTTAAAATATCTGTATACTTTTTTCATAACCAAAAGCTTCCAGAAACTGGGAGCTATATTGATAACACTTAAGGTTGAGTACCATCTCCGAACATAATATTGCTTTTCGTGACCCGAATACAATATTCAGGATTTATGTCCATAAAAGAATCTAACAAAAACAAACAAGATACTTACAATTTTACATATTATTGGCTAACCATTTAAAGTAAGCCAAGAAGATCCAATTCACAAGAAACAAGCTTGTTTTAAATTATTTTTCGTCGTCCGATCACTAATCCTTTCGTTTAAAGCGATCAGTTTCAACGAGGGTGAGAATTGGAGGTTTATGACCGCGGGCTTGGACATAGGAGGTAGCGGGGCAATGAGCGTAGCGAGTGGAAGTCGCGAACCAATTTGGTAGTAATAGGATAGTAGTAGGATGAAATCAAGACGTCGGACGTAACTCAATACATACATACATACATAAACTCACGCCTTTTTCCCATAGGGGTAGGTAGAATCTACAGACTAGAGCGCCATATGCTACGATTCAAACATCACTCAAACGATAAGAAAATAAGGAACAATAAAAGAATGAAATAAAGACTCACCTGTTAAGCGTTTGATAGCCAGAATGTGAGATGATCGGAAACTAAGAACCGTCCATATTCCATACATATATGAAGCGTTTATGAAGTCTAAAAAGAGAAGCCAAGTTTATTTAAAACTAGCGTACGTCACTTGGATACAACCTCGTAGTTCACGTTTCCGCATGGGAATATAGGGATAATTAGCCTCTGTCTCCCGAAGATAGTGTGGCTTCCCAACGAATTTTTCAAATCTCTCCAGTAGTTTTTAACTTTGTTTGTTTACATACAAATCTCTACTATTTACAATACTAGTATAGATAGGTGTTTCAGAACCATATTGAACCTCTATTATTACTGTTATCGGTTCACACATTTCATGTATTTATGATTGTATTTATGATTGTCATGTATTTATGATAGAAATGTTCTGGTGTTTGGTACTGTTTTGGAGGTATGAGGAACAGGGTCTAAAGTTCCTCATCCACCATTGAAAAGGGAGGATCCTCCAACCAGACGGGTGTTGTGTCTGGTGGGCTAACTACTGCGCGATGTAGAATAGTTTGTATGTGGCGAGATAGATGTCGCTACACTGTTTAAAGGTTAGGACGCTGAGTCATTGCCAGAAGTGTGTCCACACAATAGCATCGGGACTCATCTGCAAGCGTAGCATGATTACCATAGAAACAGGTACAGACGCCAGCACATCAAGTTACCCTAATGTGTCAAATTTTCCCAATTGAACATGAACCTTATTCAGTTTGACATAAAGTTGAAAAACGATCAAAGAAATTTGACTCGTTGGGGTAACTTCACGTGCTGACGTCTGTACAGACGCCAGCACATCAAGTTACCCTAACGTGTCAAATTTTCCCAATTGAATATGAACCTTATTCAGTTTGACATAAAGTTGAAAAACGATCAAAGAAATTTGACTCATTGGGGTAACTTGACGTGCTGACGTCTGTACATCGACGGAAAAATCGACAAAATTGACAGATAGTAGAAAAAAATCTGCCGCCTATAGAAGAAATAATGCTCTATATCCTACTAATATTATAAACGCGAAAGTTTGTGAGTATGGATTGATGGATGGATAGATGTTTGTGACTCTTTCACGTAAAAACTACTAAACAGATAACAATAAAATTTGTTATAGAGTTAGCTGATACCCTGGATTAACACATAGGCTACTTTTTATCCTTGTATTTCCACGAGGACGGGACCTACGTGGGTGAAACCGCGGGACATCTGCTAGTTATAGACTATTTTCGACTGAAGAATCTACACACGTTTTCTATTAATTCTTGACATAGCTCAAAACAAAAGAAATATTTCTACAATCTATCAGTTTGTCGATTCTTCTGTAGACAAAATCTCTTTCTATGGTGGTAAGCTAAGCTTGCTAAGTGTCCCCATTTTAGTTTATCTTGTTTTAGCCTTAACATGCAACGTTTGCGTTCTAGTACAAGGTTAATTCCACAACGCCCGCTCACGCACACGCTGACTCCCAGACTCAGTCTAAAAGACTTTCACAGTTTGAGAGGAATCTAGAGTGCTGTGAAGCAATTACTCAGCTCCGTCGCGGTATAATAATGTCTATTCTGTGGTTCGAAAGGAGCGTAACCGAGCTTACTGTGAGAAATCTATTGATCATGCAGTTATAAAACAACATTTTCCGTCGGCAAAAATTATTTAATTAATTAAAATTCCATATCAACTTAAAATCACGTTTTAAAACGTATGAAACCATTGTCTTCAATGAGATTATTTTCTTAAAGGATATCTATGGTCGTACACTGCACATAACAAAACAATACATTGTAAGAGTGGTAAGCAATCGTAGGCTTTAGAGCAACGTGGCAAACTATTTCGGTCATCTAACGTGATTTTTCAGAAGTCAAGTTTAAGTTTTTGAACCTGTTTTTACTTATTGTTCTCATATATTTTTTTTCGATCTTTTCACCTCCTGTTTTAACCAGATCCCTTTGCTTATAATACTTCTTTAAGCTAACCTTATTCCGATTTACTTCTAACATTCCGCATTATCTGTACTCGTCTTTTATAAAGGCTATCAGCATAGTCCAGCCTACTGGAAAACACGTCAGATAAGGAAGATTATTATAATTTCTTCGGTAGCAATCGCTTCGATGCTCTTAGGGACTAACCTTGAATTTGGGCAAGAGCCCTTTTATAAGGCTACTTGGGTTTTTCTAGCGAGAAATCTCGTTTTTCTCGAGTACGTTTACTTCGTTGCACGATAAAGAGGATACTGGTCTTACTATTTCACTCAGATCTATGGTATGTGCTTTATTTTAGGAGTTTGCTACCTAGAAGGCTACAAATTAATATATAACATAACTTCACGCCTGTATTTTCTAAAGGGTTAGGCATAGGTGTTAGTTCTGTTGACTATCAATTAGTACACCCACATTTCGCCAGTTACCATTTTCTTCTTGTATAAAATCTTATAGACTTAACAGGAGCCCCAAGATGTCTAAAAAAGAAGTTAAGTAACATTTTTAATTAAAAATAACTAAAATGAAGCTTGATGCTTACAGATCATATCTGGATAGTTATTTAAAACAATAATTATGCGAGATGAATCTGCACTGCGAATATAATTTGGTATAGTTAAAGGTCATTTAGAGAAGAGATAAAAACAAAAGCAACTTTTTTTTTTAATATTATAAACCAGTGCTTGACTGCAATCCCACCTGATGGTAAGCAGTGATGCAATCAGTGATGGTGAAGCGCACTAGTTTATTAAGAGCCTATTCACTCTAGCCTTGAAGACACCTAAATTATAATCGGACGGGAAGACTGCAGCAGGCAAGTTGTTCCAGTCCTTCGATGTACGCGGTATAAACGACGAAGCGAAACGCTTTGTCCGAATCGTGGGAGTGCCAACGATGTAAGGGTGGACACTCGCCGTACGCCGGGTTGTCCGATGGTAGAAAGGTGATGGCGGAATCAAGTCATGTAATTCCCGTGCACACTCTCCAAAATGTATCCTATAGAAAACCGAAAGGCTAGCTATCCTAAGTACGCCTATGCTCAAGGCTTTGCAAATTGGTTCTAACCAAATCTGGGTCACCAATAAGCGTCTTCGCACGCCTCTCCACTGAGTCCAAAGCTGCTAGTACTAACTATAGTTTAACAAAAAATACAGAAAGTTAAAAGTACCTAACGCCTAGTAACATTCATAGTCTAGGCAACCGCTGCCTAGACCAGTGTCACTAGGCGACTACTAGTTCAAATAAACAATTTCTCCAAAATCTGTTCCCCAATCTGTTTAAGCATACTTACAGAGAAGCTGATAGAGACATCCACAGTATTCTAAGTGTCCTTAATAACACGAGGTTCATAACTTTCCTGAGATTTCTAGTCGCCTTGTATTTTCCTACTCTGTGACACGGCTAGACAACTGTATTCATCTAGCTTCACCCGTTCGCGAGTGGTTTCCGAATCAAATCGTCTCCGAGTTCTGACTCGAGCACTTTCGAGCAATTGAATCTGCCAATGCCGTGAAACTTCCATCGGCTTCAGATGTTGAGTGATTATTAGACTAATTGGTACTTTTGTTTGCGGTTTAAACTTAAGACTGTTTTTTTAACCGACTTCAAAAAAAGAGGAGGTTCTCAATTCGACGGTATGTTTTTCGTGTGTTTGTTACGAGATTTCTCCCCCATTTGTGGACCGATTCACAAAATTCTTTTTATTTGAAAGAGTATACTCCCGAGGTGGTCTCATTTTAATTTTGGTGAAGATCTGGTGCTGATCTTCGGAGATATACAATGGAACTCTTCAAAAATAGACGGCAAATCTGTCGTGATTGCTGGAATCGCTTGGATATTTATTGTTTATACAACATCATGACGTATCATCACGCCTGTATGCTCTGAGGGGTACGCAGATGTGTACAATATACCTAGATTTCGACAGTTAGGTATGTTAAGTTTAATTTATTAGGGATAAGTGGATAACCCTATTACCATGACATGTATTGTTAACAAATAAAAAAAATAAAAAAAATCATGGCAAATATTTGTATGAGAACAACTAAAAATGGAAAAATAAAAATCTTTTTTGCAAAAAACAAAACCGACTTAAAAAAACACTAACCGCTGTAAAATAACTCTAAATTAAGAAGTGGGCCACCAACTTCCGAATTTCGGCAGAAGTCATCAACATCATCCATTTCAGCCAAAATATGCTACTGCTGGACATAGGCCTCCCCCAAATGTCGCCACAACGACTCTCACCAAGTCGCCAGTCAACCTTCCTACAAGGCCTTCCAACACATGCATCTTTTGGTACGTAGTCGCCACTCCAGAACTTTACGGCCCCAATGGCCATATGTGCTGCAAGTAATGTGTCCTAACCACTGCCACTTAAGTTTGGCGATTCTTCGGGCTATGTTGGTGACCTTGGTTTTCCTGCAGATATCGTCATTTCTGATCCGATCACGCAAGGTAACTCTGAGTATAGCCCGGCTAAGGCAGAAGAATTACTACTATTTAGTCAGTTATGTATAAGTCCCATGTAGTAGCGAGCGTAGTCATGATGGCTTAGAGATTAAAGCGCCTACCTCTCATACACAAGGTTGTTCAAATCATTTATTGTACTTTCTAAGACATCATTGCCATCAATGAAGCTGATATCGTCTCGTTGTATTTCTCAGGAACACTGAATGACACTTTGCCTGAACTAGGAAATTAGCTCAGTATATCACACTCAGCAGTAGCTCTTTTAACTACTCCACCAAATAAAGTCATAAAATGCTAGTGTCACAATTTTCAAAATTGGTAAAGTGCCAGATAATAGCCCTCAATTTGATCAGTTGATATCCACGAACAAAATTCATCCAATAACACTTTTAAAATTACTTTCTTCAACTTGAAATTGTGGACTAAGCACCTTATTTAACAGAAGTTAAAAACATAATGTAACTCGATAAAAAAACTCTTGTTCTGAACGTCCGGAGGTTAAATTATTTTCTCTCGGGCCTTACCAAAGGCCGATTCTATTAAGTACCTGAGCCATTTCGTCCGAAAACTTTAGGAGCAGTCGTATTTTGGCACAAATTGGATATTTTTTTTATTAAGATGGCTGTAAAGAGTGGTTCAAAGTGGGTCAGGTGGGGACGTGTCCACGTGTCGATATGAGTGCCCGATTACACGAAGTGATGGGTTATTTTGCAGTTTGAGAGTTTCTTACTTTGGTATAGTTGTTTGATTGAGGTCCTTAGTTCGTTCTGAGCTCACGATATTTCCTTGAAAGATTTTCTCAGATACTTAAAATAGTTGGACTTTAAAAGAGGCTATATAACCTCAGAGTTTCCTTTGGTGTTGAATTTTAGAGTAGTCGTGTAGTTTGTAAAAGTGTAAATAGGTACCAATTTACATAACAAATTGTAATAATTTATCATCATTTATCATTTGAAACGTGCGGTCTTGAAAATTAAACACATTGGTCACACATCTACTAAACCTTTCAGAAAACATAATATCTCCATAATGGTTTGCCTGACTTAATAATCAATCCCACGGCCTCATGTTCAGCAAATAGTAATGGCGAAAACTGTACCTACCAGTGAAACTGAGTACTTAATATAAAACGCAACAAATCGGTTTACGGTAAAGGAGAAAAGAAGATTACAGCGCGTATTCTGGGATCATTAGACGATAATGTGAAATTGATGGGTGCCCATTTAGAGCATTTGATGACAATCGGTGTTCTTATATAGTACAACAAAACAACAGTTTTGTAAACGATTATAATAAAACCCGTGTCTCTACTGTCTGTCTGTCTCTTGGACTAGCGGTTCCTAGTGCTACTACAGAGAATATGGTCGTGGGTTCGATTCTCAGGTCGTACACCAGCACGCCACACTGTCAAATTTTCCCAATTGAACTTGAATCTTATTCTAGTTTTAATAAAGTTTGATGTGCTGGCAGACGAACAATCTTAAAATTCACTTTGTACAGAGGTACAAAGTGACTTTTTAGATTGTTCGTCTCAAATTGCTTAGAATATTGGAATGACTCAGCACATTTTTTTAGGCGATAGACGACCAATCGACGGTGCCTAGTGTTTCTTGGACTGGCCCAGTTGGTCTAGTGGTTAGCGACTCCCACCCTAGACAAATATTTGTCTGATGAGCACGATCATTTGTCCTGTGTCTGGATGTAGTTTGTCTATAATATGTATGTATTTAGAAATAGTATGCTTCTCAGTTGTATAGTATTCATAACCCAAGTTCTGCTTAGTTTGGAACTAGATGATGTCGGGTAAAAAGTTGTTAAATATTTTTTTTTGTATTCTTAGGTATAAATACTTCTTAACAAAGATACGTAAAGATAGCTATGAACGTCAAGATCCCAAATGAGACTTTAGACGCGAAAAATCAAACGTTTCCTTTACTGAATATTTAAAGTCGAAAAAGCCATCCAATTCAAAATGAATACACGCTTAATTTGTAAATTCAGGAAAATTTTCCTCAATCCGAACCATTTCACGCAAACGATTTCTTTTAACACTTTTTTAGCGTAAAAGGGAGGAAATGATGCTGATAGCATCATACATTATTACACCACCTACTTTCTGTGAAATCCCTTTTATTCGAAGCGTTTTTTTTTGTAAAAATACTGAAACTGTATAATGAACGGAGAAACAATATTGCTCCTTCCTAAAACGAACGAATAAACTTTTTATATTAATATTATGACGCGCCAAATCCTGAGAATTCAATAACAGAATATTTCCCAGTAGGTATCTAATCGTATAAGGGATACACTGGCGTTCAAAGAAAACCACTAAGTTATTCTTTATATTTTTTTTTTAAATAAACAGTTTTTTACGGTCATACAGTTTTCCTCGTGGATGTTGTTGTTCTTTACCGTGAGAGGGCAGAGTGGGTTAGTAGACGCTTATTGAATAAAAACTACCCTAGTTTTCAGTCTCACTCCTGCGCGGGGGGTCGTGGGAACGGTCAATTCATCCGCAATAAACCCATACTGTGTCAAACTTAACCTTAATATGGGGTTTATTACCTTATTTAGGGGTGAGAAGCTTTATACAATTTGGTAAGCACAATGTAAAATCTTGCTGTATTTCTGTGTTCAACCAAAATTGACTTAACATGATAAATACGTCCCTGTATTGCTTAAAAATCTAAAATAAATTCGGATTTTCAAATCATATTATTAGTCGCAAGAGACCTAATAAAATGTAAATTATATACGATAAGAACTCTCAATGGATATCTGATCTTCCAGACGGTATCAGTTTATATTTCATTCAATTTCAGTACATAAGTAATGTACCTATAGGTTAGTTAGTTAAACTGATACTCCCGCTAAGAAGGATGTCGACCTACGAAAGACTGCTAGCATATGTTGGATACGGCAAGAAGACAGCGCTCATTAGGGCAGGCTTATGTCCAGCAGTGGACTACTGTGAGCTGATGATGATAATGAGCTTATAACTGTCAATTCTCGATTCATACCATCTCGTCAAAGCCTCCACTTTAGAGGTATGAAGAACAGGGTGTAAAGTTCCTCATCCACCATAGAAAAGGGAAGATCCTCCGACCAGACGGGTGTTGTGTCTGGTGGGCTAACTAGGTAGGATGTAGGATATCGGTCATTAGTTCGTATGTGGCGAGACAGATGTCGCTACATATGGTTTCCATATTTTGAACGTTGGAATTTATTGATTGTCAAAAGATCTCACATCTTTACAACAATTACCTACGATCTTCTGAGTAATTACGTTATCAGCCAAAATAACACTTTTTTTGCCATATTACATAAAAAATATATCATACCTATCTACGAGTGTACGATGTTTCCTTTGCTTGACATTAAATGAAAATTCCCCATGCTCGTAAAAAGTTATTGGTTTCGTAAGCAAATAAAGTAAAACATATAGTACCTCTCACTTACGCATTAGCCTCTTAGAGTACTTAAAATGCATATTGAATATCATTGTCAGGAGCAAGAAATTTAGTTTTGTGTACATCAATGCTTTATTATAAGTGGTTGCTAAATAAATAGATTCAGTCAAACAATGTACTAAAATCAGCGTCAGATAATGTAGTTTTTTTACCTGTAATGTCAACAAACGACATTGCAAATCCAGAAACCATAAGTTTTGTGCAGGATTTTGGACCCTCTAGCGTAGAAATTTATCATCGGTTTTGTTATATTTTTTTCGGTTTCCTTTTTTCTGATGTTATGTTTGCAGAAGTGTCATGAGAACCTCCTCATTTTTATCTAACCCAATAAGAGTTTTCTTTAAAAAGTAAATAAGCCATTACTTCAAATAAAATCCTAATTTTTATTTTAAATTATCATTTTAAACAGTTTAAAGCAAGAAGAAGACCAGAAAATTCTTGAAAATTCGATAATGGCGATGAAAATTTCCAACCGCTTACCGATTCATGGGCTGATCTCATGGTGATTAGATGTGCCAAGATGTCCCTTAAACATTAAATATTTACCTCTTTATCGGTAAAAGGACATAAATAAGTCATAATTCTCTAAAAAAATTACATTGCCGGGTTTAAAACCAAACCCTTCAACTTTTATCACGGACCTCGACCAACTTTTTTACAAATCAAAGCCAACCCTTTGGGAAATCACATATCCAGAAACGAATCAATCGAATAACTTTTTCATATCAAAAGAAACATTCAACAAACAAACTCAATTTTCCTTTAATAGTATGACAGTATAATTCTGTCCGCCAGTGTATTTTCTTCCCACTGTCACCAATGACGGCTTAGAGAGCCCCTCCAATCGCGACCCATTTCTATGGTAATACAGATTTTCTTTCAACGCCTATAGATATCGATATTTCCATATGATAGTGATGGTGCCTACATCTCTTTATCTGATATTCTTTCGTCAAATCTTTTAACTAGTATATCTGTGAAGATACCAACTCCCTGGTTAAACTGGTTGTCAGACTTTCGAAGTTTTGACTACAAAATCAAAATCAAAAGTCTTTATTCAAACTAGACTGAGCATCAGCACTTTTTGAACGTCAAAAAAAATACATAAAGACAGTCCCCCAAAAACGGCCCACCCTTCGCCACTTCCTAGTGTTTTTGCTGGGAAGAAGAAGTGGCGGATCAAACTCCCCAGCAAGACACGAAACAACTGTCAAAGATCTACTTGAACGACAGCTGGGTCCAACGGCTTAACATGCTTTCCGAGGCGCAGAGGGGTGTTGGTTGATTTGTAATGATTGGTCACCAACCCACGCACTGGCCTCGTCAAGAGTAGCTGAACCTATGATTACCTCGTGTGGCTAGTAATTATTTAGTTACAAGCTTATCAAACTAGACTATTTAATCATCATATGAATAAAAATCAATTACTGCAGATAATTATTAATAATAATCAGTAGCAGCCTCGACTGACTCCGTTCCGCCATAGAATCAATTTATAAGTTTTTATTAGTTAACGTCCTATTCTCAGTCTACCTACATTTTTGTACAGAGAAATTTTCATAAGTATCGGTCAAGCCGTTTCGGAGAAGTTTTGTTACAAACACTAAGACGTGGATTTTATTAGAGAATATTTTAAGTGATTTAGGTTTGTACTTTTTGTTTTAATATTGAAAAAATATAAAAATGTAGGTACGCCAAAATATTCATAAATGAAGACTATTATAATATTTTTTATGAAAATTCAACATTAAATATGTATTCGTACGGAGATGGTGGAGGTCACTCAATTTTATAAAAACTACCTTACCTGCCTTAATTTTCAAACAAACCTGTTATTATTTACTTAAGCTAAATACACTCTTCTAAGCTCGCATAACACGGTTCTAGCCAGAGTTGTTAGGCTGTAGGTACTTAGTAAATTAAACTTGCCAAGTGTTAAAGCCACGAAAATTGTAGAGTTCCGTAGTAGGAATTAATATTTTATGACTGCACAGTATTTATTTTACCAACAACAAAATCGAAATGATTTTATTTCAGTGAAATATAATTTAAAAATAATTAAACGCTAGGGTAGAGAAATAATATATAATAGAAATTAAACTTACTTAACCATTATGCGTATCTGTAGATACTTATACACATTAATCAAGGTAACATTTTGACATTTTGACTTACTAGAAAATTAAGTAGCACAGTATTTTTTTAAAAATCTTTGAAGAAGTGAGTTATAACTTAAAACGCACAATCTCGTCATTAAGTCATTAATTTACGAACAAAAACACGTCACTCAGTTTTGTAGTTTTTTAATTACACGAATCGTTTTCTGTTCAGTAACATGTACAGGAAGTACATAGGCATAACACTAAATCCAATATATTTTATTACTTGTAAATTCCCAACATCATTGTTTACTTTTCAAAGTATACCTTGTCTTTCTTCTAAATTTCGTCACGGTTAATTCGGTAGAATCTTAGATAAACGGACAAAAAGACAGACCCACATTATAAAGGTTTTGCAATATGACTACGGAACCCAACAAGAAAAATGAACATCAAGTCAATAACAGTTTACAAACTTTAACACTTTTTCATTTTAAAATCCAACTTATTTCATTTTGTGTCCAGCCTTGTAAATAAACACCGCGTCAATTATTAGCCTTTTAATATGTCGTATTCACGCGACGAACATTGCAAAATGTAAGCTAATTATAGTGAAAACAGAATTCAAACTACAGCGTAAATGAGACTTTAATATTTCACAACTTTCACACATCGCCATCTAGTGCTTGTACTATTGCCCTGTGCATTTTGTCAGACACTAAACAGAGTTTGTGCTATGAGTACTAGACGACTGATAAACATATCTAGGCCATAATTTAGGCTAAAACAAGAAAAAAAGAGATTTGGGGTAGAGGTTGATTTTAAGAGCAGACATAGATTTTGACATAATTCTTGCGTGGAACCAAAAAGAGACAGTTTGCAAGAGTGATTTACAAAAAAATATAATATTTATATAATTTTTTGTTTTAATACCGTGTTATGAAATTTTAATGCATGCGTAATATCCAGTGTTTTACATGTCAGCAAATAAATATATGTATATAAAATCGAATACTAGAAGGCTTGTATTCAGTATTCTGTAAGTGATTTACGCAAAAGTATCTACATAAATCATACCACTGCTAAAAACAAAAATAAAAACTTTTTTCCAAAAAAAAAAACAACCGACTTCATAAAAAAAACACTAACCGGTATAAAATAGAATCACGTTAATCGGATCACAGCGTAATAGGTGTAGGTACAATGTATACACATAAAAAGTACCAATTAAATTGCGAACCTCCTCTTTTTTGAAGTCGGTTAAACAAAAATTACCTTCAACAACTTTACAAGTAAACACTTCTCTAAAATGAATGCAGCATTACAACTCGGGAAAGGAGTGTTTCCGTTGAGCCCTGGCACCCAATGTAACATTTAACTTGTGTTTAGGGTGCCAAAGGGTAAAAAGCGCTCACCACATCGTTTTTTATTTCATGGTTTTTCTAATCAAACAGTATTTATAGTAATCTGACTTCCCACTTTTAGTACAGACGCCAGCACATCAAGTTACTCCAATGTGTAAAATTTCTTTAATCGTTTTTCAACTTTATGTCAAACAAAATAAGGTTCATATTCAATTGGGAAAATTTGACACATTGGGTTAACTTGATGTGCTGGCGTCTGTACATTCCCGCCAACCACGATCTACGTCCATCGCATAACCGTCTACACCGTGCAGACTTAGTTCACTGTTCTTTCTTCGCTCAGTCTATTTTACGTAAGGATGCGCTTCCTCGGGAAACCAAAATGGTAGCCTACCGATTAGAGCACATTCGTACGCAGAAGTTACCAGTACTATCATTAAAGTGTTGTTTTCTCATTATCTATTCTCGTTGTTCGTGTATAGATAATATTCGTGTACTGTATTTTCACAGCGATTATATTTTCTTCTCGCCTAATTGCAATATACACCTAATTACAAATTAAATAAACTAAAACTAACTGTAGGACCTACAACATAGTATTAAACGTGTGTGTGTAATTTTTGTAATTAAAATGACTGTCTATTTAAATAGCTACTTATGATGTGCATCATCTGTCCTGAATCACACAAGCAATGATGGATAGATAACATCGGAGGCATTTGCGTATTTCAAATATTTATTAAATGATCATCATCTGAAGCTATGTCGAGGACGGTTTGCAGTCTGACTGGATGCAGTTAAACTCTAGTATTTTACATGAACCGACTGCCTATACCTACAGGTATGAATACATTTCACTAAGGAACCAGCTCGGAAATCTCGAAGAAAGAATAAGCTGTTGAATACATTTCGGTCGAATACCTATTGAACTTTTGTAAGCAACAGTAAATATTTTTTTCGATATAACCGACTTGGTCCTGTAGTGAAAGTTGTTCATATTAATGAGTAGAACATCCTGTGAAAATTTGGCGGGTGTTTAAAAATAACCTTGTAGAAATTTCACAACCAAAACAAACCAAACCAACCAAATTTGAAATAAATTTTAACTTGTTCACTCCAAGTCACGTCACGTGGTATCTGTCCGACTGGACAGATAAGCGAATAATGAAATAATCCAAAACGGCTTCCATTTTTTTTTCTTTTGAGTTACAGTAGGTACCCTAAAACCACAAAATTATAATTTTAGACGTTAGCTTACAGAAGAACAAGGTAAGTGCATGCAAACAAGGATAAAATAAACAAAATTAACCTGTAAACCTTTGACGAAAATTTCGGATCAAAAATATCAACTATACCTAACATGGGTACACGATAGAATATTATTTCCTTTGACGAGATCAATAGTAAATAGCGGCCTTTGTTCCCAAATTATGATTCCAGATACGGTTACAAAACTTACAAAGGTTTCAGTTAATAATGTCGATTCGGATAACATTCGGATACGGCTTCACATCCCTACGTATATTATATTGGATTAGCATTTGATTATGGTAATCGTTCCTTGCGAATATGTGTCAGTGTGTGAGCGTTATAATGTTATTAGCGATTTCTTTCATATTTTTTCTAGGCTTTTGTATTCGCAGATGGATTGGAAATGAAGAATACATTACGTATGTAATTTTCTCAGACAACATAACAAAAATGGCGGAGCTGTTGGTATTTTTCACGCCCGAAGGAGAAACAGGGGTGCTATAAGATGAATGTGAGTGTGTGTGCGTGTATACATTGGCATTATAATTATTAAATGTATATAATATCAATTTGTTACTGCTCACTGCTGCAGGGCGAAGAACACACTCAGTGAATATTTGGACTATTTTTTTAGTTCAATGGAATAAGGTGCGTACCTATTAGCAACAAACTGACACAGATCAAGACTTCAAGCTGTTACCGAGTAATTTCAAAAGAAAATTCCATTTAATAAGATGGAACCCAGAATCTTATAATCAGAAGTTGTGCTTGGCAACTTTACAACCAACAAGGAAGGTAACTTATTGTTTATTGTAATCTTATATACATTGGGCGAAAACTTTAGATACTCTTTCGAGAAAATGGTGTTCAAGTAAAAATGTGAGATTTGCCATAGTTAAAGTCAGCAGCAACTGTAGTGTAAAAAGCCAAAATGGACTAAAATGTAGACCAAAGCCAACTACTGGTTAATATTAATAGACGTTACTAACCCAAATCTAGTTATACAGACGTACATTCACGCAATAATCTAGCTCAAATGTACCTTAGCTTACCACAGTCTAAGTTGGAACTAAGTTATTCACTAACAGGACATAAGTAATATCATTTGCCGCCAGTCCGTTAGTGACCAGCGACCTGTTTGAGTTACGATGTTATATCCAGAATACGGTGACCACTTAATTTTGTCCGGGTACGTTTGACTTTGAAAGGAGAACCGACGGTTTTGGAATTTCGACAATATGTAGGTAGTTTTAGAAATTTTGTGGTGTGTATTATGAAAGGACATTTTGTGTGTTACTTCATTTATTTTATTGGTATCAATAGATGGAATACAATCTTATCAGACAGACGTCGTGTTACTAAGGAGTTTGTGCCGCCACTTCTTTTGCCAATCAAAAGACTAGGAAGTGGCAAAGGGTCGGCTTTTTGGGAGACTGTTTCGGCCTAATTGACATAAATGACTTTTAATTTTGATTCTTAATGGGAGGGCTGGGAAGCTAATGGATAAGTAGCACAGCCGCACGGTTCTAGCAAAGGTTAAGCTACGTTTGCCGAAGTCAGTCCGTAGATGGGCGTCCGTTTAATACACGTCGTGCTATAACAGTTCGTTTCTTTTCAAATGATTAGTATTTCATGTATAGTAATGAAATTACTATAAGATTTTTTTATACTTATTTTATAAACTAATTTAAATAGTCATCTCCTTCACTACCAAGTTCATCCAAAGGTTAACTGTAAGAGATTGCTTTTAGCGATAAGGCCGCCCATCGTATCACATTTTAATTTGTATTTTTTTATGGTGTACAATAAAGAGTAGAACAGAATAGAATAGAATACTTTTCATTGTACACAATAAAACTTACAAATTATAACTTTACTTAGGGTGTTACAATGGGCGGCCTTATCGCTAAAAGCGATCTCTTACAGACAACCTTTGGATGGACTTGATAGTGGACGAGAAAAGATGAGTAGGCAGTGTGTGGTGTACTATTTACATAAATATATACCATACATGACTATCTCAATAGATGTATAAAATAAGTATACATTGTCATAAGAAAAAAAAATATATACAATACCTAAATACTAAACATTTACAGAGTAACGAACTGTTATATTAAGACGTGTTAGGAGAGAGGTAATAATTATTAAGCATATTTTTGAACGATTGTAATGTTTAAGCTAGTTTCACTGACACAGGCAAAGCATTCCATAGCCGAACAGCTTCCACTGTGAACGATTTTCCGTAGAAATGAGTAGTATGCAAGGGTATTTCTAGACTCAAGTTTTCTGATGACCTTATACACCACTAATTTTCAATTAGTACAAATACTTAAAGGGCTTATTCTAGGCGGTCTTCTTATTATATTTGTGAAGTATCAATTAAATAATGTTCATAAAAAGCAAAGTTATTAGCGTTTGTTTATATCCCAAAAAGTCACCCAATTTATGGAAATATTGTACAGGCTATTCATGACATAGTAGTATTCATTAATCGTCATCTCTCGCTCACGTTCGCGTGATCTCGCTCAAACATGCCCCGCCTCCAACAGCTGTTTTCGTTATTTAAGTTTAACTAAATAGTGGGATATTTAAAAATTGAACTTGTTTTTTTTTACTTTTGATTACTTACGCAAATATGATCAGTAACAGGTACGGATACAGCCCATTTTTTTGTATTAATTAAAAAATAGGGGTGTATATCTATTATGTGTGTCATAAAAGAACTTGAAACGTTCTTAGTATTGTATTCTATTCTATTTAATAACCAAAACCCCTCTGTGCCTCGGAAAACACGTCAAACCGTTGGATCCTGCACCTCGAAAATCTGAAAACCAGTCTAACTAATCATGTTAATACTCAGTTACTGGGTTCTGAAGGTCAGATAGGTAGTTACTCCATGTCGACACGCAGTAAACTAGCCAATCACCTCACTTATACGCTACACTAAGGGAGTCGACATAACAACATGCTTTTTATCACAAAGCCATATTCTCATTTTCTTTTTCTTCATCAGTTGTTGTCTTCAAAAAGTCCCAATATTATTATCGACAACTTCAAGCTACTGTTTGTTCAGAGTATTGCGAGCCACGATTATTTTTTCAGGGCCCGTCTGAAAAGTTTAAAGTTTGAAGCGTCAATACCTTAATTAATGTTTGTGACCTAGTTACTGGAGTTTCGGGCTAAATACGCGTCGTTGAAGTCAAAAGTCATCGAAATTGTTACTATATATATAATTAGGATTTTAACATAAACCAATGTGTTGTTCTGTAAAGAATATATTTTTATAAATTTCAATATTAAATAACATAAAATAAGAAATTGAACTCAAACATAATTATAGGTAACTCACCTGTAAAGAAAAACAACATTTAAAGTTAATATTTCCTAATCCTAATATTTTACAAAAATCATTATTAATTTATTTTATTGACACGAGCAGACGTTTGTTAAGTCAGCTCGCTGTCATAATCAATATCTTCTTAAATGAAGTACAACCTTCATTTACATCTCCCCCCCCCTTTTTCGCATTATTTAAGGTCCAAAACTGGTACCATTTTCGTTATATGAAATAAATTTGACTCAATTTTTTTATGTCCTGTGTTAATTCTATAAATTGAGTTTGAAATCTTTTCTAAAACTTTATACGGTCCAATTTTTAATTCATCTAATTTTCTTCTATTTAAACGATTTCCATTTTCAACATATACATAGTCTCCTACTTTAAACTCCCATTTTTTTCTATTTTTATCAAATTGCTGCTTGTTATAATTGTGAGATTTAATAGTTTTTTCTAACGCAATTTTCCTGTCCTGCAATAAATTACTATGTGTTACATCTTGTTTCAATTCATCCGGTAAAATATTTACAGTTTTTCCTTCCAATAAATATTTTGGAGAAAATCCTGTCACAGTATGCTCTGTCTCATTATATTTTTCCGTACATTCATGGGCAATAGTTGTCCAGGCTAATTTTTCAGTTCGTTCGTTTATTTTGCATCTAATTTTATTAACTAATGTTTGATTTAATCGTTCATTCAAACCATTAGAAAAAGGTGCATTTACAGCCGTGAAAATAATGGGTATATTATTTTCATTTAGAAAACATTTAAAGTCTTTCGAGTTTATGCCTGGATATTGATCAGATAAAATCATACCAATTTTATTTTCCTTTGGAATATTTTTAATAAGCTTTATAAAATCAGTTGAATTTTGTGTTTTCGAAGTTAAAATATAAGCGTATCTAGTAAAGTGATCCACTAAAAGGTGTAAAAACGTTTTAGTAGAACGGGAACCACCAAACCCACCAATGGTATCTATAGATATTATATCAAATGGTTTAGTAGCCGGACCTAAATGCGACATTAGTCCAAATTTAGATTTAGCTCTAGATTTGTTTTTTAAACATATTTCACAACTGTCGCAGATATTTTTTATATTATACGTTAAGTTTTTTGCTACAAAGAATGGTTTAATTTTACGTTCCATTTGTTGTACTCCAATATGACAATAAAGGTAATGTATATTTTTAATCATCTTTTTACAAAATTCTTCGGATAGTACAATTTTTTCTCTTGTTCCTATCTTCTTGTGGTATATATTTTGTTTTAGTTTTAATTTATTTCTATTTTGGTTTATATCCATATTTTTTTCTTGGTCATTTTGAATTTCTTCTAATTTTATAGAGTTTACAACTTTTAGATTGTCATCTTGATTTTCATCAGGTTCTAACACTGGATTTCTAATCAAACTATCCGCTTCTAAATTGTATTTTCCAGGAGAATATATCACTTCAAAATTAAATTGAGATAGGTAATATGTGAGATCTCCCAGTTCTTCATCTGTTCGAACTTTAATATTCATTTTTTCTAGAGGTTTGTGGTCCGAGAAAACGGTGAATTTTTTTCCCATGAGCCAATGTTGCCAGTATTTGACTGCCTCTTTTATGGCTAAACACTCTAAATAGACTGCTTTTTTCTTTTTTTGAGAGTCATTTAATTTTCTTGAAAAATACGCACATGGTTTTTTTTCACCATTTTGTTGTGGTTGTTTTAGGACTGCACCTATGCCCTGAATGCTTGCATCTGTATAAATATATATTGGCAAGTCAGGATCAAAAATAGTTAAAATAGGTTTAGAGCAAAGAAGGTTTTTTATTATCTCAAAAGATTCTTGACATTTTTCCGACCAAATAAATTTTTGTCCTTTCCTTAATAAATTATGTAAAGGATCTAAAATAATTGATATATTGGGTACATATTTACCATAAAAATTGATTTTACCTAAAAACTGACGAATATTTTTTTGTGTTTTTGGTACAGGAAAATCTTTAATAGCAATTAAATTATCTTTTAGTGGAGAAATTGTATTATTCCGAATTCTATGACCCAAATATTTCACAGAATCCTGTGCAAAATTACATTTTGAGAATTTTAATCTGAAACCTTCTTTTAAAATCGCTTCCAATAACAATGATAAATGTTTAATGTGTTTTTCAAATGTTTCTGAAAATACCAAAATATCATCAATGTAATTAACAGTAAAATCTGATAGTCCATGTTTTCTAATTATATTACTTAAAATTCTTTGAAACATTGCTGGAGAAGTTTTTAACCCAAACGGTAAACATGTCCACTGAAAATGACCTTCTTGAGTCACAAATGCGGTCTTTTTCCTATCCTCAATTTTTAATGGAATCGACCAAAATGCTGAATTAATATCAAGTGTTGAGAAGAATTTACAATTTCGTGTCCTTACCATTAAATCTTCAATTAGTGGAAATGGCTGTGACTGGGGCACTACAATTTTATTTAAATCACGGAAATCGATACATAACCTAGATCTAGTTCCTTCTTCTTTTTTATAAGCTAATGTTACTGGTGCTGCAAAAGGACTATAGGACTCTTCAATTAATTTTTGTTTTAGTAATTTCGATACCTGTTCTTCTATTTCTTTTTTATCTTGAATTGAACACCTGTATGGTCTTTTGCTACAATATTTATCTATTAATAAATCAATATGTGCTTCATAACCATTTACTGTGCCTATGTCATATTTGTCCTTGGCAAAGAGAGTTTTATATTTGCAAATTAATTCATCAATTTTTGATTGTTTCCGATGGTCAAGATTATTTACTGTAATGTTGAAGTTTGTTACTTCTATGTCTTCATTAAAGTTTATTTTGTACGTATTGTTTGTTTCACCTTTTCTTTCTTCAGTTATTTCTACTTTTTTATCGTCAATTAACTTTTCTTTTACGTTAACCTCGTTACCTGTAAAGCCAGGAATTTTTTCGGGATTATTGTAATCATTTAGTTTTGTATTTATTATTCTTTGATGTTGGATATTTTGTGTTATTTCTAATTTTTCATTTTGAATTAACTGAAATCTTCTTATACAATCTAATCCAATTAAAAAATCATATTCAAAATTATCTCCATCTATCACAAACACCTCAACATTTTCTTCAATATCAAAAATTTTTATTTTTAAGGTTATTATTCCTATTGCTTGTTTTACACCATTAATCGTTCTCAAAGTAGCTTTTTTAGTATCATTATTAATTGGGTTATTTTTCAAGGACAATAATCGTGAATTTATTAAAGATACATTTGACCCTGAATCATAAATTCCCAAAATGTTTAAGCTATCATTTACTAATAATTGAATTTTGATTAATGGTGGAATATTTAGTTTTTTGGATCTATTTTATTTAACTCAATTTCTAATTCGGTGTTATTAACATTCCTAATTTGATCACCTTTTGGTCTATCATTATTTTTATTTCTGAACCAACAGGAAGACTCAGGATGGTACCGATTTGGTTTATTTTCTCTGTCACATATTCTACAAGGATGCTCTATTTTGTATTTTACATTACTTTCAACAATTGGTTTCTCTCTATTACTTTTATTAATTAAATATTCTAAGCTTCTGATGATATTAAACAAATCCTCAGTTTCCTTTAGGTTATTTCTA
This sequence comes from Euplexia lucipara, assembly GCA_921972225.1. Lineage (NCBI taxonomy): Eukaryota > Metazoa > Arthropoda > Insecta > Lepidoptera > Noctuidae > Euplexia > Euplexia lucipara. Next base: position 1,129,804 of record OV179158.1, read on the forward strand.
TCAATTTTGTCCATTATAAAATTCGGTAGTCCAGTAGCTATTAAATCAATCATTGTAGATTTATCCATTAACCTATTTATTTCTAATAAAAGTCTTTCCTTTTTTAATGCATATTCTAGTAACGATCCCTGCCTATATTTGAAAAACATTGCATACCTGATTGGTGTCCAGCTTTTGTCTGCATAAGTCTCACAAAGGTTTTTTTTCCAAATTGACCAATCAGAATCAATTGTGTACTTTATGAGCATAGAACTATACCAATCGATGCACGTAGTATCTAAAACTAACCGCAGAACTTCAATTTTCTTAGAGTCTTCATTTATTTCCAGGCGTACACATTCCGCCTCAAAAGTTGTGATCCATTGTAACACATTTGATGTTCTTCCACTAAATTTTTGGATGGTAAATTTCTCCGATAATTTACTGATACTATATTGTTTTTCATCTTTCTTCATTTCAGCAAAGTTTTCTATTATCTTCATCAATGTTTCTTGCGAAATTCCAGTAGTGGCCTGTTGATACGTTTCTGGTACGATTTCCTCCAACAAATATCCCTTAAACTGCATATTTCCATCTTCATCTCTATAGGTATCATTTATTTCTTGGGTTACTGATATCCATACATGTCTTCTTTCATGTCTTTTATGGAGTACCATTTTTACTTGTTGAAAAGTTTTTGTTTTCATTATTACATCATGTAATTTAATTGGTTGAAGTGAATCCGGTATTAAAAACGTACTTTTGTCGGCATTCATAATTGTGTTTATGCACATGACATTGGTTTTTGAGTCCTCACTTGCTTTTATTACGAATTCAAACCTCAACTTATCCATTTCAGATAAGTAAAACTGCAGTTGCAGTACAAAAAATGTTGTTTTATAATTAGGATTTTAACATAAACCAATGTGTTGTTCTGTAAAGAATATATTTTTATAAATTTCAATATTAAATAACATAAAATAAGAAATTGAACTCAAACATAATTATAGGTAACTCACCTGTAAAGAAAAACAACATTTAAAGTTAATATTTCCTAATCCTAATATTTTACAAAAATCATTATTAATTTATTTTATTGACACGAGCAGACGTTTGTTAAGTCAGCTCGCTGTCATAATCAATATCTTCTTAAATGAAGTACAACCTTCATTTACATATATTACAGCATTGGCTTAGTTTTTCATTTCTTTATCAAGAAGTTCCGAAATTTTTGGAGGTCAACTGATTTTATATAGCTCTATATCTAACCTAAAATTACGCTTTTTTTGGGTTTTGGACCCTACATGCAAACACACTTTTTTTATTTTTACTGTTCCACTTTAGAGTAAAGACCTTTTTTCATGCAAAAGTGGCTATTTTAGACATAAATTAATTATAAATCCAGTTTTCTCGCCATGTTTTTCTTTACCGACGACATCTGGTAATGTTTAAGATATATTGAAATAATAAACTATTATGAATTGAAACAATCATATTGATTTCCCTGGATTTGAATACACAAACTCGTGCACGAAACACACCTTAACCTTGTGTGTTCACAAACCTCTATTAAAACTATAATTTTTTTAATATACACATACATACATAACGTCACGCCTGTAATCCCCGAAGGGCTAGGCAGAGGTGTCCCTGGCAGTACACCCACATTTCGCCAGTTATGTTTGAGTCCCATGTAATAGGGGGCGAGCCTATTGCCATCAATCGGGCACGAATCCAGACTCCGGGCTGCTACTGAGAAATTCCAGATGGAAAAACTCAATAACGCTTTGCCCGACCCGGGGATCGAACTTGGGACCTCATGCTCAGCAGTAGCTTGCCACTACTAGACTAACGAGGCAGTCCAAGGCAGTTTCTTCAATATCTAACATCTTTATCAGACATAACCTTCACTCATATATTATATCGCAAGAAAATTATACTCCGAACCTTAATTGAAATAAGGCACATAGTTTCACGTCGCCTACGTGAGAAAATTAATAATCCTTAACCTAAACCCCGCGCCTACGACAGGTAATAAATGTAGTCCTTCATAATGAATCTGTGGGTGCACGCCATCTTGTCACAAAATGACGGATATCTGACGAAACGTCACTTTTATGTCACTCACGCCTTACCCTTGTGGCTTACTGGCGTGTGCTTCCTTAGATTAAATATATTTGGAACAGTTTAAACTCCAAATGGTACAGACAGACGGTTATTTCATTTAAGTCATTAATTTGCATTATACTTTTTGATATGTCGCACTGTTTTGGATTTTAGTATTTGAGATTAAGCTTAGCAAAATGCTGAAAGATTAATCAATTTATTTCGCGGTAAATGAAACCATGGTACGAGATAAATCTGATAAAGAAGAAGAAGAAAAAAATGAAATGATTTTGTTTGCATATTCATAATTATTATTCATTTGTATTACATATATTGTGTATAAAAGATCCTTAGCTACGCATAATCATGAACCCTGTCTACTATCTCACCTGATGATTAGCGATGATGTGGTTGACGATGAAGCACGCTTGCCTAGAAGTAACCTAAAATTCACTCGTGACTTACACATCCCTAGGTTATAGCTATCAGAAAACAGTGACTGCGGCAGGGAATTTTATACAATGAATGTGTTCGCAAAACGTTTTGCCACAGAACACACATTTGCTACAGGAGCCATATAATATTTTGACGACAAATTAAACTTCTATAACTACTACTCTAACCAAAATTGTAATGATAGTTTTAGTATAACATAACATCATAACTGTCGACAAATTACATTGCAGTTTGACAGATGCTATGATACGGTATAAGTTTGTAACATAATTAAAATAAATAAAGGTAGGGTTAGGCAGAGGTGGCTAAAAAAGGCTGTAGCTTACATTTCGCCAGTTATGGTTCACTCCTACGTAATAGGTGGCGAGCCTATTGCCATTAATTGGGTATAAATCCAGACTCCTGGCGCCTTGCCCTATCTGAGAATCGAACACTGGAACTCATGCTCAACATTGGTTGCGTCCACTAGACCAACGAGGAATTCCGTTTAAGGGTTCGGACATATCTAACGTAAAATTCGTCGCATATTATTGGTCACGTAACGCCAGAACAGACAAATATATAATAGAACATTTAACCGATGACGCGTTAGTGCTTCGTCGTACAGCGTTGCATACGCTTGACGTATTTTCTGCCAAATATTTACTGACTCATATAAAAAAATGCTTACATAAGTTTTCTTAGATGTTACTATTTGCAAACATTGTCAAAGAAGGAAAGGACTGTGTCAGTATAAAAAATCAACCACAAATAAGGGAGTCAAAATCACCCACCGGTTCCGTATGTTGGTGGCAAAAAATATGTTTAAAGTGAGATATGAATTATTGCGACCACGAAAACTAAGTTCGAATCAAAAGGTTTAACCGGTTTCTAAAAAACTGTGACAGTTTAATTAAATTTATGCTAAAACCCTTCACTAGATTTATTGCTAGGAAAACTTTGGAGATAGGGACCTAAATAAAAAGTTTAATCTCCTACTAATATAATTATTATGCTTACCCAAGTATAGTATAGTCTTTTACAAAAAATATTTCGTTAAAAGTAATAAGTAAATGGTGGCGTAGATTTAAAATAAGATCTAATACAAAAATAATGTCACCTATATGATATTCCTATTGAATCTAGTTACGCCACGTTGAAAAAAAACCCGTACTATTAATAATACTCGTATTGCGATGAAAACTTCATATTTTATAAATCGTTCCAAACAGGTCGATAACAAAGCAGTTATGACAGAAATGCAGACAAAGGCGCACTATATAAATATTTAAAGGGTATTTTTAACCGTTTCACTACTTTAGTACGGAATCCAAAATACTTGTACAAAGAGAGAAAATTTACACTGCGTCTATACTGAAACATTGAACTCCATTCATTTCAGATTTATCGAATTTCATAATCGTTAATGAAAATGTGACTTTTGTCCAGGGTATTGGCTACAGGTGGGATTGCGGTCAAGCACTGGTTTACAGTATTAAAAAAAAAGTATTTCACAGCTTGGATAGATGTCTAGGTCCAGCTGTGACTAAGATAGGCTGCGTAAGTATGTTATTTTTTATTTATTTTTTTATTTTACTTTGTTTATTCTAGGTACATCTTATTCACATATAATGTATTTTTCATTGTATACAAATATTGTAAAAACTATTTTAAAAGAGTAAGTATGGAGTTTCTTGCCCATTCTTCTCCATAGAAAACTACCTTTTGGAAGGGGCAACTAGAATCATTATTTTTTTTTAACGTTCAAAAGTGCCTTTTAAATGGCCTAATTGAAATAAGTGATTTGACTTTGACTTTGACTTTGTAAGTACGATACACACTTTCTTAATATCAGATACCTCTCAACCCCACATTATCACCACCACCATGAACAACGTTATAATAATGTAAACTAACATCAAATAGCAGTTGGGACTATCGCCATTCTGAAAGCAATAAACACGTTCGATTTTATTATCAGCGTACCCTTACGACCATTTTAAACGGCATTTTATGGATCGTATCAAAATGGCGTAAATTCTTCGAATACCAAACGGTCGGGGAAGCAATAAATAGAAGATACAGGATATCGGCCTATTTTGCCTAGTTATGGGAACTGGGATTTGTACGCCTTAGGCTGTTATACGAATCCATCTGCCGGTTTTAGTATTTCGGTAATATTCCCTCTGGCTTTTCACTGTAGGGTTGTTTTCAACTTGGTAGGATTATTGACTATAAATTATTGATGATTTAATATCGATTTTACCCAGGACTTTTAATATGTACTATAGAAGGGGCATCACTGGTGGGTTAGTCTATTAGTTACCTATACAAGTGTTTAGACAAGTCAATTTATATTTATTTTATTTATCGTAAATCTCATTGAATTTTACCACTGTTTTGTTTTTGCAGAAAAAAATACTCGGTTTGCAAATACTGACCGGCGGCAAATGATTTCATTTATGAGCAGTAAAAGTATACTACAAAGATAGATTACTTCTAGATAGAAATTGTAAAAAAGTTGCTGAAGTAAATGATGATAAGCTGCTTTCCTGTTTATTTCAGTAACTAAAAAGAACTCTAAACTTGTAGAACGTCAAAAAATAAAGCGAAACAAAAGGCGAACGGAATGCTAGCAAATTCATTCTGAACCCCGTTCGAAGTATACGATTCGTTTTTGTTTGTCAATAGAAATAGGAGGATGGAAGGTAAATCAGTGGATCTGGGATTGGCAGCTCATTCATTTTTCAATTTCTACCTCTGTATGTGGGTTTGATCCCTATGATAGGGATTTCTGTTGAAGGAGTGTTCGTGATTGCATTTTTGGGTCGGTTTTGCATATTGACTTTAGAATTGGGATTTTCGAACATGTTTGAGAAGTGTGTTTTGTTTTTAGGAGGAACACACCGAAGAAAAGTGTTTTCAAAAATACAATATTTTAGTTTGATGTTCTTGAATTTTTTTTTGAAATAGAATTAATTGATGCCACGTTTCGCGCAGAAAAGATAACTCAACGCTTTTTATTACCCTTGGTTAAATTGGTTGTCAGGTTTTCGGGTTTTTGACTATCTGTAACAACTGTCATAGATCTACATCATCTATCATCATCATGTAATTAACAACTCCATTGCTTATTTTTTTAGTTTTTTGCTTAAACCTATCTTAGTATAGTACTTTTTATTCTGGGTGCATCGTCCTCACATATAATCTTATTAATGTATACAAAGTTTTGTAAAATCTATTTTAAAAGAGTAAGTATGGAGTATCTTGCCCATTCTTCTCCATACAAATCTACTTTTTGGAAGGGGCAACTAGAATCATTTTTAAAGTTAATTTTTTTCGACGTTCAAAAGTGCCTTATAGGGCCCTAATTGAAATAAATGGTTTGACTTTGACTTTGACTTTGACTTTACAAAATTACAGGCTTTGCGTGCTTTCCGAGGCACGGAGAAGTCTTGCTATGTAATTAATGGTCATCCATGGACCAACCTAGACAGCTACTGAGCTAGACTCCCATTTGGTGCAGCCCTGAGACGCACACCACACACTATAATTATATTCATTAATAATGGCTTTTATTTTTTTTACTTATTATATATTATCTATAAAAGATCAAAGAACAACCCGGTCTGTGCTCAGTTGTTAGGAATAGACTAGGAAAAGTCTACTTTACGGAACTTAAAACTTAACTGGTGAAATTTGTGGGTGTACTGTACCCTTAGAGCCTATGTTTTAAGACGCAAAATCTTGTCACATGCTGGCTGGAGACATAATCTTTAAAACTTAACATCTGTCATCTAAACACTATTCTCTCAGAAAGAAACATTTACCCCAGTTTCTTGACATAATCCCAGGTTCTAACATTAGAATGCCAAGCGTTATTTCAATGTAATCGTTTTGTAATTTGCACTTAGATTTGATGAATGGCTTTTGTAGGTTTGTTGCTAAATCAACTCTGACATAATCTACATAGTTGGTTAAATTACTTCTAGGCTAAATAAAGGTACAACCAAATTTAATAACGTATAGATACGAATGTATAGCACTGGGATGTTTGTTTGAATTCATCTTAAGTCACACACACACCGCAACTAGATAATAAAACCATTTTTAAGTCTCAGTTGAAAGCAAGATAATAAGATAAGTCTTTATTTACTTTAAACATGGTATAATGGTGTTATAGTCTTATACAATGTCAACATGTTTAGCTATATAGAATATCAATTGCATGCAAAATAATTATCATGTCAGAACAACAGTAAATATTAATTAAATCATTCAAATTATTAGATAGATATAATATTATAAAATGACAAAAAAATCTTTAATGTCATAGAAATTATGCTCAATCAAGAAGAACGTCTTTTGATATTGTTGTGCACAGTTCAAGATCTGTAAAGTTAATGGAAATATATGAGAACGTTTAAAGTTAAACAAAAGCAAGCATAAAGAGAAAGACAATATACAATGAAATGCAAGCTACAAAATTAAATGCAACCTGTCAGAGACACAAAGACAGTGCGAAAAATGTAATAACATTCCACTGCATAAAGAAACAGTAAACTACCTATATTAAGTAATATTACTTTTCTGAAACCGACAATTCTATGTAAAATGCAAAATTACTTTCTCAGAATTCTTGGACCAAAAGAATACTTCAGCCATTTACTATTTTCACTACAATACTGTATAAATTGCATCGTCTCATAAACCACACACACAACAATATGACGATGATGAATGCATACGCATACAAGACGACAACAAATCTCGCACAAGCAAAAAACGACAGACACATTCTTATATGACTCTGTCCTGTTCCAACTTTAAACAAAAGTAAGAGTCATTTTTACCTCAATGGTAGGGCTGTATACGCACTATGCGTCTACCAGCCGTCCGGCTGCCCGCACGTTACGGTTGCGTATGCGGATGCCCGTGATATAGCAACATTAGCAACGTATAGCAACCGTCCGGGTGGCCGGAGCGGTCTGCGGGTAGCCGCATCGCAGTGCGCATAGAAATGAATATTACGTACATAATTGTGCTTGCGGCCAGCCGTCCGGCTGCCCGCATGCGGGTATCCGCATAGTGCATATGAGCTCTTAAGGTTAGAAATATTTAATTATAAACATGCAAAGTGGAGGTAGTATAGTTGAAAAGGTGGTAAATAGTAAAGAGTGTTTCTCGCGGAGGGGATGTTCTGTGAAGTTGTCACATTTTATTTGAATGGAGTGATTTATTGGAGGTAATAGAAGCTACAGTTGACTATTATACAATATAACTACTCTCATAGATCATATAGTTTTATGTTATCCTTTTTCAGAACACTTATAGACGTTTTTTAAGTCATGCAACACACACGGGCGTGTGTGTGTATTATACTGATAAATATGTACATTGTATTGTATCTACATTTAATTAACCTTTCAATCGTGTCAATATTAACAGTAGAAAGACAATAAGAGCGCGGACACCGGTATCCTCTTGGGGTTTAGTCAATTAATGGCTTACATTTGTCATAGTTAAAATGTAATAGAGAAAACTTATTAGCCGACTTTGAAACACGGAATGACCACGAATTTATTATTACAAATATCAATATTTCGTTGTCAATACGCATATCACGCCTGTAATCCCCGAAGGGCTATGAAGAGATGTATCTGGTAGTACAACATTTCGCCAGTTATGTTTAAGTCCCATGTAATAGGGGGCGAGCCTATTGCCATCAATTGGACACAAATCCAGACTCCGGGCTGCTACTGAGAAATTCCTTATAGAAAAACTCAATAACACTTTGCCCGACTTGGGGATCGAACCCGGGACCTCATGCTCAGCAGTAGCGCTTGCAACCAGTAGACCATCGAGGCAGTCAATATTATCATTATAATTCATAATACTCTTTTAGTTAGTAACTACAGTTTATGAAGGAAGTTTATTACACTAAAACCCGCTTACCGATACTCGTGGCGTGACGCGATGCTATTTTCGTGTAAGATTGATGACTACTGCGCAGCTTCTAGTTGCACAAGCTTGACAGTTGATACCAGTGACCATAGTGAGGGACAACGCAATGACAGTGATGAATGAAATTTGGTTTTCCCCTGTGTTCTAACATTTTGTATACATATTGTGCAAATTTATTGAAATAACCAAACTAAAGTTATAATTTGAATAAGGTATTTATTCTTTGGCTATCTTAACTTCCGGAAACAAAAATAATAACTGATTTAGTCTATGTTACCTGTACCTCCATGTTGTTAGAAAAATTGTGGTGCCTCTTTCACAAGCACCATTATTAAATAGTTGAAATACTCATTTTTTTTTTGAAAACTTTTGATATTGTTTGTGTTGTTGCATTTACCTACCACAGTTTTTTGACCATCTCTATAGTAACAGGGAATTTCGTACTCATTTGCGTATCCTTATAGTCTCGTGCCGTTTCGTCCACATTCATTCATTCACAACATGTAGACGTGAACGATTCTATTGTTGAATACCTATTTTAAATAATCCAGTGTAATTAACCAAACTATGAATCAAAAGTGAGCAAAACTCCAAAATTCCAACATTGTGATTTCGTTATTAAAAAAAGAGCGCCTAAAAAACAACAATCTCAAAATAACTCGTTTGTAATTAAAGCAAAAATTTTAACAAAAGATACAACCCCAAAAATCGTTGCACTCTGAAAGGCCTTTTATTCCACCTCATCAAAATCTTGAAAGCGACGCTCATTAAAATTGAGACCCACCTTTAAAACTTCACGTTAAAATATAATTATAAAACGCAGGTGTCAGAATACTTGACGGTTTTACTTGATGCTTATTGAGATGAACGCGCCAATAATGCCTGTCAACTAAGACTGACGTCGTCCTGAGATGACTAATTAGACACGTCTGTAGAATTTACTACAACTGTGTTTAACACTGCAAGAAACAGACTTTTAAAACTAAGATACTCCGTACTAAAATGTTCTATTGAAACATGTGATTTAAGACTATAATGTAAGTATCTATCACATCGCTCAAACATTACAGATATAAATATCTTCAACATCCCATAGCACTTATGCTTGCCTGGTACCTACATTAAAGTGTCTTGGCACCATTCCCGTTTAAGAAAAATAAAATGAGACTGTGTTCAAAGTAACTCGGTGTAAAAATGCAGCTGTCCAAAGTGAGGCTTTCCATCTATGAAATCGCGTGTAGTATCGCAGTAAGCCTCTACTGGTATATGAACTCCTGGTAGGCTGTTCCAAATTGGTACGTCGCAAGCTTTACCGATAACATATACAACTTAGAATGCACCGCTATACACGACGCTTAATATATTAAATGAGAATAATAATTATTTTATTGGAAGTATAACTATTATATAGTGTAAAGTAACTAATTGTACCGGGACACTGATTTCTAAGGTACGGGGACACCTAGTTTAGAGATCAGGATTTCAATGTGCAGTGCCCTATAATAGTCAATCTATGTACCCTATCTATGTACAGACGCTAGCACTTCAAGTTACCCCAATGTGTCAAATTTTCCCAATTGAATATGAACCTTATTCTGTTTGTCATAAATTTGAAAAACGATCAAAGAAATTTGACACATTGGGGTAACTTGATGTGCTGGCGTCTGAACGTTTACTTTTATGAATCCTAGTTTAGGCTTTAGTTCAATAAATATGTTTTTTTTTTCTTTAACCAAACTATACAGAAAAATATTGGGTGTCTTAAATACCATGATTGTATAGTCCACATTCCAATGTGGACAATACACTTGATTTACTTTATTTTTCTCAGTTATCGCGAGGCTCAATACTCAATACTCAATACTTTATTGTATACCCATAATATATTACAGGATGTTGTCAATATACATAAGTATCAATTATGGACCCTGTCGAGCACAGTATAGAACCTCCCGTCCCGCTAGTAGGCTCCCGTCATGTAAGATTATAGCATAACGTTAGCTCAATAAAATCAGTGCTATTATTTTCTTTATTTAATCTAGTTGGTACATAATTTCTTGAAAATAGACAATAACAGACAACTTTCGAAGCTGGTCCTTCGCGGCTTCCTATTGTTGACGCTGTTATTGTAAACATTGAAACAAACTTACTAGCTTGGCTTACAACATTGGCAGATTGATTGGTTTCCGCAGTGTTCGACAGTATTGACTACCTATCTTATAAATGGCAAACAGTTTCTGAATATTCCGTTTCTGCTACAAAGTGTAGGCGTATATACGAGGCTGGATTGTTGAGAACAATCTATTGCTAATGTGATTCTGATTGCTTAAAAATACTTCAATCGACTTTAATAAAAACTTTCACCCATCATAATCAGATCCGCAACCGATAAATCAAAACCCAAACATAAAATAGAAAACATACATCTCATTGTTCACAATAAAAACCAAAAAATAATAACTACAAAAGCTAAATAGGGTATTACAATATAGGCCTCATCGTTAAAAGCAATATCTTACAGACTATCTTATCAAGCTATCAACTTAGTATATCTTATAGTAATCAGGTTACAAAAATATTATTTAATATTTCCTGTTATTACTGATTTAGACCGTTAGGAAACCGGCCATGCCTGCAAGATATTTCTTGGCCAGGCGTGATGAATAATTACGATTAGATCATTTAGTATGTATAGTCTAAACAATAGGAATTTTTCGGCAAAGTACCTAATCAAACAAAGTTACTTTTAAGGTTTTTTTATTTATATTTTGGGCCACAGTGTTGGTAAGTCGAGATAAGCTAAATGATGTTCCCAGACTATGTCTAGGCTTAACTAAGTAGACTCATTAGCTTAAGGGATTAATTAGTATTTCCCTCTAAATAAATTTTCCGCCACATTTTTGGGGGAGAGAAAAAATTACAAATTGGGCTATTTTGTTCACGGCTGCCGGCAAAAAATTAAACAAAATGTCCCAGAGGTTTGCATAAACAAATTGTGGTGAATAGAGTTATATTTTTTGCGAAGCTTTAGTGTAGTATAAACCATCATTCTTTTAAGCTTTTTAAGTCAAAATCAAATCATTTATTTATATTGGACTATTTAAAGACACCTTTGAACGTTATCTAAGAGTATTATTATAATAGTCACTATATGGAGCAAAACATTTGACGACCAAATAACTTATACATACATACATACATACATAAACTCACGCCTTTTTCCCATGGAGTAGGCAGAAACTACAGAGCGCCATATGCTACGATTCTTACATACTTCTTTTGCTTCGTTTACATTCATACATGTTGTCATACAACACGCCGGTTGCGAGTACTACGCACCTGACCTTTCTGAAGAACCTCACCAATAAGGTCTATGTATGTCCTTCTATAAATATATATGTCAAATAACTTATATACCTACTAAAGTATTTTTTGAATTTTTCGATGTTGATTAATTTTTCTTATTTTTGATTAGCGAGTATTACGTGTGTATACATTGTTACCTAAATGTGGAAGCTTGTAATTAGCAAAAGTATCACCTACCTTAAAATACATAAAACAGAGACATCGGTATGTAAATTAAGCTCATTTGAATCATAACAGTCGCATAGTACTTGACTCATATAGTTCCCTAATTAGGCATGCCTGTTGATAGGGAAAATATAGAAGTATAACAAGATTGAGGCCTGCCTACTCATCTTTTCTTCTCCTCTATCAAGTCTATCCAAAGGTTGTCTGTAAGAGATCGTTTTTAGAGATCAGGCCTTGTAACACCCTATTTAGCTTTTATAGTCATTCATAGTTATTTATAGCTATTTTTAACCGACTTCAAAAAAAGGAGGAGGTTCTCAATTCGACGGTATGTTTTTTTTGTTCTTTTTTTTTTTGTGTGTTTGTTACGCGATTTCTTCCTCATTTTGTGGACCGATTTTCATAATTATTTTTTTATTTGAAAGAGTATACTCCCGAGGTGGTCCCGTTTTAATTTGGTGAAGATCTGGTGCTGATCTTCGGAGAATGGAATTCAATGGAACTCTTCAAAAATAGACGGCAAATCTGTCGTGATTGCTGGAATCGCTTGGATATTTATTGTTTATACAACATCATGACGTATCATCACGCCTGTATGCTCTGAGGGGTACGCAGATGTGTACAACATACCTAGATTTCGACAGTTAGGTATGTTAAGTTTCATTTATTAGGGATAAGTGGATAACCCTATTACTATGACATAAGTATTGTTAACAAATAACAATATAAAAATAAATTCATGGCAAATATTTGAATGGGAACAACTAAAAATGGAAAAATAAAAATCTTTTTTGCAAAAAATAAAAACCGACTTAAAAAAAACACTAACCAGTGTAAAATAACTCTAAATTCGGAAGTCGGTGGCCCATCATGAATAAGACAAAACCACCAAAGCCACAGACTTCCTAATTTAGAGTTATTTTACACTGGTTAGTGTTTTTTTTAAGTCGGTTTTTATTTTTTGCAAAAAAGATTTTTTTGGTTTTTATTCTGAATATTGAAGATTAATGTTTTATGATTTACTTACTCGTTTTCTATTTATTTATTTCTTTCCGTTACTGGGTACCCCTTAATGTTCATTGGAAGACCAGCGTCAGACAGCATCACCTGTCTGGCATGAATGCTGAAATGAACCTTTTTGGCGCAGCCGTGAGGCACACAGCACATGATGTGTACCTACTATTGTATATTTTCTATTGTTTTATAAATTATTGTGTGTATGTGTGTTTTGATGACTGATGTCAAATAAATATTTTTCTTTCTATTCTTTCCTATTTTATGTTTGTGTGTTGATTTGTCGCCCATTGTAACACCCTATGTAGCCCTTAAAGTTATAATTAGTAAAGTTTAAATGTGTACATAACAATATAGAGATTATTCTGTTCTATTATATTCTATGGAGGAAAAAAATGGGTAGCAAACTTCTGTTAACTTACTTTTCTAGATAGTTTTCTGGCAAGAGGTTTCGTCAGTAAAAATAAAGAAGATAATAAAATGAATAATGTTTACATTTACATAGCCTTGCCCAGCTAGGGTAAGTCTCCAGTATTGAATGCAGCAGCTGCATACTAGTATTTTACATGGAGCAATTTCCTATTTGTCCACCACAACCTAGTTGAAAAATCAAACAACTAAATGTCGACAAAGTTATCTCACCTGATGGTTAGCGATGATATGGTCGACGATGAAGCACGCTTGCCTAGAAGTAACCTGTTCTCTCTTGACTTGAAGACCCCTAGGTTGTAGATACCAGGAAACACCGAGTCCGGCAGGGAAAACGAAAAAAAAAAATTGAATTTGAACCTTATTGTGTTTAGAATAAAGATGAAAACTTATCAAAGATATTTGACACATTGGAGAAGGTTGATGTGCTGGCGTCTGTACATAAGATATAGCAAGTTTAAGACCATAATAAAAGTGGGTACCTATATAAATCTCGAAAAGGTTGAATGTTTATCTCTGTAACAAGTCGTTTCACCAACCGACAGAAAACAATTAGTTCTAGAAACAGTAAAACCTTCAGGGTCCAAATCCGTAAAGAAACTACTAACTCAAATAGGTACCTAATTAGTCTAACCACTTTTAGAATATAAATACCGAGAGGACAAAAACAGGTCCAAAGTGTCTGAAACTTAATTAAGTTCCAGGTAATTAGTTTATTCTCTAGTTACTCTAGTCTTTGTTTTACTAATTACAAGTAGGTACTTATGTGTCTTTACAATAATACCGACCCGTTGAGTGTGACCCCACTGCGGGGTAAAAGTCTCTTATCATACAATACAAGTGAGTTGCAGAATTAAAAAATATAAAATTTAAGTAAAGAACGTACATTGTATACCAAAAAGTACGAGTACATTAAACAATTTCATAGTTTGGCGACATAATTAAGGTTTATTAAGTCCATCCAAAGGTTGTCTGTAAGAGATCGCTTTTAGCGATAAGGCCGCCCATTGTAACAGCTTATGTAGCCCTTAAGCCCGTCTACTTTTATTAGGACCCACTAGTTTCAAAAAGATCACGCCAAGATTGGCACAGTTACTGAGCTATGAACTGCTGTATTACGTGTGACAGTTTCGATCCCCGCATGTTGTGCAAATGTCCAAACTCACGTAGAGTTTAAATGTTTGGAAATACGCCCACGATACAGAGGAAATTCCTAGAATAAGACCACGTTTAAAAAAAAAAACTTTTTTGCAAAAAATAAAACCGACTTCAAAAAAACACTAAACGGTGTAAAATAACTCTAAATTCGGAAGTCTGTGGCTTTGGTGGGTTTGTCTTACTCATGATGGGCCACCGACTTCCGAATTTAGAGTTATTTTACACCGTTTAGTGTTTTTTTGAAGTCGGTTTTATTTTTTGCAAAAAAGTTTTTTATTTTTCCATTTTTAGTTGTTACCATAAAAACATTTGCCATGAATATATTTTATATTGTTAATTGTTAACAATACATGTCATCATAACAGGGTTTTCCACTAATCCCTAATAAATTAAAATTAACATACCTAACTGACGAAATCTAGGTATATTGTACCCACCTGCGTACCCCTCAGAGCATACAGGCGTGATGATACGTCATTATGTTGTATAAACAATAAACATCCAAGCGATTCCAGCAATCACGACAGATTTGCCGTTCATTATTGAAGAGTTCCGTTGTATATCTCCGAAGATCAGCACCAGATCTTCACCAAATTAAAACGGGACCACCTCAGGAGTATACTCTTTCAAATGAAAAAAGAATTTTGAGAATCGGTCCACAAATGGGGGAGAAATCAGGTAACATACATAAAAAAAAAAAAAAAAAAAAAGGAAAATAGAACCTCCTCCTTTTTTGAAAGTCGGTTAAAAAGTACATCATTTCAATGCTAGTATTAAAGCGCGATGGTTTGGTCAAGTTGAAAGGATGGATGAAAGGCGACTAACGAATGGTATTTACAAGGTAGATGTAAGTGAGAACGCTGGGAGGGGACGCCCTAGAAGGACATACATAGACCTTATGGGTGAGGTTCTTTAGAAAGGTCAGGTGCGTAGTACTCGCAACCGGCGTGTGTGTATGACAACATATATAAATGAAAATGAAGCAAAAGATGTATGTAAGAATCGTAGCGTATGACGCTCTGTAGTTTCTACCTACCCCCATGGGAAAAAGGCGTGAGTTTATGTATGTATGTCGCCTAAAGTCAAAGTCAAATCAGCTATTTCAATTAGACCGTAAAAAACACTTCTGAACGGCATATTTAAAAGTAAAAAAAAAAAAAAAAAATGTTTCTAGTTCCCCCTCTAAAAGGTAGTTTCAAATGGAGAAGAATGGAAAAGAAACTCCTTACTTACTCTTTTTAACATTATTACCTAAGCTGAAACACACTGTTAGCGTCACCACTTATTTTCTCCAATTTTTCACAGGGAGAATTTTAACAGAATCGACCGACAGTATATACAAGTTCCAATTTGACTCATGTTTTATTTCTGTGTAACAATTTTTGTAGGAAATTCGGCGCTATTTTCACACCCCGTACTTCAAAGCCGACGAAATTCAGGCGTTTTTTTTGTCTAAAATTGAGACCGTTGAAAGCGTCGCTGTGAAAATGTGTTGAATGGTTTTAAGGGTTCCGAAGTAAAATTATAAAACCCTTATGGTTGTTTTTTCTGTGTGACTGTCGGTCATTTTATTAAATACTAATGGTAATGTTGAAAAGGATAAAGTATTGCTTGTTCACTTGTATAGCATTAAAAATAAATCAATGAACCTTTGTTACCTTCATTGCTCTTTATGCCGAAACTTGATATGGGGTCTCATATAAAAACTTTAGTTTACAAAATGGAAAAAAAACGTCATACGAAACATTACACTTCAGTTAATATAGTTAAGTTTCTCTTCAAGTGAACTGTAATTTGTTCTTTATAAAAAAAATGTGTTTAAACCGAAAAAAACAATTTAAATACTTAAGATTGATTAATATACTTAAAGGAATTGCTTTATTTTTAAAATTAAACGAAACTGCATTCACAAATTTCATGACAAGCTTTAAGGTAAGCTTAATTTTAGAGACTTAATCTTAGCTTAGTAATAATAATAAAACTTTATGTCGAGCATAAAACTCACAGAGGGTTAGTAACAATAATACTCCATAAAAACTAAGTGTTAGTAGGAAATACGATAATGGTTAGAAAAGAAACCAACCAGTTGGTTGGCATGGTTAATTTTTTTGAATTTTTTACTTTGAAGACAAAGTAAAGCTGCATTCTGACAAGAGCGTACCTAAACCGGGAAACAACCGGTTTAGGTACGCTCTTGTCAGAATGCAGCTTTACTTTGTCTTCAAAGTATATTCTTTTGTACGTTAGATTATCTATCTTTAGAACTAAGTGATTTGCCTTTGGTCCATTGATATTGGTTTACCTTCTTTATTTCAAAAAGAAAGCTTCTTTCTTTTCAAATTTACTTTCATACTTTACAAATTAACATAGAGGCACAACTTTACTTCAAAATGGAAGCGTGCTTTTTTCACCAGTGTACAGAACCTTCGGAGAGAAACATCGTCTCACGCTATACCAGTTTCAAACTGTCTAGTTAATCAGCGTCTGTATTAAAAACTCCGTGGCTCCTTGCACTTTTTATTAAAAACTTTTTAAGGGTTTTCAAAAGGATTTTTGTGTTAAGTTTCTAGACCCAGCTAATTACCTAAGTTACTTTTCATGCAGCGCTTACATGGGCTGTAAAAGTGGCGTCCTTTTTGAATCTTTGGTTAGCAAACTACAAATACCTACATTTGAAAAGGGACCTTTTCTCTTTACATAAGCACAGGTTTTATGACCTTAAAGGTAAATCCAGGATAATTAACTGAACCGTTTTATCAAAGTAGACAATGGGCTATACTTACAAACGGCTTTCCTAAGCTATGAAGTCTAGACATTTCTGATGACTACCATAATACTACATTATTACTGACAAAGGTGGTGTTTTAAATATAGAGTGGTACAACTTCATCATCATCTGCCTAGCCTTTTCTCAACTATGTTAGGGTCGGCTTCCAGTTTTACCCGGATGCAGCTGAATACCGGTGTTTAACCTCCACAACCCAGTAACTGGGTAACACGATACCCCTTGGTTAAACTGGTTGTCAGATTTTTAAGCTTCTGTCATAGATCTACAATAAATGACAGCCGAGACCAACGGCTTAACATACTTTCCGAGGCACGGAGGAGTCTTGATATGTAATGAATGGTCACCCATCCACGGATTTACTTCGTCAAGAGTAGCTTAACCTTGGATCAAACCGTGAGACTATTTATTCACAAGCTAAAGGAGATTGCTCTCTGCCCATACATTGTTGGCCCTGGAGCCAAGAACATCGGAAAATTATGTATTGTATCATGAGTAAACTCCTATAGGATCTTATTTTTATAGTGGACTAGCTGCAGAATAGATATATTTCAAAAAAAGGTTCAGATTTTGAGGTTATTATTGAATCCATAAAAACGAATATTAGGTATGAATTTTCATAAGTCTGAGTGATGTTTAAGAAACTGAAAACCGATATCATAAACATTTTGCAACTTTTAGTACTTACCTTGATATTTTAGGGACCTATGCAGTTTTATTTTTTCTAAAACTTAAGTGGATAACACCTAAGTGACTTTGACAATGTTATAGGACCATAGTTACGACAAAAATAGGGATGTGAAATGCGACACAATTAATCGATATTTCCTAAGATTTGGTATGCAATACATTCCAAACTACCTTATTACATACTCGTACTAACATCGGTATCTAGTTTGCAATATGGTTTTCTTTAAAAAAAAATTGTAATGTATATAGTAAAAATATTTTTTTTCAATATAGTCCAAAACGAGTAATCACACACTTTCCTAAACGATCACTAGAAAACCCTGAAAAATACTCATGATGCAATAATATGTTTTGGTCACTTTATCATTATTCTAACTACTTAGATAAGTAAAATCGAGTATATAAAATATAATAAATTATAATATGTATAATATTACATATAATCATTTATAAAACATACTTATGAGGTTTTGTTTAAAAAATACATTAATAGAAAAACATCAATTAATCGATTGAATTTTTAATCGATCGATTGATGTTGATTTTATTACAATTGATTGGGCATCCCTAGTGACATTTGGCAAAGATGGCGGCTGGTGGATGTTATTAGTCGCTTAAAATACTATTAAATGTACATTTTGGCATACAGCTTGTCCGTGTTGCAGAAGTATATGCAACTTTCATAATAAAAAAGACAATTAATTATCGTCAATTCAGATACCTTTTAATGCAAAGGGCCATTTCGGTCATTCTCTTTTAGATATATAATGACTGGTAGAAACTGCCTATGGAATAAAGTCGGCCTCTGTATATTAGTGTGTTAGGTAATAAATAAATAATAACCCTTCGAAAATTAAAGGAGTTATTGTTTTGTGTTGTTGTGTGGCAAATTAAGGATCATCTACAATGAAAAATGCTCCCGTCTGACAATAACGAAGGTCAGACACATCGTCTAACGATCGCTTTCACCCCTCGTATTAAAGCCAGATGTTCGCTTTTGATCCGAGCCTGTAATATTATTATATTTGGAAACGTCTTTGAGAGGTTTCCTTCTTATTACGTTGCTTAATTTGCTGGCAATTTATTTCGTCATCTATTGTATCTTTTGCTTATTATAGGATATTTAAAAAAAATTATAACATAGGTACTATCTTTCTGAATTTTTCAAAGAGTGTGGTTGATTATTTAAGTCCAAAGTGCCCCAATTACACTAAAATAAAACACCATATAACCTGGGAACTGAACTAGACCCGTCGAAAGCCACCTCGATTCACACGCTAGCAAAAAGAGGCAGTTTACAAAATAACATAAACAGATAAATATAATACTTCTTCTATAATAGTTGTAGAATTAAAAAGAAATTGCTGACGATGCATGCTGAATATTTATTGTAATGATGAAATGAAATGATGATGAAATGATATTTTTTTCTGTAAGAAGATCTTACCAAATACTTTCAAATGTAATTTTTTAAACTAAATGACATTTTTTAAGTGACTGATCCCTGAGAAGAAATGTCGAAAGAAACTGAGGGGTCATGGTCTCTTTTATAGTCCAGACATATGATTGCATTAATTTATTATGCGAGCCTCACGGTGCAGGGCAAAGTCTGGAAAAGCCTTTTGATGAATGAATCTATTCAGCTTTGAATTGACCTGCCCCAACAGACGGCATGCATGTAAATTCGTTACTGAGCATTTTTGTTCACTATTCAATTACTTTATTGCTTTCCATTGTAGGTATGACATGTATTCTTAGGTGGTAATTTTATAAATGAAATGTTCAAACTCAAACTCAAACTCAAAATGTTTATTGCATTCATGTTTACCTCTTGTAGAGAACACATGCATGATATTTTAATCTTTTACAAAAATCTTCACGTCCTTCACTTAGCTAGGTTGTAGAGGTCTGATGCCTATCAGACCTCTACAAGCCGCTCCATGTAGTACACTGGTATTCAGCTGGACCCGGTTAGACTGGATGCCGACCTCAATACAGTACAAAATAACGCAAGGCAGGTGACGTGATGTTTAATATAAGTCTAATAAATGAAGAAACGAAATTGATTTATTTTGGATATCTGAAAGATCCAAACGGTTAAAAATATATCATATTTCATCCACTAAAATACAGTTTGTAGCTAAATTATCTGCGTTACAAAAGTTCTTCACAGCGGAGATGAAATTCTGTCAGCTATTGTCTCAAACATTTCATTGCAGCTGCCACGTCTTTAACAGATCAGGGATACTGTTTTTTTGTTGCGAATGGTGGTTAACTAGGTAATTAACACTAACCAACTCTATTTAACAATTTTTTCGCCTTTTCATTTTTCTCTGAACAAAACGACAAGGCAATAAGTGAAAGAAAAGTAGGAAGTTCTTTGTACCTTTTAAAACTGACTCGTAAAGTATAAATTACAGTAATAAAGGAATTGTTGAAAACGTTCCTTCTCACGGAAGAAAGTGATAACTTTTTAAAATGCTCGTTGAACGTGCCTCGGGGAAATCTTTTTGTTTTGTTCCCAAATATTTGACCTTCCAATGTTTTGGTATGAGGAGTGAGGTTTGTGTTTTAAATACGTTTAAGTGCAAATAGACACTATTCTTAGTTTTAAAAATAATCTTTCACGTAACATATTAAGTTAGAATTAAATTGCTTATTAGTCTTTAAGGCTAGATCGTAATTAATTATTAAGTATGTTGTTCTTTCTAATAAATTATTTAAAAAATACGTTTAAGTTGACGTTTCTGAGATTACATTATTTCTAGTTACCAACCGGACACGAATATAAACTCCGGACGCCTGCTGAGAATCTTCTAAGTCAAAAGAACCCAAACACATTTTCCCGACCCGCAAATCGAACCAAGGATCTCGTGCATTTGTAAACACTAGACCATTGGGGCAGTTAAGTATTCTTGTCTTTCTAAATCTGTTTTTGTATCTTATAAATGAAATAAAAATATTACATAAAAATGTTTACTGCTTAATCTTAAATAACTTATTCTTGTAATATTCAATTGGGAGAAACGTTTTAGGCAAATAGTATGCTTGTATTAGGACGCTCCGCCCTTCCCCAGGGTATTTCATTATTATTAAGTTAGAACTTATAAAAAAAAGACCTTAATGGATTTACAGTTTGTTTTATTATTATTGATATTATAGGCACGCGTTTGACTATTATCTCACCTGATGGTAAGCGATGATGTGGTCGACGTTAAAGCACGCTTGCTTAGAAGCAACCTGTTCACTCTTGACTTGAAGACCCCTAGGTTGTAGCTGTCAGGAAACAAAGTAAAAAACGCGCTGGGATGAGTGTTATGTGTGTAGATGAGTGTGTATGTGAGTAGTGGGTGAGAGTTGGTGTAGGGGTGAGGGATCTTTTGGGTTCTGTAATCAAAGAGTGCCAATGGAACACTATACTAGGCCTCCACCATCCGACTGTCCTCCTT
Source organism: Euplexia lucipara (assembly GCA_921972225.1). Taxonomy (NCBI): domain Eukaryota; kingdom Metazoa; phylum Arthropoda; class Insecta; order Lepidoptera; family Noctuidae; genus Euplexia; species Euplexia lucipara. The sequence continues at coordinate 1,151,344 of OV179158.1, forward strand.
CTGTCAGTGAGCTGTAACAGACAGTTGAAATTATAACATAAGTAGGGTCTTTGTATCTCCTTTGACAACAATACTAAAAAATGGGTAGAGTAATAGGTATTAGCTATCGAATCCATGCAATATCTACCAACCCGCACTAGGCCTACTTGGTATATCTATACCACGCAACGGACAATAGGATGTGGTGAAGGGCGGGCATTTAGGGAGACTATCTTATGTAAATTGATGATGATCAAAAAGTGCTGATCCTCAGGCGGATTTGACTAATAATTATAAATTTTTATTCATATTATAAGGTATAACGTTAAATACAATTTTCCTTAAATCTATATAAAGTTCACCCGGAATTTGTGCCTGAACTAGGTGATCCTATGTTTCAGGCGATTGTAGGTAACATTAATCTTACAAATAATCACATCATATACCTATTAAACTTACAATTTGGTATGCAAACAAGTGTATAAAATTAAAGTTAAACTAATCTTAACTTAGTTAACTAATTTAACAAAACACTAATATTATTTTAAAACAAGTGATAACTTCTCTGTATCTTCATACGACATAGCTTGGAGAGCTTCCATAAGATTTTTTTTACAGTCACTATAATTTAAGGAGAAGATGTTACCTTTTTTATTTAGTCTGTTATAGAGTAGCGGTCCGTTGTACATATAAAATTTAGCTGTAAAAGGATGTTTTGTACTTTTTTGTGAGCAAACTAAATCTTTCCGTCTCCTTTTAGTAAAATCAGTGCTGTATGGAAGTGCTGCGTGTTGTTTTAGTACAGAGCTCATTATAAATAACTGTCGAACTGTTAGTACATCACAAGATTTAAACAGGAGGTTAGTGGGAAAAAGAAAAGGGCGGCAAGTAGCCACCTTGAGAATAGCTCTTTGGGCTCTTTCAATGGTCAATAACAAAGTTTTACCAGCCCCACCCCATGAAGTGACTAAATTATTTTTGAGTTTGTGTTAATTTATAAATTGTTTCATAATAATTTTTGGATCTCTCTTGCCACAGACTTTGTGTACAAAACTGAGGATACCACATTGTAGTTTTCCGATATTATTCAATAGGTCTATCTTTATAGTAAACTATCACAGTTTTTCTTGAGAACCCTCCCACCCGTCATAAGTGATCTATCACAGCGCTTTCTATTTTCTTCGCAACATAAAAGCTTAGATAAGTACCAATTTGTTGTAAACCTTCTCATTATTTCTCCTAAGAAAAAGATATATTTTATCAATTTCCTTAACGCGGCCGTCTTCCCAAGGTTATGAAGCAATATGCGTCACATATTTTTTTCCTATAAGGAAAAGATTTTTTGTGAATTTTGTCCACGTACAGCTTTTATGTGAGTATTTTGTTTTGTTCCAGGTAAATTCGATTCTATCGGCAATGAACTGGCTGTATCATTTACATAGAAGGTATTGTAACATTTAAACGTACACGTGTTTCATTTAAAGTAGCTAAATAATATCAGCCGCTTATTGGTCGATCGAAAGGTAAAAGCTACACTTTCTGAAGATGGGTTTTTTTAAACCTAAGGCGCTGCACAAATATAGACATTTTTTGTTGCACATGCGGATGATTTAAATCAAATATTATTATTATTACTATATTTTAAATGTATTGTTTAGGGTAAATGAAAACCAGATGACCCTTCGCTATATTTAGGTACAGACCCCAGCACATCAAGCTACCCCAAACAGTAAAATTTTCTCAATTGAACATAAACCTTATTCAGTTTGTTATAAAGTTGAAAAACGATCAAAGAAATTTGACACATTGAGGTAGACCTGATGTGCAGCTGGCCTCTCTACACCATTGCAACCCTTCAATACATACTACTGCAATAATGTGAACATAAAATGTTCATTTATCTCAGCTTAAGTAAAAACCTATAAATAAACATTTCCTACAAAAAAACCCCCATCGCAAAAAAGTAAAACATTTAAAAAGTTAAAAATAACACTTTAGCCATGAAATTTTACTTCACGTCGGGGTACCGCTTAAGTAAGGCTGTTCCTAATACTTGTAGGTATGTAGGTACTTATTTAACGGTACCCCGACGTTACGTAAAATTTCATGGCTAAAGTGTTATTTTTAACTTTTTAAATGTTTTACTTTTTTGCGATGGGGGTTTTTTAAATTTTTAATTTAATTTTTATTTTTAAATTTTTAAACGCATTAATTTTGTTTTATAGAAATTACAGTTATGAGAATTTTCAGTGCATTGTATGAAGAGTCAAATGCTGGTTCAAACGAATCCATACACGACACATCTGCTATTATTTTTTCAAGAGTCTACCTCCTAGTGTGCTGGATAGCCTGGCTGCAGCATCAGCTCATCCTGTTGCCATCAGTGCATTGTGTTTAGAATCAAATGCTGGTTGAAATGAATCCAAACACGACATATCTGCTATTATTTTGTCAAGAGTCTACCTACTGGTGTGCTGGATAGCCCGGCTGCAGCATCAGCTCATTCTGTTGCCATCAAGGCATTGTGTGCAGAATCAAATGCTGGTTGAAATGAATCCAAACACGACATATCTGCTATTATTTTGTCAAGAGTCTACCTACTGGTGGTGTGCTGGATAGCCTGGCTGTAGCATCAGCTCATCCAGTTGCCATCAGTGCATTGTGTGCAGAATCAAATGCTGGTTAAAATGAATCCAAACACGACATATCTGCTGTTATTTTCCCAAGAGTGTATTAGTCTGCTAGATATCCTGGCTGCATCAGACCAAATTCACCATAATGTTGCTTATTAATATTACACACATGAGTGTTTGAAATTTTAAGACACACATATGTTTGTAAGTTAAGTTACTACCCATAGACGTCTAAAATAGCAACGGTAGCTAACACAAAAGAGCTGATAACCTTGAAACGGCTGAATCGATTTTGATGAATTATGTCTAAGAACCATCGCAAGAAACCCTGCTTTCAAATAAAAAAAACCGCATCTAATTCGGTTCACCCGTTTGGGCGCTACGGTGCCACAGACAGACAGACAGACAGACAGACAGACAGACAGACAGACAGACAGACACACACACATAGCGGTGAAACTTATAACACCCCTCTTTTTGCGTCGGGGGTTAAAAACCGTTTGAAACGTCGAAGCTCTCAGCGCTCATGAAAAATTACGATAATGTCAAAAGAGATTAAGATTGGCAGGTAAAGACCGTCCCAGTAATCGATCGATTAATGTTATCAGCAGTATCTACCTACTATTAAACGAAGACCCAGATGGAGATTTTGTAAAAGTTTTGTAGAATAATAAAAACGGAGTTTTCACAGAAGTTTTCCTTTTTACACGCCTTTTTATTATGGGGGCAGTTAGAATCTAAATAACGCCATCTGCTACGAATCTTACACACTTCTGTTGCAATTTTTACGTTCATACGTCACCTGAACGCCAATTTCCTTAATTAAAAACGTTCAAATCTAGACGCAATCTCATCTCAGCGACAATTTAAAGTCAAAATCTTGGTCGAAAATATAGAATTAGACGTAGTGTTGACAGATTGAGATTACGGAATTGCCCCACTGCACTGGACATAACTGTTTGTCCATTGAGATTTCTTCTATGTATAAAATGTTAAACCATTTGTTGTTTCCCAAGGACCCAGTGGTTCAGACTTTACTTACTATCATGAGGTTGTGGGTTGAAATTCGGGCAATTTCTTTTTTAACTCATTAGGCTCCGCATGGACACCGGTGTCCGCAAACAATAGAAATTTAATTGTGTCTGGATTGCGGTAATTGACTAGTTAAATACCACTAGGAATTTCACCTGTATCGTGGGTGTGTTTACAAAGCATACTTACACATACCAACTGCAATCAGACTTAGAACAACTAACTACCCTTATAAATATTTGTTCTGTGCGGGAATCGAACCTGGGACATGCAGTGGAGCAGTCACTCACTCAGTCTGAGCCTACTTCAAACTAACCTGGTATTTCAAGTCATTTGTATGTTTAACTTGGACATCACTGACATTGATGAAGGAAAATATGGTAAATAAATCTAACTTTCATCTGACTGACATGTGATTTAACTCAGTAATTAAATCATTACACACCTTTTGTATTGGATACAATTCACTACTAGAACTAAAACTAACAGGTTGCAATGTTTTTGCTTTCTTTATTTATGAAGAAGCTGTTGTCTGAATCTGAACAATAAAATGAAGATATTATTATTTGTTAAATCAGACTTAAAGGTGGAAACTTAGATTCTTTACAAAAACGTAGTGTGGTTCAATTTTAAGTGCCTCTGTCGAGTAAGTAAATCAGGCCTATATAAATTGGTTTCTATTGTCTTTCTGTTAAGGGACTACAATGTAAAGTCTACCTCGATTAAATTCTATAAACAATAGTTATTTTAGAAGCGTTTTGATAGTTATTAATTGAGTCTTGAGAAACGCTTTACTTATATTTAATCTTGCCATTGTAGTTGGTGAGAGTTTGCGGATAGTAAAAGGATATTTTAGTTTCATAAATACTTGTTTAGGCTTCTTAAGTTTTACTCTGACTTATCATTGTTTAACGGTTGGTTAGTCACAAATCTATTTCAAAAGCACACATTGTGAGCAAAATATGACGAATTCCATTTTTAGATTCAGTCGTAAAAGTGTTACTAAAAATACATACACGCGAACCTTCATAAATAAAACATCCTTTCAAATCGCAAAACGTCATAAAAAAGCCCTACAAAAATGGGTCACCGTCAAGGTTCAACTCAATCACGTGGGCCACGGGGGTCACTCAATCGGGTCAATGTGCCCCACAGTCAAGCCCCTCAGCTTCAGTAACCAGTAATAACTCACGGGGTAGGGGTGAGCATGACATGTCAAAACATTGCTTTACAACGTCCTCACCTTTACAAACGTTATTAAGCTTTTTGGTCACGTTCGTTTCCTATTTTTATGATATAATGTTTAATGTTGTATTTATGGGACGTGGGTTAGTTTGAAGGTATCGAATAAAAATAGTATAGTAATAATAGTAGTGTGGTAGTGTAGAAATTATAATGATATAATTGTAATAGTATAATTGAAAATTTGCTACGCGAGCTACGGCGTAGCTGCCATAGCAGATTTGCTACGCTTTCGTAGCAGCACTAAGCCTGGATTAAAAATTATAATTTTCTTTCCAAAGAACTAGCATTGCCATTGATAGTGGCAATGCTGCCAGATTTTTTGGCTAGTTATGAATGACAGGTATGACAACGAATACACTATCAACTATACTTGGTTTCATTCCTCCTTAACTTATTTTTAATACTGATTTGCATTTGTATTGTATGCATAAAATCCGTCAGTAAAAAAACAATAGAAATACTTTTTACATTAAAAACAAAAAACTTAAACATCTAATACTAACTATGGCAGTTACAGTTTTAATTACTTACATTTCTTTTTGTAAATACAAACATAACAAATCAACCATTAAATTATCGCACGCTAACAATGTGTGATAACTGACCTAAGCTAACAAGCCGACAATTATCACATAAAAAAACCTACAAATAAATAAAAATAGCGCTCAAACACATATTATCATCATGACAGGTTAAAACAAAGGCTGATTGTTGTTATATATTGGACAATGTATTTGAATAATGGCCTGAAGTATCGCTGCTGACCTCTGTTCGTTTCGTACCAATGTATGTTGATTGAGATGTACTACCGATTTTTTGTGAAAAAAGTTTTTTGTGTTGCAAATTGTTGGCTTATTTGGGTGGAAATAGATAGAAATTCACGGATTACGTGATTGCGAATTGGGTTTGTAGAGTAAAGCAGGCAATTTGTAAGTTTTGAACGTTTCTGCTAAAGTCAAAGTACCATTACAGATTGCCTTGGGACTTACAAACATTTACAATGCTGGAAGCTGTTACTATTTCCATTTGATAGCTGATATGTTCAAATAAAGCTAAACGACAATAGCCCAATAGCTAAGGCGTGGGCCTGGCTATCGAGAGGTCATGAATTCGAACCCCGTCTGTTGCACTATTGACGTGCACCCACAGCATAGTTAGCTCAGTTAGAAGATTTACCAAGACCAATAGTGATGTGCTTCCTACAATGATAGTAAGCTATATAAAAGGAAAAAGTGAAATTAAACTATTTCACTTCAAAATGACCAGCTTGGCTCGTGTCTAGTTTTGAATATTTTAATCAGACCATTAAAAAAATCACTATCAAATCCAGAAGTAAAAATCAAATACAATAACGATTCTAGTTGGCTCTTAAAAAAAAATGAGTTCCGCATTAAGAAACAAGGGCAAACTATAATTAATTATCACCGATATCAATGGGCTCTTTAACACAGAAATTGGGCAGAAGAACAATGGCGTTTCGTGTGCTTTTCTGATGAGTCTCGTTTTGGTATGAGACCGGATACAAGACGTATACGACACTGGAGAACCCCTGGACGCCAACAGCGATTAAAATCCTGCCAGGAAGTCCATCCTTATAGTGGTGGAACCATCATGGTATGGGCGGGTATTTGGATCGGCGGAAGAACTGAGTTGATTTGGATCAGAGGCAACCTCAACGCTCAAATTTATGCTGAGACGATTGTATCAGACGTCATCGTTCCTCTACAAGTGCAAATCGGTCCCTTATTTCAGTTAATGCATGATAATGCACGACCGCACACCGCAAGAGTTGTAAGACAGACTCTCGCCGCAGCTAACATCAATGTCCTGCCCTGGCCTGCTCAGTCGCCAGACTTGAACCCGATTGAGCATGCATGGGATATGCTACAGAGAAGAGCTCTGCCGAATATGGAGGGTATCCAGTCGCAAGAAGACTTTTTTTGTTGTTGCAACGAACATGGGCGGCCATTCCACAGCGTGATTTGGATGAACTCATTTTGAGTATGCCAAACCGATGTTCTTGTGTTGTTAGTGTTCGCGGTAGAAACATGGATTATTAATTGTTTAAGTTACCCAATAAAATTTTAAAGAAAACTGTTATTTCAGTCTTTTTTTCGAACTTTAATGTTAGTGGTTCAAATGTCAAAAATCCCTTTATTAGGAAAATGGCAAATTTCTTTATTAATGCAAAGGTGACTTGGTTTATCGTTACTGTGACAAACGAAAACACTTTATTTGATGAATCCTTAAAGAAAATTTTAATTAATATCAATCAGGAGAAAAGTTATTGCAAAAATATATGTTGATCCCTAGACACTTTTGATGTGTGTATTTATCAATGTATCAGTTAAAATGCTCCAATCATCCGAAGCTTTGCTGGGTAACGGTCCATTTGTTTTCGAACTTTTCTATATCTTCGTTAGTTCTAGCTGTCATTTGTCGATCGCCTCACTGGTAGACTCATTCTCTTAGTAACTGTAAAGTAGGTAGAAAACAATTTAGATTCTAACAAACTAAAGAAACTCAACAAAGTGAAATTTGATGGATCTGTTTCCAACTAATTGCGGTCATGATATTTGCTATTCAACAAATATTATCGTATACCCAATGAACTGTGAGCCAAAATAACCACCACGTGGAGCCCTGACACAGCTTGATGGCATCGCTGACCCCCAAGAAGATGGGGGGACGACTTGGACATATTAAACGACCAGGGACCCACTTTAGCCCTGGATCGAAAAACTTGAAGTCATGGAGAGAGGCATTTGCCCAGTAGTGGGATGATGCAGGCTATCAGTATCAGTATAACAGACGGAAGACAAAAGGGTTGACATTTCGAAGGTTAGTTAATATTTTAGCTAAGTTACATTGTTTTTACGTAGGTGGTGAACTAGTGTTAACATAAAAAAAAGTTGATGCAAAACAATTCAGCAAATTGTTTTTGTGACTAAAAAATATTTGACTTTGAATCAATTTAATTTTACTGCAAAATCTTCAGTATAGATTCTACGGATTCTGCAGTAAAATTAAATTCATTTAAAGCCAATCAGACCATTAAAAGCACCTTTAAATGATAAACTAACAAGTTAAGTTGCCCTTTTCAGTAACACTACGTTAGTAATAAACGTAGAAGAATAGGCAAGAAATCCTATACCGAAATACTGTTTTAGTATATGTTTTTCATTAAGGGTAATTACAAATTTCACCCTAAATAAAATTATACAAAATGTTAATAAGACCATACAACACACATTTTACTGCAGTATCATTAGTATAAAAGCCACATCCGCTAGTTTCACGGGAATTGAATACTAAAAGGTAATTAACCCAAAATTGTAACTTTGCCTCATAAATAACGGAAAAATTTGGGTGTTCAGCCCCCAAGGTACACTAATGTTTTAATTACTAAATCCTCATTTGTGTGCGAATGAAATTAAATGGCGGTGCTGGGATTTTAGTTGAGTTTTTGTAAAGTAAACACGGGACATTTTGGACGTTGTGAGCTGATTGGGTTGAAAGAAAAATATTGAGTTGCGGTGAAATAAATATATGGATGTTCGTATACAGTTTAATTGTTTGCATAGGAAATTTAATCAAAGGAAATTTTTAATTAGGTAATCTATACATTTGTGTTTCATAAACGTTTATTGTTTGGAGGAATAAGTGTTTGAATAATACAGGGCTAACGTGTGACTGCTGCACACGTCAATCGAAGGATAAGCTACTTTTGTTTTTCTTCCGTTGATGGGTGAACATCTTTTACTTACCAAGACCTCTCCGTGTCTCTGGAAACACGAAGAGTCATGACGTTTGCCGTCATTGTTACACTTCTAACAGATAATACTTTAGAATCCAAAAATATAATAGGCTATTTGACAATAATGTAGTATTAAGTCCCTCATGTAGATTACAAGAAAATAAACGACACGTATTTTTTCTTTTTTCACGTAATCACAAAATAACAACGATACATCGAGCTAAAATGTCGCGTGACGTCACTAGCCAGTGCAGTTTATGCTAGCTAATGACGTTACAAGCCCCCACTCCTCAACTTTAATGCGCTTAAGCTAAGCAGTTTTCCATGAATTTGAAAAATAAAAAAAAACGTGTCGAATATTTTCTTGTTATCTACGAGGGAGTAAGAAACTAAAATTTTGTTCAAATAGTCCATTACTAGTAAAAAAGAAGTTAGTAAAGGTTAATGAGCTACCCGAAAAATAGCTAGTCTAGTAATTAATGGTTAGATCTAGAGATCTAAGACTAACTATTGACCAGTGTTCGATCTTATAGGCTGTTACTCCACATTTTAAAAACTGGTATTTACCTCCATCAAGTTACACTGAAAGCCAACCCAACACAGTGGGAAAAGACTTGGCAAATACTGAGTATAGTAATGACTTTGTTGGATATTTTTCGGAAATTTCGTTCAATTCGCCAAAGAGGTGACCACGGTTAACCTGCATTCTATCTCTACAGTTATTGTGATGAGTTTCTTTTTAATACTGCTAACACAAATTTAGTCATTTCAACAAAAAAAAAATCTGGAAAAATAATTGATATGCCCTTATATTTTGGGATAACTAACGTGGCAGAAACCAGCTGATAGTTGTAGCAAGGATTTTTCAAAGGAAAGTTACTGAATTGTTTAAAGAACTTGTGCTCGATTTCCTCTTTTGTCTTGGTTGGTTTCAAACGTTACCGCAAAATATGACATCATATGAGGCAACTAGAACTATTTCCTTATTTTTTTTTTTTTTTAGTATGACGTACAAGCGCCTTTTAATAGTCTAATTACAATAAATGATAAGACTTGTCTTTGAACTAAGTAAGACAAAGTGATGTTGGGATTTTTTTAAATAACAGTGATGATGGCGATAAACTTAATTGACGATATATAGGAGTGTTAGGACATACCTCTTAGTAGTTGGCAGTAAGTAGTCAATTTATTTTATTTTTATTTCATCCGGATAACAAACAATTATGCAATAATGCTTAATGCTAATACAGAATATTACATAAAGACTTAGTTAATTACACAACCGTTATCCACAAAACAAATGTAGGAAGGAAAACAATATCGTAGATACAAGCAACTACCAACCTAGTGTTAATTAGTTCTGATTTGTTTACATAATGTTATTTGTGAAAACTTCTATTTGGCCATCATTCTGTTATTAATTTAAATATTTGGTCTGCCTAGCTGTAAATTTTCCGAAAAGTACAAAATAAAATAAATAAACTTTAGCAAACGTTGCCTTTAAAATAAAGAATTACACTAGTACAACCAGTACACCCAGCTACTTATCACGATATGAAACGAGAAGGTTGCTTGCACACTTATATTCTTAAAGGACACGAATAAAATACAGAAGAAACTTCCGCTTTTTCACTTTGCACGAACTTAACCATTTTTAAAATTTTCTTTTGTCATTAGCTAGTTGCAGTGGAACATTATCATGAGCACATCACTAACACCTTTGCTTTTACCTTAAGAGAAAACAGGCGTGATGACGTTAAAGAATATTTAGCGTAATATTAATATTGCCAAGTCATATTTTCCTAAAACAGTCACAGCTGTAAACCAACAACAAGGCGCTGATAAAGTAACTTCCTCTTTTATAGCCAGAGATAAGAATGTTTTTTCCCAGATATAACGAGGGCACTTTCACATTTATCGCTACTTTACAACCCCCCCCCCCCCCCTTGTACCCACTAATTATCTTAATTTCTTCCTGGGAGCTATAAAACACTGGGAATGCCATCTACCTTAAAAGGGTTCTTTATAAGGGTTATTTGAAGAAAGCTCTTTTAGAACAGGACACTTTACAGCCCTTATGGCTTAGTAGAGACTAGTTCAGTTGTAGAATTTTTAAAAGTAAAAAATACATAACTAATAATAATAATTTTAAAAATACATAACTAAATAAATAAATAAATTGAATTAAGACTTTCGATTAAAATTTTTGAAAATAATTCTGTTTTCAATTTTGGGCTCATCATTGCATCGGCCTGACTTTTCCCAACTATGTTGGGTCAGCTTCCAATCTAATCAGATGCAACTGAAATACCAGTATTAAAAATAACTTTTTTTTGACTGGCCGGTTGCTCTAGTTGTTAGTGGCCCTGACTGCTATGCCGAAGGTCTTGGGTTCGATACCCACCCAGGACAAATGTTTGTGTAGGTTAGGTTAAACGGGCAGGTGTCCGCAACTCCGCGACCAAGCGCGTATTTTGCGAACGGGTGAGAATATGCCCTAAAAATGTTTGTGTAATGAGCACAACCATTTGTTCTGTGTCTGGGTGTAATTTATCAATAATATGTATGTATTTGTATTGTCAGTTGTTTAATACCCATAACACAAGCTCTGCTTAGCTTGGGACTAGATGGCGTTGTGTGACAGTTGTCGAATATTTATTTATTTGACGGGCTTGTTGGTCTAGTAGTTAGTGACCCTGACTGCTATGCCGGAGGTCGTGGGTTCGATTCCCACCCAGGACAAATGTTTGTGTGATGAGCACAATCATTTGTTCTGTGTCTGGGTGTAATTTATCTGTAATATGTATGTATTTAGAAATATATAAGTATGTTTATCAGCTGTTTAGTACCCATAACACAAGCTTTCAAGCTTAGCTTGGGACTAAATGGCGTTGTGTGATAAGTTGTGGAATATTTATTATTATTTTATTATTATTTATTTAAATGGAGCTACTGGCTTTCTGACCTCCACAACCCAGTTACTGGATTAACACGATTTGGTTAAACTAGTGACTTCAGACTGACTACCAGTAACAACTCTAATAGATCTACAAAAGACAGCGGGGAGTGCGGGGACCAACATCTTTATGTGATTTCCAAAGCACGAAGGAGTCTTGATATGTTATTTATGGCCACCCATTCATGGACTGACATCGTCAAGCATTGCTTATCCTTCGATCGGCGCTTGCGGCTGGTATTATTTAGTCACAAGCTTAACATTAGCATTAAGTTGTTGTTGTTGTTGTTGTTCGTATGTTACTAACGTAGTTTGTAAGTAACACTGTAAGTAATTTGTTACTAATACTGTGAGTCTTGTTACTTGTTATAAATAAATAATAATATTTATTATTAGTAGAGCTTCAAATATTGCATTAAATATGTTTGTCATAATAATCAATAAACACATTTGATTTTCAAATCGCGATGACAACATTATTGTTTTAAGAGAAGTTATAAAATCAAAATTAATAGTTAAAGAACCTAGTGATGGAAGTTCACGAATTGCTACTTAATTCATCTAAAACCTTTGACAAAGGTAACATTAAACTAATGAACTACACGAACTAAGGTTATTAGTGAAACTGACAAAACTTCTATCGTTAAGTACCATCTTTCCGAGCCTCGTAGAGTTTTTGCTCGATAATTAAGTTTTAGGTCACAAAGTTTTTTAATGAAAATTTTGTATTAATTAATGTAATCTTGCTTGTGAAGTTTACTGAAACTTAAGTTGTACCCAGATTGTGCGATTGAGGGAAGTATAAATAAAGTTTGAATGTTAATATTGAAGCTAGTTGATAATGTTGCGACAGCAATTGGGTGAAACTTGTTATAACGTATCACTTTTCATTTATTTATTTTCCGTGAGAATACAGGGATTAAAAGTAAACTATGTGATTCCGGAGGTAGTGTAGCTTTCCAACTGTGAAATAATTTTTCAAATTGGTCCAGTAGTTTCGGAGCCTATTCAATGCAAACAAACAAACTATCAAACTTTCCTCTTTAGAATATTAGTATACAATTGAGAGGCTAAACAAAATTAATATCATTTACTGTATGATGTTTAAATGTATAACACATACATTAAACATACGGCACCTACGATGTAGGTCAATGCTACGACGTAGCAACACAACTTCGATGTAGTGCTACGGCGTAGCGCTACGGCATAGTAGTTCGGCTACGGGAGCTACAAATACGTAATTTAGTTTTAACGCATTTTGTTTTAAAACGAATAATGAATGTATGATTGCTCCGAAACAGCTCTGTCATTACTATGCCTATTTCTTCCAGTTTAATTTGTAACTCGTAGCAAATCTTTAATACAGCAGACCCACAAAATAAAATAAGCCGATATTTTATTTTTTGTACTCATAGTATCTAACTTTTTTCTTTCGAACGCGTAATTTGTCATGAGCTTATAAGGTCGCGCCGTATCCATGTCGAGACTTCTTACAGGTGAATAAATAATACGTTTGGATGAACTTCCAGAAATAGACCAACAATGTTTTTCTATTTATCTAAGCCTTTGTTCGGCGTAACGTGTTTCGGTTAGAAGTGGTAGTAATCTCTCACGAATGTCTTTTTTACGGTTCTATACGCAAAGGGTGTCAAGGGAACCCTATTACTAAACCTTTACTGTCTCTGCGCCTGTACGTACTTCGAAAATTAAATGTTGTTAAATTAGACAACGGTTCGATTTAGTCTAGACTGTAGACTTCTATTTCGTAGTGGCATTAGTGTTTTCAAGTATTTACATCTAAATTATTAATTCATACACTAAAGAGTTTGTTTCTTCAAACGAGTAAATATATTACGAACAATTTTTTATTTAAAATAAATCTGCACTCGACAGCTCAGTTCTTGAAGAAGTTAAAACGTTAGAGGTAGCAGGTAGACTCTTAGGTCTTAGTTAATCTTGAATGTAATCATCTATCACCGTTGCGATTATTTTTATTAAACCACAAACTCTTTTTTCATAATTTATTATTTACGTCAATCATGCATATTGTCAATCATGCATATAGACTGGCCTGTTGGTCTAGTAGTTAGTGACCCTAACTGCTATGCTGGAGGTCGTGGGTTCGATGGGAATCAAACCCACGACCTCCAGCATAGCAGAAAACGGGGACAAATGTTTGTGTGATTAGCACGATCATTTGTTCTGTGTTTGGGTGTTATTTATCTATAATATGTTTGTATTTAGAAATTTAAAAGTATGTTTATGAGCTGTTTAGTACCCATAACACAAGCTCTGCTTAGCTTGGGACTAGATGGCGTTGTGTGAAAGTTGTGGAGTATTTATAAATTTATTTATTTATATTCCTGAAAATTGGCTACCATTTTAATAAGCTATCAACCTGTCAACCATTACCCAGCATCGTTGCTATCATTATGTTACCATTATTATCTATTATTTTATATCAATCTGAGTTCCAAGTAGTTCAATTACGGTTAATTAATTAGCTTGAAATACTAGGTAAACGGGACGTAAAGTTGTATTTGTTGTTACTCATAGCATGTACGTAGAAATGAAAAAGTGCTTTTATAAATTATATCAATGAAAGTAGAAGTATTTTATTTATTTGTATAATGTGTGTTTGTTTGTGTTTTTGTTGTTGTTTGTGTTCATTTTTTGTATAAATTACGCAGGCTACTGCCGGAAGACTAAAAAACACAAATTAATAAGAAACTAATTTATGTAATAAAACAAATATTTTTTTTGGAAATAAAATTGATTCGATCAATGGTGAATACGAAGTGCGAGGGCTCGGTCACGTAGACGCTGTCGTTGGGCCTTAAGTTTCGTGTTCAGCAGTTTCCACTCGTAGCACCTGATGATGATGCGCACGCGGCGTGCCTCGTGCTTTTGTGTCAGCGCTTTACTTAATAGTGGTGCGCGTAACATATGTACCTGTTGGGGTTTGGAGCGAAATCATAGCGTGATCTAATATTAATTTTTGTCAAGAGTTGTCACCGCGCTCGATAGATGGCGTTGGCGTCGAATTAGATCTCGCTATGGTTTCGTTACATCGAAAAGTATAAGAGGTCAGAATTTTATTTTGTTTTGTGTGAACCCATTGTGAACCTACTGTGTTCTTGGTATTTAATATACGCAATTATACCGATATAGTGCTATATTATTTATACCTCGCCGTAATTGGACCCTTCTTAGTGAAGTTTAAAATACATGGTCCTTAGGAACCGGATCGGTCGGGAGTGTGTGTGGTGGTTTCCAGAGGTGGTAGTGTATCACCACCCTTCGCGTCGTTACTGGACAGTGGATCGCTGTCCAGATCAGCCCCTTCAACGGGCACCAGGTGAGGTGTCCAGGAGTTGGAGGAGGAACCGATTGGAGCCGGGAGCAGCCAGGTGGAGCGTGGACGCAGCCAACCTGGTACCCAGCAGTCGGAGGATCGTCGCGAGGGAGGATTTCGTCGAGTAGAGTGTGCCACTTGTATGGTGCAGTGCAGCGCGCTTTGAAGAAGGCGCTTGCGGCTCGTGGTGCAGTACAGCACGCGTGCCGGCTGTGGCTCGGGTGCAGTACAGCAATAAAGTGTCAGTGAGTGGAAATAAAAAATCGTGAGTACATTTGAATTATAACTTAGATCAGGAAGTTCAGTGTTTACATCAATCAAAACCTCAAAAAGTGCGCGTAATTTGAACTATAAAACATATTTTGAACTTTAAATTTAACATTAACTTTAATGGTGTTTATTAGCTTAGGACTTGTAAGGGAATTGCTCATTCTTGGCTGAAACGTGGACAAGCTGTTCTGTAAAAAGTATTCTTATGAGAAAATATAATTAAATCTAAAATTAATATTTTTTTAGTTGTCGTCGCCGGAAAGTAAATGTAAAAATATCTCTTTTAATGAGTATTGAAGCTGATTGACTTCAAAACCGTCGCCATTTTATAGTTGGAAACTGATTCTGTGTTGCCACATTAATAACAGTTGTGATTATTCTTACGGTAAAGATAATAATCGATTTCTAAATATAAGTAATAATATAACTATATTTTCTTGAAAAACAGTAATCGAATGATTTTCAAACGGCGATATATTTATTTTCGTATAATCATATTGAAAACAAACAAAACACTCATCGTTTTTGGCCTTCAAATCATTTTTATATCCGATTATAATATTGATTCGGTTGTTGTCGAATCGATTTTTAAATCGATTTTTTTTAATTTTCTGACAACACCAGCTGTCAATAATGACAAATGCAAAAATGCCTATAATGAAAGCAAAGAGTTTAATAATGAAATTATGTTATGAAACGAATGTTTTGCCTCTGTGTATTGTGAATGTTGTTTCGATTACTTTCGCGAAGTTGTTTGTTTTTGTTATGATGAACTCCGATACCGCTTTAATTGAAGACCCAGCTTTACCCATGGACACCGAATCTACTCATGCCAATGATCCTGGTGCTATTTTGTTAAAATAAATGTTGAACTGGCATGACAACCTAGGCAATTACTTGCCTTGTAGGGCGAAGAACGGTGAGTTTCTGTGCTCACGTTATGATCATAATATAGTAAGCTGGGCAAGGCACGAAAGTAATATTATGCCGCCTGCCCAGTTTTTAGAAAACATTTTATTATTTTATGATTCGTTTGATGAGTTTTATTTTTTCATTTACCTAAATGACCTCAGGATATGTTACTACTGCATTAAAAGTTAGAGAATATCAGTTTATTAGGTATAATTATGATTTATTTTGGTTATTTTCTAAAACTAGTAGATATGCTAAATATAAACTATTTTTACACTCTCCTGCAACTTTATTACTATAATTAATTTCTTTGAGGTATAAACTATTAAAAACCACAGTCATTAAATATTATATTAAATGTTCACCTTAAGCCAAATGGCCCTAACAAACTGAGCAATTCCCTTTATGTGAAAAGCGGTTCTGACGGGGAATCCATGCCCGATTTTAGAACCAAATAAAAGTTGTTCCAAACACTTGTAAAATTTTTGGGATTTGTTGGATAACTTAAAACAAATCTATTTTTTTTGTGACTTGTGTTTTGATTGTGTTGATATTATAAGTTGTGCCATAATTGTTGCAAAATGGAGTCGTTCTGTAGTATACAGGAAGATGTTAGTTCTAAAATGATTAAGGCTAGATCAAATGTTAAGAAAGCTCCTAAAGAGCGTTTAACTACTTCATATTTAGAGACACGACTTGAAAACTTGGAACAATTATGGAACGCATTTACTTCTAATCATAAAGAAATATTAAGCACGATAAAAAAGACTGAATTGGCTAATTCGAGCTATGTTAAAAATAATCTTTATGATGAAGTTGAAGAATTTTATGTGGATTTTAAAAGTGATATAAAAGAAATGTTATCCGAAAGAAAGTTTACTGATTCGCGTACAGATTCTAATACTTGTTCTAAACCAGAAGGAAACCTCAGTAGAGTAAAGTTGCCTGAAATAAAAATTCCTTCTTTTTCGGGAAAGTATTCGGAGTGGCAAACATTCAAAGATTTATTTGTGGGTTTGGTGCATGAAAACAAATCTTTGGATGATGCACAACGCTTATTTTATTTAAAGGGTCATTTAACAGGGGAAGCTGAACAGTTGTTACGAAATATTAATGTTACATCGGACAACTATAAAATTGCTTGGTCTAAGTTAGAAAAAATGTATAATAATAAAAGGTTTCTGGCAAATAGTATAATGAAAAGATTGTTAAGTCAAAAGACATTATCGTTTGAATCGGCATTTGAAATAAAGCGACTTATTACGACTACTGTTGAATGTTTAGAGTCAATTAGTAATTTAGGGGTAGATGTGTCTTCCTGGGATCTGATTGTGATACACATAATTAGTGGAAAGTTAGATAAAGAGACCAGGAAAGCTTGGGAACTTAAGGCGGCTTCAGACGCAAGTGATGAATTACCTACCTTTAAACAGTTTTCGGAATATTTAAATAGTCGTTTTAGAGGTTTAGAAAATTTAGATAAGGTCGATAACAAAGATAGACATTCAAACCAAAAAGGGACTCAGTCGTTTCACGTAGCAAAAAAGTCGGTTGCATGTGCGTTTTGCTCTTCAGCCGATCATAAAATTACGTCCTGTCCTAAGTTTGGAAAGGAGTCTAATGACGCTCGGCGTAGTTTTGCTCAGGAACGTAATTTGTGCTTTGTTTGCTTATACAATAACCACTCTGCTAAACATTGTAAAAACACTCTCAAGTGCCAGGTGTGTAAACGCCGCCACCATTCTTTGTTACACCCAACTGGTGTTTTTGGGTCTGATATGGGCGAAGGTAGTAATAGGGCTCACGAGGAAACCTCATCGTTGATGAAGGAGGATAATAAAACTAGTAACGTTGAAAGGGCCGCGCAAGCGGAGGGGTCGAGCAAGCCACTGGTTTCCTGTTTATCCACAGGAGGCGGTCGGAAAACCGTCTTATTAACTACTGCTTTAATCGAGGCGAAATCTAAAGACGGCTCGTATCGAATAGTTAGGGCTTTGCTGGACCAAGGATCACAGGGTTCTTTCGTTACAGAATCCGTGGTACAATATTTAGGTTTAAATAAAACTCCATTGCGACAATCAGTGATTGGGGTAGGTGGGGAAAAAAGTGCGACTGCCAAGTACACTGTAACCCTTAAAATGAGATCTAGAATAGATCCCACCGTCAAGATAACAGTCAATGCTTTCGTCTTGAAGTCGGTCACTGCCCTTCTCCCAGCTACGAAAGTAACTAGGGTAGAATGGGTTGACTTGGCCGATGATGATTTGGCTGATCCAAAATACGATAGGCCTAACAAAATTGATGTTTTGTTAGGGGCTGAAGTTTACAGCCAAGTCATCCAAGAAGGAATCAAACGAAACGTAAGCGGAACTTACTTGGCACAAAATACCACGTTAGGGTGGATATTGTCGGGTACTTTTGAGTTGGATCACTCAAATTACCCCGCACATATTACCGTGATGCATTTAAGTCTTGATCCCGATGAGTTGCTTCGAAAATTTTGGGAGTTAGAGGCAGAACCATCGAGAAAGAAAACGCTAACGGAGGAAGAAAATAACTGCGAAAAATTATACGCAGATACAACGGAACGCGACCAAAGTGGCCGGTATATAGTTAGGCTACCATTGCGCGAGGGGGACCCGGTCGACAAGGTTGGTGAATCGAAAGTTATTGCTGAAAAAAGATTAATGTCGTTAGAAAGTAAATTCAGGAAAAACAGTAAATTCAAGGAAGATTATTCGAAGGTTATTCAGGAATACTTACATCTAAATCACATGAAAAAGGTTTTAGAAAATGACAAGAATAATCCGAAAGCTATTTATTTACCACACCATGCTGTTGTCCGGGAGGATAAAGTAACGTCGAAGGTTCGCGTCGTATTTGACGCCTCCTGTAAGGGATCAAAGGGAGCTTCACTTAATGACTGTATGTTAGTTGGTCCTACATTGCAGGCGGAACTTCGTCATACGATTATGCGATGGAGAACGCACCGAATATGTCTTGTAGCTGACATAATAAAAATGTATAGGCAGGTGTTAGTTCACAAAGAAGACTCAGTACTACAAAGGATCCTCTGTAGAGACAGTCCTGAAAAAGAAATAGAAGTGTATCAATTAGAAACGGTAACATTCGGCACGGCATCGGCACCATATCTGGCAGTACGGTCACTTCAACAGGTGGCGTACGATGAGTGCTCAGATCAGCCCGAAATAGCCAAAATTATTCTAAACGATTTCTACATGGATGACGTGATGACAGGATCTGAAAATATAGAAAGCTGTTTTAAAATTTACACGGAATTAAGCAAAGTGTTAGACAAGAGAGGTTTTCCATTACAAAAATGGAGGAGTAATAGTCAGCAATTACTAAATAAAATAAGGGATGGGAAGGAAACTACAGAGGAATTAAGGATAAAAATAGATGATGTAACGAAGATTCTAGGACTTACCTGGAACTCGAACAAAGACTTCTTTCAGTATTCTGTAGAACTCCAACCGTTGACTGCACCTGTAACAAAAAGAAAAATTATCTCCGAGATATCACGTCTATTTGACCCTTTGGGTTGGTTGGCACCAAGCATTGTTTTAGCCAAAATATTTATTCAGAAATTATGGTTAGCGGGATTAGACTGGGACCAAGAAATTCCAAAAAACTTAGTACAAGAATGGATAACTTACCACCATAGTTTGGCCTTTTTGGTGAATATTAAAATCCCACGATGGTTGCAACAGGAAAGTAGCAATTTAAAGACTGAATTGCACGGGTTTTCAGACGCTTCGAAATTAGCGTATTCGGCAGTCATATAACTGAGAGTAGTGGATCACAAAGGGGATATTCACATTTCATTAGTCACGTCGAAAACGAAAGTAGCGCCCGTTAGACAAGTATCTATTCCACGATTAGAACTTTGCGGTGCTGCTCTTCTTGCTAAATTAATGGTGGAAGTAGGAGAAGTATTGAACATACCACGTGCCAATTGGCATGCATGGACCGATAGTGAGGTAGTGCTAGCTTGGCTCAACGGACACCCAAGTCGCTGGAAAACGTTCGTCGCAAATCGGGTTTCTGAGATTTTAAGCCTGTTAGATACGAAACATTGGTCTCACGTATCAACGAAACATAACCCCGCAGATTGTGCATCTCGCGGAGTTTCTCCAGCTGATCTTGAATCTACGGCTTTATGGTGGAATGGGCCGGATTATCTAAGACAGCTGGTGGTGGAGTACAAAAGGCCCAAACACCTTATTACAAACTTAGAAGAAGTGAAAGTTCACACGACTTCTTTGGAACGTGAAGGTTTGTTTAAGTTTTCGTCATTATCCCGATTAGTCCGAGTTGTTGCTTATTGTCGGCGATTTTTAAATCTAAGGAGATCAGTAACAATCAGACATAATACACGACATTTATCCAAATTAGAACTTGAAGTTGCTCTAGAAACATGTATCAAAAAATGTCAACAAGAATTTACCGAGGAAATGGAGGATTTAAAGAGTGGTAAAGTAGGAAAAAAGTCCGGTAATTTAAGGTCTTTAAATGCATTCGTGGATTCAAAAGGAATCATAAGAGTTGGAGGGCGACTTGAGATGGCTCAATTAAGTTATAATCGAGTTCATCCTATATTGTTACCAAAGCAGTCTTTTCTGACAGATCTATTAGTGGCAGATGCTCACGAAAAGACGATGCATGGTGGTCCGCAACTCATGGTGACATACTTGCGTTCCAAATATTGGATTATTGGGGTCAAGCAATTGGTTAAAAAACATGTTAAAGGATGTATTAAATGCATTCGATATTCGTCTAAAGTTAGAACGCAGTTAATGGGACAATTACCTTCGGCACGTGTTACACCTAGTAAACCATTTCTATATAGTGGAGTAGATTACGCCGGCCCTATTAACATTCGGGTATCGAAAGGTCGAGGTAATAAATCCTATAAAGGCTATATATCATTGTTTATATGCATGGTCACTAGAGCAGTACACTTAGAGGCGGTCAGTGAACTAAGTACTAGAGGTTTCCTGACAGCTTTCAAAAGATTCGTGGCAAGACGTGGTCGATGCAGTGACTTACATAGCGACAATGGGACAAACTTTGTGGGAGCGTCACGCGAGTTACTCTACTTATTTAACGAAGAGAAGTCCAACCTCAATCCGGAACTAGCAGAGTACCTCGCTAATAATGGCACAGATTGGCACTTTATCCCGCCCCACGCACCTAATTTTGGTGGTCTATGGGAGGCAGGAATAAAATCGACCAAGTACCACCTTAAAAGGGTTATTGGAAATTCTACACTGACGTACGAAGAGATGTCAACAGTGCTGGCTCAAATTGAGGCTTGCCTCAACTCCAGGCCTTTATCGTATGTCGAGGATCAAGATAAGTGTGTCATTTTAACGCCAGGGCATTTCTTGATATATCATATCATAGATGGCGTTGGCGTCGAATTAGATCTCGCTATGGTTTCGTTACATCGAAAAGTATAAGAGGTCAGAATTTTATTTTGTTTTGTGTGAACCCATTGTGAACCTACTGTGTTCTTGGTATTTAATATACGCAATTATATCGATATAGTGCTATATTATTTATACCTCGCCGTAATTGGACCCTTCTAAGTGAAGTTTAAAATACAGGCTTGGCAAAAAAGAGTGTGGAATAAATGAGGTCGCTAGTATCGCGCATGTGGCCACCCTGAATACAACGACTTAACAGGTTTGATACTTATTATTTTTTAGTACCTATACATACTTATAATCCCAAGGTTATGTAGGTGGTTCTGTCTGTCGGATGCTACGCAAACACCATGGAATGCTTCAATATCCAGAATTAACACTATTAATAGTGGGCAAATGTGTATAACAACATGTAAAAATGTATACGAAGCAAAAGAAGTAGGTGTGTAAGAATCGTAGCATATAGCGCTCTGTAGTTTCTGCCTACCAGCGTGGGAAAGAGGCGTGAGTTAATGTACCTATGCATGTTATAGTGGGCACGAAAGTGGTGCATTAGGTATCCACAGACAGATATAATCATGCCCTCGAGAGCAGTCGAACCGTGAGATTGTTAGGTTTTAACGACAATAGTTTGTTTACAGGGATAATGAAAGAACACGTTTTTTATAAGTTTTATTTAAATACCAAAACTTTAATCAGACGAATCGAACACACTACCATCAAATATTCGATCCCGGAAAAGCTCACATGTTGGCTAGAGCTTCCTGCACTTCTGAAACACTAGTATTTTCTAATTCTGATAAATCACTGCTACTGTCATCTGTGAGATTTATTACTGTCACGATATTATTTTTCTATTTTCATTACAATATCCTTGCACGATTTTGCCAATCTTTGTAATGTTTGCAAATGCTTGTTGAGCAGCCACCTTTTAAAACAAAAAATAATCATAAACAATGGTTCTAACATAGCACATTTAAATATGCACATATAAACTAGGCTACATACCTTTATATCAATGGATCCAACATTGATTGAAGCAATTTAATGTTTTGCAATGTCCCATATTAATTCAATTGGATTCACGTCACAATGATAAGGTGGTAACTTTCTTCAAGCGACCTTTGAAGTTTTCCCGGTGTTTAAAAAGTATCTTATTTTTTACCTTCCTTAAACATTTTTCTTACTGTGTTGAGAGATTTACCTAAAACAAAAAAGATATGGTACTTTATTATTAATTCCCTATTCTTTATCTTCAAGTATCAAATATGGGTATACGAGGCTCTTCAAACTACAAAACATAACCTTACATTTTAATTTCTGTAAACAAGACAAATAGTTACTTAAATCTGTATATCAACAAAACTACGCATTTAATACATTTAGAAACACTTATTTAATGTACAATGATTTAATTAGGGTAGATAAATACCTGTCGTAGCGGCAGTTCTTCGATAAACATTCCCGATATCGGACAAAACTTGTCCCGCTTCAGATTTGGCCTAACATCACAAAAAGACGTGGTAAATCACTGCTCTGATACAACTAGGAATGGTTTTATTAACTTTTAATCGTTAATTTTGCAACGAAACTTAATAATTTTGTTAAATCTATGAAAAACGACGAGGATTTACGCACTTTTGACACATGATGTACTAGCACTTGACAAATAAATCAATGTTGCCACAATCATCCACTTTTAGTTTCAACTGTCACCGCGTCAGACTCTTTTTTGCCAAGCTGTACCTATGTTGTTTTGTTTAATGTTTGTTTGTGTATTTTTGTTAGTGTTTGTGTTTGCTTGTATTTTTCTCTTCTTTTTGTTTACAGAGTATTCTATTTAAATAATGTAACCAGCCATATAACTAATTTGGGCTAATGATTCTATTTGTGCAAATATGAATATGAACAGACGCCAGCACATCAAGTTACCCCAATGTGTCAAATTTTCCCAATTGAATGTGAACCTTATTCTGTTTGTCGTAAAGTTGAAAAACGATCAAAGAAATTTGACACATTGGGGTAACTTGACGTGCTGGCGTCTCAAACCGAGTTTGTCTTTTTAAATGTAACCCGGGTTAATACAAAAAGTTTGTTACTCAAATAACCAGTTACTTAACTCTAAACTCGCGGTTAAAAGGCACAGTTTAGTAAACAAAATGGCCGTTTAAAAGTTTCGTCCGAGCCCGGGGTACGGGAGCTTTGGGCCCCTCGGAATCTGTCGAGTCACCCGCATCGTTTTGTCCACACTTTATTGTTGATGCACGTTTTCAGGAACAAAGAGATGCTTTTAGTTTGCATGATACAGAATATTTTTAGTTTCCTGAAAACTGGTACAAATAGCTCGGCAGCGGGAATATTTTGTCTTTGTGCTGGCTTTTGTTTTTGCTGTTGAAATGTAAGATACTGCTTCACATAATTAGTCTATGATATTCTACGTCCTAGGATACAGCCTTCTCCCTATATATATATATCCCTTCTCCTATCAGAAGGATTGGAAAGATTATTCATATTTTATGACTTCCTGTGGTAGTTTTCAGTTTTCGGAGAAAGATAACGACACTTGACCGGGGAATCGAAAGCAGGACCTCAATCTCAGTAGTGGCAATAGTGATCAGTAAACTAAGCGAAAAAGTTTTTTGTTGTAAAAGCCAATAATCACCTTAAAACTTATAATAATAGATTTGTGGACTCATCAACAAAGTTTAGTAGCCCATTTTTTATACAGTTTTATCAAATACTCGTATGTACTAATCTACAAATATGTGGTTAAGCACCTGTTCTCCTGGCTAGGTCATGCAACCTGTGTTAAAGAGAAGCAGTCTATCAACAGCAGCATCCGAAGCATCATCATGTGCCATGTTTTTTCTTGTTGTCTAATCAAAACGTCAAGAGGATATAAAACAAACAAGCAATTCTAAAAATACATATAAAATTCTAGTAACATGAAGCCAAAAAAACAATGACACATTATAATCCTCAATTTGTTTTACAATAGTAAACATTCTCACATTATTAACACCGAAAGCCACGCGATTAACACGCTGACGCTTTAACACGCTCTTCTATTAAATAAGCGTCAGTGCTACAACAAAAAAGTTTGGTTATTTTTCAGAGCCACGAAAAAGCTTTTAGATAAAGCTTAAAACCGCGCTGGGATATAATGCCTGTTTCATTTTTGGAGCTTGAATTTTAGAATAGATATTCAGCTTCTGTCTTTTGGGCACGTTTCCTGATGACAGCGATGTAAAATGACGTACTTTGACGTATAGATTTTTTTTTTTCATTTTATTTAGTAACATAACATCGAGCACTTGTTATCTTCGAAGGATTAGGCAAATTACTTGTAATACACCCACAGTTTCCAAGTTATGTTCAAGTCCCATGTAAAAGAGGGCGAGCCTATTACCATTAATCGGGCCCAATTCCAGCTACTGAAAAATTCTAGATGAAAAAAAAACCACTTTGCTAGACGCGGGGACTGAACTCGGGACTTTATGTTTATCAGTTCTGCTTGCTATCGTTAGACAAATGAAGGAGTCCTTAAAGTTTAATATTCCCCACTTTTTTATTTCGTTTAATTATATATTTACCTACACAATAGTTATTATAGTTCGTAGTGTGTGTATACAACGTGTTTATTTTTGATATCCCATAACTCTAGGGTATGATTGAGACCATATCAAAGAATCAACTGGCATATGAATTATGTTTCAATCATCCTTTTTTTTTACTAACATACAAAATAATTCGACAAAGTCACGATGATTAATGTAAAACACCCTTACGTGAAAGAAAAGTGACGTTAGAAAGAAGATTCGTCGTACTGGTGACAATTTTTGAACTAATTAGGTAATAAAAATAATAATAATAATACTTAATAATAATATTCTACGACTATTCACACAACGCCATCTAGTCCCAAGCTAAGCAGAGCTTGTGTTACGGGTACTAAGCAACTGATAATAAATTGAATTATGAGTGATGATATCTCCAAAACTATGCATTTTTAGACCATCTATTCTAGGAGTTTTAGTATTTTTTTTACCTACAGAATATAACCCTAGAGTTATGGGATATAAAAAAAAACACCTTGTATAATATATTATGCACCTTCAGTTTATATAGTTAGATATTATAGATTAATGCAGTTTAGGGACTTACAATCAATTGAGTTTTAAAAAATACTAGTAGTCTGGTATTGTAATCACTAATGTTCACAAGATAAACAAATGATTTGATTTGGTATTGTTAATAACTTGAAAAGTTTTAAAATTACAATTTATTTCAAACGAAGTGAAAGCATAATTATTAGATACTGGTTTGTCCTAAATACTTATTTTCTTAGCATCTCAATATTAAACGACGTGGATTTTCAAAAACCTATTAGAGAATTGCTTCCTACTTTAAATTCTGCATTATGTACTAACTATTAAATTTTTTTTTTTTTTTTTTTTATTAAATATTATAAACTAGTACTTGACTGCAATCCCACCTGATGGTAAGCCGTGATGCAATCGTTGATGGTGAGGCGCACTAGTTTATTAGGAGCCTATTCACTCTTGCCTTGAAGACACCCAAATTATAATCGGACGGGAAGACCGCAGCAGGCAAATTGTTCCAGTCCCTTGATGTACGTGGTATAAACGACGAGGCGAACCGCTTGGTCCGGGTCGTAGAGGTTTCAACAACATAAGGGTGGATACTCGCCGTACGTCGGCTTGTCCGATGGTAGAAGTGAGATGGTGGAATCGAATCATGTAATTCCTGCGCACACTCTCCAAAATGCATCCTGTAAAACACCGAAAGGCTGGCTATCCTTCGCCTGTGCTCAAGACTCTGTAGATTGGACTCAACCAGATCTGGATCACCAATTAGTCTCTTCGCACGCCTTTCCACCGAGTCCAAAGCTGCCAGGTGGCATTTTGCAGCACCGGCCCATATGTGGCTGCAGTACTCCACACACGAACGGACCTGTGCTTTGTATAGCATTAAAAGCTGTCCCGGTGTGAAGTACCGCCGGACCTTTGCAAGAACGCCAAGTTTTCTAGCTGCTACCTTGGCTTTGGACTCAATGAACCGCCCAAAATTCAGGTCTGAAGAGATTTCGACTCCTAAAAGCTGAAGACGATCGGTGCATTCCAGGGAGACATCACGAAAAGCAGGAGCTAAGGTAAACGGGCTCCTTTTGGCGGTGAACAGACACGCTTGTGTTTTGGCGGCGTTGAATCCCACCAGATTGGCTTCACCCCACTTGGAGACTGCCTGCAGTGAGCTATTCGTACGCTCCACCATAGCCTCTCTTTCGGACCGGATTAGCTCCTTACTAGCCCGAGCACCGGGCAGGTATCTCTCTACAACTGTGCTATCATCTGCATACCCATAGATACCGGGCACCAGCAGATCGTTGATATGCAGTAGGAATAGGGTTGCAGAGAGAACAGACCCCTGAGGAACTCCGGCATTAGTCGTCATGGGCTCTGATGAGCACCCGTCGACAACTACTCGGAGAGACCGTTCACTCAGGAAGTCTTTTACCCAGTTAATCAGACCAGGGGAAATGCCGTACGCTGGAAGCTTACTCAAAAGGCTAGCGTGCCATACCCTGTCGAAGGCCTTCGAGACGTCTAAGGAAACAGCAATCGCTTCCCCATTCTTCTCGAGGGCCTCGCCCCACAAGTGGGTGGCATACACTAGTAGGTCCCCAGTAGACCGATTGCGGCGAAATCCGTACTGTCGGTCACTGAGGAGATCGTTACCTTCTAGGTATGCCATGAGGCGCGAGTTCAATACACGCTCCATAATCTTGCAGAGTATGGAGGTTACTGAAATCGGCCGATAGTTGGCAGGATCGGCACGACTGCCCTTTTTGGGCACGGGTTGCACGTTGGCAAGCTTCCAGGACTTGGGCACTATACCAGTCCTAAATGAGAGGCGATACAAGCGCATCAGTACAGGAGACAACTCGGGCGCACAAGCCTTGAGAACAATCGCTGGTATGCCATCTGGTCCACTAGCTTTATTCACGTCTAGACGACGCAGCTCTCTCAGAACTTCTCTGTTCCTTATGTGAACCTCGGGCATTGACGAGTCACAATGAGGCAGAGTCGGTGGAGTAGCACTGCCAGTGTCCAGACGAGAATTATGGGCGAAGAGAGATGCAAAGAGACCTGCTTTCTCTCTTGCCGTATGAGCTAGTGTTCCATCAGGTTTTACCAGCGGAGGCAATGTGGGCCGACAGAAGTTCGCCTCGACCGACTTGGCAAGGGACCAGAATGCTCTGCTACCGGACGGCTGTGCAGAGAGCTTTTTGCCAATATGGGTAATGCGGTCGAAGCGTGCCTTCTTTAGTGCTTTTTTGCAGGACTTGGCAGCACGGTTAAAGGCTCTCTTCTTTGAGCTCAGATCCGGAGATTTGCGGTCACGAGCGTCAACCCAGGTTAGAAACGCCGAATGCTTACGCTCTTCAGCATGAGCGCAATCAGCATTGAACCATGGGTGAGCTGAGCTTCCGATGGGTACGTCACTATAAGGGATAAAATACTCCATAGCTTGACGTATCACATCGGTTACAGCATCCGCACAGCTCGACGGATTTTTAGAAGAGAAGCAGACCTGCTGCCAAGGATAAGACGCAAAGAAGTGCCGCATCTCATCCCAATCTGCTGACTTGTAACGCCACATTCGCCGTTCACCACGTGTGTCGTGGTCAGGTGGGGAGAAGGACGATACAGACTTCACCAGACAGTGATCTGAAGTTCCAAGTGGTGAGGAAACTGTTACGATACATCTGTCCGGATCGGTGGTCAACAGTAGGTCCAGACAATTGGCAGTATGACCAACTACATCAGGCACCCTTGTCGCTTGCTTTACCATCTGAGAGAGGCCCATCGAAACTGCAAAGTTTCGCGCTTCTCTCCCAGCGTGGTCGGTCCTCTGGTATGGGAAAAGCCAGTCTTGGTGGCTGGCATTAAAATCCCCCAGAGCGACAAACTGCGCATCAGGGTGCCGATGCAGAGCCTCATCGGCGGCCTCACTGAGGTGGCCAAACAGTCGAGACGTCTCCTGGTCGCCGCTGTGCGACCGGTAAACACAGGTGTAGACAATTTTGTCCACACCGGTGTCCACCAGCAACCATAAGGTTGAGAAACTGGGGTCTTCAAGGTGACGGAGACGCTGGCAGCAGATGTCATTGCGGACGTATACACAGACCCCGGCACGCTGCAGGAAATGGTGCTCCAATGAGTATCCCGGGTAGTTGAGATACGCCGCATCAGACGGACATCTGATCTGCGTCTCCGTCAAGAAAAGTAGGTGTGGCTTGTCAGTCTCGAGGTGGTGGTGGACTGAATCGAGATTGGAGTGCAGTCCTCGTATGTTTGAGAGGTGCACATGAAACGAGAGGACGTGCATCCGCTGTACACACTTACTCTTCTTTTTACCTTTCATAAATAAATTATTTGGAGTGAATAGGGTTGGTGGAAGATGGCAGTTGAGCGAGGTGATGCGATGTTAAACCCAACAACACAACCAGAGCTGCTGCGCCAATGAAGGGTTGATCTGGAGACTGCGGGGACGCCCGAACCCCCCCAGAGATCGCCATCGGGTCCTCTCACCCGGTCGCCAACCGGCACGATGGAGCCACCCTGGGATTTTTCGCAGATGGCGGGGCAGCCTTTCGTGTGTGGCTGGCACACTACTTGGGCCCCCAACTATCTACGGTCGGCCAGCGGAGAACCGTGCTTCGGATCCCGCTACCCTCCACGATCAAACCTCCGACACAACAGCAACTGGTGCATCATACCCGGCGCACATCGCAACACAACTGCTCAGACCCATCCTCCACCATACGGCTTCACCAGACAACATGCCGGAACACGACGGATCGCTTGGCGGCATGACTTTGTCTGGTGGGTGGTAACCTTTAAGCCGGCAGCCAATGCTATGGCCTACCACCGTATTTACTGCTCGTTTAGCACTACCCAGGGGACACGTGTAGGGTGGTCAAAAGTCAAGTACTCCTACGGACGCAAGCAGTTCATCCCCCAAAAACTAGTAGCCGTCCCGCGGTTTCACCCGCTCCCGTGGAAATACAGAGATTAAAAGTAGCCTATGTGTTAATTCAGCGTGTCAGCTAACTCCATACCAAATTTTATTAAAATCCATTCAGTAGTTTTATGTGAAAGAGTAACAAACTTCCATCCATCTATCCATACTCACAAACTTTCGCGTTTATAATATTAGTAAGATTTGAAGTCATTCTTTTTTTTTTATTTATGCTCTAAATAGCCCCCGGCTTGTCCCAATTCTAGGTATTTTTCGAAAGCCTGTGTAATCCTATTTATTTCACAAGCAATTTATCGCTATGTACCCTTATACTTTACGCTTCACGAGCGAAGTCACAACTTTTAATCTCTTCAAGTTTGCAGTTGTTCAAGTGTCAAGAAACCGCAATTATTCTTCGAGGCTTACATATCTTACTCTGAAAAAGTTTGTTGAGCTTAGGAGAGCCCTAATCCAGTCAAGGACATTTTTTTTTGTTGTTTTTTGAAAGGCTTTTTGATGTGACAAGATCATTGGGGCAAAGTTGTCTGCTTGGTAGTTATTGCGAAAGGTGAAATTTAAAAAAAAAACTATTTTGTGCAACGTGAGTGTTAATGGCTCAGGGTACGTAATATCAAAATGATATTCCTTTAAAATCATCAGCAACACGGTTTATGAATGGATCTGCAGGGTTTTCGCGTATCTCTGTTGACAATTAATTAATTTTGATTATGATCTTAATCTTTATTTTGATCTCGTTAGCTGTCATTGTGTATGTACTTGTAAAATCATTATGTTTTCTTTTTAACTAAAATTTGATTATTTAATTTTAATGATTGAATGTTTTTATACTCACTTGAATGTTGGTCGACCTATTATTGGCGACTGTATAAGTCTGATACTTTTTACTATTATTCTAATGTAATGCTGTAATAGAAGCTGTTGGTTTACCTTGGGAACGCCGGGAGGGGATGCCCTAGAAGGACATACATAGACCTTATTGGTGAGGTTCTTCAGAAAGGTCAGGTGCGTAGTACTCGCAACCGGCGTGTGTGTATGACAACATGTATGAATGTAAACAAAGCAAAATAAATATGTAAGAATCGTAGCATATGGCGCTCTGTAGTTTCTGCCTACCCCCATGGGAAAAAGGCTTGAGTTTATGTATATATGTATGTATGTATAAATAAATAAATAAATAGACAGTTAACAGTGATGATCACCAAAGTGTTCAACGATTAACCGTCAAACAGCCAGTATCGTATTGGCTTTCATCAGTGTGTTTCTAGGATGACGTCACCGTCTGAGTCACCGTATCTTAAAGCCCGCTTAAAGTGCAATACACCATTTTTTCGTAATATCTCAGTTGTTATCAAAGTTTGATGTGGAACTGGACGCCAGCTGTCAGTCACTGGCAATGGAAAGATAGTCAATAATAAATCTATATTAAATTAATATCAATCCCAATCCCAAATCGATGCCAATCTTTTTACACTTGCAGCCTATGGGTCGACTACACGCAGAGGGCTTACAGCGCCTTACGAGTCCAATACAATAACGCATACAGGGCACTGTTGAGGCTGCCGCGACACTGCAGCGCATCAGGGATGTTCGCTGAGGCACGTATAGACGACTTTTATGCCATCATACGAAAGCGTGTTGCTTCTCTGATGTGTCGCGTGCGGGGCAGCGCTAACAGTCTCTTGAGGACTGTGGCGGATAGGTTGGATAGCCTTATATCAAAACATTGGACGAGGACGCAAGTGCGGCCTACTAACCGTACCCAGAAGTAGTGTGTGTTGTTATTGTTATTATCGTTCCTGACATGTTTATTGGTAGATATATCTAAATGATTGAATTAATTAATTAATGATTTTGACATGATTAATGGTGACTTTGACTTTATTTTTGATCATTATTAATTATTTTGACATCATTAGTAATTACTTCCTACAATTTTCAATTATATGTACTAACACTAGCGTTTAAGTTGTGTATTACTAACAAATTGGATGGTATGATCTGTAAAGTAAATGATTATTATTATAATATTTTAAAGAGGTAAAATTTGTTTGTTTGTAAGTTTGTATGCAACTGCTATGCCGGAGGTAGTGGGTTTAATTCCCACCCAGGACAAATGTTTGTGTTTAGCACGATCATTTGTTTTATGTCTGGGTGTAATTAATCTATAACGTGTATGTATTTAGAAATATATAAGTATTTTTATCAGCTGTTTAGTACCCATAACACAGGCTCACAAGCTTAACTTGGGACTAAATGGCGTTGTGTGAAAAGTTGTTTTCATCACGTATTTCTAAATCAGCTGGCAATGTTTTGTTGTATTTTAGCTAGAGCCTTATAGCAGATAGATTAATAGATAAATAATGTTATTCGCTTAAATTGCGTTACCAACTTTTCGACAGAAAACCGTCAAAATGGAAACTTTGTAATCCTTCAAAGTCTTCTTCTCCACTCAAGAAGAAACAGAACACAAAGTAGCCATGAAATGTCACAAACAACTAAAGTTTTACACTTGGTAACTAGTTACAAGGCTCGCTATACTTTCGTAAATTCATTAGCAAATTTTCACACAGATTAAAATACCATTGAAACTTGAATATTACTTAGAAGTTGTTCTGCTCTTGAGATGAACGTGAATTAACTTAATTATTTATAATATAAAAGATATTTCCGTTTCGTTTCCATTTCAGTTAACAATTAATGTAAAAACCAGTCAAGTGCGAGTCGGACTACTTAGTACAAAAGGTTTCTTTTTGAAAATAACGCCGAAAAATAACTGGTATCTTTTGCGGCCCCTATAAAACATAAGCAGCGAAATGTGTGTGTACCTGATCTACTATAAGTACACTTCAGCCTTACCCTTTGGAGATTACAGGCGTAATGTTATGTAACGTGTCTATAGCAGATATAGAAGGACGCACTAGATAACCTGAACCTTTTAACCCTTTCTTTCTTTCTACTTACGGTTCATGAGAAATCCACAGCTTAAACCCTGTTCCCATATTTTTTTTGTCGCGATACTCTGTAGTGCATCAGGGATGTTTGTTTAAGCAAACACCCACCGTTTCAGGCAATAGTTCGTAAATGAGTGGCCTCCCTGATGTGTCGTGTGCAGTGTATTTCCAGTGGCATTCTGAACAACATAACAGAAATGGTTGAGTCCTATTGTGCGGCACTGGAATACTCAATACTCAATATCTTTATTGCTTTCCATGTGTATTCTTAGGTGGTAAGTAGGTATATAAATGAGATCATTATGGAACCTGTAAGGCACAGCATAAAGGGTAGGAGAAAGGAAGCCTTGCTTAACGAGATCATTTAATTTTAATACAATCAATGCGTAGGTACATTTAAAATAACAATCAAAATTTGGAGATCATGAATGAATTACTTCACTTTAAATTTATGCACAAATTTATGTTTTTTTTCTTATTTATGGAATAAGGTGCACAGCTCAGGTATATGTCTACACCAATTTTAAATTAGTACAGAAAATTAAAGGGCTTATTCTAGACGGTCTTCTCATTATACCTATTTGTAAAGTATCAATAAATAACATTCTATAGCACAGTTATTAGCGTATGTTTATATCCCTAAAAGTCACCCAATTTATGAAAATATTGTACAGGCTATTCATGACATAGTAGTATTCATTAATCGTCATCTTTCGCTCACGTTCGTGTGATCTCGCTCAAGCATGCCCCGCCTCCAACAGCTGTTTTCGTTATTTAAGTTTAACTAAATAGTGGCATAATTAAGAATTGAATTTCGTTTTTTTTACTTTTCATTACGCAAATAATCAGTAACAGGTACGGATACAGCCCAAAATTTTTTGTACTTTTTAAAAACTAGTGGTATAGATAGTGATATAATATAATTAGGTACTTACATAGTTTTATGTGTTACTTACATTTTTTTTATGGAATAATGGTCCGAAATATTTTTTTTTTAACCCGTGGTCGATTTGACATAGGTGTATTTACGATTAATAATATCCGCAACCAATCTGAATAGTACAAGAGATATTAATGAGACTTGATTTGCTAACAAAAGTTGAGTTGGGAAAAATCTTGCTGTCTCTCTCTCTCTCTACATCTTTAACTAACGAAGTTATAAGCATACCATACGACATTACCATAAGTAATAACTAGTACATATTATATTAGGTTTCCAGCAGTTCTAGTCACCAGATGCGGCTGCATATTAATGTTCTTGATTGCAAGACAGTTCCTTCGTAATTTGAGCTAGCAATCAAGTTTCTACAGTAATAAATGTCCTGGAACAGCTGTCATTTTGAGGATGGTACCTACGGAACATCTTGAATCTGAATACCAGTTCCCGTAATTAAAAGTGTAAAGAATCTTGTTGTTCTCTCTTATACAGGCTATAACCTAGCTGGGAGTGCAGTACTTCCCCACCGTTTCAGTTGTAGCTTTAGTACAATAAATTTGTCAATCCTGTAAATTACCTTGCTGTTACATACTGATAATGAATAAAAAGTAATATTATTATTATTTTGGCAACAATTATTGCTAACTAACACGTCGCTCGCGAATTTTTTCGCAAGAATTTTATGATTTTCTCTTGAAACTTTTTAATTATCTCGATCCCTTTGTAGTTTTGAAAATAAATTATAACCTTGGTTACTAGGTGAAAATTTAGCTTTTTTATGGTGGAAGAATTTTTAAACTCGGTTCAGTAGTTTTTAGTAGGTAAGAAATCTTTTCTTTAAGTTCTCTATATTGCATTAGTATACATAATATTAATAAATTAACAAAAAGCTGGAAAATTAGACGTATTCTTGATAGATAAAAATGCAAACGTTTAAAAACACGTGAATTGCCTTTCTGAAATAAAAAAACATAAATTTAGTTATCAACAGCAACTCTTAACTGTCAGTTAACTTATTAGCTTATGGTGACAAGACCTTTTTCCACTAAATTGCAGAGTTACGATAACCCACTGCCCCATTTCATACTTACCTTTCTAAATCATAGCTTTCATACATGTTGGGTACAAGGAACCCCTATTAAAATTAACATAACAAAATAATATTCATTATGACTCGGTCACCGATGCTATCACTCACAAGCGTCGTTATCGGGCTGGCAGCGTCACGTGTTCGTTCCACAGCAGTCGCGCTACCGTCACGTCCCCGTCACGTCCCCGCCGCGTCACAGCCCCGCTGAACGCGACGCGAAACGTGAATTTTCTGAGTGCCATCCGTCAAACTGGAGTGACGTTTTCATTTTGTAAAATTAAAAATGTTTCTGATGTAAGGACATGGATTATTTATTGTTGAGTAACATTTTTGGTTGTTTTGACATATCATTATACATGTAATGAACATGATTATGGAAATTTGTTTTGGTCTATTTCAAAAACTCAAACAGTAAGTAATAGGTTGTTTTATATTACATTAGGCATTAAGTCCGCTTTTGTACATTAGTGTGCTTGAAGTATTAAATAAATAAATAAATACATTGGTACCACTTTGACCTCTCCATATAATTTGTGGCTTTAATTACTGTAATGACTTATAAACCGGATAACCGACGTTCAACGGGTTAATAAAGAAAGTAAACAAATTAAAAAAAAAAAACAGAAAAGAAAATGTTTATTGGCCACAGAGAACGTACTTACCAGGGATAAACAGATGAAAACAGGCTTAAAAATACAAAACTGTAAATGGAAAAATAATAAAACAAATAAAAAAGTCAATTCGTTGAATTGACCATAATTGACCTTTGAAGCAATTTTGTTTGTAACTATTTTGAGCAAGTTATTTCTTAGCCAACCAAAGGGATTTAACATACTATGGATAAAAACTTTTTTACAAAAAATACAACCGACTTCAAAAGAACACTAACTGGTGTAACCGGTATTTTATACCGGTTTGTATTCTTTTGAAGTCGGTTGTATTTTTTGTAATAAAGGTATAATTACAATTTTTTTTTTTTTTTTTTATAATAATAATAATAATTTATTTAATTCAGACACAGTCCATACAAAATATAAAAATTGGAATGACAATCACAATAATCAATATTAAATTACACATACACATACACATTTTTATGTAGATGATTAATTATTTTCCATTTCTTATAATATTACAATCAAACAAATAAATAGATTTCAATGATATCAAAATGAAAAATTCATGAACAAAAATGTTCATAACCTCCTCCCGAAGTGGGTTAAAAATGAAATGTCATAAAAAAACTGTGATCCCAAGTCTCAGTAGCGCCATTAAGCATAATATACAATTTACCAAGCCGATGAGTCTAATTTAGTAATTAGACTCATCGACTTGTGTCCAATACGACACAAGTTACGTATGAATATTTTGTTTTTGACGTCCTTAATGAAATATTGTAAGTATTTAATGACTTTGGAAGTATTAAATGTCTTTGGCCACATCACTTATTAGTTCAAACTTAAATTAAAAACTAGACAAGACAGATTGCTTGCTAGTTCTCGGCTCAGACTAAAATAGCCAAATTTATCAAGTCTTAACCTAGACTAAAATTAAACCACAAGGAGACTATCTTACCTCTAAGAAAATTATTCAAGAGTATTTAGAAAATCTCAAGGATTCACAGACGACTGATTTATGATACATAAATGTAAAACATTTTCTTAGTGACTGATTAGAATAGATATATTATAAAATCTTCAAGCGCCATTATTAATTTGATATTAAGTACCTACTTATTGTCCTACATAAGACTTAAATCATCATCATAATCTACCTAGCCTTTTCCCAACTATTTTGGAGTTGGCTTCCAGTTTAGCATGCAGCGACTCCCTTTTGGACCTCCATAATCCAGTTATTGGGTAACACTATACCCCTTGGTTAAACTATATAGGGTTATTTGTAAAACACCAACTACCTCGCAGGAGTAGATTACTAACATCATAAACAACAACATTTGTTCTACGACTTTTTCGAAAACAAACAAAAAAAAATCAACTCTCTATACATATAGCCGAACAGTTGATCGAGTTTTGTATGGAGAGTTGATTGTTTTTTGTCTACATTGAGAAAAACTATGTAGATACTCTCTTTAAGCATATTCCACATACAGAACAGTGTAAGATTTCACACAGTAAAAGCTTATAGAAAAGCGGTGTGGAGCTGCAGAACTCTAGAATGGTTGAAATTCGACCACATGGCGACCACTAAGTTGTATGTATTAAATGTTTAAATGCAACGTGTTGATCTGTTAGTTACTAATCGTCTTACACTGGACTTAAATGAAACGTAACCAGTGAAATGTGGTTGCGACTGTAGCTTGTACTTTAAGCTACCCGTCGGATTTCTTTGATGGTTTTCAACTTTATTACAAAAAGTATAAGGTTCATTTAGTATTGGGAAAAATTTACAGTAAGGAATAGCTTGATCTGCTGGCGTCTGAAACAATTTATCACTTATTCTTGTTGTACGATTGAAAGTAAAGTCCTAGTTTTATGTTAATGGAGAATGAGACACATGTTTGGAAACTGAAAAACAAACTACCCAATTCACATATTTTCGTGACGTGATAGTAGACAGCTGAGTAAGTGCAGTGGATGACCAAATAACTGCTGCACTGTGTGCCCCGTGTTCGATCACCACACGGATTAAATACTTGTACGTCCTACCTACAGGTAAACTGGCTAAACTGTGCGTGTGTGTAACTACAATACAGAAAAATACCTGGTATGTAGCTATGATTTTTATAAAAAAAACTAGTTGCCTTAACTTAGAATCAATTTATTATTTTCATTAGGTTTTTTTTTATTAAACACAAGAATTTAATATATAAAATAAACATACTTTTAATAAGATGACAACGAATAGAATCAAAACAATAATAACTACTGCTACTTTTTATTTTTAGATAGAATGAGAATGATAACATAATATATAACCTAACCTAACTTATTATACCTATTCTATAGCGAACCTAACTACCTAACCTAACTACCTTACTGGAATGCATTGATTTCGAAAGATACAGAATACAAAATTTTAAACTGGACTACTGCACTGCGTGTCTCTATATATTACATACAATTAACTTTAGTTTACTATAAAGTCCAGACAGTATTTATATTACCTTTTTGCAAAGAATTATTGGAGTTTATCGTCTTTATTAAAGACATATACATAGTAGATTTCTGAAACATAAAACTTTTTAAACAGCGAAAAACTTCTTTCTAAGTTTAGTAACAAAATAAGTTTCGAAACGTACGCATAAATAATGTTTGTGCGTAAATTGGCCAAATCGGTCCAGTCATTCGACTTTTAGCGAGAGTAACAAACGTCATTTAATTTTTATATAATTATATACAAAGATAAGGTGTTTTTGCGATAGAAAATATACAACTTATTGTCGCCTAATTCTCTCATTAATCAGGCCCCAGGTAGCGAAAAACATGCGTCATAAAATACCACTGGCTTTCACTCCAATGCCTTTAAGAATGTTACCTTTGCCTTGTCATTCATCTAAAAAAACGTCATAAGCAGGCAAACATATCCATCACCTCCTCACAAGACACCAACGTCACCTGCTTATCTAATATAAACCCTACTTACTTGGAATAAAGAATTTATTATTTTAAGCTTCAATTTTATGATAGGCGTGTTTCATGGGCACCTATTACTCTTGAAAATTATCACTTTCAGGAAGGCCGATCTTCGGGTTATGGAAGGGAATATTGTATGGAGTTTTTATGATCGTTTTAAAGGTATAGGAAGATTAAGGAGTATCTCCTAGAAAGATCAGGGTTTCCATAAACCTTTGTTTGTTTCTTTACTGTAGATATTTGGGTTTTTCGGAATTTCATTAAACGCTTTACAAGATAGATTATTAAAGACAAAATATTAAAGGACTTTTGAACCTGTTTTGATATCACTTAAAATGAAAAGTCAAGAACCCACAAAACATCTTCAAAAATATCGATTAAACCCAACATTTTGTTAAATATTATGTCCTTAGTACTTACTCTTTGTTGTATTTTTCCTAACCTCAAACAACTTACGTATTAGTATATTATAATCGATCAAACGGACGGCAGCACTTGAAGGAAAACTCCGATGACTTTAATCAATAGGTTTATTAACAATTTTGTTACGTTACAGCCTATTACAGTATTTAATCACAGTAGACAGTTCCGTCGTCTTCGACGTCTTTTTCCAAGATTCCCGCCCGCTCGGGCACCAGCTCCTGACCAAGAAAAACCGCCGGCGGGAAAAATCCAGCGCCCTGATTGGCTCACGATATCATGCCACGTCAGTTTCGTGATCCAATCAGAGAACCGCTTCATTCTCGCGCCATACATTTTACCAATCAAATGATAGAAGTATTGCCATTCTTACGGATTAATGTTACCAGTTTACATAATAAAATATAAAGCATTTAAGATGTGTTCACATGAATGAATAAAGCTATTAAATTATACATTTAAATAAAATTATTTCTGAAAACATAGGAAACTGACTAGTAAAATCCCAAAACCTAACAATATTTTATTACTCAGTTAAGTATCCGAAGCCTTTTAAAAAATTCATCATTTTATAATCTTTTTGCTCATCCAGTTTTAAATCTCATGATAATTTAAGTACCACCAAAATAATCCTAAGTGCTTCCAAGTCGTCTTACCATAAAGCTCATTTATCAAAACACTAGGACAAATAATTCTACTAGATTCTTAGATATGATTTCTTTTTCAATTTTGCAAAATGAGGCTATAGTTTAGCCTCATTTAGTAACGAATAATAATAACGATCCAATTGCTTGGTATTGTGGCATTCATAGAAAATAGAATATTATACGATGCGAAGGTAATTCCTTACCAAATTGGCTTTAAAGCAAATCAAGCTTTACTCCATTTACATTAGAAAACAGAGGCTGAACATTTTTAAATTGAATTGTTTTATTTTAAATTTAGACAAATAAAAGTGTCTAAAAATTTCTCATCCCTGCTTATTTTGGTATTTATCATTGACACTGCAATAATCCTCATTACTTAAAATAAAATTTTGAAATGCTTACAACTAAGTGTGAGAGCTGTGTTTAACGTAATTGAATCATGCTTTTGTTACAAATTGTGCATTAAAAATAACCTTTTTGTAAACGTAGTATACACACAAACGATATGCAACACATAATTGTCATATTTCTGCACTCCCGAAGCCAAAAAAGCTCTAAACTTACAAAGACTGTTGCCAAAAACTACACGAATTCCTTTGTCCATACACAAAGCCTTAAAAAACAAAGAGCCTTCAAACACAGTACACTGAAGTCGGTGTAAAAACAATTTTGCACATTTTGAAAAATTAAAATTAAAATATCAACGAACTGTGGGTAGGTAACACAAAACAAAAAAAAAGGGTTCCAACTGACTTTGATGAATATGTAATGGTCGTACATTGAAAAGATAAATATTCAGAAGCTGGGGAGGGTGCACACCGCGTACACGGCACACCAAAATTACACATTCACGGCAAACATTACTCATTTACTCATATCAACAAGCGGCAAACGTTTGAAAAATACGACAATGTAGAAGAGACAGTAACGCCTCAATATAATACTAGCTTTAATTAAATCGAGCTTAAAATAAGGTTAATTGCTATCGGATACCTGGCAGATGTGATACACCGTAATTTATAATTGAAAGAATGATGATGACCGCTAAGGTTTTGATTAACAAGTGTACCGGGTAAAACGGGGTCAATTGAAACTCAAGGGTGAATAGAAACAAAACTTTGAAAGGATGGATGAAAGGCGACTAACGAAAGGTATTTACAAGGCAGATGTAAGTGGGAACGCCGGAAGGGGACGCCCTAGAAGGACATACATAGACCTTATTGGTGAGGTTCTTCAGAAAGGTCCGGTGCGTAGTACTCGCAACCGGCGTGTGTGTATGACAACATGTATGAATGTAAACGAAGCAAAAGAAGTATGTAAGAATCGTAGCATATGGCGCTCTGTACTTTCTGCCTACCCCCATGGGGAAAAGGCGTGAGTTTATGTATGTATGTATGTATGTTTAAAGTTGTTTGTTACATAATAAGGAATGTAATGCTTTTTAATAATTGAGATAAATAGTTTCGACACCTTGTTAGTATCAAAACAATATTAAACTAGCGTAAAAATCCTCCTTGTTCGGGTCCAGGTTTTGTTTTTATTCACTTTTTGTTAGCGATACGGCACACCATCACCAAATATTCAAGATTATCAAACACTTACGTCTGTGCAAGGAGTGACTGATTTTATTCTGCTTATGAAATATGCAATAAAATATTCATTGGTAGCTTGTATCGTTTGCACAGTGACATTATTGTAACCGTTGCGATCGGGTTCGAAGCCAACGTTTGGGCAGGACAACACCAGTCAGATCAGCTAGTCTACATCTACACTAGTGTTTGTAAGAGGAAAGATTCGTATTATTGTTCGTTGGAAACAAATAAACTAAAAGTACCTACTGGTCTGATTTCAGAAATTCTTTCACCATTAGAACGATACCTTACTACCGAGTTACTTATGCTATTTTTTTTTCAACTATGAGTAGAAGCGCTAGCGCATTGTCCATGTATTTTATGGTTAAAGGGAAACTACATGGCCTTTCAGTTGAATTCTGTCTTCACACCATCTTACCACCATTCCTACACGGTGCGTCCAATCAAGGCATACAGCGTTCTAATTGGAGCAAACAAGAGCATCCAATCCATCTTAACTAATTGTATTTAAACACAACGGGAGCGCCCCAACTAAGCCTCCCGTATATTTCAAGGCCTAAAAAGGTCTACAAAGTCCGTTTGTTTGAATTCATAATAAAGACTGTTGTTTGTATAACGCGAGTGTGCGAATTGATATTAGGAAACATTTACATATAATTACATTACACGTTATTAAATAAGGAAAGAATAGAATACGTGATGGGGGCAGTGATCAGCTGGGCAATTGTATCTCCGTTCGTCAGTTTACAGTGAAAACTCAAACTCAAACTCAAAATGTTTATTGCATTCATATGTAGGTACATTTGTTGTGGCACGGCAACATAGTACAGACGCCAGCACATCAGGTTACCACAGAACAAATGATCGTGCTCATCACACAACAATATCAGTTACCCCAATGTGTCAAATTTCTTTGATCATTTTTCAACTTTATGTCAAACAAAATAAGGTTCATATTCAAATGGGAAAATTTGACACATTGGGGTAACTTGATGTGCTGGCGTCTGTACATAAATTGGGCAAAAACTTACATTTAATATTAACATGATGTAATATTACATTATATTATGTTTTATTAATTTGTATTTTTTTTCCGTTATGTGTAAGTGCTTTTGGGTAAGTATTGTTACAATGGCTATTTAAAAGTATAAGTAATGTAGTATGGATTAAAGTGTAGTAGTAGTGTAGTAGTAGCGTAGTGTGTGTGTTGTAGTAGTAAGGATGGCTAAAAAATTGTGAGAAAAGTTGTAAGTACTTATAAAAAAACGGCTTGATATCGCCGACCTATCTCGAGCAACCGTGTAGAGATTAAAATGCTTGCCTTCTCGGTATGAGAAAAAGCCTGTCACATGAGGGGTAATTTCCGTATTCTTAAGAACGATTGCATTTTAGACGGATTAAGAGTGAAATTAGAATTTCAGTCTCAATAAGCTGTTCAAAATATGTCACCGTTCCCTACATTTTTGACGAGATTTTGACATTGATTGTCGCTGAGGTGAGAGATAGTCGGCGATCAGAAACGGAAATTAGCCTTCTGGTATTG
Source organism: Euplexia lucipara (assembly GCA_921972225.1). NCBI lineage: Eukaryota > Metazoa > Arthropoda > Insecta > Lepidoptera > Noctuidae > Euplexia > Euplexia lucipara. Next base: position 1,193,776 of record OV179158.1, read on the forward strand.
GCTAGTGACAAATTGATTTTGTTATTTAACAAAGTAAGGGATTATTGATTTATTTATTTAAGGACAACGAACAAAGCATACACAAAAATAAATGTTAAGGTTCTTTTACATCTCTTTACATTTTAAATTATTGCCTTAATTACAGGCTGACATGGCATGCATTAAGTACTGAACTAGGAAATGCATATTTATTTAAAATAATATGGCATGGAACTAATTCCTTTAAGCAGTTTCCCATCCTTCTATGATAACTTATCTATTTAGCGACGGTTGAACGAAGGAGAAGAGGATGTCATGCATGAGAAGAATTTACGGTCATAGGATAATACGGATGACTCCAAAGGTTCCTTATGATATGGAAAAAAATGGTTTTTGGACAAAATTCAAAGCGGATAAGGATAAAATGGTTTTGTTCATATACAAAGAAGCTACATACCTACAACCTTACAACATATTTCATAAATTACATAACAGTTGGTGATCAAAATGGTTGAAATGGCAGAACAAATCACAGTGCCTGCTGGTAAAATGTGTGTAGTTTTGAACCTAACGTGTAAAAAAAAAATACTAGGGAAAACAAATTTTACTTAAATAAAAAACTTCTAAATTTTGAAGAAGTAACAAGTCTGCAGTAAACACTTCGATCCGTTGAAAATCCGAAAAATAACCACCTGTACTTTTACAACATCCACCGATAGGGTTATCTATTATACTAAAATCTCTTTAGCAATTATGATTATTTTTATCGTGTTTTTGTAAAAGATTCACTTTGTTTTTATTTGATGCATTCCATTGAGTGTTTTGGATCGAGTTGAGTGTTTTTGGTATTGAATTAATAAAACTGTTATGACACCATGTTATAATCTGATGGACTTGGAGTATAAGTGCTTTATCCTTGTCCCAGTTTATTTTATAAGCTTAGATTTCATGGTTTTCCTTTCATATATTTTAACTTAAAACTTTATGCCATAGAACCGCTTAGAGTGAGTGAATATTTTGTTATGAAACAGTAAAATCTGTGGGGGTTTTAAGAATACTATAGGTATTAAAGAATTTTTCATATACCTAAGATCTGTGTCAAATTGGAAGTTTTCACGTTTTAACCGACAACGAATGAATTCTAACATCAACAAAATCTTTAAAATCTTGGGTGCTGGATTTATGGAAGAAAACCTCACAAACTGCCTACTCATCTTTTCTCCTCCACTATCAAGTCCATCCAAAGGTTGTCTGTAAGGCCGCAAATTGTAACACCCTATGTAGCCCTTAGTATTTTTTATTTTATTTTTTTTTTATTTTTATTTTATTTTCTCACCACAATACATTATTTATCAGTACATTTTAATAACGGTTTAGACAATTAAAACAAAAATTAGTAATATTATATTGTGGGGAGACTGGTGCCTAAGCTAGACGGAGGGTCTGTGTTTCAGGACACCAGGTCTCCGCCCCTTAGGTAATGGTTACATTTAAATAATTTTGTTAGTGTTATCATTTTGTAAGTTTTTATGGTGTACAGAAATAATATTCTTTCAGATTCTATTCTAAAGAAAAAAAAAGTATTGCGTTACACAGTCGAAGACCCAATTCATGTGCATATTGTGTAGTTTATTACTTGCTTTAGAAATGGTGAAGGAATACATCGTGAGGAAACTTATCAAGCCAAGTCAGAGGCCCATGGGTGGTATAAACTCTGACACAAGCACACGTAGCATGATCACGTATAAACGACTATGTCGACGGAAGAAAAGACACAGTGAGAGATGGTAGAAACATTTCTACCGATTGTAGAAATACATTTCATCTCTTCATTCTTGACATTTTCGTGCTCAAAGCAAAATAAACGGTTTCAGGCTGAGATTCCGCTATAGAACGACCTTCACCGAGCTGGTTCATGAATGAAACCTATTTTATATTCAATTTAATATGTCAATAAATACCTATATTACATATGGATTGTTAACAACACCGCTAACAACACAATCCTTACATTTCTATAAAATAAATAGACAAAAAACTTTTGGTCCACCATTAATAAAATAAAATAATAATAAATGTTCCACAACTTTTCACACAACGCCATTTAGTCCCAAGTTAAGCTTGAGAGCTTGTGTTATGGGTACTAAATAGCTGATAAACATACTTATATATTTCTAAATACATACATATTATAGATAAATTACACCCAGACACAGAACAAATGATCGTGCTCATCACACAAACATTTGTCCTGGGTGGGAATCGAACCCACGACCTCCGGCATAGCAGTCAGGGTCACTAACTACTAGACCAACAGGCCAGTCAAAACCACCAAAACCATTGTATTAGCATAGATACTACATGCTATATTCATGTCCCCGCCAGTCGCGTGACTACATAACATATCTCAAAATTGACAGTATGACAGCCACGCGTCTTATCTCCAGCCCAAACATCACGATACAAGCCATTTGTTTTATTGGACTCGCAGAGACTGCCGCATAAAAGAATAAAACCGCTGACTCGGAAACGAACTGATATAAAGAAAAAAACAAAGGATAACAACGTACAAGCGGGTTCATTGAAAAGGATTCTGTTTCTTTACATATATACCGTTTGTCCCCTATTGTTGGATAGTCACATATGCAAATGTTTGTGATTGTCGACACAAAACTTTGTATTGTATTGTTTTAGTTTTAAAAGCAACAATACCATCTCGTTTGTGTTCTTGCTGTCTGTAAATTCATATGCAGTTGTAATTGTGTTCTGATGGTTATTAAGAGCTCTATTCAATATCAACAACAGCTCTATGAAACAAAGCCTTTTAGATTTTCATCGAACAATGTGAAATACTCCACCAAGTTCAATTCAAGTTCTATTAAGCACTTAATTACTGGTTATAACAGTGCATTATTTTACTGCAGTATTATTTTAATAACTTCGTTGTTGTTCTAGGGGTTGTACTTGTAGCCGTTAAGTTCTCGGTTTGATTTTCTAGTCGGGTGAAGTGATACTGACGTTTTTTTTGTCTGAATTTTCTTGGACTTCATAGATACATACATACAAATACATAAACTCACGCCCATGCCGTCTGCTACGATTTTGACTTACTTCCTCGGCTTCGTTTACATTCATTCGTGTTGTCATACACACACGCCGGTTGCGAGTACCTAATACGCACCTCACCTTTTTGAAGAACCTCACCAATAAGGTATATATTATATATCCTTCTAGGGCGTCCCTGTGTTTCCACCTTACCTTGCCTCAGTCATCCTTCATTCATACTTTCAACGTGACTAAACCATCTTAGCATTTGGAATACATAATACTCAAATATATTGGCGAAATGTAGATGTACTGTCAGTACATCTCTGCCTAACCCTTTGAAGAATACAGGCGTAAAGAACGTTACTTTCTTTGTTAACTAATTTAGCTGCCTATTTGTGTAAACTTTGCGGTCATGTTAATAAAAGCAAACAATTTAATCCCCTTTGGAAACTGATAACAAAGAGGCGAAACAGATGTACCATGTGAAAGCCAGTGAGCCGCGAGGAAATTAACACAAACCGAATCAAACAACAAATTTAATTAGAAGTCTCCCTAAACGAAGTTGTTGGAAGAAAATAATGGTTTCTGCAAAGATTCACCAAAGAACAAACAAATTGATCCTTAAAAGAGAGCGAAAGTAAAAGTAATTTTAAGGAATTAAGTGAAATAACATTTCTTTATTTGTTTTTTGTGGGTATTTTTAATGACGCGAAAATAGTACTTTTTTAATCACGCGACCCTGTTTTGTATTTTTTGATTTAATGACGAGTATTCTCAGAGACATTAAAAGAAAACTTTACTGTTTCATTAGGAGTATTGCTACAATATTTTCCTTTTCCTAAACATTACAAGTTCTCGTATAATGTTCTATTTCCTAATACTGTCAAGATAAAAATAATAGTATTTGAACGTAACAATGTATGTGTGTGTTTTCTGCTAGAAATATCCGTGTGATAAAATTAGACGATTATTATAGGGACTGAGATTATAATGCTAACGTTTTTAATTAATAATAATAATAATAAATCATTTATTTGCGTAAAACGGTATAAAAAAGGTGTTAAACATAAAATAAAGTACAAACATGTACAACACATGTACAATTACTTGGATCATACAGATGTGTTGCTGAGGAGTTTTTTCTGCCAGTTCGCAGTAAATGATACTAAGAAGTGGTGAAGGACGGTGGTTTAGACCACTGAATTAAAAAAAATGAGATCAAAACGAGCTGATTCTCAGCTCATTTGAATAAATTAATTTCGATTTTAAATCATGTTCTTATTCGACATTGCTACACTACGTTTCTTTGCAATAACAAAGTTCCATAACTGGGAGAACACCGAAATGTATAGAATTCAGCATTTCAAATGTGTATGCCAATTGCAATCCAAATTTATCGAACATCATCATTGTTAAAGAAATTATGACGTTTTCTAAGCCCCAATTTTTTTTTCCGTTTTTGCTCGTAGACATTTTCAACATAGTGGCAAACCACGAATAATCTAAACCAAAAACTGAAATTTCACTTGGCATATATAATAGGTAACTACATATTTTAAAACAAAGTAGCAATAAATTATTAGGTACGTAACAAAACAAAAACAACTAAACACTAGTTTCTACCTATCTAGCAAAGAATATAAACTGAAATTCTCTTTTCGTCGTAACAAATATAGTGTGAGCAAAATGTTTTAGCGCCATTTTATTCGGGGGTGCCGCCAAAATATTCGTGTTTATATTTTTATCGCGAGAATGTCAACATATTTAGAATGGCGGTGTGCATTTTTCTTAATACTTTATTGTCTTTCCTTTTTAGGGTAAGTACATAGGTAATAATATTATATACTATAGTACGTATGTTGTAGTAGGTATGTTTATCAGCTATTTAGTACCCATAACACAAGCTCTCAAGCTTAACTTGGGGCTAAATGGCGTTGTGCGAAAAGTTGTGGCATATTTATTTTATTTATTTTACTATGCTGCATTTGCACATCATAAATCACATTTTTATTATATATAGTTCTTACCGAACGTTCGTTTGTTCGTTCTGCTCAATAGACTGCCTCGTTGGTCTAGTGGTCACAAGCGCTACAGCTGAGCATGAGGACCCGGGTTCAATTCCCGGGCCGAACAAAGGTGTTTTTGAGTGTTTCCATTTGGATTTTTTTCAGTATCAGCTCGGAGTCTGGATTTGTGCCTGATTGATGGCAATAGGCTCGCTTCTTATTTCATGGGACTTAAAACATTACTGGCGAAATGAAGGTGTACTATTGATATACCCCTGTCTAACCCTTCGGAAATAACAAGTGTGTGATGTTATGTTTTTTTGTTGAAACCGAAATATTTTTAACATAATGTGAAGAAAATTGTCCTTCAGATTTTCATTCTATACCCCATTTGAAATAAAATTTAAAAGAACCTTTTTCTTACAGTCCGTTCAACCAATTTTGACTTCTTTTGCGTTTTTAGCATGACAAATGGCAGCTGCAGGAAGCAATTGGTATTGTAACCGCATTTTTACTCTCAATGTTATCCTTTTAACTATAGAATAGAACTTAAAATCGGTGGATCGGACTGAAAAACGGATTGTAATCTTATTTCAAATGGACTATAGGTACAAATAACAGCGGCTTCCTTTGTGGTATCAATAATAATAATATTCCATAACTTTCACACAACAACGCCATCCAAAACGAAGCAGAGCTTGTGTTATGGGTACTAAACAACCGATAAACATACTTATATATTTCTAAAATCATATTAACTATAAATTACACCCAGACAAAGAACATAAATTTTAATGATCGTGCGTACATTTGTCCTTGGTGGTCCAGCGCAGCAGTCAGGGCCACTACCTACTAGACCAACAGGCCAGTCAATGTGTAATGGTTGGTCACCCATCCTTGGCCACACCTCAAAAAGCATAGTGTATATTTAATAAGCCCTTACAGCTATTATTTCTTGGCTATGAGCCCAATAAATCTAATAATATTAGAAGAATAATATAGCTATAAATTAAAGACCTAATTTGTTCTTATTCCATATTTATTTGGGTTCACTTCTATTCTAACCAGATGTGGCGCAGTATTAGTATTTCACATTCACACACAGGAACTGTCGTTAGAATCCTAATTTTCACCAAAACCAGGCCGTTTCGATGTTCGTAAGTTAGACCTTTTGTCTGATATTAAGGTCACAGTATTACTGTTATCCCTTTAAAAACATAAATGTAATATGAGAGCCAAGTTCAATATTATGATTTGGTTGTTGACTTTCTTTCCCCCCCCCCCCCCCCCAGTCCCCTAAATGGGTGTTGAGTTCAATGATCAGTCCTTTAATTAATTTGTAACAACATAAAACATTTTATATCAACTTAAAAATGCGTTGCAATGACGAATTTTGGACGTTAATATCTATATAACCGTTTTGTTAATAAAATTTGGAGCACAGATGTATCTTGGAAGTTTCAATATATGAGCCAAATTGGACATGTTTTTATGTTGTCTGAGTAACGTGGTCAAAAGTGGCTCCTTAAGGTTCGTGTAAAATTACCCACAGTGCTGCTCGCCAGTTCTGTTAGCCTGAACTTGGCTTGACACGCTACCGCGTGTCTAGATACTTACTAAGAGAATTTGACGTAATCTCCAAGATATGGAGTTTTATTGCCACATTAATAGCCTATTCTGGGTCAGGACTTTCAAGAATCTCTTGTGTTGCGAAAACCTTTCGTATAAACGGCTCCTTTAACAGTCCAAATACCTGATAACATCTCAAACCACACCCTTAAGGAAATATTAAGGAAGTTCACAACACTTCCCTTGAGTAAATTATCAAATTAGCTTGTAATTGCCCCATGAGCACGCCAAGGGCATAAATCCCTTATCTGGGCTATAACTGTTCGTCATATCCGTTCGTTGTAAACGTCCGTTTAGACACGATGGAGACATGTTAGAAGGTACAACTTGTAGGCTAGTATTATTTTCTATCTACATTTAACGTTGATACGTGAATTAAAAACTTCAAGTTAGTTAAAGTTAAAACAGTCGAGTTCTGATTATCACTGATACAAATTTTTACTCTTTTTTAATTACTTGTTTCATTGCTCAGTGACCACATCGCCCAGTACAAGATTCTAAAACCAAAATGTTAATTAAAATCCACCGTATTTAGTTTTATAGGAACTTAGAAAAGTAAAGATAAATCACAAAATAATTTCGATGTCAAGAAACGTGACTCCACCAAAAATAATTATTGATTATAGCAGCCCTCTATAATACTAAATCGTAACTTGAACAAAATCTGGTGGTGTAAATGAGCTTTATGCTTACCTGTCACTAACCCTTCGAGGTATAAAAGTTATGAAGAAGTTCATTAATAAATTACGTCAGCCAATTAAAAATAAAATCAAAAAACTAAATAAAAACAGCTGTGAGATAATGTCGACCTTTTCCACAATGCATGAAAAAAAGACTGCTGGTCGCGGTATTTTTCTTATAGTCATCTTGATGCCTTTAACCTTTTGACATAAAACTCAAAGCCTTTTTATGGCACCCACGCAAGGAATAAAGCCATTTCTTATTCCGTGCCAAACCCACGCTCTAAACGGTTAAGGCGAAGTAAAATCTCGGCCGCACTAAACCAAAACCCATGCAGTGTTTGACTATACAGGGTGGAAATGACATCGATGCACATACTGGTTTCGTAAACATGTTTGTGGTCTGATAAAAACACGGAATTATAAAAAAATCTTCATCATCATGATTCTTGTCAAAATCAATCAAAGTCATGGCTCGTATATTCAAATCAGGCTGAGATCAGTACTTTTTGAGCATCAAAAATACATAAACGCCCACTCTTCGCACCCAACACAAGTTGCGGAACAAACTCTTCAGCATCAGCAGTCTGTCTGTTTCGTCTGAAGAATTTAAATCTTTACAATGAAATGCTTAGTACATTTGAAATTATTGTCACATGTTAGCTGCCTATGGTAAGTGACTAACCTGGTTTCACAGTTTTTATACCGCCAATGGGCACTGTTTAAGTAGTATGATAAACGTGACGTTTACGCTACGCATGATGTGGAACAAGTGTGGAATGAGTATAAAATTCACCGCACACTGAGAAAGCTGAAAATTGAAAAGAGTCTTCAAATTTAAAAACAAGGTGTTTACGTTTAATTTTAGTTTCATGTTTGAATACGTTTAGACAAACGTTATTTATATCTGATAGAATGAGATTTATCCTTTACATAGCAATAGTTCACTTTTTAAATTAATCATCTCATTTGGTTCGATAAAACCATGATTTGATACAGTTTAAAAAGTAAAAGAAAAAGTATTTTTTCCAGAACTTTAGTACCTACTCATATGTACGTCGATGTCCTTTTCACCCTGTAGTTTTATAGAAACTTTTACGGGACGCCCCGTCACGTGCCATAACTCTTTGTAGGGTCCGAACATAAGTGATGATAATACATACCAAAACTTACGCCATCTTTTCTCGAAGTTGAAACTAACGAACGCCACCTGCTACATCCCCCCTTTACTTCCTTTACCTGGTAATAAACGCATGCCAGTTGCGAATATTACTAAGCACATTTTCACTTACATTTGTTTTGGATTAAGTTTTCGTGCGTAACCAAAAAGAGTATGTTTAGATTATTTACGTAAAATACTCTTTTCAATTTATGTCACTACATCTTCTTTTAATGCACACCGTTGCTGTGACTATTTATTTACCTATTAATAATAATTCACCTAATCCACAGCCCTTTTACGAATTTTATTATTTTTAAAACTTGGACTGCCACACTACCAGACACAATAGAAATTTTATTGTTTGCGGCTCACCGGTGACCGGCGCGTGGCGTACAAAATCTTAAAAAAAACCTAATGTTATAGAGAATATTACAGCCAATTACAGATTTGATTGAAAAATAAATTCGTCATCATCTAACTTAACTATGCTGGGGAAGACGCTCAGCTAATTACATTGACCTTTCAGACCTCCACAACTCAGTAACTGGGTATCCATATACACCTTGGACTGGTTGACAGGGCTTCGGGTTTATGGGTAACTAGTTATAACACCTGTCAAAGATATACGAATGACAGCCGACACCAACGTCTTAACGTGCATTCTGAGGCACGGCCAAGTCTTGTTATGCCAAATGATATGGTGAGAGATAAATACGTGGTTACATAAAATAGTTTTAAGATTAAAGTAGATGAATGTAAAGCGACTTATAATTATAAGAGGTATTTATAAGGCAGATGTAAATGGGAATGCCGGGAGACGACGCTCTAGAATGACATACACAGACTTTATTGGTGAGGTTCTTCAGAAAAGACAGTAACGTAGAACTCGCAACCGGCGTTAGTGTATGATTACATGTAGGAACGCAAATGAAACAAATGAAATATGTAAGAATCTTAACAGATCGGCTCCCTATTAGTTTTAGCCTGCACCCATGGAAAAAGGCGAAAATTTAATGTGTGTTTAAAAATTGTATACCGGGTAAAACAGGGTGCGAAGAAACTCAAGGGTGAATAGAAACAAAACTTTGAGGAGGACATTCACACGTAAGTTAAAAGTTGTTTGTTACATATTTTATAAGGGGTGTAATAAATAAATAAATAAATATTCTTGAGAGTTTGTGTTATGGGTACTAAAAAGCTGATAAACGTACTTATATATTTCTAAATACATACATATTATAGACAAATTACACCCAGACACAGAACAAATGATCGTGCTCATCACACAAACATTTGTCCTGGGGGGTCACTAGCTACTAAACCAACAGGCCAGTCAAATCATGAACGCTTTTAAACAATTGAGTTAAATAGTTTTGGACACTTTGTTAGTATCAAACACGGATATCGAAACAATATTTTAAACTACAATATTCAAAGCACAAAAGCGGTGTATTAGAGGTATGTTTAGTATAAACCAGACTGATAGCTGCAGGCCATATTTTGTCAAGCACAATATATTAACATTACCGTGTGTTTATATTTATGAGATTGCTAGTTTTACAAGAAGTAACCAAAATCTTTTTGATAAATACATAAGTAAGCGGCATAGTCACAAAATCTGTTGCAAACCCAGCAAGACAGCCTTATTTTCAAAAAGTATTTTCAGCATGGCGCCGCGTATATACAATCACTGGCCAAAGTCCATACTAGAAACTTCATTAATTGATGCTTTCAAAATGAAATTAAAAAGATTCTTGCTATGTAAGTGTTTCTATAGTGTTCAGGATTATTTAATGGAGGATGTAAGGACATATTGATGTAGTACTAGTGCACTAATTTAATTATTAATATTATTACTTTGACATTTATTTACAGATACTCGTATATCTTGACATTCTCGTTTAAAACATGACATTTCATATTTTAAGTACTTACATTATTCTTACTTTAACATTTATTCACAATTTTAACTTAACATTATTATATAACAAATTACACTTTAATCTTTCACTGTATAAGTTACATTGTGTAGTATGTTGTATGCAGTTTTTGTTATTAGCTTTGGATTTGTACGAATAAAACTATATAACTTGTATTATTTATGAAATTTAGCGAGAAAATGTTTCTATTAAAGCCCTGTAATTTGCATGCCTCGAGGTGTAATATGGTTGGTCTGTGCAATTTTTTTATCAACAACTTTATGTTATTACCCATATTAGCAAATAAATGACTATGATTATGATTATTATTATGATTAACTAGCGTAAAAATTCTGAGCTAAATTTTGTTTCTATTCACCTTTGAGTTTCTATCCACCCCGTTTTATCAAAGGTTTACTAGATATTCGCAAAAACCTTCTGCAAATTCTCTTGTGTTTTTAAAAAACCAAAACTTCTGTTAGTTATTGAGTGCGTTAGAATCGTAATGTGACATGTGACATGCAAGCAAACTGCTGCAGGACACGCTATAGCAAAATAATGGTTACTTTTATTGCTGAAACGACTTTTATTGTGTTTTTGTGGGGTAATTTAATTAGAAATCGCTTCGTAATTTGCATACGTAATTTATTGTTACATATTTTGTACTAATACAAGTTAATTAGCGTTGTCGTATTGCGTGGCAATCTCTTTAGTCTCGTGCGAACTTTACTAGTAGTCTGCGATATGAAGGAAATTTTCGATGATAGTTTGTTGCAAGTAAGGATTTATTCATGTTTGTTAATAAGTGTAAGTATTTAGAAGCATTTGCTTACCTCTTACCAGACCTTGCTGAAAATATTCACCCATAAAATTAATCTTTGATTCATCAATCAGTTTATATTTTTAAATGTCGCAGCTAATGCTGAGATAGGGCCTTTGTGGTCTCGCACAGGTCTTTTTATTATTATTTTTTTATTTTTGTCTTTAGTTTTTTAATCTTTCTTTTTTTTATCTGTATTGCTGAGCTTTTGTTTTATGTCCTGTGCGTTCAAATAAAATATTTTCTTTCTTTCTTTCTTTTTCAAAATCATAAGTCATGTATTTAAATTAAAATGAAGATCAGCCCTTTTATAACTTCTAAATCTTTTCATAAGACATTCTCTCATAACGGCCGTTCTTCACCACTTTCAGTATTTTTATTCTTATTCGACACAATAGAGCTTAGGCACTTAACTCTGTCTATGTGATTTCGTTCAAATATAATTATGAGAACACAAAATCACAAATGGCAAACATCAAACAGTGTATTCAATAAAAATAAAAGATAAATATATTTTTATGTAAGTCAATTAATAGCAAGTAATTTGTTACAATTAGAGAAACAGATGTTGTTTAAACACAATGAAAACAAAAGCAAACAAGCTGCTCTTAATTAAAAGTGAAAGCAAAAATAGTCTCTTAAAAGTTAATTAGGTCCTTGTTTCTTTTGAAGTAATCCGTTTCAAATAAAACAATTTGTTAATGTAGCAAAAAGTAGACTTTACGTTTCTTGAAAAAAATAGACATGAAACGACTTTAACTATACACAAAGTAGGTTTTAGGGCCTCGAGTATAATTTCTATATAATATCAGCCTGTATCTACTTACAATATTATTCCGCTGAAGGGCAAATGGCAGTTTCTCTTTATTATTGCGATTATTTGTTAAAATTTCTTTGGCATTACAACCTAATGCGGCGGCTTTGTTGAACATTGCTCAGTTATAGACAGTCCTAGGTGACTGATGACCGATATCCTACATCCCGGTATCAAAGTTATCCGCGCAATTTGAACGTATACAAGTTCCCGACTACAACCGTCGGGCAGTATTTAGCCCACCCCACCAGACACAACACCCGTCTGGTCGGAGTATCCTTCTTTATCAATGAGGAAATTTTCACCCAGTTTCTCATACCTCCAAATTGAATCGACTTGTAGGTTAACAACTCACCACACGAATAGAAAGAAAAAAAGAAAGAAAAAGCACACGATGATCTATAAAAACAATGGCAAAAAAATTTGAATTAAAAATTTAAAAAACCCCCACCGCAAAAAAGTAAAACATTAAAAAGTTAAAAATAACACTTTAGCCATGAAATTTTACTTCACGTCGGGGTACCGCTTAAGTAAGGAATGTTCCTAGTACTTGTAGGTATGTAGGTACTTATTTTAACGGTACCCCGACGTTACGTAAAATTTCATGGCTAAAGTGTTGTTGGTTAAAATGAATCCAAACACGACATATCTGCTATTGTTTTGTCAAGAGTCTACCTACTGGTGTGCTGGATAGCCTGGCTGCAGCATCAGCTCATCCTGTTGCCATCAGTTTGTTGTGTGCATAATCAAATGCTGGTTAAAATGAATCCAAACACGACGTGTCTGCTGTTATTTTCCCAAGAGTGTATTAGTCTGCTAGATATCCTGGCTGCATCAGACCAAATACACCATAATATTCCTTATTAATATTACACACATGGATGTTTGAAATTTTAAGACACACATATGTTTTTAAGTAAAGTTAATACCCATAGACGTCTAAAATAGCAACGGTAGCTAACACAAAAGAGCCGATAACCTTGAAACGGCTGAACCGATTTTGATGAATTATGTCTAAAAACCATCGCAAGAAACCCTGCTTTCAAATAAAAAAACCGCATCTAAATCGGTTCACCCGTTTGGGCGCTACGGTGCCACAGACAGACAGACAGACAGACACACACATAGCGGTGAAACTTATAACACCCCTCTTTTTGCGTCGGTGGACAAAAGTTAAATTAGAAACAATTGAAATAACAGGACAAAAAAAAACACTTAAATAGAAGAAGAATAACATATACTTATTACTTAGTAGTAGTCGAAAGAGCTTCAGTGCCACTAAACCAATTAATAATGTTGTGTCAAAAAATCAGGACCCAAAAAGAATGCCGGGTTTAATCGTCGTGACTAATTCCGATTGTCTATCTCAAGACCCACTGAATGCAGAGCACTAAATTACATAATCACAGGTCCAATAAATTATTATAGTCGAAACCTTTGGTGCTGTTGGCAAAGCTCCAAGAATCGAACATTTATCATTGTTGAATGTTCAAAAACGAGGTACTTAGATATATTAAATCATTATTAAAATACAGACACAGTAAACATCATTTTAACCTACAGAGGCCAGTATATCAAGCTACTGACTGGCCTGTTGGTCTAGTAGTTAGTGACCCTAACTGCTATGCCGGAGGTCGTGGGTTCGATTCACACCCAGGACAAATGTTTGTGTGATGAGCACGATCATTTGTTGTGTCTGGGTGTAATTTATCTATAACTAGCTTCTGCCCCCGACTTCTTTCGCGTTTAAAGGGCAACAATTGCATAATACTTGATTTTTGCGTAATTTAAACCATTTACGCAGCGCACGCAACGGAAGCTTTTTTCCCGCTTGCAACATTTCTATTGCTGCTCCACTCCTATTGACCATAGCGTGATGGTATGTAGCCTATAGCCTTCCTCAATAATTGGACTATCCAACGCAAGAAGATTTTTTCAATTGGAGCCGGTAGTTTCTGAGATTAGCTCGTTCAACCAAACAAACTCTTCTGCTTTATAATTTGAGTATAGATATGTAAGTATTTAGAAATATTTAAGTATGTTTATCAGATGTTTAGTACCAATAACACAAGCTGTTAGCTTAGCTTGGGACAAGATGGCTTTAAGTGAAAAGTTGTGAAATATTTATTTATTTAATAATAAAAGTGTCTTTCGGCTGAAAATGATGATGATGATGACTGCTGGTCTAAGGTTTAAATAAACATTACTCTAACATTTTGGGCTATCCACATTAATCGATTTTAGTCCGCCACCCCCCCATTGCCGACCATTACCTCTAATGAGTCATTAGCTCACAATCACTTAAGGGTTCCAGTTGGATTAGCTGTTTACAATGTTTTCCTGGTAACGAGTTTCCGGGAACAGCGCTAAGCAGTGACTACGTTCTTCAACTTAGCTTCCAAACATATCAACAATAATTTGTTTTTTGAAAAGCAACTTTATAACATACGCGTAGAGTTCAGTTTTCACCTAACCAATATTTTATTTTTATGACATTTTCAATACCACAATAATTAGTCATTCTCAAACCAACTATGTTCGTTTAGAGATTGTTTTAAACATTTTTTTATTAATTTATATTACGTATTTAGTTTAATTTAAAAACGACCTAGTTGCAGAAATAAATAAATATAATTTCATTGCCGCCTCGTAGTGGTAGCGTCGGCAAACTTGCATTAATGCTTACGAGACGATAAAATGTGTTGTTTGGATGTGACTGCCTTGTTGGGCTTGTGGTCGCTAGTGCTACTGCCGAGTAAGAGGTACGAGGTTTGATCCTAGGGTTGTGCGAAGTGTTAGCAAGTGATTTCACCTTGTGCCCGACTGATGGTAAATGGCTCACCTTTTTACAGGTTAATTTATTTAACTGGCAAAACGTTGGTGATAAGATAAGATAAGATAAGATTTATTTGCATAGAATGTAGGTAATGAATACATTAGGTGTTACAATATTTTAGATCCTTATACATTCTGCCTCATGGCATGCAAAATTTTATTAGCTTTAAATACTTACATATTAATTATTAACTTATTACAGTTTTCTTAAACAATATACTATTAACTATATTCTTATTATTAAATTTATTTAGAGGTACTTAATTGTTGAATATATGACCATAGTTATTAAAAAGACTTGTCATTTAAGAAATCTGATACAGAGTAATAGCCTTTATTTACAAGTAATATTTTCAAGTACTTTTTAAATATTATTAGAGGTTGCTCTTTGATATTGGTACGAAGTTCCTTCTCGCGCGTTGTGAAAGGGGGCTAGACGGAAAAAATTCTTACGAAAATTTGTCACGACACTTTTTGCTATAATAAGCTATTGTAAGCTGTGCGGCGTCGCATGTTCGCAGGGAGAGGGAGAGGGAGAAGATTGAATAGTTCACTAATCAATCGAAGGGAACTTCGTTCCATCCGGGTGTCCCTTGACACCTCTCAAGTTTTTTTTTTTGGTATATGGTTATAGATACGAGGAGCCATACACATAACTGAGGTGATAGGTGAGCTGAAAGGTACTCCCGTGCCTAACCTTACGGGGATAACAGGTGTGATGTTATGTTATAGATAGATATTGGATTATATCAAGTTCAACAAAAACTCATAATCCCAAGAAAGACACGATCAAAACCATTTATTATAATCCATACTAATAATCCCAAGATTTACATTTTTTTATCTCTAAACCTCTGTTTAACGCGATAAATCAAACAAAGCTACTTTGAATATTTTGGCCCTGAAGAGCAAAATGTGATTGAAAATATTTTATAAGGGCCCAAGGTTTGAACGGACCGGGTATGCAGAATTTATTGTATTGGCGACTTAACTTGCTTTCTGAGTTATATTTAATGTTGGATATGAAATAGGGAATGTTGGGTTGGGTTTGCGTGTACCCAAATAAATAAGGGTCATTTTGTTTTACATTTTCAGTGTTCAGAGGTTACGGTTGGGTTATTAATGTGCTGCATGGATTAAGAAAGGGTTTTTTTGAGATAATGCGTTTTGTTTGTGCGTTGTTCTTCGCGGTATTCATGTTTTTTAAATGGATTTTGGTTAATGGGGCAAGTTCGTTAGTAGGAAACAATGAAAAAATCTTTTTTTAACCGACTTCAAAAAAAGGAGGAGGTTCTCAATTCGGTTGTATATTTTTTTTTTTTTAGGGTTTGTTACCTCAATACTCCGTCATTTATGGACCGATTTTCAAATTTTTTTTTTGTTTGATAGGGTATACTAACAGATTAGTCCCATTTGTATCAAAACTCATATCTGATGAGGGATCTTTGAGGAATTAAGGGAACTCCTCAAAAAATATAGGCACACATGCACTGATTTCAACATTTTTAGTAACAAATCAAGCATTTTCATTTAGAAAGTAACATTTGGTGAAGAAAAACTGATGAAGAAGACAGGCAACGGAACTCTTCAACGCATAACAGCAAATTATTCGCGATTGCTATAGTCAGATGTCTATGCTGAGCTCTTGTATTTCCACAACATAACATTACGCCATTCTATTTGAAAAGGGGCCGGCAGAGATGTACAGATTAATGTTTAGAGATAGAACTTCTTTAGCAATTTTTATCCAATTTCAATGATTCTTTCAAGTTTTGAAAGACTTTCTTTACATACAAAGAAACTAAAAATTACAAAATAAAAACTTTTTTACAAAAAAAACAACCGACTTCTTAAAAAAACACTAACAGGTGAAAAATAACTCCAGTTTCGGAAGTCGGTGGCCAATAATGAACAAAACAAAACCACCAAAGCCACAGACTTCCGAAACTGGAGTTATTTTTCACCTGTTAGTGTTTTTTTAAGAAGTCGGTTGTTTTTTTTTGTAAAAATGTTTTTTATTTTATCAATTATTAACTTAAACGTCTCAAACTGTAATTTAAGGCAGCATTGCGCGCTATCTATACACAATGTAATATGCTGTGTACAAGGATCATGATGAGCACATTGACTTGTAACATACGTCTGTGCCATTTCTTAAGAGGGTGTTTAACTGAAATTGGTCAAATACTGGGTGTGATGCTGATTGCCAGACTTACTTATTTAGTTTTTGTAAGATAGATAGTTATAGTTTTTTTAGATTTTCCCGTTCTCAGACCTACTGAATATACACACAAAATTTCATAAGAATCGGTCTAGCCGTTTCGGAGGAGTTTTTTGACACGTCAATTTTACATAGGTATTAGATATACAATGACAACAAAGGGATCCCAACCAATAAAAAACTACTAGGTACTACTTTTTATTAAGCGAGTCTCTTATGTTATCTTATTCAAACATTTTGTGTTCGGTAGAATTAAAAAAAAACATGTATATATAACCGAACCTAACTTGCCATACCTATCCTATAGCTAACCTAACTACCGAACCTAACTACCTTACTGGAAATGCATTGTTTTAAAAAATACTAAATTCTTAATAAAAAATTAATTTTACCTCTTTCTAAGTTTAGTAACAATAGTTATTTGTGCAACAAGAGAGCATTCCGAGAAAAACATTGAACATACGTTCATTGTTGAGGAGCCAAATTAAATACTTAAATATATAAAACTATAAGGTCTCTGCACTTCTTCTCCATATTAACTTTCACAATGCTTAATCTCGCACTCTTTCTTAAACGCATTTTACTTAAAAAAGGAACCAAAGATTTCACTTAGCGTATCACTATGTACTTATTTTTATAATTTATGGTAGGTAGGTAACTGGGCTTATCCCAGTTCTAAACGACCCGTTATACTTATTGGCCTAAGTCTATTTTTATCCTGCTTGATTTGAAAGAAAGTTGAAATCAAGTATTTTTCGAACTCCACCGATGTTCTTTACCGATTAATGTCGATGCGATATCCAAGACAGTTGAATCGTTTCTCCCGAACTCTTCGAACTTCGTTGACTAGACACTTTTCTAGTGCCACATTGGATTCTGACTGGCTGGTCCAACAAAAGTAGTACCATTCTTTCATTCCGATCCAATATATTTGCCCATATAGATTTTACCATTTCAGATAAATCATCCGGTGCAGACGATGCAACCTTTTTTGTAAAATAGAAATACTTTCCTTGAGGTGCATCTATAAATCATTCTGATAATAGCCTGTCAGATTTATAATTATTTTTAGTACTAACTGATAGTATGGTAAGTTCAGTACCCAGTACAAACATCTGGACTCCGCTACGTTGAAATATTTTATTGCTTTTTTTTCTGTTTTTCGTTGTATTCAGACGTTTAGTTTATTTTAACCAGTAACAAAATCTTTGTTTTTTTTTTTATTTTAGTGATATTTTAATGAAAATTGTTCACTTACTTCACTGTAAATACCACGGGGTTAGATATAATAAATTAACTTATAACAGTTTGTATTTCTTTTTCACGAACCTTCGTGTTCTTATCTCATTCTATATTTGTCAAAAATACGTCTCTTTAGATCTATTTGTTTTTGTGTGCCATTAAAACTATACAATGAAACTAATTAAAATTAATTAAATATGTATACCACACCTACAAATAAAATAATAATTCAAATATTTCTGTTATTATGTTTTAACTGTGCGTGTTTCAAGTTGTTGCAAATAATTTTGTTTGTTTTTTTCGGCATTTCTTCTCAGAGATCACTCATTGGAAATGCCATTTAGTTTTTTTTAAAGTATCTGGGGAGATCCTGCTTACCTATAGGAATGAATAAAATAAATATCATTTCATCGCGATAAGATTGGCCTTCAAGTTTAGGGTTGTATGTCGATTTCCATTCCTCCCAAATAAACAACAAGAGTTAAGACATTTTCCCCACCTATTCACAAGTTTATTTGCGACACAATATAACTCCATCAGTTCTTTTAGTCAGAGCTTATGAAGAACTTAAGTCGGTATCAATAGGGCTTAGAGTAAGCCTCTTAGGCTCGAAATATGTTGCGAAAAATTACACGAACATTTACTTTAATGGTATTTTTTTTTTTTTTTACTTTGACATGATATGATAAAAAGATATTTTTTCAATAAGTCGTAGAAATGTAACAACCTGGTCGGGTGTCCTTGTTCTTTGTGAAGGAAACATAAAAAGATATAAAGATACAATGCATGCCAATAATAAAAGGCGTTTATTTTTAAACATCCCGTATCACTTGACTTAAAGATTGATGGGGATTCAATGTGATTCGTAAAGCGGATTATGCCATCGTCACCTGATGAAGTGAACTTCTACTCTAGCCAGATCTAGCCCTCCACCCACAACCCACAATCCCTGAAGGGCTAGGCAGGGGTGTACTTGGTAGTTCACCCACATTTTGCCAATTATGTTTAAGTCCCATGTAATAAAGGGCGAGCCTGTTGCCATCAATCGGGTACAAATCCAGAGACTCCCGGCTGCTATTAAGCAATTCCAGATTGAAAATTTCAACAACACTTTGCCCGACCCGGTGATCGCATCCGGGCCCTCATGCTCAGCAGTAGCGCTTGCGACCACTAGTCCAACGAGACAGTGAAACACAATACCTGTCTGTTAAACTGCGTGTAACTTTAAGGTTTTTGTTTACTCGTTACAGATCTAACCTGCATATTATTAATTCCTGACAGTCAGCAAGGGATTTATAAATGCAGGTTACATCCGTCAAATATTCAATGAATGTATGTATGTAAGCGTGTAAATATACACCAATATTTTTTAAGTAGTACAAAAACATAAAGGAGCTGTATCCGTACGTGTTAATGATCATATTCGCTTAATCAAAAGTAAAAAAAAACGAAATTCAATTTTTAAACATGCTATATTTTTTTTTATTTAGTTGAACTTAAATAACGAAAACAGCTCTTGGCGACGGGGCATACTTGAGCGAGATCACGCGAACGTGAGCGAGAAATGACGATTAATATTAATACTACTACGTCATGAATAGACTACAATATTTCCATAAATTGGGTGACTTTTTGGGGATATAAACAAACGCTAATAACTTTGCTGCTTAAGAATATTATTTTAAGATACTTTACAAATACAGTGAGAAGACCGTCTAGAATAAGCCCATTAAGTATTTGTACTAATTACAAATTAGTGGTGTATATTTATTTCGTTTTAGGCTAATAATTTGACATTCACACCTACAACATAAAAAATTACCTAAGTACTCTATGTAAGTGTGTATGTTAAAACGAGCTAATAATTGCCTTCCACTTAGTTTAACTATACGTCATGCGACTTTATGCTTACATCAAGAAAACCAACGACTATAGACTTAAGCTAAACGTAAGTAATTTCCTAAACAACCACCTTTTACCATTCGTTTTTCAAAAGGGAACTTGTTATCTGCGACCCGGGAATCAAACCTAGGAACTAACTTAGGTGTTAAGTTAAGTCACTACTTAACTGAGTAGGTAACTGTTTATGTTTACATAATACATTTTAGATCTCAACATGTGTAGATACGTTTAAAATTTTAATTTAAGACATTTTTTAATGGTTTCACTGTAAATCACAAATAGAATAATAAAACTAAAAGTACATAGGTTACACCAGAAAGATCTTAAATATAAACGGCCCTGCTGAAGGCAACATGCCTATCACAGCAGTGCCGTATGTATCCGCAATCATTGCCAGGACGGTGTTGGAGCTGCCCCACACCCTAATGAAAGAAATAAATGAATGTATGAATGTTAAATATTAGCATAATATATCTTGTAATTAACGAAGTAATGCAATGAACCAATGCATGTTTTTTGCATGATTCTGTCATAAATAAGTAAAAATACTTTACGTTAAAAATGAAGATAAATACGGTTTATCAAAAGATATTTTAAAGCTGCCGTTTTAAACAAGGCATTTATTATGTAGTCGGTTGCAAGCCAGAATGAACTATTTATTATTGACCACTTGTGTCAGCGGATCCGTCCACATTTCCTGCTTTAAATGTACTGCAGAATTTAAAGATATAATAGCAAACCATAACATAACATCACGCCTATAATCTTCGAAGTGTTAGACAGAGATGTACAAATTACACCCACATTTCGCTTCAGTTGTAATATTTATGTCCACTGTGATTGGGACCGAGCCTTTTGCCATCTATCGGATACCAACCCAGACTTAAGGCTGCTACTACTGAGAGTTCAAGATGAAACAAATGCTTGAACTAGGGTTCGTAACCATTAGTAGCAAATTAACATCAGTAGCAGCAGCATAAATTCTTTTCCCAGACTCAATATTATAATTCTTCCAAAAATTGATAAACAGTTAAGGCAACTGACCAGATGTACAAGATGACGTATTAGTGAATGTGACCTAATAGGAATAGTGACGAAATAGCGAATGTGATGACTGGTCATCATAAAAAAAAGATACTGGGCTGGTATCCGCAACTCCACGTCAAAGCGCGAATTTTGCCTATAGGCTATGGCCTATAGGCAAAACTGGGCCCGCGTAGATTATGAACTATGCGGGCCCAGTGCGAATTGGTAGATGTCACATGTCTTCTCTTCTTCGACTGGTCATCATATTAGTACCTATGTTATTGTTGATTCAATAGAAAATTAAACCAGAATGTATGAAAACAAAAAAAAAACAAATTAAAAGTTCTTAATGGTACATTTTTTACGTGAAATATAGTAATTCGTACTAGTATTAAACTGTCACATTTTATAATATAATGTCATTATCTCTGTCTACCATGTGGCTTGAAATGAATAAAATCAAGGCATTTTTTTAAAATATTATTCTGTACTAGCTTCTGCCCGCGACTTCGTACGCGGATCCTGTTGCTTATGCCAGCGACAACGGGGTCGTCAAAATCGAAGATCTGAAACGTCATGTCGAATTCTAAAAGCCCGGGGACGGGAAAACAATGAGATGCGCGAGACGATTCAAGACATTCCAGATTTTTTATTTTTGTTGGTCAACAGGAAATGCCATCAGACTTAACAATTTTTGCTAAGACGCCATTTCTATAAATATATGGTATATGGTCGCTGGGCTTTGGAGTTCCACAACAGTTATGATCTTTAATCATTTAGCACCTTTGGAACATTGGGAAAGATTTGACCTCTATCTAGGCGTGGTTATAGTTTTATTGTGAAGATACTTGATCAATTAAAATCTAAGTGGCTGCTCCCCTGCGTTATCGGGTAGACTACCGTGTCACGAAAATAAATCGAAAAGGAAATTAAACACTCAAATAACATAAGCCCGAAGGCATATTTATTCGATAAACTTCTTCACCGCGTGGAGGTAATCCCAGCTTATGTTATTTAACTATACAGTGAAATTAGTGATAGCTTTGATTTCCATGTCAAATGTTTCTGATCTTCGATTTTATAAGGGAAATGCCTATCAGACCGAACAACTTTTGCTAAGACGTCATTCCTATATGTGTTATGGTGTAGCTGGGCTCTTGGAGTTCCACAACAGGTGCTCCAGATCTTCAAATTTAGTCTCACAGCAGAAAACGCTCTTCACGTGGAAGAGTTTTTGCAATGGCACCATTTTTATATCTCTTTTACTTTAGGTGTTCCATTTTCCAAAATACATTATAGCCTATATGTTGCGTGATGTTCACGATCAGCGGTCAGTCGCGCATCTTCTCCCCCCACTTATCTCTAGAGTCGATTCGTATATACGCTGAAAACTCAAGCGTCATGCTTTTTCCGTGAACGTCTCCAACTCGCGAGACACTGCATGATGTTCACGATCAGCGGTCAGTCGCGCACATATTCTTCACTGGTCTCTAGAGACCTGGATATAGTTGCGTAAATACGCTGAGAATGCAGGCGTGCTTCGCGATCCGAAGAAGTTTCCACGGAGTAAGTTGCAGCCTCATGTTCTCGAACATCATCAAATCTGTCCAACGTTCTTCGGTAGATTGTTGGGATCTTATGATCTTTAATCATTTAGCACCTTTGGAACATTGGGAAAGATTTGACCTCTATCTAGGCATGGTTATAGTTATATTGTGAAGAGATACCTGATTAATTAAAATCTAAGTGGTTGTTCCCCTGCGTTACCGGGGAGACTACCGTGTCACGAAGATAAATCAAAAAGGAAATTAAACACTCAAATATATTAATCAAACAGTTTTCCTAGGCATAACACTGGATGAAAAATTACAATGGGGACCTCACTTAACATCTCTTGCAGGGCGGTTAAGCTCAGCTGCTTATGCGGTTAGAAAAATAAGACAGTTGACAGATGTACAAACCGCGCGTTTGGTATATTTTAGCTACTTCCACAGCATACTGTCTTATGGCATTTTACTGTGGGGTAGGGCTGCTGATATCGAATCCATTTTTATTTTGAAAAAGAGAGCTGTCAGAGCCATTTACGGTTTACCGAATCGCGAATCTCTTAGGGAACTTTTTAAGAAAATTAATATTATGACAGTGCCTTGTCAATTTATTTATGAAAATATAATGTATGTTAGAAAGAATCTGCATCTTTTTAGCAAAATAAGTGATAGGCATAATTTTAACACTAGAAATAAAGATAAAATAGCTCAACCAGCTTTCAGACTAGCCAAAGTACAATCATCTTTTATGGGGTACTGCGTTAAATGCTACAACAAAATACCTAATGATATATTAAAACTAAATCAAAGAAACTTTAAAACTTATGTTAAAAAAAACACTTTGCAAACAGGCTTATTATACATTAATGGATTATATTGAAGATAAAAATGCTTGGGAACATGCTGGTCCTGCTCCATAGGACAACTTAGTGTCTGGACAGGAATGTTTGCTTTTTGTCTACATCACATTGTAATTTGATTTTTTATTTTATTTTTATTTTTATTTTAAGTATTAACTTCATGATTATTACTTTTTTTTAATAATCAAGTTTGGATTAAATATTATGTAAATATGTGAGCACCATGTATCTTTCAATACGCTCATACTATTACCAGCCGCGTTGCTTATTCTATATCACCTATCTCAGGATAGCTGTTTTTTTTTTTCTCATGGTACATCGTCCTCACATATAATCTGATTATGTATACAAATATTGTAAAATCTATTTTAAAAGAGTAAGTATGGAGTTTCTTGCACATTCTTCTCCATACAAAACTACCTTTTGGAATGTGCAACTAGAATCATATTAATTTAATTTATTTGTAAGTATAACGTTCAAAAGTGCCTGTTTTCAGGCCTAATTGAAATAAATGATTTGACTTTGACTTTGACTTTGAAATAACATAAGCCCGAAGGCATATTTATTCGATAAAATTAAAAAAAAATGGGAATTTGGCCAATAGAGTCTAATTTTCAATGATATACCATCGTCATCGGAAATCAGTCTTGAAATTTTCCCGTCTTCAGCGCGTGGAGGTAATCCCAGCTTATGTCATTTAACTATACAGTGAAATTAGTGATAGCTTTGATTTCCATGTCAAATGTTTCTGATTTTCGATTTTGTAAGTCAACAGGAAATGCCTATCTGACCGAACAACTTTTGCTAAGACGTCATTCCTATATGTGTTATGGTGTAGCTGGGCTCTTGGAGTTTCACAACATGTGTTCCAGATCTTTGATTTTTATACGTCAACAGCGAGTGCTCATAAGGCTGAACCACACTTGCTAAGACGTCATTCCTATATATGTTATAGTGTAGCTGGGCTCTTGAAGTTCCACATCAGGTGCTTCGGATCTTCAAATTTATTCTCTCAGCAGAAAATGCTCATCACGTGGAACAATTTTTGCTATGGTACTATTTTTGTATTTCCTATAGTTTACCTGGTCTGTTGCGGTTCTGCATCAGGTGTTCCGGATCTTCAAATTTATTCTCTCAGCAAAAAATGCTCATCACGTGGAACAATTTTTGCTATGGTACCATTTTTGTATCTCCTATAGTTAAGCTGGTCTATTGCGGTTCTGCATTAGGTGTTCCGGATCTTCAAATTTATTCTCTCAGCAGAAAATGCTCATCACGTGGAACAATTTTTGCTATGGTACCATTTTTGTATCTCCTATAGTTTAGCTGGTCTGTAGCGGTTCTGCATCAGGTGTTCCGGATCTTCAAATTTATTCTCTCAGCAGAAAATGCTCATCACGTGGAACAATTTTTGCTATGGTACCATTTTTGTATCTCCTATAGTTTAGCTGGTCTGTTGCGGATCTGCATCAGGTGTTCAAGTTTCCAAGATAAATTATAGCCTATATGTTGCCCAGACTTAATATCTATACAACAAAAAAAAATCATTCAAATCCATCCAGTAGTTCCGAAGATTAGCGTGTGCAAACAAACAGACAAACAGACAAACAGACAAACAGACAAAATTTTTTTTTTTGGATTCGTGCTCTATTACTGTTTCTAAACCCCCCTCAATTTTGTTTTTTAAATATATTCAATGTACAGACACAGTTTTTTTACTGTCTTATTATATGTATAGATTTCGGCACCTATGTTCTAGGAGTTTCTCAGTAGCACCCCGGATTATGTTCATACTGAATTGAGACAACTTTAAATTCTCTTTAAATACCGATATTCTTAGTAGGCCCTTTCGGACTTATTTCGAAAGCCTCACCAGACTCCATTTTAGCGACCTTTAATTCTAAGTCCCCGTTAAATATTTCTATTTAACGGGGACTTAGAATTAAAGGTCGCTAAGGTTTACCTAAGAGACACTCCATCAGTAAATGGAAATCACTAGATGAGAGTACTTCGATTTGAATGAAACAGCTGAACTAACATTCTGCAAATGATCAACCAGATAGTTTGCTTAGGTAAGGCCTATCTATTATTAAATGCAAACGAATCAATTTACCGCCAATCTGTCGAATTGCATTGGGAATATTATTGTTTGTGTAAGCGATTTAATCTTATAGCTAGCAAACTTAAGTGATTGAGCTTGTTATAATGGGATATTGACATTTGAGATGTGGGTATCAAATAAAGTGGTAAAACATTCTCAAAAACTATCGAATGGATTTTGATGAACGCGGTTTCTCCCACGTAGTTCCCGTTCCCATAGGAATACCGGAATAAAAAGTAGCCTATGTCACCAGGGGATAGTGTAGCTTCCAACGGTGAAAGGAATTTTCAAATCGATTTAGTAAATTTTAGGTTTATTCGTTATACAAATCTTTCCTCTTTGTACAGACGCCAGCACATCAAGTTACCCCAATGTGTCAAATTTTCCCTATTGAATTTGACCCTTATTCAGTTTGACATAAAGTTGAGAAACAATCAAAGAAATTTGACACTTTGGGGTAACTTGACGTGCGTGGCGTTTGTACTAAAAGCATAGTTAGTAACGACCAAAAAACGGAAACATAGGCAGACCAAGTTGCGGGTACAAAGAGTTTATAATTATTATTATATACAGGGTAGAATTGAATAGATGCGAAGAATTTAAATATACAATACTATGTGTTGTCAAGAAAATATAGAACATAATTATATCAAATGTAAAATGAATGAACTTCTAACAGTGTATCATGCGGTAAATCACACTACTTTCATTTATATGGCCCAACTGTTTTATAACTTGAGACTAGGGTTTTATTGAGCAATAAACATAGAGATTGGTAGTATCTGCGTATAAACGGGTCGTAAGATTTTTTTATATTTGTAAACTCATCAAATCACTGTAACCTTTAAAGCTGGAATTAAGCTTTAATTCAGAAACTACAAAATGGCACCTGCCACCTGCTATGATCTTTGTGTACTACTCATTTTGCTTCGTTTATTTGCGTTCATAGTTTACAATATTTAGATAAATATAAAAATAATATTCCACAACGCCATTTAGTCCCAATATAAGCAGAACTTGTGTTATGGGTACTAAACAACTGATAAACATACTTATATATTTCTAAATACATTCACATTATAAATTAATTACACCCAGATACAGGACAAATGATGTTGCTCTTCGCACATACATTTGTCTTGGGTGGGAATCGAACCTACGACCTCCAGCATAGTAGTCGGGGCCACTAACTGCTAGACCAATGGGCTAGTTACTTCTGTTATATTTTTTAGAAATAATTCAATGAATAAAGACTAAATATTAGTAAACACGCGAGAAGCAAGATACCCTAGAAAAGCGTACCTATATCAATCGTAATGTTCTTTAGAAATGTCAGGTTCGTAGTACTCGCAACTTGTGAAGACTTTTCAATTGGCACAAAAACGCACGTCGTGAAACCGACCGATTTTAAAAGCAATTATTTAAGAAAAAAACTTATTTTAGCATTTTTCATCTTTATACAACAAGCATAGTAACTATAAACCGTAGACATGAATTACGTTTTAAAATCCAGTGAAAACGTAAGTGAAGTGAATTGTCTATACCCAGCATAAGTATGGAATGACAGCTCAATTTGCATTGACTTCACCTAACACGGAGTGGTTTTTATGGAATAGCACTGCAGTACCTACTTTTCATTTGTATATCGACATTCCGCTATTTTGCACTATTTTGGCCACTAGAGATAACATCATACGTAGAAGAACATCATAGATGCCTATGTTTCTAAGGCGTCACCTCTCCTCGTCAAAACTAACATTTACCCTTTTAAACTAACATTTACCCTTTTAAATGAAAATTACCCTTTTAAAGTAACATTTACCCTCTGTCATCCACTCAACATGGGCCCAAAATTGCAGAAGTAATTCTGAAGTATCTGTCAAATCATAACAAATGACGCTATCATGACTCTTTTTTAAGCATTCCGAACGATCGCGGTATAGGCACAAATTATTTTGCTCGAATTTAATCAATTAATCATAGCGACCCTTTGAGTTATTGCTAAAATGGTATTTAATTTAACTCCGAATATCTTTTCCTCTGACGTTACAATATAATTTTGATTTACGGAAAAACTTTTTTCTATTAATTTTGGTTGAAGTTACTTAATCTTTGTCGATTCCATTGTTAACCATCGCTTAAAATCTAATTGTTGATTAATAAAAACTAAAATAAATCTGCCATTGGTAGATGTTTTTCAATCGTTACGAGTAGTCAGAACCCCATTTGTCAAGCAGTTTCGCTAAAATATCTTGTTTCCAGTTACTGGGTTGTGGAAGTCAAAAAGGTTGTTTCTCCTTGTAAACATGGCTACTTTAGCAGTATCCAGTTAGACTCGAATAGGCTAGGCAGACGATGAATATAAGATTAGGAATACACAACACACACAATACGCTTTGCCCATGATTTTTAAGGCTTATAATTGAACGAAAATGAAGTTCCCGGCGACTGCTTGGTCTTGTGGTCGAAAGTGCTACTGCTGAACATGAGGTCCCGGGTCATTGAGTTTTACTTTCTTTCTTTCTTTAAATAAAACTGGCAAAGTATGTGTACTGTTATATAATATAGTTATCTGCTTGTCTGCCTAGCCTTTCACTTAATACAGGCGTGATCTGTAAATTATTTAAATCGTTGAGCATAACAAAGAGCAAGAATAAACATAATAACTCATCCAAAACAAAAACAAACAGACATTTTTATGATCCCATTATGTTTCCTAATGTTATAACATAACGCACAATGCTTAAAAACATACTAATGTATGAGACATGAAACACAACACTTATTTGAGGTGTAAGTGGCCATTAGCGCAGAAATTACGTTACTAAAGTTGAACTAACAGTGTCCTCACACTTAGATAATACAACATAAGATCACGCTTGAATTCCCCGAGAGTAAGGCAGAGGTGTACCTACCTACATACACCTACATATCATACTTAACTAACAACACTTAATATTTCGTCATTAAAATCTTGTTCGTTGACTGCCTCGTTGGTCTAGTGGTCGCAAGCGCTACTGCTGAGCATGAGGTCCCGGGTTCGATCCCCGGGTCGGGCAAAGTGTTATTGAGTTTTTCCATCTGGGATTTCTCAGTAGCAGCCCGGAGTCTGGATTTGTGCCCGATTGATGGCAATAGGCTCGCCCCCTATTACATGGGACTTAAACATAACTGGCGAAATGTGGGTGTACTACCAGGTACAACTCTGCCTAGCCCTTCGGGGATTACAGGCGTGACGTTATGTGTAAAATCTTGTTCATATTTAATTCCACCTCGTGTTTTCACTCACTTGAATGTTGGTCGACCTATTATTGGCGACTGTATAAAAGTCTGATGCGTGTTACTATTATTGTAATGTAATGCTGTATATAGAAGCTGTTGCTATACCTTTAATAAATAAATAAATTATAATTTTGCTGGCGTCTAGATTGGGTCTAAGGTCTGTAAATAGACTGTATCTAGTGCTAGACATACCTACCTTTGTGTATGCGACAGTTTCTTGATTGTAATTAATGTCATGCAAATAATTGTTTTGGTTTTTTAATCTTTTCGTGTCACTTCAGAAACAAAGCTCGTATAATTATGTAAGGTTTATACAGTCAGCATTTATAAGGCAGCAAAATAATAATACCAGCCTATTACTGTCTCCTTCTAGGCCATGGGACTCTCTCTGTCTCTTTCTCTCTCTCTCTCTCTCCTAAGTATAATATGTGTGTTATTATAACATAATCAACATCCACACATCCTCACAGGTCAAAGATCAAGCTACGTTTGATGGGGTCGGTTCGTGGATGGGTGTCAGTTCGTTACATATCTAGTCTCCTCCGTGCCTTGGAAAACACGTCAAGCTCTTGGTTCCGACTGTCATTTTTGTAGATCTGTGACAGTCGTCACTATAGAGCAGGTATTAGTGATCGGGGAAGCTCTGGGTCGGCAATAAATAGGATACTTTAATGCAGGTCTTATATACAGGGTGTCTCATTCAAATCGGTCAGTAAGGGAAAGTCTGAAACTATAAGACATACGAAGATCTGTTCTAAGGAACCATGTCATCGATTTTAATAAAAAGAAAAACTGCATTCATAAACTGCTTCCTGTCGGACTTCCATACCCCGTTACTGGGTAACTCGATACCCCTTGGTTAGTTTAAAACTAACCAAGGGGTATCGAGTTACCCAGTTACTGGGTTGTGGAGGTCAGACAGGCAGTCGCTCCATGTAAAACACTGGTATTCAGCTGCATCCGGTTAAACTGGAAGCCGACCCCAACATAGTTGGGAAAAGGCTAGGCAGATGATGATAGAAGTATAGATAATCCCAAAGATCACTCTACAGAACTTGATCAAAATTATATGGGACTAACCTCGTACAAAATTATATTCAACTAGTAGTCGTCACGTGGCTCCACCCGCGCCTAGCCTTTATCACCCGGGGATAATGTTCGCTTCCCATGCAGCGGTGAAGAAATCATCAAACTGGTCCATTCGTTACATACAAAATTATAAATCTTCCCTCTTTATAATATTGGTATAAAAGTATTGATTAGTAAGGGTAATTAAAATCCCTTTACAACCAGCAAAGGTATTGCGAACACAGTCGAAAGAAGAAGTTCCTCCCTTTTGAAGTCTGTTAAATATAATGGCCAATAAAATAAATATTCCACAACTTTCACACAACGCCATCTAGTCCCAAGCTAAGCAGAGCTTGTGTTATGGGTACTAAACAGCTGATAAACATACTTATATATTTCTAAATACATACATATTATAGATAAATAACATCACACAAACATTTGTCCTGGGTAGGAATCGAACCCACGACCTCCAGCATAGCAGTCAGGGTCACTAACTACTAGACCAACAGGCCAGTCAAAATGAGAGCCAACTTCAAAAATATGATGACATATTATGCATTGGTTGTTGACTTCAACGACAAAAGAAGGGAGATCCAAATGGATGCTAAGTTCGATGGTCAGTCCTGACATTTATTTTTAGCGACATAAAACATTTTATAACAACTTGGATTACTTGGATATCATTGCTTGAAGCCTTAGCTCTTACACAGCACTGTAAATTACAGCGGAGACTCGGAGCAAATAATTTCATTCTTAAACAATCTTAATTTACGTTTCGTTAAGCTTAAAATCTCTGTCATTTTTATTTGTCTTTACATTAAAATGAACGTGAAATTTAAATGTGATTTCTGGAGTCGAGAACCGTGGATAATTTGTGAGTTTCTGTTAAGTCCTCGAGGGATATACAAATGGAGAACCCAATTGAATTGTTCTGGTTCAAGCTAAGGGGCTAAATTTCATAAAGCTGACTGAATCTAATAGTCTACTATTAGATTCAGTCAGCTTGATGTCCATAGAATTCTCTTGAAAAATTCATCTTTAATTTTTTTTCTATTTAGTAAAACTGTTTTCTTGAAACTCAATCAGTTAGTGTTAAAAGATATCACATACTTATCTTACAGTCTTCATATTTAAAGTACTTTCGATGTATGAAATGGTTTTAAACGAGTTTTATTTTTATACTCTTCCACCCATGATAGAAAAGCTCAGTCAAGACTCATTCGATCCCGCGACCCCCGGCGCAGGTGCTAGACTGAAATTCGTGGTGGTTTTAAGTCAGTAACAGTTTGATAGACCCGACAGAAAAAATGAGGTAAAACCTTGCTTTGCCAAAAAAAACAACAGGCTTCTGTAATGCGGGCCCTAACATGTTAAAGCGTGTTACCATGGTAATAAATGACGTTTTAAAAAAACTACTTCACAGACAAAATAAGTAATAAATGAATACTAATGACCCATTGCAATTAACATCCTGTCTCATTATGAACAAACACTAAGTACACAACATACAAATCCTCAGCCCACATTATTAGAAACCGGAGGCTGTCAAAAATTCCCAGTTTAAAAATACTCTTTTCACACGACTCTGGGGTGCCTAAAAAGCTGCTCCGATTAATTACTGTAAGCCACAAAAATGTGAGACGAAAATTTTGGACAAAACTGAAAGTAGCGAGTATTTGTGGCACGTTCTGGTAATTAAAAAACGTAGTACCAGACCCCGGTTAGTGTTTTGTACGATAAATCATGACTCGTAGCTAGTTTTACAAATTGTTAGATATTTTTGAACGGTAATAGGTGCCTTTGAAGTAAGAAGGTTACGTTGTAATTAAGCTTGGAACAGTTTATCGGATGAATGCGTATGAAAAGGGGTTTTAGGATATTGGACTTTTGATGATTCATTTGAAAGAGGTCGAGGGATTAATAGCCAATCTGTATACACACGTGTTGAGGACGATGAAGTCGCTAACTGTAATGGGAACGGAATATATGGGAACGTATAGTGTCGTATGGTGTGCCACAGGGTAGCGTTTTAGGGCCTCTTTTATTTATATTATACATAAATGATCTACCGAAAAGCATCCCCCAACCTCTGACACTATTTGCCGATGATAGCACCATAACAATACCTTGCAAAAGTATGGAAACTTATGAAAATGACATTAATGATTCCGTGAAGCTAATGATAAAGTGGCTAGTTGTCAATAACTTGAAAATTAACCTGACTAAAACTAAATTAATACATTTTAGCCAACGGATCAATAGTAAGAGTAATTTAAATATACACTATGATGACCAGACTATAGAAGAGGCGGATACAACAAAATTTTTAGGGCTTCATATTGACAAAAAACTGAATTGGAAAACCCATATCGAAATCGTGTGCAAGAAAATCAGTAAGTCTGCCTATGCCCTGCACACGTTGTCGTCTATAATAGGTGTGGAGGCACTACTTACAGCCTACTATGGGCTAACAGAAACACACTTGCGTTATGGAGTCATTTTTTGGGGTTACTCAACAGAAAAAGATACGGTGTTCAAGGCACAAAAGAGATGCGTGCGCTCAATATTTAAAATTAAACCAACTGAGAGTTGCGTGCCTTATTTTATAAAACATAAAATATTAACTTTGCCATGTTTATATATTTTAGAGGTAGCTGTATTTGTTAAAACAAATTCACATCGATTTAAACGATTGGACGAAGTAGTCCCACGTAATAGGCGCGACAACAGCAGGATATGCTCTCATACAGCAAGGACAGCCCTCATGCGCAAAAGCGTTTTCTGTATGGCTCCTATCATATTTAATAAACTGCCTAAAAGTTGGAGGGAACTGCCCTTATCACTTTTTAAGAATAAACTGAGAATGTTTTTAATTAGTAAAGTATATTACAATGTTTCAGATTTTTTGAATGAGAAGGACTTCTCCATCCCGACTTCTAATATAAGTAATAAATAAATAAATATTTGTATAATAATTCGTTATGATAAATAATTTGCTCACTATAACATCACTATTCTGCATGACATTGATAATTAATAATTCGATTTTACTAATTACAGTTTAATTAAGTGTAAAAATTGACATTGTATACTTTGTGTCTTATTTGACATCTGAAGATAAATAATTATGTTATGTTTGTTTATGAATAATTTTTCTAATGTTCCTAATAATATTTGCACACCTCATATGGTAATAATACAGTGTACTCTATGAACATTCTGTAACATCCTCTGAACCTGTGTTATGCAATAAATGATTTGATTTGATTTGAAAAAAAAAAAAAAAAAAATATTACAACCTTAATTTACTATGGTACAGACGTTTCAACCAAATGTCTTGATTATTTATCCATATTGAACTTGGTAACGTGAATTTGTGTGGTCAAGATTTAGAACTATGTGTCTAAATGAACTGTGTGTATATATGTGTTTTTAAATAAATAAATAAACTGAACAGCTAGTAGTAGGTAATGCACAAGGACACTGCTGCATACTACTACTGCTAACTGTTAGTGTCGTGAGTCAACAATAGAGTTTCTAATGTAATTATGACGTGGCACCTTCCATAATGTCATCTGTGTTCTCTACTCTATTGCATTCTAAGGTCAACAATAATAAACAGCTACATGCCTGTAGTCTGTCTCTTTCGTATTCCATTAGACGAAAAAAGATGCAAATAGTGGCTAAACTATCGCGCGATGATTCCGTACGCTGTGGTCTTGCACCTTGTTTTATTTACGCGCCAATTGGTTTAGTAAAGATTTTAAATAATGAATATTTCCTGAATGTTTTTTCCGCTTAGTGTCATCTTCAACTCCTTTCGTTTGATGCCATTACCAGACAATTTCACGTCCACCTGAACTTTTCCTTTGATTATTTTAATGACACCAACAGGAAACAAACGAAGACCTTTGAGACAAAAAATAATTTGCCATTTAAAAGGACCAATTGAAACACGACAACTTATTTTTTATTTATCCTTCACCAAAAAAACTTGATACTCATTGTTGATGCTTGATACACGGAATTTGATTAATAAGCAAAATAATCCAAATGTAGTTCAAAATGTCCACTGACAATTATTTAACGACTAAACATCGAGAGTCACTACGCCAACAGGCTGAACACCGATAAGACTTTACTTTGACGGCACTCTTCACCATCAGGGCACTTTGCTGACAGGGCATAAATAATGATATACACACATAATCAGATACTTTGGATATCGATTTACACAATCTATTCGTTTCTGGCACTTGCCGGCCGCTGCTGTGGCACCGCTTGCTTCGCTCGCTCGGCTCGTGCTTAGGGGGACAGTTTATTCGTATTTTATGGGAAAAGGCTGCAAACCGATTTAGTATGGTGACCGACATAACAACCAATTCCTCCAACTGTGCCTTGGTCTAGTCAAAATAAACGTAACATAATATACTCGAAATTATGTATACCAACAAAGAATTCTAAACATTATTCTGGCTAGCGATTAATCTAGGTGGTCTTCTAGGCTGTCAATTGTTCGCCAAGTATCTTGTTTCTTGATAGAAAGTACTAGAACTTTCCAAACATAAATTAAGTTTTTGTAAGAAGCTGTGATTTGTGTATTTATTGCTGCTCATAGTTCGATAGTTCGGAAAACTTATATCTTCGTGTATTGGCAGAAGTTGTTAATTTACTTCGTTACGTGAGGCGTGTGGGGTGTTTATATCCTTCGATACGATACCGATGCGATATTAATAATATTACTGTTTAATTAAATAAGGAACTTTTTTATGGGCAAAACTAAAAGCTATCATCGTTAGCTTTTCTCTGGTCTCATCCTAATTTATTACGATGGTGTAAACGCAGCTCGTCTTCTCTTTCCACAGACGTCACTCAGTTTTACACGCGTGGTTCCCTATCCCGAGGGAATACAGGGATTAAAGTAGCCTGTATCACCCGGGAATGGTGTAGCTTCTCAACAATGAAAGAATAGTTCAAATAAGTCCAGTAGTGGAAGTGAATGTTGGGCGTGGCAACGACAAAAGAAGAGACATGAAAGTAGAATAAATGCTGTAGAAATGCGTTCCTTGCGAAGTATGTGTGGTGTAACAATAAAGCAACGTTGTGGTTTAAAAGAAGATGTAGCAACAAAAACTAAAAAGAGTATGCTTAGATGGTTTGGTCACGTTGAAAGGATGGATTAAAGGCGACTAACGAAAGGTAACGAAACAAGGCAAATGTAATTGGGAACGCCGGGAGGGGACGCCCTAGAAGGACATACATAGACCTTATTGGTGAGGTTCTTCAGAAAGGTCAGGTGCGTAGTACTCGCAACCGGCCTGTGTGCTTGACAACATGTATGAATGTAAACGAAGCAAAAGAAGTATGTAAGAATCGTAGCATATGGCGCTCTGAAGTTTCCACCCCCATGGGAAAAAGGCGTGAGTTTATGTATTTATGTATGTAAGTCCTGTAGTTTTTAAGTTTATTAATTACATACAAAAATACCAAACCTTTCCCTTTTATAACAATAGTATAGATGTATCGTCAGTGGTCATCTAAAATGTCTTTATCTTTCTAGACCTTATCATCTTGCACAAAATCTTTTCCTCGTAATAAATGATGGTTTCCTTTACTCTTATACTAAAAACTTACTTGACTAAATAAAATTATGATGTAATTTTACAAGGTGGAAGGTATTTTTCACATCCGGACACCAAGAGTTCTGTAGATAATTCTGGACTCTCTATATTTTCGTCGGTTTTGTCTTAACTTTGTTGTTTTTTCTGATATTATTTTTAAAAACTGTAAAAACCTTCATAGGTTTTTACTGTGTAATGTGTTAATCATTAAACACACTATAGCACTATATCTAAAGGGTAGGCAAAAAAAGAAACACGTGGGTAATCTCTTATCTACACTTTCTGAGTTCAATATTTAATTAAATATTCTCTCAAAATATCTGATCAGCAATTCAGGAATATTTAAGATTATTCCTCGTTCCCCGACTCTCTATTCTGTACAACATACTTTGGCGCCAATTCTACAAAGTACCATTAAGCCTCAGAATTTATAAACATTGTACCAGAATATTGTAAGAACTCTCTGTCCAAAATACTAAGTAATACAATTCTGTAAGCCAGCGGCAAACAAATAAGTAATTTAAATAATAGAATCCCTTCTGACTTGGGCCCACAATCATTGTTGCGTTATTTGCAAATGAAAATTGGCATTTGTTCCGAACCTCTGAATGAAACCAAAGTGTTTGGTCAAAAGAAGGCACAAAAGGGACGTGGAAATTACGTCATTCCAATTGAAAAATTTACAAAACAAATAATGTTTTGAACAACATGTTTTTAACAAAAAGTGTGGATTTTTTCCCATGTGCGTAGATGAAAACTACAGTATAGCACCTAATATGGTTCTTGCACATGATTCGTTTGCTTCAAACGTTTAAAAACATTTAGTTATACACACGCCGGCTAAAAGCACCTGAGATTTATACAAAATAACACTGCTTGAAAAATAATCAGGACGAACAATAAATTATATTTGACATCACTGTAAATTATACATCAATTTTAAATACATTGCATAGAAATTCAGACATGAGACACTATATGAGGCAAGGAGATTTGTGCTTTGTTAATGACACGCCTTAGGTTTGTGATTATTTGACGATCCTAGAACAATTTTATTTTCCATCGTTCATTAACTAAGTATAAAGACATTTAATACAACTTACTATAGACGGGACAACACGAACAAAATTTTCATTCAAAACTTGTGTCTAGGTATGAGTTTTTTTTAGTACGCTCCGCTGCTACTCCAATATTCATATTTTTGACTTGGGATCAAAGTTTTTCTATGACATTTCCTTGACATTTTTATTTTAAATCTCTTTGACCTAGTCAATGTTGGACCGTATAAAATTCTATACTAAACACCCAACGATATGGAAATATTAGTAAAAGAAGTGTCCGCCCTGTCGTGCCGGTTTTCGCAACACTAAAATAATAGGCATCCATCTTTTATGTACGTAAGTTAATAGAGTATAATTAACTTATGATGGAGTGGATGTACTTGTGTGAGTGATGAATGTGTTGCATGCGACCCGTGTGTGACCCACATCATATGAAATTGGTCGTACAACCTACAGTTACACGCAGGGCGAACTATTTGAACCGTGATGTGCGACATCGGATTTTCCTGTATTGGATGGTAGAATCTGAAGGGTTTCATGGGTTAAAAACACGAACGACTACTATCGGCATGTACAAAAAAGAGATTTTTATAAGACAGATGATTTTGAATTCTATTTAACATTATTAACACTCACATTTCATTGACACGCCACAGCGCTTCGGTATGCATGCCGTGGCATTCCGTAATGTAGACGGTTAGCATGATAAAATAAGATCTCAAATCATTTGGTTCGTGCTGAAAAATGCTACTATGGTAGCTGCATCTGTGTACATAGACTGCAAGTTGACCACAATATAGTTAACAATTAATAGGCTAAGCAGCATGATTTTAATAAAATTTAATTTAGTTTCCTTCGCGCATACGTATTTAAACTGCTCCTCCTTGCATAGTCCTCCTCAATGCTGTAAGGTCATGACCTCCCTGCTTCATCACCTTCGTTCGCACGACATTCTTCCATCTGTTTCTGTCACTGGCGTACTATTTAAACATGTAGGTATACAGGGTGTAAAAAGACCCACGTATACGAAAACTACATATTCTACCCATCACTGGGATAGTTTTTTTCTTCTTGAACATACCTGGTAATTCACTGGTTTTGGAGATGTTGAATGTCAAGGTGTTTTTTTTTTCGTATATTTTTAAAATTGTATTCCAAGTATCATTAGTAAACTTTTTTCCGAACAAACATTATCAAAATTATGAATTTTTCAAAACAAATTACGCATTTGAAGTTACAAAAATGCAATGGATACTAAACAAGCGGGCTCAGCTGATCGAAAGTTGCGTGGCGTTGTTGCGCTATGCAATGCGCGCAATAAAAAGCATCTCTTTTATAAAGATGTAAAAAAAAGTATTTTGCCACCATTTTTTTTTGGTTAAAGTTACTTAATTATATGTACAGAATGTGTGGTTATCGGCTATGTGATCGGTATTTTTACACCCTGTACACATACATAATGTATATTAATGCGACGATGACGTCCACACCCCGTTAAATCGAATGCGAATCGCCAAGGATTAGGGACGTTAACACTTAGTATTCAGCAGCATCTGGTTAGACTGGAAACTGACCAACCCAACCTAGTTAGTAAAAGGATAGGAAGATGGAGATGATGTTATATCGAGGAGTCTTCTAGATATACAATTATATAGGGTGACTGGTAATTAGTGACCGATACTTAAACACGTGACTGTATTCCTGATTTCAATAAACATTCCCAAAGAAACTTTTTATACACAATAAAATAACAAAAACGCTGTTTGAAATTCCCGCGCGTGCGCCTGTTATCTATCAGTTGATACTTTGACCTCGGGAAGGGTAAAATCTACTAGTAGTAGCGTCACACGCTCCCCCAACCGCTACCGTTGTGCAGTACTGGCGTAATTGAATTAATTGAAAGTTAATGAGTATAAAAAAAGTTTCTTTGGGAAAGTTATTCGTATTCATGAGTACAATAATGTGTTTAAGTATCGGTCACTAATTACCAGTCACTCTATATAAAGAAGGAAAAGGCTGTTAGTTAAAAATAAAAGAAACACCGCTATATTAGAATCGGGAAACTCATTTCCACTACGGTAACCATTAAAGCGAACACATCTAAGACACATTACTTCTAACAACACTTCACATAAAACCATTACCCAGTTCCCATAGACTGGAGTATGGCGGAAGGACTCGCACAAAGTTACGCCGTAACGTACGCTTTTAGCGTAACGTTCTGACTACATGCTTTTACTAACACAATCTTAAAAGATGACTTGGAAACTTTTTGAGTGTAATCGTAATTCTGTTTCAAGCGTAAATATTCACTATGACGTCATTACTGGCCTGTTGGTCTGGTAGTTAGTGGCCCAATTGCTAAGCCGGAGGTCGTAGGGTCATTCCCAACAGGTAAGCACGATCATTTGTCAATTTGTTTTGTCTGGGTGTTATTTATCGCTAATATGCATGTCGTGGCGAACGATATTCAGAAATAAGAAGTTGTGAAGTTGATTACATTAGTACAGAGTATGGCGTGAACGCCGTGACGTCAGCTGTCATTTGCAAATGGCGCGATGATGGAACGATGTCACGTGGATGGAGTCGTGTTGGGAAGTGGAAGCTAGGCAGAGCGCAGTTGGATTTGAGACACCAACGAAGACACTAGTCCAGTGCGAAACTATCTGTTTACCTACCTGAGTTTTGTGATTACTTTTTATAAAAGTGAGGTTACTACTGCAATGAAGATTATTATTTAACGTTTTGTCGGCCCATACCGCTCAGCCATCGCTGACGCCGACATGCATATATTTAGAAATATATTAGTATGTTTATTAGTTGTTGAGTAGGTACTCATAAAACAAGCTCTGCTTAGCTTAGGACTAGAAGGCGTTATGTGAAAAAGTTGTGGAATATTTATTGTATTAATTGTAATCTAACGGAGCCTCTTTTGGCGTAGCTGCGTATATGTATACGCAGCTACGCCAAAAGAACGAACGAGTAGTAAACGAAACAAAGAAAGTGTGTAAGAATCGTAGTTACACGCATAGTCTGATCACCTTAGAAACTGGTGGACAAAATGACAAATAGTAATCAAATCAAATCAAATCAAAAGTCTTTAATCAAACTAGGCTGAGAGTCAGCACTATTTGAACGTCAAAAAAAAATACATAAAGACAGTCCCCCAAAAACGGCCCACCCTTCGCCACTTCCTAGTGTTTTTACTGGGAAGAAGAAGTGGCGGAACAAACTCCCCAGCAACACATCTGTCTGATTCGTTTGAAGAACTAGGTATACAAAGAATCTATACAATGAAATGCTCAATAAATAGCACTTATGTTTATACACATTGTAAAACATTACATTTCAGAATGATTGTCACGTGTTAGCTAGCACACTCCAATATACCGAGATTAAGAAAAAAAAGTAAATTCATATTAACATTGAAATCTAAACTCAAGCAAAACAACTACAAAACTGAAAAATAACAGCCTCTAGGTATAAAAGGCGTACCCGCTTACATGTGCAATGCTGGCTTATATTCATAAGGCTGTGACTCTAAATTTAAAATGATAATCTAGGACCATCGAAGTGAAACCAATAAGCAGTTAACTGTTATAACAATAAAAAAAAAAACCATAGGTAAGCAAGTCGACCAGTCACCACAAGCAGCACCCGTTCACGTGCATAACGCAAAGTTCAGTAAAAACGTTTCTGCCGTATAGATAGAGAATTAATGCTCGATTTGTAGACTATTGTCGACTAAAGAATCTACACAATACACATTTCTACTGTTCATATTTTATTAATTTATTTGCATACCATAATGTCAGATAAGTCAGTTACAAAGGCTTATATGCTGTCAATCCTTCTACTCGAGCGGCCTATGGGTGTCATATACGAATCGAGCTTTTAACGTCCTGCGCGTTCAATACAATAACGCTTTCAGGAAGCTGTTGCGGTTGCCGCAGCGTTGTAGCGCACCAGGAATGTTTGCTGCAGCTCACACGGATGGCTTTCATGCCATCATGATTGTGTAAGAAAGCGGTTTTCTTACTGCAACGCTTGCGTAACACTCGTAACAGCATCCTGAAAATGATTGCTGGTAGGCCCGACTGTCCCATTCAGAGGCACTGGGTGAAATTAGCTATAGGTTTATGTAATTAAGTAGTACTAATAACATTAACATAGTATATAAGCTAATTTTACTGTTAATTCACTAACAATATTTGGACCCTGGGCCTAAAATAAAGTTTTTTTTTTTTTAGTTTTTTTATTTATAGTTATGGACCCTGCAAGGGCGCAGTTACATTAAGTAACAAGCAATACTACCTACAATTGAATTCAAATTAACATTTTATTAAAAAAAATTAAATAACATCCTTACCTAAACCACAGTACAAATATCAATACAGTAGGACGACGTCTTTGATCTCTGGAATAATGCCGACAACTTCTACACGCGTTAGCCCTAAATAATACCCCCCGAACATCGCTTTGTTCACAGTTCGGGAGCGGCTTTCCCGCGTCTCGCTCCTCACACCACGCACGATTGCCCTGTCTTCGGCTTCGTCGGAGGACTGCTGGATTTTAGACTGTGCCTAAACATAACAGTTCTTGCCAAACAAAAAAACGATTCTTCTGTAGACAAAACCTGTTTCTACGTTAGTCATGCTAAGTGTGCAGATGGCGTTCTGTAGTTTTTACCAACCCCTAAAAAGAACATTTTTCTTGTCTCTATTTACCTCTTGGTCATCAGCCCTTTAAAATTTCGTAACTCTCCCTTATAATAAGATTTGTGTTAATTGTAAAATCATCCCCGAAATACGAAATACAGAAATGACAAAGATATCGCTGGAAATATCTTTCAACATTCCCCTTTCATTTCTGAATCAGTGAATAATTAGTTAAAATGTGAAATCAAAATAATCAAACGTTAATCAAAGTAATTGTAAACAGATTTGAAATTTGGAAAAGCTTCCATTACTGTATTTATGTTGATTTGACGCTTTTAAAAATCTTTTGTTTTCAAAGCACTGAAAAAAACTCTTTAAAATTTGTGTATTTCAGTAGCAGCCCAAATCTCTGGTTCTTGGCCTGCTTGATGAAAATAAGCTTACCCCCTATTATATGGCACTTAATTAGAGCTAGTGAGTTCACACAGGCCAGCATATTAAGTTACTCTAATGTGTCCAAGTTCTTTGGTAGATTTTCAACTTTGTTACAAATATAATAAGGCCTATTACTAAATAAAACCTTATTATATTTCAATTGGGAAAATTTGACAGTTTTGGGTAGCTTGATGTGCTGGCTATTACGTATCCATTTTTTAACCCCCGACGCAAAAAGAGGGGTGTTATAAGTTTTTGTCTAAACCTTCAGGAGATCACATAACATCAAACCTGTAATCCTCGAAGGGTAAGACAGCGGTATAGGTACGGATAGTTCACCAACATTTCACTCGAAAGGTTTGAGTTCCATTTATTAACCCCCGACGCAAAAAGAGGGGTGTTATAAGTTTCACCGCTATGTGTGTGTGTCTGTCTGTCTGTCTGTCTGTCTGTCTGTCTGTCTGTCTGTCTGTGGCACCGTAGCGCCCAAACGGGTGAACCGATTTGGATGCGGTTTTTTTTAATTGAAAGCAGGGTTTCTTGCGATGGTTCTTAGATATAATTCATCAAAATCGGTTCAGCCGCTTCAAGGTTATCAGCTCTTTTGTGTTAGCTACCGTTGCTATTTTAGACGTCTATGGGTATTAACTTTACTTACAAACATATGTGTGACTTAAAATTTCAAACACCTATGTGTGTAATACTAAGAAGCAACATTATGGTATATTTGGTCTGATGCAGCCAGGATATCTAGCAGACTAATACACTCTGGGGAAAATAACAGCACATATGTCGTGTTTGGATTCATTTTTAACCCCCGACGCAAAAAGAGGGGTGTTATAAGTTTCACCGCTATGTGTGTATGTCTGTCTGTCTGTCTGTCTGTCTGTCTGTCTGTCTGTCTGTCTGTCTGTGGCACCGTAGCGCCCAAACGGGTGAACCGATTTCGATGCGGTTTTTTTTATTTGAAAGCAGGGTTTCTTGCGATGGTTCTTAGACATGATTCATCAAAATCGGTTCAGCGGTTTCAAGGTTATCAGCTCTTTTGTGTTAGCTACCGTTCCTATTGTAGACGTCTATGGGTATTAACTTTACTTACAGACATATGTGTGTCTTAAAATTTCAAAAACCCATGTGTGTAATATTAATAAGCAACATTATGGTGTATTTGGTCTGATGCAGCCAGGATATCTAGCAGACTTATACACTCTTGGGAAAATAACAGCAGATATGTCGTGTTTGGATTCATTTTAACCTGCATTTGATTCTGCACACAATGCACTGATGGCAACTGGGTGAGCTGATGCTGCAGCCAGGCTATCCAGCACACCAGTAGGTAGAAACTGACAAAATAATAGCAGATATGTCGTGTTTTTGGATTAATTTTAACCAGCATTTGATTCTGCACACAATGCTCTGGTGGCAACAGGATGAGCTGATGCTGCAGCCAGGCTATCCAGCACACCAGTAGGTAGACTCTTGACAAAATAATAGCAGATATGTCGTGTTTGGATTCGTTTTAACCAGCATTTGACTCTACATACAAAGCACTGAAAAATTGTCATAACTGTATAAGTAGTATAATCTATAAAACAAAATGAATGCGTTTAAAAATTTTAAAATAAAAATTAAATTAAAAATTTAAAAA
Source organism: Euplexia lucipara (assembly GCA_921972225.1). NCBI lineage: Eukaryota > Metazoa > Arthropoda > Insecta > Lepidoptera > Noctuidae > Euplexia > Euplexia lucipara. The sequence goes on from OV179158.1 coordinate 1,237,343, forward strand.
ACCCCCACCGCAAAAACTAAAACATTTAAAAAGTTAAAAATAACACTTTAGCCATGAAATTTTACGTAACGTCGGGGTACCGTTAAAATAAGTACCTACATACCTACAAGTACTAGGAACATTCCTTACTTAAGCGGTACTCCGACGTGAAGTAAAATTTCATGGCTAAAGTGTTATTTTTAACTTTTTAAATGTTTTAGTTTTTGCGGTGGGGGTTTTTTAAATTTTTAATTTAATTTTTTACGGGTGAACACTTTGCCATCAATCGCGCACATAATCAGTAGATATACCTAGTTGGAAACTTTTATTTATATACAGGTTGTATTTTTAATCACGAGGCAAACTTCCACAGGGTGTTCTCCCATGAATATGAACAACTTTCACTATAAGACCAACTCGGATCAACTTTTTTATGCAACAGCTGTTTTTAACCATAGTAAAAGTTCATATTTGTAGTTAGAACACTATTTGAAAAATTGACCCAACATCTTGTATATTTTTCGCTTTTAAGTAGGACATCGATTTTGATTCATTTTCACCTACCTATTGAGGGATTATGCGTATTTCTGAAGGTTTTACAGTAAAAGGATTCGTGACATTGCATAATATAATTTTCACTTTAATAAAGGCGATTTTTGATTTTAAAGCTACCAAACCGCAATGCTTAAGGTACTCAAGATAAAAGTTATCCGAAGTGGAAAAATCGACCCTGAGCACCTAATAATATATTAATACCTAGCTGAACCCAGCCTCGATTTTCTGCGGCTCAGTCCTATATTAATTTTATTATTTATGGACGTAGATAGAAGTTTTTAGCAATAGATTTACGAAGAAAACATAATAGCATCAATCAATTTAATGTTCTAATTAAATTGAATGATGGAAAACTCATTGGGGTTGAAAGTCTCAGGTCGTGGGGTCTGAGTGATCATAGCTGTCTTAAAAAACTTTCAAGATGTTTATTTGACGTGACCCAAGGGCTGGCTTTTACCTTGACCAAAGGATAAAGCTTGCCGTACAGCGTGGCAATGCCGCCAGTCTTTTGGATGAACTTCCAGTGGAAAACTATGCGGATAAGTTTTTTTGTCACTATAATATTTTCGATAGTTTTTGTTTTGAATTGTAGTTTCTGAATATATTGTAGTATTTAAAATTACTATTAGTCAGTAATTATCTACGTGAATAAATAAAAAAAGAATTATCTTTCGAAATATAATTGCAGAAATAGATTGATTACTTTTGATTATTTTTTGCATCGTTTTATAATGACACAAAGTCAATCCATTAAACTGGTTTTAATTTTTAAACCACACATGGAGTGAAAGTATGAATAAAATAAGCTTGCCAGACTCAAAACTTGGACCGGTTTAATTGAAAAATGAACTGCAATTACTTTTGAGGCATAAGTAAATAGATAAAATCAATCATAAAGGAAGATAAATATTAATAAAGTAGAATAAACAGAAAGGATTTTTTACCACTATCTTGATTTTCCGTTTTCACCTATTGTAAAATTATATTTAAGGAACTGCTCGGCCGAACACAGTGTCTCAAAATACAGGTGATCTTAATTTAAGAGGCTGAGTTACATACAAAATTGGACAAATTATACATTTGTTGTTGAATAAACAATAATTAATATTTATTATTAATCTAATGGTACCTAAACCATACAATTTCCCTTCTGACCAAACACAGGTCAAAGCAACAAACAACGTTCCCAACCATATCCGTTACTCAGCTCCTGCCCTTGACCATAACCTCGTATTAAGGTGTCATATTAAATAAATTTGGTTAGCTGATGTGGGTCGACACAACACGGGTTTGTAATAATACACCGTCAAACCGCGTTAGTTTATGAGGAGTTGACAAATAGACATAAGGTTTATACTCGCTTGGATTCTTGTGGTAGGAATAACTTTCGTAAGGGGCTACTAATCGGTTAATGTTTGTATAGTGAAATGGATGTCAGGTAACGCTTTTCGTTCTGAATCTTTGTGTACCCTTATCAGATTTCTTCCAACTATTTCGAAATCTTTTTCCACTATTACAGGTTCAATCTAATAATCAAGTTTGCATCTCTTGTCTAACGATAATATTTTCATTGTTCCAGATTAAAATGAACGCACACCGTTCAACATGGACTATAGATTCCGCCACAATGGTATGATACACCCATCACTAACATGCGTCCCAGTCAGCAGTGGTTGGCGATCTGTCTACTCATCTCCACGGTTCACTACACAGAAATGAGGCATTCCGTAGACTCCTTGAACATCGAGGATTCAGTCTTCCACAAAAGAAACAGGCACCACCACAGACATAAGCACAAACCTGACCAAGATATAATATATGATCCTACATTCTTCGCGGATAGACCTGAAGAGTTCTATCCAATATTGAATTTGAAAGATGGAATGCGTTTGGTAGATTATGAGATTGCTCCGAAACAAGACGCAAAGAGTGATTGGGTGAATATGTCTAATGATCAAGTTGGGGAGATGAAAGATAAGAAACATCAGCATTGGCCTATAAAGAGGGAAGCTGTTATTGAAGGGGATTTAGTACTTGGAGGGTTGATGATGGTACACGAGAGATCAGACAATATGACGTGTGGGCCGGTCATGCCACAGGGAGGCGTGCAAGCGCTGGAGACGATGATGTATACTTTGGATATTATAAATAACGAGTTGAGACTGATACCCGGAGTGACTGTGGGAGCTCATGTGTTAGATGATTGTGATAAAGATACTTATGGCCTTGAGATGGCTGTAGATTTTATAAAAGGTGGGTATTTTAATTTCATATAAACATTACTGAATATGTGAAATTCGCGTTTTCCTCACGCCTGTTTTCTCTCACTAGGTTCAATAAGCAACATAGATGACGCGGAATATGCTTGCAACGCGACAGCAGTCCGGAAGGTGATATCAGGTGTTGTGGGTGCGGCCTCCAGCGTCACTTCTGTCCAGGTCGCCAACCTGCTACGCCTGTTCAAGATACCACAAGTAAGAAGTTGATGTTATACGTAGAAAGTGAAATATAGAGTTATGGTGGCCATCAATTTCAGTCTCGCTATATAAGAAGCAGTTACACAAATTATCTTCAAGTATCAGACCTCAACTAGCTAATTAGAGTTCTGATACTTATAGATAATTTGAAACATAAAATGTTTATTAACTTTGATATATGGCTATGAAACTCCGCTTAAATGGTTAGTCTTAGCTTCTGTTGAGAAGAAGCCTAAATGTTTCAAAGAAAATATTCTTAGAATCTTATGGTTACTTACCCTTGCAAATCTTCTATTATCCAGGTGTCGTTCTTCTCCACCTCCCCGGAGCTGTCCAACAAGGCCCGTTTCGAGTACTTCACTCGCACAATACCCTCCGACCACCACCAAGTGCGAGCCATGGTCGAGATCGTCAAGAAATTGGAGTGGAGCTACGTGTCCATCATCTATGAGGAGTCCAGCTATGGGATTAAGGTAAGGAAATGTTATTTTACCCTTTAATTTTTCTGGCAAAAGAAATAACAAGTTCTAAGTAGCGGGAGTTTCTTTCTTGGTATGAATCGATCAGCACGCGTAGCATGAATCAAACAATAAAACATGTTTGCCGAGTATAGAAGAAATATTGCTCGATATTGTAGACTATTTGTCGACTGAAGAATTGTTTTCAATTCAAACATCATTCCTCTCTTTTTTTTTCATTCTGGTCATTGTCGTGTTCAAAACAAAAGAAATGTTTCAACAATCTGTCACTTTGTTGATTCTTTAGTAGACAAAATCCCTTTCTACTGTGGTCATGTACGCGTGCAAGTTGGTAAAATTACTATATTTTTTTACATAGTTTTATTTTTTAAAAGAAACTGCTAAAATTGTCTAACAAAGATCAACTGTTATATAAGAAAATCGTTTAACTCTCATTACTTTCTAAGACGGCGCGGCGTGCTGATTAAAAGTAAAAAAAAAATATTTTGTTTTCGGCGCAGGCCTGTAAATTGATTTAATTAGTAATAATAATAATAAAAAAAGATTTCAAGATCTTTTTTATTTCTAAGAGCCAATTTTTTTGGTACATTTTATCGGGAAGAATAATCTTAACGATTACTAATATAAAATACTTGGTGTTTATTTTATAAATAATAATGTCTTAATTTCTCGATAGGTTAGAAAGAAATTTACTTCAGGTTTGCCTACAGCCACGTTTTTCCAGTGGTAAACAGCCCTAACTGGAACATCGTATAAATCCCACAGGTGCATATTAATAAAAAACGAATTGCAACCTGACATTCTACTGAGTATTCCAAAAACCAAAATGTAGTAAATTTATGAAACCTCGATGTCATCAACCATTAAAATGAGCATAAACTGCACAACACGGTCCCAACCGCGCGTGTCGTTCCACCACAAGCAACAATGTTGGGTCCAGATAAATTGAGATGACGTCATGAATATGAATGCACTCGCTGACCGCACGTTTAATTTGTAGTAAGCTGATGGATTAGATGCTAATGGCCAGTCATATATTCATGGGAAGGCAATCAGGCGGCGCACTGGTTGGATTGGAGCGATTATGAAAGTTTGGGGCTTAATGAGCTGAAGGGTATTTTACACGCTTCGACTGACAGATTGAGGACGCAGGGTTTGTGATGGTTTTAACCGTATGTTCCCACAACCCTCAGCGCAGGTGTGAGATCGAGCACCAAGGTGGTTTTTAGTAAAGTTAGAAAGAGTCTGATCCATGAGGACTTTTCACATTTCACCTGGACATAATAAAGGGGTATAGTCAAAGTCTTCAATGCTTGAATACTTTTGAAAATATTACTCTAAGAAAAAAAAGTATTTACATATCTCTTGCTCTGTAAGTACACCCTTACACCCCTGAATGCCGGGGTGTATGACTATCATTACAGCATAGGTTTTGGAATTTGAAAAAAGAACTGTCATACTCATACTGCACGAAGAATATTTTTAAAAAGTTTTTTTTTTTTTTCTCGGTATCGATTAATTACTCGAATCGGAATCTAGACAATTTATTTTATAAAGATTTTATTTTAAATATGGAACTATTTGTTTCCACATCGTATGTTAGATGGAATCGATTTAAAAATCAAACTGGCCAGCAAGATTTGACGCGCTTGCGTGCGTGAAAAAAAAAAGGCAGTCTACTAGTAGGCGCGAAAGCATCGCGAACATAATTAATTTTTTTTCTTCTTAATAAATGTTCATTGAAACCTGCTGTCTTGTTGTTTACTAACCTCACAATCGATATGTAAAGCAGAGTATTTATCTCGGGCGTAAGCATCAATTGCATACTCGGGTTAATTAGCGCCTTCGCTTCGCTCAGGCGCCAAAAACCTCGTATGCAATTGATGTCATACAGCCCTTGGTTAATAATCTACTATTATGCAACCATTTTACTGTCATGTTGTTTAAGCAAAAATAGACCTTAAAGTTGAAGAAGAACATTACATCTACATTCAACCATAGGGTGGTAACACAATAAAATTACAAGGTTGACTTTGTAATGTGAACTAAGTGTTTGTCTCGTAACCAGCATCGGCAACGTGCAACCTGATATTATCTAACTTGTTTCGTGACTAAAATGGGCTGGTTGGAGTAACCAAAGATGGCTGCCAAAGGATGAGAATGTTGAATGATGATTAATTGAGTTCAGTAACTGTACATGATCCTGCTGCACCTCCCAGCCTTACATATTTTTTTACAAATAGTACAACCACCTTAACAAAAAACGCAAACCAGCTAAGCCTTCTTAATTCATTGAAACTCCTATAATATCTACGTCAGTTCAAGATTAAAACACCAAAGTGCTACAACCTATGTTTATGCAGTCTACTGTAATAAAACTAGAGCATAATACATACGAGTAAGTGCGTTCCACAATCTTCATAAATACATAACTGATATTCTCCAATTCTAATTACCAAAGCACGGTCATGAACTCATGATACACGATTAATTAAATATGAATTTCCTAATTATACAGACGGGTAAAATTAATAATTTAATTTGCCGTTTCTCGTATTCACAATCAATGTTTTGCACAGGTGGTTGGAATTGCTCATTTGGACACTAATAAGGCAATACCATGGCTGAGATAAAAGCAATTACGTTGTTATTGTACCTATCGTTTCAAAACTAACAATAACAATATTTTTTAGGAAAATTTAAAACGGTACCTTCTTTCTGATTTTTTCTGCAAGCGGTACTAAAAGAAAAACAAATATACTTTGATTGGCATTGCAGCAAAATAAATACACATTATAACTATGAAATATGTTACAGAAGACAAAGATTATAATGCCAAAAGAGGGCCTCAGCTCAGCATCATGTCAGATGAAAACACAGGGTGTACAGACGCCAGCACATCAAGTTATCCCAATGTGTCAAATTTTCCCAATAGAATATGAACCTTATTCTGTTTGAGATAAAGTTGAAAACCGATCAAAGAAATTTGACACGTTGGGGTAACTTGATGTGCTGGCGTCTGAACTATCTGATACTGACTTTCAGCCACAACCCACGAGTACCATATTATGCAGGAATAACTAACACACAAGGTAGCGCGTGACCATATAGGTTCCATTCTGGGGACGTAAAGCGTTTTAACATTTTACCAACTGGAATTGCTTAGTATGAGCTGGAATTCTGCATTTGGGTGGCTGGCAATTGGCTCGCTCTTATTACATAGGAATGTGAGAGTACGAGTGGTACACCTTTTCCTAACCCTTTGGGAATACAAGTGCATTGTTATAAGTTCAAAAAACTACTTTCTTAAGAGCCATTTTACTTGCAAATTTCACTATAAAACATACTTTAACCCTAGTAATGCCTATAAGAACTCCTTACTAGTCTTTTTCTTTCATTAATATTTTTGGAACACAAAAATACATTGTTTTTTACTCTGTTAGTCTAATCAAATATTTGTTGCAGGCTTTCGAAGAGTTAGAAGCATTGCTGGCGAAGAGTAATATTTGCATAGCTGTGAAGGAGAAGCTGGTGAAAGACTCGGGAGTGGCACACGAAGGTGCTTACGATGAGATCGTGTCCAAGCTGCTCACGAAACCCAGAGCAAGAGGTAAGTGGATCAACTCATCGTGTCTTGATCATCAGAGTCCGAATATAAACATACTTCTAGATGATGTGGCACTGGCCAAATGACTGATATTGAATCGGGAATATCCTAATGGTTAAGGTGTTGGACTGGCGATCGTTGGTTGCAAGACTACTAGTAAATGCTAAACACACTCGCTAGTGAAATAAAAGTGCCGCCTGTACCTAATTATTAGCTGCCTCGGCGAGAGGATGGTCCGTACTTAGAATCCACTATACAGGGTGTCTCATTTAAATCGGTCAGTATGGGAAAGTCTGAAACTATAAGACATACGAAGATCTGTTCTGAGGAACCATGTCATCGATTTTAATGACAAGAAAAACTGCATTCGTACATTTTAAAAAACATCTGTACTATTGTAGTAATATTGTAAACGTGGTCACTTCGAGCACCTACTAAAATAAATTAAAGTATGTGGAATCAATGCATTTTATTCATTTTAGACATCATGTTTCATACAGACATTTACTGCTTAATACCTACACAATCGATATCTAAATAGAAATAGTGTAGGTTTTTTTTTTCAAAATAACCGGGTTCGATTCCCGAACGGAGTACAGATGTTTTTTAAAATGTATGAATGCAGTTTCTCTTTTTATTAAAATCGATGACATGGTTCCTCAGAACAGATCTTCGTATGTCTTATATGTAGTTTCAGACTTTCCCATACTGACCGATTTGAATGAGACACCCTGTATATAGAGATCCCGTGCCTCAGAAAGCACACTAAGTTGTTGATACCGACTGTCATTCGTACATCTGTAATAGTCGTTACGGTTAGTCAAAAGACCGACTAAATGGTAGTAGTGGGTGGGTAGTCACTACATAATAGTTAATTAAATATTTGTACCGATTCAGCTGCATCTGTTTAGACTGGAAACAAACGCCAATGTAGTTAAGAAAAGGCAGATAATGTCGATTTTTGGAAAGTATTACATACAGTATTACTATATGTCTGACATTGATTTTAGACCACAAAGGTTTTGCAGAACAAAAATTTATTTTTCAAATAACATTGTTTGCTTGAGAGCAGCGTTGGCCCAGTGGTGGTGGCCCCGACTTACGAACAGTAAGTCGTGGGTTTGAACCCAGGCAGGCGCATTACTTTGCGTAATTTATTTCATCACCACTGCTCTCAAAAAACGGTGAAGGAAAACATGGTGAGGAAACCGCCATGTCCTAGAACCAAAAATTCGAAGATATGACATCTACCAATTCGCACTGGGCCCGCGTGGTAGATTATAGCCCATATGCAAAATACGCGCTTTGACGTGGAGTTGCGGATACCAGCCCGGTATCTTTAATCTTTTTTAACATTGTTTGCTTGTTCGTAGGAGATAATCTTGAGAAGCGCTTATTCTATTACGACAATTCTTTCACTATCTCTAGTGCCATAACTTTTTTATCTCAAGAAAGTGCACGGTTTCTTTGAAATAGATTACGGGAGCAAAACCGTGAGAAAAATCTAGTGTAACAATAATATTACTCTTAACAAGTTTAATTTGTTTAGACGAAACATTACTTGCTACAAAATAACAGTTCAATTATTATCATTTAAGTATAGGTAAGACGTATTATTGTTTTGATGGATCGTGTATTATTTATTATATACGATCATTCATTTACTAGTATAGGAGTCTAGCCAATTCGTCTAGTTCCTATAATTGGGCTATGTATCATACTCAAAATATACTGAACAAAATTAATATATTTCTAGCCGTGCCTTTAGGGAATATAGGGTTCCTAGTATGTTGTAGATGTGAAACATGGCACGCTGAACCCATTATTTATCACGAAATTTAATTATCCTCTAATAATTAACTGGTTCAGGATATTCACATGATTAAATCTAGTTTAGTTTAATGTTGGCCACTACATATTAGGTTATTAATCAGAATCTCTATTCGTATTATGATTGTGTTTAACAAAATGATTACAAATTGATTAAATCTAATTTTCGCATTGTAGATAAATATACCTATGCTAAAAACTTTATAACTGACTTTCAAACTAGCTTTCCCCAACCGTTTGAGCTGAAATTTGTCATACACGTTTAGTTTAAGTTAAATCTTGTTTTTTTTTTTCAAACAATTTTAAAATACCTTTAATATAACAGAACATTTGAATTGCTTATTTACTTATAGCAGCACGAAAAATGATCATCATTCTAGTTCAAGGCTTTTACTTTGAAATGTATTTATTTTACAGTTCGAGAAATAAATACGTACACATTTCATGCAGATGAACTTCATTAGTGGTTCAATGGTTTAGGTATTTTTGTTTATTGTCATTATTAACACTTTCTACGCAAACTAACATGAAGGAAACTGATAAAAATGTACACTTAGTCTGCAAGTAAATATTTGACTTTGATTGCGTGCGTCAATTCTAACTATTGCGGAAATCGAACGTGTGTCACGCCGCGCAGTGGTTGATCATTCAAACAAACAACTTTAGCATGTGCTTAACGCAAGTTTCACGGACAGTAATATTAATAGGAATGGCGTCTATAGTTGTTAGTTGGTAACGATTCTGCAGACCTAGCGATATTACATATTCTATTACTGTTCTGTTGCGACAATAGAAAGAAAATGGCGTATATGGAATCAGCCCCCCTAGCCAAGTTACAAACGATTCGTATCTATTCTCTTTCTACAATCGAGAACGCCTCAAATCCCTTTGTTTTGACCACGTGACTTAGCGAAAGGTGATAAGTCACGTGGTCAAAACAAAGGGATTTGAGGCGTTCTCGATTGTTGTTGCTGTTTATCAACTGTCAAGTGTCATAGAGTAGAATTTGTAAACTTGCAATATGTCAGCTGATTCCATATACGCCATTTTATTTCTATTGTCGCCTTATCGATTACGATAATAGAAATAGAATTTGTAATATAACTCGGCCTGCTGTACTATGAAAACAACAGCCGATCGATCCTGTTAAAATCACCCCGGAAAACTTAAGCAAAGTGAACAGTCAATGCTTAGCATAAGTATGGCAACTAAATTCACCTTCACCCACATTTTAAGCGATGTTTTTTGCGAAATCGCACTGCTAAAAATCGAAAAGGAATACGAATGAGTTCAAAAATTAAGATTCAAGTCCCTGATTTACATACTAATATTGTTTTAAATTAAAAGCAATGTAACGTTTATTACTATGCAAATTCGATTTAAACTAAAATCGATTCGGATGTAACAATTTCCACAGTAATCTGGGATTGTTGTAATATATTCGTGAAACTGTGGTTTATAATTGGGTAAAAGAGAACTTGTACTCCCAGAAGATTCTCGAATTATTGTTAGGGTTTACTAACTTTACTCAAAGGGGCAATAAGTAAATAGTTTGATATATGCTTAACTAAATATGTCGCATAGTGGACTGTAGAAATGTAGTTAGGTCTTACGTCGATGTGGTCTTTCGGCTGAATTTAATACGAGAGGGTTAATAGTAGCACTAAATGGTTAGTGTAAAATTACAAACAGTGCTGCTCGCCAGTTCTGCTACCTTTTTTGATTATTTATTAATTTTAAAGAAAGCGCACAGACTAATAACAATATAAATAATTTTAGGCAGGTGACACTTTTGCTGATTACAAGCTTCCACATAATATATGTAACAAAGTACACACATAATACATGTTAATCGTAAATAAGAAAGTTAATCAACATCGAAGAAATTTGTTGCTCATTTTTCTCTCTTCATCTCCTTCTTCACCTTTACTTATACTTGGCTTAACACGCTCCTATTTACGTGTCTAGATTAGTCTGCTTCTTTTCGTCCAATGATTCTCGTTAACAGCTTTCTACTAAAACAGTAGTCTATCTATACAATTTTATCAGTCTTTGTTCAGTCAGATCATCTATCACAATAAGTTTTTAAAAGAGAGACCAAACAAAATTCCAGCTGGAAGCACCTGGTCCAAGGCACCTTCATTTCATCGTCATCTTCTCGTCTATTGTTAATAATTTGGAGGCAGCATGTCTGTTCCTTCTTCTGCCGCCAATAAAAGCTTCGTTTCTTACCCAATGTATCGCCTTGCAAGTCTTGGAATAAGATCTTACCCCTAAGATCCAGACCTCCTTGATAAACACTAGGTCACCACCAAAAATCTGACCAACCCATCCCAAAAATCCAATCCAACGACAAACATGGGGTTATAAACTGTAATTTTATCTAGTGCCACCATACTGCGGTGGAGGTCGTGATAAATTATGGCCGTGTGCCACACAGATAGGCAGCTGCGACGAGTAAAACAATTTTTCGCTAAAGCGGTTACTGAAATTGAATCTGTTGGTGAAGGCGATAAGAGATGATTACCATTAACTACGCCACTTTGCGTCCTTGTGGATGGGCGGGCATTGCGTTAGGACAGATTGTGCGGGATTAAAACAGGTGGCGTTTGAATGATCAGCGAGGATTGTGGTAAACAGAGTGTGGAAGATTTTGGGAGTTGAATTTGGGAATCGGTTTGGCGAACGGCATTTTTTAGAAAGACCAGCCAGTTGATTCAGTAAAAATCGTCCCGTAAGTAAGCCTAGCATTAGTTTGGAATTACAGCTCAATAGGTTTTCACTTCACCTAAGTTTTCACGAGGTAAATTTTACAGTAAACTGCAGGACTTTTTATGTTGCCTTTGTCAAAGGTTTTTTTTTACTTCAGAACTTTTATAGGCACGGATGGGGCATGTGATGCGAAGTAATAAGTCACAAGGAATTTTTTGGGTATAAATGTGGTTACTTTTAAGAATACAGGAACACTAAAGAAGGAATAAATGGATTGTGTTAAATATGACAATATGGTCATAAAGGAGTTGACTATTTACTAAATAGTCGGTATAGAAGAAAAAGTTACCCTGCTCAGACCTTAAATAAATATAGCTGTACTAGCTGGTGCCCGTGACTTTCACGGAACCCATCCACAGACTGACCTCAGCAACCGTAGCTTTAGGTTCAACCTATGACTAATGTCTGGCATGCCAAGAATATTGCAATTGTGGGGATCGTGACTGCCCTGGGTGAACTGCACGCATAGTACTCATAAAATCAGTATAATATGGACTCGGATTAAAAAGTAAAGATGAGAGAAGATAAACCAGCTCAAGATCAAAGTGTTACCATTGACATGCAGCTTACTATACATTCCGTAATAAAAGATTCAGTTCCGATATCGATAGTGATGTTCTAAACGAGCGCAATGTACCTACTGGTGCACATAAATCTGCTGCTAAACGAAGTAGAAAGTGCATCGCTGTCGAGCGGGCGCCGCGCCAGAGATCGGTCGCGACTGATAAATTATTTATTAGAATGATATTACTTGCAATATTATGCGCGGGCGTGTTTATTTTCATAAAATGTATAGTTAATTCATGTATTTTTGATTCGATTAAACGATAATAATTTGTTAACGCAAAAATTCCGGGTAATTCAAAGCGTTTTGTCGAATATTGAGTATTATATCTTATTCAAAATATACATTGTCTGTAAGACGAGTGTAAACGACCCACTACCATCATCTACGCAATCTTCATTTCAAACTAAGTTAAATTGCACAAAAAGAAAAAAAAATACTTCAATTTAGGCGTGAAAAAGCACTGTGTGCACAATAAAAATATAACGTACGCAAATGCTTATGAGTACAATGTGACAAGGGTCGTAGACGTCAGATATATGCACTTTTCTCCTTGTAAAACACAACAATTCAGTTGAATTCGGATAGACTGGAAGCCGAGTCTAGCACAGTTGAGAAAAAGCACAAGGATACAAGTCCCAGATGAACTGTAGGCCGCAAACTTTAAACGCATAGGTACTACACGGGTTTTTATGAATCTCTGTGAAATTGATTCCGAGCGCTGCAACACCGCGCAGACGCAGCCTGCGCACCACGGCTGCAGGGCTCAACTTCATAGACAAATGATTGTCTGACTGCATGGGTTTCTATGAAGAAACCCAGCAGTACGTGGTCTGCGGCCCATTTCGATTGTTGTTGTTGTCATGGAATGACCTTTAGAATTAGATACGCCATTCTAAAGTTCCATTCTGCAAAAAGCACCATAGTTTTTATAGCCTCTTAGATATCTCTCTCAAGTACGTGTATGTAAATATTTTACTCCAACTACAAAACCACTAATTGTGCGTGGTCCAACACGCACTTGGCTAGTTTTTATTTATCCAGCTGTTACTTTTACAGTCCTTGAATATCCAGTTATATCCAGTTAAATTCCAAGCTTATGGTAATAAATGGCGCCACCTGTCGCCTCCTCACGGCACTACATTACACTCAAGATTTATTATTTACGTCTGCGTTTTCCTTAGATGTGTTACTTTTTGTTGCCACAATGAAAAATACATTCCATACGTACATAAACTCACGCCTTTTTCCCATGGGGGCAGGCAAAAAGTTGAGGTTGCCACCTGCTACGATGCTTACACATTTCCTTGGAATTATTTACATTGGAATGATTATCTGCAGGTCTATTATATAAAAACCTACCCGCGAAAACTTAAGTTAAGTGAGCATGAAGTGAACTATCAATCCCCAGCATTAGCATAGGATGACAGCTAACTTTGGCTTTCAGTTTATCCATATTGCTCACCAAAAAGAGGGTCTTGGTGACCCGGTCAGTTTTTATTTTATTTTGTTTTTTTTTATTTCTAAAACCTCCTTCAGGAACCAGTCTCTCACAAAGGTGGGGAAAGTTTTAAGTATGCAGTATTTTTATGACCACTGATTGTGAAGACAGAATAAATAGACTAGACAGATATATAAAAATATATCCCTTGACATATCCCTATATTCCTTCATTCTATATTCCTTGATATCATCAAGGAATTTTACAAAATAATAATACACGCTTTACTGTTGGTACCCGAACTTCGTAAAGAACATTGGGAATAAGGTCAGCGTATATTGTGTGTGTGTATTGACTGGCCTGTTGGTCTAGTAGTAAGTGGGCCTGACAGCTATGCAAAAGGTTGTCGCGTTCGATTCCCACCCCAGATTAATGTTTGCGTGATGAGCACAATGATTTGTTCTGTGGCAGGGAGTAAATTTATCTATAATATGTATGAATTTAGAAATAAATGTAGGGGTATGGACCACCGTAATAAAATAAAAATATCTGCTTTACTTCTTTCATAAAATATTTTGAAGCTTCTTGTATGTAAAAAACGACTTTTCATCTTGACACTCGCTCGTCATCCTTTTTTATTTCTTCCTTTTTTAAAAATATTCAAATCCTTCCTCTTTCTCCTTCCCACATTCATACTCTCTCATTCATCCATCTCTGCGTTCATATTTACTACATTCCTTCAAATTATCATGCATTCTAAATTAACTTCCCATATATATTAGTATGTTTATATCAGTTGTCTGGTACTCACAGCACAAGCTCTGCTTAGTTTGTAACTAGATGGCGTTGTTTAAAAGTTGTGGAGTATTTAATTATACTCTTTGTAATGTTTGTCACAACACCTTCTATTAAACCTTAACATTATTTTATTATCACATAACTCTCCAATCCATCATTCTTAGTACATAAATTCTTCGTAAGGATCGCATTTCTACGGCATTTAATCTACTTTAATGTTTCTTTTGCCAAACACAGCGGAAAATAAAGTGATAATGGGTCTTTCTTTGGTAGGATATGTATTAAGTTACTTGACGTAATAATAGAAGGTACTTCTGTTATTTACTACTAACTACAAATGTTTTTCTTATTGCTACTAGAAAATATTCAACACATTTTTTTTCTTTTTTCACGTAATTAAAAAATAACGGCGATACATGGAGTCAAAATGTCGCATGACGTCACTATCCTTTATAGATTATAAGGAAGGTTCATATCTGACGGAACATGCGCCGAGCGTTTGCGACAATGTACGCTCAACCCACGAACGTATCATCGGTTGAGTGTGAACGGTCAAGTGTTTTTCTATACATTTGTCTGTTCTGGCGTTACGCTACCGATAATACGCGACGCATGTTCCGTCAGATATGAACCTTCCCTTACTGAATAATGACGTCACAACTGAAACAACTCCTCAATTTAATGCGCTTAATTGATTAGTTTTCCATCAATTTGAAAGAAAAAAACAAAAAAAAAAATGACGTGTGTCACTCGGAGACTGCCGCGGTAAAGCTATTGCATAGCATTTTTATCAACTCCTCTCCTCTCCCCCTCCCCATTCCTCCCCTCCCCCTCTCCCCCACACCTCCCCCGCACCTCCTCTCACCCCTCCCTCACTTTCCCCTCCCGTCCCCTGCCTCTTCCCTCCACCCCCCTCCACATCCCTCCCCTGCCCCTCCGTCCCCTCTCACAATACCCCCTCCCCTCTCTCACAATCTCCCGTTCCCCTCCCCTCCCCCTACCCCTCCCCCCGTCCCTCCCCTTTCCCCTCCCCACTATCCAATACGTCTATACAATACGTCTAATCGCACACAACGCCGTGTCGAAGACTGCCGAACTCAAACGACGTTATACGATACACGGCCTTCAAGCCACACCTCCTTGCCCGTCGGAGTGGGGAGCGTGAGGTTTTTTCGTTACGAAATTTCTGGATTCGGTCCCCGCGCTCAAGGCCCGCGATAGAAGCTATGCAATAGCTTAAAATCTTGCGTATTATTTTTCATAATTTAACTGATGGACTTAATTAGATTTTGATATTCTTACATTGTGCACATGCCCATTGATTGAGATAAATCAGCGTCTCGCTAACAAAACTTCTGATACATCCCTCACTTTCGAGCACTCTACAGCTAGGTACATCGTTATGTCTTGCCGATAATCGAGCTACTCTCGTCTGGGTCGAGCCTTGTTGATATTAGCTCGGGGCCGCATAAGATTGTCAACTTGATAGAGCCTTTGTAGGCTGCGCTTTTAGGTTAGGTCGAAGACTCTTTGGTTGATAAATAAATGGCCTTTTGTAGAAGATACTGACTATATTTCATTTATATGCATTGACATTGTGTGGATATTCCACAACTTCCACACAATGCCATCTACTCCCAAGATAAGCAAAGCTTGTGTTATGGTTACTAAACATACTTGTATATAAATACTAGCTGCCCCGGCAAACTTCGTTGTGCCTTAGAGTCAATTCATTGCTCTTATTTTTTTTTATATTAGATATACATACGTTGAATAAGACGACAACAAATAAATCCAAACCAATAATAACTACTACTACTTTTAAATTACAACATGTATATATACCCTAACCTAACTGACCATACCTATCCTATAGCTAACCCAACTATCTAACCTAACTACCTTACTAATAAATACTAAATTCATAATTTTAATCTGAACTATTGCCTCTATGTTACATACAATAATTTATGCCTATAGTTTTCCCGGTCTCCTTTAATTAAAGTCCTAACAGTAAAATAAGTTCTATTTGCAAAGAATTATTAAATTTCGTCTCTGTCATCATTGCTAGTTACGTAAATTGATTTCTGAAATATAAGACTTTTTTATGCTACATAAAACCTCTAAGTTTAGTAACAAAATTAATTTCAGAACGTAGGTGCGTATTATAAATTGACAACCTTACCTTCTTGGGTTTAGCTTAAGACTTGTCAATTTCAAATTGTCACCTGATAATGAACTGGGAAGTTTGACTCCTGTCATGTCATCCAAGATGGCGCTGCGTTTGAAAAATGTTTGAGACAACCGATATTCTTGATATTTATTTTTATGATGTCGAACGGGATAAAAAGTGTCCTATGTCCTTCTCCTGGCTCTAAACTACCTCCATGCCAATTTTCAGCTAAATCGGTTCAGCCGTTCTTGAGTTATAAGCGAAGTAACTAACACGACTTTCTTTTATATATATAGATATGTCTAAGTACACCCATATTATAAAACTAGCTGTGCCCGCGACTTCGTCCGCGTGGAATAGTGACTTTTCGGGCAGCATATTTTGAATTACATATCTTATACTGTCGTTTGGGTAGCTAAAAATTTACTTTACAGTAATGCTTCTCTGTATACGATATTAATTTGACGTATGGCCATCGGGGATGAAATCATACAGGCTCCTAGGATTGCTAACCCGTGACAGAGCCACTTACAACTGGCCGTGCGAGAAACAGCTAATACTTAGATCTACACCCACAACTTTCAGCGTCTGACCTTGGGCTTTATTAATTGTCATCGCAAAACATAGGCTGACTGGAAACTGGACTCGTTTAGAACTAATTGGAAAATTGTTTGGAATGAGACGAATCCGAGGAATGCAAACACTTTCACCTTTTCCACACCCAATTAAAATCACTGCTTCTATCAGATTTCGTTGTAAATTGGTCACTTTTAACCTGCTGCCATTGCAAAGTTTTGGGGGGCTTACATTTCTAAGAAGCATTATGGGTACGCCTACTTTTAATTTTATTTTATGTGCTGGTAGTCCAGGAGCATTGAGGAATTCTAAAAATTCTACTGGGTAGCTGGTAGATTCTCCTTCTTCAATTTGCTGTCCGAACCCTCTGAGAATTTAGACGAATTACCCTATCAGTGAAAGTCTCAGACTCACGTGATAGTGCATGAGCTTCACGATCGGCAGTGAGACATATTTCCCGTTCGTTCTGTGTCTACTGGGATCGAGGATTTGTTGTCCATACTCTCTAGAAGCTCAAGCGGGTTTCCCTGTCAGCAAAAGTCTGAGACTCACGTGATAGCGCATGAGTTTCGCGATCGACAGATAAACATCCCTATCGTTGTTCCCCGTTTTCCCTATTTTGAGTTGTCATCATTCGAGAACGATTTGAACTCAGTCGACATTCTCGCTGAGTCGAAGTTTCTGCAGCACGAACCCTAGCCTGATGTTCCCCAGTTGCAGAGAGCCTTGTCTCTCGACCTTCCTCAG
Source organism: Euplexia lucipara (assembly GCA_921972225.1). Taxonomy (NCBI): domain Eukaryota; kingdom Metazoa; phylum Arthropoda; class Insecta; order Lepidoptera; family Noctuidae; genus Euplexia; species Euplexia lucipara. The sequence goes on from OV179158.1 coordinate 1,255,342, forward strand.
ATTCCTGTGATCGAACCAACCTCATTCTTTCAGCATTTCTGCTACATTGGGAGAGGTTGGATCTTCTTCGAGGCATTCTTACTATAAAATAGTAGGTACTTACTACTTAACACACAGTTATTAAGTAAACACGTACTATCGTAAACAATTAAAATTAAATTAAAAAATTAAAAAACCCCTACCGCAAAAAAGTAAAACATTTAAAAAGTTAAAAGTAATACTTTCCTATCGTTGAGAATGAAATGAGCCATGAAATTTTACTTCACGTCGGGGTACCGTTTAAGTAAGGAATGTTTCTAGTGCTCGTTGGTATGTAGGTACTTACTTATTTTAGCGGTACCCCGACGTTACGTAAAATTTGATGGCTCAACGATAGGAAAGTAATATTTTTAACTTTTTAAATGTTTTACTTTTTTGCGGTGGAAGTTTTTTTATATTTTTAATTTAGTTTTTATTTCAATTTTGAGTTATGAGTTTTTTTTCGGTGCAATGTATGTAGAGTCAAATGCTGGTTAAAATAAATCCAAACACGACATATCGGCTATTATTTTTTTAAGAGTCAATCTACTGGTGTGCTGGATAGCCTGGCTGCAGCATCAGCTCATCCTGTTGCCATCAGGGCATTAAGTCCAGAATAAAATGCTGGTTAAAATGAATCCAAACACAACATATCTGCTATTATTTTGTCAAGAGTCTACCTACTGGTGTGTTGGATAGCCTGGCTGCAGCATCAGCTCATCTTGCATGTTGCCATCAGTGCATTGTGTGCAGAATCCAATGTTGGTTAAAATGAATCCAAACACGACATATCTGCTATTATTTTGTCAAGCGTCTACCTACTGGTGAGCTGAATCGCCTGGCTGCAGCATCAGCTCATCCTGTTGCCATCAGTGCATTGTGTGCAGAATCAAAAGTCTGGTTAAAATGAATCCAAACACGACATATCTGTTATTATTTTCCCAAGAGTGTATTAGTGTGCTAGATATCCTGGCTGCATCAGACCAAATTTACCATAAACTTGCTTATTAATATAACACTCATGGCTGTTTGAAATTTTAACCCACACATATGTTTGTATGTAAAGTTAATACCCATAGACGTCAAAAATAGCAAAGGTAGCTAACACAAAAGTGCTGACAACCTTGAAACGGCTTAACCGATTTTGATGAATCATGTCTAAGAACCATCGCAAGAAACCCTGCTTTCAAATAAAAAAAACCGCATCTAAATCGGTTCACCCGTTTGGGCGCTACGGTGCCGCAGTCAAGCGCGAGGCGTGTACGTACTCTGATAGAATACCTTAACAAAATGTTCGCCGCGATTCTTTAAATTGACATAACTTTTTTATTTATGAACCGATTAACATGAAATAAACACTAAATGTTAAGTGAAGCTTACTACAATATATTAGTGAGAACCCCATCTAAATCAAATAAGCCGTTTCTGATATTAGCGTGCACAAACACACAGACAAACAGACAAACAGACAAACCGACAAACCGACAAACAGACAAACAGACAAAAAAATTTTTAATTACAATTTTGGGTTCGGCATTGATATAGTAACAACCCCTGCTGCTTTTTTTTATATATTTCCATTGTACAGACACCACTTTTCTACAATTTTATTATATGTATAGATGTACCTATATGTGTGTACACCCCGACACGGAAAAAAAATATCGTGCTCATCACACAAACATTTGTCCTGGGTGGAAATCGAACCTACGACCTGCGGCATAGTAGCCAGTGTCACTTACCACTAGACCAACGGGCCAGTCATTTAAATTGCGTACGTGTGCTGGAAATATAATTGTAACAAATGGTAATGTCACTTTCTCACTGTCTTGATGCCAGGCAAATCCGGGCAAGTATCGATGTGACTTTTTAAATTCATATAAGTATGTTTTTTCTAAGTTAAGACTTAGATATCACTGACATCGGTGTTCAAAAAACATCGTGAGAGAACCTGAACTTATACCAAGTTAACATAAGTTTGAAATCGCCAATCCACTTGACCTTGTGCACGCGTAGTAATCAATGCTCGTGCCTTCTCTGTATAAGAAGAAGCCCTGCAGTGGGACAGTAACAAGCTAGTAATATAAGTCTTTTTTAAAATGATAAGGTTAGTAGAACTACTATAAGACTTCGACATCAGACAAATATCTTATCTAATTAAAGGCGAAAATAGTTTCCATGCCCTACTAATACAATATTTCTATACAACTGTCCTATTACAAAAAAGGAACAAAATAATATCCCAAAATACGAATAAGAGAAAACGAACAGAAAAATATTGCGTCCGCCATATTAAATTTCCTTTGACGTTATAGGACACCTCATTATTTTGTTGAAATCTCTTCAGCAGTTTATGTTACAGGAGGTTCAAACTGTCTCTTAAACTTACAAACTGTGACTTAAAATAGCGTTTAGGATTCATAATAATAATAAAGTATTTCATTCGTACTTATATATTTTCGGTAGAGTGTTCGAACCATACAATAGTGTGTCGCGGCAAGCGATATTCTTGAATAATAAGTTGTGAAGTTGATTAACTTAGTACAGAGTCTATGGTGACCAGCGTGACGTTACTTGTCATTTGAAAATGGCGCAAATGTGTTTTCGGTAATGTCACGTGGCCAGAGTCGTGCTGGTGCGTGGGAGCTGGGCAGAGCTCAGATTGATTTGAGACACCGACGAAGACACACATCCAGCACGAAACTGTCAGTTACCTATTTGAGTTATGTTTTTTGATTACGAATGTTAAGTGAGGTTATTACTACAATGAAGATTGCTATTCTACGTTATGAACTCTGTACCACGAAACCCCCATCGGTGTCAGCTCATCGCTCAGCCATCGCTGACGCCGACATATGTATAGCTAAGGAGCGTAATTCTCTGCCAGAGTCTGTGTTTCCTGATAGCTACAACCTAGGGGTCATTAAATCAAGAGTGAATATTATAGGTTCCTTCTAGGCAAGCGTGGTTCATCGTCGACCACATCATCGCTTACCATCAGGAGAGAGAGTGGTCAATTATGACCCTTTGAATAATAAAAAATAGTATTGGTCTGTTGGCCTTGTAGTTAAAGGCCCAGACAGCTATGCATTTTTTATTCCTAAAGCCTAGTTCAGGCTTCAGGTTATTGACTGTCCTGTTGGTCTAGTAGTTAGTGGGCCTGACTGCTATGCCGAAAGTCGTGGGTTTGATTCCCACCCGGAACAAATGTCTGTGTAATGAACACGATCATTTGTTATGTGTCTGGGTGTAATTTACCCATAATAAGTATGTTTTTAGAAATATATAAGTATGTTTATCAGTTGTTTAGTACCCATAACACAAGCTTTGCTTAGTTTGGGACTAGATGGCGTCATGTGTAAGTTATGGTATATTTATTTATTTTAGTAGAGGAACTGCAGCATATTTGGAATACTAGTTTGTTTTTTGAGAATAATCTTAAGGAAATAAGGGATGGCTCAATAAAAAATACATTTATAATTTGAAAAACTATTAAACTTTAATATTAATAACTATCATAAAGAACAAAAGTCAGGAACCTTATAAGAAAACAAAAAAACTACAAAACTAAAAAATTATGTGAATTGACTTAGAGGGCGGGTAATTTGGAATATAGTATTCCAAAAAATATTCACACTTTTCATTAACATACTGTTAACACTTAAACTTAAAAACTAATAAAATGTTACAGTTTTACAGTCTTGAGTTCTCTAACTAATCAATCTTTTTAAACAAAATATCATAAATAATCTTATTATTAAGTAATCAGTCACAATAATCACAGAAAAGTGTAAATTATTAACTTATACATAGTTTACTATGCCTAACTACTATTTTTGCAGTAATCACAATTCGCAGTATTAGGCACTGCACCCATTCTTCACTCCTTTTATCTTCATTATATTTTCCGTTTCAAAAAAAAAGCTTTCGACGTCATTGTCAGTAGGGATTGCAGTCAAATAGCCGCATCATCATCTGCTTGCTTTTTCCAAACCATGTTAGGGTCAGCTTCTAATCTAACTGAATGTAGTTTACTAGTGCTTATCTAACCATCGCAACCCAGTAATCTTAAATCATTAAACTCAAATCAAAAAACCTCTAGAATAAATCAACAAAATTAACAGTTTTCTGTTTACAGGAACATGGTATCAAAAAATAATATGTTTTTTTATATATTTTTTACAATAACTGCAAAACTATAGTCCTTACTGCGTAAAAACGGGCGTCCTGCACATTGTGCACCGTCCTAACTTATAAGGACTGGTGGATACGCGCGCTCATTAGAAAGATACAGCGATGTCAAACCAACGCGGGCGCCTCTGAGGCGTAGGTTATCTTTCTAGGGTTAATTAGGCTTTTTGTTAGACTTTCAGGCTTCGAGTTCGTCACTAGCGACTGTCATAGATCTACAACCGACACCACTGGCTTAACATATGAATAGCCGTGATAGGTTAGTGATGTAACCGGCGGATTGCCAAGTCATAGTTCTTGATTCCGAACCTAAGGCTGCGTGCCTTAGGTTCGTTAATCCAGAACTCTAACTTTTCGGATTTAGGATAAATTATTTATAATTATCACTTTCTTTAAAAACGGTAAAGAAAAGTATCGAGAAAGTTATTTCTCGACGGCATGTGAAGCCAAGTTAGAGGCGAGTGGCATAAACTATGACAACAGGTTAGTTAATCACACGGTAAAAGAAAAAGAAAACACGTTTGTAATAGATGGTCAAACGTCCACAGACGGACCTCAGCAAGAGTAGCATAACCTTTTATTAATCCGTGCGGCAGTTAATACCTGGCCAGAAACCTCAGTATAAAAATGTCACACATAATTATATCAAAAGATCATAAATCAGACTTAAAATTGAGACTTCGAAAGTCGTTGAGCTCATGATGACTGAGAAATGCGTACCTGAATGTCCACCTAGGTACGCATTTGAAGATTTCATTTTAAGAAAAGAACCGCAGAGGTATGAGTAGATCTGGACATATCTACTAATATCTCTGCGGTTCTTTTCTTAAAATGAAATCCTAGATACTAATGTGTAAGGTTCCCACATGATTTGACCAAGATTATGTCTGGACTATAAAAAATATCTTTGAGATTCTTTAGGTGTTTTATATTAAGAGTAATTAGTTAGTGAAACTTTGACATCGCCACAGTCTAAAAACATACAGTCATCCGACGAAGCCGTCTAGACAGGGCAATCGTGCGGGGTGTGAGGGGCGAGACGCGGGAAAGCCGCTCCCGCACTGCGAACAATTATTCAAGTCTAACGCGTGTAGAAGTTGTCGGCATTTTTCCAGAGATCAAAGGCGTCGTCCTACTGTATTAATATTTATACTGTGATATCGACTAACTACAACGTGTACCTACACGTGCTTATACCAACCAATTTATAGTAATAAATACCTTTTGTAAAAACGTATACCTAGGTACTCGATCCTGAACACTACTAAAAGAAGAAACAACACAACTATTATAATTCTTATAATCCAAATATCAGATGGATTACACGTACCGTCTTACATAAGCGATAGGAGACTTTACACGCTACCGCCGTATAAAGCACCGCATCCCCTCGGATTTCCGGCCTTGTAAGGCTGACTTTCCACGACACATGGAGTTGCTACTTTGTGCTACCCTTTTTATACGGGGTGACTAAAACCCTGGCGCGGGTAAAAGGGATTATCAGACTTTGTGTGATGAGCACGATTATTTGTTCTGTGTCTGGGTGTAATTTATCTATATACATATAATAAGACTGTAAAAAACTGTGTCTGTACATTGAATATATTTAAAAAATAATAATTGAGGGGGGTTTAGAAACAGTAATAGAGCACGAATCCAAAAAAAAAAGTCTGTCTGTTTGTCTGTTTGTCTGTTTGTCTGTTTGTCTGTTTGTCTTTTTGTTTGCACGCGCTAATCTTCGGAACTACTGGACGGATTTGAATGATTTTTTTTTTTGTTGTATAGATATTAAGTCTGGGCAGCACATAGGCTATAATTTATCCTGGAAACTGGAACACCTCATGCAGAACCGCAACAGACCAGCTAAACTATAGGAGATACAAGAATGGTACCATAGCAAAAATTGTTCCACGTAATGAGCATTTTTTGCTGAGAGAATAAATTTGAAGATCCGGAACACCTGATGCAGAACCGCAACAGACCAGCTAAACTATAAGAAATACAAAAATGGTACCATAGCAAAAATTGTTCCACGTGATGAGCATTTTCTGCTGAGACAATCAATTTGAAGATCCGGAACACCTGATGTGGAACTTCAAGTGCCCAGCTACACTATAACATATATAGGAATGACGTCTTAGCAAGAGTTGTTCAGCCTTATGAGCACTCGCTGTTGACGTATAAATATCTAAGATCTGGAACACCTGTTGTGGAACTCCAAGAGTCCAGCTACACCATAACTCACATAGGAATGACATCTTAGCAAAAGTTGTTCGGTCTGATAGGCATTTCCTGTTGACTTATAAAAATCGAAGATCAGATACATTTGATATAGAAATTAAAGCTAGGTATCACTAATTTCATTGCATATTTATAAAATAACATAAGTACCTCCACGCGGTGAAGGCGGGAACAGTTCAGGGCTGATTTTCGATGACGATTGGTATATCATTGAAAATTAGACTCTACTGGCCAAAACTTCCATTTTTTTTTTCGTATAAATATGCCTTCGGGCTTATGTTATTTGAGTGTTTAATTTCCTTTTCTATTTATCTTTGTCACATGGTTGCCTACCCGGTAACGCTGGGGAGCAGCCATTTAGATTTTAATTGATCAGGTATCATCACAATAAAACTATAACCATACCTAAAAAGAGGTCAAATCTTTCTCAATGTTCCAAAAGTGCTAAATGATTAAAGATCATAAGATCCCAACAATCTACCGAAGAGCGTTAGGAGGGACTTGATGCTGTTCGACAACATGAGGTTGCAACTCGCTCCGTGGAAACTTCTTGGGATCGCGAAGCACGCCTGCATTCTCAGCGTATTTACGCATCTACCAGGTATCCAGGTCTCTAGACACCAGTGAAGAATATATGACTGACCGCTGATCATGAACATCATGCACTGTCTCGCGAGTTGGAGACGTTCACGGAAAAAGCATGACGCTTGAGTTTTCAGCGTAAATACGCATCTACTCTAGAGATAAGTGGGGGAAGGAGATGCGCGACTGACCGCTGAGCGTGAACGTCACGCAACATATAGGCTATAATTTATTTTGGAAAATGGAACACCTAAAGTAAAAGAGATATAAAAATGGTGCCATTGCTAAAACTATTTCACGTGAAGAGTGTTTTCTGCTGTGAAACTAAATTTGAAGATCTGGAGCACCTGTAGTAGAACTCTAAATCCCAGCGACAATATAGCATATACATAATAAAAATGGCGTCTTAGCAAAAGTTGTTAAGTCTGATGGCATTTCCTGTTGACCAACAAAAATAAAAAATCTGGAACGCCTTGGATCGTCTCGCGCATTCTATTGTTTTGCCGTCCCCGGGCTTTTACAATTCGACGTCAGACGTTTCAGATCTTCGATTTTGACGACCCCGTTGTCGCTGGCATAAGCAACAGGATCCGCGTACGAAGTCGCGGGCAGAAGCTAGTCTATAATATGTATGTATTTAGAAATATATAAGTATGTTTATCAGCTGTTTAGTACCCATAACACAAGCTCTCAAGCTTAACTTGGGACTAAATGGCGTTGTGTGAAAAGTTGTGGAATATTTATTTATTTTTTATTTATATTAATGCTAGACATGACAGTTGACTCAACTGTCCACGGGGTGACTTTTACTGAATCGACCAGCTGATATCGTAAGTTATCTATAAGTTGAAAATCTTCTGGATGGCAGAAGTATATTCATAGGACTAGTTAAACAGGCTGGAAGTAAACTAGATAAATATTCAGCTGTGTAGAAGTATTTTGATCACGATAATGAATTCACGCACCACAACGCACTTGTCAACAATATTAAAAAGACACTTCTAATAATAAAATAAAAATATAGATTGGAGGCTCTTATTTGCTAGCTACTACTGATTTTATGAAAAGAAACTCCGAAACAAACTCTTAAGTCATAACAGTCTCTTTTAAACTCCAGAAATATTACTATGGTCGGATCATAGTGTAAAAATATGTTCAGCAAATAATGATCTAACAAGTTACTATTATAAGTCTACAACACACCCTCGTACATATCTTCGCATAGTTGAACTGTGGAAAGCCAACCTAAGAACTCCATAAATTAGTTTGGTGTGTGCGCCTCTGTTTGTTCACGATAGGCCTCGTTTCCTTGGGTATATATAACTTAGCTTCGATACTAAGAAAGTAAACAGTTGTTTGACATTGTTTTGCGGTCATGTTCTGTGATTGTTGGCCAGCTTTTCTCCACGACTTTCTGCAAAACAACATAGTAACGATACGGCGATGATTTAAACAATAATTTAAGTAACTTGGGTAGCATCTTTGTACTTAGTTTATAGCATTATAATGCAAAAAAACAAATGCGCTTTGCCGAAAATTACTTTTTTTGCAAAATTTGTTTCAGCAGCAGTTAGTCTGACGAGAATCACTTGATAATAATTCCCGTCGTGTTATTTCACTTCGTGGACGTCAAATCTCATTTAGCCTAAAAAAAAAATAGAAAAAAAAAATACAAAAGAATAAACTATCCTAATAAATCTGTCACTAAAATAAAACAAAGCGTCGAAAAAATTACCCACATCGTCGTCGATAATAAAGTGCTCCAAATTGTGGTGGCATAAGCAAACTTAGCTTACCATTATCTATTTATTAAACTAATACATAATAACACACACACATACTAATATACCTATTATTGTTTAGTTTTCAATTCCATCTTCTTACAGAATCGCAAACATTCTAACATTAATGGCCTTTATTCATCGTCAAACAAGTCAAATAAAGAAGATTTATAAAAAAAAAATATGAATAATCGAAGCAATATTGGTTTTAGCGACATAATAAATACCTACTATGTTTTTTCATTCCCAGGTGCCATCATCTTCGGTTCAGATCAAGAAGTAGCAGGAGTAATGAGAGCAGTAGAACGAGCGAACGCCACCCATTCCTTCAGCTGGGTAGGATCTGATGGATGGAGCGCGAGGTCCCTGGTCTCCGATGGCAATGAGCGAGCAGTCGAAGGCACCATTAGCGTGCAACCTCAAGCCAATGATGTCAGCGGGTTCAAAGAATACTTTTTGGGCCTGAACGTGAAGAATAATAAGAGAAATCCTTGGTTTGTAGGTAAGATAGCGTGTTTTATATTTCATAGTAACTTAACTGTTTTTTGAAAAGGTTGTGATAAACTAGTGGTGTGATTGGCGCCGGCAGCGGTCTGTCAAGTCACCGATCTTGACCCTGAGAGATATTTTTCGATAGCATATAAAGCCAAGTCAAAGGTCTATATATTCGCGGCATAAAAACTAACACGAGGTTAGTCAATAAACACAAGAAAAGAAGAATATATTTCAATGTTTTAAACTCATCCAAGGTTATTATCATCTCCGTCATCTGTTTAACTATCAGTTGTATTTATGCAAAATTAACTGAAATCAGAAATACATGTCATATGAACATATCCATGTTATAACTTTCAAATTGTTTAAAAGACCTCGTCATGATGGCCTAGAGGTTAAGGCGCCTGCCTCTCATGGGTTTAAGGCTTATGGGTTTAAGGCTTTGGTTTAAATCCGGGCAAGTACCAATGTGACTTTTTCAATTCGTATGAAGTACTTTCTGAGTTCATCTTAGACATCGGTGAAAAATGAAGGCTGTTTCACCATTTCCTCGTTTTCTGTGCGTACCTACACAAAAACAACAAAGAATAAACATAGAACACGAGACAAGAAGAGATATATATGACACCACTTCAAACGTAAAACCAATTTCTAAAATTAAAAAAAGAATCTGATCAAATCCCTGTTTGAATCCATCTCATCCTAATCCGAGGCTGATAATAAATAAATTCTCAAATTCCGGAAACTTATCCGATAAGGAAGAATGAACTTTACAACGAACTTATTCAGATCTCAAGATATTCTCTTTTATCTCGATTATAACATTGCAAATAGTTGAAAACACTCCGAAACTTTGTTTTTGGACGCAAAGAAGCGTTTCTTATGAAGGTGGATCTACGAAATCAGTGATGTAATTTTGCTCAAAAGAAACTTCGCGGGGCCCCTTCAAGCGTACAAAACTTTGATTTTGTTATAATTGGTGTGAATTTATCAAATCATTTCCATTAGTTAATTAAAAGTTGTTTTTGAATAGTCGCGAAATGTTACCGAGAGTCTACTTAATTGAGTTTCAAGTAGATAAAGTACTTTTGTGTTTAATTACTACATTTAAGATGGAAGGAACATCATAGGCTGATACTATGACTTACCAGTATGTGTATATTTTGTTATTACCTTTGGGTGTCAAGTACCAGGGGGCGTGGAGGGGTCTGGAATACTTATAGTGACTAGAATCCAGCCAGGTGTTCTGTCTCGCATTTGCGCTGGAGGTCGCGGATCGTACGATTTTTCCGCAACCCTTGACTGTAGTTCCTGTATCTAGCACAGCATTTAAAACGGCTTTTTCTATTATTTTGTTTTGTTTTACTTCAAACTGTAAAAACCATGACAATTATTTTCGATCCAACCTAATGAGGTTTTGAAGTAAAAAATAATTATTCACATTGTTCATTAAAATTAAAAATTTAAAAAACCCCCACCGCAAAAAAGAAAAACATTTAAAAAGTTAAAAATAACACTTTTTAGCCATGAAATTTTACTTCACGTCGGGGTACCGCTTAAGAAAGGAAAGTTCCTAGTACTTGTAGGTATGTAGGTACTTAGTTTAACGGTACCCCGACGTTACGTAAAATTTCATGGCTAAAGTGTTATTTTTAACTTTTTAAATGTTTTTCTTTTTTGCGGTGGGGGTTTTTTAAATTTTTAATTTAATTTTTATCTTATAATTTTTAAACGCATTAATTTTGTTTTATAGAGTTTACAGTTATGAGATTTTTTCAGAGCAATGTATGTAGAGTCAAATGCTGGTTAAAACGAATCCAAACACGACATATCTGCTATTATTTTGTCAAGAGTCTACCTACTGGTTTGCTGGACAGCCTGGCTGCAGCATCAGCTCACCCAGTTGTCATCAGTGCATTGTGTGCAGAATCAAATGCAGGTTAAAATGAATCCAAACACGACATATCTGCTGTTATTTTCCCAAGAGTGTATTAGTCTGCTAGATATCCTGGCTGCATCAGACCAAATACACCATAATGTTGCCTAATAATATTACACACTGGGTGTTTGAAATTTTAAGACACACATATGTTTGTAAGTAAAGTTAATACCCATAGACGTCTAAAATAGCAACGGTATCTAACACAAAAGAGCTGATAACCTTGAAACGGCTGAACCGATTATGATTAATCATGTCTAAAAACCATTGCAAGAAACCTTGCTTTCAAATAAAAAAAACCGCATCTAAATCGGTTCACCCGTTTGGGCGCTACGGTGCCACAGACAGACAGACAGACAGACAGACAAACAGACAGACAGACAGACAGACAGACAGACAGAATAGAATAGAATAGAATAGAATACTCTTTATACAGACACACACACATAGCGGTGAAACTTATCCCCTCTTTTTGCGTCGGGAGTTAAAAACTTCATTAGATCATAAATTATTAGTTTTATTTATTTATTTATTTAATTTATTTAATTAAATAAAAAAATAAATAAAACTAATAATTAATATGGTATTATCTAAAGTACCTACAGTTTCAAGTTGAACAGCGATGTTCAACCTATACTAAGACACAGAAAATGTACTCGGTTAGTTCAATTGATTTAAGTGGATGCAGGGCTATACCTTATCTGCTAGCTCATTAACAGCTTCACCATTCTTCATTTAATAGCCATCTTTATCGTAAACCAAATCGACAAGATATTTCCACCATCCTTAAAATGTTGAAAATACAGCATTATGCTATCCTGATTACTGATCCAATTTTACGAGTTGTTTATGCAAGTGACAGGCGTTTTATGGTTTCTTTGCATTTTTGAGCGACTTACCACTGCTATAACCTCCCATCTCGAGTATGTTTCGCTCGTATGGATATGCTTTAAGCCGTAAACTTGGTTTTTAAGTCTATAACTTAAACTTAAGTGCCTTCGTGCCAGTGTTTCTTGAGCACAGTGTCTGGTTTGTGCAGCCATAAATCTTGTCAATGCAAATAGATTTAGTGCATACGATATAAGAACTAAATTCACATGCGGTGGCGGCCGACCAGTGCATCGTGTAGATACTGGTAATTTAATTTAATTTTCATGTAAGCTCTACTGTAGCGATACTGTTAATGAACAGCTTTGCACAATGCTGAATATCGCCAGATAGATTGCATTACAAAATAAAAATAAAAATGTAAGCTCTACAAAGATTATTCTGTTCATGGTTAGAGTAACGTCTCGTCCAAATTGACACTCAAATATCTGGTTTCCTGTATTCTTTATTAAGTCTTATGCCTCATTGGTTAAGTTGTCACAAGCTTTTCCACTAAGCATGAGGTTTTGAATTCAGCTCTTGGGTTGGGCAAAGTATTATTGGGTTTTTCCATTTGGTATTTATGCACGGTTAATAGCAATAGGTTCGGCGCCCTTCAACTTAATTAACAAAATATAACCGTAACTATACTACTGCCTTACTCATCAGGGCCCTATCAGAATAACAGCGCTACGATATGAATATTTTTAAATGTCGCAGCTAATGCTGAGATAGGTAAAAAAAGGTGCCTTTTTATCTCGCACAGGTCTTTTTATTGTTTTATTTTTTATTTATGTCTTTACTTTTTTTAATCTTTTCTTGTTTTTTTTATTATCTGTATTGTGGTTCTTTTGTTTTCTGTTCTATGCGTCCAAATAAAGTATTTTCTTTCTTTCTTTCTTTCTTATTTCATCATACAGGCATAATATATTATTATTAAGTTTATTGTTTACTCTTGTAAATTAAAAGAGTCTCTTGTAATTAAAGTACTTTTAAATTAAAATTGAAATCACTAAGATTTCAATTTTAATTTAAAAGTACTTATCAGTGGAAAGAAGTCCCATTAGCACACACTTGATTTTTAAACCGCAAACCGCGCTTAAAAACGATCCCGTAAACCCTCATAATGAAATTTATATCCCTCTTCTTCAAACAAAAGCTCATGTAAATATCAGAAAATATAATAAAGAGTGGTATCGCCCTCGAACCTTGGACTAATTAGCATAGCATGAACCCGATCCCTTAGTTCACACTGACAGCCCTCTAATTTACATACTTGCTGTAATCTGTTCGGCCAGAGCTTCTATTATGTAGGTACCTGCTTTGCTAATTTAATTTATAGTTTTTAAAATCAAGTTTCTTTTATTCTTTTCGTTTTATACCGCGTAAAAGTTTTTGGAGATTTTGCTAAAACAGATCTCTCATCTAACTCTATTTCATACAGATAAACTTAAAAAAGAAACTAAGACAAAATTTTATTAGACAAATATTTGCTCTACCATCTACCAACGACAGACTGAAGACTTTAGTGGCCAATAAACCATTTTAAGTCAAAATTTATGGCACAAAGCCTCTTCTAAATCATGGTTTAAACTGTACATTGATAACTTATTACTACTAATATGTAATAAATGTATGGCTATTTGTGGTCGTACCTATTTTAGGCACCAATTCACCTGTTACGAGATTATGTAAGGTTGTAATACGACGATTGCAGCGACCAAATTGATCTGCACTTTGACTCCTTAACCAAATTGAAGACCAGTTTCCTTAATTTTCTTACGTAGTGTAAGTTATTTACTTTGTATTATACATTTAGTTAAGTAATTTATTTTGGATACCTACTTTTCTTTACCTATTAGTTAGGTTGGTACTTGTTTGTTTTATTTAGTCAGCCCTGTACAACTCTTATGTATGCAGAGTTTACCTCTAAGTGATTGTTGCACTATTATAAGACTTTTTATACATGTTACCTTTATGATATAATTAGTGTAAACAATCGTTGGTGAACCTATTGATAAATAAATAAAAGTACCTTTAATTTAAAACTGGTTCCATTACACAGATTTTAGGTTAAATTGGGTTTATTTGCAACTTTATCTCAAACATAATATTGTTCTCCTTGTGTCCCTAAATTAGGAGAACCAACCCTTAAGTGGGAATGAGCTGGGAGGAAGCAGGTAGTTACTTACTCTCTGCGATGATCACTGAGCAGAGTGTTTAACGATTAAGTGTGAAACAGCTGGTTTGGCTATCATCAGTGTGTATCTGGGATGGCGTCATTCGCACTTGTTACCACGTCTGATAGTCACGGTAATTGAAGTCCACTTAAACTGCAATACCAATGTTTCGAAAATTCTCAGTTGTCAACAAAATTCAGTGTGCAACTAGATGCCAGTCACTAGTTAGTGACTTTATTTATAGGCATTAACTGAGAAAACATCCTAGTTACTTCTTCGTTAAACAATTCAAATTAACCGGAGTATATTTCCACTAACTTTACGTAAATTGAGTCAACATTTAAGCCTCTGCTGTGGCAACAAGATCTCCAGACATCCCTTGTCACAGGAGTTACTAAGACGAATGGCTTCCCACAATTCAGGTTTTCATGAATAGAAACGATTTCCATACACACAATGCGAGCTTTCAATTCTTTTGAGGGCGGTACGGAACCACAGGGACTTCGCAAAGCAGTTGAATAGCAATGTCTTTGGATCTCACTTTGTTTTAAAAAGTTTTGTGTCTCCAATCTGAACTGTGCGGTGCATCTTAACAATTTATTCCTGTTTACTTTAGGAAAGATTTTCAATTTGTTTATTGGCGTTGGCCTATGAAAATGAGAAAAGTATTCGCGACTTCTGTTTAAGTGTGTATCTGTCAACAAAGTATTATTCTTTATGGAATAGTAATTGTATTTGCATTGACAGGCCTTTAAATATGTAACATAAAAGTTTTCCCCCACTAGATAATTTTGACAAATCGTTCGGTATTCCATGTTTCCTTGGCTAAAGCTAAAATCAATTTCCTGTTAATCTAGAAGCATCGTGTGACGAGTCATTGTGTTATTTCTTCTACTCTCCATGTACAGACGCCAGCACATCAAGTTACCCCAATGTGTAAAATTTTCCCAATTGAATATGAACCTTATTCTGTTTGTCATAAAGTTGAAAAACGATCAAAGAAATTTGACACATTGGAGTAACTTGATGTACTGGCGTCTGTACGTACAAAAATAATATTTTATGTCAGAGGTCCAGTGTACACTTAGTTTACTTTAAGACAAGAAGTTTAATGCCAACGTTTTGGATTATGTCATTTCAAGACCTCTTTTATCCACAGAGTTCTGGGAGGACCACTTCCAATGCCGCTACCCCGGTAGCCCACGAACCCCTTACAACGGCCAGTACTCCAGCATTTGCTCCGGGATGGAAAAGCTCACCGTCAACAACACCGAGTTCGAGAGGCAGCTCCAGTTCGTGTCTGATGCTGTCATGGCTTTCGCTTATTCTATACGGTAAGTCCTTGCCTTTATCTACCATTCTGAAAACGTCTGTCGCACTTAGGCGGTTAACACACTGCCACGCACCACGCAGCGTAGCGCGTGAATGCGTGGTTTAACGTTGCTTGTAAGTATCTCCGTTTGTAAAGAAAACACGCACAGTCCAACACACAGAAAATGCATCCACGCGCGTTCATTTCAGTTCAGAGATACGCAACAAGCAGCGTGATCCGTGGCAGTGTGATAATCGCCTTATTTATTTTTTGTGGTCTATTATTTAAATGGAGTTTGTTTCTTGGAAGGGGAAACTAGAACCATATTCTTATTGTATTAACTATTAAGTCTGATGTTCGAACGACAAATAAATATTTCACAACTTTTTCGCAACGTCTTCTAGTACCAACCTAAGCAGAGCTTTGGCTATGAGTACTATATTACTGATAAACATACTTATATATTTCTAAACACTTAAATATTATAGATAAATTAAAATCAGACACAGAACAAATGGTCGTGCTCATCACAAAAGATTTATCTTGGGTGGGAATCGAGCCCACGACCAACAGGCCAGTCACTGATTTCTTATTGAATTTTGGTGGACTTGCTGAAAAAGAATAGATTTTTTTTCTTCAATGCTAACCTCTTTTGAGCTCCAGAGTAAGATTTTTTATCAGGACCTATCATATTAATTCCAACCTGTATACAACCACAATACACCATCAACGCGTAGGCAAACAAATTATATCTATGTCAGACGTCGGCTCGTTTCGTCAAAGTAATAACAACCTATGCTACACGAGAAACTACCTGTACATCTTTTTTTCTTCACTATTAAGTCCATCCAAAGGTTGTCTGGAAAAGATTTGCGATAAGGCCGTCCATTGTAACACCCTGTGTAGCCTTTAAAGTTATTATTTGTAGTTTTTTATGGTGTACGTTCAATAAAGAGTATTCTATTCTATGCAGCTAAAGTTCTAGATTTGTCATAAGAAGCCAGTTTTATAAAAAAAAATCTATCTTAAACTATATTTCTGAAACAAAACATGAATTCAATTTTAGCATCTAAATACATCACAAGAACCCCTTTCGAATCCTGAAGACATTGTTCTCGCATTATTAGCGACCATATTTTCTGAAGATGTAGAATTTAATACAGCACTTTATACCTACCACATAAAACGGGGTTAGTGCTTTTTTACGAGTTATTCTGAATCAAGGGAGTAGAAGAGAAATGCTGATATAAAACTAACTATAGGTAGCTATTGTGTACAGTTTATGACGATGCATAGTTTGGAATACGTCATCTTCTTCACAATATTGTGATGTGTAGTGTCGCCTTGTCTCTATTCCTTTGTTTCTTTAGCTCATCACTATTTCTGTGCTCAAGGCTAATTAATAACAACCGCACGGATGCAGTTGGATAAGGCCTTTTCACACGACGTTTTAATAACGCACTGATGACGCGCATAGAGCGCAATCAGTACGCTCGGCATGTGCAAGCCGGTCGGTATGTTGAAACGATACATGTCATTCGTGAACTATCTGCGTTGAAAATGCGCTTAACCAAAACGCGCGTCGTCAATTTGATACAAAACAACGTGGAGTGTAAAGGATGGAAAAATATTTATAGGTAATACAATACTTAAGTTGCTCTTGCCTTACCTACAAGGTATTTTATAACACCACAAGGACTGCTTCTAATAAAAAAATCACGAAAAACAAAATCATTTATGACAATAATACTAGTATTACGATTACACTAAATTGGTCAGTCCGAAGAAAGCATGTCAAGACGCAGGTCACGGCTATTACTGCAGGTCTTTGAAAGTTGTTTCGAGTCAATTAAGAAGCCCGAAATTTTAATAACCAGTCTTATAGGGATACCTTGTAGGACTACATAAGCAACCTGACTACATAGACCCAACATAATCATAATCAACCTATAAAGTTCCCACAGCTGAGAAACAGGCCTCTTCTCTGTGAGAAGCAGTGGGCTGTAATCTACCACGCTGCTCCAATGCGGGTTGATAGATGTCTTAGATTTTTTTCTAAGACATGCTGGTTCCTTAACGATGTTTTCTTTTACCGTTTTGAGAACACTGGTGATTAAATAATTAACACAAAGAAAAAGCTCAAGTCTGATATTGCAAATCAGTCTTGAGCAAGCGTGGTGATCAATGGAATAGGCCTTTGCCCTGCAGTGGTACATAAACTAACAGGCTGGTATTATTATTTTTTGTGTCTCCATTCTATATTTTTATTTGATAGATTAAAAAAAAACATTTAAAAATACAAAACAAGCCGACCTGTATCGAGAACAGGGTCCAAGCTACTGGCGCAATCCAGGGAGTGGAATCACCAAAAACTGCTATCTTAAATTTACGACTATTTCAAAAGAGTAAGTATGGAGTTTCTTGCACATTCTTCTCCATACAAAACTACCATTTGGAATGTGCAACTAGAATCGTTCTCTTAATTTATTTAATGTGTAAGTATAACGTTCAAAAGTGCCTGTTATGGGTTTTATTGAAATAAATGATTTGACTTTGACTTTTGACTTTGAACCAAGCCCTTGATCCAGCTGCCCAACTAGAGCCTCCGTAGATGTTATTATTAAAGCACCCAATAAAGTAAGCATAGATACAGCATTGTTTGGAAGGATCGGTATATGATGATCAGTGCTGTGTTCTCTATCTTGTATCTCCAGCAGTTTTATTAAATCCTTTGATCTAATGTATAGACTTATTCTACTAAACGTCTATTCAGAATGCAACAAACAGCTAACATTCAATATCGCATGTGCAATGCGTGGCATTTTTCAATTTCCCAGGAATTGGATATCGACAAAGTTGATGCCACAAACTAAAACGACCAAAACAGCCGCTTACGGATAAAATTGTTCGCTGAAAAACATTGCCCGCATCGTGTAAGCGCTGACATGGATCCAATAAAGCGATTTATTAATGCTACACTATGCATGCATGAAAGCCTAACTTTGGCGGGTACGGATTTTTTTATGCTGTTAGACTTGGCCAGTAGAAACTAGAATGAGATTAAAATGATATCGTAATACATAAAAAAAATCAATCGACAGCCTCATTGGTGTTGTGGTTGCAAAGTGCTTCTGCTAGGTATGAAGTTTTGGGTCCGATTCTTGAGACGAGTGTTATTGGGTTTTTTACATCTGATATTACTCAGTAGCAGCCTGGAGTCTGGATTAGTGCCTTATTATTGAAAAGCGAACCCTCGAATAGGCATTTACACATAATAATATCCGTTAAAACGCTATTGGTTCATCATGGCTTAGGGTATCACAGGCCGTTTGGGTATTACAAGCCCTTTCAATAGTAGTTAGTAGAAATCGTTTATGTCACAGTAACACGACAAGAGACAATACCACCACCACCACCACCACCACTCATCATCTGCCTAGCCTTTTTCCAACTATGTTGGGGTTGACTTCCAGTCTATCAAGATGCAGCTAAACACCAGAATTTTACATGGTGCGACTAACTTTTTGACCTCCACAGCCCAGTGACTGAGTAACACTGTACTCCTTGGTTAGACTAGATGACAACTCGTTGACTTGTCGCTGCCGGCCGTGGTCGAGAGGATGCAGCGTCGAGTCCTGGGACGCGGTGGTGTCCTTCTGCGAAACGGTCATCTCGCAGAAGGAGGCTGTGGAAAGGGAGAGGGAGATCACTTCTACTCTCCCGGCCCGCAGCAGACGCACCGGGCGCAGGTGGAGGGCGGACAACGCCCTCTTCCAGCCCCCCTGAATGGGTCCAGGGCGACGGATGCGGGGATGTCCGCCGCCCCCACGTACATGGACCCGAGGTGCCGGCGCGTCGTGTTCACGCGCGCTCCTCTTAGACGTCGCGAGGGGAGTCTAACACCTCACTCCCCTCGCTGACTTGGCGAGGCCCGCGGGGCACCAGTCGGGGGTCGCGGAAGTATCTTCTGTTCCCGTGACCCCCGGCGCAGGTGTGAGAAGGAACACGAGGTGGTTTTTAGTCAGTAAGAGTCTGACAGACCCCTCCGCCTCCCCGGGCGGGGGACATCCATGAGGATTTTCCACCCTCAAAAAAAAAAAAAAAGATGACAACTCGTAACGACAGCCGAGACCAACGGTTTAATGTGCTTTCCGATACACAGAGGAGTCTTGAAATGAAATCAAGAGGTCTGAGGTCTGATTCTGATTCTGATTCTGATTCTGAAATGTATGGTCCCATCCACAGTTCGATCTCAGCAAGCGTTGGTTAACCTTTAATCAACCCATGCGGTATTCATATTTCATTCCACCAGCCAGACCCTTTTCAAATTACAATTACAAAGTACAACTTCAAATTAGGCGAACTATTATGTTGTTAGCCGAAAATTTACAAAGAATAAATAATTCATATAGGGCAACGGGTTTACTCTAGTAAACTGAATTCGACGAAAACGGTAGTACTGTAATGGCTCTTAATCAAATTTTCTACGGTCATGTAAATGAAGTAACTGGCCCATATCAATTTAGTAGGCCCAAAGGGTGCCGGTCTTAGGATCCCATGGAATTAATTTTGTGAGATCCCAGTAACAGTGATTCGAATGTAATCCTCTGGGAAGTCTTTCTAATTTGTTCGCTTAGCGGTCTGCAGGTTTTGTTAATTAATTAGGGGCAGCGATCACTCTGATAATCAGCTTAAAGAAAACTTTAATTATGAATATCTTCTTGTACAGACGCCAGCACATCAAGCTACCCTAAACTGTCAAATTTTCCCAATTCAACATGAACCTTATTCTTTTCGTAATAAAACTGAAAAACTATCAAAGAATTTTGACAAATTGGGGTAACTTGATGTGCTGGCCTCTGTACATAATAGAAAGAAGAAGTGGCAATAACCCAATAGTTAAGGCGTTGGAATGACGATAGAGAGGTCGTGATTTCGAGTTCACAAATTGCACTATTGACGTGAACCCACTCCAGACACAAGCATATTTAGCTTAGTTGGAGAGATTAACAAGAGCACTAGTAATGTTCTCCACAAAAAACGCTTTAAAAAAAACAAAATTTGGACCAAGCAGGGATAAATTCCTTCATTTTGTATAGGAAAATATCGGGTACCAACATAAAACGAAGGAATTTTATACTAAGTTTAGCAAGCGAACTTAGCGGCAAGGTAGAAGTGAAGCGAGTCTCTCAGAAGCTGAACCCTTGCCTGAAGAGTCAACACCTTCTACTTCTCAATCTTCTTCTCAAAATCCGGAAAATAGAAAAACAAAACTAATAAAGTATGCGACACTTGCTTATAGCCACTTTGCGGCTCTTGTAACAAAATGTTAAAATGTAAAAAAATGTGTAAATTAACTAAATAATCATATATTATGTCATGTTTTAATACTATAGTAACCAATGTAACTATTATATCTAGCACCTAAATATAAAAAAAAGATTTAATAAACAGGAGGAGTCATTTGACCGCTCGCTGTCTTTGTAGGCAGTTGATTTTTTTCGTCTTTCTAGTGTTAATATCAAAATAAATTCTAGTCAAAGTAGACTAAAACTAACTAATAACTAAGTAGAAACTTAAGATTGCTATCTCATCACTATTTAGGGTGGTTCGCCAACTATTTTAATCAAAAACATTTTTCGTTCAAGTAGGTACCTAAGTCCGACATAATACCGGCCGCTCACGGGGAGCGAACAAAGTTTAATCCTTTTTTCATTTCTTAATAGCTTCGCCATTTTCTCAGCAAAGTGGAAAGAATTTTTGAGCGGTACAATTAACTGTCTCGCTAAGAGTTAATTAAGGAGACTGCTGATATTGCGCTTTGCAGCCAGGGTATAAGTTTTTTAACTGAGTAAAAGTTTAAATCGCCTCTTTTCTTATTACAACTGGAAACCTCATCAGGCCTAGTGGTACGTGTGAACGGTGTACTGCCAAGTTTAGACCCAAGGCAAGGATACACCTCTGACTTCAAATTCGTGGATGCATTGTAAATTAAGATTAAAGATACCCGGCTAGTATTCGCAACTCCACCTCAAAGCGCGTATTTTGCGTATGGGCTATAATCTACCACGCGGGCCCAGTGCGAAGTGGTAGATGTCACATATTCTAGGACATGCCGGTTTCCTCACGATGTTTTCCTTCGCCGTTTTTGAGAGCAGTGGTGATGAAATAAATTACTGGGGTAGGAAAAAAACAAAGAGATTTAAAATACTATAGAGCGGGCATGTCAAGGAAATGTCATAGAAAAACTTTGATCCCATGTCTCAGTAACGCCATCTAGAATAATGTTATGAATATTGGAGCGGCAGCGGAGCGTACTACAAAAAACTTATAGACTTGTATCCAGCAGGACACACTTTTTCGGACGAAAATTTTGTTCGTGATGTCCGGTCTATAGGTACTGAATGTCTTTGGAAAAAAAGAAGAATAACTGAAAACCTGGACTAGAAGTCTAAGTAAATAATAAGGAATTTGCTCGCTTTTAAGACCCAGACAATTAAAAGCACAGACTGTTTCCTGTGTGCTAAGTACCCAATACCTTATATTCTGAGATCGATTGATATGAACGAAGATTCTACTGGCATGTTAGTAGTATGTAGAGATATTCATGATAGTGTTGTTAACTTTTTTTAAACATTTTTGCGATTGTACTTATGTATGTAGGTGTTTTCAAATTGTGTTTTATTAATTTCATTCGTTTTAAATTAGGTTAAGAAATGGTTAAAATAAACAAATGGACAGTACTTAGTTTTGTTTTTTATTAATGAATAGATTAATAACATGGGCATTGGTATTAGGTGAAGACGATGCCTACAGTTTATCTTTTTTGTGCTGATCGCAATCAATTTGCCAACCGTAGCAATCAGTTTTAATGTTTATAAGACGCGTAGTTAAACAAATATTAGGCACTCAACGAAGTTAATAAATAAACTGCCAAGATGACCATTATTGCTCAGTTTTAGAAATATTGATCACTCAACTTCTTCTACTAGATATATCATTTTAAAAATGGACACATTTTCTTATAAGAAGCCAGAAAAGTTAACCACAACTTATCAGAAGTTTGTAGGCCATAAAAGTTTAATAACAATACAATATATATAAATATACTCCTATCACCACGCAATAAACCAGATAAGTGTATTTGAGACCACAATGATCCTTAGCAGCTGTCAGAGCATTGAAAGACGCCATTTTGAGCTGATGAGTGGCTGAATGATTAATTTGGTGAATAAAATGAGGGTGATTTATTAAGGTTGTTTTAATTACGCTTAGGTAATGAGTGTGTTATATGTATAATACTGGCTTAGTATTCTGAAGCAACTACAACTTTGAATGATTGTGTATGCGGTTTTTAATAAAAAGCGAATGCTTGACAGTCAAAACAAATTTTCTATAATCGTAGCTATAAACACTCTCGATAGCTCTCGATGTCGCATTTTAAACAAACAAATCAAACTCAAATCAGAACCGATTAATCTGTTTAGAAGTAACGACACCACAGTCATAGCATGTTTGATAACAGCATATTAGAATTACTTACTCATTTAATTCTACTAATAATATAAACGCGAAAGTTTGTGAGTATGGTTGGATGGATGGTTATGTTTGTTATTCTTTCACGTAAAAACTACTGAATTGATTTTAATAAGATTTGGTATGAAGTTAGCTGACACCCTGGATTAACACATTGACTACTTTTTATCCCTGTATTTCCACGGGAACGGGATCTATGCGGGTGAAACCGCGGGACGTCTGCTAGTATGACAATCCATGAAACTATGATGAAACTAGATGAATTGTGTACAATGAAGAGTCTATTATTTATTACCAAGTGCCCCGGCAAACTCCGTTCCGCCTGAGAAGCAATTTATTAGTTCAATAGATCCAAAACAATAGTAACAACTAGGTACTACTTTTTACTAAGCGAGTCTCTAATGTGATCTTATTTTTTAAAACATTTTCTGTTCAATAGAAATAAAATGACAACATGTATATACATATAACCTAACCTAACTTTCCATACCTATCCTATAGCTAACCTAACTACCTAACCTAACTACCTTACTGAAATGCATTGATTTAAAAAATACCAAAATTCATAATTTTGTACTGAACTACTGCGATGCATGCCTCTATGTTACATACATTTTATTTAGTTTTGTCTGTCTACTTTAAAGTTCAAACAGTACTTATAATAATTATCTTTTTGCGAAGAATTATTGAAGTTCGTCTCTGACATCATTATTAATTACGTAAATTAATTACTGAAATTTACTCACCTGTTAAACCTTTCCTCGACTTTCACAAACATTTCAAAACCAAAATCAGCTAAATCGGTTTAGCCGTTCTTGAGTTTTAGCGAGACTAACGAACAGAAATAGATTTTTATATATAGAAGATGTTTGTATTAAGTTGATACAAACAAAACGAACATGGTAATTAAAGCTGAACAGTATTGCTTAATAGATAGGTCACATATAAACTCCTACGTATTTGATGATTCCTACATATCGACGAAATTAATAAAATATTTCAGAAGCAGTAGGCAGGAGTGTTCATTTCGCCAGTTGGATTTAAGAACCGTATAATAAGGGTCATGCACATTGCCTATAACCGAGCACAAATCAAAATCGGTTTTGCAACCTCTTCTGCTTAGCAAGAGAGCTCTACTAAACTAGACATACAATAAAATGGGGTGAATAAAAACACAAGGGTGAATAGAAACAAAACTTTACTGAGCGGACACCGGGTTGGTATACGCAACTCCACGTCAAAGCGCGTATTTTGCGTATGGGCCATAATCTACCACGCGGGAATTGGTAGATGTCACATGTCTTCGAACTTTTGGTTCTAGGACATGCCGGTTTCATCACGATGTTTTCCTTATCCGTTTTTGAGAGCAGTACCTAGTGATGAAATAAATTACAGAAAGTAATGTGCCTGCCTGGGTTCGAACCCACGACTTACTGTTCGTCAGTCGGGGCCGCCACCACTGGGCCACCGCTGCTCTCTTAGTTTTAAACTAAAAAGGTGTCGAAACTTTTATTATATCTACGTGATCCTCCTCAAAGTTTTTTTCTATTGACCCTTGCGTTTCTTTTCACCCCGTTTTACCGATACTTGATAGAGTGTCAAATTTCTTTGATCGTTTTTCAACTTTATGTCAAACAGAATAAGGTTCATATTCAATTGGGATAATTTGACACTTTGGGGTAACTTGATGTGCTGGCGTCTGTTCTACGATCATTTAGCTTGTATTTTTAACCGACTTTCAAAAAAGGAGGAGGTTCTATGTTCGTGTGTATGTATTTTTTTTTTTTTATGTATGTTACCTGATTTCTCCCCCATTTGTGGATAGATTCTCAAAGTTTCTATTTGAAAGAGTATACTCCTGAGGTGGTCCCATTTTAATTTGGTGAAGATTTGGTGCTGATCTTCGGAGATATACAACGGAACTCTTCAAAAATAAACGGCAAATCTGTCGTGATTGCTGGAATCAGTTGGATGTTTATTGTTTATACAACATCATGACGTATCTTCACGCCTGTATGCTCTGAGGGGTACGCAGGTGGGTACAATACACCTAGATTTCGTCAGTTAGGTATGTTAATTTTAATTTATTAGGGATTAGTGGAAAACCCTATTATGATGACATGTATTGTTAACAATTAACAATATAAAATAAATTCATGGCAAATATTTTTATGGTAACAACTAAAAATAAAAAAATAAAGAACTTTTTTGCAAAAAATAAAACCGAGTTCAAAAAAACACTAAACGGTGTAAAATAACTCTAAATTCGGAAGTCGGTGGCTCATCATGAGTAAGACAAACCCACCAAAGCCACATACTTCCGAATTTAGAGTTATTTTACACCGTTTAGTGTTTTTTTGAAGTCGGTTTTATTTTTTGCAAAAAAGTTTTTTTCTAAAGAATTTTGCAAAGCTACACCTGTAGTACACCCACACCACACCAGTTATGTTAAATCCCATGTGTTAGGGGGCAAAGCGATTTCAGTCTTACACTCGGGTTAATTTTCATATTATTATTATTAACGCTACAGCTACTTATCCGGCTTTTACCTAAACCCTCGAAGGGTGCGGGCTCTTGACAAGAAAAGGGACGATTCTGATAAAAAAGGGTCCATTTCAGAACAAAACATGCACTCACGTCTGAACCGGGAGGGGGGGAGAGGGGGTATATGCCACTCCTCAGTGGAAGGTACCCATTGTTCGAGCAGTGATGTATTGGCACCCGCCGATATATTATTTATGATTAACGTTTCGTTGCGTTTCCTGTCGGTTTCCGTTTGTTTACACGTGTTTTTTATTTCTGGGTTGGGTTTGTTAGGGATGTGCCCCATGGTTTCACCCGCTCTTAATGGTTCTTGGGTAATATTAAATTGCCTAAAACCAAACCCAAGAATTGGGCACTTAATTCGAAAAACTGTTTTATTGAAATCCACCTACAAGATGAGATTATTTATCCGGTTGTGCATCAATGTGCTTTCCGTTCTAATTAATAATTTCTAATTTCTAATGTTGTGTAACTGGAGAATGATTTTCTGGAGAATTTGCAGTTTTTATTAACATACCTTCATTAGATGATTTTACCCGATTACAGTAGGTACCTTACAGTAACTGCCACTGTTAGTGTTAACAAGCAGTTATTGCTCCGATACGCAGCCTCTGCGCAACCAGTTGTAAGCGGGCATTGAATCGAATCTGTGCTAGATTGCCAATAAGTGATCTTCAGACTCCAATTGAAAATAAACTGGACCGAATTAGATGCTTCATACAAACAGTTCATAACTTCTATAAACTAGCTTTTGCTGCAATTGATTTGAAATAACGATGTTGAGTGTAGTTTCTTAGTCTAGGGTTCAGGACTCGATCTTTAAGTCTTTCAAATTGTCAACAAGTTTTTCTGTTCAGAAATTCTTAGTAGGTACTGGAGAAATGAGCATGCTCATTGCATGTTCTTAATCCACAATTAAAACATCATCTGGAGATAAAGAACACTACTCTACGTCACGTATACATTTTACTACTTCAAACAACAAAAACAAAACACGAGAGACTCGACCAAAAAACATACGTAGAGGTAGACTTTATTACGTCCAAAACAAAGCCACAAAAAAACTTATAATCAACATACAAAACAGTGCTCACACGGCCAACAATGTTGACCCCAACATATCTTGTCACAGCACATTACTCGAGTGTGAGAAGTTGTGTCATTGTAATAAAAAGCTCTTAGTGGATATGTAGGTACCATCAACCTCATTCGCGGTTGTAGTGACATCTATCTCGCCACATACGAACTAAAGACTGACATCCTACATCGCGATGTAAGTTATCCGCGCGATCGAACGTATGCAAGATCCTGACAACAATCGTCGGGCAGTAGTAGCCCACCAGATACAACAACCATCTAGGCGGAAGATCCTCCCTTTTCTTTGGGGGATGAGGAACTTTACACCCTGTTTCTCATACCTCTGATTGGTGAATCAGTTAGTTAAAAAACACTAACAGGTGAAAAATAACTCCAGTTTCGGAAGTGGCTTTGGTGGTTTTGTTTCGTTCATTGGCCACCGACTTCCGAAACTGGAGTTATTTTTCACCTGTTAGTGTTTTTTTAAGAAGTCGGTTGTTTTTTTTGTAAAAAAGTTTTTATTTTGTAATTTTTTGTTTCTTTGTATGTAAAAAGTCTTTCAAAACTTGAAAGAATTATTGAAATCGGTTTACAATTGCAAAAGTAGTTCTTTCTAAACATTATTCTGCACATCTCTGCCGGGCCCCTTTTAAAATAGACAGGCGTAATGTTCTGTAATAGAAACACAAAAGCTCAGCATAGACATCTGAGTATAGCAATTGCGAATAATTTGCTGTTATGCGTTGAAGAGTTCCGTTGCCTGTCTTCTTCATCAGTTTTTCTTCACTAAATGTTACTTTCTAAATGAAAATGCTTGATTTGTTACTAAAAATGTTGAAATCGGTGCATGTGTGCCTATATTTTTTGAGGAGTTCCCTCAATTCCTCGAAGACCCCTCATCAGATATGAGTTTTGATACAAATCTGTTTATATACCCTATCAAATAAAAGAAGAATTTTAAAAATCGGTCCATAAATGACGGAGTACTGAGGTAACAAACCCTAAAGAAAAAAAAAAAAAAAAACATACAACCGAATTGAGAACCTCCTCCTTTTTTTGAAGTCGGTTAACAAATAGCTCTAAACTACGTAACATGCGAATGAGTGGTCAAGCTCTGAATTCGAAGACAAGCCAAAATGGCCTTATGGATGAATCACCGGAGTTGAGGCCGACTGTACGTACTCGCACATTACTGCAGATTCAATTACCTATTATAGCCGGGTGAAGAAGTAAGGGAAGTTCTAAGAGGTCCGTTCCAAACAAAGGCAATGTGTTTTGTTGTAATTTTATTTATTTAACAAGTTTCTACACTGCGTGTTATAACTTGTTCTCGGTCAATGTTTTTGTTTTTACTTTCTAAAATAATAACTATTTACCATGAGTTCCTAATAGTACCACGTGTTTTAAGATATATAAAGCTCAACTATCCTGCATAGCGTCTATTTAACGATTTTATTAAAAACGATTTATTAAAAATCCAGCAGAATTTAAACGATCTTTAACATTTTGAAACTGCTACATGTCAAAATGTTGAAGAGCATTTTATAATTGTACTCAGTAATCAAAAACATGCTTTCAGAGCTCTAAAACCACACAAAACTGCCCACTTTTAAATACCTTTACAATGTAACCACTTCAATCAAAAACTATCTCCTAAAAGCGGTAAGTAAACAGCCAACCACAGTCAACAACCTAGAGGTGACAGACAGAAAAGGCCAGACGACGAAACAAGGATACCTCTATACACAGGTATACAGCGGTATACTTCAATAGCTGAATGTTTGAAAGGACTGCGAACTAAAACGCGCGCGTCAATAGAAACCGTTACGGGTTTGAGTTGAATGGAATGGCAACGAAAAGGCCGACTGTTGTGGCTTTCAGAATAGGACCCTCCGTCTGAGACAGGATTGGCTAAGAGCAATGAGGACAAGTTTGTCGGTGGGAATATAAACCTACATATTATTTGATATTTCAATGTGCCTTTCAAGTACGGCTTCGTCATCGGTATTGGCATTCTACAGCCTTTGTATGCGACGGATTTCAATTAGAAATCAAATACTACGCGTATTGTGTTGTGTGCTCTCTTGCACGAGGCGGTTGGTTCGATTTGGGGCACGTGCATACAATGTACATGCTGTGCATTTTTTGCATTTTCTGAGAACATTTACTACAGTACCTAATGTATAATTTTTTTTTACACCATCAGAAAGTAGAGATTTTAACGAACAAAAAGCCTCCAGACTTTTTGGAAAAAGCTGATATTTTGACGCGAGAATTTCCGATTGAAAATAGGGTACTTTTTCATATTTAAGTTTAAATAAGACGAAACAATAGATATTTTAAATCAAATAAATTAGGTACAGTGTATTTGGGACATAATAAGGTAAGTTTTGGGACATAATAAGGTAAGTTTCACAAAATTTCATATATATTTTTTTTTTTGTAGAAGACAAAAATAAAAAACCAAAAACTTGGTTATTTGAATTTTACACCTAAGTTTTGAGGTTATGTGAAAAAATTAGCAATACAAAAGTGGTAGATCTTTTAATTACCTACAACTTTGCCTTTTTAACATTTTTCCATAGGACTTGTAGTTTTGCCGGAAATCAAGATAAACCATTTTTACCCTTAAAAACTTACCCTCTCCCACTTCCCGAACTCGGATCGACCGTAACTTATTTTTCCTTTCATTTTTATCATATTCCCCTCCTTTTCTAATGGGTTTCATCCTACTGTATTTTTTTTTGGTTTCAAAAATTATCGACCCTGGTCTATCAATTGTTTCTATGATATTAAAGCTCAATACCCAATTCTCTATTGCATTTATAATCCAAAATCAAAATAAAAATGTCATTTATTCAAATTTGGCTGAAGAACAGCACTATATTATGAACATCAAAAATTACATAAGATAGTCTCCCAAAACGCCCTTCGCGTCTTGCTGGGAAAAAGAAGTGGCGGAACAAACTCCCCAGCAACACGTCTGTTACATTAAGTATTTTCTACATTTAAGCTAGCACACCAATATAATACTAGTATTAATAATAGTTTAAAGCTACCGATAATAACAACTAAACTTAAGCAAATGCCTGCAAAAGACTGAATAAAGAGAAGCAGCGGGGTAAAAAGGGCGTGACGACTTACATGTGCAGTACTGGATCCTACTCGTAAATATACTATAGTCCTCCTTACTGATTTCGGTAACGGTGACCCTTTCAGCTATTCTATCTCCTTCCGTGTGCCGTTATATGACTGGCCAGACCGAATTACTTTACAATACCCGGTTACAAGTAGGTAAAGCAGTAGAGTTAGCTGGCAGAGTTATAGGTATAAGAATAGGGAGCTTAGGTCTCTCTTTGTAAATAGTTAAAACAATAGTTCTTGCCCATTTTTAGGGTTCCGTAGTCAACTAGGAACCCTTTTAGTTTCCGTCCGACCGTCCTCGCTTAATCTCTGTGACCGTTAGCACTAGAAAGCTGAAATTTGGTACCAATATGTGTATAGATCACGCGGAAAAAATGTTTTATTAGGGTAGCCCCCCTATATGTAAAGTGGGAACTGTTTTTTTTTTTATTTCAATCCTAACGTGTGATTTAGTGTTGGAAAGGTATTTAAAAATGAACAGGTTTACTAAAATCATTTTTTTGATAATGTCAATAACTTTTGAACCATAAGTTTAGAAAATATGAAAAAAATCTGAAAAGTAGAACTTTATAAGGACTTTAAATCGTTTTGAACTTGGATGGAAACAGTTTTTGTACGAAAAAAACAAAAAGTTGTACAAAATAATTTCTGGGCTAAGTTTGTATTATAATCGTATATGCATGCATTTTTTTTAACTTCGTTTATATATTCTACGGAACCCTACACTGAGCGTGGCCCGACACGCTCTTGGCCGATTTTTTTCTCTATACAAAACTACCTTTTAGAAGGGGCAACTAGAATCACTATATATTATTGAACTTTTTAGTGCCTTTTTAAATGGCTTAATTGAAATGAATGACTTGACTTAACAATACCCAGGCCAAACCAATCCAAAACCCAATAGAAGGCTTAAAACTTTCTATAAATAACCCTTTTAAACACAAGAACTTCGTACGATTAATTGAGATAATCGTTTCAATTACATACACGGTCCGGATAATCCGGGCTATTCTACCCGGAGGCAATAATCGCAGCCTCTCTGCAAAGGAGGGGCTCACGGGCCTGACACACTATAGGAATTAATCGCGGATTTGCTCGTTATGGATATTAGTAGGTATTTGTAATGGGATTTGAGTTGGTAGTAACTTTACGTCACTCCTGTTTACACTATAGTCTATTCGTGGAAGGTTTGCATGACGCAGAATAATTTTCACGATGTGTGCAAAATCAGTACAGTCAGCACATCAAGCTACCCAAAGCTGTAAAATTTTCACATTTGAACATTAACCTTATTCAGTTTGTTATAAAGTTGAAAAACTGTTAAAGAAATTTGACACATTAGATTTGCTGGCATCTTTACCAATATTTATAAATGGAACTGTGTGCAACCTGAAAATGGTGTATACATATATTTTCAGAAATTGTATTGTTATCTGAATTCACAATTAAAACAAACATCGATAATCTCGAATTCCGTTCCGAGTGACATTAAATTCTTTTTTGATACCTACTCCATTATTTTTTATAAAATACAAATGGCATCAAATGATTTTATTCAAAGATTGGTGTGTGGTTTTGCTCAAATCGTATAAAGTCGTTTTGGCACTATGTAGATACTACTAAA
Organism: Euplexia lucipara; assembly: GCA_921972225.1. NCBI lineage: Eukaryota > Metazoa > Arthropoda > Insecta > Lepidoptera > Noctuidae > Euplexia > Euplexia lucipara. The sequence continues at coordinate 1,286,873 of OV179158.1, forward strand.
AACTGTTACGCACGGTTTCTCAATTTAGTTTTAATTGAAAGGTTTCCGTTAATTAATTAAAGGAGAATGTTTAGTTTCGTAATTCCACACAGAAACGGTCGTTAGGTGCGGATTTAGTATATACCTACCTAGGTATGTTTGTATTATTTACTACACTTTATCGCTAAAGGTACGTAGTTCAGTTATTTGTTTATACCTTTTCGGGCATATCTTTAACATAACAAAATATACATCAAAAAAGGTCAAATACTAAGAATACACAAAATTATTTTTAGTGTAATACTCGTACTAAGCACTTATTAACTGTAAATTATGAACGGCTAGACGTCTCGCGGTTTCACCCACGTAGGGCCCGTTCCCGTGGGAATAGAGGAATAAAAAGTAGCCTATGTGTAAATCAGGTTGTCTGCTAATTCCATACCAAATTTCATTTAAATCCATTCAGTAGTTTTTACTTGAAAGAGAAAAAAACATCCATCTATCCATCCTCACAAACTTTCGCGTTTATAATATTAAGTAGGATTAAATTATGAAAGACTATTATTAAGAAAAAGCTATTATTACCTTGTAATTACCGTGAACTTAACATAACATCACGCCAGTAACCCACGAAGGGCTAGGCAAAGATATACCTGGTATTACACCCACATTTCACCAGTAATGTTTAAGTCCCATGTAATTTGGGGCGAGCTAATTGCCATCAACCGGGCACAAATCCAGTCTCCGGGATCCTACTGAGAAATAGATAGATAGTTTACTTATTCATTTAAAAATTAATTACAGTACAGGGGCTTGTGGCTAAATAATAATAGCCGCGCAGGTCGTTCAAGGGTTAAGTTACGCTTGCATAAGTTCAGTCCATGGATGGGTGACGCTTTATTCCAAAACAAGAGCACTGCGAGCTTCGGAAAGCAGGTTAGGTAAGCCTTTGTTTCAAGCCGTCAAATTGTAGATCTTGCACAGACGATACAGGTAGTCAGAATCCTGAAACACTGACAACCAGTTCAACCGCGTGGATTGCTCATCTGTTCACTTACAGCGCCCACAAGGGGGCGTTATAGTCCACTTTGGGAAAGGCTGAATTAGACGAAGCAATCACAGCATCTTTTGAACCATTTTATTTGTTTAATTTTTTATGGTTTTTGTGTTTATTTTCTTAATTTTCAATTAATTTGTGGACAATTTATAGTGTAGGACAGATGTTTGACAAATCTTAGTATAAGTATGTATCCGTATTTTTGAGTACCTATGTCACTGTTTTTGTCCCTAATAAATAAATAAATAAACCAAGGGGTATCATGCTACACAGTATTTGGCTTGTGGAGGTAAGTAATTCACTTCATGTAAAACACTAATACTAATTGATGATGAAGTAGTGTTCATCATCATCATTCATTCATCTGCGTTGACTGTTTCATTGTAAATTAATAACACGTGTTCACGCAACTATATTAGGAACACCATTCGCGCTTATATTCCCTAAAGGCATTAATAGGGGCGTCTATGGGTTCAATCAATTGACAAAAAGTAAAGTTGGTCTTCTGCTTATCGTGTAGTTAGTGACTAAGCTAGACTTGACACCACAAGCCGTCAAGAGTTATCTCTCTGCATGCCGGTTTCCTCACGATATTTTCCTTTGCCGTTTTTAAAATTATTGATAATAATACAATACATGAATCATCACTTATATCTGAAAAGACAGAAGAGCGTGCCCTAAAAGCAGCAGCTCCTGCATCTGTGGACAAACCTGACAGTCAGTCGCCAACACCATTCAATAGTTAACTTAGATAAACCCTGAGAGGTTTTTGTTGAGCGGCTTAAACGAAACGCCTAATAACTTGTATTATATTATATAATAAATAAATAATACATAATAAATTTGTATTGAATCTCTCTTTTCGGTATTTTTAACAATATTGTACCGACCCAGCAACAATTATCTGATCATCCTACCAAAAGGAAAACCCAACAGCTCATATTTTTCAAATAAATATCCACATTCATTATTTCTACTGACAATCTAGAATTTCCAGCGCTTCTCAAAGGTTTCTGTACGACGAAATGAGAGTGCTTTGTGTGCGCTGAATACATCGGGGTCGGGCGCATAATGCGCTCTTTAAAAACTGCATTTGAGGCTTGAGAGCTCTGAGCCTGCATTTTGTTTAAGATGGCTCATTTAAGAGTACGCTCTGAATGATGGTAGACAGACAATTCATTTTGCTTTGAAGCGGTTCCCAATTAAGGTTTGATACAAGGAAAAATATGAAAAACACCCAGTTTTAATGCGACTAAAATTTTCAAGCGCGCGTTTTGCTGTGAATGGTTGACTAAAATCAACAGCCAATCGAATCATTCGACTTGCATTGAATTTTGACGGTTGTATATTTCGTTTTAAAAGCAAACCGGGTATAGTATAAAAGTTCTCGCTAAACAATTTATTACACACCAATAATTTTATAGTACTACATATATTTTACAGTATTCCAAAACAACGTAATAGAGAAATATGATAATTGAAAGAAATGTTATAATTTCTGTAAATTTGTTCTTACAAACACTTCCTTTTCTTACTGTATGTATGTATATACATTTTAAAACTAGTGGTATCAGTGTTTTCTATCTGACTACTCTTAGAAGAGTCAGAAGAAACACAGAAACTTACAGATCGCAGTCTCTTGTCCAAACATTATCCAAATACCTTTCTGACATCTTATATAAAACATTGAAAGTTGTGATAATGATTATTACAACTCAAAGACAATAATTTCGTACGCTACTGAACAATATTTAAAGTTTAATTTAGTGATATTGACAAAAGACAATGCCAAAAATTGTATGAACCTGTGCCCCAGGCTGTACATAAATGAAATCTATGTAATTTAATAGTAAAGATCTTCTACAACAAAAGTATAAAAGGCGCATATTGCTCAGCAGTCGTGGACAAAAGTTATAAAGGTTTAAAGAAACCGTTTTTGTACCTACCGGCCAAAGTATTTTTATGTTTATTGTAAACATTAAGGTTTAAACATGTTTAGATATCTGTTCCAGGCATTAATATACACAGTGTATTCGTTATAAAGCACTGGGAGGGCATTATTTTTCAAAGTAAATCTATTATGGTTAGTATCATTTTGTAGACAGAATATTTTGTGACATAATGACATTTGACGTTTGATCGAAGACTTGAGTGTTGCCAAAACAAAAGTAAAATAATGTTAGATATGAATGCTCAGATTATTTTAAACTATTAATCTAACAATATTACAGTTCGATTTATGGATAAGAAAACATAAAACACTAATAATAATGCATTACGTTATAAGTTACGCTAACTTACAAATATTCAACATTTTAGGCCAGGTATGTGTTAAGACAGTTTTTCCCTGTTTTACTCTTTGTTAATATTATATGGCAATGTTGAGGGTACTTTCAAGTGAAATAAAAAGAAAGATACTTTTTATTGTGAGTTTTTTTCCACGTCTGGTATGGAATGTTAGTTATTTTCTAAAATTCGTATCTTATTTTATTATAAGTATTTGTAATACAATGGTCTCTGTACACTTTGGGGCACAAATTGGCATTCTCCTTAGTCAAACCAGCAAAATGTTTGACAGCTAATTGCGACGTTGCCAACTTTGAAAATCCACGCTCTTATGGAGCTCAAAAGAAAAGACATAATATGTGGGTAGGCTGCAAAAAGTACTCAAATAGTCATTAAAAGAAAAATTGGAGTCTGAGGGTTAAAAGTCAGAACGTGTACCTTCTCAGTGTATAAGAAGAGGCAGTAATCGCTCTGCTGCAGGGCTATAGCACAGTCTAAAAACCTACAGTCGTCCGACGAAGCCGTCTAGACAGGGCAATCGTGCAGGGAGTGAGGGCCGAGAGGCGGGAAAGCCGCTCCCGAACTACGAACAAAACGATGTTCGTAGTTCGGGAGGTATTATTCAGGGCTAACGCGTGTAGACGTTGTCGGCAATGAAAAGATAGCCAATACCCAGGGGCAGGCACAATAAAACGTAGTGAAAGAAAATAAACTAACACAGTTTATAGTGTATGTTTCCAAAATACGAACGTACATGTTAAGTTTGGGCATGTTCATCGATTCTATTCCAACTTGCATGTAAGTTTTAGTTCAACCTAATTTTACAGCGAGATGTTACAAAGTTCCTGTTAAGTTTAGCGAGTATACAAACAAATCGTGGTGATGAAATAAAAATCTTTAAGCTGATTTCTGTTTTCTTTTTCCTAAGTTTGTTACTTTTTATTAGCTATAAGTCCTCCATGTAATACATAAATAAGAATTTAATAGTGTGACTAATTAACATTTTATGATAACCTGACTCAGCTAAAAGGCGTCGCGGCGGACTCCGTAGAAGATGGCGGGACAAGCTGGACAAAACGACCGATCAGTGGTCTACTTTAACCCAGGATTAAAAGACCAAATAGCTGTGTGTGAAAGTTGTGAAATATTGTTTTTGTTATTGTTATTAATTAGGAGCTTCAGTTTTTTTGTGTCTTTCAAAACTCTTCGCACGGTTTAAAAACGGGTTGTTCCCAATAATCGTTAAATTATTCTCTCGTTTGTCACCAGGGATATGCATTTAGCAGTTTGTGGGGGGCGAAAAGGCCTGTGCGACGCCATGCGGCCAGCCAGCGGAGCTGACCTGCTGCGGTACCTCAGGAAAGTCAACTTTATTGGTAAGTTCTTCTAAGATGTAGCATGGTAAGCGGATTGTACGATAAGCGTCATTGAATGGTTACCATCCCCTCTTTTATAAGTATTTTAAAACGTGATGGGGTGTGCTGGGGTGCAACTGGTGTTGATGACGCAGTTAAATCTTATGAATTTTTGAATCTAAACGCGCGCGTGTGAATGTATGAGTGTGTGTGTTTGTGTGTGTGTGTGTGTGTGTGTGTGTGTGTGTGTGTGTGTGGGTGGGTGGTTGTGGGCGCGTACATGAGGATCATTTTGTGTGTTGCTGTTGATGTATTAATATAAAGTTACTCATTTTAGAGGGTGCGAAAGGTTTACCGTTTACTGAGCTTTAAAAACTAAGTACTAACTCTGTATATAATCTAATGATTGAATCCAGGTCCTCCAACCACTAGGGCTTACGACCACTAGACAAAGGAGATAGTCATGGTTGTACAGTTGATATAGATAATTACATTGAATGAGGAAGAAGATGCAGTGTATGAGTTTTTTAGGTGTGAGAGACGTCGTAAGGACCTCGAGTACTTAAGAAAGAAAAGGCATTTATTTGGCACAAGACTTAAATAGGGTGACTGGTAATTAGTGACTGATACTTAAACACGTGATTGTATTAATGATTCCAATAAACATTCCCAGAGAAACTTTTTGTTTATACACAATAACTTATAACACAATAAAATAACAACAACGCTGTTTGAAATTCCCACGCGCGATTCGCGCCTGTGTTCGATCACAGTAGGCACGAATCGGCACGATCTATCAGCTGATAGTCTGACCTCGAGAAGGACAAAATCTACCAGTAGTAGTACTAGCATCACACGTCCCCCGCCACCCCCACCGCTCTCGTTGTGCAGTACTGACGTAATAGAATTAATTGAAAGTTAATGAGTTAAAAAAAGTTTCTTTGGGAAAGTTATTCGTATTCATGAGTACAATCACGTGTTTAAGTATCGGTCACTAATTACTAGTCACCCTATATACACAATTAATAGGTACTTCACAAATGAAATTAAATAAAAAATAACAATCCAATAAATAACAAAAGATTGGAGAGAAAATCTGCTTAAAATGTTAAAAAATAGTTGCATGTTGTAGATGGATAATTTATTTATACATACAAGATGATGGCATATTTGGTGCAGTGGCAGAGCGATTGGCTGTTGCGCTGCGTATTACGGCTTTGATTCTTGCACTGGATAAATATTTGTATGGCCTACATGTCGTTGTTCCGAGACTATCTAATTGTGTCTATGAGTTTTGATGTCTGATAACGCACTTAAGATACGGTAGTTCCTAGTATGAAGCAACATTTCATAATCAGAAATATTAAAAGGTCATGCCGCTAATATTTTAAAACCTGAAAAATTAATTTCTTAACTATTCAACGAACTAATGAGAAAACTCCTGAGCCTCTGTATAAAGGTCGCTGGAGATATATATTTAATTAATTTACGTCCAATTCTTCCTTCTGTGTTAGGTAATTCATATTACTTCATTAAAATTTAATTGAGAGCTTTAATAATAATTTTGTTTTAAGAGCTGTGCTCGGCAGTTTGATATTTTTGTCACAGTGTCATTATTATATTTATTTTGTCTACTTTTAATAATATATGCTCTGATGTGGCAAAATTACTTTAAAATTGGTAACAATAAGAAAAGTATTCTTCTTTTTGCGTGGTAGGGCGTAACCTGGTGTCGGACTTAGTTTCACATGCTATCAAGAGATAATAAATAAATAAAAATTCCACAACTTTTCACACAACGCCATTTAGTCCCAAGCTAAGCTAAGAGCTTGTGTTATGGGTACTAAACAGCTGATAAACATACTTATATATTTCTAAATACATTCATATTATAAATAAATAACACCCAGACACAGAACAAAATGATCGTGCCCATCACACAAACATTCGTCCAGAGTGACAAATATCTCTCAGACCTATCTTTCAATATTAATTGTAGCAATATTACACTTAATATATTATAATCAAATTCCAAATGTAACATTTAGGTATACTTCTACTATGGTAAAGCATATATATCACCATTGTATGCATTAACTTATATTGTAATAAACTCATGTTAAAAAATTACAAAATAAAAACTTTTTAACAAAAAAAACAACCGACTTATTAAAAAAAAACTAACAGGTGAAAAATAACTCCAGTTTCGGAAGTCTGTGGCTTTGGTGGTTTTGTTTTGTTCATTATTGGCCACCGACTTCCGAAACTGGAGTTATTTTTCACCTGTTAGTTTTTTTTTAAGAAGTCGGTTGTTTTTTTTGTAAAAAAGTTTTTATTTTGTAATTTTAAGTTTCTTTGTATGTAAAGAAAGTCTTTCAAAACTTGAAAGAATCATTGAAATTGGATAACAATTGCTAAAGAAGTTCTATCTCTAAACATTAATCTGTACATCTCTGCCGGCCCCTTTTAAAATAGAATGGCGTAATGTTATGTTGTGGAAATACAAAAGCTCAGCATAGACATCTGACTATAGCAATCGCGAATAATTTGCTGTTATGCGTTGAAGAGTTCCGTTGCCTGTCTTCTTCATCAGTTTTTCTTCACCAAATGATACTTTCTAAATGAAAATGCTTGATTTGTTACTAAAAATGTTGAAATCGGTGCATGTGTGCCTATATTTTTTGAGGAGTTCCCTCAATTCCTCGAAGATCCCTCATCAGGTATGAGTTTTGATACAAATGGGACCAATCTGTTAGTATACCCTATTTGAAAATCGGTCCATAAATGACGGAGTACTGAGGTAACAAACCCTAAAAAAAAAAAAAAAAAAATATACAACCGAATTGAGAACCTCCTCCTTTTTTTGAAGTCGGTTAACAAATAAATCAAATATGATCTTTATATTCATCAATAGTAATATTGTTAAAAGAAATGTAATGAGAGCAGTTCTTTCCCAAGTATTCTTGTCTTCAAAATAAGGCAAGGTTACATGTAAGAAAGTTGCTACATTTTCCATTTCTTACTTTTTCCTTACCACCGTCACAATTAGCAAGGTTTGTGTGGCTTACAGCTTACACGTTTCTTTATAAGAGTTCCTTTCATTTTTCTGTGTATGAGCTCCTCGAATGGTGACTACATGTTCCATTCAATGTTTCTATTCCAAACACGAAGGCGCTCGTTCTCGAATACATGAAAAACCTTTATAATTGGAAAGGTAGAAGACATTTTTAAATTTGTTCTCGTACTAAATGGTTCTCGAGTGCGACGTTTTGTTTCAAAGATAAAGACTTCTGTTATTAAAGAATTACCTTACTTAAAAAAGGAGGGGAGGGGGGAGGGGGAGATTGTGACAGAGGGAAGGGGGGATTGTGAGAGGGGTCGGAGGGGAGTGGAGTGTGATAAAAAATTATATGCAATAGCTTTAGTGTGGCAGTCTCCGAGTGCCACACGTCATTTTATTAATTGATTTTATTGGAAATGTTTAGGCAATTGCGACTGGCCTTGGTCTAGTAGTTAGTGACCCTGACTGCTATGCCGGAGGTCGTGGGTTCGATTCCCACCTTCCCACCGACAAATGTTTCTATGATGTGCACGATCATTTGTTCTGTGTCTGGGTGTTATTTATCTATAATATGTATGTAAATAAAATGATTTCTGATAAGACGCTCTTTCTTAAAAGGTCTGAGCGGAGACGTGTTCCAGTTCGACAGCAATGGTGATGGCCCAGCGAGGTACAACATTCTACACTTCAAACAAACCAAGAAAGGAACATACAAGTGGGTCAATGTAGGACAGTACCTTGATGGAGAGCTGCAGTTGGATGTACATGGTAAGTGAATATTTTATTCAATGTGTAGCTATGTGGGCATTTAAATAAATGGAAGCATGGCGTTCACCATCTCCACTATATAGTTAAAGCAGCCGCTACTAAGATTGCCTTGTTTATTTCTAACGTGCATAAAGGAGTATCGGAATGGGATATTGCTACATTGATAAAAATGAAAAGAGAAAAATGCTACAATGCATTTAGAATCATTGTTTTCAAATGCAAGATGGACTTATTCCTAGATAATCAAGTGGCCGTCTGGCTGACTGGCACTCGCAATGAAATAATAGCTGGAAAGAGTCCCCGTTTCCGTAATCGGTAAGGAGGGCTATAATGAACTTGAAATTTATTTTAATTTATAATCAAAACAATAAATCACTTTATCAAAACTATAAGGTTAAGAATCATCACTTTCTGAACGTAGAAAATGACAGAAGATTGTCCTCCAAGACTTTCTCACCAGTTCTTAGCATTTTTACGGCTGTTGAGAAGTGGTAAAAAAATCCTACCTGTTAAGTTCAAAGAACAATCGTACTTAGACAAAACAGTAGAAAATTGTATTTTACATAAAAAGTGAATTTTACACTGCTAGCCATCAAAAATTACCACGGCTCCTCGAACCATTTGTTTGGGAGTTCGCCGGTGTTCTTTGTTGCTCTGCCAGCAGACAAGGGCTGAAAAAGTTGATACTTATTTTAACTATAAAACTTTGTTCATCAGACATCCAATTCAAATGGGGCGAGCGTCATCCGCCAGAGTCCGTGTGCAGCGCGGAGTGCGAACTCGGACAGGCTAAGCAGTACGTAGAGGGCGAGTCTTGCTGCTGGCACTGTTTCAACTGCACGCAGTATGAGGTACTGGAGAACTGCTAATCATAATCATCAATCATAAATATTGCATTCATGTAGTTCAGAAGTTGTTTTAATTGTATAGGTTTCATAGATGAACCCTGCTAGGGCACAGCAATACAAACAATTTAAAAGTGCTACAGTGTCACAATAACAAACAAAATATTAAACAAAAATACCAATCGCAACATGTCTAACAGGTGTCCAGCATTTGTATTTTAATAATTTAACTGTCATTATATAATACATAAGATAAGATCAATTAGCTGGTCATCATTTACATTTTGCAGGCCAGCTGATATTATTATTGGTCTTACCATGCTTCACATTGCACAGAGTAATTGTACAATGAGACTGATGATAACTTTTTTTTTTTCACTGAATTCATTAAGCTGCAGTGTCTTGCACAAGCGAATTAGTTAACGTTATAAGGGATAATAAGCACCGTATGGTGTTGTAAATTTACATCATAATAGGGGACGGTTTAGTGATAATAACGCTTAATAGTTATAAATGCAAAAGTAAGTTAGTATATTATGTGGATGTTTGTTAGTCCAAAACTGCTACAACAGTTATATAGATTTGGATGTTATTTGTTATGAAAGTAGTTGATACCGTGGATTCACCATATAGGGTGGAACGGATGTCGTCGCAAATCCAGATACTATAGTGTTCCCTACCCCGTAGTGTTTCCTACAGTGTATCCTGGCCCCGGAGCGTTGAAAAATCGTTGGCTTTTTCCAATTTCCAAGATTTACATAATGTTCGTCTTGCTCAAAACTGTATGAAACCATGATTTCTATCAAACCCAATAATGTTTCAATTGAAATAAATTCTTTTAGCGTTAAATAGAAATTATGAGTTTCATTTTTACAGCTCTATCCAAAAATAAAATCAGAATAAAACTAATAATTATCACAAAATCGATGAAAAATTTCGTGCAACACTGTCCTTCCACCCTAAATCGGCTACTTTGCATACAAACTTGGGTAAAAATAGTACATTAAACATTCCACTTCTAATCAATCGCAGATAAGGTCCATAGAAGAGACCCAATGCACTGTGTGCCCCCGGGGCACGCTGCCCAATCCAACGAAGACTAAATGCCGTCCCATCCCCGAGGCCTACCTGCGGCCGGACTCCGCCTGGGCGATCGGTGCTATGTCCTTCTCCTCTGTCGGAATCCTGTTGACAGCGTGAGTACACACTTAATTATTTTTGAAGTAAAACAAAAACGTGGAATTGAAGAAAATCAATTAATGTAGAAAGTAGTTTGCTTAGAATAGGATCTAAAAAATACCAATTTGAGTCTGTTTGTTACGTTTTCAAGCCTAAACTGCTCAAGAGATAGTCATAAAATTTTGGAAACACGATAATCACAGATGATGTCCTTTTCTGTACACCTGACGGGCACGTAAAAGGATAAAAATATGCATTTTAATTTTTAATTGAATTTTCAATTGATTTTGTTTACCATAATATGAATAGTTACTAGGGAAATAATAATTGTATTAGTCTCAAAAGTAGTCATGGTAGCAGGCTTCCGAGCAGAAGCTTAATGTCTATAGAACGGTAAACTGGCAAAGAGCCAAATATATATAACTACCAGACGTCACGCGGTTTCACCCGCGTAGTTCCCGTTCCTGTGGGAATACATGGATAAAAAGTAACCCATGTCACTTGGAGATAGTGTAGCTTCCCAATGGTGAAAGAATTTTTCAAATCAGTCCAGAAGTTTCGGAGCCTATTCAATGCAAACAAGCAAACAATCAAACTTTCCCTCTTTATAATATTAGTATAGATGATCAAGTTACTTAAGTGATTTTGTAAATCTACTAGCATTTTTTTCATTAGGTACGCATTTTTAAAGTAAAAAGCCTTTTATTTTAATCCAACCCGTCGTCAATCCTTTTAATGTAAGTTAGGAATTAGTTAAGTGTAACTCTGTTATAACATCGTACAATTGCAACAGCCAGCTGTAACATTTGCCACAGAGTTTCAGCTCAAGATAAAGTTTGGTTGGCAGCCCACAGCCGCATGCTTGAAATTCAGATAAACTTCACCATCGTTTACTATGAGAATGTATTAATAACTAATCTACACTTCCGTACTATTATACTATGCTTTATATTCTAAACTGATATTGTAAAGAGGAATTTGTATGCAGGTATTCTCCGGAACATCAGGAATCTTTCACATAGTGTCAAAGGATATTATGTTGTTAGTTTCTTTTACGAGAAGGGCAGAGCGAAGTTTATAGCTCTGTTTTAATCTATACTATACTGATATTATAAAGAAGATAGATTTGTATGTTAAAATTTTTCGTATGTAACGAATAAACTTGAAAACATCTGCAATTTAAAATATTATTGCACAACACGGGAAGCTACACTATCCCCAGGTGACATAGGCTTTTTTTATCTATATATTCACGCGGGAACGGGATCTACACAGGTAAAACCACGAGACGTCCGCTAGTCATAAATAAACTAAAATTTGCATTACGAATCTAAAAAATACATTGGAAAACTGTGTCATTTTAGTAACAAAATTAAACGAACCAAACCCAAAAGATCGAGACAAAGTGAACTTATTTAACATAATTAAATAAGAGCGGTTAGTTAATTGCAATTAAGAATCTCAAATCTGATTAATTAAAGAAAACTGATTGGTATTCCAAAACCGTACAAGGAAAGAATATTACAATTAAAGATACGAAAGATGAAATTGAAGAAATAACAAACTTATTTGAATCTATGCCAGTTAGTATTCATGATTGACAAAAGCAATCGAGAAGAATAATCCAATATTGATCCATACAATTTGAAACTCGCGACGTGATTAGAATTAAAATTGTTTTGTTACATGGAGAATTCGGTGTTATTGATAGAATTTATTTTCCTGGATTAGTGGCAATTTTCTGTTTCCGATGATGCTTTTGAAGGTTTTGCTTTTTTATTTTTTTACGAAATTTACTCTAGATAAAGCCCCGTATTCACAAGGGTATCGGGACACTTGCGCGAAAGACATATGCGCGAAAGACACTTGCGCGAATCCACTTGCGCGAAAAGAAAGATGCGCGCATGGACTTTTGCGCGATTGGACAGATGCGCGAATAGACACTTGCGCGCCAAGAAACTTGCGCGAATGGACTATTACGCGAAAGGACAGATGCGCGAATGGACACTTGCGCGACTGGACTTTAGCGCGACTTAATGGCCACTGAAGTTTACTCAATGGAGTAAACATAACATCACGCTTGCATTTACTTGAAGGTGGATTTTTTTTGGGTTTTTCGTCATCGGTGTCGTTTTCATGGTTTTCGGGGTCGCTGATTATGAAAATAAGGTCAAAATGAAAATCCAACATGGCGACAAAGAAAATTTTTTGTTTTTCCGTCATGGGTGTCGTTTTCATGGTTTTCTAGGTCGCTGGTTATGAAAATAAGGTCAAAATGAAAATCCAAGATGGCGCCAAGGAAAATTTTTGGTTTTTCTAACATGGGTGTGGTTTTCGTGGTTTTTGGGGTCGCTGATTACGAAATATAGGTCAAAATAAAAATCCAAGATGGCGACGAAGAAAATTTTTGGGTTTTTCCGTCATGGGTGTCGTTTTCATGGTTTTCGGGGTAGCTGATTATGAAAATAAGGTCAAAATGAAAATCCAAGATGGCGCCGAGGAAAATTTTTGGGTTTTTCCGTCATGGGTGTCGTTTTCGTGGTTTTCGGGGTCGCTGATTATGAAAATAAGGTCAAAATAAAAATCCAAGATGGCGACGAAGAAAATTTTTGGTTTTTCCGTCATGGGTGTCGTTTTCGTGGTTTTCGGGGTAGCTAATTATGAAAATTAGGTCAAAATGAAAATCCAAGATGGCGCCGAGAAAAATTTTTGGTTTTTCCGTCATGGGTGTCGTTTTCATGGTTTTCGGGGTCGCTGATTACGAAAATGAGGTCAAAATAAAAATCCAACATGGCGCCGAGGAAAATTATTTTCATAAGTAGCGACCCCGAAAACCATGCAAACGACACCGATGACAAAAAACCCATAAAAATCCACCTTCAAGTAATAGCAAGCGTGATGTTATGTTTACTCCATTGAGTAAACTTCAGTGGTCATTAAGTCGCGCTAAAGTCCAGTCGCGCAAGTGTCCATTCGCGCATCTGTTCTTTCGCGTAAAAGTCCATTCGCGCAAGTTTCTTGGCGCGCAAGTGTCTATTCGCGCATCTGTACAATCGCGCAAAAGTCCATGCGCGCATCTGTCTTTTCGCGCAAGTGGATTCGCGCAAGTGTCTTTCGCGCAAATGTCTTTCGCGCAAAAGTCCCAGATCCATTCACAAGGACCGATATAAGCAACGATACACATCGTTACATCAGTTCTGCACTGCCTGGAGGGTAAAACAGAAGTTTTTATAAGTACCCCTGCATTTTGCATCTTTTGCCACTAACTGGGCATTAAGCTAGGCTCCGTTGATATTTATTTTTTTCCAGTGCGTAACCGTAAACCATTTTGTCCTTCCTGGAAATAAAACGCAGGAATTTATACCTACTGCAACCACTCCACACAACCAAACATCACCCAACTACAATTTATATCGTAAACATACAATATGTGCGTGACGTGTGTGTACAAATGATATTTGTTTCTGTAAATTGGTTTTTACAAACACACGACAGTTACTGTTGAGGTCGATGTTAAACTATTTGACTACTCTGTGCAGAAAAAATCAGAGGTCACAATCTCTTTCAAAGGCCAGACATCATCTTAGTCAGAACATGTGAAAACCATACAAATTGTCGTCTGAGATGGTCTTTTGAGGAAAGAACCACACAGATATAAGTAGACGTATCCAGTCGGTGCACACTCAGGACCCATTTTTTCAGTAGTAATCGTGATCTCAACTCTGAACTTAAGAGCTCCACGACCCACACGATATTAATAATATTTCATCCATATCCTCACAAATTTTATTTTTTGTAGTAAACCAGTTCTGAGCTTTATTACCTTTATCAATTTCGTCTTCATCAGTTTCGTCTGTGGTGTCTGGTTCCGCCACAGCTCCACCCCCGTGGTCCGAGCGAGTGGCCGGGAGCTGTCCTACGTCCTGCTAGCTGGGATCCTCATGTGCTACCTCGTTACCTTCGCGCTGGTCTTCAGGCCTACTGATATCCTCTGCTCCATCCAAAGGTAAGTGCCAAAAGTACTAAAAAGTTCGTACTTTGTATTTCCCTAGAATTGTGTGTAATATTTTCTCCACTCACCGAATAACACCGTAATGCGGTCAAAATAAATGCACCTTAAAAAGTTGAAACTATAAAATACATAGAAAAATGCCAAAAGGGCCTCAGCTCAGCATAATTTCAGATGAGAACACAGGGTATTCTATCTGACGCTGATTTTCAGCTGCAACCGATGAATGCCAAACGCATGAATAAACATATAAAGTAGTGCGTTAGCCTTAGAAATGATATTTATATTAAGTTTAATATTTAAAAAAAATTGAAAATTCAATAGCATTAGACTTAATCTTATATTTTTTGTAACTAACCCATTATGTAGGTACATTTGTGTGAGTGTCAAAAAAAGGTACTTAGCGCCGAAAGGTGTAGAACTCGCACAACATCCAAACCACGGCACCAAATTGGATAATTATTTTTTGTTGTATTTGTGTTGGGCCCAGCATAGTTAAGATTGACAATCGGATCCGGTAGGTGGCGCTGAGATCGGGTTCTAAGCTAACTTTTGCTAAGGACAACGTCCGTCGTGTCGGGTCCGCTTGTAATTTGCTTTTTTTTTGCTATGTCACGTGGTTGTTCGTATAGTAAAAAAACAATAGAATACTCTTTATTTTACACCATAAAAACTTACAAATTATAACTTTAAGGGCTACATATCGTGATACAATGGGCGGCCTTATCGCTAAAAGCGTTCTCTTACAGACAACCTTTGGATGGACTTGATAGTGAAGGAGAAATGATGAGCAAGTAGTTATTTTCACGACAAACCACTGCTTGTCAGCCGTTATTCTGATATAATGTTACTTGGTCTAAGCCTCCTGATCTTGCCAGAAACTGGACGTCGTATAAGTACGTCCGAATTCCGTTTCGCTGCCAAATTGAATTTGTCTTTATCCAACAAAACACAAAAAATCTAGGTTCTATAATATATCTAGTCTAGGTCTATATAATCGCCAGCAGAAAATAGATACGCCTTTTATTAGTGCCGTAAAAGAAAAAAAATAAAAAGCCGAAAAACAACCCCATTTTTCAAATTATATTTTTTTATTTCATATTAACGCACATTCCGTTAGGACCACAAGTTGAAATTTTTTATTGCGTTTGCCTAACTTTCCTTAGTTTATTTTTAAGTTCTTTTTACCTTAAACTGTAAAAATACTATGAGATAATTATCATTTCTATCTAACCCGATTACATAGGGTTACCTAATCTAGAATTATTACCTTTTAACAAATAAAAGGCACGTTACATTATTCCTTAGATACAATTAATATACAATTTTGTATAAATAATAATTTAGTAAAAAAAACCTGACCGACCTAACTTGAGCAAACCTTTTTTTTATTTTTGGGGGGGAAAATCCTCATGGATGTCCCCACCCCGGGGAGGGTGGAGGGGTCTGTCAGATTCTTACTGACTAAAAACCACCGCGTGTTCCTTCTCACACCTGGGCCGGGGGTCACGGGATCAGAAGATACTTACGCGTCCCTCGACTGGTGGCGGCTCCTCCCAAGAGGCACACTCTACCAGCGTATGCCACGCACGGTCCTCCCGACAGTCGACGCCGTGGTGACACCAGGCGTCCGGCCCCCTGTTTATGCGACACAGGCGTTTGGGCGGCAGCTGCCAGAAGTGGGGTCCGAAATCCCACCGGCTGAACTTGAGCAGACCCAACCTGAGCTACGTCAAAACATCATAATATTTATGATGTTTTGACGTAGCTCAGGTTAGGTTAGGTTACGAAATCGTTTAATTAGTAACACATGCAGTAGCTCTATGGACATTTCTTTTTAGACGAGGCGTTCTAATAAAAATGAAAAAAAACGATTTTATTAATTTTTTTTTATTTACAAGTAAAAATGTAATGTTTTTTAACAAATAAATAATCGTTCTTATGAATTGAAATTAGTTTAATTTTTGGTCCCTTTCATTTTTTTCACCCTTACCTAGCGTTGGTACAAAACTGAATTTCAAAACATCTGAAAGCAACCATTTTATATAAAGAAACTGTTTTCCTAAATATAAGAACTAATTATAAACGGTAACAAGCTAGATGCTTCGCGAATGGTGACGCAACATAAAGTAAATAGTTAATTATATAGTAATATAGTAATAGTTTTCATGTGAGCTGTCATTGAAGGTGTTGGGGCCCTAGAAACAGAGGATACTGAAGTAAAATAGATTTATTAACACATTCACACTTTAGACTTTATTATTATTACTAGCCTTGATGTTTCCCACTGCCGGGAAAATAAAAATAAAAACAATTAAATTCAGATTTTCGGAATCCATAAAATATTAGTACAATAAGAAAGAACTTAAAATTAGGTGAGTAGTAATTAAATACTATCATTCAAGATACTATCAACAAAATACAAAGAGCACATGCCGTTACTTTATCATGTCCCCTACTCCCTACTCTTCTTCCACTTCTCTCAGTTTTTTCGGGATCACTCCTTATCGAAGGAGTCCAGCTTATCCCGCCATCGGAGAGTCTGCCACTATGTCGCTTATAGGCTAAAATATCCTTTAGGGTCGTCCATGATTAGACTTAAGAGTATTAAATATTAGATAGGTACCTATCAACAAACTTTAAGTAGAAATAGAATAACCACATAGTCTCATGATAAATTCTTTTCCACGTAGCGACATCTATCTCACTACCCACTATTACTATAACCATGACAACACACTACGCTTCTTCATAAAGTGCAGAGTTCAGAACCAGGTTCGTTGCCACCCATGCTATTACTATTTCTACACCCCAACCTTCTTAATAACAGTGCGCAAAACCATGCTTATTGCCATGCTTTATCGCATAAATGACAAATCGCTCCATTTATCACCTTTGTACTCGTACCTATAATAACATTTACATGTCAAAAGCACAATACTATCGGAGTTAATTACAAAATAACCGAAACCATTAATCATCAAAATTGTGCCATTATAACCCCTGTGATGTTATATCAAGTTTGAGTAATGAAATGTATCGCGGGTCTCGTGGCCACACAGTTGAGCGAGGTACCTATATACCGAAATATGAATGATTTACCTCTTTATAATATTAGTATAGACTATATGATTAGACTGTGTTATAAGTTATTTCCCAGTTAGTGTGCTGGTACGAGTATAAAGAGAATCCGTAATAGTAGGTGCTCCAGTTTACATTAGTAGGTGATAATATAACATTACGCCGGTAATCTCTTAAGGTCTAGGGCAGAGGTCTATCTTTAGTATACCCATATTACAGCAGGCGATCGTGGCTAAAAAATAGCAGCTGCACGGGTCCTACAAAGTTTAAACTGTGCTTGACAAGTTCGAGTCGTGAATAATTTATGAATAGGAAAGGTTTGACTGCCTCGTTGGCCTAGTGGTCGCAAGCGCTACTCCTGATCGTGAGGTCCCGGGTTCGATTCTCGGGTCGGTCAAAGTGTTATTGAGTTTTTCCATCTGGGATTTCTCAGTAGCAGCCCGGAGTCTGGAGTTGTGCCCGATTGATGGCAATAGGCTCGCCCCCTATTACATGGGACTTAAACGTAACTGGCGAAATGTGGGTGTACTACCAGGTACACCTCTGCCTAGCCCTTCGGGGATTACAGGCGTGACGTTATGTATGTATGTATGTATGTATGAAAGGTTTGGCTTATGCTGAGCTGAGGCCCTTTTGGCATTATAATCGCTGTATTTTATAGTTTTAAGGTGTATTTCTGTTGTGATGCCAATAAACGCATTTTTCTTTCTTTTCTTTCTTTCTTTCTTTCTTTGACTGTTTGTTTTTTTGCATTGAATAGGCTCCGAAACTACTGGACCGATTTGAAAAATTCTTTCACCATTGGGAAGCTACACTATCCCCGGGTAAAATAGACTACTTTTTATCTCTGTGTTCCCACAGGAACGGGAACAATACAGGTAAATATTTTAGAAATAGGAAAGGTTTGATTGTTTGTTCGTTTGTTTGCATTGGATAGGCTCCGAAATTAAGGGACCGATTTGTAAAATTCTTTCACCGTTGGGAAGCTACACTATCCCCGGGTAACATAGATTACTTTTTATTCTTGTATTCCCACGTGAACGGGAACTACGCGTGTGACACCGCGTGACGTCTGCTAGTTGATAATAAATCAAGACTTCTCCGTGCCTCGGAAAGCACGTTAAACCGTTGGTCCCGGCTAACATTAGTCAGTTGGGGGTCGCGGAAGTCTCTTCTGTTCCCGTGACCCCCAGCGTAGGTATGAGACGGAACACTGGAATGGTTTTTAGTCAGTAAGAGTCTGACAGACAGAGGACATCCATGCGGGATTTGAAAGAAAAAAGAAAGAAGAAAGAAAATATTTAATTTGGACGCACAGGACATAAAACAAAAGAACAGCAATACAGATAAAAAAAAGAAACATTAAAAAACGAAAGACAAAAATAAAAAATAATAATAATAAAAAGACTCCGCAAAAAAAAATGACTGTCATTTGTACAACTTTGCTAGTCGCTACGGGTAGTCTGAAGCCCGAAATTATAACAACCAGTTCAACCAAGGGGAGACTTGGTTTTTTATGAATGATCACCCATCCACGAACCGACCTCGTCAACCGTAGCTTAACCCTCAGTCTACCTGTGTGGCTGCTTTTAATTATCCACAGACACCTCATAAGTATGCTACAACTATGATTAGGTACTGTAAAAAAGATGAAAGTGGAAAACGTAACAAAAAAAAATTACTTAACCAAATACCGGAGACCATCCAAAAGTTTCCGTTTCCGTGAAACCACCTGAAAAATGTATGAAGTTTTAATTCAGTGTGAATTTGTGATGCGGTTCCCTCGCGGTTTGGATGCCAGAAAATATGTAGGTAAACCAAACGGGTTGAGTCAACCGTAACTTTTCTATTATAATTATTAGCCACATGGTTGGGATTGTTTTCGGTGTTTTATTCAGTTTAATATAACAGATAACATCACGCTTGTAACCCCCGAAGGGCTAGGCAGAGGTGTACCTAGTAGTACACCCACTATATCTATATCTATACTAATATATAAAGAGGAAATGTTTGATTGTTTGTTTGCATTGAATAGGCTCTGAAACTACTGGACCGATTTAGAAAATTCTTTTACTGTTAGGAAGCTACACTATCCCCGGGTGACATAGGCTACTTTTTATCCCTGTATTCCTACAGGAACGGAACAACGCGGGTGAGACCGCGGGATGTCTGTTAGTGTAATATAAGGGGCTAGCCTCTTGCCATCAATCGGGCAGGAATCCAGACTCTGGGCTGCTACTGAGAAATTCTAGATGGAAAAACTCATTAACAATTTGCCTGAACCTTGGATCGAACCCGGGACCTCACGCTCTGCAGTAGCGCTTGCAACCACTAGACCAACGAAGCAGTTGATCCAATTCATTTACAAATTATGTGCTTACTTTACATTGACAAAGAGTCACTCAGACATCGTTTTTGTATACAGGGTAGAACTGTAGAATACATCGTCATTACTAATGCTATACCTACATGATTCTTGACCCCACATTGAAACTTTCTGTCGTAAAGAACTTAACCTTATAAAGGTAATAAAACACTTCAGTTATCAAAACTTGAAAAATCTTATTAGTTGGCACTGAATTCACAATATTTGTTATACAGTTTAAAATAAAAAGTGATTATACCAGAAAGTATTCATTTTTGTCTGTCTGTTTATTTGTTTGTTTGAGGTAACCTCCGAAACGGCTGGACCGATTTCAGACAGGACTCTAACTGGCAGGTAGCGGATTATATAAGGAGTAACTTAGATAAAATTTATAAGGAAAATATTTAGTATTGCGCACATAACCATTCTTAATCCTAAATTATGAGTGGACGAAGTCGCGGACTAGAGATAGTCTAGCATAATAATATTCTACGTGACATATGGACTTAAGCCTCATAATCGTGTCGGGGCCAAGTACTCTCCCGCTCCCTGTCGTTGGCACCGCAACCGTTTACCTAGTGATGGAGGAAATCTAATCATTCGGATGGATTATTATTCGATGTGAGTTATCGATTTATGTTCCGAGTGCTATTTGAAGTCGTAATTTGAATGATGTTGGAAATGGATATCCGGGGATTTTAAACAGTGACTAGCTTAATATTGTTATCATTTAGATTAATGTTGCATGAGAGGTTCAAAAAAGAGACAGTATTTTTAGGTTTTTCCAAAAAAATAACTGCAAAACGCACAAGCTTATTGTCAAATCAGATCAAATCAAAAGTAATTTCTTAAAATTAGGCTTAGTATTAGCACTTTTTGGAAGTCAAAATTACGGAAGACAGTCCCCTAAAACGCCCTCCCTTGACCACTTTCTAAGGAAGGAAAAGTGGCGGAACAAACTCCTCAGCAAAAACCTGTCTTAACCACCCAACGGTATAACACCCATTTAAAAGGGGCTTATTTAATCCTTTTGGTGGGAAACCGTAAATGATATGAAGGATACATCTCAAATGAAAGAAAAGGTGAACCTACATATACTTCAACATATATCGACGGTTATGTTTAAGCCCCATGAAATAAGAGCCATGCCTATTGTCATCAACTGAGGAAGACTCCAAATCCCGGGAATAGTCAATCAATGAACTTGTGCTTTCGCAGTCCACTGCTGGACATAGGCCTCTCCCAGGTTGCGCTATAACACCTTAGGGATGGGAGATAGGGACTACTGAGACATCCCAGGTTAAAACCCAAAATCACTTTACCAGACTTGGGAATCAAATCCAGGACCCCATAATCAGCATTAGCTTTTGGGTTCCATTCCCATCCAGGACAAATATTTGTGTGGTAAGCACAATCATTTGTTCTGTGTCTGGGTATAATAATAATTTATCTATAAATGTATGTACAGACTAGCAGACGTCCCGCGGTTTCACCCGCGTAGGTGCCGCTCCCGTAAGAAAACAGGAATAAAAATAGCATATGTGTTAATCCAGGATGTTAGCTAACTTCATTCCAAATTTTATTAAAATCCATTCAGTAGTTTTTACGTGAAAGAGTTACAAACATCCATCCATCCATCCATCTATCCATACTTATAAACTTTCGCGTTTATAATATAAGTAGGATTTTGAAATATATATATTATGTATGTGTATCAGTTGTTTAGTACCCATAGCACAAGCTCCGCTTAGCGTGGGACTAGATAGCGTTGTGTGAAAGTTGTGGAATATTATTTTTTCATTTATTTGTAACCGCTAGATCAGCGAAGAACTCCTCAAATCAATTTCGATAACAGAATCCTTTGCCAAATCCCATCACTGCCAACGAAATGCATGTGTTTGTTTATATCTAACATACTCCCCGGACCAATACTGCACTGTTTCACACCAAACTAGCTTTTATGACGTACAAAATACTGTTCACTTTCCTTCAGCAATGCAATCGTTTACAGTGCCTTTGAAGAATCATGTTACTGCACTTGAAATTTTTGCAATGGATTTGCGAAAACTGTTTGGGACTGAATCAACATTTTGAGGCTTCCGTTGCTTCCGTTTCTAAATTTAAACTGTCGTCTCCGGCTTTTTGAACATATTGCAATTTGCTAAAGGTACTTCACTGTCTACTCTTATAATCTGTCTAAATTCTGGTGAATACTTGAAAACCGGCTTTGCAAGACTACGAACCTTTTTATCACAAAAGTTACTGATGTTACACAAAAAACTGCTACGTAGGTTTAATGCTCACTAGCGCTACACGGCTGAGCACAAGTTCCCGAGTTTGATCGTAGGGTCGGCAAAATGTTATTGAGTTTTCCATTTGAAATTTCTCATTTACAACCCGGAGGCTGGATTACACACATACCTAGAGGTCTCGATATCTATTGGATGGTCACCCACCTACAGATCCACCTCGGCAGCCGTAGTTTTACCTCAGACCGACCTTTGTGGTACTTATATATATAGGTTATTATTATTACTTATAAAGAAAATGTTTAGTTTTTTTTTTAGCTCCATTATAGGGGGGATTAAACCTACCAGTTTCTAAATTAGTTTGCCTTCAGGGTGAAATATTTATAGCGGATTAAGGAGCCATTTTACGAGCAGAACTTCAAATTATATTATATGAAGTGGCTAGACGTCATTAAAACTATTAATAGTTATTTTATGGGTTTGAGTTGATTGCGGGTTGAAATGCCGTCTTTAAGATGATTTAATTAAAAAAATAAATACACTTTGATCGTAATACCTAATTTATTTGTTTTATCATTATTTTCTATTTCACGAAAATTCTACAATTTCTGTCTGTCAAATTAAAATGGAAGTAAGTAATTTAATTAATTTTCGTTAATAGAAAAGTTAAAACGGATTTTAATTGCATAAACGAATTTATAATTACTTTATAATCATGTTAACTGTTTTGCGACAATCTATTGCGAACCGTTTTAAAACCTTAATTGATTTGTTTTCAACGCTTTTTGATAGCGCCTATTCTATAACTTGACGCAGTGATTTATTTGCAAACTAATCATAACAATTGAATATAATTGAATCCAAATAGAGACAGAACAATTTTAATTACACAAAATCCTATGGCTTAAAAGGTACAATAAATATCACGCTGCATGTAACAACAGTTCTAGATACAATTTAATTGAATTACTATATCTACAAGAAAACCAAAAAAGTTATTCTTTAATAGCCCCTTGCATCTTCGCTAAAAATCGCCTCACATATTCCTATTTCATGACGCTAACGAGGTCTATTTGAAAACCAGCACGGCATTGCAATATGACGACAATACGAATGCTAGCATTGGACGACACGACACAGACATAGTAATTTTGGAAACGGAAGGATAACCTCATACGATAACAAGCTCAAAATATCAAACTGCAGCACGCTCCAATTGCATAGACGATCGAGCACGTACATGACACATCTAGACAGGACCACGGACGTAGCTTCCTTGTCGGACGTCCGAAGATAACTGATTCGCCCCGAGGCGGAACTTACCCTCCTACGTAAAAGTTGCAGCTTTCGGATTTGCAAATTTTGATCCAGTTATAGGATACGTTGTTAGGACTGAAATACTCCACAAATTGGACGATTGGAAATTTGTGTTTTGTAACGTAACTTGGGATATATCATGTCCTGAACAAATAGGTACATGGGACGTTGGACAACGTTGCTTGAAAAAGTTAGCCACATTTAGTCTGACATGTTACACATGAACTAACGACTACCTCGTTGGTTCAGTGCTTGCAGAAACTACCACTGAGCTTGAGTTTTTGTGTTCGATTTCCACGTCATGATACGTCGTTTTTGGCCTCGCTTATATAATAGGTCTTTGGTTATTTAATATGTCAGATTTAGTTTTGGCTGTTAAAATTCCTGCACGTGTCCTTTATAAATGTATTTTCTTTCTTTCTTTAAAAGGTCATTTGGTTATTCCACCTGAAATTTCTCAGTAACAGCCCAGAGTCTGCATTCGTACCCATTTTGATGACAATTGGCTTTCTCCCTATTACATGAGACTTATACCTACATAACTGACAAAATGTGTGTGTACTATTTGGTACACTCTGTTTAACTTTTCAGGAAATATAGGATGATGTTATGTAATGATTTTTTTCATATTTTGTAATCGCTTAGTTAACTACCCGATGTCTGAATTTGTACTAGGATGGACTTAATACTCTACAGGTAAAATAATATGTAGAAGACTTCTTTACAACTACCTCCAGAAAATACAAATGTGACATTAAGGGGTAAAATATCATCCCTCTTACTGTTAAATACTGACCCTGACCTTTGTCCCGCAGATTTGGAACAGGCTTCTGTTTCACGGTGGTGTACGCCGCCCTGCTAACAAAGACCAACAGGATCTCGCGGATCTTCAACGCCAGCAAGCACTCCGCCAAGAGACCCATCCTAATATCTCCGAGCTCGCAGCTGGCGATATGTGCCGCTCTCATATCCATTCAGGTAAATAATTAGAATATAATACTCTTTATTTTACACCATAAAAACTAACAAATTATAACTGAGATGTTAGTAAATATTTTGCTTAAATTATGTTGGTAAATAATAATATAGTAATGTTCGTCACTCCAGAACTTTAGACCCCAATGAATGAACAAATTAACAGTTCTATTCTGCGAGCAATCGGCGGCGGCCCACAGCCACTTCAATTTCCAACCTTTCTACATATGCCTACCTCTTCGGGGAATACGTCCACATCATGTTATCCTTTCAGCTACTCATCCTCAGCCTTTCTTCCAGGTGCTGATAGTAGTAGTATGGATGATAGTGGCGCCAGCGAAGGCCATGTTCCACTACCCCACGCGAGAGGACAATATGCTGGTCTGCGACTCCTACGTTGACGCGTCGTACATGATTGCGTTCTTCTACCCCATCGTGCTGATCCTCGTGTGCACGGTGTACGCCGTACTTACAAGGAAGATACCTGAGGCTTTCAATGAGAGCAAGCATATTGGTAAGTGCCGATTTGATTTAGTTATTGGTTTAAAAAATAATGATAGACGGTGAAAAATATAACAATATGAACCTTCCAGAAACTTTTCACTAGTATTCTAGAGTGGTAGTTACATAGCGAAATGTAGATGTTTACCTTCACACCTCTTCCCAGCCATATAGGACAACTGGCGCTATATTATCTAGAGACCAGTAGGCCTACCATCAACTTTTAGTTAGCCATTCAATTCCGATGCAAACCAGTTTAGGTTCCTAAACTGATTCGCTAATATTCATACTATGAAGTGCCTATAATTGAGTGGCGTTTGATTCGCTCATGGAGGAATGAAAGAACGAAATTTGTCGGTGGTCCGCGGTGTGAGAAAGAGATGACGCTAGACAATTGTTTTCAATTGTTGCATAAGTTTGTCTCTTTTACTCCAACCTATGCGTTACGTTCCGAAACCTAGTAGTTATGATTTTAGCGGTTTTATTTGTGTATAAAATTTCAACAAATATATTTTAAAATTGCGCTTATGAGTCAAATTATATACCATTAAGCCCAATTTTACTACTCATTAATGTAATAGTAATTTATATAATTCTTTAAAATAAAAATTAAAGGTTTGCTTAGTGTCGTCGTAAAAGTAAAATGATTATGACGAGTTTAGAACGCAACACACGCGTTTTGAAATCTATACAAACTTTTTTGATAGAACCCAAGGAGTTCTAATTAGGTAGGTAGTATTCAAAAAATTTTTAAGTTTTTAACGTTTAACTTGGATAAAGCAATTAGTAATACGAATAATGGCGTACATTTTACATTGTTACGTAAGAAACACATATTTAACTGAAATACCTTGAATTTGGTACGTATATTTCCACATTTTTTCAAAGTTTATAACAAAACGATTCAGTTTACGCCACGAAACTAGAAACTTTTTTTGGATCGCTATTTTTGACACTATGCGAACCAATTTAGGTTCAAATGTCACCTCATGGTACGAAAAATGAACGAACTAAAACAGCTTGCGATTCAAGTGCCGACTTGATTTGGCGTCAACCTAAACCGGATCGTTTTAATGACGTCGTGGTATGAAATTGCAAAGCAGTTCATTTTAGGTCGTCAATTGAATCGTAATAATAGTTCATAGTAAGCCTACTGTACATGAATCTGGACCTCTCACTTTTTGATTGGTCGGTTTTTTACAAATTTCCTGCCGGTCGATTCAGTAAAAGTCACGCGGTGAAAACTTGAGTGAAGTGAACTGTCAATGCCTAGCATTAGTATGGAATGACAGCTCAATTCGCCCTCACTAAGCCTACATTTCACGCGGTGATTTGACCAGAATCTGTGTATTAATTTAAAGTGAGTAATTCACATCTTATTTTAAAATTTTAATTAGGTTAGGTGGTTATATTATTGGTGGTATATTGATGGTCTTATTATTCATTTCAACGCTTAAGGATCCAGAATAAAATAAAGTTCCTACCTATCGTACTTGTAGTAAATGGTTTAAGGGAAGGTTCATATCTGATGGAACATGCGTCTCGTATTATCGGTCGCGTAACGCCAGAACAGACAAATGTATAGAAAAACACTTGACCGTTCACACTCAACCGATGATACGTTAGTGCGTTGAGCGTGCATTGTCGCAAACGCTCGGCGCATGGTCCGTCAGATATGAACCTTCCTTAAGGCGTAAGTTTCCTTTTTAGAAGGATAAGAATTACAACTTCTCAACACATCTTAATTTTCTTGTACAAATCCTGCTATGATCCTTTGTCTTATAACTAATTAAGCTGACAAATCTTAATTATGAATACTTACATTGTAAATATTTCCATGATTTTATTCGTAGAGTTTAATCAAAATATTAACCCATTCATTCCCACTTTATTAGCAAACACTTTGGTGTCGACTTTGCCTAAATTAATTTGGACATCCAAATTACGAAATTAATTTCTATGTTGGAACCAAGTTTTGTTTCACAAATCATTACGAAATTGGCTCAAAAGTTGGTCGATAAGCCTTAAAGGGCAAAGCCATAAATTGGACTTATTTCGGGACTCGTTTGCTAACTATAAGTAATAAGTAATTTGAGAGCAAAGTAGCGCTGAAAAAACTGAACCGTACAGACCGTACTGCATTTCACAGAATATTTAGTAAACAAGAGGCAAAACAAGACATTATTTATATAGTCAGCTTTTACTTTATAATTAATTAATACGTTACACAGTAGGTAAGGTACGCCTTTTATGCACACGGTTGAGGGTTTCAAGATTGACTGTGTATGTGACTTAAAATAAAAATTATTTATCCCAACTGCAAAACTCTTTAATTGAATATACTTGGACAGTTTTTTCACATTACCTCTTTACCAAATACATAGTACTAACAATTGTTTATACAGGATCTATTGTTCTGAAACACAGAGCAGGGAATGTCTAGAGACCGCAGTAATAACAAAATTCCGGAATAGATCTGACAGCTGTGGAATGCCTCTCAACTCCTCGAGTACCTCAGGATATGTTGCCCTCTTATTGCTACGTCAGTATGCGTTAGCGGCCATTTTCCCTTTATTGAGTGTGCAAGTCATTCCCTCCAATTAAATCCTTGTAAATGAATAAAAAATCAAATAATAGAATGGTATTTGAGTAAAATCGGTACTTGCATGTTGCGACGGATGCATTTTTTCATACAAATTAATTATTATCTGCCTACAATCATTTACATTAGAGAAATTGCTAACTAAAAAACAAATTGTTTTCATTCAGCAATTCATTTAACTGAATTGCCGCTGAATCTGAGTTGAGCGCACACCTTTACATTAAGTTTAAATTCCAAAGTTAAGTCCAAGGTCTATGATATTTTTAAGTGGCTCATAAAATAATTGATAAATTATATTTATTTCTAGAAATATGTTCATTCAAGCACTTTTACTAGGTCTAGAAGGTGTGGTCGGTATTTCGCTATCCGACTACTCTGAGAAGGAACACCGAAAGAAACTCAGAGGTCACAGTCTCTTTTAAAGTCCAGACATTATCTTGGTCAGGTTACGTAAGAACTATGCAGTTTTGCGTCTGAACTGTACACACATTATCTTTACTGGCATTAGAACTCACAGACACACAGACTCACAGGCACAGACACAAAAGACACAGACACAAAAACACAGACACAAAACACAGACTTCAAAAGTTTTTTTATAGAGAATATACCGGGTAAAATGGGGTGAATAGATACTTAAGGGTGAATAGAAACAACATTTTCAGGAAGTTATTCACGTAAGTTATAAGTCGTTTGTTATAAACGAGGACGGTAATGCTTTTAAATAATTGAGATAAATAGTTTCGACACTTTGATAATATCAAACAATATTAAACTAGCGTGAAAATCCTCCTCAAAGTTTTGTTTGTTCACCCTTAAGTTTCTTTTCACCCCGTTTTACGGTACTGATAGTGCCGCCTCTAGAGCAGAAACACCAGTTTCCTTTCCAAGCTCTGTGGATGTTAATCCATTGTTCAAACAATGCAATACCCGAGCTTATTCACGCAAGACTGTGTCAAAGCAAATCGTACTTCAATATTGGCAACGTTCTGGGGACACGATAATTAGAATGATCTATTGATTACAGCTGCTGTGTCTGTGATTGTAAACTAGGGTGTGTTGGTGTGAGGTATTGTGAGTGAACAGTAGTGTGTGTCATTGGGGTGTGCTTGTTGTGATTTTGTATAGCTGTAGTGTTACATTCAATGTTCGTTCACATGGAAGCTGTTAATTGGTAACACTGTAACGTGATAAGAAGGAAAGATTAATTTAATTAATGCGTCATAGTTCGGTCCTAATTTGATTTTTGAGTGAGTGATAACAGATTACTGTGCTTCAATCGACAAAGTAAATACAAAAGAAATCTACAGCCTTATATTGTTGAAAGGAAAAACAATAATTAGTAATAAGAATGACAATAATCCGTTTATTTGCAGACTTTGAAGTCCATAATGTGATATCACATGAAACACTTAAATTACGCAGCTACGGCATAAATCTGGTCAAAGATTGAAAAGCTGGATTCAATGGATTGAGACCTTCTTTGAATTCAACATTCAATCTACAGAGCGACTGACAGTAGAGCACTATTCATAGTAACTGATTCAATCTGCAAAACTTCATTAAACTTTTTCTTTACCGATACCAGAATCCAAAGACTAAAGTCTGGGTATGCTCTCACAGAACTTCGTAACTAGTTAAATCCCGACTTGTGCCCAGCTGAACCGGGCACAAATCAAGACTTCAGGTCCAATGTAGCCTCATTTCGTTAGTCATATTTTTCCCAGCTATGTTGGGTTTGGCTTCAAGTCTCTCCGGCAGCTGTATTGGTACCAGTATTTTACATAGAATTACTACCAATCTGACCTCCACCAGAACCTATAGACTGGGTTAAACGGTGCCGCTTGGTCAGAAAGTCAATCTTTCAAGGTCAAACTTCTACAAATGACAGCCGGGACCAACAATTTGATGTGGTTTCCGAGGCACGGAGGGGTCTTGATGAAACACAACTGACGTAAAGTGACCTTTGATATATCTTTGACTGTCCTGTTGGTCTAGTAGTTAGTGACCCTGACTGCTATGCCGGAGGTCGTGGGTTCGATTCCCACCCAGGACAAATGTTTGTGTGATGAGCACGATCATTTGTTCTGTGTCTGGGTGTAATTTATCTATAACATGTATGTTTTTAGAAATATATAAGTATGTTTATCAGCTGTTTAGTACCCATAACACAAGCTCTCAACCTTAACTTGGGACTAAATGGCGTTGTGTGAAAAGTTTGTGGAATATTTTTCATTTTTTTTATCTTTAACTAATTCTTTAAACCCAATATTAGTCGAGTAGTCGTAGTAGAAAATATAAGTCGTATTGATATGTACAGACGCCAGCACATCAAGTTACCCCAATGTGTCAAATTTTCCCAATTCAATATGAACCTTATTCTGTTTGACATAAAGTTGAAAAACGATCAAAGAAAAATGACACACTGAGGTAACTTGACGTGCTTGGCGTCTGTACTCAATTGCTACATTGCAGAGTCTTATTATCTTGTTTTACCATTAAAAACCGTTGTATCCTCAGGCTTCACGATGTACACGACGTGCGTGATCTGGCTGGCGTTTGTGCCGCTGTACTTCGGCACGGCGAGTCACGTGCCCTTGCGTGTCACCAGCATGGCCGTCACCATCTCGCTCAGCGCCAGCGTCACGCTCGTCTGCCTATTCTCGCCTAAGGTAAATATTACAAAACCTATTAGCGGTTTATTGAGGAGGTGAGAAGGCTTTTGTTTGAACAGAAGACACCACGTTTGTTTTCGAAGCCAATATTAAAGATACTGGTATTTACAAAAAATCAAATCGTAAAATTACTATTACTAATTTATTATTAGGGTTATATTCCGAACAAGAAACACTGAGACCGTTTTTAATTATCAGTTTTAAATTTTATCTTCATTACCAAAGACTTTAAGCCTTTAATAATCATTGGTCATTGCTGACATCACTGCATCGGTAAATCGTTGTGATGAAATCCTGGACTATTTAATAAACTTTCCTATCTTACAGCATGAGATTGTCTTAGTAGCAGCCCAGTGTCTATATTTGTGGCATATTAGAAGGGAGTTGGATATTTGGATAGTATATTGGCGTGTTGTCATGTTTAAGTAATATTTTTTTTGATATGCCATTTCATTCAATTGTAATCTCACTAACAAAAAAACATTTGGGCTCTGTTTTGAAACGAAACAAAAAAACAGCTACACTGTTAATATGTTCGTACCTCCCTACGCATCATTGAACGGAGTTCACCTCCGGGCCAGTAACTACGTGATATGTTAAGGGTCGAAACTGAATTACGAACAACGCAATTTATCCCCCAATAAAAAAAAACAAAATGGCGGATCTTTTAAATAAGCCAGTCAGTAAAATGTTGAGCACCACTTGACGCTTCGAGTGAACTCCTAGTTTTTTTATATTCCCGATGTTCTCTTTAACCAAATTAATAGGTAAAGAGGATTTTTTTTACAAAATGTGAATAGAATTTACAGAATTTATTTTTTATGAAAGCTTCTAGTTTTGTGTAGCTGAAAATGCAAATGCGATTCAGAGGTAAAAATTGCCGAGCACCTTAAAATAATACAGCGCCGTTTTCTGTATATTATTTCAGTAATTGAAAATCTGAATTTTTTCCTTGATAAATAGGAATATATTACAAAACACGCCCCCTATTTCATGGGAATCATAATGGCGGAATGTGAGTGCACCATAGGTAGGTACAGGCATCATGTTATGTCAAGTTTTATTACCTTCTCTTTCAGTTTAACACAATTTCGCCTCACTGTAAGCAACGACAAGATATTGAATATCTGTTATAAACTTTACATGTCAGTTACCCAAGATAGATTTACTCATGATCCATAGCCTTTTCCCAATGTTGGGGTCGGCTTCCAGTTTAGTGGTGTACTTGGAGCGACTGCCTGTCTGACCTCCATTACCAGACTGGCCTGTTGGTCTAGTTGTTAGTAACCCTGACTGCTATGCCGGAGGTCGTGGGTTCGATTCCCACCCAGGACAATTAATGTTTGTGAGATGAGCACGATCATTTGTTCTGTGTCTAGGTGTAATTTATCTATACTTCTATACTAATATTATAAAAAGGAAAAGTTTGATTGTTCGTTTGTTAGCATCGAATAGGCTCCGGACCTACTGGACCGATTCGAAAAATTCTTCCACCGTTGAAAAGCTACAATGTCGCCGAGTGACATAGGCTACTTTTTATCCCTGTATTCCCACGGGAACGGGAACTACGCGGGTGAAACCACGTGACGTCTGCTAGTCTATAATATGTATGTATTTAGAAATATATAAGAATGTTTATCAGCTGTTTAGTACCCATAACACAAGCTCTCAAGCTTAACTTGGGGTGCTATTATTGATCGAAGCTTGGGACTACATGGCGCTGTGTAAAAAAATGTTTTTTTTTTATTATTATTATTATCTGACAAGCTACCCCTTAGCTAAACTGGTTGTCAGACTTTCGGGCTTAAGACTACCCGTAACGACTGTCAAAAATAAACAGGTTTAACGTGATTTTCGATTTTCGAGGAGTCTCGATATGTAATGAATGTTCACTCATCCACAGACCAACCTCGTCAAGCGTAGCTTAACCTTCGATCTCACAAGCTCCGTCCAAGATAGATTTACTAAAGACCTATTTTACGATATTTTTTTTTATTTTTTCCAGCTTTACATAATTCTCATTCGTCCGGAGCGCAACGTCCGGCAGAGCATAATGCCGGTCCGGTATAGCCGCAAGCCACCGCCGGCGCCACTGCTACCGAACCCGCCTGTCAAAAGTAAATACTATTTTACAACTACACTTGGGAGCAAATAAATCGAGCCACTTGCCTTTTCTCATATATCATGGGTATTATTCCTAATGCATCGATTTAAAACCATTATATCATCTAAAAGGTTATTTAATAGCCTTTGCAATGAGGCTACCTAAATTGTTAAGGCTATTAAATAAACTTCAGGTCATAAGGTTCAAATTATTCCATATCACCCAAAATATTGAAGTAGGGATAAAAAATAAGGGAGTGACTCAATTAATTTGCTTCCAATTCTTGAATATTTTGCAAAAAAAAAAACGCGGAATTAAGTAAAAAAAAAATTAATGCCTTCGGACTTAGATTTTTGACTTCAGACTGAAAATGGGCTGACCGTATACTGACTACAGGCTGACTGTTATGTAGGTCAACTGAAGACTAATTACAAACCAATTATAGGTTCACTGTAAGTAGGTTGACCATAGGCTGACCATAAACTGACAACAAACTGACTGTACAGTAACCACAGACTGACCCCGGTTTAACTGTAAACTGACCAGGCAGACAGTATACTGACTACTCAAAGCTGACCGTGGTCTGGCTGCAGCTTAATAACCAAACATTTTTTTCATTTTCATTTCCAGAAGCACCAACCGCTGACAAAGAGACTCAAACTGACCCAGCCGACTTCAAACACCTCAACGGCCAAACAATCCAACCAATCAGCGAAGGAGACAAGAAAAAAGACGACCAACCGAAGGAAGGCGTCAAAACGCAGTGCAACAACGTGAAACCAATCAACACTCAAGAAAAATCTAGCAGCACGTCAGTAACCAATGATAAAGCTGACACCTTATAGCAAAGACATTCCTCTCGGTCACTCCTTGATTACTCTCACAAGAATAATAATATTAGTTTTAAGAAGAAAACTTGCTCATGCAAATATAAGGGAAGGACACCTGTTATAGTCTAATCAATTTGTATATTAAAATATTAAACTTTAGTAGAAAGCTTTCGATGTACATAAAAAGATATGCGCAATCATATTGGGTATGTAAATAAATTGTTAAAATAAAAATCTTTCTTAATCTAGTCGTGTAAATAATCAATGTAAATATAAAGGAAAAGACGAATAGTGATGTTTATTGTATATACTCGTAAATGTATTTATTGTTAAGCTTATCGTTTTATATATTAAATATTTAATGTTAAGTTATTTAATAAGTATAACTATAATATGTGCAGAGTAGAGCTTTGAGCCAGGACAGTAGAGACAAAAATATTTAGTGTTAAATATTTTTAAATTTTCTAACTTAAAACTGAATTTAATCTCTGCAAGAAACTCTGCACTTTTACTTTCTTACTTGTTATTGATTAAATTTATTTGCCTAATGTATTTTGTTTGATTGAGTAAAAATGCAGAGTTATTGCATTTCTGCAATATGACTTATAAGATACATATCATACATTTTTCAATACCACAATCTAGTTGGGCAAATCAGCTTAATTAAAAGTGTTTTTGAATAAAAAATAATTAATTAATATTGTCGCTACTGTCTTGCTCTTCCTGTGCATATTATTTTACAGTTACAAGTGAATTAAGAACGTAAATATTAAGAGCGTATTTACGAAAATAAACAGTTTGATGTTACTTATGAGTTTTTTTGGTTACGTCCTTACTAATTGAACGCCTTGATCATGAATATAAAGAACATTTTTTTTATGTACACCTAATACTTCGAGATGACCTGCAATTATATTTTTATAGATTTCACAACTTTCACACAATATTTATTTATTAAAACTAGCTACTAGTAAAAGTCACTGTACAAAGGCGGGCTTAATGCCTTAGGCATTTTCTACCAGTCTACCTTAAGGTGATGCAGAGACAGAACATGGTAGGCGCAAGAAGATAACAAAAACTAGAAAGTGAAATCAATAATAATTTTGGAATAAATACATAAATACATACATATTATTATTATATACAATCCAAATACAAGCTATGTCAAGAAAAAAAAAGATATGTTTCTGGAGAAATACTAATCTGCTAACTTAATTTCAAGATAAGTTTGCCAACTCCTTGTGAATGTGCTCACGTGCCATCACTTTAAATGTGAACAAACTGGTTGCCATCCTGATTTTTAGAAGTAGCTCATTGCCTACTGAAAGGACATTTAGATAGCACTGCCTACTGACCGGACATTTAGATAGTACTGCTTACTAAACGGACATTTAGATAGTACTGCCTACTGAAAGAAATTTAGATAGTACTGCCTACTGAACGGACATTTAGATAGCACTACCTACTGACCGGAAATTAGATAGTACTGCCAACTGACCGGAAATTTAGAAAGTACTGCCTACTGAACGGACATTTAGAATGCAATAAACTATTGAGTCTATAAAAAAACCGGCTTTTAATACCTTTTTAAATAAACATTGAACACAAGTGATAAATGATATTTATTTTTACAAATACGGTTAAACAAACACTTTTACATGTCATACATAAACATCACGCTTGTAATCCTCGAAGGGCTAGGCAGAGGTGTACCTGGTAGTACACCCACATTACGCCAGTTATGTTTAAGTCCCTTTTAATAGGGGGCGAGCCTATTGGCATCAATCGGGCACAAATTTAGACTCCGGGCTGCTACTGAGAAATTCCAGATGGAAAAACTCAATAACATTGCCCGATTCGATCGAACCCGGGATCTCATACTCAGCAGTAGCGCTTGTGACCACTAGACCAATGAGGCTGTCTGTCTTTACAAATTACTTATAACGATTTAAATGTTACCAATATGTATAGGTACTTTTAGTATTTATTACCTGGCCATGAAGAAATGAGCATTTCCCTTTAAAGGATCCATTGGTATATTGGCACCAAATGGTTTGACGTGGCGATCAAAAAGTTAAAGTCTAAAGTCTGCAAACTACATTAATTTTGACCTCACCACCACATTGAGACTTCCAACGATTTGCAATTGCAACGCATTACTTCGGTTATCGCACATCGATAAGATATAACTTTTGTTCTCTTTGTCATTACGTCCAGTTGTGTCTGCCAAGGGGAACACAGTTAATAATAGTGAAGACTGAGATGAATAGAATTTGATCTGCTATTTATATTACCTTTAATAACTACGTAGTGTGCTAAAATGGGTTTGGCCAAAATAATGAAGATGGCTAATCTATATAATAAAGCGATTTATCAAAGAGAAGAAGAAACAAACAACGCAGAGAATTTTGATGCGACTATTGCTGTGCCGTCGACTGGTGATGATTTTGGAGGAGATCCGAGCGGACCTTCAATGAGAATAACAACTACAGCCGGGTTTTTCTCAGCAATTCAAACAGGTAAGTAAACAACAATGCGAAACATAAAGCTAAGTTAAGTTTTTGTGCAATTTTGCACCGGAGCCAAAAAAAGTTCACAAAAATCTTGACTAGTAAACTAGGAATATTTTTTAAATAATAATAGCAAAGCCAAAGACATTCAATACCTATAGACCGGACATCACGAACAAAATTTTCGTACGAAAAAGTGTGTCCTCCTGGATACAAGTCTATGAGTTTTTTGTAGTACGCTCCTCTGCCGCTCCAATATTCATATATTATTCTAGATGGAGTTACTGAGACATGGGATCAAAGATTTTCTATGACATTTCCTTGACATGCTCGCTCTATAGTATTTTAAATCTCTTTGAGCAAAGCATATGAAAGGCGACTTACGAAAGGTTTATAAAGTTCTAGCAGTTTCTGCCTACCCCCTATAGGAAAAAGGCGTAAGTTTATGTATGGGACTAGGGTTGTGCGAAAGTTGGTAGTATTATTATTATTTAAATAATAATTCCGACGACTTCTGATTATAAAATAATATTATTTATTCTGTTGTTTACAGCTGAAACCCTAATTCGAGAACATTCCTTTTATAGAAGAACTTGGTCCTTGACGTCAACTACACTGCTTCAACACCCGCTGATCAATCTTCACATATTTAACAATATCATTAATTATATTTTACATAACACAGAATCAGAAATTTCCCATTCATTGTTTTAATTATGTAATTGGTGTTGTGTTAAATAATATACATCGAAAAAGGAGAAAAAATACACAAATTAAATTACAAAGATGGGATATTTTTATGCTTTTTGTTAACTTACTTTTACTTTAAACAAAAAAAACGTGAATAAAACACAATTTCTATGAACTCAATTTAAAATAAGAAGTATAGGTATGTGCATGTGTTATCATTGTGCATGTACTTATTACTATCTTTTAATATTAAAAAGCTCATTGTGTTGTAATTTGGAATGTTTAAAAACCATTAAAATAAAGCATAATGTGATTCCTACTAAATGTTTTATTTACCTAAATAGAAAAAATCAAACTTTCGCATTTATAATACATAATATTCGTATAATATAATATCATATATTTTCTGCCAGTCAATCTTATTACCTTATTAAACTTATTTAGACCAGTTTTAGACAGTTTCAAGTTAAGTTAGCTAGTAAGTCTGTAGTCTGTAATGATGGTTGTGTGTATTTAATTGGCAAATAAAATAAAAAGAATCGATTAGAGATGATCGATTGTTGTTATCATTGTGCATTGTCAAATATGTTCTAGATGTGCCTTGCAAAATAAAAAAACAAAACAAAATGTAAAGTATTCGAGCACTAAAAGAAATCTGTTAAATTTTTTGCATCAGATTATTTGAAAAAAGATCTAAAATAGTTTGGTATTTAATAGTTGTGTTAGAAGTCTAGTTTTTCGATACTTTGTTTCTACCCTTTCTCCTTAATTGCCTCGATCCCTTAATCCTGACTATTTATTTAGAAGAGCACCACTACTCACCACGGGTACAAAAATACAAATTCAAATAATTTGTCTGTAAGTAGAAAAATACGTGGAAGAAAATAGTTCTATTTACGCAACCGTATACAATTTGGCATCTTCAGGACCACTCGGCATGCAAATTAAAGAAAAAATATAAGAAGCTAAAATTTAAACAATAAATGAAAATAAAAATTAAATTAAAAATTTAAAAAACCCCCATCGCAAAAAAGTAAAACATTTAAAAAGTTAAAAACAACACTTTAGCCATGAAATTTTACTTCACGTCGTGGTACCGCTTAAGTAAGGAATGTTCCTAGTACTTGTAGGTATGTAGGTAGGTACTTATTTTGACGGTATTTTACGTAACGTCGGGGACGTTACGTAAAATTTCATGGCTAAAGTGTTATTTTTAACTTTTTAAATGTTTTACTTTTTTGCGATGGGGGTTTTTTAAATTTTTAATTTAATTTTTATTTTAAAAATTTTAAACGCATTAACTTTGTTTTATCGAGTTTACAGTTATGAGAATTATTCAGTGCATTGTATGTAGAGTCAAATGCTGGTTAAATCGAATCCAAACACGACATATCTGCTATTGTTTTGTCAAGAGTTTACCTACTGGTGTGCTGGATAGCCTGGCTCAAGCATCAGCTCATCCAGTTGCCATCAGTGCATTGTGTGCAGAATCAAATGCTGGTTGAAATGAATCTAAACACGACATATCTGCTATTATTTTGTCAAGAGTCTACCTACTGGTGTGCTGGATAGCCTGGCTGCAGCATCAGCTCATCCTGTTGCCATCAAAGCATTGTGTGCAGAATCAAATGCTGGTTGAAATGAATCCAATCACGACATATCTGCTATTATTTTGTCAAGAGTCTACCTACTGGTGTGCTGTATAGCCTGGCTGCAGCATCAGCTCATCCAGTTGCCATCAATGCATTGTGTGCAGAATC
This sequence comes from Euplexia lucipara, assembly GCA_921972225.1. Lineage (NCBI taxonomy): Eukaryota > Metazoa > Arthropoda > Insecta > Lepidoptera > Noctuidae > Euplexia > Euplexia lucipara. The sequence continues at coordinate 1,325,071 of OV179158.1, forward strand.
AAATGCTGGTTGAAATGAATCCAATCACGACATATCTGCTATTATTTTGTCAAGAGTCTACCTACTGGTGTGCTGTATAGCCTGGCTGCAGCATCAGCTCATCCAGTTGCCATCAGTGCATTGTGTGCAGAATCAAATGCAGGTTACAATGAATCCAAACACGACATATCTGCTGTTATTTTCCCAAGAGTGTATTTGTCTGCTAGATATCCTGGCTGCATCAGACCAAATACACCATAATGTTACTTATTAATATTACACACATGGATGTTTGAAATTTTAAGACACACATATGTTTGTAAGTAAAGTTAATACCCATAGACGTCTAAAATAGCAACGGTAGCTAACACAAAAGAGCTGATAACCTTGAAACGGCTGAACCAATATTGATGAATTATGTCTAAGAACCATCGCAAGAAACCCGGCTTCCAAATAAAAAAAACCGCATCTAAATCGGTTCACCCGTTTGGGCGCTACGGTGCCACAGACAGACAGACAGACAGACAGACAGACAGACAGACAGACAGACAGACACACACACATAGCGGTGAAACTTATAACACCCCTCTTTTTGCGTCGGGGGTTAAAAATATGAAATGAAATGATTGTGTTATTGAACAGAGAGAGAACAGAGAAAGAGGAACAGTAGAACTTAGTGCAAATACAGTAACTCCTAGCTTCTGCCCGTGACTTGGCCGCGTGGAAGTCAAGTACACGACGACGTAGTTTATTGCACTTGTCGATAATGTGGCTTTCTTTTAGTAAAAAAAGTTTTGGAGATAGCCGCGGGCATAGAATCTTACAAACAAACTAATTTTACCTCTTTATTATAACATATGCGCGTACATACATTTCGGCGATTCATTTTTATTTATATTTTAGATTTACTAGCTGTATTAGTGTAGTAAGTATATTATTATACAAATCAATCATCTAAAATTATTCATAATTAAAAAGTAGGTACACAACCTAAATAGCTACTAACAAAATTTGAATATTGCTGATTTTATGATTCGCGTTACATCTGTAATCAATGACGCACGCTCATCGATAAGTTACGATAAGATAAAAACTATTCTACAACTCAGTGAGTCAGTCCAAACTGTGCCGCCAACAGCCATGGGGCCCAAAATGCAGGAAATTGAAGTTAGTTATAATATAGAAGAAGCAATTGTTTTATGTGCCATGCCGTACAATAAAGCTGACTATCAAATTGATCAGGAGGAACAAGAAGAGTCAGTAAGTCCTGAAGATGAGCATACAGTGAGGAATGTACTATCGACTAGTGATGCTTCTGAGGAGGTGGTGGATCCTTTAAGAGTCTCTACGAGGGCTAGATTCTCTTATGAACTAGACAGGTGGGTAATGAAATTAGCACGTGAAACTGAATATAATACTGATGGTGGTTGTTTTCGTCAAATTTATTGTGTGCTGATACGTTAGCGTGTTTCATCATCAACGCTTAAGTAATTAATTACTATGATAATATGATTTCGGTTTTTAATGTCCTTGAACGCAATAATAGTACTTTTGCAACTCATTATGATTAAACTGGTAATTAGAGCGAGTAGATTTACTCATGTAGTACATTATTTTGACAGAAAAAGTATAATTTCTCCAATTTTCTAAGTTATTTTGTTTCGGCCATATTTTACTTAGTTTTTTTTTATTGATTTCATGATATTTTAGTACAGAGGTGTTCCTTAATTCTAAACTCGCCAAATTTTAACGTTTGATGGCGAGCGGGCGTTTGTTTTTGCTGATTGCCATTTTGGGACATAAAATCGCCTTAAATGTAAATAATTACAAATTATTTTAAAAGAAAGCTACAAAGGCAGGGTCAGAATATAACAATTCTAATTGTAACATATGTATAACTCCAAATAAAATCGTTATCACCATAATGAGTTGATATTTTGACGGTGGATTGTAATTTACAGGGCGACCCACAAATTGCCACACGAAGATTCTATTTTAAATACTTTAACTAGATAGTTTATCGAAATGATGACTTAAACAATACGAACCTGTCGAAGATCAGTGAAATATGGTCGATAATTCACTTGCCAGAGGTCGATTAAAATCCAAAAAGAAGTGCGTACTTTTATTGCACCTATCAAAAGGGTTTCATGAGGATCAAATGTACAAACATATTAAATTAAATTTTAGGCAAACTATTAAATCTTTGAAAAGCATCTCGAAATACTGGACCTATGAGAAATGGGTTTAGGTTCTCACTCGAGGTGAAGCGAAACCATAAAATTCTACAACAATTAATAAAGATAAAGTCTTAATTCAGAAAAAAAATCTATTTACATAATTTAGGTACCTACAGACATATCCAGCTACCCCAAACTGTCATTTTTCCAGCCTAACATGCACCTTATTCTGTTTGCACTAAAGTTGAAAAAGTATCTAAGAAATTCGACACATTGGGGTAGCTTGATGTGCTGGCCTCTGTACTTTTCCTTAATGTGACAAAGGCGTTGGACCTAAATCGTAAATAGTATCTTTTTCTAGCACGACATATTATATTACAGATACAACAAAAATGCCATGTTAATTTTTGAAGGCAATGCCTCAGATGTTGCTTACGAATACAGAGAAGAAGATTCTTCGCCGCAAGCTGACGATATGAGCACAAAATTTAAAAATACCTTTGAAAAATTCCGCTTTGAGGTCAATGTGTATAGGAACCTGACTGATGAAGAAATTGCTAGCACGTGTGAGAGATGTAAGTTTTATTCAGTATTAATTAAAAGATATTAATTTGAAATTAGCATAAAATGTATGTGGATCGGCCCCTATTATATGGGACTTTAATTTAATTTGAGAAATGTGAGTGCAGGTACTACAGGTATGTACACCTCTGCTTAACCCTACGGGGATAACAGGCGTGATGTTATTATGTTATTTGACCTAAATGTCATTTTAATGCAATGCTATGTTGTAACTACCCAAATGTTTTGTATGTCTCAATAATAATCATGACTCAGTGTTAAGAATCTGTTTATTAGTGTTAAGATCAAAAATGTACCAACACAATTATTGATTTTATTTTGATTTGACAATAAATAGTGCAAAACAATCTTGACTCTAAACGACTTCTTAAATAAAGAAACAATTAAAAAGCAATTGTGTCTCGCGTAGATCCACGTTCTGGCACATGTTGGGTAAATAGTGGCTAGATTGTGCCGTATGGGGTAAATCATATCAGTCGGTATGATCGATTCGGGAGCGATCTATGAGATACCGATCCCATCTGATGGTAAGTATGGATGCAATCAATGATGTTGAAGCGCACTAGTTTGAAACCTATTCACTTTTTATAAAAAATAATAAAATTAAAAACGCCTAATATAAAATCGAATGGGTAGACCCAGCAGGCAAGTTCGGTGGATGAATGACAACAACTATCGAAAATTTTAGTCTAGTCACATTAAGCCCTGGCCTGTAATTTGTAGATTTTAGCAGTTGTTACGAAGAAACAAAAGTCCGACAGTTTAACAACCAGACTTGTCAGTAAGACGCATACAATAAATACTGAATCCGGTTCACCGGCCATAATTTAATTGAAATTGAATTTTAACTATTTACAGGCTGCTCTGCAGTTAATCCACAAAAATGTTTTTGCTCTGGGTTTGAAGAGCGCCACAATATCTCCAGTTAATAACCCACTACCCAAATTGTAAAGATATCCTAGAGTGTCCTCTGTTTTCCAGTCTTCCAGCAAGACTTCACGGAATACGGTTGCGTAGCAGTCATGATGCTGGCGAAGACGAGGGATGGCATAGTGGAGTCCAGTCATACTCCTAACAGTGAACACGGAGTTACACGTTACATGTCGGATCTGATGCCTTCTTCGTTGCAGGACAAGCCAAAAATCTATATTGTGCAGGTAAATACACAATAAAAAACTATGCTTGCGAAACTAAGTATCACACTTTTAAAATTTGGAATATCTTTTTAGAAGAATATTCCTAATCATCGGCTCCGAAACCTCTTGTTCAGTATGCCAAACCGGCTCGAAGCTGTTAAATAAGAGCCCGATGACCAGTTATTAAAAATTAATTAATAATATATGTCAAAAATACTTATGAAACTCTTACTTGTTAATTGAGTATTTTGACACTATGCTAAGGAGTATTTTTTTTTTGTATCTAGTTTGAAACTTGTTTTTTTTTATTATTTTGAATTTCTAACTTCTATAGTTTGGAAATAATTAAAATTTTAAAAGTGTTGTTCTTAGTATTGTGTGGCAGTCATTGAATTAGAATCTAATTCAATGAGGGCAGTCAAAGACATTCATAGTCTTTTAAATCTCTTTGGGGGCATTGTAGTAAGAGGCTTTTTTCAACGTTCAAGGCCGCTGAAATGACAGCAGGTAAAAGATGGCGTCTCATTTTCATTCGTTCCCGGAACTACGTGGCTTATTAATGTGATGACTAACCTACTATGCTACTTATTTAGTATTTATCGATACCTACTGATTTTAGCAAGATAATTATTCATGAGTAATAGGCAATGTTGAAGACAGGTAATTAGCACAAGCATTGGTTCAATTTCTGCTTTATTAGGTTATAGAGTTATTATCTTAATCATCAATCAAGCCAATCGTATGTGGATCCTACCTAACAAAAACTAGAAGAGATGAATGAAAGACGACTAACAAAAGGTGTTTACAAGGCTGATGTAAGTGATAACGCCAGAGACGGTGTTAAAGGACTATTACTGTCATTATTCGTGATATTATTCAGAAAGGTCAGGTGTATAGAACTGGTAACTAGTGTGTGCGTGTATGACCAGATGTATGAAGGTAAACATAGCAAAAAGAAGTATGAAAGGACCGCAGTAACTGTAGGCGACGTCCTCAATGGAAAAAAGCATTAGTTCAGTAGGTAGTAGAGACCATGCTTTAGTGACCAGAAAATTAATAATGATCATTTACGTTTTGCAGACTGAAGGCTACTACGTAATTCCTCGGGCTCGAGTCTGGTCTACTTATCCCCAGGATAACCTGGAGTTTCGGCTAGCTGTGCCCATCGTCTCTTCGCCTGTACATTGCAGACGATCCACGTATGTCAACCTTCTAATTTATAGAGTAAAATAAGGCGTCAATATTCTCCTGTGATTGTTTCTGCAAGATGGGTAACATTATTTTCATCAATCAAAGCATACTTACGCTTGATTTAACCGCACTCTCACATGGACTTATAGGTATTGTAAAACCACCAATCACCATGGAGCAAATGTTGCAATTGATGCTCATGATTCTCATCATTCTCTTAATGCGAAGAGGCTTTTTTGGTAATATAGTAAAAGTCTAGTATTATTAAGCAACGACAACGGCCGGCCCCGTGGAGTCTTATATAGCTTTCAGCAAGTCGACGTCTGTTCGTTCTGACTTTTAGGAGAACGAAGCTTCATCAGCTAGCAGCTTTGGAGCTAGGTACTTACATCTTTAAATACATAGCCACTGATGCCAGTGACGGGATAAACTTAGAAAGTGAATATTTAATCATTAAAAATCTTACTTTTCATAAAATCTTACTTGCGTGGCTATGAACCTACAACCTCGTAATAAGCGATAAATACCTACTAGGCTATCATGATTTAGAGATTTAATACTTAACAGTACCATCATTTTTCTTACAGAGTCTACTGTCTTCTGGAGCAGATCTACGAGAAAATCAACAGCCTTGGAGACCAGACTGACCTGCAGACTATACTCCAAGACGCTGGTAAAGAATACGTTCGAACTTCCGAGTTCTGCGTTGCTCCCGGATTTTATTCTTCATTATCTAAAGAACTACGATTGGTGAGAACGCCTGAACCGTGATGGTTATTTAACCCATTATTTTGAATGTAAAATTGAGTCTCAATCTTTGAATTGAGAAGTCATATCAGGTTGACTTCTTAATTATTATCAGAGAAGGAACAAGTTTCATGGCACTCAGATATTATGTAAACGGTTATAAGTACCAAACTAGTTCTAACCTATATAATTCGAAAAACTTTGATTTTGCGGTTGGCACAGCTGAGCATGCAATGCAAATATTAAAATATTGTTCACAACCCTCACAACGCCATCCATGGAAATTTGTATAATGGTCTAGATGACTTTAATATTGTGACGTATTAAAAACATAGTTTGTACAACAGCTTTGTTTTATTGATGACTATTCAACTAACAGTTTCTTCGTGAGTTAAGCATACATTTTGTCCAGAGAAGCATAATTAAAACAGCAACCTGAAACCAGAATCAGAATGTGTAGCCGATTTTACGACTGTACTTCCTCCGATAGGAACAAGAAAATCAACATCTTTAGAAGTTCGCCACCCGCAGTCGCCTCTACGTCGTCAACAGAGATTGAAGCGCCCTTTGACCTCAGATTGCTTTTCTGATGGTAAATGGTACGAGAGGTACATTATTTCTATCTCCACCACCTCCTGTGAATGCATCACTTGCTTACACTTTCTCCATCTCCGCCAACTTTTGGATGCATCACTTACTTCCAAAACGAAACAAACGCATCCCAAGCGTTCTCGCTTCCAACCATGGAATGAACCATGGCTAGAAGCAAAAGCACACCAAACATCAAGAGCCGTAACGTGGGTAGGTACCTAAAGCGCTGCTGCAGCCAAGCTGAGCGCTTCTACAGTGTGTAAGGTTGCGTCGTGTCCGCTCACCGAGGGTCGTCCGAGGGTACCTAGGTACTTCCCGAAACGTTCGTAAACAGTAACCACCTGCGTCAGCCGAGGAATGCCTAGCCACGTCTTTAACTATTCTTTCGAACCAGGCCTTTGTGCAATTATTGTGGTATGATACAGACGCCGACACAGCAAGCAATCCCAAACTGACCAATTTTCCAACTTCAACATGCACATGCACTTTATGCTTTTGTAAATAAAGCTAAAAGACCATCAAAGAAATTTGACAAATTGGGGTAGCTTTATGTACTGGTCGCTGTACGTAGGTTGTGAAAGTCTCTCTACAACCACAAGTAGGTATCTGACGGTGCTCAGTTTTTTGTACAGACGCCAGCACATCAACCTACGCGAAACTGTCAAATTTCCCCAATCAATATTGAACCTTCTGCTTTAGCAATAAAATCGTTGTTTCGCTACTGGTATTGTAACCAGAAAAATAGTGTCAAGTGGGCTGAGACACAATCAGATGTGTATAGGCTGGAGTGCGGGGTGAGACAGGGGGGGTTAAGCTCCCCCCGTCTCTTCAACTTATACATAAACAGGAACAGGACTCCCCTCTGCTGCGCCACTGGATAAGGATCCACGCCAGTTAAATTTCTTTTTGTATTACTAACACTAGTCTTTAAGTAATTTTGTTTTACTAACCCTATGGACGTTTGTCTGAATTAAATAAATTGAAATTGAATTGAAATTGAAAATGGAAAAAATATTAAAGTATTTTGACAGATTGTAGTGATGTGCTGGCGTCTGTACCCCGCAATCCCGAAAAATCCGGCCGTTAACCGTGCTCTTTTTTTGTCTAGCTCGACCTTACGCCAGTGATATCATAGTGGACGTAATCATTAGGCTAGAGTAGATGCTGCTTTGTAGGAAGTCATACGAAATTAAAATAATCCAAAGCCATCGCTCTCTGCGGTACTTGCAGTATTGCGACATTGCCGTCAGGGTAACTGACGTGTACCCTTCTGTACCCTTTGAAGTTAAGCTTGCGATCTTTTTCTGATTTCAATACCGACTACCTAGGTAGGTACTTACCTACGTCTAAACAAACGAGTTGGGCAAGGATTTGTAAATTAATTAAAAACGGGATTATTCGTAACTGATCAATACCCAAATAAAACCATTAGGAGATTTATCACTATGATGATTACCCACGAATCACGATTAAGCGAATTTCCCCACTAAATTGATTAATAGGAACTCAAAAGCTTCAAAAGTCCTTTAAGTAGAAGGGTATCAGGGTTCATATGCGTAGGTGGATACGATCGGGCTTAGAGCCAAATCTTGTGTAATTCATCAAACCGTGTGATTAGTCAGCAATATTGATGACGCTAACCAAATCTCTGGAGATACGAGTTTGTTATTGAGCTTATCCGGATTTTCCGTACGCTCTTGATGGTCTTATCCGTATTTTTTGTACATTTCATTTCTTAGCTATCCTGCGTTTCCAATTTAGCGATCGACAATGTAAACAACCGACAGTAAAATTCAGTTGCCGCTTATACGTTTTTAAAGTTACTTATATTAGAAGCGTTTTACCTACCAATAAAACGCATATTAATTTACTTACCTTATTCGAAGCTTATTTAATTTGAGATAGGCACTACGTTTCCCGCCATCTATATCCGTCTCTTTCTTTCTTGTATCCTTCTCTTTCTAACCCCACCACCTGGCAGAGTGGGGCGCACTTAGTGAGCCGCCGACTTTTTACCTCATTGAGTCGAAAATCACCAGGCAGACTTTAAAACATAAGCTTCGAATAAGGTAAGTAAATTAATATGCGTTTTATTGGTAGGTAAAACATACATACATACATACATACATACATACATACATACATAGCTTCTATTAATTTGACTTGACCGTTATTCGAAGCTTATTTAATTTGAGACCTGTTTGTTATCGCCTGGTGGTGGTGATACGGACGCCAATGTGAATGACTTGATAGTGAATAAGGTATTAAATTGATCATTTGAATGAAACAAGTAGGTACAACAAAGAAAAATTTAAATTCTTACTTATTTATATGATTTTGGTTTAAGTATGTAACTTCTTAAACTCGATTAATCACAAGGTAATAATCAACATTACATCAACAACATCAATCAACAGGATTAAATAACATAGTTATAGAGGTACTTGAAGATGAGGGTAAAACTGTCCGCTTATAGAATTTACAAAAAGTATTTTGGGACTTCCAATTTCCTCTCGCGAGAATATCTTCCAATGGAAAGTTATCTAGCCAGTTTTTTGAAGCAACAGCAGAGCGGAAACTCCCAGGCGTTGCAGTTATACCCGCATCTTTAAGTAAAGTTTTAATCCATCCCGATATAATCGTTTTTGAAGCGGCTTTTGCTTCACCTCTTACAGAAATGAACAGATCATGAATCTTAGCCGTTTCTCTACGATTTTTTAACAATTCAATTGTTTTATTTATCCAATAAACTGGATCTAAATTATTACTTTCTAAATTACTTAACAATTTCCAACCTGATTGCCTGTGATCCGAAGAATCAGTCTTTGAACCAAAACGAGGCCACAAGGTGATAGAATTATTACTTTGAACACAATGCTCAGCATCAGTTCTTAATAAAGTCAGATCGTGAACTCTTCGACCTGAGCATAGGAGTAATAATGTTGCAGTGTGTCTTTGCACATGGAAAGTATTATTATGTGTAAAATTATAACTATTTAGGTAAACAGCTAGGCTGTCTATGTTCCAAATTGGTGGTTTAGATTTAACCGGTTTCTCTAACGCTATAGACTTTAAGACCTGTTTTACTAAAATATGAGAACTAATTTGGCCAGCAATGTCTGGATTGCAAAGAGTGGAAATTACAGATTTGTGCAACAGAATCGTATTATAAGATAAGTTATTAACCAGATGAAGGTCCGACAGGAATCTGGCTACCTCTTTACCGTTAGGATTATGAGGATTAATTTGGTGTTGCTTAGACCAGATTACCCATTTTTTCCAAGCTACATCATAAGTCTTTACTGTGGAAGGCCGCCAAGACTTCTTCAATAATTTTAGTTGGCTATCATTCCAATCTTTTAGGGTCTCGGCCCACCCCCACATTTCCACACCTCGAGAATCATGTTCTGTGTCCTGGGAGGTGGAAATCCCGTCGACACGTCTATTAGGACTTGATCGAGATTCCGAAGTGTGAATGGGGCTGCCAGCGCTCGGGCCTTCAGATCTGCCCGCCAATATACTCGATCCCAGTGTGGAACTACTAATAGGTATATCCCGTGAGCACTGTTCAAATGAGATAGCACTTTGGGAATCAAGTACGGTGGCGGGAAAACCCACGCCAGTTGAAAATCCCACTGTTGGGAGAACGCGTCGTGAAACAATGTTTGCTGATCGTTCAGATCCAGACACGCATAATTTACTACCACGTGTGCTCGACTGGAGGCAAAGAGGTCTATCAGGGGGGTACCCCATTTGGCAAACACTTTCTCTGTGGCTCTGGCCAAGAGATGCCACTCTGGATTGACCCGAAGTCTCGACAAATGGTCTGCATGACCGTTGTACATCCCGGGAATATGAAAAATATTCACATGAATTTGGTATTCTTCCAGAATTTGAAAAACTTGGTATGTCAGATCCATCAGTGGTGTGGATCTCGTGCCCCCTTCGTGTCGGAGATATGCGATAACAGTTTTGTTGTCGCATTGAATTAGAACTGTACTCCGGTGCAGGAGCTGACAATGATCTTGTAACACCTTTAGGATGGCGAGCATCTCTTTCTGGTTGCAGTGTAACTGTTTTTCGTGGTCTGCCCACAACCCTGTCAACGACAAATTGTCTAATCGAGCTCCCCATGCTATATCGGAGGCATCCGTTGTTAGGTAATGGGTCGGTGGAGGTACGTGAATGGCTGAAGGGCGTTTGCAGTTTTGAAGCCACCATATTATGTTGTTTCTGGCTTCGATGGGAATTAAATGCCATTTTTGGTCTGATCTCAACATTTTGTTGAGGAGGTTCAATAAAGCTCGATAGTTTAGTCGGCCCCTTGGGACGGTAAAACTCGCGAAATTCAGAAGTCCAACTAGACTCTGAACCTCTTTGAGCTTTGCGTGCTTCTTGTCCAGCATTTGGGAAAGCTTGACAATCAGCGAAATCAATTTCTCCTTGGGGAGTTGCTTCTGGTTGGTCCAAGCGTCCCACTGAACGCCTAGATACGCCAATGTTTTTGACGGAGTTAACACAGATTTCTCGTAGTTTATGACCCAGCCTAACGTCTCGAGAGTTTGAATGACAATATTTACATGTTCCCTTAGGCTTTCCTGCTGTTGATGAGCAATCAGGAAGTCGTCCAAATACACCAGAATACGTATTCCTCGTTCTCTGAGCATTTGGGCAACCCAATTTGTCACTGATGCGAAAGTCTTGGGTGCAGTACTTAGACCAAAGGGTAAACATGTCATTTCCAACAGCTCCTTTCGATAAACTAGGCGTAGGAATCTTCGGTGGCTGCGAGCTACAGGAATGTGAAAGTAGGCTTGTGAGAGATCTATTTTGCATAGCCAGTCTCTTTCCTGTAGGAAGTCCGGCACACGAGTAACATTCATTAGTCTGAATTTTGTGGTAATTACGAATTGATTGAGGGCCTTCAGGTTGAAAATCGGCCGAGCAGAGCCGTCGCTCTTGAGAACTAAAAACATTGATGACAGGAAACTTGGAGACCGATGTGCTGGATCGAGGACCCCTTGATCCTTCATTTTGTCGATGACAGCAGTCATCTCTTCTGAATATGGAACTAACATGACCTTTTTATGTTCCTTGGATGGATCATTGGAGGCCTTTGACGAAAGGGTATGCGATACCCTGATATCATCTTGAGAATGACATTCGGAGCTCCAAGTTGTTCCCATTGAGTTAAATAATTTGCTAGACGGCCTGCTTTGAACTGCATCATGTCAGTATTTTCGACGTTTGACGTCTCTACTGTTGTTGGGCGGAGACGGTGCTCGTTTCTGCCCAGTTTTGGTCTGATTTCGGTGCTTGGGGTAATTTCTAGAAGAACCCCGTCCCCGAAAAAGACCACGATTATTCGGTGCGACCGAATAAGAGCTGTGTCCATGAGAGTAAGAGTTATAACCACCCTGCGAGGGTGGTGCATTTTGACAACAGCCTTGCACATGGTATGATCCATGTTGACAACGATGAGGAGACGTTAGTTTTGTGTGTCTCTACCTGCGAGGTAGAGATGTTAGACTTCTTTAGTGGCTAAAAACATTTTCGTACTCCTCCAGCTTTTTCCAAAGCGGCTGTGAATTTATCTGCATTGAACAAGTTTGTGTATGTAGGAGGAATCTTCCTAAGCGTAGATTTCACTAATGGCTCCTTCACCTGTTTAATTACACATTCCCGGCGCATTTGCAATATTTCTGCGCGATGCCCACAAACAAGCTGTAACAAATCTGCGGAGGTTGTTTGAAAATCACCGCAGTTTATAAGTTCCGTTAACTTGTTATTAATAACCTCATAATCTGGGGTTAACTCTTTAGACCACTGGGCGAAATCTAGCAAAACCTTCTGAAGTGACTCTTTCTGTTTTAAAATACACAAAGTTAAGGCAGCAAAGGTTTTATCAGCGTATATCAAATGGCGAGGAGACTGGAAGGCAGCGACTTCTTCATTTATCTCAATATCCGTAAAACCCGGTTTGTGGTTATACGCCTTTTGAGTTTCGGAATATCTGATTTCATTCCAATTACTAGTATCCCAATGTTGAAGATCACATAGCAGTTTTAAATGGAGTTCAGAACTTGTGGGCATAGAAGGTTCTTTTAATTTTGTTTGAATATTAAAAATAACTTCATTAGGCGTGTCGATAACTGACGCGTTATCACCTAATTCTTCATAAAGATTACGACTAACACCTGAATTAATAGACATGAAATCATTACAGTAGTGATCACTAGTTTGAGCTTGACGCTCATTATCACGAATATACAAAGTTTTGCGAAGCTCACGTACCTCCTTTGATAATTTTCGATATTCCCGTCTTGAATGCCTTCGTTTCTTCCCCCTCCTCTTTTTTTCGTGATGAGTCCTTCGACGTTTCGAGGGGCTGGATGAAGACGAAGATGAAGAACTGCTCTGGGAACTATTACTGCTTGAACTTGAGCTTCTAGACCTTATTTTACGCTGCATACCAGATGGTCCTGGTTCAGTCAGTTCGTTTTGCACAAAACTATTACTATTATCCATTATTAAACAGCAAAGAGGCTCTAGAACAACAATAACAGCAAGAAAAAGTTTTTTTTTTTTTTTTTCAAAAGCGAAGGTATTTGAATACTGGTGTTGCATAATTAAGCAAAAGCGTTCTAAAAAACGAACGAAAACATTTAAAATTTATACGAACGGAAAAAACCGTTAATAAAAATACGCGACTATACACAGACACATAATTTATCTTGCATAAAATTACACAGTTTAAAAAGTGGGTACCGTACACGTAATTGTAGACCCAAAGATCTTATGCAAGGAATCACTTTGTTTTAAATCAATATGATCACGTGTCGTTTTTTTTGTGGGTATTTTTACCAGTAGGTTACTTATCACCACACTAATAATGATGCACCACACTTAAAACACACAAAATATAAATTTTGCCGAAAATGTACTTCCAAAATGCACTCGTACTTAACGATTATATTATTATAATTATTTTAAAATAAAATACAGTATTGTGATAACGTTATTGTTAGCACAACCGACCTCGGCGGGAAACAAGACGCCAATGAGGTAAAAAGTCGGCGGCTCACTAAGTGCGCCCCACTCTGCCAGGTGGTGGGGTTAGAAAGAGAAGGATACAAGAAAGAAAGAGACGGATATAGATGGCGGGAAACGTAGTGCCTATCTCAAATTAAATAAGCTTCGAATAACGGTCAAGTCAAATTAATATATAATTATTTCTGTTAAACATCGCCATAAACACAATATATTATACCTACATATTATTATTTTAATCTACGTTATACTTAAGTAATCTATGGATGAAACTTAAGGGTTATGGGTTTGTTAATAGGTAGGTGTACTTAGATAAATAAATAGAGAAAATTTAATTAGGTTGTGTAGGTACTCCGGCTGTAGTTGGTTGAAACGGTGTTTTAAAAGTTATTTAAAAATGATTTTGGCCAAATTAAAACTATTTACTTATCTCAAGCATCGATCCAACGTGCTTTGTAATTTAATTATTTATTGATAACCGATTATTAATTTCAGGATGTTTCGTCTTCGTAAGATTTATTAATTCTTCAAAAAAAAAGTTGCCAAAAAGTATTAACCGAATTTAATTTTTAATTTTGACTTTAGTTAATTTATTCCTATATAGTAGCTGTCTTGTGGTAATGTGGTAACGTTGCCAACAGACAAAAATTTAGTTCCGTTTCTACACTTTTTTGCCAAGCTGTAAATTGGTTTCTATTTTAATTTTTAACAAATGAGCCCAAGCAACATGCTCACGTGAATAATGACGTCAATTTTAAGGCATCGAAAGACGTCGCATCACGTCACTATGGACGTCAATTTTGACGTGAGGATGTCACAAATTAGTGCGTCATTAATGACGTGTTTAACAACGTCTAAATGTCGTTAATTATAACGTCTAAATGACGTTAATTATAACGTCTAAATGTCGTTAATTATAACGTCTAAATGTCGTTAATTATAACGTCTAAATGTCGTTAATTATAACGTCTAAATGTCGTTAATTATAACGTCTACCATGTCGTGATCAGCTTACGTGATTTCGACGTCAATTATAACGTCTACCATGTCGTCGCATTTGTCGTGATAATTACGTCATAAATGGCTAAATTAGAGTTTGGACTTACCTACCTATTAAAAAACAAACACAATAGAAATGTTGGACAATAAGTTTTTATTAATTGTGGAAATAACAAATCTTAATTACTATGGTGCCAAGCCCGGTTTAACCTACGAAGAACTGTTTTTCTTGTCTACTCGACGCAAGTTTGGGTTTTGGCAATGAAATTTCAGTAGAAAATTATGAATAAAAACAGTTCTTACTGGTAGACCGAGTTTTACTTATAATCTAACAATAAAATCTCTATTATAAAATTATACACAATGTAACAGAGGAAAAATCGCGAATTTATCAAAAATTGGTATAACAAAACACTTACATAATACATCTTGTACGTCAATGATGGTTAATTGACTAGACATTTCAGTAGCCAAAAATATATCTAAATTAGTTGAGTCACAAGGATAATCATAAAACTTTTGATGGTGGCTAAACATGCTCCCAAATAATGCGGGAGTATTACCATGTAACACAATGATATTTGATATTTGCATTACAGTTTTATTTCTTAGCATGCAATAACAATCAGCACTAGATTTTATCTGAAGGAGATAGGTTCCAAAGTCTAATTTACTATATTGTTTTCCTCTATAACAAGGTGGTATTGGTCCTTGAAAATGTTCATGTGAATAGTTTATACCATTACACATTTTACTTGGTTTAAAATCTGTTTCGCTTATCCTGTTACCAACTTGTTGCAACGGTTTGTATGGTGATCTAACTTTTTTCTTTAAGTAACCCAAATAATTTTCAAATTTAAATGCAGAAAAATTGTCTAAAGCTCCATATTTTTCTACGTCGTCTGCAATATGTATAAGAGAGTGGACATTATATATTAGATATTGTCTTCCATATATTCTACTACAATCACTTACAAACAATTTTAGCAATTGCTTTGCATATCTGGAATAAGTAGCGCATTTAGAAGAAATCAAAAATGAAATTGCACAGTGTAAAACTAAAAAATGCTCATATGTTTCTTTCTTTAATAATTTGAACAGAACGACTGGTCCCAGATACAATAAAAAGGTGCGGAATTCGGTAGCCTTCCAGCGATCAATTTCATTTACTCCTCTAGGTTTACGATTAAATTCTATTGGTACAAATTTATGCACATAGCTTAGTCTTTCGGTAAGTAAATTAATTGTTTTCGCATCTAGTTTTACATGTTTTACATCACCTTTAGTAGGCTTGACCCATGTATGAAGTAGTTTTTTCATGACTCCTAAGCAAACGCTGTGCATGTAGTCTATTGGAAAGGCTGAAACCAAATCAATCGGTAAATCCAGTAAAGGGGAATTTTTAATATGGTGATCTTCATCAATTTGCAAACGAAAACTTTGATCTGTTCTTAATGGAGAATGTAATTCATCCAAAATTATACGATGCTCAACGTAACTTCCAGAACAAGTACATTTGTCACAACTTGAGTAGCCATTGTGTGACTTAACGCATTTTAAAAATGCACGAGCAGGCATATCACAAACAAAGTTGTGCAAAGATACTGATATTAATCGACCATCAAATAGTATACCGTCTTGTAAAAGTGTTTTAACTTCACCGATAAATAATTCTAGATAAGAAACTAGTGGATCGGGTTTTGTCGAACCGCAAAAAATACCAATAACAATGATACTATTTGTGAATCCTACAATATCTGCCAAAATTGGCCAGAATTGGACACTGGAGCTGTGAAAGAGTGGCAGTCCATCAATATTTATGGATAACTTAATGTTGCTTATTATATTGCTGCAAGATAAAACAGACAAAAATCTACGTATAGAAGGTTCAATACCAAAATGAATATATTCACCACTATTTAATTTTTTTAAACTGTACTTGTTATCTCCAGTTTTCATTAAGCTTCTGGCATCCGAAACAAGATTACTATGCTGTGATTGTAGGAATTTTAACAAAGAGGATAGTGCTACATGTGATATATTAAATTTATGAGCCCATTCCCGTAAAAACAATGACAAATCGTTGTCAAAAGCTTTCGTTTCTGGTTCAAGACTGCAAGTAGGTCTATAGTTATGAATATTCTGTGCCTCTACTGTACCACTTTGATAATTACTTTGGGACACAATTAAATCGTCTGAAGTACCTAATAGTGGTCCATTAAACAAATCTGAAACATTACTATTAGTTGGTGCATTCAACAAGTCTTTAACATTATTAATGGTATCTGTTTCAATCTCAGTGTCTAAAATTGTTGTATCACAATATGAATAGTCAGATTCTTCAATAGTAACCGATTCAACATTATTTATATTTTCAGTTATAGTTTTTAAATTCTGAGCTACCTTTCGATATAATTGACGCTTACTTAAAAAAGACATGTTTTTTTTACATTAAAGTGAACCGTGGTACCATAGGTAGGTTGTGTATAGCTAAATTTTAATTTAGGAGGAGTGATATAATTGGTCTCTTTTTAGTAAAGGTAGTTTTAGTTTAAATTTGTGGCTGTAGAATCACACTTATTAAACCGATACTATCTATGAGTATTCTTCTTATACCCGGCTTACATAACGAACGTTAGATTTCTTTTCTTGAATAGCTAATCTTTGAGGTGCATGTTTCAACCATATCTTGATATCGTTTTCAATATCTTTTTCTGTCGGCAGTTTGAACATCCGCTTAACAGTGCCTAGAAAAAAATACACGGTATTTGTTTGTGACAATAAAAAATAGGTAAGTAATTAAAGTAGTATAACAAATAGTTTATAATAACTAAAAGTATAATTTAGAATATTTTAAACTTACGAATGATTGCAGTCCTTAAAGACAACCCTTCAAAGGCAAATTTTCCTTTTTTTCCTCTGTAGCTATATTTAGCAGCTAATTTATTTGTAAGACAATGCTTCAAAATGGTATTAACAGTCCCAGTTCGGGAAACGGATGCAAATGATGTGAAATAGTTACACTGTAAATAAAAATAAAATCGATAAATCACAATAATTTTAAGTACATAGAAAGCACATCATTATCAATTTACTCGTAATTTATTAATACAAACTATTTAAATAAAAAAATATATAGATATATAACGTATAGTTCGTGTAGCTATGTTTAAATGTTTATTCTGCGAATACAAGAGCTAATGTACCTCTCGCTCGCACGATATTTTGAAAGATATAAAATCACTGATCCCATTTTTGAAAAATCGCAATCAACCATTTTGTCTGCAATCACATTGCACACAGTTTAGTAAAAAAAAACATTTTAATCAATACAAGTTTACCTACTCAAAAGTTTGCTTAGGTACTAAAACTAGTAAAGCAAACTTTTGAGTAGTGAGAGTTACATAAGCTCTTGTATTCGCCTTAAACGGGAAGCTAGTTTGGAATTGATGGAAAAAATTGGGTACTGAACAGACAGAAAAGAAAGTGAGTTAATAATGCATAGTCATTCAGTTCTGAGCTGTGTTTCAAGTTATTAAGAATTGATTTCAAAAGTCATGCAATAATTTTATTTAAATTGATAACAAACCAGTTCAGTCAAATTGTTGTCATTTTCAAGGTGAGTTTCCAATGATTTTAATTCATCTTCTTGATGAAGTGGAAGCTGTACAGGTAACTCCAAGTCAGTATTTTTTAAATTATTTGTATTCAATTCATTTTGCTGTCTCATCCAACTTAATATTTGGTTATTTTGCTCAACAATGGTTGCTAGCATTCGAAGCGCTTTATGTTCAAAAGCTGTAATTAAATAAGTCGAGTTTCAGATACAATCAAGAGAAATTATTAATCAATGAGTTTTCTATGGTACAATGTAGTAGTAGTAAAATGATAGTTAAGCTGTATAAACTTGTTACAGAAAATAAACTATTTGTATTTGTAAACTATTTGTATAGCTGATATTTTTAACTACAAAAAATTTCATAAATAAATAAGTCAGTATATTCTACCACTCAACAGGGGCGTAGTTGCAGAAAAGCCATCTGCAGGCTTAGCGCAGGCTTGGCTTAGCACTTTTCTTAATTCAGTATGAGGCGTCGTAGGAACACTTAATTCTTCAGTTAACAAAGGTTGTGATGACCCTAAAACACATAAAAATAGTACAAATATATAATTTTCTTTTAACTAAAAATAACACCCAACAGTCACACACATTGTCCCCAACCCACACACTACAAATTTTGAGTATTTATTTGTTACCCAATTATAGCAAGACGAAAACAATTCAGTGAAAAATAAGGCAGAATGTAATGCAATGTAATAGCGATAATATTTGTTTTGAGATCAGGCAAACGGGTGGCTGAACTAGCAACCACCACCAGTCACCTTAAGAGTGTCATAAAAAAGCAGTGACAGAATTTACTAGACCTGAATACAAAAAGAGCCTCACGACTTTGATCTCCTAGCCCGGTAGATATCCCCTCAGATCTTTTAAAACAAAGTTAGTAGTAGATGTATAAAATAATGGAATAATTATGAAAATTACCCTTTTACAAAAAATAGCATAAAACAATAGACCTAGCAATATTTTTTATTTGAAATTCAAGGAACTCCAAAATCACAAATCATTTTTATTTCATTTGTTTACGGTTTAAGAAGATTGTGCATATTTTAACTCATCTATTTTCTCAGATCTCCTATGATTTGGGCAGGCATTGTGGTAGAAAGTCATATGCAAACAAAGACTTACCTCTCAATTGTGTAGGAGGTGTAGTAGGAGCACTTACTAGTTCTTCAGTAGGCATGAACGGTTGTAATGACACTTAAAACAAATACATATAATGTTATTAGTAAACACCTGTATAAGATTGAAACTAAGCCAATATCAACTTATGTACCTACTAAAACAAAATAATGACAGGTAAATATTACTTTACCTCTATGAGTAGATGTGATGCTTGTTGTATCACCATCAGTAGACAGAGATGGTTGGACTGAACCTTAAAAAAACAAAGTAAAATAATAATGTAAATTTTTCAAAAGATGTCTATCATTCTAATTAGGTATATGAAATAAGAAATAAACAATTTGCTATAGTAATGACAGGTGTTTGTAAGTTTTCATTAGATACCTAACCTACTTAAGTATCTATACTTAATTTAGCTATTTTATTTATTGCAAATATTAATGGAACATGCAAGTTATATTGCATGTATATTATGCATACCTATATAACATAAAACAATGTACAGTCGCCCACATTAATATTACACTTTATTATGTACTTACACTTTAAAGTGTATTGTATGTGTTGAAATGTCATATAATGTAATTTAAAATACAATTCAATGACAATTGTTTGTGAATAGAAAATGGTTTTGTCACATCTGGTAATCTGTCATTACTTAGTATCATGCCTGGTAGATGCAAAAGTAATGAGGTAATTTACCAGATGTGAAATCAAAAGTAATGGTTTAATTTTGAAAATTTACATATTATTGCAGACAACTGAACATCTTTTACAACCAGACTACACCTAGTGGTTAAACTGTACCATTAAAAATAAAAAATAGGCAGGCTAAGTTTCTGAAAGTTATTTAGTTAGTAAGTTTTACCTGGATTTTCAAATATTTTGACCAATTTGTGAGTATGACTAAGTGTACGGCCTGAGTGCACGCTCTATTCGAGCGTCGGGCGGGGCGGGGCGTGCAGCGTTCATGTTAAACACGTGCTACCCGTAGTGGCCGTCCTGAGTGCCGGCCGAGCGGAGCGTGCGCAGCAGCGGGCTTGTTTGCGTCGAGCGGGGCGTCGCGTGCAAGTTCAAACCAGTTTGTGTTTTGCAGCGGTGATACGAGCGTTCTTGAAGGATGTCGTTTGAAAAAATAATTTCAGAAATACAAAATAAACCTGAAATATCTTCGCATTCTTTATATATACTCGCATGTATTTTATCTTCATTCACCCTTAATGTTTCAAATAACGTAGAAAACTCTCCAAATTGTTTTCTTTGCTTCACAATGTTACTAGAACCTTGTCATGACTCATAATTAAATTTTAGCCACAAGTTTTCTTCTAAATACATATCAATAATATCGTACGACGCAGACACCATGATCGACACAAACGACCGCCACCACAAACGCTGAGCGTACACTGAGGCCACTTAAAGAACGCCCTTTCGACCGCTCATCCCCGCCCCGCCCGACGCTCGAATACAGCGTGCACTCAGGCCGTACACTTAGTGATTTATGAACATTAAATATATCATCATCCTCTTCATCGCTAGATAATATCCGTTTTGACGGCCTTGTTTTACGTTTTTCAATTCTTTCCTCTCCATCAGTCACATCGCTGTTAATCTCTGCTTCCTTTGCTTTTTTTCGTGCTAGTAGAATATCATCTAAAATTTAATTAAATAAGGTAAGTATTGTAGAAAAGTTACTTAAGGATGCCCATTAGTGGCCTTAAGAACTGTGAGCATCCTTGCTATATATAGCTATTTTTAAGCCATGTTAGATGCCTTAGAGCAGCTTAAAAACCCCAACACCAGAGTTCATCACGAGTCCACCAGCACATACAAACTTGCAGTTTTAAGCTATGGTAGATGCCTTAATAGCAGTCTGAAAAAACCAACACCAGAGTCACAAGTTCACCAGCACATGCTAACTTGCTTGCTTGCCATGCAGTA
This sequence comes from Euplexia lucipara, assembly GCA_921972225.1. Classification (NCBI taxonomy): domain Eukaryota; kingdom Metazoa; phylum Arthropoda; class Insecta; order Lepidoptera; family Noctuidae; genus Euplexia; species Euplexia lucipara. The sequence goes on from OV179158.1 coordinate 1,346,211, forward strand.
TTATGTGTATTATGTATATTGTGTACACAGCAGGTAGCAGGATAAGTGAGGAAAGTGAGAAGATAGGTGCAATCATATGGGAACCAATGGCCATGCTCACAATACTAGCGCCTTGCAAGGCTAGTATCTTATAACTAGTAAATCACCTTTCCGAAACAGCCCCACTAACCTTTCATGTAGTTGGACGGCCTGCCATCCATAATATAATATTATACCTTGCCGTCTGCTGACAGTTGACATGCAGGCTTGCTGCAGTTAAAACTGTTAGGCAGGGCCAACTGCCCTGTACAACCTGCAGTTAGTACACATAACGTCTGCGGACACTAGGTCAAAGTGGATGACACTTTTTAGGGGCACTATGGAAAAAATACTAAGAAAAATTTTGCGACCAATATCGAGTTAGCGCTCGCCGGCCAACCGGACACTAGAAACACTATTGTGAAGATATACCATTTTACAAAGATAAACATAACCCAACAAATATTTACTGTTCTAACCTAAAATATTTCAGGTGCCAGAAACTGGTGATGGTGAAAAATAAATATGTACCTACCTACGTAAATAACTCGATCATAGGTACTTACCAGTCTCGAAAAATTTCCGCCTTAATTGTATAAGAGGCCAATCGTCGGCTGGATTTTCGTGTTTGAGAAGAAGTTTATTATACTGCGAAGAAAGCTTCGACTTGGGCCAGAAACTTTCTAGCTTTCTTGGCGTAAGCCATGCTGATGATACTATCACCACGTTGCCACCAATCCCCTCATCCTTAGGTTCTTCTTCCGCAACCACGTACATATTAACCCCTAGGATTAAGAAAAACATTTCACTTTACTGACCAATGTGAAAAAAAATGTCCACCCCGAAATTTGCTGCTCTCGTCGGCGTCGTACTCTTTAACACACACACAGAACAAACAAAACAGGACACAGTTGGCCCAAAACTCAAAAACTAGGCCTCTTTGATTATGGTTCATACCTTTTATTTAAAATTGTAATCCGTCTCAGCCGCCGACAGAGTTAGCTTCAGTGTGACCATCTCATAAATGGCGAATCTGCCACAAACTGGGCTAAAAATCTGCCAAAATCTGCCACACAAGGCGCCAAAAATGCCAAAAAAATGCCATGACGCAAAAAGGAAAAAACCCTAACGAATTAAATGAAATTTCTGTAATAACAATAATATTAAACAATTTTCTTATGCACTACATCTTTTTGACCATGTTTTTAGTTGGTTTAAAGGAGGTAAGAAGCCAGTCTCGATCCGTGTCCTTATTAAACTCGGCAGACATATTAACGCTTTCGCGAAATTTGCTGTTTGGATAATTTGTAGCACCATTAGAGTTCAAGATTTTTCCAAATGGTCCCGGTAGCGGCGCTACTTCCACCTGATTGTAACATGTCTTGTATTTTTATTTTTCAATCAAATTTAATTTATCGAAGTTAACTATAATGAGTAAGTACACAGTTAAGTCAGAAAGGTTTGCATTCTTTGAAGTAATAATTGTATTCCAGGTTTCATACTTACTACGGATAAGTGATCGATTTCAGTGCTGGCATTAACTCCTAAGTACAGACGCCAGCACATCAATTTACCCCAATGTGTCAAATTTTCCTAATTGAATATGAACCTTATTCTGTTTGATATAAGGTTGAACAACGATCAAAGAAATTTGACACATTGGGGTAACTTTATGTGCTGGCGTCTGTACCTACATGTGTATCAGGGGCAAAAAGATCACAGTGGAGTTTGGATGAATTGAAAGTGGATCTTTGTTTTCAAATAACAACTTATAAGACACAATACACTTCTGAAATGTCTTTGTATGCTGTTTAAATACATAATGTCATTTGAATATAGTGTTAAAATTGTTGACTTTTGAATTTGTCATATACCAGGACATAAAAATACAGTTTATAATTTAATTATAAGTATATTAATTGAAAATTATATTAAATAATGTGATTTTAGTCGAAATTTTTAAAATCTGCCTAAATCGGCCACTTTTGTAAATCGTCAACATAATATGCCACGGACAAAATTTAGGAGCAAAATCTGCCAAAATGGCAGAAATCTGCCACAAATGGTCACACTGGTTAGCTTTAGCTTGGCCAGCCGGTAGCCGGTCGGTCGTTCGTTTGACGTTTCATAAAAGTGCCCGCCTTAAAAAATGTCAAAAGCTTTTTTTTTAATTTTCTTTCGGCGAATTTGGTAGATGCTATGATTAAAATAAATTATTTCGTTTGAGCCATGCAATGCATGCGAAAAATTACCTCAATTTTTATTTTTATGTTCTTATCTATCAATTTTTATCTTTAGTTATTATTCTGAGGCTAGACGTGACGTCATACTTTAGTATTTCATACAAAAATGTACCGAACATGCCGTTTTGTCGTAAGTATAATAAAAAGTAAAAAGGCACTGATTTGTCGTGAGTCACCATCCCCATTGCGATAAAGCAAATACCTACGTCTTTTGTTGAAGTTATTTACGGCGAATGACGACACACAGCGCAGGTTAACGTCATGTGATGACGTTTTATAAGGCGAAAGACGATGTATAGCTCCGAATCACGTTACTTGATGACGTCTTAAAAAGCAAACGACGACTTATAGCTCCGAATCACGTTACTTGATGACGTCTTAAAAAGCAAACGACGACTTATAGCTCCGAATCACGTTACTTTATGACGTCTTAAAAAGCAAACGACGACTTATAGCTCCGAATCACGTTACTTAATGACGTCTTAAAAAGCAAACGACGACTTATAGCTCCGAATCACGTTACTTGATGACGTCTTAAAAAGCAAACGACGACTTAAAGCTCCGAATCACGTTACTTGATGACGTCTTAAAAATCAAACGACGACATGTATCTCCGAATCACGTCATTTTATTACGTCATATATGGCGAAGGACGTCATTGTTTCAAAGATGGCGTCAGTTTGTCGTCATTTATCACGTGAGCATGTTGCTTGGGAGGATAGTGGTCGTAACATCGACTTTTCTAAAAAGCCTTAGTTCAAAATCTCTGGTCTAGTTTTCAATATTGTTTATCATCTGTGGTTGTTGTTCGTTTTGTTTGGGTACCATCACATATTGGTGTTGTGGGGAATGAAAAAGCAGATTATCTTGCAAAAAAAATCGTTGAATTTGAAGAATTAATCTGTGACACTGATGCGAGTGTTTTCCTGCCACATACAGACGTAATTAGCCTTCTACGGCGCCGCATGTGCGAGGCATGGGGGAGACATTCATACCATTGTACACATGTTGAAAACACGGGGTCTTGGTTTAATAGTCTTGATGTTCAAATTAACTCTGTACCTTGGTTTTGTAAAAATAGTAGTACATACATGAATAGAAAATTTTATTCGATTATCTGTCGTATGCGCTTTGGTCATTGTCGTTTAAATTTTCATCTTCATCGTCTTAAAATGGTCAGCTCGCCGCACTGTGATTATTGTCAATCTCAAAAAGTTCAGTCCCTGTATCATATCTTCTTCGAGTGTTCGTCTTTCAACATTCAGCGCCTTGTGTTGTCGGATGAGCTTCTAAAAATTTATAAAACGCCTGATAAGGTCCCGTCGTCCATACAGGAGTTACTTGTGAATGCTACCACTTATATATATTTGTACAAATTCATACTGGAGACTGTAAATGATATATAATCGTTTGTGTTAGCTATATGTATGTACATATCAAAATAATTATTACCTAAGTACTTTTATCTTCGTTATTTTTAAATAGATTTAAGATGGTTAGAAATAGCTTGTAGGTTATGTGCCTATCTAAACATAAACATGCAGAGATAGCTAAAAAAAAAAAAAAAATTTGACATGACATTACCCAGGATTTGACTGTACTTCGTACAAACTTGGATTTGACTAAAAAACGAAAAATTGACTATTAAAAATATCGAATTATGACTACATACGAAAGACTTAAAATAAAACATTATAATTACAAGGGAAATTACGAAAGACATTATATAAAAACTTAACACGACAGAAAAAAACATACGAAAGACTAGGCGGTATGGTCGAAAGACTTTAGCCTGCCCACTGGGCAAATAAAAAAAAAAAAAAAAAAAAATTATCATCTGTGGTAGCTTTTTATTACTAATGTCAGTGTCAGTGTCAAATAAACAGCTCAGCTCACGCACACACGCCCAGTTTGCGTTTAATCATAATCATTACGTTCTAGCTATACTTACTTATTTATTTGTATTTATTGCTGTTTGTGCCGCCGTGTTAAAGTAACTCTGTATATTCTTAAAAATAAATCTTCTTTACGCAAGTACCCTTAACTATGGATGAAGAATCAATAGAAACTATAAGAGAAACTAGCCGAAATCTTTTAGTATTGAACAGACGAAAGCATCGCGATGAAGTAGCTGATGTTCGGCGGTCTATGATCAGTTTGCGGTAAGTACAACTTTATTATTACACGTTTTTTTAATTAATAAGTTACCTGTACCTTCGGTTCATCGTCCTGAAAGCATCTTAAACTCTTCTAATGGAAAATCAATATGGATGCAATTCTATGGACCTCCACAAGTGAATAACGGACTTTGCTATGTACTTTAATCATCTTAATGAATGAAAAATGTGTTTCACTCTTCATAAATAAGTTCTAACAGACCTGTTGTATAAAAAAATGGGTTTTACCCATAGATGACACTACTAATTACAAATTTGCAGCACAAATTCGGATACAGTGACTCTGATAGCAAGGAAATTGAAAACAAAGGCCACAGTCACTGCACCTGAGCTTCATACCTTGAAGAATGCCTTCATTGATGATCCAGTCAATATTGATGTGGTGTTACATACTCATGGGGCCCTGAGGGGCCTGGTGCGGGAAATGACAGGTAAGTGCAGTAACTACCTGACTGTTAAAGGCTGATTTTTCAATTGACTTCAGTACCTCTTTGAATAATAAATATAACAGTACTGACTGCATAGGTCAGGTGTGAAGTACTCACACCCCAGGCATACCTACACATATAACCAGCATTTCTGGCACGACTACCGTAGAAATGAATTTTATACATTTCCATTTTGCTGTTTACTACTTAAGATTACTCTCATCACATCAGTTATTAACTAGGTATTCTATTGACTGGCCTGTTGGTCTAGTAGTTAGTGGTCCTGCTTGCTATGCCAGTGGTTGTGGGTTCAATTCCTACCCAGGACAAATGTTCGTGGGATGAGCGCGATCATTAAATTTGTTCTGTGTTCAGGTGCAATTTGCCTCTATTAAGTATGTATGGTGAGGTTCTTCAGAAAGGTCAGGTGCGTAGTACTCGCAACCGGCGTGTGTGTATGACAACATGTATGAATGTAAACGAAGCAAAAGAAGTATGTAAGAATCGTAGCATATGGCGCTCTGTAGTTTCTGCCTACCCCCATGGGAAAAAAGCGTGAGTTTATGTATGTAAGTATGTATTTAGAAATATTTATGTATGTTTATCAGCTGTTTAGTAACCATAACATGAGCTCTGCTTAGCTTGGGACTATAATAATATGTTGTTATGTGAAAGTTGTAGAATATATATTTATATGTTATTCTAGGTCATGAAGTCAAGAAACAGTGTGCAGCCATTGGATGTTTCTGTAACCTGGCCCTTGGTGAAGTCAAGACCTGTGTTCTTCTGTCAAAGGCAGCAGGACCTTACCTTATTCCAGCTCTTGATAATCTAAGTGCCGAGTTGGCTGTGAGTATTTATAATTTATTTCATTTTATTGTAACAGGAAAACAAACAGTTTTTACAACTAACAAACATAACAAATTATGCAACTAGGAACCCATTATGTACTGATATAATTAATTATGATGAGCTTAATAGAGAAACTATAACAACACACATACACTAGGTATACTATGTGATGCTATAATATGAAGGTGGATAAGCAAGTAAAAGGCGTGGCGGTCTGGTTGGTAGTGGTAAATTTAGTAGAAGTAGTTCAAGCTGGCTCCAAAAGTTTTTTTCCAGGTATATTCTGTAAAAAAAACATAACATCATAACTTCACACCTGTTATTCCTGAAGGATTGGGCTGAGATGTGCCTGTAGTACAATTTATTTTTTAAAAATAATGTGGTCTCCTACTTGAAATTTGTCCTGTATTGTGGGTATGTTTACAAACATTAAAACTTGCATACACAAACGGCCAGAGCCGGCACAACTATGTGTAGGTACACCATAGAAATATCTGTCGTACAGCTACTGTGCCAACTGTAACGACAATCTAACCATCGGAGCCAAATACCAGTATTTTATTTGCCTACTTAACTTTCACACTCAGTGACTGTACACACATTATATCCCTTGGAGACAGGTTGTCAGACTTTTGGGATTAAACAACTAAAATAACCTGTTTGCGCAACTGCCAGCTAAAACCGTAGCCAGAGCCGAATTCCCAATTTATCGTAATCTAAAGGTGCCGAATGTCCTTCTTGCTGCAAACCCTGATTGTGATGTGTTTGCGGTTGATTAAAACTATGCGTGTATGCCTGGGGTTCAGTGAGAGTAAGTATGCCAGGGAGTGTACAGTTCCATGTTAGTTTTAAGATGTTTATTTTTTATTTAGTTTTAATCGCAATTGTAACTACAATTTTGTCTCCATGTGACTTAGTGTAATTGGTGTTGTAGGTACCGTATTAGGTACCTAACTAAAAAATAAATATACTTAATAGGTTATGATACTAAGTTAGAATCAGAATGAGAATTCAGTATTTTTGTTGGTTATACCAACTTTACAAAGCCAACAAAATATTATATCCAAACAACAACACAACACACTCACGACAACTCATTCCTTAATAATCTACACGGTGCATGTAGCTGGAGCAAGTAAAGATACGGGTTACACGCGTGAGTAATATGCGCAAGCTACTTGTTCAAGTTACTCGCTTTTACTTGTACATAATGCATATAACTGGTGCAAGTAAAGACCTGGGCTACTTGCGCAAGCAGTACGCACAAGTTATTTTCTCGTGGTCAAGAGCTACATGCGCAAGATACCCGCGCGTTCGCCACAGAGTACGCGGGTTAGTTGCGCGGTTGGCTCGCTTACATACTCGAGTCGCTGGACCCGCGAATGTTTTAAACGGTAAAGTTTGCGATGCGTACAACCTGCGCAAGTGACTCATAATGCGCAAGCTACTTGGCACCGTGTAGAAGCACACTAATCATCAATTTCCAGGTAACTAGTGCCTGGACACTAGGCAACCTGGCAGGCGCTGGACCAAAGGCCTGCGAGCTGCTGGCGGCACAGGGTGCTGTAGCAAAGTTCATAGAACTACTCATCAGCAACAATGAAGAAACAAGGGATTCAGTGCTTTATGCCCTTGTACACTTTGCTCATCATCTACAAGATGATTTGAAGTACGTAACCTTTTATTATTAACCTTCTATATGATATTTCACAATTTGTTAGGTTCTTTAGTTGCTTCCTAGGTTGCAGTATCTTTGTGCTTTGTTATAGCAAAGCTCTCCTCCAACTTTTCTTTTCCTGTTACCTGTGTACAGAACACACAGCAACAGTACGTAACTTGAACCTCTTATACAGTATGGCAACGTCGCTATTAGACCAAGTTCATTGAATCATTGACCTAGTAGTTCAATTATACAGATGTTCAAATTTGATCAAAGTTAGAAATCCACTTTTTGACCAAAGTACTGGATCGATTTCCTTCATTTTATCAAAATCGCCAGAAAAGGCGGTAGGTACCAAGTATGTGTTTTTTTTATTGTATAAGAGTAAAACCCATACTGTATATAAACAATGCAATCTCTGACTGATAGTGTCCATGTTAAGAACTACTTACTAACTAAGAATTTGCCAGTAAAATATCCTAATATTGAGTGGGTTTGTTATACCGAGCCGAAGGGACTTCGTGGCTCATACTTCTACGTGTGACGTTAGTGACTAACCTTTAGTCACAGTTTTGATGCCGTCTATGGGCCTTTTATTTGGCTTCACGTGCTGTCGAGAAATATCTCTCAGGCATGCCGGTTTCCACACTATGTTTTCCTTCACCGTTTTTGAAGTAAGTGCTAATACACATGAATCCGTAAATTCAGAGATGCGAGGCTTGGGTTTGAACTCGAGACTTATGTATTGACAGTCCTCCGGTCACTTCATTGACTAGGTTATCACCGTCATTACCATAAGTTCAATACATGATTGAAGTCGACGAAAAATTTCAACGCTCATATCCGAAACGCAACGTTTCCAGATATGCGTCAATGTTCCTTCAACCATATACATTATACGTATATGTGATATTCCAAAGTCAATTATCATTTATTTCAATAAGACCTTCATTATTATGGAAGTGTTGAACGTCAAACTTAAGTTAAACTAAAATCCAAATGGTTCGTGTAAAATTACACACGGTGCTGCTCGCCAGTTCTGTTAGCTTGAACTTGGCATGCCACGCTACCGCGTGTCTTTAAAATAATGATCTATTTGCCCCTTCCAAAAGGTATTTTCTGTGAAGAGGGATAGGCAAGAAAATCCATACTTATTCACGCCATTGCACTCATTACGTCTGCTTTGAAATGTACATGAGCCTAGCTTACTTTATCAGATTGTTTTTAGCTTAATACTAAACCATATCTTTTTATTTTTCCAGACCCGAGTATGTTCAAAAACTCCTGCAGATCCTGCCAACAATGAGGATCGCTGCATCAGCACAACTTTTGTTCATAATCTCTTGCCACAGTCACTTCACAAATCGCTTCTTATCAGAAGAATTTGTTCTTAAAGTTTTACGATATCTCTCTGTAAGTATTGAAAAATCTCTCGAAAACCCTAATGTTATTTATTTGTTTAGGTTTTTAGCGAATTTGAATTCTCAAGAAGTTTTTAGAATAATTTTAAATTACTTCTCAACTAATAATAAGGTTGATGTCTTAAAGAAATTGTTGGAGACTGAAAATGTTAACGATTCTGTGTTATGGTTCTTAGGAAACGCTTACAAATGTTGTAGCAATCATGAATTGTTTGAGATATTATTAAAGTAAGTAGATAACAACTTTTTTAAGTTGTGTAAGTAGGTATTTGACTGTTAGTAGAGTACTTTGTAAAAGGCTGTAAAATGCTTTTAATTATGTGATTAAGTAGTAATAAATTATTTTAGGTGTAGACTAAATAAAACAAGTAGAAGTACCATTTGCAATAAATATATTATCATGTCAATAATTATAATATTCAAATATAATAATTAATAGTATTATTTTAATAAATTAGATTAATATGGATAAGTCTACAAATATAGCTTTTAGTAGGTCTACTTCACTCTCACAAATGCAGCTTGTGGTCCGTTCACACGCACGGCACTCGGGCGGACAACTGCGTTACTATATAAAAAACGTTGTTTATCTAAACTTTAAACATGATTAAAATCGCAGATCATTTTAACTATATTTATTAATAACTCTAAATTCAGCTAAAAATATTTTAGTCTTTATATTTTAGTACATACCGTTATGCCTTACGTATTCCGTGTCGTGTGGAAAGTAAACGCTAATGGCAGTATTTAAGGATATCTCACTGAATTTCATGAAAAGGCAAAAGTATTGTACATTATAATATTCTAATATAAAGAAAAACTTCTACCTAATCGCCAATGTTTGTCTTGCGTCCTTTTTATTCGTTATAATAAAAGAAAGAGACAAAACACTAAGCAACTATTACGTAGCATTATTGCTCATAAGTACTAAGTTTTTCTAACTTTACTATTACATGTATGTGTCGCAGTATAGTTGAAAAAATCGTTCGTTTTTCTATGAAAATACTTTTTCTTGGATTATTTGTAACGAAGAAATTTTTCCTGATTTCTGTAAAATAAAACACAGCTCCGACGTTGAATATGAATGCTAATGGGCTGTTATAAAGTAATGTAGGTAATGCTCTGATTGGTGAACGCCATTTAATCAATCTTCCTAAAAAAGGCTACTTAAAAACCAAAAAAAAAACCATTCTGTCAGAAAAAATCTATTTAAATTGGTAATAATCCGGTCCTTTGCAAAATTCCTAAGACTTTTGGAAAAAAAAAAACGATTTTCCCAATTTCATCCAGCGACATTTGTACAAAATTGCACTTTAAATCACAAATGAGCAAAATCTAAGGGTGCGGTCATATTGTTGCATGATACGAATGTATAAAACCGTATAAGCTTTTCATTTTCAAACGTCTCGATTTATTAGTAATTGACAATGACATGCTTTTCTTCGACGGAAAATCAAAAGCATACACTGTACATTTGACTGAATATTCATTTGACACGGGCAATTAAAAATCCTCTTAGAAAAAACAATGAATTGAACTATATTACTAGAACCGGATATCCTATCCCTTTCTCTTCCTCAAGAATACCCTTTACCAGAGCGAGACAGATAGCTATCTAGCTCCCGCGGTTTTTAGAATCGGCGGACTGATTTTTGGCGGCTAAGTTGCTCTCTTTAATTGGGACTCTTTATTTTGATTATGATAAGATGTTTTGTAGGTGTTGTTAAATCCTAAGCATCACATTATATTAAGTTCTTCTATTTGAGACGTATTGAGACTGTGTAATGTATTTTTTGACAAAAATGTGCTGTTTCCCAGCCTATTAATACTAGAATAAATGATTTTTGATTTTGATCGCATCTTACAACAATATGTCGGCACTCAAAATTTCAACACGATCGTTTCAGGCTATACGTTATCTACAAGTTACTATAATATTAGTGTTACAGAAGGCGATTACGATTATATCATAATAATTGAATCCTTCGACTTTATGCAGTCCAACCGTCGATTTGTTAAGATATTGGTTAAAATATTATTATTGTAAAACTTTCAAGTATTTCAGTGTTAAGATTGAGTTGTTGGATAGTAGTTGCATCTCTCTCTTACACTTGAAGTTATATTTATCTATCTAATATAAGGAGTACAGTTCGTCATAATACGGGCCCATTTTCAGTCTAGCTAAATGGTTGGTTAAACTTCAACGCCATTTGCATTTAGCAAATGGCTTTAAATTTACTAGGTACATACGCGATTCATGTCCATTTTTTGGTTAACCTTAAGGTGCACGTGCAAGGTAACCCGCGAAAATAAAAGTTTCTTGTATTTTTTGTTGCAATATGCCGTTCAGTGCCAGTTTGTATGTTGATTAAAATAGGATTCGCGGCCGTATGAAAAATAATTAAAATCACCAATACAACCCTTTAAGTAAATTCAATCTTATTAAATGAAATAATCACTCAATGGGATTATAAGAACTTAGAAGGTTGTCTTAACGATTTGAGAGATTATAGTTCTGTAAACAAATACTTACCTGTTACGGTGCCAAGTCATATTTTGTTCAACATACGGCCTGACCATGAACGGCAAACAGCAAAAAAAAAACTTAGAAAATTTGAGTATCGCAGGCTACCTGGCACATTCACCTTAAGAGACTCGTTCCCGATTGACTTTGGAGAATTGGAAGACCAATCTAGCAAAACTTCATGTTTCTACGTAAGGTGCATATATAACACAAGTGAAAGTCGCACTATACATAGCTAGTCTTATCGAAGAGGTCCTTTAATTAAGTAAGTGCCATTATTATCAACAAATTCACAAATATCTAATAGACTTTTCAAATGTGACAGTTGGAAGAGATCTGTTTGTCTATGGAACTTTTAACCCACGGACTCATGAAGTTTAGAGAGTTATACTTCTTTAAGCGCGTTAGGGAAAAATGGTGAGTTAAATTTTACGATGCGCGCACCACGTCATGATAATTCGACACCCTGAAGTTAGCCATAGTCAACATTTTAGTTTTTGTTTCTATTATCAGTATCGTTTTTCCATAAACGTAAGATAACGCGTAAGGTAGATTTTTCTCTTGTTACACAAAGAAGTATAACTTCTAACGCGTGTACATAAGTACACACACACACATTTTTTATTAGCACCAAAACGTTTGGAAAGTCTATTCGAATTTTTAAAATGTAACTTTGCCAACTTATTGTGACCTCTTTGTGATTTTGGCGGTTCAGAACAGATATACACTCGCTTAAAATTGTTATACAAATAAGTTATTGTATTTGCAAAAGCGATGTGACATGCGCGCAGCACATATTTAATTATAAGCCACATCCACACTAGTAAGATTTGATGTTTGTGTCTATTGACATAAGTTGCGAAAGACGCGTCGAGAATTTTGGCTTTAGTGTGAACTACGCTTTACATTATAAAACGGGTTATAATGCACGAGATATGACGTCACATCTCGCGTTATTAGCCCTGAATGGTAGTCTATTGAAGCCTACTCATACATTATCGACGATCGGACTGTGAGATGTCGTTATCCGCTGGGCAGCAGCTATATTTGTGAGAGGCTTGTGGTAGCCGTATGTACCTGCAGTACCCGGCCGTAAACATGCTAAATTGTAGAGCGCGGTCTCTGTCACTCGTATGTGTGCTGTCTCTGTCTAACACTCCGGTTGCCACGATTCCACATTGTGTTTGTAGAGCGTCGTCTCTGTCACTCGTACGTGTGCTGTCTCTGTCTAGCACTTCTGTAAATATGATGCCGCATCGTGTTTGTGTAGCGACGTCTCTGTCACTCGTACGTGTGTTGTCTCTGTCTAACACCAGAGGTTCGTTGATGCCGCCTCGTGTTCGTCGAGGGTAATTTTTATCATTTGTACGTTTGCTGTCTCTGTCTAACGCTCCAGGTGTGATGATACTGTTTCGTGTTGGTATAGGGTCGTCTCTGTCTGTCGCTCGCTGTCTAGTGTTTACGGTCGGGTCCTGTGGTGGAAGTGGTGTGGTGAGTGTTGTCAGTTACGTGTGTTCGGGCGCGTGCTTGCGGTGGTGGTGGCGCCGCGCTCGGGCTCGGCTCCCGTCTGCACTGCCGGTGCCGCTCACTGGAACGTGACACACTACTCTTGTAAAAACGTATGTATACCTACAGGGTTGGACGGACATCGTCGCACAATAGATACGATACAATGAGTTCTATATATGATTCTGAACCACCCAGCCCAATTTGGAAACTAGGTTTTCCATGGTCACAACACAAGTAAGTTTAAAACTGTAAAAATCCATGGGTAACTCATCATTTCTTTCTAACCCAATGAGATTCTTATTTGAAAAGTTAAAAAAGCACTTCTTTTTAAGCTTACGAGCAATTATTTTGGTTGCACATTGCAATGAGACTTGTTAACCGCCCCTTCCCACTAGGCTAAATATGCTTGTGTCAGTTTTCACGTCAATAGTGCAATGGGTTAGGATCGAACCAAGACCTCTCGATCACCAATCCAATGCCTTAGCTATTGGGCTATTGCCGCTTATTAAATTATATCATTTAAGATCTCATTAGGATAGAAATCATAATTTTATACAGTTTTAAGCAAAAAGAACATCAGGAAAATCTTGGTAATCAAGAAAAGCCGACGGAAAATTTCAAAGCCGGGGTTCCAGGATCATAAACATGGCTGATCATGACGTCAGAATGTGCGACGATGCCCCTTCTACCCTGTATCTATGTATATACGTAATACATGATCCACATGAAACCATAGACAACAAATTTCATCGAAGTTACGCCATTTTGTTAGTATATTATTATTTGCAGTCCCGTGAAATTCCGTTAGAACCATTAGTATCTAAACTAAAAGGTACCTACTTAATTAATGTGTAATTTGTTAGTACCTGCATGCACAACAAGCCAGTTAGTACGTATTTGTCGGTTAGTACGGAATAGCTAACGATCAACACAAGCGTTTTGTTTCCAATCAAATTCCCATAAGAGACGTTAACGCAGTATCAACGAGACGTGCTTTCGATATAGTCACAGTATAAATATTAATGCAGTAGGACGACGCCTTTGGTCTCTGGAAATGTGCCGACAACTTCTACACGCGTTAGACTTGAATATACCTCCCGCAATACGAACATCGTTTTGTTCGCAGTGCGGGAGCGGCTTTCGCGCGTCTCGCCCCTCACACCCTGCACGATGGCCCTGTCTAGACATCTTCGTCGGACGACTGTATGTTTTTAGACTGTGATATAGTTATAAGTTTATGAGACTAGCGTAGTGTTTTCAATCACGACTTTGGCCTAAATAGTCAGATAACTGACTGGTAGGAAATGCCTATGGCATTAAGTCCGCCCACATTAGTGTGCTTAAAGAATCGAATAATTAATTAAAAAATAACTTTTATCTGAAGAATAAATATGGTGGTTTGGCATATTGTCCATACAAACCTGTCAAACCGCTATTTCTATTCCATGAATTTAACCTGTATGATTATTGGAAAATTGGACGTTATTATCAAGATAAAAAGATTATGACGATACTCTCATGGCGTTAACAGAGTGTCCACCTGTCCGACTATCGATACTTCTGTCCATAGCCGAACTGGCGGCATCCTGCATTTGTCTATTTGTATACTTACCCTAAGAGCAATATAGTCTATAAGAAAGGAATTGGACTTTGTTTGCTACCCAAGTTTATTAGGTAATCCAGGGTAACACGAAGAAAATCTTTTCGAGAAGGTAACCTCTTCAAAGGCTTAAGCCATTGAAGGGGTTAACCCGTTCACGTGGTTTCCCAGGTGTATCGAGATGTAACTCGAACAAAAGGTAACACTGCGATAATAGTTACCCCATGTACGGGTTAACTTGTACAAAGGCTTAACTCTTAAGCGGGGTTGTCCGGTCGCTGCCCATGACACGTCTCATGGCGTCGTTCTTATTCAAAGATCCTAGCCTTAGCAGTCGTGTCGTGTTAGTATCGCTGTTTTGTTAGAAATAGTGAACGCTGCTTATATTAATTTACATCTACTTACTAGGTTTGTTGTCTAAAAATTGAGCTGTTTAAAGCCGGACGTGGCAGAACACCTTGTTTTATTATAGTTAACTTCTCTATAAGAGATACGCAGGTCCCATTAAATCATAAGGGGTGGGTTACAAACGATGATGTTAACCATAAAGTAAAGGAGCCAAAACCTAATAAAAAAACGTGTTTATCCTCACCCTGACTGTGTGATATTAATTTTGTGACAACCATTTTCAACTCTGGGTACATGGCCTTAGGGCTCATGTTACTACTGTCGTGTTTCGTTAAATCGCTCGCGTACACTGATTTAATTCGGCAATCTGAAATATTAAAATATAAAAATAAAAAAGAACTTAAAAACTAACTTGCTGTGCATGGTTTTTCAAGAAGAATAACGTCTAACTTCTTCTAAAAAAAGGAAAAACTTAACCCGTGTAACTAAACCTTAAGCTCTGGGCAGAACGATTGCTGACAAATGCGTGCACCAACTGGATAGTTGCATTCAAATCTGTGAATTTCGTTCCTCAAAATACCATCCCTGGGACTAATTCAAATAAATAATCAATCAATACGTTAGAAAACCACTTTAAAATCCTTTGCGTAGTTAGAAGAAAATCAACGTGGGCGTACGAACTGACACGATTATTTTTTTGGGAATTAGTATCTCGCATGTCAGTCTATTAGGATAATGTCAGCTGCTTAACCAGGGTTTTTCCTGTGGTGTCTTAGTAAATTAAGGTCTCCAGTCTGGACATAAACTAAGAGGCTTAGGGGCCTTTAGACCCCTTGTAGGGTGTGTGGGGGCCCTATGGCGTCACTGGTGAAAGAAAGGCAAGAAATAGACTGAATTGTGTAAAGTTCCTCATCCCCCTTAGAAAAGGGAGGATCCTTCGACCAGACGGGTGTTGTATCTGGTGGGCTACTACTGCCCGACGGTTGTTGTCGAAAACTTCTATACGTTCAATCGAGCAAATAAATTTAAGGTGAAACATACAACCTGCTGTCGCCTATTTTCCCTCCAGATGGCGCTGAATTCAACATTTGTAGTTTATTTTGTTTTATTTGTAATTGGCATATTAGTAAGTCGTAGGAGTAGTTGAAGGGGTTATAGGACATTACACTTTATTGAATTTCTTGCTTCATACAAATGTTGAATTCAGTGCTCTCTAGAGGGAAAATACAGTAGGTCGTATGTTTCACCTTAACATCGCGATGTGAGTCTTTAGTTCGTATGTGGCGAGATAGATGTCGCTGTAACAGACACAAAAAGTGACGTATGTTCATACCACGATTTCATGGTCTGTAGTAGTTCCTGAAGATTCGTTTTGCCTTTAACGGTCTTTGTTTGTTTTTGTTTTTGTCCCATTTAATACACACACATTTGTAGATGTCGTAGTGGATGCAATGTAGATATACCTGTGGGTTCTTCTGGAGTCTTGGGTGTGACGCTAGCCGTGATACTAGCTGCTTCTCCGTTCGTCGCCTGCGGCTTTTTATTCTTGTCATATCCATTGGCTCTAGGACGTGTGTGATCTGTAATAGATAAGAACTTCTAATCAGCTTTCAGATAACGTTTAAAAGGTTTAATCACATCGGTGTCTAAAGAGCTTACTAGGCCATTCGAAGCATACATTATGAGTCCATTTGAATTGAAACCTATTTAACTTAAGGCTATTTTTGTTTGTTGGTCACGGCCCGTCTTTCACAACTAAAGGCTGTCTTTACCCAGTGACTGGTGAGCCCATACAAATAACTGGTATTTAACTGCACTCCGATCTCAACATAATTGAGAAAAGGCCAGATTATGACGGTTGATGATGATAACTCAATAAAAAACTGAATGCCGACAGGTATGAGTGAAGTAGGCATTGAGAAATATACGTACTATTAGCAAAAACCGTGGAACGGTGCATCTGCTGTCCTGACAGTTCAGGAAGTGTGAGCGGCCTTCGGGTGCTTCGCCCTCGGGAACCCACCATGTTGAAGTCTCTGCAATTTTAAATTAACATTTAGCTTTAGAACAAACATACGCGTTCTCTAATGTGGTTGAATGTCCCATTAACCTGGATTCTGCCTGACTGCACGTGCAGACGCCCTTGACCTTTGTATTCTACTGCATTTTCTGCATAGTGCAAATAACCTCTTTCGCAAAGAAAATAGTGCTTTTGAGAGATTTTCAGAAAAAAGAAACAAGCAGCAGTAACGCCCTCTTGTGAGACATTGTGTAGTTTGTAAAACCATCCGCACGTCTGGCCAGTATCTTACCTGACGTTGTGCGATGAGGTTGTCAACGACGGTGTACTCTTGCCTAGAAGTAACGTGTTCGCTCGTGACTTGAAGACTCCAAGGCTATAGCAAAATACAGGCTGGTCTACCGTTTTAAAGAAATAGATCAGATTCAGCTAATAAACCGCTTTTACAGTAAAAGATTAAATTTTCTTCACCCATACTTATTGCTATTTATTCAGTATCATCGCAGCAGTTTCTATCTCAGTATATCCCAGTAGTCACCCTCATTCAGTCATATCGTTTCTGTCAGTATAATGATAAGTTGAAGATAAGCCACTTACTCTCTCAGTGGTTCTCGCCAGAAGTCAGGAGTGTGGACTGGCGGGAAGTGGTAGTTGTTCTGATAGCCGTACGCGTCCAGACCGCTGGCTCGAAGACTCGCGTGCAGAGAATTCTTCATACACTGTAACTGTTTATGCAGACACGTTGGATGAACTGCTCTGGGAAAGCGTAAGAATTTAAGCCGTAAGGCATTAGGAACATAGTATCAGTCAGCTGTATATGGAGAAAATTCCTTAAATCCTTGTCGTTTGCTTCTTATTAGGGAATCTAACTTTTTTTCTTCTTCATTTTTACTTGATAAAGACAACGCTTCAGACAACTGACGTTATCTGCCATGATCATCACGCGAAAAACAAGGATAAAAAATTCGCTTTGCTGTGGGACCTAACAGGATAACAGTTTCGTGTTTTTTTTTATTTGCAATGGATACGATCTACTTATCTAGAATTCCTATACTTGTCTTGCCCGAAATGGACATTTTTAGAAGTATTTCTGATTGTCTCAACTCTCAACCGTGGAAGACACACTTGTCACGAATAGTGATGTGATATTTCGGCACGTGGCTGGTCTTAACATTGATTGTATAACTGCTGCCCTGTAGGAATTGTTTGTCGTTCTTGTCGATTCTGCTGATTTTGATAAAAGTGCTTCCAAACCACCAAAAAAGTGCATGTGATTAAATCCATTACTTAAACCAAGTAGTGCAAAGTTTTTGCCTTTCAAAGCACCCAAAACGCGTGCTACAATAATAAGAACTATTGTTACTTTATCAAGAAATCACAAACTTCATATACCTAATGTTAAAAAAACTCTACGAAATACCTGTAGATACCATGCCTACCAAAAGTCCAAGATTGACGTTTAGTCAACTAGGCGAAATAATTACCTTTATATTCTTAAGACCATTATGTACAGACGCCAGCACGTCAAGTTACCCCAATGTGTCAAATTTCTTTGATCGTTTTTCAACTTTATGTCAAACAGAATAAGGTTCATATTCAATTGGGAAAACTTGATACATTGGGGTAACTTGATGTGCTGGCGTCTGTACATTGTGGAACGCAATAAATATTGAGTATTGAGTATTAATTTGTAGATAAACGTGAGTCCACATTAAATTTGTTTTAGTTTCCTTAAGCGAGTTGCTAACTCTCCAAGAGTTTGCCTTTCAAATTCTCCAGCTTGCAAAAGATATTGAACTGGCTACCAGGTACCTACATATAGGAAACTAATAAGATACCGTCGAAGTGTAATTTTTCCAGCAATCTTTCATCTATCACTAAACAAACTTCTACTGAAACTCTTAGTGAATTGACAACCCAAAAAGTGGCACAAAGGGTGCTGTTTTTCTAATTCCTATTAGAAATTTCCCAGCAACCTCTTTCCACGTCTACTTAACTCAAATTATAACTAAAATCATTGAGAAGCGCATACGAGGACGGGACAAAACAAATATGCTAACACATGCGGGGTTAGTAGAAAACTAAAATATCACTCTCGCGAAATTTAACTGTGCAAATACCTAGTAAATTGGAGAAGTGTGAACCCTTAGCTAGAGAGTACCAGGGCTTAACAATCGAAAAGAATATATCAGAGCATGTGGACGGAATGACAGACAATTTTTAAATATCAGCTGCCTAAATCCTGCGGCGAGTAGTTTTGTAGAAATAATTAGATTATCATCCCTCTGAACGGCTGAAAATAATTGCAGTTCGTAGAACCAAGTGTTAGGAAGGCTTTTAAGACCTTCAAGATTCATATTGGCGTAGGAATGTATCAATGTCTTAATTCATTGTATGCTGTGTCTAGTGTTACTTCATTTTATTTCCGCATCTGGTTTTACGAACTGACTATGGGCTAACCCCGGTTATTTGAATTCTACGGAAGGTTATTCGGATCCTATTGCCCTGGTATTCTCTTGGCTGGGGTAGTGTATGCGTGACGCGTTCCCGTCCACGTCGGCGCGCCTTACGGCTGCTACGCCGAGCTTCTACGACACTACCAGTTTGTATACCCCATGTAAAATCATTTAAATTCTCCAGAGATTTATGATTCCCCAGAAGAAGGAGTTCTGTTTAGGTAAGTGGGCTTCAAAGATTGCTGAACGATATTCACAGTTGAGTTCCTTCCAGCATCGAGTGTAAAGTCTAAACTTCTGCGAAGTTTAACCTTGTATGGTTGTCCTTAAAACAGCAGTAGGAAAAAAACATGTTACCTACTACTATTATATTTCAAGCCTGAAATTGTAATGAGAAACAGTTCAAAACCTATTTTGCAAGGCTCTAATGAATTATTCTGGTTTTACGAGGTGTTTTAGCAGTTGCAACAAGAAAAGGTGGGGTATACAATGACAGCGTCGCATCAGCCGCGTGGCGGGGCGACACGTACGTGAGCGTGGCCGTCAAACAACAGGTTAGTGACGCCGCCCCCCGCGCGCGGCGCGAGTACCTCTCTGCGCTGGCGCTCCGCGTCCGCGCGCATACGCCGCACCAGGCGCTCCGCCTCGCACAGCCGCGCGCGCAGCTCGGCGCGGGACTCGGCCGGCCAGCTGTCGCCGCTACACGTGGCGCATGGCGCGGACGATGACACCTCCAGCAAGCGGAGCTTTCTGGGGTGTTAGGCTGAGTTACATTATCGGTGTATGTGCGATTGCGCACCATTATTGTATGTTGCCGAAAATAAGTTCTTTACTCGAATGCAGAGCTTGACCGTTCGTAACAAAGGGTAGGGAAATGAATTCATACAACTCTAAGTCTAGGTCAATGTAACGGCTCTCCTTGACCCATGGTCAGTAATCTTGCTCACAATCTTTATGACCCACCACGTCACGTGTTGTCGATGTGCTCACGTCACAGCATAACAATACAAGTTCAGGGCACCGTCTAAACACGCAGTTGGTAAGAATGAAAACTAGGAACGTACTCAGTCTGTGCGTCTACGAGTGATTGAAGTTGTATCGCGCGGGCTTCGGCAGCCTTCGCATCACTTCGGGCTGTAGATGCTTCTTGTTCCAGTCGAGTCACTTCGCGTTTCAGTTTTACCTGGACATCACAGATTACAACATCATTTTACGTTTCTGATCGATACCTAAGCATAAACAAACATCAAAAATATAATTTACTAGCAGATGTCACGCGGTTTCACCCGCGTTGTCCCCGTTCCCGTGGGAATACAGGGATAAAAAGTAGCCTATGTCACCCGGGGATAGTGTAGCTTCCCAACGGTGAAAGAATTTTTCAAATCGGTCCGGTTGGTTCGGAGCCTATTCAATGCAAACGAACAAACAATCAAACTTTTCCTCTTTATAATATTAGTATAGATGTAGAGATCTGTCAAATCAAATCAGAAGTCGTCTCATATTTTCTCAATCATAAAAAATGCTTTCAATTTCAAATTAATAATGAAAGAAACATGTTTTTTTGGAAATAAATTTGCAGATTAACAATATGGCCGTAAAGTTAATCCGCTGAATTAAAGTGGACGCTATGGCAAAAAAATGGCGGGTAAATGTGATGCTCATCAAAATACTTGTAACCTAACTAGTTAATATGTAAGTAAGTACTTAATGACTTTTATTTTTGAGGAGTTAAGTTCACCATTGGACAGTGTTGTTCTTTGATGCCAAAATCTTGTTTAGGTTATTTTCGTAACTAGTCGAATTAGCTTTTATTTTGAAACATCAATTTCATTTTAGGAGCAGTAGAGTACCTATGAAGAAACAATATTATAAAAGTTAGGTGGTAACATTAGGTAGGTAGGTACCTCATTGTTTTCGGTATTCTCTTCGGCTGGTGGTAAACTGGTTTTAGGTGACGATTCCTTGTTAAATATGAGTTGGAACTGCAAGTCTGAAATAAAGATTGATGTCATTTGATGAAGGGTCTTTCTTCAAACGAATCTTACTAGATAATTTCCAAATATAGCTACAACGTGCGCAAAAACATCCAATAGTGCTAGTTGTGAGACTAATTTTAAAAAGTTGAGTTGAGTGAAGTTCATCATCACTATTCACGAGCCCTCTTCCGAACATATCATGATTTTAAACACTTTAAAGCACATCAGAAAAATCTTGTGAATTTGACGTAGGTACTTAAATCTTTTAATTTGTAGAAACATTTAGCCATTTGGCTCTTTTGCCATAAAATGGTAGGTAATCTAAAGACCACACAAGTAATATGGCCGTTACTAACAAACGCGCTCTCCACACATCACACAACACCTTTTTTAGGGGCGCATCTTAAATGAATGTATAGGTACCACAAGGAGTATCTTGTCGTAGGTATCATGATTTACATTAACAGTTGCATGAGTTGCACTCATTGTTTAGTTAAAATCTCCCGACTAAGTGCACAGCGTATGACTCACTGCACAACTTTACGAAGTAAAAATAAAATGAATACTTATAACAGTCGATACACGTACCTCTGTGTAATATCTCGATTGCTTTGCATGCCCATAGGTAGGTATTTAATTACACGCGAAATTGTTTAGACAGTCCGTCTGTTTCATGTTTTGATGGAATCAGATAGAGATAGATACACAGCTGCATACAAAACTAAAACCTAGAGAGGGAAAACCATCATGGCTCAAATGAATGTGTTCTATCAAGTCGATCCAAAAGTTGTTTGTATGAGATCGCTTTTAGCGAAAAAGCAGAGAGTTGCAAGACCTTTTGTATCTCCTAAAGTAGTTCGTAGAAAATCTAAAAACTAAATCGGGAAAAAGGCAAGGCTTAGGAAAAGCGCATATCCTTCCCTACAAATGTGTGTGGAACTGGAAATAATGATTGTCCCCGACATTACCAAATGGTTATTCTCATGGTTGTCATCATCTTGGCTCACCACATGGTACCTACTTGTGTTACCGTAATTATTAGCAGGTACAGTTTTGTTGAGAAGCACAGACGACCGATAAATTTTAATGGTTGATGGCTGATTGCTTACCATCAGGTGGGATTGCAGTCAAGCACTGGTTTATAATATTAAAAAAAATGGTTTAGGCACCTTTAAATTTAAGTATCTGGTTACCATTTGCCACTTTCTGATGTCATTCATCATGTAATTAGTTTTAATCATATCGAACTTAAAATACCAGTTGGGCTCAAGGTTACTGACAAATGCGTGCACTGATTAGACTGTTTCACTCAGTGCACTCTGTAGATCTCACATGATCTAACCAAGATAATGTCTGGACTTAACTGTAACCTCTGAGTTTGTTTCAGTGTTTCTTATCAGAGTAGTCTGATGGTGACTTCACCTACTTACTACTTATAAAGCTTAATAATAGCTATTAAATATTCAACAGTTTGAATAAAAATTCATAGGCACCTCGGTTCCTCTCCCTCAATGCCTCAATCTCAGCGTGTAGACCACTCAGCATCAGCCGGTGCTGCTCCTGCAAGAAGCGCACGCTATGCTCTAGGTGCGCTACCCTGGCCACAGGATCTCCGCCGATGATGAAGCCACCGCCCGTTGGCTCCGGAGGAGATTTCTTCACCTGAAGATTTAAGGGTATTGGTTAAAGGTAGGTATGTTACTTTTAAAGTTGTCATGTTTTGGATACAGAGACTTTCGTCCCTAGAAGTTAATTACAGGTAAGTACCTACTTAGTTAGTGGAAAAAATAATGTTTAGTGTATAGTTTTATTGATGTTCTTCTTGACTTCTATTTGGATATCATTAAAACATAGCTCTCGATCGCAAATGAGGAATTATATATTTATTTCAATTTTGCTAAACTACGACAAATCTAGGTGCAGTTCGTGTAATACATACAACAACAATATATTTAATTTACCTCCTTACAACAAATATTAACTCTAAATTAAACAAACGAGGCAATCCTTTGTTCGGTTAATAAATAATTAGGTTCCGCGGATCAATGTAGGTACGGCAACGGTTAATTGCAATTGAATTACCCTATCAGTAACGATTTCCCATTGGCAGGCGATGGGAAAAGCCCATCTGATACATACATAATGACTTTTCCTATAGGTAATGTCACTGGCCGGAAGGTAACTCTTTGTGCTCCATGACTTGGCAATTTTATTATTTATATTGGACACTAGCACATAAACATAGCAAACGTTACACCAAGCGAAGAAGAGAAAATGAAAACAGATGGGAATCTGGCAGGATGTCTATTTCCGACGCAAAATTGGAGCTGGTGAGGGAAGGGAAAATTGAACACAAAATAGTATTTAATACACTTACTTGTAGCTTCGTGAACGGGGCGGCTGGCACTAACACTTTGGACGCCATCGTCGCAGATCAGATTATTCACATCCACGAAACAAAAAGAAGTCAGGGAGAAGCGATTAGCGCAACCTCCTTTGTTGTGTACCGCCGCGGAGCTCGCGCGTGTTTCCAATGATAAAGATTCAACATTTGTGCACACCAGAACGCACCACGACCTTGCCCACTACACGTAATAATTAAAAATAAAATTTCACAGATCAACACAAATAATAAACAGCGGCGTATTGGACTAATACTTTATGAGGTAGACGTTTCTATTAAACTTACGGGGTCGTCGACCGTCGCGACCTTGAACCACTGAACTGGTTGTAATAGTTAGTGAAATTGACTCGGATGAAAGCACTGGTTTTTTGGTGTTTCTGTTGATTTTTTAAGTATTTTTCGCGTGTTTTTGTCGTGTGTCGGACGGCGAGCTGGCTGAGGGCTCTGCCGGCAGGTGCAGGCGGGCGGGCGAGCGGCCGGGCCGGGGGGCGGGGGTGCAGTGTCTATCGATCGCGCCGCGCGCCGCACAGGTTCCGTGTAGCCGTAGCGTAGCGCTGACTCACGGGCTTCGCTTCTGTCACTATTCGACTGTGGCGCGCTGCCAACTCCTCTGATGGGTTTATGGCGTGTCACACAAGTCTTAGCTAATAGCTTAATTCACCATACGGATTTGGTAATAAGTAACGCGCTTTTACGGCGACCTTTACCGTCCAAGTTTGTCGGAAGTCTGTTAAAATTCTGAGTTAGTTACGAAACATGAACAAACTTATTAGGTATACTCATGAATAGGATTAACTCGTTTTCACTCTGTTTATTAGAAGTCGGCACGCCACGAACTGTCCGTACCTACCTCAACACAACTTATAACCCTCTTACTATTTCTCTATTAAACTAATTCAGAAATAATAACAAGCAAGACTTGATACTAATAAACTTTATGTAGAACTAAACACCCGTACCTATATGGCAGTAAACTAACAGTTTTAATACATTAAACATATTTAACGAGCGGAGAAAGTAACTTTCTGAAACGTATGGAACATTAAGCATTTGGCACAGTGATAATGTCGTAACAGCTGTAATGTATTGTTTAAATATTATGAAACACAGCGAAAACCAAATATTTTTGTTATAGAGATCTGAGTGGACCCCTTATATTTCTAATTTTCATGACTTCAGTTCAGTAGATATGTACCTACCTACACCGCTCTTTGTGCCTTTATATTCTAGTCTAAAACCTAACGCATCTTTTAGAAACAACATTTTTCCGATCCTTGTATTATCTTATCGTTTTATCATTTTGTCATGTTAGTTAGCCATCGTTAGTGTAATAACATAACTCGTGGAACAATGTCGGCACTAACTGCGCAGGAGCGAGAGGAAGCAGCAGACCGTAAACAGATGCTGAAGAAGATTTTCAGCGCATTATTCTACGCAATTGCCTCCTTCACGATCACCGTGGTGAACAAGACTGTGTTGACGACGTTTGCCTTCCCTTCCTACCAAGTCTTGGGTCTGGGACAGATGAAAACAATAATCTTGGTGCTGTGGTGCGGTCGCTTCTTGAGGGTCGTGCATTTCCCGCCGCTATCAACTGACATCATTAAGCGCATTTGGCCGTTGCCCTTACTCTACTTGGGCAACATGGCAACAGGGCTCGGCGGTACCAAGGAACTCAGCCTACCGATGTTCACCGCTCTGCGGCGCTTCAGCATACTCATGACAATGCTGGGCGAGAGATACATGCTGGGTGTAAGATCCTCCTGGTCAGTTCAAACCAGTGTTTACGCTATGGTCGCCGGTGCTATGCTCGCTGCAGCAGATGACGTCACATTTTCCTTATCCGGATACGCCCTAATACTACTCAATGATGTTTTCACTGCTTTTAATGGAGTGTGCATCAAGAAGAAGCTGGACTCTAACGACCTGGGCAAATATGGTCTGATGTATTATAATGCTTTGTTTATGATTATTCCAGCGACACTGATTGCGTGGAGTACTGGAGATTTACACAGCTGTGCTGAGTACGAGCACTGGAACGATTCTATGTTCCTTGCTCAGTTCCTAATGTCCTGTGTGATGGGATTTGTCCTATCGTACAGTGTCATGCTTTGCACTCAATATAACAGTGCACTTACAACAACAATCATCGGGTGCTTGAAGAACATTGTTGTTACGTATTTGGGAATGGTGATTGGTGGGGACTATGTGTTCTCTTTGGTGAATTTTGTGGGCCTCAATATCAGTGTTTTGGCCAGCCTGTTGTACACGTACGTTACATTCAAGCGCAAACCTACTCCCTCTTACGTCCTCCTCGAGGCACCTAAAGTGAACACTGTGTAACAGCACCGTAAGAGGACTCAGTGCTTTATATGTATATTTAGTATAAGCAGTATTGGTGGTGTGGCCATAGATAATTGTAAACAGTGTAGGATGAACATGCATAATGATTATGTTATCGATGATACATTTTGTTGAGATTTGTCTCTATATAGTCATGTTTATGTATGCATAAGTTTATGTATTATTTTTACAGACCAACGGCATTTATTATTGCTTTTAGAACTTGGTCGGATTAACCTATTTTTTGTTTCCTGTTAGTTACCTAGTATTCATTTTAGAAACGACCAATACGTTTTAAAGTTGTAATCATGTGATTTTAATTAGCATTAAAATTGTAGTAATAAGCCTAGAAATTTAAATGTAGATAGAGATACAAAACTACTATTTAGTCGAAGTGTACCTAAGAAGGTAAATTAGTAGATAATAAGTATAAAAATAATTAAATAAATAAAAAGATCTTTAAAATATTGTTTTGTCTTTTACTTACTGAAACATTATCTTGTTCTATCAAATTCAAGTAAACACTCGCCTAACTTAGCACTCCAAAGTATCAAAACAACTTTAGTAACACCGTACTTGTCGCAAGAGTAGCATATCTTGAAGAACTATCCGTAATTAATATATTATATTAATTAAAAGTTGTGTTTCATCAGTTGCAGTCGTTAGTAACTTGTTATAGATGATGTCCTCGTAAACATTTGTCTAGTCCTTTGTCCTTACTTGGCTCATTTTCTCTTGTCTTTGTTTGAGGAAACTCTCGCAAAAAACACGTTCTTTTGTCTTTAAGGAAAACTCCTTGACCGTGTGTCACTGCAATGACATGCCGTGGTGGTCAGCTCAGTTTTTGAATGACATCTTTATTGTTTATCTTTATTATCTCTATACTTATATAAAATATATCAATATATCTTTATTGTTTATCTCTATATATAAAAATCTTCTGTGCGTGTGTTTGTAATTAAACTCCTCCTAAACGGCTGGAGCTGCAATATATGATCTTCATAATGACAATGAAATAGTTTGATAAAAAATTATAGATGTATAAAAAAATACAATATACAATTACTAATCGTACTGTAATTGTATTGTGTTGTATTGCTGTATTGTGTGTAACTGCTGTATTGTTGGGTTATAAATACAATAATACACACATCAACACTGTCTAGGGATATTTTAGATTTACTCAATTTACTCAAAATGTATTAAAAATAGCATACAACATGTATATATTTTTATAAAGCCCATTTATCAGACTACACTCCTGAATTAAAGAAAACAATGTATTTTGGTGTAAACAAATTTTTATTCAAATAAAGAAAACACATGAAATAATGGTAAAACTAACAACGAATGTGTTGAAAGAAAAATGTACAAAAAAGGCAAAAATAATTTGTTTTTAACAGTTCTGTGAAAAATCAGTAGTCAGTAAAACCACCCATGACGTTAATAACGGTCTTGCAACGGTTTTCCATGCTTCGGATTAAGTTATCCAAGTCTTGCTGCCGTATATTGTCCCAGGTCCGGCTAAGATGCAAAAAAAGTTGCTCTTCCGTCGCAACGTTTGCAGGGAAATTCCTCAAAGCCCTTCTTTAGAGCATTTCCCACGCGTGTTCTATGGGGTTTAGGTCAGGCGATTGAGCGGGCCAGCCTAAGACCGATACGTCGTGCTCCTGCAACCAGCACGTCACCACTCTCGCTGTGTGCGGACGGGCGTTATCGTGCATGAGCGTGAATTCTTGACCTATTTGTAGTCGATGGGGGTAGATTATTGGTACTAGCACCTCGTTACGGTATTTTTCAGCCATCATGGTGTTTCTGATCCAAACGAGGTCTGTTCTTCCACCAACACGAATTCCCGCCCAAACCATAATTGTCCCGCCGTGGTATGAATGGACTTCCTGAGGATGTTGCAGACGGCTCTCACGACCATGAACTCGCCAAACACACACTCTACGTGTATCGGGATGGAAACCGAACCGGGACTCATCGGTAAACAGCACTACAGACCACTGGTTTTCTTCCCAGAGCAAATGTTCACGAGCCCACTCTAGTCGCCGTCCACGATTTCCTCGGCGTAGTGCTGGAGTACGAAGCGGTCTGCGAGCATGAAGGTTAGCTTCATGCAGCCTTCTCCTCACAGTTTGGTCACTCACAAGCAACTGGTGCTCTGACTGGAGCCTCTGAACCAACTGCATGGCCGTAACATTTGGTTGTCTTCTCGCGGCAACTTGCAAAAATCGGTCTTGTCGTTGAGTGGTTATGCGCTTCCCGCCTGGGTGTCTTTCAGCCACTTCACCAGTAGCACGATAACGTGACCATAACCTTGATATCACGTTTTGTCTTGTTCCAAACTCCTCAGCAATACTCCGTTGAGTAGCCCCAGCTTGGAGCATGCCTACTGCCCTTAACATTTCTTCTCTAGTTAAATGGCGCCGCTGCATGATGCACACAATAACATTAATTCGGAATTTACCGATAACTTGTTCTAAAACTTAAATTGGACACAAACAAATTGCCACAAACTACTCTAGGTAAATGAAACCTTCGGACTTCGCTACCATTATGCCGCGTAAATCTTTTGTTTTTAATGTATTTTTTCAAATTCAAATTTAGAATCGTTCAAAAAGGCTTACAAAATACAGCAGACATACAACCGTTTCTATGAATTTTAAAGTTTAAAAGCTACGGGTTGTCTGGTGCTCTAATTTTTTTATTCAATTAGGTAACTACCTATCTACTGGGTTCAGTTCTCACCCTTGTATATTCTCGATATTTTTGATATTGTTGTGCTCGTAGCTTTAAGGTAGTTTCTACAACATGTAACGAAGATGTTTTCTTCCTTGTAATGAAAATTGTTAAGATCGCACTGGTTCTAAAAATACCCAATCCTTGAAAACCTTGCGTCGTGTTCTTTATAAAATGACTTATTTATAAATGCTTTTACTCTAGGAACAATTAGACAAAGCTTAATAATGGTACTTATTTAGAATAATCACTTTTGTAGTTACAGAATGCAACACGAACTCTTTTCTACACTTATTAGTACCAAAATTATGTCTCGAATAAATGTTTATTAAGCCAAAAAATACAGGTTTCTACAGATTTTTTTTTGTTATTATTATTACCTATATTATCATTTATATAGATCGAAAATTAAGGGAGTATTCCCGTTTGAGCACCTATGCATTAACCTATGGGAAATGGGAATACCTTTGGTGCTAAATGCATAGGTGCTCAAAAAATAGGTGCTCAAACGGGAATACTCCAAATTAAGGATTAAAGAGGTAACTTCGTGATGATTTTCTAATCAGGGTTTAATTATTCTAATTTTTATGTTGTGTAATACTTAAAATTTCTTGCCTTTTCCTTATTAAATCATTCCGTAAAGCAATCTTGCCACGAATATCTTGCCACCCAAAGACATCACGCTATAAAAGTCATGTTGAGGCATTTTTATTCAAATTTTTATCTAAACCAAATTTCATCTGCCATTTATGGAGCATGTCTTTGAAATTTTAATGGAATATATGCCTTCCGATGCCTTTATTTACTTCGTTATCGTTCTCTCTCAAGAGACCTACAGCATTTGCAGTATCACAATAGTACCTACCTTACGACTTGACTTGATCACAAGCTGCTGTAATAACACTTTTGTTGCTTTTCTTTATCGTTACACATCAGAGCAACTTTGTTACATACCTTCTCAGTTGTTTAATATTTTTTCCTTAGTTATAAAGTCTAGTTTAACTACCCAAGTTTTAATTAAAATGTAACTGGTTACCATGACGGTATGCATAACGTAGTTACAATAATTACGTTTATAGGAAAATGCCTAACCTACTTATATATCATCTATAGCAAGTATATAGTTGAATATCTTTATAAAGGCTGGGTTTTAACATTATAATCTGCCTCGGCTTTTTCCAACTAAGTATGTACAGACGCCAGCACATCAAGTTACCCCAACATATCAAATTTTCCCAATTGAATATGAACCTTATTCTGTTGTTTGGCATAAAGTTGAAAAACGATCAAACAACCACTATCAGTTGCTTCAACCGTTTCTGGATAATCACCCAGGAACTGCAGAGCATATTCAAGGACTTTTAGCACCTCGACAGGTTAGTACATGCATATGTGTATTTTATTTCAAATGCCGTGCCCCGACTCCATTTGAGATTGTCGGAAGGCGTGAACAATAAGATTACTTGTAACGAAAGATCCCTAGAAAAACCTTTTTGAAGCGAAATATTTTGGACGTTTTCAGTCTTGATCCATTTTTGTTACTATTGTTTGTCAATTAATCAATATTTTAGTATCGGTAGTAACGTCATGTTTTAATCATCATTACCGTTTTTTGTTTTGAATACATAAGTACATAACATAGATAATATATCCAGACGTGGGATGGCGTGAACAAAAAGATTACTTGTAACACTTTTGTTAAGTTAGTTAATCAATATTTTACTATCGGTAGTTACGTCATGTTTTAATCATTCTTACCGTTTCTTGTTTTGTTTTGAATACATACTTATATAGATAATATACCCAGACGCACAGAATCAACACTAGCTTATTGCCGGAGAGCCTGTATGCGGAAGGAATCGAACCTAGGAGCTCTCTTAGCGAGTAGACATGTTAGCTAACACACGCAGTTAGACAGAACGTCATGAATAAAGGTGTTGTATTTGTTGCAGTTAATACTGGATGGCGAGCAATATATCTGCCGCAATTGTTGGTTGCGGGTAAGGTATGCAGTTGACCGCAGTCAAAACCAAGC
Organism: Euplexia lucipara; assembly: GCA_921972225.1. Taxonomy (NCBI): domain Eukaryota; kingdom Metazoa; phylum Arthropoda; class Insecta; order Lepidoptera; family Noctuidae; genus Euplexia; species Euplexia lucipara. Next base: position 1,376,970 of record OV179158.1, read on the forward strand.
TGACCAGCCGCCTCCTCGTGTCGGAAGACCATCTGGAGGAATCTTCGAAACCAATGAATTCAAAAGAGCACCAAATACATCTAACACATGCATTTATCATGAATGTGGCAATGCAAGTAGATGCCGTATTCCGGCGTCTATCAAACTAGAACTGTTGGTACACTCGAATTTATACATACCTCCAAACGCAAGAGTATGTCAACAACATTTGGATGAAAATCAATGGGGTCACTTAATTGATGCTCCAAACTTATCCCACGATTTTACCGGAGAAATGTTCGTAGACATTACGAAAATCTTACAAACAGCCGTTCTTAATAGTTCCAACACAATGGACTTTGAAAATATACAAACTATGGATCCAAAAATATTGCATCATCGTGTAGGCATCACTCATAACGCATTTGAGCAAGTGATACGAGAAACCCCTTCATTGCAGCAAGAAGTAACCGACCCCAATACTGCAATTGCTATTTTTTTAATGAAGCTTCGGACGGGTGAGTCGAACGAAAGACTCAGCGTACTTTTCAGAATGAGTCGCCGTACGCTCGAAAGGAAAATGAATACTGTGCGCAAATGTTTGGTACAAGATTTCGTACCAAGGCACCTGGGCCTGGATCATATTTCAAGAAATGAAGTAGTTGCGAAAAATCTGACTGTGCCAAATGGTCTTTTTGGAAACCCAGATGCACCCTTACAAGAAAGGAAAGCTATTCTGGTGATAGATGGAACCTACGTCTATACTCAGAAGTCTTCCAACTTCCTTTTCCAACGGAAAACATACAGTTTGCACAAATACACGAACCTGTTAAAACCATTTCTCATTGTATGTTGTGATGGCTACATATTAGATGTTACTGGGCCTCACGCAGCAACAACATCGGATGCCGTTATAATGAAAGGTCTTATTAACGAAAGAGATGACAATCCATTCCATTACTTTTTTGAAGCAAACGATGTTTTTATCTGCGACCGCGGCTTTAGAGACGTTATTGGTGACATGGAATCGTGTGGTTATGTGGCACGTATGCCAATTAGCAAACGGCGTGGCGAAGACCAGTTAACCACGTTAGAAGCCAATAAAAATAGGGAAGTGACGATATGCCGCTGGGTCGTCGAGGTCGTAAACGGACGTTTTAAGCGCGATTTTCGCCTATTCAGGCAAGAATTTTTTAATCGTGCTATGAGCCACATGATGGATGATTTCCGGGTGGCTGCTGCGCTTATTAACGCTTTTCATCTTTTAATCGAAGATAACGCGCATGCGGAAGAATATTTAAGAATCATTAGAGAGAGATTGCATGTACCAAATCAATTGGGAGCATATGTTACAAATAGAAATATAAATAGAAGGCGGGCAAGTTTTCGAAATATTGAAGCCGACGCCATAGGAGCAGATGAATTTCCTGTTCTGACTCAAGATGACTTGACATTGTTTGCACTTGGTTCATATCACATAAGACTTGCGCGTAGCTACTATAGCGAACACGTACGCAATGGCGTGTATCAGATTGAAGTAGCAAGAGATGGAGCATTTAGTGAAATAGTTGATTTTGGCATTGAACCTGAAAACGCTATGTTGCTACGCGCAAGAATACAATCCCGACACGCACGTGCAAGACAATACTACACGTATGTAATGATCCATAATCGAGAAACCATTTCGAACTACTACTGTTCTTGTCTTTCTGGAATGCGAACTGTGGGTTGCTGTGCCCACGTCATGGTAATTATTTGGTATTTTGGATGGGCGAGACACCAACCCACAATTCTACTTCCAGCTGCGAATCTGGACAATGTTATTGTGGATGAAGACATATGAGATGTATTCTTTTAAGGACAGACTCCACACTGTGAGACAGGAATAAATAAAACTTGTGTGAAATATTTTTGTGTTTACATTCTTCCCAGTATTACAAGTATTTTAAAATAAATATAAGCATTGTAAAGATAGCTATAAGTCCTTTCATTTGATTTGATACCCCACATGATAGGGTTTAATTTTTTTGACGTAGCGAGGTACCTACCGCGACCGCCATATTGTTTACATTTTGGCTCATATAGCTTATATCAACCAGAATAACGTATGAATTACAACGAAATGTCATACACCTAAATCAATCGAGTAGTTTAAAAGATATAGTGAAATAATGAAGCGTAAAAAGGTTTTTAAATTGCAAGTTTTCATGGGGTCATAACTTTTTACTGAGTAAATATTTTTGGTTGCGGTCTTCTTATAATGATTCAGAACGCAGTGTTCCATCATATGTCATAGTTCTTATTGATGGTGGAAATTTGGACCAAGCTCCATATATTTTTGCCCATTCTTCTTTGACACATTGGGGTAACTAGATGTGCTGGTGTCTGTACTTTGACGTCAGCTTCCAGTCTAACTGGATGAAGCTGAATACAAGTGTTTTACTTGAAGCAACATGCCTTTTTTTTTTTGAGGTGTGGAAAATCCTCATGGATGTCCCCCGCCCGGGGAGGCGGAGGGGTCTGTCAGAGTCTTACTGACTAAAAACCACCCCGTGTTCCTTCTCACACCTGCGCCGGGGGTCACGGGAGCGGAAGATACTTCCGCGACCCCCGACTGGTGCCGGCCCCGCGGGCCTCGCCAAGTCAGCGAGGGGAGTGAGGTGTTAGACTCCCCTCGCGACGTCTAAGAGGGGCGCGCGTGAACACGACGCGCCGCCACCTCGGGTCCATGTACGTGGGGGCGGCGGACATCCCCGCGTCCGTCGCCCTGGACCCATTCAGGGGGGCTGGAAGAGGGGGTTGTCCGCCCTCCGCCTGCGCCCGGTGCGTCTGCTGCGGGCCGGGTGAGTGGAAGTGATCTCCCTCTCCCTTTCCGCAGCCTCCTTCTGCGAGATGACCGTTTCGCATGCGGACACCACCGCGTCCCAGGACTCGACGCTGCCGACCATCCTCTCGACCACGGCCGGCAGCGACAAGTCACTGCCTACTCCAGAGTCGAGGGCACGGCGCGGCTCCTCCCAAGCGGCACACTCTGCCAGCGTATGCCGCGCCGTGTCCTCCCGACAGTCGACGCAGTGGTGACACCGGGCGTCCGGCTCCCTGTTTATGCGACACAAGTACTTTCCGAAGCAACCGTGCCCGGAAAGTATCTGCGTCACCCGAAACGACAGGGAGCCGTGACTCCTCACAACCCAGTGGCTGGGCAACGATACCCCTTGGAACTGGTTGTCAGACTTTCAGCTTTCTTACTAACGACTGTCAAACATCTGCAAAAGACAACCGGGATCAACCGCTCAACATGCTTTCCGAGGCACGGAGGGGTCTTAATATCTATGTAATTATTGTTCACCCATCTACGGTAAGACCACAGCAAGTGTCGCTCAACCTTTGATTGACCCGTGGGCCTTGCAGCTGTTATTATTTAGCCACAAGCCCCTCCCCTATGTGGCTGGATTTCAGCCCTTACCTAAGTAATGGGTCATACACAAGTTAGTTCAGTGAATTGTAAAAATTGCGCGTTTGAGCGACCTTTACACCCCATCGTTACCGCTATTCGTGGCTCTAAGATCAAAGCTCTGTTTAAACGACCGTTATGAATTTTCAAAATAAATCTGGCTTAGTAACTGCGTAGATTTCAAGACAAGAGCCTAGACAGTGGTCTATTTGACAAAATTTTAGTTTTCAATCCCTCATCTAGATTACAAGAAAATATTCGACACGTAGGTACTTATTTGTTGTATTTTCCATAGAAACATTTTGAAACCCTTCTGATGAACGCGATAATTATCCTGAGACTTGTAGCTCAGTTTCCTACTTAGAACTCGTGATGTCCAATCACTTTTGATGCAGACGACCGCCACGACAACTACCTACTCCAGGTGGAGTAGGTCATTTCAAAACAAACCGCGCTAGAACTGGTACTATAGGGTGCCTGTTCCTAGGGTTCAATAAATTATTAGTTTTTAGACCAACCTCATTAATAATGCCGTCTTCAGCTTCAGCAACGTTTGCCAAGGTTAATATTGCAGTTCTGCTCCATTGGGGAAAATACCGCGACTCCTGCTGAGGGGCCGGTAGCGGCGGCGCCCCCATGTTTGAAGGCGGACGAGCGCTTAATAACATAACGGACTGACCAGCCAACCGTGCTTACACCCCCGCACAAAATAAAACTATTTTAAAGTTCAAACTTGCACCAGTCATTAACAGCGCATAAATAGGTAACCTCATTACTTATAACCCCACGATTGACAAAAAGTACTTTTTGTTTTAACACAACCTCAAAGTAATTCGTAAAAATTATTATATTGCATTCATTTTAACATTTGACAATAGTAATAGTATCTAGTAATCAATTAAAATTATCGATCTGTGTGCAATGTTCGACATAGTTTTTTTGTTTGTTGTCGTTGTACAAACAAAGCGTTGCTTAGCAACGAACGTATGTCGCGCGTGGCCATGGCGCGTAACGTAAGTGATCCATATATTATATTAAGTCTATAAAAGTAATCACGCAACGAAATAACTTTTTGTAATTGGTTTTAATTAATTAACATTCCTATTATTGTACTTAGGTACTTGCTGGAATAGGTACTATAGTTGGAACCTATAAGAAAATTGATCAGGTAGATCAAAAATTGTAATAAAGTCGTTGAATTTGACTAATTGGCGCGTTGACACAACATGACATTTTATACAGTTTACATCAATTTCGTGTGTCAAATTTTACACAATTCGCCATTACGAATATTCGTAATGGCGAATAGTGTATAGATATATATTATTTAGGGTTTTTCCTGCGATTATATCTTATTTTTGTGCTTATATTGTTGTTTAGTGTGAATTTATAACAGTGGACTGATTATGGAGACTTGTTTGAGAGGATTTTCTTACATGGCCGAAAACAAAACAGATTTACAGGTTTGTACAGATTTTACAGGTACCTATTACTTATGTAAGTACCTATGTATTTTTAAAAATATTGAATTTACGTAGGTATGTCATTATTTACCTAGTTACGTATAAAACAGAGTAACCTACATCATAATAATTATCATAATTAGAGATGTCTTTTTTAATATTTTTTAACCTACTATTTGCTGTAAGTAGCATCATCTCCAACCTCTTAAATATTTTTTAACCTACTATTGCTGTAAGTAGCACCATCTCTAACCTCAAGCATTCTCAGTTTTTCCCGCTGTAACAGTAGGTACCTAGTGTACTACCAACTACTAACTACTGATAGATCATAATGTGTTTCGGTTCTAGTTGGTGTTAGCGCCATCTACGATAGAAATATTGAACGACAACCTTTTTAAGATAGCAAATAGAAAGTTTTATGGAAGACGTGTTGCGCCGACTCGAAATGCCTAGATACTCGTTGTATTATTTGCCTCAAAATCTTTAATACCTAAGCGTTTAATTAATCTTCACGTTTAACGCCACCTATTGACTAATACTCCATCTTGCAGTTCATTGAAGGCGGTGAACTCGAGAGGGCGTGGCGGAGCACACGCAGGGAGCGTATGAAACTACGGGAACAGATGATATGGGACAACTTTGTAAAAGAGCAGGACGCTGTCAGGGGTATTTGTAATGGTATGAGTTCATAATCATTTACAATTCGTAACATTGTTTCGGTGTGTTAACATACCAGTTCGTAACCACATTCACACGACCATGGTAGTTGTCGATGATATGGCACCATTTTTGGAATGTTCGATGAATCTCCCTAGAGATTAGCAACAACTATAAGAATTTACATGCATACATAAGCTTTAAATTAACATGACTCGCCTTTTTCCTGTTAAGGTAGGCAGAAAGTAGAGAATACCAACTGCTACAATTCTCCTACATACCAAAGACATTAAATAAGTACCTACTTACTTAATAATCTCTCTTACATAATATAATCTCTGTTACATACTTCTTATCCGTCTTCTTTTCCCTCTTACTGTACCACTGCAGGGCAAAGAAATCTTCTTACACACAGAAGGCACGACCCTAACTGCCACACTTGCTCAATGCGGATTGGCTGTTTACTACTCTACTACTCTATACTACTCTATTATAATTGACAACCAGGGGGTCAAGTCTGTTATTGCAATCGTGTCTCAATGACCGGTCTGTGATCGATTTTTGACGTATAACGTCAAACTTATGACACATTTCCCATACAAAAACTGTCAAAGTTGTCAAATATTTGATCAATGACCGGTCATTGAGACACGATTGTAGCAGACTCGAGCCCCTGGTTTCCAGGTCTCCGCAAGATATTTTCCTTCTCCGATGTCAGTGATGTCCAAATTAAGCTCTGTTTCTGTTATACCGGCGGATTTGATTGAGTGACTAAACAATTTGTATGAAGTTATCCGGTTTGTGCCAGACACGGTAAAAATCCGGCAAATGTGAAAAGCTTAATTCAAATGTACCTGTTAGCCACTAGCTTTTATGGCAGTCCGGAATAATGGGATGACAAAATACTTAATTAATGGAAAATTTTAACTAATTTGGAATTTAAAAGATTGTTTGTCCTATACCAGATGACCCGTACCAGTTCATAGATCCGTTGCCAGAATCATATCTTACAGAAGTAATGGTAGATGGATCTCACGAAGACATTCGGGAGAGTGCTGAGGAGGAAATAAAAGTGAAGGTGCGTAAAGGCACCTACAGACAGCACATCAAGCTACCATTTTTTTTTCAATTGATCATGAATGTTATTCTGTTTTTAATAAAGTTGTAAAACAATCAAAGATTTTTGCCTCATTGTACTTATGAGCATGATGTGTTGGTGTTGTACAACAAAGCTGGTATTGTAGCAAGACATCAGCTTCCTATTCAAAAAGTACAACCGACATCATGAAAAAAACACCAAAAGGTGTAAAAATAAATCTAGTGTTGGAAGTCTGTGGTTTTTTTAAGCAAATAAATATTATTATTATTAATTAATTGGCACAGCCTTCCTAAACTACAGTTATTAAACGCCTTATTTACCTATTTATTGTTTTCTTATGAAGCCGGTTGTTTTTTTTTTATAAAATGTTTTAGTCTTTCTTTTTCACTAATGATTATACTTTTTACAGTTATTTTAAAATTAAAACCAAACACACAGCCATTTCACGAGGTGTGATAAATTTATTCAATGTAAGTACTCATCGCGGACATGTTTTCTTCATTTCTCAAACAAAGGAGCAGCCTCAACACGGGACCGGCGACAATTCATCTGTAGAAGAGGAACAGCATACGTGTGTGGTCACCTTCGCAGAAGACATAGACAGAGAAGACAATATGTTCCACATATTTGATGATGACCACTCAGGTTCTGGTAAGGATACGAATTGGGATCTGGCACTAGCTTGATTTAGTTGTTGTATCATCATCTGCCTAGCCGTTTTCCAACTGTGTTGTGGTCAGACTTTCGGGCTTGTTACTATTTCTAACGACTTTCTAAGATGATCTACAAATACCAGCCGGCACCACGTTATTATTTAGCGACAACCTTTTAATGCAAAAGTATAACTAACAATAAAATAATGTCTTCTCATGTATTTTTAAGACGAGTTTCCCATATAATAGGAGGAGAAGACGAGTTCGTGATAGATTCGAGCAGCCCGGAGACGGTGCGTGAGAAGCCACCAGAATCTGATGCAGGGGTTGCTGAGCAATCTTCAGAAACGGAAATAGATCTTCAAAAAACATCTAGTTAGTTTGTTTTATCTTTATGTGATGAACCAACGCGTGGTGTAGGTACATACCTAAACATAACTTAAAAATCGTTAATTTCCATTTCCACTTGTCTTTTAATTGCTGCTTTGCAAAGTTATAGGTTAGGGAAAAAGTTTCTTCACATTTTTTAAGAAAATTCAAAACATTTTTTTAATGTAGTTTATTTACATTTAACTAAAGTATGTAGGTAGGTACCATTTTTTTCGATAACTTTTTGCCATCTTGTAGGTAGGAACATGATCCCATTGCTATAGAAATTCGGGACTTCTGATCAAAATACCGCGACAAGTGGTTTTGGCAGTCCTCTCGTGATGTTAACCTGACACTGCCTAAAGAATTCTGAAGAGAACACAAATTAGTACACGGATCATTAGGTTTCTTTCAGTGAGCTCGTGAGGTACCCAAATATTGAGCTTTTTTGTGTATCCAGTTTTATTCAAATGCGCCAAAACTGTTTTGTGTAAGTTGACCCGTACCACATCACAAAAATGATCGAGTATAATACAGGCGTATCAAAAAATCCCTATTTTATGGAAACCAAAATGGCAATAACTTGAGACTGGAAAGAGAGACTGAATAATTTCACTAGGTGTCTACCTAGTAATTATTAAACCTACCACAAAATTATCAGTCAGTATAGTTAGCCAAAGAGATTAAAGATACTATGATGTCTTTGTAATAAGCCATGTTTCAGGTAAATCATCTGAGAACGTAGCGAGTGTGATTGAGAGCAGTATCTACTGCGCACGAGTGAAAGAACTAAGAAGGAAGATCATCGAAGAGCTTATAGCATTGACGTAAGTGCTTAGGTACCTACCTAATTTTTTGTTTCTAAATGAATACGTGAAGAGAAAACTTTTAATTCCATTTTAAGAATATAGCGCAGGAGTGTGAGATTTGGCATAGTTTAAGTTTATAAGAAGAAGTAGAAAGCTACAACAGTGTTAGTTCCACATTGATGTTACTGACCCACTGCGGGGTAATGGCAATCCCGCCGGACCAGGAGGACAGGGCGAGCCTGATAAGTAATAATTATACCTTTTACTAAATTATAAACAATACCAGCCTGCACGCGTAGCATGACCCTAGACTCTAGAAACATTTAGGGCTCGTACACGAAACTGCGATGCGATGCGAATTCGCAACGCAGAAAATTACGAAGAAAATTAGAATCAGAAAATTAGAAGGAGCTCGCACATTTTTGCGATGCGACGTCGCATCGCAGTTTTGTGAACGAGCCCTTATTTTGTTTTGAGCACGACAATGTCCAGAATGAAGAGAAGAAGTTTGCAGATTCTTCAATCGAAAGCTAGTCCACAATATCGAGCATTATTTCTTCCATAATCGGCAGAAATGTAGGTACTCTGACACTGTGGATTCTTCTGTCGACATACCGGTTTTTACGTGTTGGTACTGTCTCTCGGCAGGGCAAAGGTCTCTTATTCTACTTAAACAGAAAAGACACAAACATTGATCATCAAACTCGCTCAAGACGGATTGGAGATTTCAGACTATTAACTAGGTATAAGTAGTTCCAGGTTTTCCCACGATGTTTTCCTGCACCAAAACAATAACACGGAGTGAAGTTGCTGCCGACTTAATGTCGTCCAGATTTACCATAATTTTTTCGAGGATTCAATTTAGCTTAATTTCACTCCACATTTGTTATTAAGGTAGTAAAAGTCCAGTCCTCCATGATGATTTACCCCACTTGTATGCGACAGGGTGACTCTGGACCGTCGCGACATTCTTTTGCTCTCTGAGACGGAAGAAATCACGCGCATGGTCAAACGATCAGCAGAATTCTGCAGCAGGTTCAGCAGGATCCACATGTATCAGATACAAAGACAGGTAAGGATATGTATATGGAAGTTACCTCTGTTGGATATTTCGGCAGAAAGAAAACAGTGCGTAGCGATTATAAACTTTATAATGAACTGGCTGCCCCGGCAAATGCACTGCAGGCCTTGAGTAAGCATGATGACGGCGTATGAATATCAAAATTCTATTTAGTCCATCAGTTAGATAATAAAAAAACAGTAGACAAGTATTTTTTGCTGTTTAAATTCATGGAAAACTACTTAAATTAAGCGCATTACAATTAAGTAGGGCTTTCGAAGTCATAATTCAGTAGGTATAAACTGTTTGAAATCGTGACGCTATGCGACTTTTTTTTCAATGGACCAATGTTTCAGTAGACCAACAAAAAAAAGGAAGACAGCGTGCCGCCAACATCAAACTTGAAGCCACCTTTTTGGAACGAAGTTCCTTATCGCGCGTTGTGAAAGGGGGCTAGACGGAAAAAAATCTTACGAAAAGTTGTCACGACACTTTTTGCTATAGTAAGCTATTGTAAGCTGTGCGGCGTCGCATGTTCGCAGGGAGAGGGAGAGGGCGAGGGAGAGGGAGAGGGAGAGGGAGATAGCGGGAGAGAGGGAGGGAGAGGAAGAGGGTGTGGGAGAGGGGGAGGGAGGGGAACGGGAGGAGGAAGAAGGAGGGGGAGGGGGAGAGAGAGAAGATTGAATAGTTCACTAATCAATCGAAGGGAACTTCGCTCCATCCGGGTGTCCCTTACACCTCTCAAGTTTTTTCATCTATGTGTGTCTCGAAATGTTACCATTTGACTTTTTCCCTATAGTAATATGTTATTCGAAAGCTAATATTGTACAAGTAAGATAACGTAGAGTATAGTATTGTAAGTCAATTGTACTAAATACATTAGAAAAGAAAACAGATTTCTCGAAGTTAGAAATCTTATTTCAGAAGTTTAATCGAATGGAGAAAATATTAATTATTTCATGGCAACTCTCGCACTTAATGTCACTGCCGTACTAAGAACGATGAGCATGGTTTTAGTGTAGGTGTGTGCGTGAATGTGTATTTTAGTTTTAGGAGCACGGTTTTGTGGCTTCACTTTTGATGTTACCGGCGCACCGTCTTCCCTTTTTTATGATGTAAGGAAAATTTAGTATTTACGATTTTCTAGTACTTACCTATTCTAGAAGAGGGGCTAAAATCTAAAAAATCATTTTCTAGCCTATTCCTTCTGATGACTCAGGCTTGTTTGCCCAAGAATAATTAAATATTTTTACTATGTTCTTAGATTCACGACATAAAACGGAACAGCAGCCAGTCCCTACCGTTTGCGAAGCACACACAGTTCCAGACACAAATGTCAAGGATCGCGACGCTGCATCAGAACTTGCTGCAGTCCTTTGTGGTTCGTTCCATTTAAAAGTTGCCCTTCTTACTGCCAACCGGATAGATTGTTTTATTTTTTGCGGTGTAGAACAGCAATAATTTAATCATAAAATAAAATTAATATTCGATTTCTTGATCCTTTTTACTTCTAACAGCAAATGTTTGTTGTAGTAGAGAATTTATCTTAGGACAGTTTTTAGCTCGTTAGATTTCCAGTTTAGTTATGCTTGTCGGTTAGCAGCTGCACATCAAGTTACCCCAATGTGTCAGATTAACTGTAGATGGCCAATTATTTTGCAATTTTTATTTGAATTTAATATTATCTATCGACTTTACCATCCACAATCAAATACGAAACCTACCAACAACGTAGAGTAAAGAAAATCTGCATGCTAAATATATATATATATACGTATAACCTAACCTAACTTATCATACCTATCCTATAGCGAACCTAACTACCTAACCTAAGTACCTTACTGAAGCGCACTGATTTTGAAAGATACAAAATACATAATTTTAAACTGACCTACTGTGCTGCGTGTCTCTATGTTACTTACAATACTAGAGTAGGTAGTTGTTTTCGAAATAGCAGTAGTAGGAGGTAGTAAATGTGATAATGAAGAAATACCCGGGTTATCTCTTAATAATCTTTTAATATATAATTATACAGGGTGTTAGTGTAGACACCGTTATCACTAAAACCATAGGTAGTTGGCTTAATTATAACAATGTTTATCTGAATTTAAAAATAAATAAACGTTATTTTCATTCAAAAATATAAGAAAGTTTCTGTCCGACACCGTTCATAAATTCATAGATACTACGCGTAAAGGTCGCTGACCTGCTGCACTGACCGTCCGTTTTAACTACCTACACAATATTCCAATAAAAACACAATACACATAACCTGTGATGTAACTTTCCTTCATACTTTTCCTGGCTTAGGACAGGCAAAAATACCTACTACCTTCTGTTGCGTGACGGGTCCAAATGTAAGCTAGATTTAACAACAACGAAAATGAAAGAAAGACAACAACTGGGTAGGGTTTTTATCTACAGTTTCATTAAAAAATACTGGTTAAATTTACACTGATTGAATATCTACACTGATTGAATTAAGTACTTACATTAGTCTTAAAAGATGTTCAAAATGGGATCCACTCCACACGTTTTCGCACACTGTTTCGCACTCTGGGAAGCACAACAGTGTCACTTTGTATGTCTCTGAACGCACTACGAATCCGCAATTTGAGTTCCGACGTATTATGAAACTCAGTGGCATACACCCGGCGCTTCATTTCCCCCCAAAGATAACCTTTGAGTCGCCGTCAACATCGTTTCCCGGTTTGGCACAGGTTGTCCAGGGAATAAATCTACGTACATTCTGCGAGCCTCGGCCAGGTTATCACCAGCCGCGGCGTAAAGCCGTACCATTTTCGTCCACTGTACGTTTGTGTACGACATAATTACTTTTATCTAACTACCCACTTGTGTACGAAAAACGTGTCTAAACCGACGTGCGCTCGATAGCGAGGCTATAGCCAGACTGAGGTGTGTGTGCGGGCGCGGGCGCACAGCTTACGGTGTCTGATCAAGCGCAGTTACCCGTGGCGCCACTTTGTCTACTATGTACTTGCGTGCCGTTGTATAGGGTGAAACAATTTAAAGGAAAAATTGAGACTTTACTTAAAAAATAAAAAAAAAAAATTTTCGTTGAATTTACGTTCTATAAGTGAAACCAAACCACTGGTTTCAAAGATAACGGTGTTCACACTAACACCCTGTATACTGTGTCAATGTTAATTGTCAAACTTTTCCGCCTGTATTTTAAATTATATCGATGTAATCGTCACGACGCTGTAAACAGCACTATCGAGAGAAAAAAAGAGAACTGCAAATATGCAATTATGTGCACTAGAAAGAGATAGCAGCGGGAACATGGCGGACAATAAAATAGTTCAATTTTGATTAAAAAAAAATTATGACTATAGACCCACACACTATAACGTCGGCTGTCATTAGTAAGCACTACTTACATTTTTTTTTTCTAACTGACAAAATGCATTTCTTAGATTGCCACAACTTTAGATATGCTTGTCAAGAATCCATGATAGCAGTATTTTTTTAATTAAAATTAGGTAAAGAACCTTTACGTAAAATAGTCTTAAGAATTAGAAGTGGTTTACTTTAAGGGCCCATTGTTTTTTTTCACGAGACGAGACGCTGAAAGATGAAAACAATTCGCGCGTTTTAGTAGGTTCTTATCTAAGAAATTTGAATTTGCCGATTTTTTGCAATGATCAATGTGAGCATTGATATTATCTTTCATTTTATTTAGAATTCCAAATTCGAATTTAACATGACATTTCTTTTTTCACTATTATTTATTTGTCGTTCACTTGTTTACCGCCATTAGGTGTTCCACAAGTCGTTCTCGCAGACGTGCTGCGTGCGCGAGAGTGCGAGCGCGCTGGGCTCCCTGCTGTGCGCGGCGCGCGACGCCACGCATGCGTGCCTCCACGTGCAGCCGCCGAAGCACTTCACCGCTTGTCTCCAACTTTACGAGGACGTAAGTATACATACATGATAGTCTAGCGAGACGTGCTGCGTGCGCGAGAGTGCGAGCGCGCTGGGCTCCCTGCTGTGCGCGGCGCGCGACGCCACGCATGCGTGCCTCCACGTGCAGCCGCCGAAGCACTTCACCGCTTGTCTCCAACTTTACGAGGACGTAAGTATACATACATGATAGTCTAGCGAGACGTGCTGCGTGCGCGAGAGTGATATGATGTCAATAATAGACTAATTAAACGTATAGTCTCAATTAAATAGCTCCAATATTTTAGATTTTATTGATATCTAAAATACACCAAAAACATTTCATGTAAAATGTTGCCAAGACGACCGACCACATAAGGTTTGCCCTGTGAAAAAGATATCAGATCTCATGTAGACCCAAGCTTCTGAATCTACACGGCCTAACTTTACCGTTTCGCATCACCTCCACGACGCACGCGGCGACACGGTAGCGAAACGGCGAAGCCATACATTTTTACTGATATGTAGAATTTGTGAAGTTAGGGTCGGTAGAGTTAGGCCGGCATTCATTGATTAAGATTGGACTTGTACACGCTACTGAATGGGTCGTCGATTAAACTCGATATCGATCGATTTAAGTTTTAATGTTTACTAACAATGTACAGACGCCAGCACATCAAGTTACCCCAATGTGTCAAATTTTCCCAATTGAATATGAACCTTATTCTGTTTGTCCTAAAGTTGACACATTGGGGTAACTTGATGTGCTGGCGTCTGTACCTATGGAATTTTAATGCTAAAGTCAAATGATTAATACTTATTATTTATTTTAATGCCAATTTCAACTTCATTAAAACCTTAAATTTTACCAGGACTTGTTATCGACATGCGACAAAGTAGACGAGTTCGTCGGTGAGTATGCAATCAGATGTGAAGAGTTTCTGAACCGCTTCAATACTGAGGTCAGTACCTACACAACATTTAACTATGCAAAATTTTACTAACACTAGGAAATACTTCAAAGAATGTCTGCAATTATGATTCCACTGATAGATTTTTAGCTCTAAACAGTGAGCTTTTACTTAGATAATAATTTAGGTGTAAAATAGGCCTTATTCTACTTATATCCACACAAAGACATTGGGAATGTAACTTCCTTCTTGTATTAAAGCTTAAACTTGTATGGATACTGTGGATATATTATGCACGAACATTAAATCAAAATAAAGGTTGAACTTAATCTTCTGGCCAATATTTTGGGATTTTTTCAAAGAAGGAAAGAGTTACCATATTTCTCTCTAGTGTAATTTGTATTAACCGTGTGTTATCTCTTACACACGTTCCATGTCATTCGCTGGCAAATACAACAAAAAGGATTTACAATTGATTATGTTTTAAAGCTTACAGTCATCGATCACTAATTACAGTCGATTATGTTTTAAGGCTTACAGTCATTGATCACTAATTACAGCCGATTATTTTTTAAAGGCTTACAGTCATCGATCACTAATTACAGTCGATTGTGTTATAGGCTTACAGCCATCGATCACTGATTACAGTCGATTATGTTTAAAAGGTTTACAGTCATCGATCACTAATTACAGTCGATTATGTTTTACAGCTAACATTCATCGATTACTAATATTACTGTCGATTGTGTTTTTTAGGCTTACAGTCGTCGATCACTAACTACAGTTGAATGTGGTTTTGCATATTCACTTCTAGCTGTAAGCTGAAAGTCAGTGGCAATGAGGTCTGCATGAGCTAGCCTAACATTCCATTGAAATTATCGACCACATGTGAACGACTATACCTTCTACTTCTGTAAATTATACCTAGATGGAGCCACTATCACTGACGTCACTTAATCCTACATCGCGCAAGTTACATTTGCGTAGTAAATAGTTTAAATATTTACGTTTCTCACAGAACGGTGGAGCTACGAAAAAGGTGAAGAAAGATAATAAAGTGAAGAGAAAGTTTTGGAATAACAATAAAACGTCCCTCAAAAATGGTGAGTGACCTCATATTTTCAGATATTTTCCAAATTCTATAACTACTATAGAATTGTAGAGTGTAGTACTTATACTATAGACTGACATAAATTTACGTTTTGTTTTAAAGGCCTGCCTTGTTGGTCTAGTGGTTCCAAGCGCTACTCCAGAGCTTGAGGTCCTGGGTTCGAATCCTGGGCCAGGCTGAATTATATTGAGTTTTTCCATCAATTTTTTTATGTAATAGAATTTCTCGGTAGCTGCCCGGAGTCTGGATTTGTGCCTGTAATAAGAGATTTAAACAAATCTTTTCGGGGACTACAGGCCCCGAAAAGGCCAGTAATAGGTTGACTGTCCATATTTTACCAGAATATGTATTTCAATTGTCGATATAGCAAGAAATAATTAAAATTTTAAATTATACCTTACAATACCTATAGTATACCCACATTTCGCCCGTTAGTAAGACATAAAATGCTGATTATTTTCTTTATTTATTTAAAAATATTTGTGTTCATTACAGGCACTGACTCACAACTGTCCATGTATTCGATGATGAACATCAATGCAAGGTCCAGCAATAGCTCCAAAGATCATATAGGGTAAGCTAACCATCATCACTAAAACTTTGGATCTCTCTGTGCATACTAGTACCTTCTGACAAGAGAAGGAAAGATTTGGTTTGCATAAAGTCTCAAACTAGACAT
This sequence comes from Euplexia lucipara, assembly GCA_921972225.1. NCBI lineage: Eukaryota > Metazoa > Arthropoda > Insecta > Lepidoptera > Noctuidae > Euplexia > Euplexia lucipara. The sequence continues at coordinate 1,393,114 of OV179158.1, forward strand.
GCTTTTGTAACCCGATTCTATATCTATTTAGGACCCGTTTTATATAATAAGCTCAATAGAATACTTGATATTTATAGTGCTAGCTACAAAGATTGTATAGTCTAAAGCTGTGCGAATATCTGGGTAAACTTGATTACGCTGATACAGAAAAACTTCTAGTAGTACTTCAATAACTCTGTAGATATTATTATTAAGGTATTTTTTGTTTATATTGTATTTGCATAAGTAGCATAGTGTAAATGTAATTCAATTCAATGTATTAACTGTAGTCAGCTGTTCGCTTAGTCTGGGGATGGCCTGAAACACAGGTTTTTATTAACCTAGCTCAGGTAGGTCGCCACAAGATAATGTCAGTTCCACCGCACCTTCGTTTAGATATTTAGAGATATGTGTTAATTAAACTCGTTTTTTACAATTATAAGTTTTTAAGCTATTTTGTTTAAAAAAACTTGGTTCGACTATGTATTTTAAGTTTACAAATGTAATAATGTGTAAAAGGACCTAAATAAATTATATTATATTATTATTTATTACTAGGTCACAATGACTTTTTCTATTTTTTAAATTTAGATTAAGTCCCTACGCCGTAATAGTACGCCGGGAGGGGACACCCTAGAAGAACATACATATAGACCTTATTGGTGAGATTCTTCAGAAAGGTCAGGTGCGTAGTACTCGCAACCGGCGTGTGATGACAACATGTATGAATGTAAACGAAGCAAAAGAAGTATGTAAGAATCGTAGCATATGGCACTCCGTAATTTCTGCCTACCCCCATGGGAAAAAGGCGTGACTTTATCCATGCAGTATGTATGTGTATTAAGTACCTATTAAACAATTTAGATTTTTTAATAGAAACCACCATTGAACTTGGGACATCCTGTATACTGACTGTGAGTTTAAGTTTAATAAATAAATAAATTTTACCTTCGCTCATACTTACAGAAGTATTTCAAAGTTGCGTATCGGCTCTGGTATCGCCAGCAATAAGAGAGCATCGGCTGACAAAAACTCTGAAACGTCTAAGAGCCCTAGAAGGTTGGTTTTGTTCTATCACGTCTGTCTATCAATTCCAATGGGCTTTGATATCAATTCCAATTTATGTACCTATTTTTTGAACATAGGGTATCAGATGTCACATTAGACATTATTAAAATTATAAAACAATTTTAAACCATACCGTGTCCAAACCGAGGCATTTGTTTATATTTTAACTGCAAAAAGTTATAATTTTTTTTCAATAAATTTTATAAATTTATAACGTCATGTCACATCTTAATACAGGAGTCTTAATTCCCTGTCCTGAAAGAAAATCCTGAAAATGTCATGACGTTGGATTCCCCAATTAAATACAAAATTATTATCATACTTGAACTTGTACTGCAATGCTTGGTCAAGTCGACTGCAGGATTTTATGTAGAATAATGCGACGACTATGCTTTATATATACGACTTAAGTAGGTATAGTAAAATACTTTCACTATTGAATCAAGCCTGAAAACGCGTAATCTAACAGAGGATTTGTTTTATTTTGGGCCCTATCTGGCTGCCGAAATATTATGCCGGTTGTAATAGACAGTAATTAGAAATTTAGAAAATTCATTTAAATAAGTAAGCAAATGTTATAAGTAAAATTAAAAATTAAAACAATTAAGTAAAATAGTAAAAGTCGACAAATAGAAATTAATTATAGTCAAATGAATCATGTCAATAAAAATAAAATAATAATCAAAATACAATCACAATAAAATGTCAAAGATAATTCTCTCATACAAAATTTCAATAAAAAAAGCCCCTTTGTTGGCTCGTGTCCCTCATTCGCTCTCTGAAGCCCGTTAAGCCTACGCTACAAGACGCTCGTGAGGAGACGAGACGAGCACGTACAGCCGGTACTAAGAATCAATGAGACCATGAAGTAAAAAGTGTGGTTCCATCAGGTCTCGTCGTCCACTGATGCGAGACCCGCACGCCGGTCGCCCTCGTGCGCCCAAACTTACGCGTGATACTGAAATTCGCACCATGGTGGAAGCTGTAGAAACGGTAAATATCCTACCTGCAGGGCTAGCATGGGCTGGGGATATAACTTTTATCCACCGGTTATTTCCACTGACAAGGGATACAATCATCTTATCCACCTGCCAAAGCACGGCAACAGGGGGAAAGAGAATTATATCACTTTTTGACATTAGACGTGGATACTCATCCACGGCTTATAGCATGGCGACTAGTGAAAGATTTCGCGATTCGAGCAATCCCAATTGACAACAAAACAAAATAAATATCCAGTACAGATGTAATAAAACGATGAAAGTACTTTGGTTTACATGATATTCTCGACTATTGTGTAATTTCATAAAAGTTTTCATAAAATGGCAATAATTTCGAGGACAAGCGTTTCCCCTGGTTTATCCCCGTGAATAGTTTATCCACCCATGTCGCCATGCTCGGAGGGTGGATAAAAATGACAGAGGGGAATAGTATTTTTTCCTCTTCCCGTGCAAAGAATATCTCCGGCCATGCTAGCCCTGCAGGGTCCCTGCATTCATCCCCCTACATTCCCTATCCTACATTTATGAATTGAATTGATTGGGTTTGAGGAAGGATTCAGAAACTTATGAAAAGCTATAAGACCCATACGAGTGGAAAGGACATTCGACCATACGTTTAGTACTATCTCTTACTGTCTATTAAGCGTTAAAAAAAATCCGTCTCAGAACAGAACTCATAGTGTGCGGATGTCTCTTCCTCCTCTTCTTAGCTTTTTAAAAGTCCTTTCTGGATCTTTCTAATATAAAGTGGTCGTTAGTGTAGTTACAGAAAGTGAGGTTTTGGTACATCCATCAAGAATTTGTCAGAAGCAGCTAGTATGTATGTACCTATGTGTGCAGCTCTTTGTCACTCGAGACTGGAATAATAACCGGATTAATATTAGTGTTGTTTATGCAGGGTGGTAGGAAGAATGCTGGGCATAGGTACTATAGGCTTGTATAGTATTTTTATGATAATAAACTACTTTGACTATGAACCATTGCATAATCGCTCGTTTTCGTTCGTCTCTTTTTTTTTTCCATTTTTAATTGCACCTGCCACTGTTTTTCTCTGCATCATCTAAAAGTTGACTGGTAGAAAAAGCCTATGGCATTAAGTCCGCCTCTGTACATTAGTGTGCTTGAAGTATTAAATAAATAAATAATCGCGAAAATTGAAATTGTTTCTCCGTACATTTACGCTAGCTAAACTTTACAAAATGGGAGGTTCAGCTGTTTGAGAATGGCCGGGTTTCTTTCTTTCATCCTGTACCTACTATATTTTTCTTTCTAAAGTGGGTAAGACCGACTTACTGACATAGAATCAGTATCTGGCATCTGCCAGTCTACCTTAGGATGACACCGAGACAGAACATGTAAAGTGTAGGCTTAACTTCTTCAATGCCCTTGCGATTATAACAGATATGACGACGTCATGTTTTGCTGTCCAGGTTCTATTCTGGGACGATGTTTCTAGTACGTAATGCAGTTGTTAGGAGGCAGTTATTTATGCACAGTGCGCATCTAGCAACAAAAGCTGTGACAGTCCGCGTGCCGGCGCGCGATCCAGCCGCCACCGCACGCCGCGCGCGCAAGTCAGTTCGCCGGCGAAGGGTTTGCCATCGCCATCGACCGACCGCACCTCCCCGAGGTTAGTAAATCAAGCTCTTTGTCTAAAATCCAAATCAAAAGTCAATCATCTTAATTAGACTACATACTTTTTGAACCGTAAACACAAAATTATATAAGACAGTCAACCAAAAACTTCCTAGTGTTTTTGCTGGGTGGCGGAACAAACTTCCCAGCAACACGTCTTTGTGATAAGTTAGAAGAACTTGAATGTCTCGCCATCGCCATAGTTTTCATATTACTTTGTGATTTAGTTAAAGCTCCGATCAACATAATAATATATGTGCCCGTAGATAACCATTTCCATAACCGTTTAAGGTTTAAAACTCTCTTCTGCGCTGCGTCTGCGGAACAATCGTTTGTACGACTTGCAAGAAGTTTTTCTGGGTCGGGTTGTTTTTGTAAATGAGTTTATATGTTTGTAAATACACCCACGATACACGAGAAATTCCAAGTGTGGGGCAACGTCTTTATTTTAAGTCGTTTTTTGAAATGACTAAAGACACACTGCCACAAAAATATTTATTTTAGTCTTCTATCATTTCAAACTGCTGGCCCAAACGATTTGAATTTTTCAATATGTTGTTCCCTCATAGAAAGAACCAGATGCCAGTGCGACCCATGAAACCTGTGAACAGACTGTCGCCCTTGAAAACAAAATCTCGACCTCTTCATCCAAAACCAACAGACACCTTAAAAGAGTCTTTGAACGCCACCAGAATTGAACCAGAGGCTGAAGAGCAGGTGATGTATTTTTCATAATTTTACCTATAAAAGGTGGAACTGGAAATTGACGCATTTGTAACATTAAATGATCCTGGACTGTCGTGGAACCTTGAACTTTGGAAGGAAGTAAATTTTATTTCTTTATTCAAAATTTTGGATTTTGTGTAGATAATAATTTAACCAGAGTAAGCGTCCAAGATTATTGGCCATTTCTACTCAAATTACAAAAAGCGATCTTAAGCTACGTCCAATCAAACTGCCATATTTTTTCTTCAGATAAAATTTATCTGGCTATCCAATAATCAGTTATTATTAAAGAATATCGTTTAGTTGTCGTCAGTTCAATATTTTTTCCTACAGGTAATGCCAGTGCTCACGATCAAGTGTGCCATGAAGCAGGGTTTAAAGACTGAAGAAACCTTGCAGGAATTCAGCCCTGAGGAGCTGCTACCAATGTCACCGTATCAACCTTTATCACCCGATCGACGAGAGACCCCAAATGACGAGAAAAAGGTAAGATTTGTTGAAGGTAGGTAGTTTTAAGGATCCGTACCAAAATAGTATAAAAGGGAACTTATATAGCCCGCGCAGAGTGGCTGACGGGACGATCCTTAGAGGATTTTAAATTTATCATTTGAATGTAATGCTTGTGTAATTGAAAGCAGGTTTATTTCAATGCTTGGTGATCAGCCTCAGAGCGAGCATCGCAGCACAGTTTTCTCTGGAGCATCGACGTTCACCATCCATAAACGGAAGTTACGCGGCGAAAGTTCAGTAAACATAATTTTTTGTCCGTTACGTGTACTACGTCGAGTCGAGTTTATAGGCTGCGGTTCCATTGAAGCGGGGTTGGGCGGAGCGGAGCGGAGACATGCCGAATTTGTCCTATCATAGGCGAGACGAGTGATGCTATGAGGAATTCAACCAGTGTGATTGGTCGATTTCTGCACGTCTCCGCTCCGCTCCACCGAACTCCGCTTCAATGGAACCGCAGTCTTACGTGGTTTTTGTGGTCTGTTTGTATAATAGATAGACTCCTTCTTATACGATAAAAAACTCTCATGTTTCCCTAAAAATAAGCTCTGGTAATTCTACTAATGCCTATAACGCAAATTACGCTACGAAAATTCTACCTAATATGTTTAAGGTGCCGTAAGTGCGCTTTTTCGTCAGGTATTTTACCATCAACTTGCTGCTAAATTACCACTTATCAATGTCCGCAGGCCTCCACAAACGCCTCGCAGTTGAAGGTTATGTATAAGCATGGCGAATGCAGTAAAAGCGACGGTTCGCCTAGAACACTTCAATCACCTACTAAGCATGGCGTTCTATCACCCACAAACCTTAATCACGAGGTTATGAAGAAAAGGACGCAGGTAACAATGAATTTTTTATCATTAGTTTAAACGGACTACATTTTATACACCTATTCAGTTATTTTTCTTAACGGCAATTAAGATTATGTCGTGAACAATCTATTCGTGAAAAAGTATAGTTGAACGCATGCAAGGTGTTGCCATTAGAATAAAACCTTATTCTGGTAAAAAAAATGGTTCAAGTAAAATAGGAATGAAATAAAATACCAAGTTCGTCAAACAAAATTTAATAATTTATTGAAAAAAAAAATACCATTTCGGAAAAGCGTATAAAATATATCTAGCTCATTTTAATATATTTTTTTTTCATATTATGAAAATATATAATTGAATAAATATAATCGAAAGCCAAAAAGCATCACAGCGACTTTTTTAAATTTACTTAATTAAAATTATTTAGGTACAACAATTTTCAAAACTTATTTATTAAAGAAGCTTAGTTTGTGCAATCGTATTTTCGCAGTAAATAAATGTGATGTCCGGCCATTGGGAGGAAACATTAACAACAATTTTGCCTAAATGCTTTCGGCATGAAATGCTCTTTAAAAAACCATAATAATTTATTGAACCACAATACAATAAAACTTCAAGAAAGACGATATTAAAAAACGGCTTTAATTAAAGAAGAACAAAAAAAAAAACGAGTACCCCGCGTCGCCACTAGATGGCGTTGCTTGTTACAAAATGGCCGAACGAACATAAAAATAAAGTTTATTTGAATGTGCTTTAACAACATTTTACTTTGTAAAATAAAAATAATACTGCCCCGTTGGTTTCGCGGTGGCAAGCGGTGTTACGGCCCATTCACGACCTTGCCGATGTGGGCGACGCGCGACGGCAAAACGCAGGGCGGCGAGCGGTAAAATTCAAAAGTATGAAAATGTACGAAGCACGCCACGAGTCAGTCGCCGTGAACGGGCTGTAAAGCTGTGGTCTGGCATCTGAACTCACTCCGGTCGTGTCGGATTGCCGACTTGAAGGAAGGAAGAAGAACGAAGAGGGTTAACGCACACTTGTGCATGATAATATCTCCTCGTCGATAGCTTGTCCCGCTATGATTTGCCGCCAAAGCCAAAATTCGGTCAGTAAGACTGTGTAGGTACTTCGTAAAAGTTGTTCAGCATAAATACATGACTTTTCCATACATTCCTTAACAAAACCTACTTCATTCTTAACGAACAAAAAGTACATTTTTTCTTAAAAATACTGTCATATAACTGCTGTATCCTTTTATAATCTTTGTAACAACGTAAAATCTAAGTAATTTATTATTATTTATTTATGTTAGCATAATATTTGCGTTCTCAAAGACCGTAAGATTGTTGACGGATTGATCGTAAATGAAATGTAAATATTCCTTTAAAATTATGTTACAACAATAAATAACGAACTTCACCGGTTATGTGAAAATCATAGACAACCGACATTTCGTAAAAAGAGTAAAAAAAAGATCGTAATCCGAAAAAGCTACGAAAGTATTTTTTATAAAAAAATAACTAAATATTTCTTTTTTACTCTGATGTTTCGAATTTTCTGGGATCTTTGAAAAGCACAACTTGCTAAGCTATGGTACCGTATTCCTGGCTACTCGATGGGTGTATAAATATATTTGTGCGTGTAATGTCATTGTGTGCGTTTAGGCGCATTTGCCGCAAAGAGGTTTGTTGTCCATCACGGAGAAGGTAGCATCTGTCACCGGGTTCCTGCATTTCTGGAACATAGGAGAGGTAACTATTAGTATTTTGAGCTTTTTAAAGTCGATCAATGTTGGTCATAAATTAAATTAAAATTGAGCACGTTAAGCCGTTGTGTCGTCATTTGTAGATCTTTGACAGTCGTTACATTTATACAACGTGTTTTTTTTTATATCCCATAACTCTAGGGTATGATTGAGACCATATCAAAGAATCAACTGGCATATTATGAATTATGTTTTAATCATCCTTTTTTTTTACTATCATCTATCTATTCTTATCTTATCTTATCTTATCTTATCTTATCTTATCTTATATCTTATCTTATACTTATAATAAATCTGTAGAAGTAAAATTTCTGTACATTGAAAATATCAAAAAAATAAATAGCAGGGGGTGTTACTAGACCGACAGCGAACCCAAAAATATGATTAAAAAAAATTTTGTCTGTCTGTCTGTCTGTCTATCACGCAAAAACTACCGGTTCGATTACGATGAAACTTGGTATACTTATTCTTTGATATCCTGGGCACCACACTGGGTACTTTTTATCCCGGAAAAGTATATACAATAAAAAACAAACTTAATTTTGCGGTTCGACCCCTAGACCCGACTACTGTACCAACCGCAAATAATAAGTTTGTCGTAGGTTACGTCACCCGCAGTGGAGTTCACCAAGGGGCGCTGCACACGGCTAAGATATTATAATAAATTTTATCTTAAGATACAAATCGCTCGCCATACAGTTCAATGGACTATCACACACTACGAAGATAATTATGTACATTGAATATAATTATATTCAAAATTAATATTGGAGGATGATTGGTGATCGATACTGATGCCAAAAATGCAATCAGTAAATGTTTTGTCTGTCTGTCTGTCTGTCTGTATGTGCACGCATAGTTCAATAACTATTATAGGGATTGGGATTGACTTGGTACGGTTGTAATCAATACGCCCGGGTAGGTTGATCTTAGTCTCAGTTGTTTTACACATGGTCAGTTGTACGGCGCTCTTTCCCGGGTCAGTAGTTCCAGAAATCTTTATGCATACATACTGGAAGGATCAACTTTGAAAGTAGTCTATCTGGAAGTATTATGCTAAAATTATTACGTTTATATATCAACGCACAGCCCAAACCGCTGGTATTAGAGACATGAAACTTGAAGGGGACTTCTTAGTTCAGAATAAGTATTCACTAAAACACGATTTTTGGAAATTCAACCCTTAATGGGAAAACATAGGAGGCGGAAGTTCGACATCCACGCGGGCGAAGCCGCGGGCAAAAGCTAGTACAAAATAATTCGACAAAGTCACGATGATTAATGTAAAACACCCTTACGTGAAAGTAAAGTGACGTTAGAAAGAAGATTCGTCGTACTGGTGACAATTTTTGAACTAATTAGGTAATAATAATAATATTCCACGACTATTCACACAACGCCATCTAGTCCCAAGCTAAGCAGAGCTTGTGTTACGGGTACTAAACAACTGATAATTTAATTATGATTGATGATATCTCCGAACCTATGCATTTTTGGACCATCTATTCTAAGAGTTTTAGTATTATTTTTACCTACAGAACATAACCCTAGAGTTATGGGATATCAAAAAAAACACCTTGTATAGTCAGAAGCCCGAAAGTCTGACAACCAATTTAACCAAATTGTATCATGTTTTACCCAGTTACCAGATTGTGAAGGTTAGACTGGTAGTCGCTCTATGTAAAACACTGGTATTCTGGTTGGAGAAAGGCTGGACAGATAATGAGATTAATTAAAAATTTACGCGTCAGTTCTTAATTTTGCTCTCAAAGGATGTCAATTTACTATCTATGAAAGTAAAAGAAACATCGGAATGGAACGTAGACATTAGGAAAATACATCAAAATTAACTCGTAAAATCAAATTGTGAATTAATTATCCCTACCACCCAGAATTTCATTTGTCTCCACCTGTTTTCAGTATCTTGGGATAACGCCCTTGCACTTAATGCACTTTTTGGCCCATGCCATAAGGCAGGCGCCAAAAAGTGCGACGCGGTGCCCTTGGTACTCCTGCATGCGTAGCATGAACACATTGAACACCGAAGAAACGGCCTTTGTCTACAGACGAATCGGCAAAGTGACAGATTATATAGACAGGAACCTCAATCTGTCAAATTTCTTTCAATACACCTGCCTGCGTAGCATGAACACTTAATTTATTTTCTTCCGAGACACGACAAATACCGTTTCTTCGGTGATCATGCTACGCGTGCTGACCTTGCCCCGATAACTAAACTTAGGCATTTGAGGTTAAAAAACTCAGCTGCATATTGTGGACGTTTCATCTTTGTGTACCTATTTAGTTACATAATACCCTATTTCAACGGGCTAAGGCGCCGAGACCAAATATTAATATTGTTAGTGCGCCACAAACTGAAGAAGTGTAGGAACCCCTGGGTTATGGATATATTTACCATGCAAGTGAAGCAGTCACGGTGCCACTTGGCATCTAGCGCGATGATAGCCTTGTCAGTGATGGGGCTGCCGCAACCATTGCAGCGGGCGGCGAACTTGTCAGCGTAGCATCCCGAGCAGTAGGGCCTGCCGGCCTGAAACCAAACGAAAAATTATTAGAATAGAATGTAATTACATACACTTTATTTCACACCAAAATATTTAATCATAATAACTTAGAGAGCTACGTGGGGTATTACCACAGTCTAAAAACATAGTCGTCCGACGAAGCTGTCTAGACAGGGCAATCGTGTGGGGTGTGAGGGGAGAGATGCGGGAAAGCCGCTCCCGCACTGCGAACAAAACGATGTTCGTAGTGCGGGAGGTATTATTCAGGGCTAACGCGTGTAGACGTTGTCGGCATTTTTCCAGAGATCAAAGGCGTCGTCCTAGTGTATTAATATTTATACTGTGGTATTACGATAGGCAGTCTTGTCGCTAAAGCTATCTCTTACGGACAACCTTGCACCAGATAGTTAATTAGAACCTATCTATCACATTAGATCATCCTCGCATATATCCTAATTATTATAAGTACAATAGTCAAAGTCAAATAATTTATTTAAATTAGGCCATTTAAAAGCACTTTTGAACGTTAACTTGCAAGTTAAAAAAAATATAATGATTCTAGTTGCTTCTTCCAAAAGGATGAGAAGACGAATAGGACTTTGCTATTATTTAATTGGGTATATTATTGTAGCGACATCTATCTTGCCACATACGAACTAATACCCGATATCCTACATCGCGGTATTAAAGTTATCTGCGCGATTTGAACGTATACAAGTTCCCGACAACAACCGTCGGGCAGTAGTTAGCCCGCCAGACACAACACCCGTCTGGTCGGAGGATCCTCCCTTTTCAATGGTGGATGAGGAACTTTACACCCTGTTCCTCATACCTCCAAATTATGTTGTTATTATTGTATCTTTTATTTTTGAACTATATCAATAGCATTTGATGCCTTTTTCATACAATCTATTGTTCTTTACGTCTTTTCTTGAAGAATTGAAGGTAACCAAGTCGAGAGAAAATCGCCTTCTTGTCTATCAAATACTTCTCTTCAATTTTGTCTGTTGTCTATCTTAGTTTTCTATTTCAAAAGTGATTATATACCTGTTCCATAAATCCACCTCCGCCGAGTTCCTTTCTGCATCCACCGCAGACGAAGTGGTTGGCGTGCCAGGACACGCCCAGGGCTTGAATCACGCGCTGAAACAGAACAATGACGATTTAATATGGATTTTATGAATGTACAGCCGTTCAAATTGAAATATTTATTGTTTTTTGAGGTACTCAGGTAAAATACGATAACGTAACATAACATCACGCCTGCAATCCCCGAATGGTTACGTAGAGGTACCTATATCTGTAGTACTTCCACATTTCGCCAGTTATGTTTAAGTCCCATGTAATAGGGGGCGAGCCTATTTGACATCAATGGGGCACAAATCCAGAATCCGAATTCCTAAGTATAAAATATGATGTTACAGTTTATGTAGGCACATTATGCACATTTATGGCCCGCCTTTAGTCATACAATAATTTAAAAGACTGTTGCAACATAGTAGTCTCTAGCAATACAATAAATCTATAGTACGTATAGCAATTAGTAACAACTCTTCAATTAATAAAAATAAGAATGATAAAACCTTTTTATAATGAAAATTTCGTTCCGATCATTCGTTAAAACACAAGAGCCACTATCGGTAAGCATGAGGTACTACTGGGTACAGTCTCTTTAAAGTCGGTCAAAGTATTATTGAGTATTTCCATTCTGAAATATCTCAGTAACAGCCTGAACTCTTTTAAGTTTTGTATCCGATTTATTGCAAAAGGCTTACCCCCTTATTACATGGGATTTAAACAACTGCTAAAATTTATGAATGGATGTAGGTACAGACGCCAGCACATCAAGTTACCCCAATGTGTCAAATTTCCCCAATTGAATATGAACCTTATTTCGTTTAACACAAAGTTGAAAAACGATCAAAAAAATTTGACACATTGGGGTAACTTGATGTGCTGGCGTCTGTACATACTACAGTTGCACCTCTGTCTTACCCTTCTGAGTAAACAGGCCTGATAATAAGTTACAAATATAATCAGACACGTTCGCTAACAACTCAAACCTAACACGGCGATGTGTCATACCAAAACAAATAAATAATTCTTAATTGCTCCGACTGAGTTAAAAAAAAAACTAAACGGATTATAACAATGAAGATGTATCATGGTGTTTTGCTTCCCATGATGATGTCACCATTCCATGGCGGCAATTAAGGCGTTAGGCAGACAGAACAACTTTGATATCAGTGTTACAGCAACAGGTTAATTCACAAGTAGCCGTTTACTTATAGGCTGGAAAGAATACATACATACATAAACTCACGCCTTTTTCCCACGGGGGTAGGCAGAAACTACAGAGCGACATGTGCTACGATATTCTTACATACTTCTTTTGCTTCGTTTACATTCATACATGTTGTCATACACGCACGCCGCCGCGCCGGTTGCGAGTACTACGCATAATGACCTTTTTGAAGAACCTCACCAATAAGGTCTATCCTCCTAGGTATGTCCTCCTAGGGCGTCCTCTCCCGGCGTTCCCACTTACATCTCCCTTGTAAGCACCTTTCGTTAGTCGCCTTTCATCCATCCTTTCAACGTGACCAAACCATCTAAGCATACTTTTTTCAATTTTTGTTACTACATCTTCTTTTAAACCACAACGTTGCTTTATCACACCATTCCTCAATGGTGGAAGGAATATCGACGTATATCCAGGTTACTGAGTTCAATACATGATTGGTTCATGGTTTACCCTTATTTCTAAGTTGTACTAATGTTCTAAGATTTTCCTGATGTTATTTTTTTCTTAAAACTGTATAATATCATGACTTCTATTTAACCTAATGAGGTTTCGACTGAAGGAAGTTGCTTATTTACTTTTACGCAAAAATCTCACTAAGTCAATCTAAACGAGTGAGTATTCTGCTTAAAAGTCGTGAACGCTGATCAGTTTTAAAAAACTCTAGTTGCGAGTTTTGATGCTCGTTAATAGTTTTGTTCAGTTACTGCACACGATGGCAGAATTAGTTTAAAATTGAAAAGATTAACAAATGTCTAATTGTATCAGGTTGTTGGTTTTCCCAATCGGCAGGCGCAATGCGTCGACTGAGAGTTCATTCCTTTTCCTACAACACGAGTTTTGGCCATGTATTTGGAAAGTCTATTTGAAACAAAGGCAACTGTAAAGTGGGCCTTTTTGTTCCTGGAACTTATCAACTTTTAACTTTTAAACTTAAAAAAGTATATATTTTCTTCAACTAAATTGTTAAAATCCGCAATTAAGTTGGTAGTTTCTTCAACTAAAGTTGCTCTGTCTGCAGAATGCCTTAACGCTGGGCCATTGTTTTATGCCGGCCAGCCTGCCTTGCCGACCGGTTTGTTATGTAGGGTCAGCTTAGGTGTTTGGGCGATTTAGATGTCTAGAAAGCTGATAGGTAATTAAGAGACCTGTTTTACAATCCTCGTTTTAGCACTCGTACAGTCGTACAGACAAGATTGCATCCAGGCGTCAAATTTTTTGTTTGTCTACTTGAAATTATAAAAGATCAGGTTTGTTGTTCTAGTTGACTCTCAGATACTAATGTGTCTTAAATGTTCTTAAATGTTGAAAAAAATATTTATTATTTTAGGAAAAACAAACAGTAGCACAGTAACAATAAGTCATACAATCTTAGATAAGTATAACATTTTAAATAACTTTGCCACGCACTACGGTCTCCACTGATTACAATTAATGAATTTAAAGACTAGCTAGAAACAACACCACAGTATAATATCTATGCAGCAGTCTGAGACTGGAAATACCATTTGGTTTATCAAACACATTTACACAAAATGACAAAAAGAAAAAGTTAATTTGTGTGCATACATAACATAACGTTATTAAGTTAAATACCCAGTAATTTCCTTTTTTTCTTTTTGGTTTGTTTAGTTCATATTTTATTATATATATCTTTTGCTAAACGCACGGCCGCGTTTCAAATAGCCTACTATTGTAAGCTAATATTATGGTCAGGATATATCATTCTAGATGTTTACGGCGTTACCACCGGATACATTTTAAATAGTTTTTGTTAGTATACTTTCATTCAACAATATAAAAAATGTTAATGCATTTACTAACTAGTAACTACGCCCCGCAGTGTCATCCGATTCTAAAGATCGTAGTCTGAAGCTCTATGTTATCCAGATCCTTCGTCAGGATTTGATTTCGACTGGTAGTTCCAGAGTTTGTAGCGTACAAATAAACAGACTCTTCAGTTTAATTACATTATTTCTATAGATACTTAATTTTCCATTATCACTACACCAACAATATTTGCTATAAGTAAACATTTCAAGTGCTTAACATTGTATAAGCTCAATAACATTGACATCCGTTTTACAAAAGCAATCAGTGTTTTTTATTGTAAAAACAATTACGTAGGACAGCGGATATAACTGAAGTCTACTAATCATCGTGATACGTCAATAATTTTGTGAGATTATTAAATTTAGAACCACTCATTATCTCTCTCGACCGTTGGTGTAGGGGTCCAATTCCTGCTGCTGAGCATGAGGTCCTGGGTTTGGTTCCCCGAAAATGTTGCCCATTCTTCTCCATACGAAACTACCTTTTGGATGGGGCAAATAAAATCACTATATTTTATTTAAATTGTAAGTTTGTCGTTCAAAAGTTGCCTTTTAAATGTACTAATTGAAATAAATGACTTGATGACTCCGGGCAGCTACTGAGAAAGATGGAAAAGCAGAATAAGAACGGCTTTTCCATCTTTCTCAGTAGCAGAGCCCTGAGTCTGGATTTGTAGCCAGTTGATGGCAATAGGCTCGTCTTTTATAGTATTGAACTTAAACACAACCGGCGAAATGTACACAGGCCAGCACATGAATCTACCCCAATGTGTCAAATTTCTTTTTTAGTTTCTCAACTTTGTTACAAACAGTATAAGGTTCATCTTCGATTAGGAAAATTTTCCATTTTTGGGGTAGCTTGATGTGCTGGCCTCCGTACTAGATATGATAGCTACCTTTCATTCATCCTCTCAACATGACCAAACCATCTAAGCTTAACTTGTAAGTCTGACGTTCAAAAGTGCCTTTCAATAGTCAAATTGAAAAAAAAAAAAATTGACATTGAAGCTAATTTTTTTATCATATGTCACTACAGCAGATTTTAGATGCATCATAGTCAAAAACATTCAATGCTTGACATCACAAACAAAATGTTCATTGCCCTAGTGGACACAAGTCTATGAGTTTAATTTAGTACGCTCGCAGGCACTGTTGTCTAGCATTTTTGCTGAACTGGACCCTTTTGGCGCAGCCGCAAGGCACACATTTTTTTGTCCTGTTATTTCAATTGTTTTTTGGAAGTATGAGGAACAGGGTGTAAAGTTCCTCATCCGTCATTGAAAAGGGCGGATCCTCTGACCAGACGGGTGTTGTGTCTGGTGGGCTAACTACTGCCCGACGGTTGTTGTCGGGATCTTGTATACGTTCAAACTGCGCGGATAACTTTGATACCGCGATGTAGGATAGTTCGTATGTGGCGAGATAGATGTCGCTACATCACTCCCCTCCGAATTATTAATTATTTTTTTGATTTTTTATTGCTTTTGTTGTTATTATATTATCGTGTGCCTTTTGAGGCAAGTACCTAAATGATTTTCTTTCTTTCTTTTTTACGCTCCGCTGCACTCCAATATTGGTATATTGTTCTGGATGGCGTTTCTGAGACATCGGATCTAGTTTTGTCTATGAATTTTATTTGCATTTTCTCTCTATAGCATCATAAATTTCTTTGATCATAGACCATAGTGTTCATATGCCCATAATAATTATTTTCATGGTAGGCTACCATCGTGGGTGGTGTACGATGACAAATAAACTTTCGCTACTTGGAGTCTCTTACCATGTAGGGTTCGCGGAAGACCCTGACTCGTGTGATTCACCTGGCCTTTATCATAACGCGTCACACTATAATACACACTTATGTATATGTACTTATACATATGGCGGTTTTAATGAGAATTACGTGTTGATTATTATTTTCGAAGCCCGGTTTGTGGTCACATGTCAACTTGATTAATTAATAGAGTTCTGAATAGGTTATGCCGCAGTACTTAACTTTACTTCGAGGAAATATTTAATAAGTATACAAAAGTATAAAACCTCTTTAAATTCCAGTATAGGTAGGTATATAGGTACTTACTAATCATGGCACTTAAGAATCATGATGTTTATATTGGAGTTAGAATAAAAAAATAATCAAAGTAATAATTGTTTCGGAAAATAATATTAGTTTTTTTTAAGGATCCGTATAATTGTGGCAAATGAAAATTATTTCTTCTATGTTTAAACATGAAAAAAATAATGGAACTAAGTTGGATTTATTTGTAAGAGTAACCGTTTGAAAATATTGCTGTACACGTAAATTACTTATACAAATCCATAAGAGACAGTAATAGCTAAATTAAGTCTTATCAGCCAGTATAGCACCACTTTTAATGCTAAGCCGCGGAAATAGAAATGTGCATAAAACGGAAAAGTTCTTTCACAAGATAATCTACACTGCTAAGGATACGCACCGAATATTAATGGGTTATGTCCTTCCAAAAGGTCACATACTTTGGCAGGCTGCCACAGGTATCATAAAGTTAGGACCTACACCATCCATAATAGTTGCCTCTATCTTAAAGGTACAGTCGAATCGTATAAATCTAATTTTGAAATTATTTTCTCCATCATGTTAAAACACATCGTATCTTTTGAAGTTAGGGCAAGGAGCCGACTATTGTATTGAAAACTGTATTTAATCACTTGAAAACGAATGTCGAATATAGCAATAGCACCATTTTATAAAAAAGAAATTAAGCAAATCTGTTGTTTACTAAAATGGACAGAGAGTGGATAAAACATAATGAGTTCATTTAGTTTTATTCACTGACAATGAGCATTTTAAAGACGAAAGGATAGATACACCTACGACTGTCCACTTTTGTATGGGATTGTTTGTATTCTACACTTATACCAAACAATTATCTTGTCACTTATAACGGTTTACTAACATATATTATAAGATTGTAATTTAAAAATCTACGGATGCAACTCGCCCGAAATTATTAAAAAAATATTTTACTCTTGATATTCAAAACACGATTCTAATGTGCATTGAGCAAACAATAAGAAAGAAGTAGGAAAATCTCTTAGTGCCGATTTTTCAATCATCAGATAAGTTTTATCCAAGGAGTTAAAATGGCCGTTTGACAGCTTTTATATAGACAATATGTCAAACTGCCATATTTATTCTTCAGATAAAAGTTATCTGTGTATTGTAAAATTAGCCCTTAGTGATGTACCTATTTTTACCGTGACTGTACATACGATCGCCGACGGGTTAAGAAACGCTTCCCTATAAGGGTATGCATGCACTGCCTACATCGTAACATCCTTCAGAAAGGTCAAAGGCGCACGTAGTATTTGTAACCATGCCGTATTAAAATATGCAAATGGAAGTGTGTATGAATTGCGACACGTGATTTGGCTCCGCTCAACGTTATCTCCAATTGAATTAATAATGTAATTTACTATTTAATATATTTTAAAGCTTGGAAGAAAGAGAACTTTTGACAACAAACTTGTAGGTATTCACAATCGTTGTATGACAATCAACACTCATGCCTTCTCTGTATAAAAAGAGGCCTTTGCTCTGCTGAATGACAGCAACGGAATAGAAAACTCTTACTCCTCCTCTTCTTCTCCTTAGTTGTTGTTTACAAAATAACAACTAAAAGAGCTACATATAGGGGTTGCAATGGCTGGCTTTGTCGCTAAAAGCGATCTTTTACAGACAACCTTTGGACAGACTTGATAAAGAAGAAGAAAAGTAGCTACTAATAGTCGGGAACTTTTATTATTTATTTTTTTCCCTCCTTGGCCATTACTAGACAATGAACACTTAAAGCGGTTTAGCACTACATCCGATCCGAATCTGATCCGTGAAAATACGGTCCGGAGTAGTCGTAGAACTATTGATATGGTAGTTTACGCACTAGATTCGGCTGCCATCATAAAAAAAATCGGATAATGGAAGACGGATCTAGTGCGTAAACTACTATAGCAATAGTTCTGCTTCGGCACGGACGTAGTGCAAAACCGCTCTTACAGTCTTAATTGATGACATCATATTTCCCTAACCAAAGTCTACAGTAACTAGGCTATCTACAGAATTCTAGCTGTTGTCCCACTTACAATGCAGTTATCGTATTCTGATTCATTCTCATCAAATTCTGTTCCTTATTAATAAAAGCTTCATAAATGAGGCTCAACATGCAATTAAGTTTGTCGACGTGTACGCATCGAAAGTGATAATGTATTTGCTTTGATTGCGTCACTCGCGCACTTAGACATCTGATTAATTAAGTGCGTTAAGATTTTAAGAGCCACACCTCTGTAATAAATTATGCTATGTTTATTGGGTTCTTCTTCTTCGAAGAAAAATATAGTTGTTTTTAATGTTATCTAACCACGCTCCGCTACCTTGTTGGCAGAAGAAAACGGTGCGTAGTGATTACAAATGGTGTAATAAATAAACCAAGTAAAACACACTCGTACATGCATATCACCTAAGAGTATAGGGCAGTACATTATGCCAAAACAGGCTGAACAGTAAAAGTTGCTTTCATAATAAATCAATTCATAGCATGAATCCCGGATTTTATCCCCAGGTCAGGCTAAGCGTTATAAAGTTTTTCCATCTTGAATTTGTCTGTAGCAGTCCGGAGTCTGAATTTGTGCCCGACTGAACGCAATGGGCTTATTGGCATTGAGAGGATAGTGATAGGTATCATCTAACTGTCCCATTGTGACGTATGCGTTGTGAACTAGGATTCCCATCTTGTTTACTTTCAATCACAGACACTGCATAGGTATATGTCCAAGAAAATACTAAACATAATCAACTATTCAAAGAACATCTCAAAAATAAATATTGAAGTTAATAATATATTTAAATGGAATAGTAGATATTGTCGGCAACAATTGCCAGTTATAATAAATCAACTTCCCTTATTGATCCACTCTGAGGATTTACAAATATTAACTTGCATGGAACTATTAATAATCATTATTGTGAAGGTAGTTGTTTTTTAAAAGACTTGTCTGTCAATAAACATTTAGGAATTTGCCCTAAAGGGATCTTAGTGAATGCAGCTTTAAACGTTTACGAATGAGTTAAATGAGCGCTTATTGATAGCCCTTGGTATCTGACGGGGACGACGACGGCAACGTGGTGAACGCACGGGCGAATCCCATACCCCTGCTTATTGGTCACCGTATAAGTGGATTTAGCCGGCAAGAGTCCGGACATCCTCCCATCTGCCCCAGACGGTAAGTAGTCCATGAGGATTTCCCCATAATAAAAAAACTCACATTAGGCATTTCACCTCGGTCTTCTTCATATCGTGTGGATAGTAACTAACCAGCCCCCCTAGCCAAGTTACAAACGATTCGTATCTATTCTCTTTCTACAATCGAGAACGCCTCAAATTCCTTTGGTTTGACCACGTGACTTAGCGAAAGATGCTAGGGGGGCTGGTGTCAGAGTTTTGGCCTCTGACTTGGCATCACATGCCCTTGAGAAATATCTCTCAGGCATGCCGTTTCCTCACGATGTTTTCCTTCACCGTTTTTGAAGCAATTGATAATTAAGTATACATATGCACATAAATCCGAAAAGTCAGAGGTGCGTGCCTTGGGTTCGAACTCAAGACCTATGATTTGGCAATCCGCTGGTCACACCACCAGGCTATCACCTCGGTATTTGAAGTAAACAAAATTATCTGAAAGTTTGTATGAACCTTGTCACAATGTCACAAGAATTAGTTTTTCGCTGTCATAATTATGGCATAACACAATTCATTCTTTGTTTTTTTAACATTGTCTCTTATTGTGATTTATCTGCATATTTAAAATGTGTCTATACACAATTACACATTGCTTTTCTAACCAACCAACCTTTTCCAACTATGTTGGTGTCGGTTTTCTAACTGGCTGAAGTTGGAGCGACTTCGTATCTGACCTCTTAAAACCTTGACTCTTTGTCAGACTTTTATGTTTTTGATTACAAGTCACAAGTAATCAATAATTATATTTTAAATCAGCATAGCGCTCACGATTCAAGACCGATCATCGAGTTTTTAAAACAAAAAAGCTTCCTAGTACTTATTCTAATCTCAAACATAATCTTTAGTCAGAAAAACGCTAAGACGTTTACCTTCTACGGTGTCTATAGATTTTCTGCATTAATTGAAGCCGTCAAGCAAAAAAAGAATAACATAACAGGGCTATTAAAAATCAATTAGATCTTGCGCAACGAAGATAAACGTAGTTGTAAACAATATGGTGACTCATGTCAAACCGATCGGCCGTAAAATAGAACTAATCCGTGACCTTGGAGTGTGGACTTATTTACATATTGATAACGGATAGAAAAGAATAAATACAAGTAAACTGTCTAGTTTTTTACAACATAATAGAAGTAAAGGTGTAAGTATCTTTAGTACCTTTCTACCTATCTACGTCGACGTTTCGCTAGTTATATTTAGGTAAGTCTCATGTAATATATTCTACTTCAAGATGACCTTAATGAGCTTATAAAATGGTGCGATGTTAACAAAATGCATTTAAACATAAAAAAGTGCTCTCAAATAACCTTTACTCGGAAGCCAATTTTCTTCAATTACAATTACTCTATGAATGACACGTGCCTAAGCAAAGTTGATGTTATTAGGGACTTGGGGGTCTGTCTTGACCATAAATTAACATTTATTCCCCATATGGACACTATTATAAAAAAAACTTTTTTGCAAAAAATAAAACCGACTTCAAAAAAAACACTAAACGGTGTAAAATAACTCTAAATTCGGAAGTCTGTGGCTTTGGTGGGTTTGTCTTACTCATGATGGGCCACCGACTTCCGAATTTAGAGTTATTTTACACCGTTTAGTGTTTTTTTTGAAGTCGGTTTTATTTTTTGCAAAAAAGTTTTTTATTTTTCCATTTTTAGTTGTTGCCATAAAAATATTTGCCATGAATTTATTTTATATTCTTAATTGTTAACAATACATGTCATGATAATAAGGTTTTCCACTAATCTATATATATAAAAGAAAGTCGTGTTAGTTACTTCGCTTATAACTCAAGAACGGCTGAACCGATTTAGCTGAAAATTGGCAGGGAGGTAGTTTAGAGCCAGGAGAAGGACATAGGATACTTTTTATCCCGTTCGACATCATAAAAATAAATATCAAGAATATCGGTTGTCTCAAACATTTTTCAAACGCAGCGCCATCTTGGATGACATGACAGGAGTCAAACTTCCCAGTTCATTATCAGGTGACAATTTGAAATTGACAAGTCTTAAGCTAAACCCAAGAAGGTAAGGTTGTCAATTTATAATACGCACCTACGTTCTGAAATTTATTTTGTTACTAAAGGAACTTAGAGGTTCTATGTAGCATAAAAAAGTCTTATATTTCAGAAATCAATTTACGTAATTAGCAATGATGACAGAGACGAACTTTAATAATTCTTTGCAAATAGAACTTATTTTACTGTTAGGACTTTAATTAAAGTAGACCGGGAAAACTATAGGCATAAATTGTATGTAAGATAGAGGCAATAGTTCAGATTAAAATTATGAGTTTAGTATTTTTTAAATCAATGCATTTTAGTAAGGGAGTTAGGTTAGATAGTTGGGTTAGCTATAGGATAGGTATGGTCAGTTAGGTTAGGTTATATATATGTTGTAATTTAAAAGTAGTAGTAGTTATTATTGGTTTGGATTTATTTGTTGTCGTCTTATTCAACGTATGTATAACTAATATAAAAAAATAATAATAATAAGAGCAATAAATTGACTCTAAGGCACAACGAAGTTTGCCGGGGCAGCTAGTCCCTAATAAATTAAAATTAACATACCTAACTGACGAAACCTAGGTAAATTGTACCCACCTGCTTACCCCTCAGAGCATACAGGCGTGATAATACGTCATGATGTTGTATAAACAATAAACATCCAAGCGATTCCAGCAATCACGACAGATTTGCCGTCTATTTTTGAAGAGTTCCGTTGTATATCTCCGAAGATCAGCACCAGATCTTCACCAAATTAAAATGGGACCACCTCAGGAGTATACTCTTTCAAGTAAAAAAAGAATTTTGAAAATCGGTCCACAAATGGGGGAGAAATCAGGTAACATACATAAAAAAAAAAAAAAAAAAAAAAAAAAAAAAAAAAATACATACACACGAACATAGAACCTCCTCCTTTTTTGAAAGTCGGTTAAAAAAGCATCAAAGACACTTGGTTTTGTACTACGGAACGCAAAATGTTTTCGCAAGCCTAGTACTAAAATCTATTTGTACAACTGCCTAGTACGGACCATATTGGAGTACTGCTCGGTGGTGTGGCGTCCCCATTATGCAACGCATAATCTTAGGTTGGAGCGTATTCAAAAAAGATTTTTAAACCATCTAGCTTACTCGGGGGGAATAGCCAAAAAAGTTCCGAGCTATGCGAAACGGCTTGAAGAATTCAACATGAGCTCACTCGAAAAACGCAGAGATATAAACGACCTAACTTTCCTGTATAAAATCCTTCACAGCAAAATAGATTGTCCCCAGCTCTTAAGTAAGTTTAGTTTTAACCTGCCACATAGCTACCCGCGTCACCCTATCAAACTATTACGTCCCCCATTTCGTAAGACTGTTTCAGGGTCCAACTCCCCAATCCCAAGACTTTGCAGGCTTCTTAATAAATGTGATGATGTCATAGATATTTGCTGCACATCAACTCCTAAATTCAAGCACCAATTCCACCAAAAATAACTTTTAAATAATATAATAAGATTTTATTTATTATTATTTTTCTTACAGTCTAGAAATTAAGTATGGCTAAAACTGTACAACTATTATGTAATTAATTATTTTCTAGTTTATAAGTTTATGCATGCTGTGTCTATCGCTTTATATTGTACACTTGGCATGTATTTAGCTTGTATTAATAGATTTAAAAGTGTAACAATTGTGGATAGACCAATAAATAAATAAAATAAAAAAAAATATGGGCGAGACTAATGCCACTAACCGGGAAAAGTCCAGGCTTCGGGCTGTTACCAAAAAAAAAAAAACAAGATGGAATATCCCAAAGACATTTAAAACATACTATAACCGAGACATTACGATCAAAATTTTCATCCGAAACATGTGTCCTACATACATACATACATACATAAACTCACGCCTTTCTCCCATGAGGGTAGGCAGATCCTACAGAGCGCCATATGCTCGTAGCATATGGCGCTCTGTAGGATCTGCCTACCCTCATGGTTCTTACATACCTACTTCTTTTGCTTCGTTTACATTCATACATGTTGTCATACACACACGCCGGTTGCCAGTACTACGCACCCGACCTTTCTGAAGAACCTCACCAATAAGGTCTATGTATGTCCTTCTAGGGCGTCCCCTCCCGGCGACATGTGCCCAAGTGGACCAAAGTCGATAAGTCTAGTTTAGTACCTACGCCCCGCTGCCGCTCCAATATTGCTATACTTATTATGCTAGATGGCGGTACTGAACCTGAGGTCACAATTTTTCTATGGCATTTCTTCGCATGTAGGTACTCTGATTCGTGACTTAAATCTCTTTGGAATAACCCAATAACACTTTACCCGACTTGGGAATCGAACCCAAGAACTTAAAGTTTAGTACGGCCACTTACGACCATTAAACCAACGAGTGTGTGATCAGAAATGCTCAATCGTATATAGATCTCAAGTTCCAGAAGATACTATATTTCATAACCGCTTGACTGCACACCCAATAAGGTCAAACGATTTGAAACATGAGTAATTCACACCGAAACGATTCTCTGTCTGCCAACGTAAACGTGTTGCCATGATTCACTTCACATCTTTATCACTAGAACGATAGGTACTGAACAATAATAAATTGGTAATTTTACACGAAGAGAGATGTTCGACTCGATTAGGTGATTATCGAAACGAGATATAGTAGTAAACCCGTGTAAGTTTTTCGTACGATACCTACTCACGAATCGGAATCGACAAAAATCGAATAACGATGTCAAGTTTCCATGAATTGTCTTGTTGATCCCACATTTTAGCGAGAACTTAACTATGAGCAGGTAGTTGCAAATAAATCGTTTTAAAATACATTCATTCACATTCGTAAACTCATGCCTTTTTCCCATGGTGGTAGGCAAAAAATATTGCCTTATCGCCTTATGCCTTACCTTTCGTTAGTCGCCTTTCATTCATCCTTTCAACGTGACCAAACCATGTAGGCATACTCTTTTCGGTTCAATCACACATACGTGTGTTATTCTCGCCTTCGAGACTAGCGAACGTGTTCGTCGATAAACTTGCTCGTGTAAACGACGCTTTATCCAGTTATTAGCGTCAGTTTTCACATATTTACGGCTACAAACTGAATTACATCGTCTATGTCTATATTAGCTGGTCGTGGGCCAGTGGGCGAGCCTCCTGACTTACTAACAACTCAAATATGGCCACTGTGACGTCACTACTGCTAGTCATCACCCACTGGGGATTCAGAGGAATTAACTTATTTCGAACGGTCGTTGGCATTTTGATAAAGTTGTTAGTTTTAGTTCTGTATTTGGATTAATTGATTGGTTTTGTTATGTAATAGGTGTGTTGAGGCTATGATGTAACGATATCTCGATTATTTCAATTATTGCCGTATGCGGGATTAGTTGCTAAGCTACTTCTTGTATGGTCTATTGTTGGTGCTGTGTGCGAGAAAGGTTTTATTAGACATAATTTGTAATGCGAATTTTATTTACAAAAGGTATTATAAGAAATAATACTAATTAGTATTTTGTAGTAAGAACACTGGGGTCATATTTGGCGATTCAATGAGGCATTAAACCTTTTTTACGAAGGAATCAGTCCCCACGAACAATAATTCTTTTCGAAGTTTTATTTCTATCCATTCTTGCGTTTATTTCCATTTGATGATATAATTTAAATCCGCAAAGCGAACGAATATTTGGCTTATCATCATGTGTTTTTGAAATAACATTGCATGGTTTATCCAGACTAAATGTCGTTTGTAATGTAATTTTTGGGTCGGCAGTGACATCACAGATTATGTTGTTATCCTTGTTGCTATACGCGCTTTCAATAATCAAAACCATTGAAATTATTTGGAACTATGAGAACAATTGCTGAATATCTCCGTTCTAAAGAAGTTTCCCTCAATAGATCCAGCTGTTTATATAAACAACCAGTCGATTCTTCAGTGAAGTGGACTTTCAATGCCTAGCATTATCGTGGTATGGCAGGTCAATTCGCCTTCACTTGACCTATAGAAACGGACTGCTGGATGGAAAAAATCAATGGTCTCTGAAGGGAACTTTAAACCCTTAAGCTTTACTTAAAGGAATTATTACTTTATTTTTAACTCATCACCGGCAAACTTCGTTACGCCTTAGAATCAATTGATTAGTCTTATTTAGTGTTTATTAGTTTACATTCTATTCTCAGACCTACTGAATTTCAAGACACAAAATTTCATAAGAATCGGTCAAGCCGATTCGGAGGAGTTTTGGTACAAACACTGTGCCACGACATTTTTTTAATTAGATATAAGTAAGTACATACATACGTTTAATAATATGACAACAAACAGATCCAAATTAATACTAACTAAGTGCCTACTACTACTTTTTATTTAGCGAGCCTCCAATGTCATCTCATTTATGCATTTTGTGTTCGATATAATTACAATGACAACATGTACATATAACCTAACCTAACTTACCATACCTATCCTATAGCTAACCTAACTACTTAACCTAACTTCCTTACTGAAATGCATTGATTTATAAAATAATAAATTCATAATTTTAAACTGAACTACTGCGCTGCGTGCCTCTATGTTACATACTTACAATTTATTTAGTTTTCCGATCTAGTTTAAAGTCCCCAAACAGTATAATAATTATCTTATGCAAAGTATTATTAAAGTTCGTCCCTGTCGTCATTATTAATTACGTAAATCGATTTCTAAAATACTAAGGGACTTTTTATGCTCTTTTTACATTAAGTACCAAAATAAATTTCAGAACGTACGCATAAATTGACAAACAACAACAATTATGTTGATCCGTTGTCATGGTGACACTATTTAACTTATCGTTTCTTTAGAATCTAATATCTCTCTATACGCAATAATCCCAATATTTTACATATATATTGTCATCAATCATAAGTCATAAGTCATTTATTTGGAAACAATATACATTGTGTAGAAAATTTGTAAAATAAAATAAAAACACACTTACTAACAAACATTTTCAAGGTAATTCAAAATAGTTTAAATACCTAGTTTAATAGTTAATGTTGTCGATTTAAAATCCTTATTTTAATACATTCTTTACTTTGAAAGGAGTATAACGTACCGAGCGACGACGGGACGAACATCAAATGTTTGTCAGGTAGGAATAGTTTATAAGGGAAAGAGAAATTGTTCGTTGTTTCATATTTAATCACCTTTTAAACCTTTCCTGGACTTCCACAAACATTTCAAAACTAAAATCAGCTAAATCGGCCTAGCCGTTCTTGAGTTTTAGCCGGACTAACGAACAGCAATTGATTTTTATATAAATAGACTTCCAGATTTAAACACTTCCAATAATAAATTATGCTTTCCCAAAGGGCCAGGGGGTCTGTCAGACTCGTACTGACTAAAAACCGGGGGATCGCGGGAACGTACAATCCTCCCGCAACCCTCGCTGGTTGACCTTCCTGCCTGAACTATTTCTGGACTTTCTTAAATAAGTTACTCACGTCAGTGATAGGCTCCCCGCATCCATGGCATCTGGGACTGTGGTGGGCAGCGAAGCAGGGTACGCAGTGAACACCACCGTCGTGTTGGTGGAACTTGGCGCCATCTATTGGCTTGCGGCATGTGTTACAGGTGAAGTGCTCAGGGTGCCACTTCTTGTTTAGGGCTGTTACTATCTGTGAAAGATGAGGAGGATATACTCGTAAGATAGTCAAAAAATGATGCATGGTCTACGTGACAGATAAAGATTCATTAGCTAGTAAGGGTGTGATGAATTTTAGAAATTAGGTTCTATTTGACAAATTTCATTAACTGTTGGTCAGTAGGTACATCAAGTAAATATTTTCCGCGAAGTGGGATGTATTCAGTTGTTATCTCAGCCGGTTCACAAAGAATGTTTACAAGTTACAAGATTTAATTTTAAGTAATATCTTGTGAACAATCTGGTTAACAATTATTATATTATTTAACTGTAAGTACTTAAATAGTAACTAAACTATTATGTACTCTATCGCAATAGGTTTCCCTGTAATGATAGATGAAAGCGTGAAAATAATTTAATAAGTTGCTCATAATCGATACGATCATCCCGCGACCCAATATTAATTAACAGCCATACAGGTCCTGTAACGGAACCTGTAGTATTAGCATTTCTTGAGAAGCCAGAAAAGCTACGCTCTTTAATGATTAAATGTTATGGTGTCGTGCATGATATAAGATTCTAAGGTTAACCGCAGCTTCCTTGTTGTACACTATATTTCCCGTGAATCCCATAAAACTGGTTTTATTGCTCGCTTCAGCAATCACTTTCTTGGCGTTCCTTAAGCTTTAAAATTGTGGTTATCACTTGAACTGTAAATTCAGTAACATTATCAAAATTGAGGTTTTCATCGCTTCCTTCTTTAATTATTATAGCTAACACTTCGACTATAATTGTCGGATACACTCATTAAATACGAACTGAAATAACATTTACACTACCTAATCCATTGACTAACTGTTTGAATGTTTATTCTCTATTGAAATAAGAAAACACATGCTTTCCTCGTCTATTTCTAAAAATGTGTAAGTACAGCGCTTTTTGTTTACCTTTGTTACGTAACACATATCTATTTTGACGCTCGCGCTTGACCACGTGGTTCGTGTATTTTTATCGATGTCCATATACCGTGAACTTCGCGTTTTTTTTTAGAATTCCTCTACTTTCGCGGGAGGTACACGGTTTATCTTATCTTTTTCTGACTTTAGTTTCTTTATCTTGAAATTTTTATTATTTAGCTCTTGGGCTAACGATTCTGATACTGCCACCACTTAACACTGTTGGGATATAGTAACTTTCAATAAATTCTGGACTAAGGATTGCTAACGTACGTGGACTTTTGCTTCTTAATGGATTTTTATTAGTTTAATATAATTCGTATAAGAGACCGTTATATAAATCACACTCGCCCACCTTTCTACAGGTCCTATGCTTGAGTTTCATGAAATCTCAATTATTTGATTGGTATTTAAAATTTACAGAAATGAGTCCACTTTCCCTAAATTCAAAGTAACTTGCTGATTTTGTCTTTGGTAATTAATACTAATTTTAGACATGACATTTTTCAAAAGTTTCCCTCTTTAGCGAAATCCATCGTCAAGTGTATATTATGTCTTTTGTCTATTGAAGTCGGTTGCCAACTAATTACCGTGTGGGGAGCATCCTGCCCGCCTTGACCGCTCGACCACAATGTTTCTACAAGCATGCGGTTGTTACTATCAACGAGTTTGTTTTGTTTTGCTTTCTATTTTATTCGCTTTTTTACTAGGTATAATATTGTTAGGGAAGGTATTTTCTTTCTTAGTAGACTTGTTCGGTTTGCATGAATGTCGTCTATTTTATCATTTCTTTTTATTAATGTTAATTGTTTGTATTCATCATCTGCGTCTTCAGACCGATATCACCAACTCATGAACATAGGTGTCTCTTTATTAGAACCAATCTTCACACTCCTGTGCCAGACCTGTCCATTGTTATGTTATGGACATTTATGGATCAAATAAATTTCCTATTTTACGAGAATTGGAACTGGCTTGAATTTTGAGTTTGTTGAGTAGTAACATACAGTAATTGTTCTTTGATATGCTCATAAAAGTAAGTAACTCAGCTGACTTAACCCCTTATCGTCCATCGTTTCATTCACAAACGACCTTCGCACAACTAAATTCCAGGTACATTGCTGCTATCAATTTCTAATAAGCAAAAGTTGACATTATTGCTATATGTCACGTAACGCTATCGACTGGTATCAGGGACTTATCATCACTGATACTGAATCATTACGGACAACGGCGTCACATCAGGTTTATACTTATCGAATCGAGTATCCTGGTGCCGAGTGCACAAATGTAGATGCGTTGCGTAGTGTACCTTCTTAGCCGGTTAGGTACCTATAGTTTCTTGTTGTTTTTCATAGTCCACTTTAAGTGTCAGGTGGGTGTTTTGAATAGCTTGTAACAACTCATGTAAATGAGCCGTAAATGCAACAAGTATGTATTCATCTAATGCGGGGAGTTGATGGCCATTCGCGCCGGATTTTGCTACTACAGTACTGTCTTTTGTATGACTATTATAATTTATATTGCCGGGCAGACTTATAGTAGCGAGTTTACGGAAACCTATCTAGTTCGACATTAAATTCTAACTATCACCATAATGTAACGAACTTTTGACCCATGTATATTTTGTGTTTCTAATTAGGTAATCTATATAGTGACACAACATTATTTTTATACCATTAACCACATTACTTATGTTTGACTAATAAATTTCTTTACTTTGACGTTCAAAAGAGTATTTTAATGGTCTCGTCGGAATAAATGCTTTTCCTTTAGCGAATTTATTATTCTCTTTACGCGCACTTTTTCTATCGGGTCTTGTTAGTAAACAGTGTAGATGACAATGCCTTCATTCGTTAGATAGTTGTTGTCACATATATATACAATAAAAGATAGAGGAACTATTGAATATCAAAAGCTCGTATAGCACTCAATTATGCCCTTAAAACTTTTCCATAAGTTTAATTTGATGATATGTTGGACACTTACCCTTCCATTGATTACTGAATTGCAGCTGTTGCACACAGCGGGGGCTTCTGCTTTGGTCGACTGTAACAAAATAATATCTATCGTTAACAATTGTAGGTGGATGAAACAAGATAGTCATCATAACACGAGGTGATGTTCTAGAATGTGTCAAATGGAATTTATTTTAAATATTCCATGAAGGAAAATCTGTGACATAAACGAGCCATTCCAGTCATTTATATATTCTTATGACTGTAACTGTTTGACCTCTAAACGGACTATTGCCTGACATACTGCATCGTTCAGCCTAAAATAATTCAAGTTTATATCCTGATATTCGTAATACAAGCTAAGCGTCTAGCATTCACCTTGAACATTCAATGCACAAAGGCCCGATAAACAACGATAAATAGGATACCGTTTGATTTAAATTCAATCTATGACGTCACAAGATATTAACTCAACAAAAAATAGACAAGCGTCCCAATTTGTACTATCTCTATTTGGGCATCGACGCTTATAATACGAACCTAACATACAAAGCGATGCGTATATCCGTTGTCATTTTTATATCAGTGATGTTTAAATATAGAATCAAATGAGATTATAATGCAAACGGCGACAAAAATATTTTCTAATGGAGAGGCGGAGAAAGAATGACAATGATTTTTAAAAAACTTAAGAATAGTTTCAATACTGTTGTTTATAAGAGGTGATGCGCAGTTTTATTTTAAGAGCATTGAGATACGTTTGCCATTATTATTCTTGTATTTGTCAAATGAGTTTTAACTTATTTTTATCATCTAGTTGTTAATTGAATGGGTATCAATCACTTACTCGTTTTTCATTCATTCAATTAGTTATGTACTCGTCATGAATCGTGATCGTATCTGTACTTTAATGTGATCTGTAAGATGTTACGTTAATTAACTTATTTATTAGTTATCATTATCGATGTGTTATTCTGGTTATCTGACAGGAAACTGTCGTCGATTTAACTACACGAAAATCCTTTTTGCTGGCTTGTAATGCAAAAATGCCAAATATGGATGATCCATTTCAATAAGTCATCATTAAATTAGATTTCTCTTTTAAATTGTCGTAGGGCGCATTTAGAAAGAAAGTTGGTAAATGGTCCTGGTTTTGGCCCCCATTTCATGGGACTTAAGATAACTGGCGAAATGTGGGTGTACTACGAGTTACTCCTCAGCCTAGCCCTTCGGCGATTGCAGGCGTGATGTTATGTATGTGCGTGTGTACTTAAATTACGTGTAGTTCCTGACAGGTTAAGCAAAAGTGTACCTAAAATTAACTTTTGCTAGTAATAAAGATAATACAAAATTACTAATGCCCGGGCCGAAACGGGATCAAACCGACCCACAAGTTACAGGAAAAAGTGGGCGAGTCTACTTGTCAGTTTGTCACACGTCACATTGTCATGATTAGTCATATTCGTCACACTTAAGAAGTTATGTAACGAGCGTGGACAATGCCGTGTTTGGAATTCTTAAAGCTTGGAATAATTCATGGTCAGTGTCAATTGTGGATGAGCCTTTTTTGATGAACGAGTTATTACCTACACACCTAATATTAACATAACATTACGCCTGTAATTCCCGAAGGGATAAGTAGAGTAGGCGGGAGAAATCATTGCCACTAACCGGGAACAAATCCTGCAGGGCTAGCCATATTACAAATTCTATTTCTATTATCGTAATCGTTAAGGCGACAATAGTAAGAAAATTGCGTATACGGAACCAGGTCTTTGTCAACTGTCAAGTGTTAACGAGTAGAATTTGTAATATGGCTGAAAATGAAATACACTTGACAGTTGACAAACAGCTGATTCCATATACGCCATTTTTTTTTCTATAATAGAAATAGAATTTGTAGCATGGCTAGGCCTGCTGATTCCTAATACGACCGCGACATTCCTGACAGAATAAGCCATTAACGCTTTGTCCAACTGCCCGCGTTGCATGAACACTTAATTTCTTTTCTTCCGAGACAGGACAATTTTCTTTCTGTCCAACTTGACATTTCTTCTACCCGAGCATGAGGCGACTCGTCGACAAGCGTTTGTACGCAGAGAAAGAACTGTCAAAAGTGGAGAAAATAGGTACCTACGCACTTCATGCTCGGCATTGTTGATTCTTGTCTACTGACCAATCGACATATTACTTCTCATCTTTCTTGACATTGTCATGCTCGAGACGAAAGAAATGTCTATATAATCTGTCACTTTGCTGATTCGTCTGACGTCTGTAGACAAAGGCCGTTTCTTCGGTGTTCATGCTACGCAGGCTGGGGACCTTAGCAGCTTATCTAGTTAGGCAAATGAGAAGGTATTGATTGATTCAATTTCCAAACACACCTAGTAGGTGTTAGTAGTTTGGAAACCAAATAAATCAATACGTATCTGACATTTTTGATATTAACACTTACAAGTTACTAACAACCTTACATTTTTCACAATTAAATCAATTGAACACTTAACACATCTCTGAGATCTCTTACTAACTAGCCATTTAGGAATTGCTATAATTAGTGTAATTTAATAAAAATGATCAAAACAAATGCATCAGCGCGAGGAAACGTAAGTGACCTTAAGAATTATTTATGAGGCCCTGTGACAGTACAGAACACAATAAAAAAAAAGAATTCAGTAAATCAACTCCTTTCCTAACTTTGATAATCTACATCTACATCACAATAAAGCTGAAGAGTTACAAACGCGGTAATCTCTAGAACTATACTACTAGTTTAAAAAAAAAAAATTGTCTGCATTTGATAGTATTTTTGAGAAAAGTTAAGGTCATTTTACATCAGCGTGGCAAAGGTACTACGCACTATCAAAATTATTGATTTTCATGACAAAAGTCTCTTTACACAATAAAGGTAGAAAAACGGTGAAGGAAAACATCGTGAGGACCCAACATGCCTGCGAGATATTTCTCGACGATATGTGAAGCCAAGCCTGATGCCTATGAGCGGCAAAAAAACTCACCAGGTTATTCACTATCAATACGAAAAAGGAACCGAAGATTGCAAACACTTCTTGTCAGGGTCTGTCCGTAAATGGGTGAAGGACCACTACATTTCCAGATCCCATCGTGCCTGGGTAAGCATGTTATGCTGTTGGGGCCGTCATTGAACCCGAAAGATGGGCAACCAGTCTTACAAAGGGATATTACTTAGTAACTGGGGTGTGGAGAGCAGATCGTATCTCAGATCGATGTAACGTATTGATATTCAACTGCAACCATATAGGCCAGAGGCTGAACTCAACATAGTTAAGAAAAAGCTAGGTGGTGCGTAGATAGCGAGTTTAATAAACGGGAGCTGTAAACAGTGCGCCTTCTGTAAATGTTTATTACTTGAACGATATTCTTAAAGAGATGTGTTTGTTTAATTAATAAACATGTGTGTTGCGCAATCCATCGCATTTCATTGATTAAATTGTTTCTTGTCAAACGCGTATTATCTATACTATAAACTATAATATACTATACCGTTAATTAATTAATGAATAATATAAAGAGTTTGTGAGCTTGTAGGTGGTAATCTCCGAAACCGCAGAAGCGATTTTGAAAATTCTTTTACCAAATGAAAGTCACATTATTTTTCAGTTTCATGGGCTTCATTTTATTTTCAAAGCTATAAGGAAGGGGATGTTAAATTACGATGTGATACGAATGTTCGGGACGAAAAGTCGCGAGCGAAGTCAGTGCTAGTATTGCATAAACAAATACAGTAGGTTGTGGATTTAATAACATTGTGGTAAAAAAAGATACAAAAATCTCTACATAATCATCAGTAAAAACTCAAAATAGCTTCAAGGCATCTCTACTAATAATCTAAAAACATCGACTTTATATATTTCATTCGTAAAATTAGGCCAATCAAACCATCAGTTGTCACCCCACGCACCTGTACATACTACAATACTAGGTGCTATATCTAGATCATCTATGTAGATGTCAGTCGCATGCCAGGACATAAACACTGGTTGGAGCTACAATGTCACGAATGTGTGACGACCGACGAGTTCGGGACTACAATACGCACTTTGTTGGGGCAAGTTGTAGACTTACAGCGGGCTTGTGTAAAATGTGATGGCGGGACCGCAGGACGAATTTTATAAAGTTTTTTTTTTATTCTTTATTTTAAATTGAGGCTTTTGTCCACAATGGCAAGTCAGCCTCATCAGAACTTAAACTATTCTTTCTAAACTAGTTCTAAAAATACAATTTACAAAGTTTTTTATAAAGTTGAGAAAATTATGTTGCCAATTAAAGTCACAAGCAATCGGGTGGCGAAGCGCTCAAAGTCTCCATATTATGACTTTAACTGCAGTAATTGAGACTGGTCAGTTGTATACAGGTATTTTTATAGAGTGCTGAACTAACTTTAGTAAATCTCAAACAACACAAGCTTTTTTTACATGAGGATGGGAAGAAACTAGTTTTAAACAAATATGTTCCTGTCAAATTGCAGTAGGTAGTTTCCGTTTATTTTTTGTATCACGCTAAATAAAATACCTATAGCAGCTCAAGACAGATAGAATCAAATAGCTGGTGACATCTCTTCCTAGCACCAGAAGGGTGGGCGTTTCGAGGGACTGTCTTACGTAATTTTACGATCAAAAGAGCTGTTTATCAGCCTAATATGAATAAAGTAGTTTTGTTTTAAAATATTTTTTTAAGAAACTCACCTTCAAGAAGATCATCATTAAAAAAACTAAACCATGTTATTTATTTTAAACCCGCTAACATCTCTTCCTTTGCACCTCACGTCATTCAAGTTGGGATGTAGGGCGCTCACAAGGTCAAGGATTTATTTAATAATAATCGCACTGTGACGTATTTTTAGGGCGACTATATACGTCGCATAATTTCTTTTGTTTTATAACCAACGTGGAGGGCCCCATTAAGAAGTTTGGACACAATCATCATAGCTACTGGTTTAGGAACAAAAGTTTGCCGACAATCCGATGTGTAGTCGGGTATGTGATGTGATTTTGGGAGCGTGTGGTGTTGAATACAATGGATTATTTACTAATGGATAATAGGTACACCTAGTGGCATCATTTTTTCGCCTTTGAGAATACGCTGTACGAAAATATCTAAATAGAAACCCCAGGAGGGAATACCCTAGCAGGGCATACATTGTCTTTATTAAAGACTAGCAGACGTCCCACAGTTTAACCCGCGTAGGTCCCGTTCCCGTGGGAATACAGGGATAAAAAGAAGCCTATGTGTTAATCCAGGGTGTCAGCTAACTCCATACCAAATTTTATTAAAATCCATTCCGCAGTTTTTGCGTGAAAGAGTAACAAACATCCATCCATCCATACTCACAAACTTTTGCGTTTATAATAGGTATTAGTAGGATTTTCTTTAGAAATATTTGGTGCTTAGTATTTACAACCGGCTTGTGTGCGTTAACGAAGCATAGGAAGTATGTAAGAATAGCGTAGTTGGTGGCGCGTTGTCCTGTTTCTGAATATCCTCATATGAAAAAAGGCGCGAGTTTATGTATGTATGTAGGTATGACCCATACAAAAGTTGAAGACCGAACTATTTGACCTACGTGCAGTTTCCAATCGTCTGTGATTTCTTGTGGTTTTATAGCTAGACTGCATCGCACCAAACTTGTTTTAGTAATGTAGTAGTTTTTTTTATTGTTAACCGGTTAAATCTTCATTGAATCTACAAGCGAATTGAACTTATAG
The DNA here is from genome assembly GCA_921972225.1 of Euplexia lucipara. NCBI lineage: Eukaryota > Metazoa > Arthropoda > Insecta > Lepidoptera > Noctuidae > Euplexia > Euplexia lucipara. The sequence continues at coordinate 1,428,837 of OV179158.1, forward strand.
ACATTTGACCGTGATCATAGTATTATCATTACGAAGGTCTAAACATAATTTAATTAATTTCAACGAGCACTATTACAAAACATAATTTTGTTATTCAAACCATAATATCACCTCTATTATATAGTAGATACCTACTTACACCCAAATATCAACAGGTATAACTATGTAAGTCTCATGTAGTATGGGGCGAGCGCATTTCCATTAAACAGGCACAAATACAGACTCCAGGCTTGCTACCAACAAATTCGACCAGATGGAAAACCCTAATAATGCTTTGCCTGACTCGGGAATCTCATCCAACAACGTAGTATCCACAATAATATTAAACTCATAAAATCGGGTTCAGAAAGTAAATGATAATAGAAATTATTTAAATTGTGACGGTGCATGGTCGTTTTCCAAAAATATAGTCGCGTTATACAATTTAGTATCATGTATAAGCCGAATATGAGGTAAGTACCTATATCAAGTCAAGTCGATCCGTTTATTAATTCATTATTTATCAAATTGAGTGTGAAATTTTGCCGTTGTTTATAAACAACTCGAGCATTAATACACACATTAAAGCACTTTAGATAAATCAGCCACTTTATAAGCTATTTGTTTCAGACCACGATGATGTTTACAATGATTTCGAAATGGTATCAAATCATTGTAAATGCAATTGATTATTACAGGAAAATGTAAGAGGAAAATGACCATACGAGCTGCAATTGTACAAACTATATCTAGAACTAAATCTGTAGATATAACATAATAGCAGTATTCACCATAATCTACATAAGTACATCTATTTTGAAAAATGGCGGTGTTTTGCATAGGGAGTGAATATAAAAAAAACCAGAGCGGGTTTCTTGTGCCGTAAGAATTAAAATATTTTGTGTTTATATATCCTACATATGTACTAGGTGGAAGAGACACTGTCGCATATACTGACTCTATGTGTACTGTATATGATTTTGGACCCCACAGTATTAATTTTTGTGATGATATTTAAAAAAAGTTAATTAATTTTTGCTTTGTTAATTTATTGCCTTTAAACTGTAAATCATCATCATTTGCCTAGCCTTTTCCAACTGGAAGTTTTTTGGAGTTGGCTACCAGTTTCGCCGGATTCAGCTGAATACCAGTGTTTGACATGGAACGACTGCTTATCTGACCCAGTTACTGGGTAACACGATACCCCTTGGTTGGTGTATTAAACCACAGTATAAATATTAATACCTACAGTAGGACGACGCCTTTGATCTCTGGAAAATGCCGACAACTTCTACACGCGTTAGACTCGAATAATTCCGCACTACGAACATCGGTTTGTTCGCAGTGCGGGAGCGGCTTTCCCGCGTCTCGCCCTTCACACCCCGCACGATTGCCCTTCGTCGGACGACTGTATGTTTTTAGACTGTGGTATTACAATGAAATGATCCCGTGAAGCAAGGCTTCCTCTCTCCTAACCTTTTGCTGTGCCTTACAGGGTACATAATGATCTAATTTATATACTTACCACCTAAGAATACAAATGGCAAGCAATAAAGATATTGAGATATTGAGTATTAAGTAAGCTGGTAGTCAGCTACCAGTTCACTTAATACTCAATATCAAAGTCTGAACTACCGAGCGTCACGTGCCATCAAGAAATATCTCTCAAGCATTCTGATTTCCTCACGATATATTCATACACAGTTTTTGAAGGAAGTAATCTATACTATCTATATCTTTACTTGGGACTAATTGGCGTTGTGTGAAAAGTTGTGGAATATTTATTTATTTATATATTTAATATTATAAAGAGGAAAAGTTTGTTTTGTTTGTTTGTTTGCATCGAATAGGCTCCGAACCTACTGGACCGATTCAAAAAATTCTTTCACCGTTTAAAGCTACAATGTCCCTGAGTGACATAGGCTACTTTTTATCCCTGTATTCCCACGGGAACGGGAACTACGCGGGTGAAACCGCGGGACGTCTGCTAGTAATTATTACAACGCATATGAGTTCAAAAAGTAAAACTATCACTGCTGACACGACGTAGCTTAAAGACGAAGCTATAACTTTTCAGAATGCAAAATATGATAACAATGCTGATTCATTTCCTAGTTACTGGTTACTACGCATATACCTACATAGTAATAAACAAAAAAGTTTCCACGAAAGCGTTATTATTAAACACTAGATCATAACTACATAGCTAATGTTATCATTTTATCGACACTCCATTGATTAACAAGCGTTCAATAATTAGCTTTATTACTTCCATGTGACTAGGCATCGGCTTGTTCCCAAGAGCTCCAAATTTATTGTTCTCCTAACAATTTCTCTCCATACATTGATTCCCAACAGCTCCATAATTTTATTAGTTAAATAATAAAATACTATTTTTTTTCCCAGCGGCTCCAAACCAAATTGCGTAAGGTCAACAAAACACAAATTGCTTCCATCAATAATATAATTTAGAGGTAAGTAGTTTCAGTACATAGGCAGTCACAAATCAATCTTATCTTAGCTGAGTATGTGCAATCTGTACTTGAAAATTTTTGGAGCTCATGGGAAAGAGTTTAATTATTACTATTATATTGCTTTTTTAATTTGGAGCCGTCGGGAATAAAGTTATGGAGCGCCTGGGAATAAGCCTAGGCATTAATAAATCTTATGTGACATTGTACTAGAAAAAACAACGTTTGTAAATATGACTAATTTTTATCTCAAACAGCTTTAATATCATTATGTATATCAACTATTTAACGTCACGTGGTTTCACACGCGTCCCGTTCCCGTGGGAATACAGGGATAAAAAGAAGCCTATGCTACCCGGAGATAAGGTAGCTTCCCAACGGTGAAAGATTTTTCCAAATAGGTCCAGTAGTTTCGGGGTTTTTTCAATGCACACAAAATTCAATCTTTCCTCTAGTTAAATTTATTACTAATAGTCCAAGGATTATAGACTACAGACAAATAACATCAGAAATGTAGGACAGACGTGTTAATGTCGGTTTCGAACTGTACAAAAATATATTAGAATAGGGTTTTATACCTTGTACTATTCAGGTTAATGATCTCTTCATTTAGTTGTTTTCCGATTGCAAGAATTTTCCTCTTGTTCATAATTATTTTCATGGTCAATAAAGTTTTGTAGAGTAGGGCTTTTAAACCTACGCGAAATTGTTTATTTGAGTCTCGAAAAGCTTGAGTTATTTAAAAATGTTCCCATTTTTTTTGTCTCAAACTAGAAAAGATTATGCTACGTTCAAACGATTGGCTAAACGTTAGAAGTTTAGATCATTTTGATAAGTTAAGATGTATTTTTAAGAACCGAAGACGAAGTGTTAATACTGTTAATTGGACTATTTTGAATGAGACATAATAATATCCCGCATTAATTGAACTTTCAAAAATATTAACAAAACATGCTTTATGGAAAAACAATTTTAAAAATCACAAGATTAAAGCTCACTTTCCGCTGCAACAATTTCTTTTTATGAAAAAAAAATAAATTCAACCTAATTTACCCGTGTCTACAGTTGATATTTTGCACAAGCAACATCAATAGGAAATCCGGATTTGAATATGAAATTAATTGATTTTCCTAACAAGAGACGAAAGCTACAAAAACATTACATAACTTTTTAGTGCATTTTTCAGCTTTAATCGTTTTGTTACCAAAGCTTGTTAGTATCAGATAGAATTATATTACAAATCTACTCGCTCAGTTTTATTTAGACGGTCTATTTTTTATAACACAGTGACCGCGCGGTCTGCCCACGCGTTCAGTCTGCAAGACTCTCTAAATCTTTTACAATTTAAACACAGGGAAAGGTGAAATGTGCCGTATATTCTAGACAATTTATTAGTCGTTACTTATCTAACTGACTGTTTTAAAAAAAGACTTATTTTTAGGGCCAAATAAGTGATATTCCGTAACCAGTTGAAAAAGCCCGGTTAGGCGCGAGTTTGGGAATCGTACTCTGCGGATTCTGTAACAAAGCCGTGCTTGGAAACCTGCATTACACTCATGGGTTCAAATTTACCTTTCCAAATTAAAAAAGCAGTGATTTTAACGTCCCACTTCTACAACAACCACAAATTTTCAAGTGTCAGACTTTTTCAGTTTTGAGGAAATGGCTTGACAGACGGGCTGTCAACAAAGAATTTAGGTTCTTACCTTATTTAGGAAAACCTTTAAACGATTCCATTTCCTTAATATATTCACCTAGATGCCATAACATTAACACTATACAAAATAATATTGATTAAATAATGTCTTTCTCAAAGTCCTCTTTCTACCTACCATCTGTCATAATTTCACCGAACCATTTCATCAAGTTTAACTGACAACATCACAATACATTGCACTATCCATCAAATTAGCCTGACCTTCGGCTGCAGCCCTGCAATCGAGCGGGGCTACTCGAAAATCTGAAATAGTTCGCGCGTGGGATGCATTGTATACGCGACCTCAGTCCCGAATAGTGATGTGCCGCGCGTAATAATGCGTGTCGATTATAAAATTGTAAACGTTTGCAGTTATTATTTTGAACCTTAAGTATATATTTGTGCGATTTTAGAATTAATTTACTTACTTTTAGTAATTGACCATTAGGTACTTATTAATACCTACTATATATCAAGAAAATTTTAAGATTTTTTTACGCATTTGTAGTTTAGTTTCACGTGTCAAAATTATAACCTAGAAATAAGTTCCGCTCTCTAGAGCCCCGTCCGGTAACCTCTACCTTGATCCAGATATAAATAAGAAAATATATAAATATATCGAAGGGATTATATAAATTTATAGATGTTTTTATAATTACAAATGTAATTTATAAAGTTAAATTAGGTAGCTAAATACGATTGAAAACAAAAACAATTAAGGTCATCTTAAAAATATAACTACATCAATCCTGTGTAAAAATATAATCATCGATACCATAGCATAACCTGCTCTTTAATTTATTTTAATTTATTTGACAAAATATTATCTTGTATGCAATGCTGATGATGTGTCATCGTTACGGGCATGGCTTCTTCCTTCCTCTCGATTCTTTTGTTAATGTATTTTGTATGTTATGTCATTCGCATAATGTTGTTGTGTGAATTTTAATTGACTACGTTGTTGTATTGCAGCTAAAAGTTTACATTACACTGAAATAGATCTCGCGTGGGATGCATTAAGATACGAGATTCACTGTAGTATAAATACAATAAGCATTCTTTTTCGTTTTCTTTAAAAGCTGTGTACTTATTATATTAAAGTTTAATACAACAAGACAGGTAACAGAGTCCAACCAGATGCAAAATATCTGTATTTTAAACCTACACCAATCAACCTAGATACTTGGCAATACGATATCCTTTGGTAAGCTTGGTCAGCAGACTTTTGGGCTTGTGACTAGCGTGACGACTGTCTAAAATATGCATAATAGACGGTAACCTATCCACCGCTCTCAGCAACGCTTACCATAATCCAAAAATAATAATAATTACTGTAATTTCTATTTAAATTTAACCATTAACCCTTTATGAATCGAGGAAATGTAAATGTTATGTATCCAACTATGACATATATATGTATGTATTTAGAAATATTTAAGTATGTTTATCAGGTGCTTAGTACCCATAACACAAGCTCTTAGATAAGCTTGGGACTAGATGGCGTTGTGTGAAAAAGTTGTGGAAGATTTATTTATTTATTTTTTTATATCTAAATATGTGACCATTTCTAATCTTTCATTCAAAATCAAATAAAAAAAAATAAACAAAATAAAAAATAGTTGAAAACATAAATCTTCACACATGAGCGTCTCATTTTATACAAACTGGATAATCATGCAAATGCGTTTGACTTGTCCAAATATAATTAGTGAATCATTTGTGTTACGGTAATCCATACAAGGTAAAAAAGTATTAACCTGCTATTTTAATAACATCGCCTATAACAAAATGACTGGAATCATTTGTGGTGTTCTCCTTGTAAGGAAGATGTTATTTAATATTTAAAAGAATAATATATTTCTGTTTACAGTTTAAAGGGTTTTGTAAGTAATTGCGGTATGGAAATTCGTTGTAAGTGTTTTGCACCTATACATAATTTGCAATTAATATGTCTTAATTCAAAACCTTTACGTCTCAGTTTCTCGAATAAATATCGCAAAGTCAATATTATCACGAATTAATTGGAAGAATTTTCATAGACAACCGATGTTAAAGATTTCCATAGCTCGCCTAGACGTTTATAGTGAAATAACCAGCCATATTAGACAAAGGAACACAGGCACGTAACACTGAAACCAAAGCTTCTTGAGATGAGATACAACCGCCTAGAAAAATAGTCTAACAAATAGTAGAACAGACAACCTACTCCTGGACACTTTATCAGTCTGGCAGAACATCTGCCACTTGGACACAAACCTCTATGGCCAATCTTAAAATGTCTTAACCGATTGCAGACTCAAGTTAGCAGCTGCTCTGTAAAAATTAATTGGTATCCTTAACTAAACCTAAAACCAGGAGTTTCTCTACAAGATATGTCTCACTCACCTAAGAAGGTGGGATATAAACTATACATGTACGACAGGAAAGATCCTGTCCTGCATGATATAAACAAAACTAACAATAGAGTTGTCCAGGTCTGCATACTTTTTATATATAATCTATACAAGAAGGAAAACTAAGTACAATCACGTCACTTGACTTGAGTTTAATTTCTTCTCAGAAACCGGGTCTTAACCTTGAACTCGAAAAAAACATAAACTCCGAGTCTGTGCCATAAAAGTCGCGTGCTATCAAATCAATATTAGAAACAAGAGATCATTAATATCATAACTTTTGTATGACTAATGTGCCTAAAAACATGCCATGTAGGCGTTTTTAATTACACTTGCTACCTTCTGAATCATTAATAACTTAGGACTTATTATGTCATATCAATTAATGGTATTGTTTTATTTATATAAATAGAGATCTGTTAGTTTTCCCCGTGGCCGTTAATCCTTGGAAGTTCAAACACCTTAACAAATTACTTTAATTTGATCATTACAAGCATATTCCCACGTGTTCTTTGTAACTTTTCGAAGAATCTTTTTAGTAGCGGTGCGTTGTGTTATTTTTTTTTTTGTTTAACAAAATCAAGAAGTCATGACGTATCACGTGTTTTCCAAAGCCCATAATAGGTAACAACGAAATTGAGGAAGATATTAATAATATATCAGCCTTGCATTCCACAATTACATGAGTTATGAATTTCTAGATATTTGTGTCTTTTACTTTACCAAAACTACCTTATGAAATAAGTAATTACACGTACATACCTACATTTTTGTTTCCTTAGTTTTTTGTGTGGAATAGTTAGTTAATAAACAAACATTTTTATCATTTTCTTGCCCATATCATTTTCATTTTCTTCTTTATACATACAACACACAATACAGTTTGCGGGTTTCTCAACCTCATTATACACCAAAGTCACATAAATAAAATTTTCGGATAAATTGTATCGGCATAACAGTGATCGCCCTTGTCCCATCACTATTTGCGAGAGTGTCGTATTTATAGTTTTTATTAGGTTTAGGCTTTTTTGAGGTGAACGTAAATTTTGCTAATTATAAACTGGATGCCAGAAAAATAGACAATCTCTAATATAATTAGATTGTTCTGTATTTTTTGCCTTTACACAAATATTTAAGAGTAATTGTGTGGTATTTCTGATCTGTCTTTCTATTTTAGACTTGTATTACTGCATATTTTTGACGTAAACGTGCGAATTTTATCTCCACGCGAAAAATTAATGTTTGTTGAATTTCTTCATCTTGGTGTATTCCCGGCTAACTGCCAAAGTTTGCTTTGGTTTGTTAATTGTTAAATGAGCATGATTTATGTGAACCGTGTGTATTTTAGAACTTTTTATTCTATTTAGTAGTTCTCTTGATGCTCTTTTTATTTTTTGATTTTGTATAGTTTTCATTTTACTTGTAAAGTTGTTTTACTTAAGCTTCCGTGAGGAGGGACTGTCGATCCGTCATAATCATTTTACATATATGTATAATTTGCCACCAACAGTCACAGAATATCTTACACGTGCCCAAAATTCGGAAACGTTTATGATTTTTTCAGTGCGTTTACCGTGTTAACATCACCATACAATTTTTAACATGACTTTAAGAGAAAATTGTCTTGGAACTTGACGAAAGTACTAGACAAGTATACTCGGAAACATCAGTATTTTTTCTGACCTAGATCTCACTATTATTTCCGTATATCCAAGTTTTTTTTTATAGCCTTTCATAAGGTCATACAGACATCGAATGTCACCGCGATTACGCGTCAACGAATTTGTAAGCAAAATTCTATTCCAGAATAAAGCCCGCTACACACGACACCAACACAATTGTAACAATAATAGATACGCATCACCGCCGGCCGCGGATTTGTACAACACTTAGTCATGGCGTAGCGTTGGCAAAGTCGCCAACACCTGAATAGTTAGTTATCATGGAATTATTGGTAAGAATAAAACCAACAGACTGTGATTTGAGAGATAAGGTTATAAATTAAGGAAAACTTTAGAACATCCTATTTTTTGTGGTCAGATGAGGTAGATGAGGTCTATTTTCTTCTTCTTCTTTTCCTTTGGTTAATGACTAACCTAGTGTCAGATTTTGAATCCCACGAGCCTCTGTCATAGCTTCACAAACCTTCGAGAAACGTCTCTCTGGCATAGGTTTGGGCTGTCTTCTTCTTCTTTTCTCGTGGGTAGTGGCTAACCTGCACGTGTAGCATATGATCCCAGTAGAAGCAGGTATGACGACGCAAGAATCGTCAATCTGACAGTTAGTAGAAACATCAATGCCGATTATAAAGGAAACAATGCTCGATCCTGTAGAGTGTAGACTATTGTCGACTGAAGAATCTACATATTTCTTAGCTTCACTCTTGACATTGTCATGCTCAAAACAAAATAAATGTTTCTACAATCACACTACTACTACTACATCAATGTCGTGATAACCCAGAGGTTAAGACCCTACCTCTCATGCACGAGGTTGCGGCTCAAATCCGGGCAAGTACCAATGTGACTTTTTCAATTCATATGTACTTTCTAAGATCATCTTAGACATCATTGACATCGGTGAAGGAAAAACATCGTAAGGAAACCTGGACTTATAGTTAATATAAGTTTGTAATCGCCAATCCGCCTTGAGCAAGCGTGGTGATCAATGCTCGAGCCTTCTCTGTATGAGAAGAGGCCTTTGCCCTGCAGTGGGACAGTAACAGGCTGGTATTATTATTATTTATTCTACAATCAGTCACTCTGTCGATTCTTCGGTACACAAAATCAGTTTCTCGGTGGTCATGCTACTCGTGCAGGTGACAGAGTCTATACCCGCCCCAGGCACCTTTGACTTGGCTTCATATGCTGTCAAGAAGCACCTCTCACCGTTTTTGAACCAACAAAAAAAAAACAGCAAAACCTAGCGTCTTGTAGATGTTTGTTATCGACTGCGTAATGTAAGCAAACGGAATCGTCATGCATGACCAGACCAATGACAAAATAAAACATGAATACATCAGTAAGGTGTTTGACTCCGGAAATTCCTTCCGACTAGAGCAACAGTTATTATGTTAACAAGATTTGCCAGTTTTTCGGTTCATCTGTGACTCATTGAATACTAGATTTATATCATTCATAACTCATCTTTATCGATATCATGCATCAATGTCTTACTGAAAATGAAAACGCAATAATATTTAAAGAAATTGTCTACCAAAACTCAAGTCTCTTGTTGCTCTAGCAGTCGTTTTCGCTACTGCTAAGCATGCAGTTCTGACTTCAATCCTCGGGTCAGGCAAGAGTGGTTGTGGGATTTTCTAACAAGAATTGTTCTGGATTTGCGCAAACGCTAATTATGTGCGAAGGATCCTTCGTCTAATTTCCAGGAAAGGCAAAGTGTTGTTGGTGCGGTACCTTTGTGCTTCGAAATGCACATAGGTAAAGCAGTTGCCCCTGCGCCTGATTACTAATTGATCAAGAGCTTAGCCGACGTGACCGAATAATCCCTAAGCTGGTTGATCGAATTTCAACCAGGACAATATTGTTATTCCTTAGTTGCAAAATAATTTATAAGCTGGTCATCATCACCACTCCCGTCTGCTAGACAAAGTTACAACTGCATCTAATCTTCTACTATAAACACTAAATCACGTATTTTGTTGGCACACTAGCTGACATTACCCCATCTGTCATTTAAATATTAAATACGCGAGAAATATTAGAAAACGTACTACGAACAACGACTGGTATGTGGATAAATTGACTTGTAACTCAAAAGACCATTTCAGACGCCTAATCTGCATGGTTCTTACATGATCTGATCAAGATAAAAAGGAGAAAGAAGAAAATACTTTATTTGGACGCACAGATCATAAAACAAAAGAACTAACAATATCTACTTATACTAAGATTATAAAGAGGACAGGTTTGATTGTTTGTTTGCTTTGAATAGGCTCCGAAACTACTGGACCGATTTGAAAAATTCTTTCACCGTTGTGAAGCTACACTATCCCCGGGTGACATAGGCTACTTTTTATTTCTGTATTCCCACGGGACCGGGAACTACGCGGGTGAAACCGCGTGACGCCTGCTAGTAGATAATAAAAAACAAGAAGAGATTAAAAAACTAAAAACAAAAATAAAAATAATAATAAAAAGACTTAAGCGAGACCAAAAAGGTCCCTATCTCAGCATTAGCTGCGACATTTAAAAATATAAATATCGCAGCGTTGTTATGATAATGTCTGGACTTTAAAAGAGACTGCCTCTGAGTTTTTTTTTTTTGGTGTTTCTTTTCAGAAAGTAGCAGAAAGAAGAGAGCAGTCAAATAGTGAAACACCGACCGAACTTTTTATTTAAATATTGATGTGTAAAAGTGTTTTTTATGAACTTTTTTACAGAAATAGAAAGACTTACATTGACCTTATTGGTGAGGTTCTTCAGAAAGGTCAGGTGCGTAGTACTCGCAACCGGCGCGTGTGTATGACCATGTATTGAATGTAAATAAAGCAAAAGAAACTATGTAAGAATCGCAGCATATGGCGCTCTGTAGTGTATGCGTACCCCCTTGGGAAAAAGACATGAGTTTATGTATGTATGTATGTATTTACAGAATTTAAATAAATATTATTTATCGTCTTGATTGCCCGGACAGATATTTTTGTGACATTAAGCAGGTTAATTCCAGGTGTGAAAGTTATATTTCGCCAGGTGTTGCTAGTAATTTTGATGATAGATGTTTACATTAATGTATTAATAGTGAAATTATTTAAACAGGGAATACAGAAGCCATTGGTCATAGCTTAGAGTTGCTTCACTGCGTTGCATTTGGTGTACGTGAAGTGATTCTAACTGAGACGGCACGGTTGGGGCCATGGCTGACTGATTGGCTTCTGAACTGCGTATCGTGGGTTTGGTTTCCGCTCGGAACTAAAACACTTGTACGACCTACGGATTTCCTTTGAAGAGGGTTATTTTGTTTTCTAAACACATCCTTATAACAAGACATTTTTTGTTCCTATTCCATACAAACTAGACACTAAATTGTAGACTATTACAAAATATAACTATTCAGAATTAAATTCTTAAATTTTATTCTTGTCTGACAGAGAACTTTTAATGAAAAACAGTTATTACAAAAAGGTTCCCATTGCATTTTATATTAACAATGCTAAAATTAACCTTTTTATGAATACATGAACTCAACTAAACACTCCAAGTCGTTCAGTCTTTATTAACATGTTTAAAGTTTTCATTCTACAGTTTACTTAGGAAGAAACTCGTGAGCACAACATTGCGCGCGCGCTTTGCGGCCAATGTCAGCTGATACAGAATCGTAGACATAATTATGATATGAATTCAAGGAATAACGGCTTAGAATTGTTTTGTTTATTTTAGTGTACTTAAACTATTTATAATTAGAAAAAGAACCTGGAATAGCTCACGCCTTTAAAATATGTAATACATGTTAGTATTGCAGTTAAATCATTAAATAAAAAATTTAATAGCTTTGGAGCCATCAAATCAAATTTATTTGTGACACATTGGTATTATGTTTTAGTACCTACTGTATGGTGGTAAATATAAAAGGTATTACAATGCCCTGCCTTGTAAGACGTACAATAATATTACATTTACAGGAAAAAATTGTATCTATACAATTGCCAAATTCACATCTAATAAACTTTTTAAAACTTTACATAAAAAAGTAAAAAATATAATTACAATTTGTTATTACATTCAATACATGTTCATACACACGAGCCGGTTGCGAGTACTATGCACCTAACCTTGCTGAAGAACATCACCAATAAAGTCTATGTAGGTAAGTCCTTCTATTTCTGTAAATAGGTTCATAAAAAACACTTTCACACATCTATGTTTAACTAAAACGTGCGGTCGGTGTTGCACTGTCTGACTGCTCGATCGCTCTGAGAAGAAACACCAAAAGAAACTCAGAGGTCACAGTCTCTTATAAAGTCCAGACATTATCTTGGTCAGATCATGTAAGGGCCATGCAGATTACTGTCTGAAATGGTCTTTTGAGTTACAATTCAATCTCAATCCACATACCAGTCGTTGTCCGTAGTACAAAACAAATTAAATATAAAATACGTTAACAGCATCCTAAATGTAATAGGCAATAAGTTAAACTGCCCTTTCGTGTGCAACACACATAGCTTGAACATAATTTGTACAATTTTCAGTAGAACTTATAATACGTGTGACAAACAGTTTAAATAATCAACTAATACACTGGGTGTGTGTAATCCCAAGTGGTGAAGAAATGTCGCAAAAGTAATAAATTACTGAAGCGAATGTGAACAAGCCAGAGTGGGACGCACTGGATATAGAGACACGTTATATTAGAATTGAAATGACTAACTGTAGGAAGTACTAGTTCGTAGTACAGACGCCAGCACATCAAGTTACCCCAATGTGTCAAATTTTCCCAATTGAAGATGAACCTTATTCTGTTCGACATAAAGTTGAAAAACGATCAAAGAAATTTAACATATTGGTGTAACTTGATGTGCTGGCGTCTCATAGTAATTGGGTAAAAGGAAACACATGGGCGAAAAGTAACAAAACTTTAAAGGAGACTGGATTGGAGACAGGGACTCTAATAGGAATTAATCATTTCAACGCCTTGTCAAAAACTAATAACTCACCGGTAAATTATAACTAATTTTAATTTCACACAATACAACATTACAGCTCAACTTCCTAAGGGATTGATAGAAGCAAATAGTATCTGTCGTCATCCTATAGTCATAAGTTGGCCGTAAACGCAGGTACCGAGATGGACTTTCTCTCTTACCTAAATTTCTATCGTAAATTTTCTTACTCCTAACGAGCAATAAGTACCTAACTAAATCACTCTCAAAGTCTAAGCAAAGTTAAAATAATTTATTACAATTAGCTCATTTAACAATAAAAATACATATCATAAATTCTAGCCCCTTCCAAATGGTAGTTCTATATAGAGAACAATAGGCAAGAAAGTCCATACTTTCTGATTGAAAATAAAAAAGAAGCCTTTAATGTAACGCAATACAAATCCGAAACAAAATTAAGTTAGATCGAGTCACGTTGAAAGGTACCAAACTTTATTTCCGCAATGGTTTCGCTATGGCAACCCTGTTTTACATAAAAAGAGAACCCCGCCACTGGATGTCCCGACCTGTTTGAAGGTCGCGAGATTGAAAAAACATTGCCTACAATGCGACCGAGCAACCACGCGACCACGTGACCTATGACCGTGCCCTGAGGGACGCCTTACCTATACTTCGCAATAAACGTGCTCTTTTACCGTTTGATTTCTGATGTTTGCATGGAGATTGACTTCAGCTGAATAATATTCTGGAGAATTTTAATATCAGTCCTAAAATAGTACTTGAAATGCCATAACCTACTAAAGAGGAATGGTACCTAATGAACGATGATGGTAGAAAGTTTTATGAGTTAAGTACAATAACATTAAGCGTATACTTTTCGAAGGTAACGAAGAAGTAAGGTTTAGGTAGAAGTGTATTTACTAACTATAGCACCCACACATTTCGCCAGTTATGTTTAATTAGTCCCATGTAACAAGGGGCGAGCAAGAGATTCCTATTAACCGGGCATATATCCAGGCACCGATTTACTTGAGCATAATGTTTTCAAGTACATTGGATAAATAAAGCAGCAGATTTTACGGTTTGTTTGACAATATTGTGCGTTTGCATTTGTCCTCATTTTTTCTAAATTTTTAATTTTAAAAACAGTGATGAACTCTTTAGATTAGATTTAGGCAAATAGGAGGTGATGAAAGCTACCCATTCATCACCTTTTACTTCGCCATTACCAATATTAAAAAACATATTAGTACAAACAGGTGAGCAGTTTGTTATGATTTGTCTGAAACAATACAAATACTGGGAAAACAGTTAATCTCACTAAAATAGCCACTGAATCATGCGTGTATTACCGATGACAGAATGTAATTTAGTTTTCCTTGTCTATTCCTGAATATATTATTTTGTATAAAACATTTTTATTTTTTTGTTTATAATGTTATTTATAGTTTTGACAGATCTGTTCGCAATGACGATCTGTTATTTATTTAAATTTTGCTATTTTAGTCAATTTGGATGAGCTACCTACTCACATTCATTTTACGCTACAAAAAAAAATAAGAGGATTTTTGATTACCTTGTGGAGGGACATAGGAAAACAGGATAGTACCTATAATTATTATTATTCTGGGAAGGAAAATGGACGCAAAAATAAACCACTGTATAAGTTAGGAAAAAAATATTGGAACGGTAATTCATGCATGTTAGATACTAATGAGGATACATACGAAATTATTCTTCAAAAAGTTTAACGCCCTCAATTAAATCACAATTTTCCTGTAATTTTTCCACAACACGACAACTTTCTCAGAATTGTAACAACAGCTGCCCCTGTGTCCATTATTAAAGAAGTTTTATAACATACTGAAATGTCCGTCAAAAATGTCAACCTACAGACTTGTCCTAATTTTAAAACGGATTCAAAACATCATTTATTTTATGCGTAACGTGAAGTTTTGCTAGAACCTGTTCATCTAGATGCTGCAGTAGTAAAAGCAGATGCTCTAAGATTTCAAATGTTTTGGAAGAATTTCGAGTTGGACTCATAAACAGTCGGTATTTATAACTACCTATTTTGATGTTCATTATTGTTGTGCTTCTAAACTTTATTGCTTCAACCTTCAACGCTGTAATATAGATTTAGCTTTTCTCGTACTATCTTGAGTTCGCGTTAAAATAAGTGCAGGTGATGTGACGTAATATCGGTGATAACGCACATTATAATATGATTAATCTAATCGCTACAATTTGGGATTTAGTTCCATTTAAGTGGCGCGTTGTCACTAAATAAATATTTTGATGTACTTGTTATGACTGGGACAATTTTTATTAGCGTTTGCATGTTCTACTGTCTATTTTCTATATCTTCTTTGTTCATTCCTAGTTTTTTGTAACACTTGTCTGTCTAATAACCGCTGAGGATGAAAGAAATATAAATATTTTCAAATCTTCATTACCATCATCTATATTATTATTCTGTCAACTACGAGTTTAGTCAGTTTATCGCCCAGATGCTTCTGAATATCAGTACTCTGCTTGTCAATAATTGCATTGCAACCAATAAAGTGTCTACATGGTGGTCGATTTGCAAACTATCGTTATGTATCACACATTGAAGTAGCTAAACAGATGTGATAGCTTCCCACTGATTAGATGCACATTCCACTCAATTACATGAACTGTTTCAGTATACACTGATTAGTTCCAGATATGCTGTTTACAAGGAAATGAACGAGTCATTTTGTTTTAATTCTTTTAAAAATTTTTTTTTTTTTTTTCGTAGAATAAAGCGCACATGTTTAGAAAAACAAAATTATACATTTAGAAAAACTAAAGCCTGATGTTTCCATATATTAATTGGAACTATGATAACAAAATGATACAGTTGAATGTAAAAAGTTTTTGTTTGTTTCTAGTTTGTTTTTAATTACAGTGTTGTTTCCCACTCATTTTAATAGTTCAATCCATACTAAAACTACACTTATAAACTTTATTAACTTTTTCTGAAAGTCACTCGTAATGCAACAATAAACTAACCCGATCAAAGCGAATATTTGATGCGTTAGCCTATAAACTCCTTAAAACACTCGACTGCTCAAATTTCACAGATTTTGTCAAGACACCATTCTAATCTTAGATATTCTTGTCCAAAACATCATCTAAATTTCTTAAAATACCATGAAAATACCGCACAACTTTGTGATGTTGTTAATTGTTTTAACGAAAAATAAGACGTAAGTATAAAAGTTTATAAACACTTACCATGTCTGAGTGCGGTTACACAACGTGTGTCCAGTACGGAGTGTCGTTAGGGACTGGAGCCGGCGTGCGGCGCGGCGTGTTGCGGGCCGGCCTGTTATCGCGACATGACGTAATGCTTGCATTCGGCCTGCACGCTCGGGTTTGCGCGATGTGTGCCGATACTGTCGAAGAAATTGGATCATTTAGTTGTTTTATGGAACTTTTTGTATGGTGTTGTTTATGTGGTGATGCTCATTAGCGAGACAGAATGGATGGGTTTGTTGCTTTTGTTTGTAGTTAATTATTCAGAGGTATGCAATCAAGGATTGGTGTAAGGACAAAATTGTAAGTTCAACAGAATATCTTGACACAAGAAAGTTGTTGACTTATTGAAACTTTGCCGAGTGGATGCTTAACAGAAATCTTTTTGACGATTAGCCTGAAAGACTATAACTAAAGAACTAAGAATCTTTATGGAAACCTACGATAAACAGAAATAATTCCTAGCTGTTTCAAGTTATTGCGTCTAATAGATTGTTCCAGTTAGCGATGTCTGGGATTCCCATACATACACCAATCAGTTGGCCAACAATGTTGATTATGGCAATTGTCTTGCCACCATTCCTTAGTATTAACCAAAACGTTTCTGTTCCAGATATTAATTTCTCGTAAATTGTTAACTATTTCTAGATATTGTCTAAATAGAAATATTCTTTCTCAGATAGGCAGCGATACAACAGATCGATGCAAGGTGTCACGACTGCTCAAGCAATTATGTAGTGGAGATGGATCGGGGTAAGTAAATCAAAACCTTACAAAAGATAGAGCGATTATTTCACTGAAAGCGGTGATGTTAGAAGCACTATGTCCAGCAGTGGACGTCTTTAAGATGAGGCACAGAGCATGAAAACGATTCAATGGCCGCTTTGACAAATTTAATGCAAGATTTAGACATCAGAAGCATGTACTATGCTAAGTAGTTTGATGTTCCTAAATATAACCATATCATCATCATCAGCATAGCGTTTTCCAACCATAGTGAGATCAACTTTTAGCCTCATCAGATGAGAGTGACTGCCTATCTGATATCATTTCATTTCAATACATCTCTGGCCAAACTCCACTTTTATAAGATTAGTTGTCAGACTTTTAGGCTTCTGACTATCCGCTACAACTGGCATAGATTTTCGTATTACAGCATTTACAGCCAGGATTAACTTCTGTTAATCCTGGCTGTAAATGCTGTATCCTCAGGTGTATCGATAGATAATGGGTCTGATGGTGGACGGCGATGGAGTTCACCCATCCACCTTGCTAAACCTAAGATAACTTTTTATTGACCTGTGTGGCTACTAAACCAAAGTTTACTAATGATGAAAAATAAATTATTAGGTAAGATAAAAATTCAAATTAGCAAGAAGCTTACTTCAAAACAAACAATATTAGAATTTTATTAGATATGACTGACAGAGCTGATTAGACGCACCCTACAAATGCGTATACAATAAACCTTGTAGATTAGTGGTCCTATTAGTAATGTTTGTTCTATTTACAAGATAATGTGGTGATATCGAAACGGATATGACTTAAGCAGATTAATCATAGAAAAAACTGGCTAAAGTCAAGTTGGGTTTGTAATATGAAGGTTCCAACACAGCAGTCTATATAGCGATCAGTGGGTTGCCGTAATTTATGTACCTACCTATAGCAAGTAATTAATTTGATCGGGGTAGCAAGTCTTCTTTTTACTTCTTAGCCATATCATCTTTCACACATCCATCGTTTCTTTGGTGTTCCTCTACTCTTGTATTTATCCATTCCATATAGTAATTAAGATATCCTAAATAAACCACAATGTTTGAAGCTATATCTATACATATAATAAGACTGTAAAAAAACTGTGTCTGTACATTGAATATATTTAAAAAATAATAATTGAGGGGGGTTTAGAAACAGTAATAGAGCACGAATCCAAAAAAAAAAGTCTGTCTGTTTGTCTGTTTGTCTGTTTGTCTGTTTGTCTGTTTGTTTGCACACGCTAATCTTCGGAACTACTGGACGGATTTGAATGATTTTTTTTTTGTTGTATAGATATTAAGTCTGGGCAACACATAGGCTATAATTTATCTTGGAAACTGGAACACCTGATGCAGAACCGCAACAGACCAGCTAAACTATAGGCGATACAAAAATGGTCCCATAGCAAAAATTGTTCCACGTGATGAGCATTTTCTGCTGAGAGAATAAATTTGAAGATCCGGAACACCTGATGCAGAACCGCAACAGACCAGCTAAACTATAGGAGATACAAAAATGGTCCCATAGCAAAAATTGTTCCACGTGATGAGCATTTTCTGCTGAGAGAATAAATTTGAAGATCCGGAACACCTGATGCAGAACCGCAACAGACCAGCTAAACTATAGGAGATACAAAAATGGTCCCATAGCAAAAATTGTTCCACGTGATGAGCATTTTCTGCCGAGAGAATAAATTTGAAGATCCGGAACACCTGATGAGGAACTTCAAGAGCCCAGCTACACTATAATATATATAGGAATGACGTCTTAGCAAGAGTTGTTATGCCTTATGAGCACTCGCTGTTGACGTATAAAAATCGAAGATCTGGAACACCTGTTGTGGAACTCCAAGAGCCCAGCTACACCATAACTCACATAGGAATGACGTCTTAGCAAAAGTTGTTTGGTCTGATAGGCATTTCCTATTGACTCATAAAAATCAAAGATCAGTAACATTTGGTATAAAAATTAAAGCTATCACTAATTTCATTGCATAATTATAAAATAACATAAGTACCTTCACGCGGTGAAGGTGGGAACAGTTCAGGACTGATTTCCGATGACGATGGTATATCGTTGAAAATTAGACTCTACTGGCCAAATCTCCTATTTTTTTTTATCGTTTAAATATGCCTTCGGGCTTATGTTATTTGAGTGTTTAATTTCCTTTTCCATTTATTATCTTTGTTACATGGTTGCCTACCCGGTAACGCAGGGGTGCAGCCACTTAGATTTTAATTGATCAGGTATCATCACAATAAAACTATAACCATGCCAAGAAAGAGGTCAAATCTTTCCCAATGTTCCAAAGGTGCTAAATGATTAAAGATCATAAGATCCCAACAATCTACCGAAGAGCGTTAGGAGAGACTTGATGCTGTTCGAGAACATGAGGCTGTAACTCACTCCGCGGAAACTTCTCGGGATCGCAAATCACGCCTGCATTCTCAGCGTATTTACGCATCTATATCCAGGTCTCTAGAGACCAGTGAAGAATATGTGTGCGACTGACCGCTGATCGTGAACATCATGCACTGTCTCACGAGTTGGAGACGTTCACGGAGCATGACGTTTGAGTTTTCAGCGTATATACGCATCGACTCTAGAGATAAGTGGGGGAAGGAGATGCGCGACTGACCGCTGATCGTGAACGTCACGCATTATATAGGCTATTATTTATTTTGGAAAATCGAACACCTAAAGTAAAAGAGATAAAAATGGTGCCATTGCAAAAAATATTCCACGTGAAGAGTGTTTTCTGCTGTGAGACTAAATTTGAAGATCTGGAGCACCTGTAGTGGAACTCCAAAGCCCAGCGACAATATAACATATACATAATAGAAATGGCGTCTTAGCAAAAGTTGTTAAGTCTGATGGCATTTCCTGTTGACCAACAAAAATAAAAAATCTGGAACGTCTTGAATCGTCTCGCGCATCCCATTGTTTTTCCGTCCCCGGGCTATTAGAATTCGACATCAGACGTTTCAGATCTTCGATTTTGACGACCCCATAGTCGCTGACATAAGCAACAGGATCCGCGTACGAAGTCGCGGGCAGAAGCTAGTCTGAAATAAAAGAAGGATATTATTTTGTCCAATTTGTGCCATATCACTAGAGTGATAGTAGTTAGACCACTAAAACAAACGTGAAGTTGAAAAAGTTTTCTTTAACAATTTTAAACATTTCCTATGTTTAAAATTGTTAAAGAAAACTTTTTCAACTACAATGCTGTTCTCTAAAAATCTCTACTTGAAAATGTAGGTGAAGTGTATTTGTTATTTTGCCACACTAATGCTAGGAGCTGACACTTTGATAAGTTAGATATAACAAGGAGATCTTTACAGAATCGACTGCAGAATCTTTCGAGGAAACAGTTACGCAAACTTTTTCTTCTTCGCATAAAGTGTTTTCCCAAAATAAGATGGGACCGACCGCAGCAAGCGTAGCTTAACCTTGGATCGACCACTGTGGCTATTTTAATTAAACCACAAACCCCTGCGTATATGCAAATCTTGCTGTACTTCCCGACCCAAAATATATTAAACCGATATGCGACAAGGAGCTACAAATACCTTCAAAACGACACAAAATTACTAGAAATGGGTTTTTTTCCTGCAACTATGTTTACCTTTTTGTGGTAAGTAACTGTGTGTTGTTGTTGTTTTATAATAGTAGCGTCATGATATAGTCGTGATGGTCCACTGGTCCAAACCGGTGTGAGTAGAAATGTGACTATCAATTGATATGTACTTTCTAAGTTTAACTTAGACTTAGACCATCATTGGCGTCAGAGAAGAAAAATATCGAGACTTATAATTATTACAAGTTTGAAATCGCCAACCTGCCTTGCAAGCGTGTTGATTAATACTCGTACCTTCTCTGTATGAATAGAGGCGTTTGCCGAGTAGTGGGATACTAACAGGCTAGTATTATTATGAATGTTTATTGATGAGCTTCATGAGATAGTACATTTTTAACCGACTTCAAAAAAGGAGGATGTTCGTGTGTATGTATTTTTTTTTTTTTTTTTTATGTATGTTACCTGATTTCTCTGCCGTTTGTGGACCGATTCTCGAAATTCTTTTTTTGTTTGAAAGAGTAGACTCCTGAGGTGGTCCCATAATTTGGTGAAGATCTGGTGCTGATCTTCGGAGATATACAATGGAACTCTTCAAAAATAGACGGCAAATATGTCGTGATTGCTGGAATCGCTTGGATATTTATTGTTTATACATCATCATCGTTTTATTTTTTGTAAAAAAGTTTTTTAATATAAGCTGATCTGTTAGATTGATAGATAACAGTTCAATCCTAAACCACCTGATCAATACAAAACATGACTGAAACTTGTTTATTTTTCCTATTTTATTGAGGAAAATTTTTAATCTCTTGCTTCTTTAATCTATCATTCCTAGTAGCAATTTATCTGATACGTTTTAGTGTTTTCTGATAGTAGCATTATTTACATTCCTTAATTTGTTTTGCGTATGTCAAAATGACAAGCGATAAGTATTTATCTTTATACCCTGCCTGTATACATCCTTGCTGGTCTAAGTGGTCGCAAATGGTGTTGAGAGTTTGGGTCCTGGGCTAAACTCCAGGGCCGGGCAAAGCTTTCAGGTTTTTTTTGGTGTAGCGTAGATTCCGGTCAATGTAAATAGGCTAACCATGTTGCTTCGAACTTAAAAATAAATGTTAAAACATCGATGTACAGACGCCAGCACGTCAAGTTACCCCAATGTGTCAAATTTCTTTGATCGTTTTCCAACTTTATGTCAAACAGAATAAGGTTGATATTCAATTGGGAAAATTTGACACATTGGGGTAACTTGATGTGCTGGCGTCTGTACCATTGGTTCAGTAACCCTTTGGAGAATATAGATGTGATATTATGTTTTTCTCCAAATTCTTAACCAATTAATTAAACCATTCAATCGGTTCACCTTTATTGGGGCTTTCATTAACCACACGGGCGAGTAACGGGCGCAAACTCTTCCCTCCCTCTCGTTTCTTTAGGATTAGACAAAGGCAGAGCTATGACTAAAGTTTAGTGGCATGTTACACCCACACATTGTCCGTATCGGGTGGTGTGACTAATTACACCTGACGAAATGAGGTGTAAGACGACTTTTGATCGTGAATACTAAATTTGGAAAAGGTATGTTAAGGATTACAACGTGGGGTTCCGTTAGACTGAACTGTTGCCAAGAAAACATCGAATATTCTTCGTTATTTTATAAATTGATAGTGTCATTTTCTACGAGCTAGTTATTTTTTTGTATATTTGACTAATTGTAGTCTATCAAAAGCTTTTGACTAATCCGTCAAGGAATTTCTTGGGGAATCTATTTTGGACCAATCTGCAAAACAACTTATCCTATTTTTTTATTGAGCAATATATCATCAAAAACAAGCAAATAATAATAATTAGCAATTAAAATAGACGACAAATGTCATCACACACCTTTAGCGCGACAGGACACAGCCAGTATAGTGATTGAATACCACACTTGCAGTAGTGACGATTACAGAAAGATTAACTAGTAGTCCAGGTTTCCTCAAATGTTTTTTCTTGCGATATTAGTGATGTCCAGAATGAACTTAGAAGGACAACGAACGCCGTAGCTTCAATAAAATTGTTTTTATCAAAACAACAATTGATTACAATAATTAAGTAAGACAAGTCAATGATTGTGACAAATTAAATAACAGAGACATTATATTGTTTCCTACCACAAATCTGAATATTAATACGTGGTAGGAAAACTCTGGATGCTTTTGTCAAAATATTGCATGTACGCAGAAGTATGACCATAATTAAAGTTTTTATAGTTCTAAGAATAGTTTAAACAGTCGAATTTCGATCACATTTGGAACATACAAAAACAAATTCAAAGAGTCACGGAACCTTGATGTTTTCAAGCATGATTTGTCAGCATCGAACCGCAAGCGCCATTTTTTTCGGAAATCACTTTATCCAAATAAAAAGTAATTGTGAAGTGGGCTGATCCTCTCAATATGTGTACTTAGAGCATGACAAACTACACCCACGGTGTTTATTTAAACGGATGTCAAGTATATTTATATCAAGCTTTGTGATGATCTTGTGGCTTAACTAAATTGTTAGTTATTGTTTGTTTTCTGTTCGGCTAGATTTCTTTTAAATATTGAATTAGTCTACTCTTGACCTTAATCTTATCCTGAGGACCGAGATGAGGTCTAAAATGGCAAGCTTACCCAAAAGAAGCCTACTCGCGACTTAAACAGATGGGAATCATGTATGAACTTGGGAACACTTATGCAGGCAGTTAATTCCAGTCCTTGACTGCGCATAATAAAGGATGTGGAAAAGCGCTTCGTGCTAATGTGCGGAACATCTAAAAGGTATGGGTGAAAACCTGCAGCACGTCTGGATTCCCGATGAAAAAAAGGAGATGGTGGATTGAGTGCAGCTCTAGAGCACACTCTCCAAAAAAATTGCAGTGTAAAAGACCGACAGACATGTAACTTTGCGGCGGTGGGCCAGGCTATGAAGCTTGGTACCTACAAGCTTTTCGTCACCAATGAGCCTCTTGGCTTTGCGCCTTACTGAGATTATTTTAACGTGCTTGCTTTGTAACTTTTTTCTAAAGGGACTGTTTGTACTTAGTTCGATCCCCAAGTCTATTAGTAACTTTCTTTTTAAACATTTTTTGTCATATATAAATTGCACACTAGAAGCCCAAAATCTGAATTTGTGCCCGTCAAGTGGCAATAATGTTGCCATACTTGCCACCTACTATATACGAGACTATCTGGTAAAGTAGATTTACACCTATGCCTAACCCTCCGGGGAGTATAGACGTTATGTTGAGTATGGGTGAAAGTTTAATAGATTTTGGAGTGTTTTGCCAATATTATGGTCGGTATGTATATGGTAGATAAATGTTTTGATTCCACGCC
The DNA here is from genome assembly GCA_921972225.1 of Euplexia lucipara. Classification (NCBI taxonomy): domain Eukaryota; kingdom Metazoa; phylum Arthropoda; class Insecta; order Lepidoptera; family Noctuidae; genus Euplexia; species Euplexia lucipara. The sequence goes on from OV179158.1 coordinate 1,452,975, forward strand.
TATTAAAATCTTGCCTGTTTAGAGATCTCTGATATTTATCAGCTATATCCTCAGATGTGTCTCTTCTTTAATTTTAGATTGTAATGGCATTCCAAGCTTCCACAGTACAAGTATTGCTTAGTTTAGAAGCCAAGTGTTTGATAGCTGCATGCTATGTATTTAAAAAATCCTAAAGACTAAGAGGACCCATGGGTAATTTATAATGGTATTTTGAAGCAAAAACTTGGCATGTTTCCACACCATTGTCAGTACTCTCTCCCTCTTTACCGATTATTCGTTCAAGACGCATCATCTTCATACCACCATACTACCACAACTAAGTATACCATACCACAACATCATCATACCATCTTCTTTTTCCACAATTATAAGTCTACGCATATTATTATGCGTCTTACACAATCATTAACAACTAGGATTAAATCATAACAAACTGATAAGAATCTATACAAAAAAAAACAGTCAAGTAGCAACAATTCCTAGGAGTACGTTTGTTTTCTATCTAAAGTGTAAATCCACTTGTAATCCTCTGATATGGTCACACACGGTAAATACTGTTAATGCTACATTCGTTTTAATTGTGTTATTTTGTAATCTGATAGTGATGGAGCGCGTGCGCACTTACTGTGTGAACTTGGCCTTTTATTTTTATGTGGTGATCGTTTAAGAATATTATGTTGTACTTACTAATTTCTTTATTGGCATTCTTTTCTGAAGGGCGGGCTTTTGGGGGACTGTCTTATGTAATATTGACGGTCAAAAAGTGTTGATCATCAAACTAGTTTTCAAAAATGACTTTGATCATAGATATCCGGAGATATGCCTTCACTCAATATTTGTTCAAGTTCATGTGTCGCCACCGTGTCCCCCCTCCTAAAACTCACACTAAAACGAAACGAATAGATACGCCACACATGATTCTTATCTTAATGCACACATGATCAAAAGGGGCGGGCACTAGTATAGGAGCCGAAACCACAAAAAATAAAATTACCGGTATTTTTCAATTTAAGGTGATGATTGTGAACACTGATGAGTCCGGCAGTGATTAAAACGATTTATTTTTGCGTTATCCCACAATAAGGAAATTGTCCTGTATGATCGGTGCGTTCAGAAACTTCAAAGAAATCAAACTCGAGACACGCGGACACGCCGCGCAGCAATCAATCGCTCATCCACGGCGCAAACCGTGGAAGCTCTTTATAAATGACTTCTGAGGATTAGGAATATGCAAACTGTAATTATATTGATTAGCATTATACATAGATGTTAACCCCACGATACGATTTTGTAATTATTTACCGTCATGACTAAATGGTACTACCTACGCTGAATTAGTCTAATATATTATTGTTTTCAACATAATGGGCCACTTTTGTCATCATGTCAATATTTTCATGTTTTCAGGCGCTGTGATGCTGCATATCGGTTATTTTTTGAGACCACTGGTTTAATTTTTAATTTTCGCAAGGTGTGTGTGACGCTTCTGGTATTCAAAGTTGAGTACTTTGTGCGAATCTAAAATCTATCATTCAACGACATTCTGAAAAATCACTTGAGTATTTTTTTTTTACATGGGATCCAAAAAGGGTTCACGTCGCGCGGTTGCAGGAATATCAATGTTTTTTTTTTAATTAGTGGTTTTGGAATGAGAAGAACCTAATTTATCTATTTACTTAATACGGTTTAGCCATATAAAGATGTGGCGACGAAATTTTGCCACGGGCTCTCGTACTTATAGGAACGCCCACTCAATGCATAGGGCTTGGTATTTTGTTACATCTATAAAAATATCGATGAAAACCGAATGTAAAAAAGAGGTTGTCTATGAGCGTAGTTTGTATCGTTTATTATGATTACTGATTATGGTATATTGTAATTAATATTAAAAAATAAGTGACGATAGTAGGTACACACGGCTGCACATCAAGCTATGTAAAGATAAAGATACCGGGCTGGTATCCGCAACTCCACGTCAAAGCGCGTATTTTGCGTAAGAGCCATAATCCACCATGCACGTGGGCCCAGTGGGAATTGGTAGATGTCACAATGCCTTCGAATTTTTGGTTCTAGGACATGCCGGGCGATGTTTTCCTTCACCGTTTTTGAGAGCAGTGGTGATGAAATAAATTGCACTAAGTAATGCGCCTGCCTCGTTTCGAACCCACGACTTACTGTTCGTAAGTCGTGGGTTCCACCGAGGCAGGCCACCTCAGTGGTGGCGGTCCCGACTTACGGCTGCTCTCATCAAGCTATGTATTTCCAGTATAAGCTCATCTCGCATGATATAGGAATTCCGTACAATGCGAGGTCAGTGTAAACTGTACCTAATTGTATAGCTTGTTGTGTAGCAGTGTGTGTGTGTACGTGGTCTACTTTAATAAATCATTTTCTTTTATTTCTAGTTTCAAATTACCTCATATCATCGTCATTTTTGTTTCATTTTCGAGTGATCCTATACTCTTTATTTCCCATTCGAAATCGCTTTAGTAATTTGCTTTATCATCAAAATAACTGGAAAAATTAAATCATCTACATAAACAAAAACTAAAAATTGAAAAATAAAAAGTTCCCACTACCTAAACTACCATTCACATACAATAACATTTAAAAAATAAAATAGTTGTAGTGTCAGAAGCCAGTGGCAATATATAGAGTGAAGTCGGTTGTATTTTTGTAAAAAGTTTGTAATCAAATGATATGACTTGTAAAATATAAAAATTAATAATGAAATCATTTTATTTACAAAATAATATTAAATTGCAAATATTATTACCTAATTATGAAATTATTTTGTAAGAATTTCTATAAATTATCGATATCTAGAGAAAAGCGCTACGCACCACTAATGTTTTGTTGTGACATGCGTCAGTCACGCAAAAATATTTCACAATGAAATTTTTGTAAAATCTATTAATATTATAATTAGTGCAGTGATTTTTATTAACCGGTGGTAGGTCACACCACTTTTCTTAAGGTTTGTTGTAGTTATCCTATTTTTGCAAAATAGAACTGAAAAATTCGGCATTTCGTAAAAATACGAAATGACACGACTCATTCCGATGCCAATTTAGTACTAGACAATGTTCTCGGCTGTCACGTGTTACTTTGGCCAAACTGACCAGACTTAAGGCACACTTACCACGCCTACATGCCATATCCCTCGATATCCGTGACTTTGATCAAGACCAAAGTTATTGATTTTGAATGTATTGTTTTCAGATCTATTGGTAGTTGATTGTACATCAACTATTAATTAATCTACATCAACCTTCTCATTTAGAAATAAGAAGTTTCTTATTTTACAAGATTTTAAAATTTCGGAATGCAATATGAAATAAACTTTGTATGATTTCTTGTAACAGAGGTACTTCTGATACTTCAATAGCTATATTTTCTTTAGAACCGTCGTACAGCTTTGATTTGTCTTAATCGCCTTTACAGTGTGCTCACATTTTGCATTCTTCTCTTTACGGTAACGCAAAGACTTGGTATTGGCTTACAGTGTATTGCTTTTTATGTTTGTAACGTTTGTATTAACTGTAAGTCTTATATAATAATTGAACACCGACGAAAACTTTACTGTTCTAAGTTTTTAAGTCATTAACTATTTATCAAACAATCACAAATAAGTATGTAGTTTTAGGTTCACCTTTATCATTGTCATTAAACATGAAATACATTATCCGTTCCATTTATCAGTACTTCACCGAAGCATAGATAATCTTTGTGATCATACATTTTCTCGAAAACATCAATTTCTCACTGTCAAGTCCGCTTCTAAATATAGTTCATTGATAACTACGAATTTACTCGTATTGCAAATCATTTTTATTATCTTCCCAATTGTAATCAATGCTGCATTTTTCCTGTTACCTGTATTTTAGATATATACGTCATAATTATCATTAATTGCGGTCACATTGTACGTCACAGATATGAGTATGAAAAATTACTTATCATTAATTTTGAAATTATCCTGTTTCACACATTTTGTCTATCTGTATCTACCTAAGATACAGGGTGGGAGTGGCATCGACATGTAACCTGCTAAAATGAGTGCAGAACAAAAGTATGGACCCCAGCTTTTATCCACTCCTTGGGTTTTCCTGACATCGTACCTTCAAGGATGAGCGAGCCATTATTTATAAAAAAAGATGTAGCCATGACGAGCCTTTGTGGTTTGAGACAGAATATAAAACTAAAATTTTAAATATTGACTTAGGTATAACTGTTTATCTGCCACTCAATTTTTTTTGTAACAGCATTTGTAATGTTAACTCTTCTATCTATGTTTGTTAAAAGAAAATGATAACTATGTGATTATGATTTTGCAAATTTTCTCGATCAAGTTCATTAGTTATTTGACATGACCAATTATTTTGTAATATGCCACTACTGGCACGCAAGTCATACGGTAGCTCTGGTGTAGCCTATGGACCTACAGCTGTCATATTGTTGCTGGTTTTCCAACCAGTAGATTAAACAACAAATGCACGTACCATTTTCAAATGACAACGAAAGTCCCGTGCCCCGATGAGATCATGGATTTCTGATGGCATTGCGATAAGCGCACCATGGTGTATCACGTACCGTTACGATACTTATGGCTCCTGTTGCCTTTCTCGAATCTTTATGTCACCGCAGCCATGATAGTTACATCCCATTGTTTTAAGAGAGATGATACCACTATATATTTGAAGCTGAGCAAATATATTATAAGATCACTTTAATGTGACATAATAATGATAATGTGTGTGAGGAGCTTGTGGCTAATTAATAACACAGCCTCACGGGTCGATTGAAGGTTAAACTAAGCTTGACGAGGTTGATCTGAGGATGGGTGACCATGTATTACAAATCGGGGCTCCTCCGCGCCTCTGAAAGCACGTAATGCCATTGGTCCAGGCTGTCGTTTGTAGATCTATGTCAGTCGTTACACATATTCAGAAGCCCGAAAATCTAACAACCAGTTTAACCAAGGGGTACTGTGTTACCCAGTAACTGGGTTGTGAAGGTCCGACAGGCAGTTGCTCCATGTCAAGCACTGGCATTCAGCTGCCTGGTTAAACTGGTAGCCGACCTCAACATGGTGGGAAATGGCTAAGTAGATGATGATGAATAAAGGTAGGTAATGTGTGTGGTTCTTTCCTCAAAAGACCTTCTCCGAGCTGAGTTTCTTTCGGTGTTTCTTCTCAGAGTAGAGAATCACTGATCTCACCACTTTAAAAAAATATTTTGCTTGTTCAGAAGTATTAGTAGAAACCAATTAACAGAAAGTATTAGTGTTGTTTTCTTTTATAAAACTTTGTCCGGTTGTGTTATTTTTACTAATGGTAGCACGCATGCCTGATTAGCTTACAATCTTAAAACTGACTTCTCACATGACCAGAAGGGTTAGCTTATATTTTCTGGTTAATGTTAATTATTTCAGCTAATAAGCAATGCTATTCAATGTCACAATGTTATTGGGCTTTTTTTTCCAATAGAGATGCGAACGTTTTTTTTTTTTTTAGATTTTTTTGAATAACTCATAACAATCATCCTCTTTAGAAGACCTTTTTGCTATACGTTTTACTAAAAATGTTTTGCAAGTTTATTTTTGTTATTTTCTTTATCCACAACACAAAGACACGGCGACTCTCACGTGCGATTAGGTCATGCATCACACTGCACCCATTACCGATGCCGCCATGATGTATGTTTGTATGTATGTCCATGCTAATCACGCTATTACTGTTGAAGGACGGACCATCACTCGGTACTTAGTTAATTAGGTATGTACTTGTTTTAATATTCCCTAGGTAGATGATGCAGTGAAGTAAGTTATTGCCATTGTGGACACGCCTTAAGTTTGTTGGTAGTGTATGTTTGAAGACGGTTTTGTGTTTCTGAAAATAAATCAATGTCATAGTAACTCATCGTCAGCGTCATCATTTCTGCCGCCGTTGCACATAGTCTACGTGCAGTAGTGAATGTAGATTTCTACAACGATCGGTCCTGCGTACTCTCATTCATCGACTTTTGTCGATGTTCACAAGAACGTCGCTTCGCAAATGACAGCCGGGACCAACAGCTTAAGTACGTGATTTTCGAGACACTATTCTCAAGGCTCAAAAATATTCTCGATACTGATGACATCTCATTTCGCATTCGCTAGTAGGTACTGCTGGGAATGTAGCGAAACCAACTTGAAAAACTCCAATGATCTGGCTGCTGCACTGAAAACAAGATCTTACAGAAAGAGACTTAAAAGGAAAGACATTGTTTAGTCCTCCCATATGTGAGGACATAAACAAGAATATGGAGTAGATGGCTCGATGGAGTCACGCTCTTTCCACCACTGTTTGCATCGAACTCATCTGATAAAACTATCAAATACTGATTGCAGATTGGGAAAAACAAACCAAAAAAAAAATATTTTTCTTAAAAATATTTTTTTGAAAAATATTAACTCCATTTTCTAGATCTTTCGTTATTTTTTAGTTTCATCCTTTACGCACCTATTCTTATACCTGCCTACTAGAGCCAAATTTCTGAACTAATAAATATTTACACAAATGTCTTTAAGCCTGTATTCTCTGAAGGGATCGGCAGAGAGTAGGTACCTATTATTAGAACACCCACATTTAGCCAGTTATGTTTATGTACCTACTATGTATTAGGGGGCAAGCCTATTGGCATTAATCGGGTACAAATTTTGACTCAAACAATGCAAACCGAAGCCACAATACTTGTATTCTCCCATTTATAGGTGCGATACTTCCAGATACATTACATAAGCATTCTGTTCAGATTCATTAAAGTCGGTGAGATGCGAATATGATGAGATAATAGTAGTTCGTTGCAGCAGATTAAGATGACCTTGACAGTTGATGTCACCAGTTTGGAGCAAACGGTTTTATAGCCCAAACTGATACTGTTACAGAACACAGTTATTTTTGTAGATTTGTCAAACGACTTCTGAGAGATTCAGATAAGATGATATATGGTTTCTTTCTATATGAATAGAGATTTCAAAGAACTGCCAATGCGAGAATTATATCACCATGGTTGGCAAGATGTTATAAATCTTTAAGACACTTAAATTTGGTGATTATGAAACACCATTTTGTCTATACTAATATTATAAAGAGGTAAAAATTTGTAAGTTTGTATGTAGGGGGTAATCTTCGGAACTAATGATCCAATTTTAAAAATTATTGTACTGGTGGAAAGCTACACTATTCCCGGTGGACATAGGCTACTTTTTATCCCCGTATTCCCACGGGAACGGAAACTACGCGGGTGAAACTGCGTGACGTCTGCTAGTAACGTATAAAACACAAAAGGAAGAACAAGAGCTATAGATAACAAATACTTAGTAGTCAGTCGAATAGAATACCAACAAAAATTATATCTTTTTCCAACAGAATTAGCACACAAAAATTCACTTAAAACCTCTAAGCTTTTCCTTACTAAAGATTGCAAATACGCACCGATTCAAACCCTTCTTTTAACCACTAAAAACATAACAAATTGCCAATAGCGCAACAGATAGGCATACGATGATAAATACAGGCAGGTCACGAAAGCTAAAAACGAACGCGAATCGCATCAAAAGATAGAAGTTTCACCTTGACCTTCGCAGGTAAACAGGGAAACCTGGTGTTTAGGGGTAAGGAACGGAGTGGTACTGGGTTGGGGACATGCGAAGGTGTGAAACACGGTAGCAGAATTCATGATTCAATAGGTATTATGCTGTTCTAGTTTTTTCCCATTATTAATTTCTTATCTGATGCAGAAAAGGCCAGCGGTGAATTGCACTATCCACGACGATTTGTATCAAGTTAAATAAGACTGCGAATTTTACTTTGATTACAAACTTGGGACTGGCTCGTCTCTTACATAGGTGTTTTCAAAGGCTTTTATTGGAAAGAGTATTGGCATTATACCTACGAAAATTAACAGCACTTGCTTTTCCCGCCTACTATTATGAAGCTTGCTAAAATCCATTCATAGTTGAACATTGAAATTACACCGGTTTTATAAAAAATTAGAAGAAGTATACGGCTTCAACGGCTTCCGCGTAGAATACATCCAAACAAATAAGTTAGAGTCGTCGTTTATAAATAGGCCTTTATGAGGGATTAGGAAAAGAATTAGATTAGAATTAGAAAGCAACGTTTACCTAGCTGTGGGACAAATACATAAACATATTAATTTAACAAAACAAAAACGAAGCAAAAGGCGAAGCATGTGTTAGACTTTCAAACATTTAGGTATACTGGTCCATCATCTCAATAATCAATTGCCTTTTAGCTATATCATCTGTCAAACAATCTATCTAGGTATCGTTTTTTAGTCTTGATCTGCTGTTGTAATTCTTCACATTCATACTCAAAACTACATGCCCATATTGGGATTGCCCATACCATGACAACCAACAATACAAACAGTGTTGTGGAAAAACCGAAAGGAACTCTGAAAGTTTTCCTGAAACTATAATTATGATACCTTAACATAACCTTTAAGTGATAACAAACGTGAGGGTGTAATATGCAAACTATAAGGGGTGTAAACTTCACAACACACAAAGCATGTCGCGTAGAGAAATGTTTTTATGCGTGTCGTCTAGACAGTGGCGCCCAGGGGTGTCTCCCTGCCGTACGTCATGTCACATGCCCTTCTGATGTCTTGGTCTGGCTGCATTAGGGGACCTTCACATGCTATCTTTAGATGTGTAATCTATATATTTTTTTGTACACCTTTTGAGTAGCGTGTGATTTTAAACAGTCAAAAGTGCAGTAAGCAGAACCCGTCGGCAACTAACGATCTCTAGCGTATACCATATAGACAAAGGGCCTTGGGTCTCTTTGGTTTTTAGTAGAAGATACATCAAAACACAACCTCAATACAGTGAGTTCAGTACATCATTCTGGTCATCCCAGCAGCGGCGTTGAAACTTCTCATCGGGTTTTTCTAATTTCCATAAAATACACAAATGCATATTCCACAACTTTCACAATCTAGTCCCAACCTAAGGAGAGCTTGTGCTTAAAATCCAGATACCTAATAAAACTTTGTCTGACGAGGGAATTGTACCCAGAATCTCATACTCAATACTCCGACTACTAGACCAACGAGATGGTCTTAGTTAAGCTAGTGTTACCCATCGGGTGAATGAATTATACTATCTATTCCCGTGACCTGCAGCGTAGGTCTGATACGAAACATCGTGATGGTTTTCTGTCAGAAAGAGTTTGACTGACACTTACACAGACCTCCGTCGTCCTCAGAAAAGGAGACATCTATGAAGATTTTACAACCCTATTAAAAAAACAAAAAGTAGTACCTATAAGTTAAGTTGCTGTACCTGTGTAAAATTCCCGATCCAGACATATTATGTGAAAGAACCTTATTAGTTAACTTTGAAGTGTCCTCTGTTAATGGGGTTTGAAATTAATAAGTGCTAAGTTGTGTTCAGCACGAACTATTTTATATTAAAGTATCTGGCAGGTCGTAGTAGTTTTAGTACATCATAATGTCTAGTCTGTTCTCAACTATATTGGGGTAAGCTTCCAAACTAACTGGAAGCAGTATAATAAATGTATTTAACACGAAGAGACTACCAATAGCCACTTCGGGTTACTGATTACCCATAAACAACCAAAGATTTACATACAAATGACTGCCAACCGCCTGCCTGCCTGTCAGCGACTTAGCATGCTTTCCGGGATACAACGGGGTCTTAATTTTGATAATCTCAAAATGTAAATGTGTGTGTTGTTGTTGTAATGTGTATGTTGCGTGTGTGTGTTGATCACCCATCTGTAGACTGGCCTCAGCTAACGTAGCTTCATCTTTAGTTGACAATTAAATTCCTGTTTTCATACACGACATATTTTCCTTAACAACCAAAACCAAAAGCAAGTCTCATATGATCTAGATACTACTATTAAACAGTTGAAGCTTATCATACCTACTATCTTAATTTAGTTAATTTAAAAGTCCTTTGTCGGTATTAAACCGCACGTGGTAAACACACGAGCTGGTAAACGCCATGATGGGACTTTAAGGACCTCTCGTCATAATGTATTTAGTTTATCATTACTCCTGCTATCATTTCATTGGCTTGATGATGGTATTGTTAACGAGGTAACACGATAAATTACTGTTTGTACGCCACTTGAAATCGCCGGTTGTGGAATTGATGGAGATTGGTATATCTACCACTACATGTTTCTCTCAGTACAAAATATACCTTTATGACTACAAAGTACTCTTGTTTGCGTGTGGCTAGTGAGTAAACTGCTGTCTGAGTTAACTCTGAGCTCATGGTATTATAGAAACTAAGCAGTCCTGAGCAAGGTATGACGTTGGCAAGGAAATGCGAATGTGATACTAGCTCGGACTAGGCCAACATCTCAATATCTCCTGTGGCACTCGGCAATAGTGTAGCTTTGTATTTAGTAAAAGAATTGTTGAAATCGGGTAAGGACTTCCGGAGCTTAGCACTACATACTTACAAAATTTTACTTCTTTATAATAATAATACTAGCCGACGTCACGCGGTTTCACCCGCGTAGTTCCCGTTCCCGTGGGAAAACAGGGATAAAAAGTAGCCTATGTCACCCGGGGATAGTGTAGCTTCCCAACGGTGAAAGATGTTTTCATATCGGTCTAGTAGTTTCGGAGCCTATTCAATGCAAACAAACAAACAATCAAATAATATTAGTATAGACTAGCTGCCTCGGCAAACTTCGTTCCGCCTTACAATCAATTTATTAGTTTTTATTAGTTTACGTCCTATTCTCAGATCTATTGAAAATACACAAAAAAAAACATAAGAATCAGTCGACGTTTTTGACTGTTTTTGTCATCTCGACCAAAAGCCATTAAAAAAATATAAAAATAAAATAAAATTTATTTAAGTGTAAGGTAAAGTAAAGATTATGATTAACATTAATTCCTTTGTATGAAAATTTAAATCTAACCGTAATATGGATCTGCCTGAACTAGGTTTATGAAAAACCTGTGTTTCAGGCCATCAATAACATCAAATATTTTATAATATAGAATGCAATGCTTAATTAGAAGCTAAATTATAAACAAGACAATGTTTCCAAAGACTTAATTATTTGACTATAAAATTTTAAAATTAGACTATGTAAGATTATGTTAAAATAAATTAAATATTAAAGTAGACAGACTATTATTAAATTAGATAAACAAAGAGACTTAAAATTAGAGCAGGTAGATGGAAACTTTATTTTACAATTTCAAGCAGTTTTTCCGTGTCTGAATAATTGAGTGTTGCCAAATATTCTCGAACCATTACATTACACCTATTATTACTTAAACTATAAGCCTTTAGTGATCTGTTAATCTGATTATACAAGTGAGGTCCTAAAAAGAAATAAAAACGACGAGCAAAAGCATGATTAGTCCTAGAGTTAGCACAAACCAAATCTTTCCTTCTCCTATCGAACGGTACTGGGATAAAATAAAGTTCAGTGTGAAAAAAAGAAAGATCAAATCGCCACATCAATCTGCCGTCTGGTTTTCTCAATAATTTTCTTTCTGTTTCCTTAGCAAGACAGAACGTGTGACGGGGGCTAAGAATGCGCAGTTGATGTACGTCAGTGGAAGCAGTCCGAGGCAGCCGAGCACTCCGCAGTTGCTGAGGGTTTGTAAAATTAAAATTAAAAATTAAAATATTTTATTTCGAACACAATAGTCCATTTAGTTAGTATACACACGACTTACAAACCAGTGTCAGTACTTACATCTACCAGAAAAATATCACAAACTATTAATTACTACGCCAGCCACAGTGGCATGTACAGAACCCAGCACAATGTGTCAAATTTCTTTGATCGTTTTTCAACTTTATGCTAGACAGAATAAGGTTCATGTTCGATTGGGAAAATTTGACACTTTGGAGTAGCTTGATGTGCTGGCGTGTGTACCTAGGCGTATCCCATGCCCCATTATGGAGCTGTCCCACCTGTCGGCTGTCAGTAAAACTTGGTAGAAGACATCTCTATTTTTAACCGACTTCAAAAAAAGGAGGAGGTTCTCAATTCAGTTGTATATTTTTTTATGAACAACTAACTGCCCCGACTAGCTTCGTTTCGCCTTAGAATCAATTCCACATCCTATTCTCAGACCTACTGAATATCTTACACACAATTTCATAAGAAATAGGTCAAGCCATTTCGGATGAGTTTTGTTAAAAACACTGTGACACGACAATTTTATGTATTACATACATACGTTTAATACCATGCACGTACATACGTTTAATACGATGACAACAAGTAGATCTAAACCAATGATAACTACAACTACTTTATATTTAGCTAAGTAGTCTCTAATGTGATCTTGATCAAATCAAAAATGTTTATTTGTTAGAACACGGTACAATAAAGAGGCAGTTTAGCATGTCCTGCCAAACTATTGCGTACAAATATTTAATTTTAAGCACAACACAAAATTATTAAAAAAAAATATTAGAGCAAATTATAATTTATGAATTTATAATAAGTCATTGAGTACCTAAATATAGAAATTGTTTTGTCATACTAATAATAATTATAATTCCTTATTTAAACATTTTAGTTAGATACAATAAGAATGAAAACATATATACCTATAACCTAACCTAACTTACCATACCTATCCTATAGCTAACCTAACTACCTAACCTAACTACCTTACTGAAATACATTGATTTAAAAAATACTAAATTCATCCTTATAACTGAACTACTGCACTGCGTGCCTCCATGTTACGTACATTTTATTTAGTTTTCCCGGTTCTACTTAAAAGTCCAAACAGAACAATAATTATCTATTTGCAAATAACTATGGAAGTTCGTATCTGTCGTCATTATTACGTAAATTTCTTTCTGAAATATAAGACTTTTTTATGCTACTTAATACCCCTTGCTAAGATTAGTAACAAAATAAATTTTAGAACGTACCTAGGTACGCATAATTGACAACCAAAAATAAAATTATGTTGATCCGTTGTCATGGTGACTCAATTTAACTTTTCGTATTTTTTTAATCTAAATACGCAATTTTTTTTATACTTTAAATAAGTACTTACATAAATACCACGACGGTGGCAAACAAGCTTACGGCCCGCCTGATGGTAAGCGGTTACCGTAGCCTATGGGCACTTGCAACACCAGAGGCGCCACACGCGCGTTGTCGACCCTTTAAAAACCTATTTACTCCCCTTTTGAAGAACTCCATACTGTAGCCCTCTGAGAAAACCTCGGCAGGGAGCTCATTCCACAATCCAAGTGTACGCGGGAGGAAATTAAAAAAAAGTATCCCAATATTGTACGCGGAAGGGAATTAAATAATCTAAATATTTTACATATTTGTTGTCGATTCAAAATCCTTATTTAAAAATATTCTTTAATTTGAAAGAAGTATACTGTACCAACGACGGCGACGGGACAAACATAAAGTGTTTGACAGGTAGGAACTGTTTCTAAGGGAAAGCGAAATTGTTATTTTTACTATATTCCAAGCATTTTTTTTTCATATTTACTCACGTTTAAAACCTTTCCTGGACTTCTACAAACATTTCATAACCAAAATCAGCTAAACCAGCCTAGCCGTTCTTGAGCGAGACTAACGAACAGAAATATTAATTTTATATATTATAAATCTATACTAATATTATAAAGAGGTAAAATTTGTTTGTAAGTTTGTATGTAATCTTTGGAACTAACGATCCAATTTAAAAACATAATTGCACTGGTGGAAAGCTACACTATTCGCGGGTGACATAGGCTACTTTTTATCCCTGTATTCCCACGGGAACGGGAACTACGCGGGTGAAACCGCGTGCCGTCTGCTATAAATAAATAAATAAATAAGTGTCCTTTCATTCTAAAGGCACGGCTATTAATTTTCTTAAAGTTGCTTGAGCTGAATGAGCAATACCTATCAGACAAACGTTTCCTCGTAATGTTTAATTCACCGAAGTCAATAAAATAACGTGAGCTGCAATGTTATGCTAAGAAAACACCCCGTAAAAATGTAGGTAAAGTGAAGGTTAATTGAACTGTAATTCCATACTAATACTAGGTATTGACAGTTCACCTCACTCAAGTTTACACTGGATGACTAACTAAATCGACCTGTTGAGGGTACTTCTTCGTCACGCCTTCATTGAGCTTGTGAGGAATTCCCAGTGTTACAAATTAGGTCCCTACGACAAATATGTCATAGGGAATACCAGATAAATTGAATAAGTATGATAGGTGCAATTTATTCTTGATTATACCCATACAATGAAATTGCCACACGCTCTCCTTACTCGGTCCTTGATATACAGCATCGTAAAGGTATCATATTATAACATTAAGTATTAAGAGAAGATTGTAGTGATGTGGTGAACCTTGTTAGAAAAGTATTTCCCAGAATTATCTTAACTAAAGCTCACCTGGTGGTCTAAATTTGACCGTTATTGTTGTCTGCACTTCTCCATAGGTGACGAATATCATCATCAGTGGTCATCTGGTGGTCTAAATTCGACTAATATATTCGTAGCGCTCTGCACTTCTTCCAAATATAAACTTTAACTGTTCCATAACTTGCACTCCTTTGTTAGAGCAATGTTCTTAAAAATAAATCCTAATTAGTAATTCGGTCTGTGAGTTTGACACTTAGTATATTGAATTCTAACGTCCGCGCTTGGAGACATCAAGTGCAGACTTTCTTGATTTTTTTTATAGAGACCATGTTTTAATATTAAGATGATAACTATTGTAACAGATACTAGAGGAAACAATAAAAAAGAAGATCCCGAAGCCTATTTTCCAGAACTCGGGGCAGGTCCACGGTACGGACCGCTACCGGCTGCAGTTCAACATTGGCGAAGACACGTCCAACAGGCTGTTCCAGTACCGCACCAAGTTCGTGCAGCACATGCTGACAAGCGCGATGTATGCGAACAGCGCTGTCGGGAAACCTTGGGAGATGATTGGAAAGTAAGTTTTAGTAAGGTTCTTGGTTCTTGAAGTCACTCGCTAGGACATCGAAGTAGGTTTTTATATCTTTCAAGCAAGACTTTTATGATTCACGATGCAGCTTAAATGTAAAAAGACTATACAGGTCAGAAGAGACATCGTCACACGTCGAGCTTATGGGAGTCTGGATCCCATAAGCTCAATCTTAATCCTGGACTCCCCAGTGTTGAAAATTTTGTCGGTTTTTCCTATATTTCAAGCTTATGTCTGATGTTAGTTTTGCATAATGGAATTGATTCTGTATAAAACAGATTTCTTTTATACAGAATCAATTCCATTATCTTCATGGTTCCTTGTACTATTAGGCATATAAGAATGATACGCCTAAACTTGATGAAACTATCATTAAGGGCATTCAATGTCAGAAGAATATCAATTAAGCACTTACCACATTACATCATGTCAAAGTCGTAAAACACCCCAAATAATGGCAAGACGTGACCGAGACGAATAAATAGGGGACGAAATGTGACGTCACTGGCTGTCTGGTCTTATGTCTCCTCTTCGAAGTAAGTCTTATGGTTATATAGTTAATGTATGTAACATCTGAATGTCTGAGAGTTGGTTTTGATACTTCCCCTTTTCCGTATGATAAAAATACAAATGTGAATGTATACGAAGCAAAAGGAGTATAGTTAATATGTTTAAGGAGCGTAACTTAAAGCGTTGTACAGTTTCAGCTGATCCTTATAAGGTAAAAGCGTGAACATGTATAACCAATGGATAATAAGTAAGTGCTAAAAAGAAAAGGGGTGTCTTCATATTCCTCGTGTGAATTGCAGCGGGCTCAAAGTTTTCAATAGCATGAATTAGATTGGTTATATTGACAATTTCCGTTGGAAACAGATTACGCGAGAGTATACGTGTTTACTAAATTGTGGATAATTGGCACATTGTGTGAATGAACAGTAAAATCCGAATCGACTTCAGTCACATTTCTTTTTTATGACACGAGGATCAAACGTAGAACTTCATGCTCAGAAGCGGCACTTATGATGAATAGACCGACAAAGTAGTTCATCAAGTAATTTACTAAAATACTGCTAACACAAATGATGACTATTGTTTCATTGGTTTATGATCTAGAGATACTAATAATGAACTATTTCTTTCTTAGCATCTCCGAACAGATAATCGACGAGGTTCTTCTGAAATGCGTATCAGAGATGGAACTCCAGCCGATGATACAAGAACTCTACAAAACAGAGACGTGCTGATTCATTTCGTACCTGTGCTAGAAAGGGGCTGAACAGTTTTGCTCAATGTGGATTTGTTCGTTTTATTTTAATACATTTGTTTTACTTGTGACTGATTCATTGTTTATCCATTTCTTATGTTTGATACTCCAAGTTAGGAGAAATAAAAAAATCTAGAGATAAAACTTAAATAGTATTTTATTAAAAGTTGCGACTACAAACACTCTTAAATCACTGTTGAATTTATCGACAAGCCTAAGTTCAATCTATAAGCCTAGTCTACATTGGTTTCATCAGTCTTACTGATCATGATTTTCTATACTTCGAAAACACACTACTTACAAACTAAAATTCATATCCGCATTGTTGTATACATTGTATTCACTGTACAATAAATACATTTTGAAAATATTTTCCGAGACCTTTTGCCATTCAGTCTTTGAGACTGGGACCATTGGGACTTTGTTGGGATCGTGAATTCGTTCATACATAAATACATATCTGTACAAAATAAGGCACTTATCATACGACTAGGTACTATACCCGGGTATCAAAATATTTGAAAAGTTAGTTGAATAATTTACAATCAATAGAAGCCTACCCTAAATTGGCTACAACTTTAAGTAACTTAGGATCAAACGTTAACACAAATTATAACAATAAGTCAATTAATTTGTTCAACAACATGTCTAACAATTTGTACTGCTTCACTTAATATCACTTTCTAAACAAACTACACTTGGTCGTCGTCATTCATACTTAATCGGATCGAATTTAACACTTCACCGAATTTTGCTCTTTGTCTCTTTAAAGTATCATTTCTGTCAACTTTTGGTAACTTTGCTATACTTTCTGAACTAGAATTAGTATCAGTTTGGTTTGATTCTTCTAGCTGTCGAGAATTAGTCTTTATAAGTCGCGGTTTCGTGAGTTGTGGACCACCTACCGCGAAAATACCTTCTAATTTATGCTTTAAATCTTGTCTACTAAGCGACATGTCTTCTTCTTCCTCGGGTTCAGATGGCTCAGGTTCTGGAGCCTTGTCTTCTGTGTTTACAGGGCGTAAATTTTGCGCTGCCTCTCTAGACAACAATTCTTTCTTTAAATCCTCAAACATAGAAGGCCGGTCGCGGTTCATGACTGACAATTCTGCATCAGGAAAGTTCCCGGTTGAATGTGATCTTCTCCTAGGCTCTTCCACCTCTTCACCAGTAACATATTGTTTCTGGAATATATTATTTAACTTGGACATGAAGTTCATTTGTCTATCACTTCCGAATCTTATATTGCCGTCACCTTGTGAATTGCTTGACTGTATGCTTACTCTAGGCTCGGTGACTTCGTCTTTTTCAATGTTTCGTGGCAGTTCTGGTTCAGTATGTCTATAATTTACTGTATAAAATCTCTTATAGTTATTATTAGGCTTAAAATAGTTTTCATCTAAAGGAGGAGGTGGAGGTGGTGGAGGTGGAGGTGGTGGTGGAGGTGGTGGTACTGGTATAGTAGACTCTTGTGTGTCATCTAACGATTCACTTAGGGTTTGCTTGTCAATTGTGTCCGAATATCCTGATTCATCAGTTCGCGAATTAGTGTCACTGTCGTTAAATGCCGTTATTTCTTCATCCTCATAATTATTAATGTCTCCATTGCTGTCTAATCTTTCCTCTTCTTCACTTACTTTCGGCAAATCCTCCCTGTGCACTTGAACAATTACGTCGTATTTGGATAATCCTTGAATACCTAAAGACGCGTCGGAACCCGCATCTGATAGTTCGCTCAATGATTTTCTATGAGGAATGCCAATTTCATTTTTGGCAGTATCATCGTCTTTGCTTTCCTTCAAGCTAATATCATCTCTATAAGTATCTTCTTCAGCTTGCAGTACTTGATCTAATAAATCTATTATTTTCGCTTCTTTTTCTTCGTTATTTTCAATTTGTATCTGTTGTACCAAAATATCTTCAACTTTTTTCGTATCTATCGCCTTTTCTCTTAACTCCTGATGTATTTTTTGTGCATCATCAGATTGTTCGGTGTGATCGTCTGATCGATTCAATGTATGAGGGGGAGTTGGTGATTCCACTACGATTTGCACAATCGGTGATTTTCCATTTTTATTAGTGTGTGGTTTATTATATTCATCTTCTGCTATAACTTTGCCCGCATTTTGTTTGTAGCAGCATACGCATATGATATAAATCGGGATTCCTGAAATGTGAAAATATTAATATAAAAAAAAGTCTTCTCGATAAATAGTTTGCTCTTACGGCAAAATTCACTTACCTATTGCAATCCATATAAGAACTCTGATCCAGGTTTCATAATTAATGAGGACCATTAGATGCAAGTTAGTGTATATGCTGAGGCAGGGAATAAATGGGACCAGTGGTGTCTGAAAATAAATATGTCAATGTTAAGGCGCGAAAACAAAATGTACCTAAAAATGTTTGCTATACCTACATCAGAGAAAACTTACTTTAAATGACAGTTTCTCAAGGTTACAGGGTTGCAAGGCCATCACAATGACGATAAGAAGAAGCAACACATGTAGAATGATGGCGGGAATCAGAGGTGCTGACGCGTTGACCACCACCAGAGCTATCGTTAGACACGTGCAGACTGTAACAAGAAAGCAGTTTAAATTAAACTTCTGTGGACACAGCAAGACAATTTAGGTTAGGTTGTAAAACAAGTAAGAAAAGTTGGAAGCGTGGCGGAGGTAGTGGATTGATTTTATTTCAACAATAAATGTCAAAACGCCTAGAAAACGTTAGCGCGGTGACTTTGAAGAATCCATGACCATGTTAGAACAAGTCAGACTGAACACTCTTCTACCATCTTATAATATGTAGACCAGGTACATTAAAATCATATGCATTTCTTTAGATGGCTGTTCACGAAAACCTTCGACTATACGCGGGCAAAGCCACTGGCGAAACCTTTTCACGAACATAATTATTATTATTATCGTGTATCTATAATGCAAGTGGGGTTCTTATAATCGAGAGTTATGATGCAAATAGCTACTAACCGAACAGAAACATGGATATATTGATAATTCTGGAGGTAATCCTTGTAGTTTGTCTGTCTCCTTGACCAATGAGTTGCTTCATTATACTTGACGAAGAATCTGAGTCGTAGTCTGAAGAGTATCTGAAAAACGAATATTAGGATAACATAATAGTCTCCATGTTACAGTCTACTGGACATACTGAATTAAAGGGTTGGATCCATTATAATGAAAGGATAACTGTATTTCCAAGGGATGAAAACGGAATTTATCTCTTGGATACATGTCTCCTTGATGAAATAATTGTATGACCTAAACGAGATAAGAAGGGCAGTAGTATTTAGGGAAATGGAATGTAATCTATTAATAACTCTTTTGTCTTTAAGCTCCAGCTGTTCATTAACACACTCAACGATGGACGTGTTAATTGTAACATTGTGAGTGTATTTTACGATTGTAATGAACTAGACTAAAATTAGGAGTCGAGAGTGTCGCCAAATTAACACAATAATATGCCAAAAATGGACTATCTCATTCCTTTGCTTTACATCGAGACGTAGTTTTTTTTTACTGGATAACATTAAGCAACAAGGATGAATAATAATTTTTAGGCCGTATAACTGGCACTCTTTCTAGAATGGATATTAACTGGTATCATACATACAAAAATCCATGTTGGCATCATATACGAATGCGGATATAGGCTATATGCACATCCATGTATGATCACAATATGGTTTGTTTTCGTAAGATGAGATGATACTGGACCGGTATATTAAAAAACTGAAAAAAATAAAAGCGATTTTTTTATGAATATCTGAGAAACAATTCGAAATTCAAGCTATAACTGCTTAAGTACCTACCTACACCCTTATTTTGGTTACGATAAGGTTTATGGGAACTACTACCTGAGTAACACGACACACGTGGCGACGATAGTATAGGAGCAGAGTGTTCCGATGCACATCATCAGAATCAGCTGCTCCAGGTCTAGGAAGGCGGCCAGAAGTGCTGGAAATATGACAAAAATATAATCTTAGTTGTCAAAGAACAAATATGACTGTTGATAGCTAAAGTCGTTGAGTCGTTGTGCTCCTTCAGTTATGAGTTGAGCTCACTATTACTGAGAAATGGGTGCAATGATTGAACTGGTCTACTCATCTTTGTGTGGTTCTTTACTCAAAAGACCTATTTATGATCTGACCAAGATAATGTCTGAACTTTAAAAGAGATCTCAGAGTTTCTTTCCGTGTTTCTTCTCAGAGTAGCTTGATTGTAAAATACCAACACCTTATGGTTAAAAAATTACGTGTAAAAACCGTGTTTGTATAAACCGATTTACAGAACTAAATATGATTTAAAAATAGTAAAGGTAAAATAATCGCGCATATAAATAAATAGAACAGAAGCCGACGTAATTAAATGGGTGACACTATCCACATATTGTTATTTTTTTTTTATTATTACTGGTAGGCACGCGTTTGACCACTATCTCACCTGATGGTAAGCGATGATGTGGTCGACGATGAAGCACGCTTGCCTGTTCACTCTTGACTTGAAGACCCCTAGGTTGTAGCTATCAGGAAACACCGACACCGGCAGGGAATTCCACTCTTTTGCTGTTCGCACAATGAATGTGTTTCCATAGCGTTTAGTACGTATGGTTGGGTTGTTATGATTTTAAATATGATTATTTTAGACATAGTTTCGATAGGAGGCCATCTACTGCCTAGCGTTTTTCCCTAAATTACATGTAGGGGTCAACTTCAAGCCTAATCGTATGCAGCTGAACACCAGTGTTTCACATGGAGCGACTGCCCGTCTGACCTTCACTACCAAGTTATTAAGTACTACCCATACCTTTTGGTTTAACTGGTTGCCAGAATTTCGGGCTTCTGACCACCAGTAACGACTGTCAAAGATCAATAAATGACAGCCGGGGCCAAAGGTTTAACGTGCTTTCTGAGGCTCGGAGCGGTCTTATATATGCAATGAATGGTCATACACAGACTTCGGCAAGCGTAGTTTAACCTTCGATTAACCGGTGTGGCTCTTTAGCTACCAGCCCCTCAGGTACGGTAGGCAGTAGTGGTAAGAAAACCAGTATAAATAAGCCTGGCATTTTTTAAGAGTTCTTAAAAGATGCCAGGCTTACTTACTTATACCATACCAGCTCAAGGAGAAAGTGTCAAAATTGACATTTGACCAGTCTGTTTATTTTTAGCAGGAAACAAATGGACATTGGCAAAATCATAATTTCACTTTATTTTGGCACAAATTTTGGTCTTAAGCCAACATTAATTTGTCTACATTTCAACTTGCTCTAAAATATTTTGACAACAAGAGAGTATGCCCTTCATATAAATCCTTTCCAAAATTACACTACGTGACCAGTCTCGTCTGCGCCTGTGTGTGTAGGTAGGTATCAGCGTACACAACGGGCGGCGTCAGCTTGTCTGTTGCAATTTATTTAGATCTGTTTTTTTTAATAAGCTCTACCATTACCCATTACATTTTCCCCCTTCATCGCCAAAGTCGGTTAACACCTAAAATTAGACTAAAGGTAGTCGTGAGCCTCGTAAGTCATAGTAGTATATTGACAGCTTGAGGGTCAATCGAAGGTAAAGCTAAGATTGCTGAGAAAAAGATTCTATAGATATGTATCTTTCACAGTCTTTAATACAAGATGTCCGAAAGTCGAACCAGCCTTGTTTTACCCAGTAGCAGGATTGTGGAAGTCAAATAAGCAATCACTCCATGTAAAATAGTGATATTCAGTTGCATCTGGAAGCTGACCCCAGTTAGTAAAAGGTTAGACAATTGGTGATGAGGTCGCTCCCGAATTAGTAGATACTTTCAATACAACATGCTTAAAACTATCTACTTACATATAACAGCTGTGGGTATAAGTGTGGCGATGATGGGTGACCGCCTAGCGGTGCTGACTTTTGCAAACCAGTGTATGAACAGGCCATTATTAGCCATGGAGTACAGCAGGCGAGTCAAGGGGAACAGTGCACCAAATAGACTGAAAAAAGTAAGGATATAGGGTCAATATAATGGCTCTAGAGTGATAGTAGGTACAGACGCCAGCACATCAACTTTATGACAAACAGAATAAGGTTCATATTCACTAAGGTTTATATTGGGAAAATTTGACGTAACGGGGAAACTTGATGTGCAACCCATCGGTTTATTGTTTCGCTGCTAGAGCACAGAACTTACATAATTATATTTAACTTTGGTAGATATAGCGATAGTATGACCACTGATGGGAATATGTGGAGCATATTTATCATAAAATTTAATTTAGTACAAAATCATGATTTCTATCCATACAAGTGAGGTTTTACTTTATAAGGATTTTTCCTTATGATGTAAATACGTCACTTCTCTAATTAAAAACCTCATTCGTGACAACAACTTAGAGTAAGGTTTAAACTATGATTTTTATGGTTCTTTACCGTTATACACAAAAATAGCATAAAATACAAACGTTAAAATATAGAAAAAAAAATGGACGAATAATTTCAACGCAGAGGTGTCGATAATCATGTCAGTAGGTACTTATGTGCCTATGATTTCTCTTCTAACTTGTATAAGGTAACAAATGATTGATTTAATAAATAAAATCGTTAAGAATCTCGCACTTCAACGATCTCGTACATTAACATAAGATTCTAATTCAAGTAGCACAACGTTCCAAATCTCAGTCATACGCAAGATACTTTTCAAAGCATTAGGTTTATCCCCAATTTACCTGACGAACGGAACTTTAAAACTTACCTAGTAGAAATACCAAACACGGCTCCTATGAGGACTATCCACCGTGCCCACTCCCATCCCACATAGCCGAATGCTGTTGACACTGCGGCAACAGCTACCTGGAATGATGAAACAATCTTATCATCATCACCAAGGCAGCCTTTGCGGTATACAACTAGACAAACTTCTTCTAAGATGAACCAAAGGACTGTTAAAAATAAAACCCTCAAGGTGGAGGTGGATTGGCGTTAATTTTGTCACCAAGTGTTAGTATAAATATTAATACAATAAGACGACGCCTTTGATCTCTGGAAAAATGGTGACAACGTCTACACGCGTTAATCCTGAATAATACCTCCCGAATTACAAACATCGTTTTGTTTGCAGTTCGGGAGCGGCTTCCTTGCGTCTCGCCCCTCACACCCTGCATGATTGCCCTGTTTAGACGGCTTCGCCGGACAACTGTAGGTTTTTAGACTGATTGGTGAAGGTGTAGCAGACATAGGTAGTAGGTTTACTTTAACATGTTCACTTCAAAAAACCTACTAATCAGTGAAAGTTTTCAAAAATATTCATAAATTTTAGAAACAGTTTTCAAACTAAAAGCTAAAGCAAGTGCCATAAACTACTCGGATGTTCCCGGTATCTCGCTCTGTGGCACTCCTTTAGCATGGGTGACTAAGTTTAAGTAGGTACTTGGGTCATTGGGTCACTGATGATCTAAGGGACAACATGGACATTGAGAGGGAGCGCAGGTCGTTGGCTGTTCGATGTAACATGCTGGTTCGAAGGTTTGCACGTTGTACAAATCAAGTAAAGGTGACTCTTTTCAAAGCTTTCTGCCAGTCATTCTACACGTGCAGCCTTTGCAGCGTTTAGAATACTGTTGGGGGTGTCGTGGCGTTGTAGTGCGTCCACTATGTTTGCGGAGGCGCACACAGACGATTTTTATGCGATAATAAGAACAAGGACCGCCTCCATGTTGGGTCGGCTACGCACCGCCACCAACGGTCTTCTGAGCGTGTTCTCAGATCGGTGGGACTCCCCTCTGCTGCGTCATTGGGTAAGGATCCATTCCATCTGACTTTTTTATGTGTTTTTCCTTTTGCCGTATTACTAACCCTAGCCATTAAGTTATTTTGTTACTAACACTATGGACACTTGTCTGAAATAAAGAGTTTGAATTTGAATTTGAAAAGTTTTATTGCACAAAATTGTTTCATCAAGACTTTCAAATATCATAAGTATATACCTATTGAAATAGTTCGGATAGAAATGAAACAATCTTGATACAGAGCCGAAAGCCATAAAAATGGGCTCTTTTTGCATTCAGATACTTCAAGGAACGTTAAAAACAAACTCACCATGTCATAGTAGGGAACCATCATGGTGACGACGATGCTCACACCAGCGTACGCAGCGAACACTATGGACAGACAGGACAGGATCGCTAAAGGTATCGTCTTGCTCGGATTTTTAACCTGAAATGTGGGAAACACTGTTCTATAACAGACTATTGGAATAAAGTTTTAATTCGACTCTGGTATGTTAAACTAATAATACCGTCTTACTGAATGGCAAAGGGCTCTTGACAACAACTTCTGTAAGTCAGAATCAATAGTGGCGCCAGTAAATGAAACTTGACGAGTTCCGGAAAAACTATTCAACTTTGACTGGCCTTTTGGTCTAGTAGTTAGTGACCGTGACTGCTATGCCAGTTGTCGTGGGTTCGATTTCCACCCAGGATAAACGTTTGTGTGATGAGCACGATCATTTGTTCTGTGTCTGGGTGTAATTTATGAATAATATGTATGTATTTAGAAATATATACACAGGTAAGTATATTTACCAGTTGTCTAGTACCTACCCATAACACAAGCTCTACTTAGCTTGGGACTAGATCGCTTTTTGCGAAATGTGGAATACTTTTATTATTATTTATTTATTAGATATTATTAACCGCCTTGGATCCAACAGAACGAAAGTAATTAGAAAAAGTAACAACGGAGGAGTTAGAAGGAAAACGTAATCTCCACTTCCCTCCATGTCATGCAAGATACAGAACAGAGCTAGGCCAAGAGGCACAATAGGACGATATCAACTGAAATGAGCACCATAGATTTAAACAAACGTAAACATTAATATATCCTAAATTGTAAGCGGTTACATTTTGTTCCAGTTTTGACAAAAACAATTGATCGCAAGGTTACTGTTATTCAATTTGTTGATTTGTTTGTGTGGAGAGTTAATTGGAGTAAAGTTTAGAAACCAATCAATTTTCTAAAAGTTTCCGTTAAACACCTCCTTTGTAAGAAGCCCACTTACTTCTTCTCCCGAGGCGTTGATGACGTCAAAACCGACGAAGCCGTAGAAGCAGATAGCGGCCCCCTTGAGCATGCCCCACACTCCGTACGGAAAGAACCCTCCGTCGCCATAGCCGGGGGGCACCTGCCCTGGGGGGATGCTCCAGTTGTCAGGGTTCACTGGAAATAGAAAAATAATATTGGATATAATGAATGAATGAAATACCCATTATATGCGTTTCTCAATAATTACTAACACTACTTTGCGCAGTGGTGTAGGACAACTGCTTTTTCTGGGTTGACTAAACTTAATTACATAATAAACGGCAGTCTTTTTATTAGATTTATTGTGCCGATTTTTATTGCTACTGTGTTCGATAATGACAACCAACAAGAAAGAGAGACTCCTTACTCCGTGCCTAAATAGAGAGAAGACCACTACAGGATCAGAAATCTAAGATAAGTAAGTCATAAGTCATAAGTATTTTATTTCGTAACAATAGAAACATTGTGTTGAAAATTTATAACATAACGAATTGCAAATAAATTAAATTAAAATAACATAAAATTTTACATTTAAAATAGATCAAAATTCATTAAAATGTATCGAAACTACGAAACTAAATGAAATTGGATTCAAAATTACTCAAAACATAACTTTTAAAATTTCAATTATAACATTATCATAATCATTATCACATACATATCATTATCATATATCATATCATTTCATTTCATTTTCATTTCATAACCGATTAAAATAAAACATAGCCTTTAAAATTACAGTTCAATCAGATTAAAATTCATTTTATTACATTTGAAAAAGTTAGTAAATAAAAACAATAACAGTCAATTGAAATATCGGGTAAAATAAATTATATTTCAATAGCAAATTTCAAAGTAAAATGTAAATGTAAAAGTAAAATAGTAAAGGTAAATGTCAAAATAATAGTAAATATCAAAATAAATGTAAATGCCAAAGTAAATAGCAAATTTCAGAGTAAGTTACATAAATTACAACTTCACAATTATAAATTACAATGTCCAATATCCTCCATGAACTCCTTGACACTATAGTAGCCTTTCCTCAACAAATAAGTCCTCAATTTGTTCTTAAATAAATTGACACTATAAATACTTTTGAATTCTGTGGGCAATTTATTATATGTGGACTAGCTGCCGTGGCAAACTTCATTCCGCCTTAGAATCTATTTATTAGTGTTATTTAGTTTTTATTAGTTAACATCCTATTCTCAGACATTCTGAATATCCACATAAAATTTCATAAAAATCGGTCAAGACGTTTCGGAGAAGTTTTGTTACAAACACTGTGACACGACAATTTTATATATTAGACATCCATACGTTTAATAAGATGACAATAAATTGATCCAAACTAAAAATAACTACTACTACTTTTTATTTAGCGAGTCTCTAATGTGATCCTATAACATTTTTTCTTCGATAGAATTAAAATGACAACATGTATACATAACCTAACCTAACTTATCATACCTACATATAGCTAACCTAACTACCTAACCTAACTACATTAATGAAATACATCAATTTTAAAAATACTAAAATCACAATTTTAAACTGAACTCCTGCGCTGCGTGCCTCTATGTTCCATACAATTTACATAGTTTTCCCGGTCTACTAGAATTGAAGTCCAAAAGGTAAAAAAAAATCTTTTTGTAAAGAATGATTGAAGTTCGTCTCTGTCATAATTATTAATTATTATTGGGAGCAGCGGTGGTCCATTGCTAGCGGCCCCAAATTACGAACAGTAAATTGTGGGTTCAAACCCAGCAGGCGCATTACTTTGAGTAATTTAATTCATCACCACTGCTGTCAAAAACGGTGAAGGAAAACATCGTGAGGAAACCGGCATGTCCTAGAACCAAAAAGTTCGAAGACATGTGACATCTACCAATTCGCACTGGGCCCGCGTGGTAGATTATAGCCCATACGCAAAATACGCGCTTTGACGTGGAGTTGCGGATACCAACCTGGTATCTTTAATTTTTTTTTTTAATTACGAAATATTATGACGCTGACATATAAAACTTTTTTATGATTCTTAATACCTCTTTCTTTAGTAACAAAATAAATTTCAGAACTTGTAAATTGACAACCAAAAATAGTTCTGTTGATCCGTTGTCATGGTGTTTAACTTTTCGTATTTTTGAAGTCTAAATACGCAATAATCCCAATATTTTACATATATGTTGTCGATTCAAAATCCTTATTTAAAAACGTTCTTTAATTAGAGATGAGTTTACCGTACTGACGACGGGACGAACCTCAAATGTTTGAAAGGTAAGAATGGTTTTAAGGGAAAGCTAAATTGTTGTGTTCACTATATCCCAAGCACTTTTTCATATTCACTCACTTTTTAAACCTTTTCTGGACTTCCACAAACATTTCAAAATCAATATCAGCTAAATCAGCCCAGCCGTTCTTGAGTTTTAACCGGATTATCGAACAGCAATTGATCTTTATATTATATTGCATTAAGCTCTTTATAGCTTGAAAGGATGCTAAATTAACTAGTAACAGTCACTGATCAACAACAACGAGTGGTCTAAATCAAGGGATTTGCATAACAAAATGTTCAAAAATTCATAAACTTCAACTGAAAGCATTTAAGGTAAATATACCTAAGTTACCTGAATTCACATATTGTAAAAATATCAAGATAAGGTAGACACTGTACAGACCTTTGAAGGCTCCGACGAGGATAATGAAGATCACCACAATAACGTTGACGGCCGAGAACACGTTGTTGACTATCGAAGACTCGCGCACACCGAATGACAACATGACTGCAAAAAGTAAACACTATTGTAAGACATGTGAGCTAATATCAAAGAGATTTAAAAAACTATAGAGCGGGCATGTCAAGGAAATGTCATAGAAAAACTTTGATCCCATGTCTCAGTAACGCCATCTAGAATAATATGTGAATATTGGAGCGGCAGCGGAGCGTACTACAAAAAACTCATAGACTTGTATCCAGCAGGACACACTTTTTCGGACGAAAATTTTGTTCGTGATGTCTGGTCTATAGGTATTGAATGTCGTTGGCTAATATAGACTTGGTTTTAACTAAACCTGGAAGTCAAAAAATAACAATACTAGCCTGTACTATCTCATTACAGGGGATAGCTTAGGTACCGTAAATTAAGGTAAGGTAACTTTGAAGAAATGTTTCACGTAAGTACCTAAGTCAAAAGTTGTGTGTTACATAAGAGGACTGAAAAACCTCTAAATAATAAATTGAGATAAATAGTTTCGACATCTTGTTGGTATCAAATAACATAAAACTAGCGTGTAAATCCTCCTCAAACTTTTGTTTGTATTCACCCTTGAGTTTCTATTCACCACATTTTATCGGTAATTAATGGCTTATTCTCAAATAGGATCATTTCCAACTTCAAGTAATTATAAGTATAGGTTTCCTAAAAAAAATATCCATCAGGGTGGCTTAGAAAGTGCACATGAATTGAAAAACACTATTTGCCTGGTTTTGAGTCCACAATCTTGTCTTAGCAACTGGGAGATCACAATACCAAATGCAAAGAATAAATTACTGAAATCTTTGGAAAAGTGAAACAGCTGTCTATAACAGATACTTACGTCCAATTAATAATACGAAGATAAAGGCGAAGAGATCGAAGTAGGTGGAGATACCGAAGTGGGCCGGGATGGGCATGCTCATCTTGAACCAATCAGACAAACTGTTGCTTGCCATCACGTCGATGTACAAACTCAGACCACGGGCCACGCTAGCTGACCCTGGAATTAAGAAGAAATAATGTAAGAGATTAAAATCGTAAAAATTTTCCTCGGCACTCTTAGATCACGTAAAAAAATATCAATACTGAATACAGTATCCTTACTTACAATTCACGTAAGGGTTTGTGTGACATGTTTGTTAGTGTATCCGTGGCGTTATAGCATTTATCGCTGGTTATATCAGTGGGATTTATTTGTTTTGACTGGCGTGTTGGGCTAGTAGTTAGTGGCCCTGACTGCTATGCTGCAGGTCGTGCGTTCGATTCCCACCCAAGACAAATGTTTGTGTTATGAGCGCGATCATTTGTTCTGTCTGGGTGTAATTTATCTACAATATTTATGTATTAAGAACTAAGTAAGTAATATGTTTATCAGCTATTTAGTACCCGTAACACAAGCTCTCCTTAGCTTGGGACTAGATTGCGTTGTGGAATATTATAATAATTTCACAACATTATGCTGAGATCTTGAAGCATCTCAAGGATCTTTTTGCTGAAGTCTTTTTGGTATATAATTCCACAATCCTGTGGGTGCATTGGGGGTTGCCTTTTGCAATGGGTCATTACGACTTCATTGATTTTGTCACCCTGCCTAATTCCATCATCCATCCAACTCACCAAACATAAACTCAAGTATGTTGTTCCACCCAACCATGAATGCGACCAGTTCTCCGACGGTGACGTAGGTGTAGATGAACGCTGATCCTGCCAGCGGGACTCTGGCTCCTAGTTCGGCATAGCATAGTCCTGAAATACCACATGACGGGTTAAAACAATATTAAGATACGTTCGTAGTATAAATAGATAACCCATCTTCGTGTTTGATTGGAAAAAAAATTAAAACACATTCATCTTGATAAACATGTATAGTGAAAATGATGTCGTCGCAAGCTGATACGATCTGTTTAATACAGAAATGATTCTGGATAAATCACATAACATACGAAAATGTAAGCGATGTCGATCATTCAAAATCAAAAGTCAAAATTCAAATTAGGTCGAGGATCAGCACTTTTTGAACGTCAAGATTAACAGTAGATAGTCTCGAAAATTAGCCGCTGTTCACCAATTCTTAGTGTTTAGGCTGGGAAGAAGAAGTGGCGGAACAAACTGCCCAGCAACACGCCCCGTTCTGTTATGTTAGAAGAACTTGAGTAGATAGATGTCCCTTCGACCTCTACTGGTACCTACTATGTTGACATACATTTATTACATGATGCAAACAAAACAATAGATGTGCAACTAGAAGACCCTTTGCTAAGCAATGAAATGCCTTAGGGGGAATTATATTTTATAGATACTAGTATAAAGCTAAAGAGTATATTTGTTTTTGTTTCAACGCCCTAATCTCCAGAACTCTGAAAAAATCTTTTGCATTTCAAAGCCTAATTCTTGAAGTAAGTTATCTTGGGCAATTTAACAACATGCTACTACTACCTTTATAAGAGAACAAAACTGCAGAACTACAGCTAGTTAGTATAAAGCTTTGGAGGTATGAGGAACAGCGTGTAAAGTTCCTAATCAATCATTGAAAGGGGAGGATCCTCCGACCAGACGGGTGTTGTGTCTGGTGGGCTAACTACTTACTGCCCGACGGTTGTAGTCGGGAACTTGTAGAAGTTCAAAGCGCGCGGATAACTCTAATACCGCGATGTAGGATATCGGTCATTAGTTCGTATGTGGCGAGATAGATGTCGCTACAAAGTCATTGTTTACATTCCTAGTTAAGGAAATATAATGTTTCTATTGGAATTTAAGATGACATTGACTAAAAACTACTAAAATGGTGAAGACTGTTATACTTTTCAGACAATTATCAACCAGACGGGTCGTCTTGTGTGCAAGGTGACAACATAATATTAAATGAATAACACAAGGTGCGTTATCAATACAGCGGCATAGACTTCATACAAAATTCTATGAATTCAGTGACACATTGAACAAATATCCTTATACAGGATACTCGCAGTGAATTAGCAATAAACATTATTTTTTTACACTTTAGCTGTACACATACAATTCATATCTGCATACTATGTATCCGATCTCTGTAACGGCATTCAAACAATCGAATCGATAATAGTAATTGTCTGATAACAATAATTCCTAAGTTATGACGAAGCTAAAGTGATGTTTGTATAAAAACATACAAAATATTAGTGTTATTAGATACTCTACGCTGGGAAAAGTCAAAATAAAGAAAATAACACAAGAAAACTTATCAAACAGAATTCTGTACCTATACAGAATATCATTTTGTAAACTCAATAATCTTCTTTATGTTTTAATATCGAAGATGTAAAGTGTTATCAACGTTGGGTGTGCCGGTACAAACAAAGCAACGTAAAGTGATTACAATACGTACAATAAGATTACACAATTCTGTAATATTCGAGTGCTACCAGTTGCTACAGGTTATCTCAGAACCTATTGTTAAGTTAGCGCATTTCGACCTTGTTTTTTGTGACTATAGCGTGACAGGTTACCTTACAAACCCTTAGTCAGAGCTTACAAGTAGCCAGCCACTACCACACATTCAAGTTTACTGTATTTCTTTAATCAGAAATTTTGAATGAAGTTGTATTCAGATCAATGAGCCACTTTAATTAGAACCTTAGTTCTAGTTAGTCTAGTAAAGTTAACTACTAGACATAGGCTTGATAATCAAACATTGGTAGGTACTTAACTTTTTAGACAAATGATATTTTGCAAAAGATGTCTACATTAGAAAGGCAAACACCACAATGAGTGGGGCTGCAGTTCTCGCATCCAGCAGCCTACCACCACCTACACTAATCCCAAGCATGGGTCAACAAAATGTTACCTGCGAACAGCGAGCTGATAGCAGCGATGAGGAAGGACAGCAGGATGGAGGGTCCGGCAGTCTTCAGTGCCACCGCCCCCACCAGCACGTACACGCCTATGCCCAGCGTACTGCCCACGCCCAGCGACGTCAGGTCCCAGTAGTTCAGACATCTGGAGAATTGGGAACAAGCCCACATAAATATGACAAGAAAAGCCAAAGGAGGCTGGGTTAAATATATTTCTTAAAGATCAAGATTGGGTGGACATTCTGATCTTCCTAGACGGTGAGGCTTCTTAAAAAGTCGCCTGTAGGGACGTCATTCGTCATTGACACAATAGAAATATTGATGAGAAAATAAAACTTTATTATTATTATTATAATAGTCAATGACTTTTTACTATCTAGGTTGTACAGTTTATTGACATAGCATCAGCAACTAGGAACAACATTAGCTGCACCTTATATTAAATTTCTATAAAACGGTCCGCAGAATCCTGGCATAGAACCTGATACATTATAAAAATCCGAGGTTTGAATTTTTGAATTTTGATGATAATTAAATCAGATACCGGTGTGTGATATACTAGCCTTGAGTAGGTCATAGGAAACTATACATTTGAGCCGTATTTTCCGATTTAACTTTCACAAGGGCTGGTAAGAGATTGTGACTTTACAACAAAGACTTTGAAGCTTCTGAAAGAGATACAAATGAGTGATCATAGTGTTTCTTACCTTCTTAGATTTCCACCTTCTGGTCGCTCAGGTTCAAACACTCGTTTCCTCGATACGAGCTTGCAGATGTTCCGCCACTTCCCCTCAGCCATTGATCAGGGTGTACCTCCTCTGCCACATCTGGACACACGCCGAACACCTGGAACAGAACCACGATCAGCTAAATCTCTTTGCTTATAACCATGGAGCAGCTGTACCCATGTAGCAGACATTTGAGAATCTCAGGCAAATATTCTTTTGACAATTTTGGAACCAGCTGATTGTCAAATGGAAAGAATTACCTAGAGTTTATGAAAAAGAAGTTCTGATGATTAAATCTATGTAGGTGTGAATTAAAAAGGTTTTACACGTCAAGCCTTCTTTTGTTTGAAGTTTGTGGTGGATTGTGGTGGTTGATAAATTATGTGAACTTAGTAAACGCGTGCAAAATGAGCAAAGTTTGTTAACGCTATACTCCTTGGAACTACTCATTAGTTGTAAAAACCATTAACATCACCTTTTATGCATAACAGAGCAGACGTACTGTTTCAGCAAGGCTAATGCCGTATCACCGTTAACAGTTCAATGTGATGATCACTGGGCAAAGTGATCGTCAATAAACTGGCAATCAGCTAGCTTCCTTTTGGCTATCATCAGTTTGTATCGAGGATTGTGTAATGTGCCCTCGCAGAGATGTAACGAAACGTCTCCGTTCTCGTCTGATAGTCACCGTAACTTGAAGTCTACCTAAAGTGCAATACCAGTATTTTGTAAATTCCCAATTGTCATTGAAAGTCGGTGTGCAACTGCATGCTAGTTAGCACCTAGCAATGAAAAGATTAACAAAATACCTGCAGCACCATTTTAACATCTACCTAAACGATTTTCCCAGCATTCGCTGCCTTCCCTGCTCTGAACCAAAAACAACAATTCATAAGACAAACAGATAGTGTAACTGCGTAATCTACGTCCACATAATCTACGATCTTATCTTGCGGTTAACTAACACTAACCTTACGTTCCAGAGCGTTTCACAACTCTGATGATAGCCAGTTACATACAGTTATCAGCAGTGAAATAAAACTTTAATCTCTTAACGGTAGGAAATAACTTTACTGATTTCAAAGACGGATTATGTTTTAGTTACAGTTTAAATAGCGATTTTAGACTATTTACAAGTGGTGATATACCTACGCCCAACACATCCTGGACATTCAGCCTTAATAGAAACCTTGTGGTCTAGGCAAGGGTATGGTATGGGTCTCTAATGAAGAAGATTCCTTTCATGGCGCCGGGTGAAAGTCAAAGTCAAATCATTTATTTAAATGAGACCGTTAAAAGGCATTTTTGAACGTTATACATAAAAGTTAAAGAAAATTATTCTGGTAATGACTGCGGGAGTCCCGGAAATTAAATTTTAATGGATGAAGTCAAAGAAGTAAAAAAAAATAGACATTTCTTCAATTAAGGCTAAGGATCTACTATCTAACCACAGTATAAATATTAATACAGTAGGACGACGCCTTTGATCTCTGGAACAATGCCAACAACGTCTACACGCGTTAGCGCTGAATAATATCTCCCGCACTACGAACATCGTTTTGTTCGCTGTGCGGGAGCGGCTTTCCCGCGTCTCGCCCCTCACACCCCGCACAATTGCCCTGTCTAGACAGCTTCGTCGGACGACTGTAAGTTTTTAGACTGTGATCCTAACTATTTGAATCCCCAGCAACACGTCTGTCTGAAAGGTATGGTTAAAAACCTATTAACTATTTGCTTTAAACTAAGGAGTTAAACAAGTCGGGTGCTTCAATTTTTCGTCAATTTAATCCAAAGACTTTCGATACTTACTATGGACGGGACATCACGAATAAAATTTTCATCCGATTTTTGTGTCCGAGTGGACACAAGTCTATGAGTTAAATTTAGTACGCTCTGCTGCCGCTCCAGTAAAAAAATAAAGTAAAAGTAAAAAAGCTTTTTGACAGAATATAAGAACAACCTTAAATACCCAAATCCCAATAGTCCTGTGATATCCAGTCTAGCTATATTATTCTAGATGCCCTCTATACAGGGTGTCTCATTCAAATCGGTCAGTATGGGAAAGTCTGAAACTATAAGACGTACGAAGATCTGTTCTGAGAAACCATGTCATCGATTTTAATAACAAGAAAAACTGCATTCATACATTTTAAAAAACATCTGTACTCCTTTCGGGAATCGAACCCGGTTATTTTGAAAAAAAAACCTACACTATTTCTATTTAGATATCGATTGTGTAGGTCTTAAGCAGTAAATGTCTGTATGAGACATGATGTCTAAATTGAATAAAATGCATTGTTTCCACATACTTTAATTTATTTTAGTAGGTGTTCGAAGTGATCACCGCCTTTTTCAATACCGCCTCTGGACTATTTCTTGTGGGGTTACGTTAAGGATGAAGTGTACAAAACAAGCTATGACACCGTTGTAGACCTAAAAGTAGCCATAGAGACAATTTTAACGCAAATTCACCACAATGAAGATACAAAATGCAATTGTAAGATCGTTACCTAAACGTGTTGAATATTGTATTGAAAAAACCGACTTCAAAAAAAACACTAAACGGTGTAAAATAACTCTAAATTCGGAAGTCTGTGGCTTTGGTGGGTTTGTCTTACTCATGATGGGCCACCGACTTCCGAATTTAGAGTTATTTTACACCGTTTAGTGTTTTTTTTGAAGTCGGTTTTATTTTTTGCAAAAAAGTTTTTTATTTTTCCATTTTTAGTTGTTACCATAAAAATATTTGACTTGAATTTATTTTATACTAGCTTCTGCCCGCGACTTCGTACGCGGATCCTGTTGCTTATGCCAGCGACAACGGGGTCGTCAAAATCGAAGATCTGAAACATCTGATGTCGAATTCTATAAGCCCGGGGACGGGAAATCAATGGGATGCGTGAGACGATTCAAGATGTTCCAGATTTTTTATTTTTGTTGGTCAACAGGAAATGCCATCAGACTTAACAACTTTTGCTAAGACGCCATTTCTATTATGTAAATGTTATATTGTCTCTGGGCTTTGGAGTTCCCCTACAGGTGCTCCAGATCTTCAAATTTAATCTCACAGCAGAAAACACTCTTCACGTGGAATAGTTTTTGCAATGGCACCATTTTTATATCTCTTTTACTTTAGATTTTCCAAAATAAATTATAGCCTATAATATGTTGCGTGACGTTCACGATCAGCGGTCTGTCGCGCATCTCCTTCCCCCACTTATCTCTAGAGTCGATGCGTATATACGCTGAAAACTCAAGCGTCATGCTTTTTCCGTGAACGTCTCCAACTCGCGAGACAGTGCATGATGTTCACGATCAGCGGTCAGTCGCGCACATATTCTTCACTGGTCTCTAGAGACCTGGATGTAGATGCGTAAATACGCTGAGAATGCAGGCGTGCTTCGCGATCCCAAGAAGTTTCCACGGAGCGAGTTGCAGCCTCATGTTCTCGAACAGCATCAAGTCTCTCCTAACGCTCTTCGGTAGATTGTTGGGATCTTATGGTCTTTAATCATTTAGCACCTTTGGAACATTGGGAAAAAATTGACCCCTTTCTAGGCATGGTTATAGTTTTATTGTGATGATACTGATCAATTAAAATCTAAGTGGCTGCTCCCCTGCGTTACCGGGTAAGCTACTGTGTAACGAAAATAAATGGAAAAGGAAATTAAACACTCAAATAACATAAGCCCGAAGGCATACGATAAAAAAATGGGAGTTTTAGTCAGTAGAGTCTAATTTTCAACGATATACCATCGTCATCGAAAATCAGTCCTGAACTGTTCTCGCCTTCACCGCGTAGTACCTCCTACATATGTTATTTTATAATTATGCAATGAAATTAGTGATAGTTTTAATTTCTATATCAAATGTTTCTGATCTTCGATTTTTATAAGTCAACAGGAAATGCCTATCAGACCGAACAACTTTTGCTAAGACGTCATTCCTATTTGAGTTATGGTGTAGCTGGGCTCTTGGAGTTCCACAACAGGTGTTCCAGATCTTCGATTTTTATACGTCAACAGCGAGTGCTCATAAGGCTGAACAACTCTTGCTAAGACGTCATTCCAATATACAGGGTGGCAGGGACATCGACGCGCAAACGTCGTGAAAAGGTTGCACCTGATGCCATAAATGAAATTACGAAGGTCATTCATCTCGGAAATGGCTGGTTAAAAAAATATCGTACAAACTAGACCGCGCGCCGCCCGGTGCGGCGGCGTCCTTTGTGGCGGCATTTCGCCGAAATGCCGACAATAGAATGTCGGCATTAGGTAGAAAGCGAAAAGCGAAGGCACCTACTATGCTAGTGTTGACCTCGCATATGAACTTTAGAAAAACAACTGATCAGGTAGCCCTTTCGAGTTTTACTTTCATTGCTGGTTTAAGTGAAACAAGTGAATTTACTATTTCTTAATTAAAAATCTCATTGGAATAGGTAAAAATAATGTTTATATACAGTTTGCAGTAAAAAAAAATGCAGAAAAAAACGTAAAATTTAAGGAAAAGCCGACGAAAAATTTCAACGCAGGGGGGTCCAGAATCATGTACTGAATCCATGGTAAGCGGATGTGCGTCGATG
Source organism: Euplexia lucipara (assembly GCA_921972225.1). Lineage (NCBI taxonomy): Eukaryota > Metazoa > Arthropoda > Insecta > Lepidoptera > Noctuidae > Euplexia > Euplexia lucipara. The sequence continues at coordinate 1,490,224 of OV179158.1, forward strand.
TCCCTGCCACCCTGTATGTTATAGTGTAGCTGGGCTCTTGAAGTTCCACATCAGGTGTTCCGGATCTTCAAATTTATTCTCTCAGCAGAAAATGCTCATAACGTGGAACAGTTTTTGCTATGGTACCATTTTTGTATCTCCTATAGTTTAGATGGTCTGTTGCGGTTCTGCATCAGGTGTTCCGGATCTTCAAATTTATTCTCTCAGCAGAAAATGCTCATCACGTGGAACAATTTTTGCTATGGGACCATTTTTGTATCTCCTATAGTTTAGCTGGTCTGTTGCGGTTCTGCATCAGGTGTTCCGGATCTTCAAATTTATTCTCTCAGCAGAAAATGCTCATCACGTGGAACAATTTTTGCTATGGGGCCATTTTTGTATCGCCTATAGTTTAGCTGGTCTGTTGCGGTCCTGCATCAGGTGTTCCGGATCTTCAAATTTATTCTCTCAGCAGAAAATGCTCATCACGTGGAACAATTTTTGCTATGGGACCATTTTTGTATCGCCTATAGTTTAGCTGGTCTGTTGCGGTTCTGCATCAGGTGTTCCAGTTTCCAAGATAAATTATAGCCTATGTGTTGACTAGACTTAATATCTATACAACAAAAAAAAAATCATTCAAATCCGTCCAGTAGTTCCGAAGATTAGCGTGTGCAAACAAACAGACAAACAGACAAACAGACAAACAGACAGCCTTTTTTTTTGGATTCGTGCTCTATTACTGTTTCTAAACCCCCCTCAATTATTATTTTTTAAATATATTCAATGTACAGACACAGTTTTTTTACAGTCTTATTATATGTATAGATTAGTGTTTTTTTTGAAGTCGGTTTTATTTTTTGCAAAAAAGTTTTTTATTTTTCCATTTTTAGTTGTTACCATAAAAATATTTGACTTGAATTTATTTTATATTGTTAATTGTTAACAATACATGTCATCTTAATAGGGTTTTCGACTAATCCCTAATAAATTAAAATTAACATACCTAACTGACTAAATCTAGGTATATTGTACCCTCCTGCGTACCCCTCAGAGCATACAAGCGTGATGATACGTCATTATGTTGTATAAACAATAAACATCCAAGCGATTCCAGCAATCACGACAGCTTTGCTGTTTATTTTTGAAGAGTTCCGTTGTATATCTCCGAAGATCAGCACCAGATCTTCACCAAATTAAAATGGGACCACCTCAGGAGTATACTCTTTCAAATAAAAAAAGAATTTTGAGAATCGGTCTACAAATGGCGGAGAAATCAGGTAACATACATAAAAAAAAAAAAAAAAAACACATACACACGAACAAAGAACCTCCTCCTTTTTTGAAAGTCGGTTAAAAAGGCGGTGGTCACTTCGAGCACTTACTAAAATAAATTAAAGTAGGCGGGAACACGTTTGATTATAGGTACATAGACTTTTTACAGTTTAAGTAAAAACAACCGACTTCTTAAAAAAACACTAACAGGTGAAAAATAACTCCAGTTTCGGAAGTCTGTGGCTTTGGTGGTTTTGTTTCGTTCATTGGCCACCGACTTCCGAAACTGGAGTTATTTTTCACCTGTTAGTGTTTTTTTAAGAAGTCGGTTGTTTTTTTTGTAAAAAAGTTTTTATTTTGTAATTTTTAGTTTCTTTGTATGTAAAAAGTCTTTCAAAACTTGAAAGAATTATTGAAATCGGTTAACAATTGCAAAAGTAGTTCTTTCTAAACATTAATCTGCACATCTCTGCCGGGCCCCTTTTAAAATAGACAGGCGTAATGTTTTGTTATGGAAACACAAAAGCTCAGCATAGATATCTGAGTATAGCAATTGCGAATAATTTCCTGTTATGCGTTGAAGAGTTCCGTTGCCTGTCTTCTTCATCAGTTTTTCTTCACCAAATGTTACTTTCTAAATGAAAATGCTTGATTTGTTACTAAAAATGTTGAAATCGGTGCATGTGTGCCTATATTTTTTGAGGAGTTCCCTCAATTCCTCGAAGATCCCTCATTAGATATGAGTTTTGATACAAATGGGACCAATCTGTTAATATACCCTATCAAATAAAAGAAGAATTTTAAAAATCGGTCCATAAATGACGGAGTACTGAGGTAACAAACCCTAAAGAAAAAAAAAAAAAAAAAAAAAAAAACATACTCCTCCTTTTTTTGAAGTCGGTTAAAAATAAACACAGACTTGACCCAAAATTGACACAGATCCGGAAGGATAAGCATCGATATCGAACTTCCAACTTCTATAAGCACATCAAGCTTAGTTGCCTTTCGAAAAATACAGGTGTGATAGAAAGTACGCATATTAAAAACACATTGACCTTCATATCATAATTTATCTATAATATGTATGTATTTAGAAATATATGAGTATGTTTATCAGCTGTTTAGTACCCATAACACACGCTCTTAGCTTAGCTTGGGACTAAATGGCGTTGTGTGAAAAAGTTGTGGAATATTTATTTAGTTGTGGAATAAGATCATCGAATTTAGACTTTCACCAGGATATCTCGTTTCGCACGAACGATTCTTGAAGATTCTCGCTTTCAGGTACAAAACAGAAAATCGAAACAGCCGTTTCCGAGTTACAATCAGAACCAGACAGACAAGAATGTCGCATTACATAACATTAACTTCATGTGTTGTTATGATGTTTCATGTGAAGTGCTATCAGGCTCTTTAATTGCAGTACGGCGTTATGTGCTTAACACTATATGATAGTCTAATTATAGGGAAATGATTCATCATTGTTAGTTTCTTTCTAAATGCGTAGGTAACTGTATTTGTGTTGTTGAATATTTTTTGGGACTGAAGCCAACACATAAAGCTACCCTAATGTATAGAATTTCTTTGAGAGTTTTTCAACTTTATTAAGACTTTATTACAAACTTAATAAGGTTCTTGTACATGTATGAATGTAAACGAAGCAAAAGAAGTATGTAAGAATCGTAGTATATGGCACTCTGTAGTTTCTGCCTACCCCCATGGGAAAAAGGCGTGAGTTTATGTTATTTATCTTATAATATGTATATATTTAGAAATATATGAGTATGTTTATCAGCTGTTTAGTACCCATAACACAAGCTCTCAAGCTTAACTTGGGACTAAATGGCGTTGTGTAAAAAGTTGTGGAATATTTATTTATTATTTATAAATTACACCCAGACACAGAACAAATGATAGTGCTCATCACACAAACATTTGTCCTGGGTGGGAATCGAACCTCCGGCATAGCAGTCAGGGTCACTAACTACTAGACCAACAGGCCTGTCTAAATATATATTTATCTATAATATACACGTATTTAGAAATATGTTTATCAGTTGTTTAGTACCATTACACAAGCTCTACTTAGCTTGGGACTGGATGAGGCCAGTCAAATGTAGGTGTAGATACCTACTATAGGTAAACCTCCGCCTAACCCTTCCGGAAAGACAGGTGTGATATTATAAAGCCATGTTTAGTTGGACGTAATTTAGTTCAATATAACGTTATCCCGATGAACTCGTGCAAACAACTTTTACAACGATTCACTGACTTAAATACTAAATTGTATCAAAGTGCAAGGATTTGGTGTATGGATTTAAATACGGATTACTATCGTTAGCTCAATATTATATTATGTTCTTGCATACATTTTTTTTTTTTTTTTAGCTTATCTTTCTCAAGATTTTGTAAACCATGCACTTCGGAAAGTGGTTTACAAATTGTTGAGAAAGAGCAAATATATTTATGATGGAACATACCTAAAATGAGTCCGCACTATTGTGCCGCATTATTAGTGACCTTCAGTTTAAATACAGGGTTTTTTTTTTGTAAACGTGGTTATTAATAAATAAATAATAAGTAAGTGAGTAATATTTTTTTTTTTATATTTTATTGTTATTTAAACAAAGAACCGTAAAATTCATAGTGTGTACTTAGTTCATCATTAGCCTTGCGTTCTCGGTTCTGCAACACTTTTGTATTTTAAATGTCTTATCAGTTTCTCATAGTAAAGTTTTCCATATATTTAAATAGGTACATAAATAAAACTAGATACTGAAATAAACACATTTTACACCAGTTTTTCTTAGGTGTGTAGTGGGGATACCCACGGAAAAAAAAGCTTGAGTCTATGTAGGTATACAGTAAACAGCCTGTGAAAACTTACTCGTATTTGAAGTGACTGTCAATGCCTAGCATTAGTATGGAATGACCGCTAAATTCGCCTTTACTTCACCTACATTTACGGGGTTGATTTTAATAGAATCGCACTGCAGAATGCCACCAGCTATGATCTTTACACATTTTTTATGGTAAACAATTTTCTATTCTACTGTTTTGCTACGTTTACATTTTTACACGCACGCCAATGAGAGTAGGTACTTATACGCACCTGACCTGTCTAAAGAACCTTACTAAGAAGGCCAGTGTATGTCTTTCGAGAGTCAAATACAGAAAGAAAGAACAGAGGACATAATACCTACTAAACATACATTTCAGGAAAAGCACTTGTTCCTATTTTTAAAAGTCTTGCAGTAAAGTTAACCTAACACTCATTACGTAGAATCATATCTCTAAGTCCTCAAAACACTCCACCACTTACACCCCCTCTCAGTATTCCACCCCTACTATGCAAACTCACCCCAAATATCCTTCACACTTCTCCACACATTTTCTCAACAGAAGAATGTTAACGTGACACTGCGCTCGCGCACACCGCGTAACTAAACAACAGATAACAATAAGGTCCCTGTGATAAGATAAAAAAATAATCGGAAGATCTTTTTAACTTGTTTCACCGAGATACTTCACTGTAGTTTAAAATACTGTTTATCTTAAGACGTCATACGAGTGTCTATAGATTTTAAAAAAGAATGAGTTTTTGTTCTAGTTTTGGATCGTCTTGTATAGGGGATAAAAAGACCTGCTTATTGAATACACTTTTACTGAGTGAATCTAAATATTTATAGTAATAGTCGCAAGGATCAATTGAAGGTTAAGCTATGGTGGCTAAGATCTGTCTGTGGATAGATTACCGTTTATTACATACAGTGATCCGTCTGTCTGTGCCTTAGAAAGCACGTTAGGCAGTTGATCCTAGCTGTTTTTGACGTTCGTTATAGGTATTCAGAAACCTGAGAACAACCCTGGGATTGCAACCCTGTTACTGGGTTACCACAATAGCAGTTACTCGTATGTAAACTAGGTACTGGTATTCAAATACATTCAGTTAGATCAAAAGCCAGACATAGTCGAAAAAAGGCTAGGCAGATGATGGCTGTCTAGGAAGCTGACACTCATCTAGTACTGATTTTTGCTCAACAGGACATACTTCTATATAGCATTGTCTTTAATAAACTTTTTCTTTCTTTCTTAACTATCCTGAAGCCTAAACGAGTGAGTAGGTGAAATCATTACTTTTATGCTCTATTGTATTTTTTCGCAATAACGATAACTGTGCCTTCTAAAGTGTTTTACTCACAGATTTCGTCCCATATGAAGCATATAGAAGTTAGAATTTTAGCCAAGATGTCATGTATACCTACGTCATAACCTGTCATAACTTATCTTCTATATCTATATCTATTCTTCTATATATATATACTTATAATAAATCTGTAGAAGTAAAATTTCTGTACATTGAAAATATCAAAAAAATAAATAGCAGGGGGTGTTACTAGACTGACACCGAACCCAAAAATATGATTAAAAAAATTTTTGTCTGTCTGTCTGTCTGTCTGTCTGTCTGTCTGTCTGTCTGTCTGTCTGTATGTTCAGGTATCACGTAAAAACTACCGGTTCGATTACGATGAAACTTGGTATACTTATTCTTTGATATCCTGGGCACCACACTGGGTACTTTTTATCCCGGAAAAGTATATACAATAAAAAACAAACTTAATTTTGCGGTTCGATCCCTAGACCCGACTACTGTACCAACCGCAAATAATAAGTTTGTCGTAGGTTACGTCACCCGCAGTGGAGTTCACCAAAGGGCACACGGCTAAGATACATACATACACATACATAACGTCACGCCTGTAATCCCCGAAGGGCTAGGCAGAGGTGTACCTACACCCACATTTCGCCAGTTACGGCCAGTTACGGCTAAGATATTATAATATTTTATCTTAAGATACAATATCGCTCGCCATACAATTCAATGGACTATCACACACTACGAAGATAATTATGCACATTGAATACCTATCTAGGTACCTATTCAAAATTAATATTGGAAGATGATTGGTGATCGATACTGATGCCAAAAATGCAATTAGTGAATGTTTTGTCTTTCTGTCTGTATGTGCACGCATAGTTCAAAAACTATTATAGGGATTTTAACCAAACTTGGTACGGTTGTAGGTAATCAATTATAATACGCCTGGGCAGGTTGATCTTAGTATCAGTTGTTTTACACATGGTCAGTTGTACGGCGCTCTTTCCCGGGTCCGTAGTTCCAGAAATCTTTATGCATACATATCGGAAGGATCAACTTTGAAAGTAGTCTATCCGGAAGTATTATGCTAAAATTATTACGTTTATATATCAACGCACAGCCCCAACCACTGGTATTAGAGACATGAAACTTGAAGGGGTGTTCTTAGTGAAGAGTAAGTCTTCCATAAAAAACGATTTTTGAAAATTCAACCCTTAAAGGGAAAACATAGGGGACGGAAGTTCGACATCCACGCGGGCGAAGCCGCGGGCAAAAGCTAGTCAGTCATAAAAGGCTTATGTGTGAGTAGCTGTCTTTTTAAGTCTAGACCGAAAGAAGTGAGATTATCATCCTATTTTTTACCAGCAGCATCACGCCTGTATTCACCAAAGGACTAGGCAGACGTGCCCAATTGGCTATCGTTTCAATAATCAGATTTTAGTTGAATTTATTTACTTAAGTATTTATAACTCCGTACAGCAATTACACCAATTACACTAATGGAGCTAAATTTATAAAAAAAATAAAAGTAATAAATATCATTCTGCTTCTTAACATCATTCTATTCTGTGTCATCGAACGGGCGGTGGCTGCTGTAGATCAGACGTGCATCGTGGCACTCTGCATTATAATTGTAACAATTCATGAAAAGTGTAATATTGACCGGTCTTCCTTTTCTTCCGTAAAAGAGTAAATTCTAATCTCTATCATGTAATTTTAGAATTTGCTAGCGTTTAAGTCTTGTGATATCACAATGAGTATGATATTTCAATAGATCCCTTGCTAGCACGATCGTTCGCTTTGGTCATAATCTTTTCTTACTACGTAAATACCGGTAAATAGGGTGAATAAAGACTCGAGGGTGAACATAAACGAAACTTTAAGGGGGACATTCACGCTAGTTCAATATTATTTGTTACTAACAAGGTGACCCAACTATTTATCTTAGTTATTAAAAGGCATTAGAATATGAAATGGTGATACACTACACTAACGTATGGAAGTGAATGTTGGGCGTGGCAAAAGAGACATCAAAGTAGAATAAATGCTGTAGAAATGCGTTCAATGTGTAACAATGAATGACAGATTGAGGAATGATGTGATAAAGCAACGTTGTGGTTTGAAGGAAGATGTAGTAACTAAAATTGAAAAGAGTATGCTTAGATGGTATGGTCACGTTGAAAGGATGGATGAAAGGCGACTAACGAAAGGTATTTACAAGGCAGATGTAAGTGGGAACGCCGGGAGGGGACGCCCTAGAAGGACATACATAGACCTTATTGGTGAGGTTCTTCAGAAAGGTCAGGTGCGTAGTAGTCGCAACCGGCGTGTGTGTATGACAACATGTATGAATGTAAACGATGCAAAAGAAGTATGTAAGAATCGTAGCATATGGCGCTCTGTAGTTTCTGCCTACCCCCATGGGAAAAAGGCGTGAGTTTATGTAGGTATGTATGTATGTATGTATGGTGATATCCGCAAGGGAATCAAGGTCATTGGCATAGCCCGAAGAATTGCCAAACTTAATTGGCAGTGGGCAGGACATATTGCTCGCAGAAAAGATGCTCGTTGGGGCCGTAAAGTTCTGGAGTGGCCACCGCGTACCGGAAGACGCAGCGTTGGAAGAGCTCTCACAAGGTGGACCGACGACTTGGCGAGGGTCTCGGAAATCCGATGGACATGGGACGTGCTAGACCGATCGTGTGGGAGGCCTTTGTTCTGCAGTGGACATCGTTCGGCTGAAATGATGATTTAACAAAAGGAAAATACTCTTAAATTTTTTCTTTCTATTCACCCTTGATCCTAATCACCTAATTTTACGAAATGTGCAAAATTACCGATGCGCAAACACCGTACCTAATGACGCATTTTCCAAGGGTTTATTTACATTAATGATGTTCTCTTAGAATTCACAACTAATACCGTTACGAGGTATTCTTATCAGGCGATAAGATTTACTCATAGAAATGTGATAACAGGCAATGAACGCATTCTTCTAGCCAATTTAAATACTAAGTGGCAATTTAAATCTTACTAGTGGTTGCCTAGTGGTCCGACTGTTTTATCTTTCTAAGCTCCTTCTTGTCATTACATAGTTACGATTACTTAAAGTGCAAGACCATTTTTTTGTGAATTCTTAATCATCATCAAAGTTCGGTGTAGGTACAGTTAGTCAAGATAGCCAATAGTCCTCAGACCTATTGAATACACACACAAAATTTCATAAGAATCGGTTATGCCGTTTCGGAGTTGTTTGTGTGACAAGAGAGTTTTATAAATTAGAGATGTACATACTTTTATATAGATCCAAAACAATAATATTGATCTAACTGCTACTAGGTACTTTTTACTTAGCGAGTCTCTAATGTGCTCTTTAAACCTTTCGTGTTAGAAAAAATGACAATATACATATAACCTAACCTAACTTGTCATACCTATCCTATAGCTAACCTAACTACCTAACCTAACTACCTTACTGAAATGGATTGATTTGGAAAGTTACAAAATACATAATTTTAAACTGAACTACTGCTCTGCGTGTCTCTATGTTACATTTAACACTAGAGTAGGTAGTAGTATTCGAAGAAGTAGTAGTGGGAGGTAATAAATTTAACTCGATTGATATAATTATCTATACATAAGTACTACTTTTACTGGCCGTTTGATCTAGCGTTTAGTGGCCCTGACTGCTTTGCCGGAGGTCGTTGATTCCCACCCAAAACGTTTGTGTGGTGAGCACGATCGTTTGTTCTATCTGATCACAATTAGGGTTGTAGGCATGCCCGCTGTGCCCACAACGGTGGATCCGCACTTGTATAACCGTTAGTACCTGCTGTCATTTTTTAAGCCTTTAATGGCGTAGGTACGATATCCCTTGATATTATATTACTCAGTTGGATTGTAAAGATTAAACAGGCTGTCATTCCATTTCGTTTTACGAGTTATTCATCAACTCGCCCTCAATAAACTCGCCCGATCGGGGGAGACAGCACATATTTGAATTTACCTATTCTTATATTCGTTAACTCGCACGCCGATGTAAAGTACAGTCAAATACAAAATACATTTCACACAGAATCGATTATTTATACAGGGTTATTTGTAAAACACCAAAATCCTCGCAGGAGTAGATCAAAATAAAAATATTATATTTTTATTCCGCGAAGCGCAACCATGATTGAAATTAGAGGGCGAGGGGTACAATGGATTAATCAAATATAATATCCATAGAGAGTTTTATAACGACTAAATTTCTTACCAGGCAAACAAAAATTGTCTGGAACTAAGTGTAATTTAATTATCATACAAGCTGTTGGTGTCCCATGTTCATAGTAATGATCACTGGGCAAGTGTTCAACGATAAGCTGTCAAACAGCTATAGTTTCGCTAGTGGCCATCATCAGTGGGTATCTAGGTAACGTCATGTGCACTTGCAGAGATGCGACGAAGCGCGCAGTACCCCGTCTGACAGAAGGTCCGTAACTCGAATTCCACTTAAAGTACGATACCAATATTTTGTAAATTCTCAGTTGTCATAAAGGTTGGGCGTGCAGTTGAACACCAGTAGTCACTGGCAATGAAGGAACGACAATAGCCCTGCAAGCCTCTTCTCACACGAAAAAGAAATGTTGTTTCTTACAATTGATATCAGTGATGTCTAAGAATTAGATGTTACCTTGGTACATGCAATGCATTTTTAACTCAAAACCTTCTGCATATTGTAGTAATAGACTGCACCAAGGAAATAAAGCAGTGTCCTACGTCACGGACGCATAAAGAAGGATTCTAAAGAACTTAACTTACGAACGATGCGAGGATGTTTAGGATGTGTATTAGAATATTTAATGAAACGGCATTACAAACAATATTACTTTACTTTTGACACCTTTTGTGAGGTAATTTTGAAAACAATTCGATTAATTAATGAGTTCTTTTCGGCACCTCTAATAGGTTTTATACTTTAACTATTTTATACCAATACAAGAAGAAGAAAATATATGTGGTCCCGATCTCATATAAATTGGGATAAAGGCAGATGGATGATGCTGACGAGAAACTTTTGGTTGAGGGTTCTAAAACGCATAGTTGGTCAGCGGGTTATAATGAAATATTACTGCCAGGGTAAACCATAGGGCTGTTTGTAGCTTACTTTGATTTAGGTTTGCATTACATCATCTAGTCGCATGAAAAACATATTACTATCACATGTAAAACATTAGATACACTATCCGTGGCAACACCACATAATGGCATACTACTGTATGCTCTGTAAGCTATTAGCACCTAATCTAATTCCGCAAAACAATAGAACTATCAGATACATTACATGACTAATCAGACGTTTACACAACATTACCTTCAAATGAACTTCCAGAGACAATAAAGCCACAAAATTTCACTGTAATCACTTAGGGGATATTGTTACCACTTCACTAACTGTCACACTAACTCATTTCTTGTTATGTTGTGAACTGAAAATGTCGGCAGTTGCTCTGAAAGGTGTAGCCACACTGGTACAGTTATCAGATAGTGCCGTCGATAGCTTAGGTGTTATTATCTTTGTTTTAGTATGTACACTTGGCTAAATTAGCGGAACATTCAGTTTATCGTTCATTATACCTGTTTGATTAATTCTTTTGCTTGCCCTTTAGTGATTAATACCTAATTATCATTGATTTTAATTTAATTACAATGAAACGACTATCTATCTATGACATATGTTAGAATTAATATATGGAAAGTTTATGTTTTGCATGAAGATGTGGATTTAGATAATTGGTACACAATTTTGTTGGGAATAAACTGAAAAATAGGCTATCTCGTAACTGTAGGTGCAATAGACGTCAGATGTTGAAATGTGTTTGTTGATAGGTAGAGATAAAATAGTGTAACAAAAAGGTACCTACAATAACGCTGATCGGATAAAAATGGATTGACTTTAAGAAGTGTTAGAAATCTTCACACATTTTGATCCCACCAAAACATTTCATGTAAAATGTTGCCAAACGACGACATAAGGTTTGCCATGTTATAAAGATATCAGATCTCATATAGAGCCAAACTTCTGAATCTACACGGCCTAACCTACCGACCCTAACTTCACAAATTCTACATGTATGGCTTCACCGTTTCGCTACCGTCGTGATGAGTTGATGCGAATATTTAGTTTCTGAAGTAACGAAACAGCCAAGCTATACATTTATACTGATAAGTAGAATTTGTGAAGCTAACTTCACAAATTCTACTTATCAGTAGAACCTAGACTTCCGGCCGTGTAGACTTCTAAATCTACATGAGATCCGATATCTTTATAACATGGCAAACCTTATGTGGTCGTTTTGGCAACATTTTACATGAAATGTTTTGGTGTGATTTCAATTCATTTTGTAAGTTGCTAGGCAGTCTTTTAGTATTTTTTTTTTGGGTGTATTTGTCGCACATCAGTAGTGCCGGTTTTCTGGGGAGCTGGCTTCGGTTGCTGGGGAGTTTGTTCTGCCACTTCTTCTTCCCAGCAAGAACACTAGGAAGTGGCGAAGGGTGGGGCGTCTTTGCCTTTTTTCTTTGTTGGTTTCATGATTACCATGAGCGATAAATCAGGGCGATATTTCGCTCTTAAACCGGTTATATTATCTCATACAAACTTCCACCCCCCCCCCCCCCCCCCCAATTTTAGGGGATGGGGGGTGAAAGTTATGAGTTTATAAATTTCTTTGTTGGTTGTATACTAAACTTAGATTACATACCAAATTTCAGCTTTCTAGCACTTCAGGAAGTACCCAAAAAATTTGATGAACATCAGTGTGTCAGTGACGAAATCGGTGTATTTTAGATATTAATAAAATCTAAAATAATAGAGCTATTCAAGTAAGACTTTGTATATTTAATAAGTCTATTAATGACATCATATCCTGAGAATATGAACTCTCTGGTACATCGGAAACCAACTCTATGAGGGTTCAAAAAAATGACGAAACACTTCGAGAAAAGGTAGGTAGTGCCCTTGCGCTTCGCTCGGCTCGTCTTGGCGATGAGACCTTATTCTTGTGCCATGGTTTGTGTAATAGATACAGCAAGGAGGAGGTGACTATAATAAATGTCAAGTGAGATGTAAATGATAAATGATAAATGTTGTGCATATAAAACGCCAATTTTACATGAGATGCGTACGCGCCTGCTCAGCTACGCCTAGGGTTGCCAGGCATCCCGATAAAGCTGGACATAGTTAGGATTTTTGATTGCGTATCCGGCCAAAATAAATAGTGTCTGGCTTTTTAAGAAAAGGTAAAGTTTGTTCATAGCAAAATGAAAAATTAAGCTTGATTTTACATACAATTTTTTGCCGTAGGTATACTGAGACATAAAATCCTCAATTATTCAGTCCCGCGTTTTTACCCAAATGTCCGGCAAAACTGTCTGGTCTGACCAGCTACGCTAATAAGTACTGATATGCTGAGTAAAACCGTTTCGCTATCACCAATGCCTAGATTCCAGGACATGCTGAGAAGGACTAATTCATCTAGGTCCAATACGGATTTGTGATCGAGTTTTCCAATGTTAGTAATATAATCACGTTCCTAAAATTAAACAATGATGACAGCGTCACGTTTCCCTTTTAATTATTTTCCTTTTCGCATTAATAATCTTCAGGAAATGCTGACGTTACTGATAACGATCGCTGATAATCTTGTACATTTGTTATCTACTCGCATTTTTTGAGTTTAATAGACTTTTAGTCGTGCGTTTGCTGGTAAATTAAGATATGTTTGAGTAGTGTTGATAAGTGCCAATAGATGGCGTTAGTCGTGTATAGTCCGAATAATATCGTGTTATAATTCTCATGTTCTCATTCCTAATCTAAAACAGTGCTAAATACCTATCTTAAGCAATTACAGTTTCATCTTTAGCCCGGTATCTTTTTTTATTCTTGTTAACTGCGCCTGCTAAGCTTGTGGCTAAATTATATCAGCCGCATAGGTTGATCAAAGGTTAAGCTACGCTTGACGCAAGACTCCTCCGTGCCTCAGAAAGCACGTTAAGGCGTTGGTCCCGGCTCTCATTAGTAGATCTTTAACTGTCGTTACTTGTATTCAGAAGCTCGAAAGTCTGACAACCATGGCAGATTAAACAAGGGGTATCATGTTACCCAGTTACTGGGTTGTGGAGGTCTGACAGGCAGTCGTTTCAGGTAAAACAGTGGTATTCAGCTGCATTCGGTTACTGGAACCCGACCCCAACATAGTTGAAAAAGGCTAGGCAGATGATGAAGTGCGCCTGCTAAAATATTAATAGCAAGAATCATAAGAGAAACATTTCATGTTAGTTTTTACCGTGGCGCTGTGCCACACACATAAACATACATACAACATAAACTCACGCCTTTTTCCCAAAGGCGGAAACTACAGAGCGCTGTACTACTATTAATGAAATTGCTATATAACAAACTATCACCAATATTGTTGTAGTTGTTTGTTCCGAACAACTACCGGCGCGGTCGAAAGCACAAGTTATTCTGAGATGTATGCATGCATATGTATATGTATAGCGCGCGGTGCACGGCCCACGGCGCGCGCGCGTCCTCGTCATTACACCAGTAATAAACTAGCTTGGAAGCCACTTAGTCGTTTTATTGTTACACAAACATAACATTGGCGACGAGAATAATTGTTACCCGCGTGGTCACGTGTGTCTCAGTAGCTGCATAAAATGAGTTTTATTGGATCACTAAATGTATTTGACCATAAAAATCAAGAATGGCAAATATTTTTTGGGAAGCTAAACCAGTTTATGAAGCTAAACAAAACGACAGGGGAAGACAAAGCGTCTTTATTACTCACGCATTTGTCGGATGAAACATATCGTCTGGCGAGGAACCTGGTTCATCCCAAGGAACTGGGTACTGTGTCCTTCGAAGACATAGTGTCGAAGCTCAACGGACATTTCAAACCCAAAAGGTCGACTTTCGTAGACAGAGCCAAGTTTTATGACGCGGTTATATCGGAAGGCGAAAGTATCGAAGACTGGGCGGCGCGTTTGAGAGGACTCGCCGTATATTGCGAATTCGGAGAGGAGTTACTGGACACTTTGTTACGAGATAAGTTCATTTTAGGCCTAAGAGAAGGGCGCGAACGGGATCGTTTATTTGAGAAGGACTCGGCAACTTTAACCTTTGCAAAAGCAGTGGAAGTGGCTCAACAGGCGGCATGCGCACGTGGAGCTCGCACCCATGTATTGGTGGATGGCGGCCCAGGAGCGACGACGGTGAAGGAAGAACCTATCTACAAGGTTGGGCAGGCTCGCGAACGGCGAGATTCATCAGCGGCTACTACTTCGACTGCACGTGGAACGGTTAACAGTGTGCGTTGTTCAGTGTGTGGTTTTAAAAACCACGAATCAGTGAAGTGCCGGTTTAAAAACTATGTTTGCCAAAAATGTGGTGAAAAAGGACATTTAAAAAAAATGTGTAACAGTGAAAAATCGAAATTGCATCACCTAGTTAGTGATGTACAGTCGCACAAATGTGAAGAATGCGACCTATTCAATATGCGGTATGTTAATAATGATCCCATTATTATTTCAATAGAGATAAATAAATTACGATTCGATATGGAGTTAGATTCTGGTTCAGGTACTAGTGTAATTTCAGAAAAGTTATATCTACAACATTTTAAAAACTATAATTTAATTAAAACTGACTTGAGAATGTGTTTGTACAATGGGCATAAAATTATTCCGAAAGGCTACTTCATTTGTGCAGTTACATATTTTAACACGTGCCGGAACATCAAGTTTTTTGTAATTCAAAATGGCGGACCACCGCTACTAGGCCGTGACTTCATGACTAAGTTTAAAATATATTTTTCATCAACTTATGTAAATAAAATCAATGTTCACAATCAATGTACAGGGGAGATACAGCAGCTGTTAAATGACTTTCCTGACCTTTGGAAGGACGAACTTGGATGTTTTAATAAGTTCGAAATAAATTTTCAAGTCAAAGAGGGGGCAAGGCCTATATTTTTTAAGCCGCGTTCTATTCCTTTCGCCCTTAAAAATAAAGTTGAAGATGAGCTGACCAGACTCGTAGGTTTAGGTATTTTAGTACCCGTAAACTTTTCAGAGTACGCAACACCGATTGTACCTGTATTAAAAGCGGATGGACAAGTAAAGATAGCTGGGGATTTTTCATGCACACTAAATAAAACTCTAAAAATTGATAAATACCCATTGCCGCGTATTGAGGAGGTATTTGCGAAAATTGGGGGTGGGCTGCAATATTCTAAATTGGATTTGAGTAATGCCTATAATCAATTCAAATTGTGTAGTTCGTCACAGGATCTCACTACAATAAATACTCCTAAAGGACTATTTAAATATACCCGCCTAGTTTACGGTCTGGCCAATGCGCCAGCCATTTTTCAACGGGCTATGGAGACGTTGCTAGCGGGTATAGAGGGTGTGACTTGTTGGTTAGACGACGTCTGTTGTACTGCTCCCACTCGTGAATTGCATTTGTGTAGGATGAAGGAAATTCTAAAAAGGATGCAGGACGCGGGATTACGTTTGCAAAAGGACAAGTGTGCTTTCTTCCAGGACAGTGTCACGTACCTGGGGTACGTAATAGATAAAAATGGGCTTAGAACGTGTCCCAAAAAGGTAGATGCGATACTAAAAGCGCCACGTCCTACAAATGTCCTTGAAACCAAAAGGTTCTTGGGCGTCGTTAATTATTATCGTAATTTCGTTCCGAACGCTTCTACGTTATTAAACCCCTTACACACACTGCTGCGTGCAGGCGTAACATGGCATTGGGGTGACTGTCAACAAAATGCGTTTGACAAAGTAAAGAAGGAGTTAGCCTCTGACCGTCTATTAGCACATTTTGATCCATCTTTACCATTGGTACTTACTGTGGACGCAGGGCCCTCGGGTTTAGGTGCGGTTCTTTCACATGTTGATAATAATGGATGCGAGCGTCCAATTGCCTTTGCTTCTAGGTCGTTATCAGTTAGTGAGAAGGTATATAGCCAGATCCAGAAAGAGGCAACGGCAATCATATTTGGTGTTAAGCATTTCCACCAATATCTTTACGGTAGGCAGGAGCCATTCATTCTTAAAACAGACCACAGACCCCTTCTATCCATATTTGGGAAGAAAAATGGCGTGTCTGTAACGGCGGCGCTAAGACTACAACGATACGCAATTATATTGTCCGCATATAACTATGTAGTACAATACATTACTGCTAAAAATAATTTAGTAGCAGATTATTTTTCTAGAGCGCCATTACCTCAGTCACAAAATGTCAGTAAAGGGGAAGAGGAGAACAAAGATATTCCATTTCTATTTCTTGATGGTACTACGAAACCGGTTTCGTTCGATGATATCAAGCAAGCCACTAAACTCGACACAGTTCTAGCCACCGTGGTCAAATATATGAGTCATGGTTGGCCACGTAAAATTACATGCCCATCCGTGTTGCCTTATTTTTACTGTAAAACGGATTTGGAAATGAATGACGGGTGTCTGTTTAGAGGACATAGAATTGTAATTCCAATGATATACAGGGACTGCATGTTAAAAGAGCTACACTCGGCTCATTTTGGCATTGTAAAAACCAAAAGTGCCGGCCGCAGTAAAATGTGGTGGCCGGGTATTGATAAAGATATCGAGCGATGGATAGGTAATTGTAATGAGTGCACGCAAGTCCGAAACGCACCCCCCCGCGCCGATCCCGCGCCTTGGCCTCGCCCTTCTCAGCCGTGGTATCGAATCCACATAGATTACATGAGTTTAGGCCAGAACGTTTATTTGGTAGTGATTGACGCGTTTAGTAAATGGCTGGAATGCATTCATATGAACAACGGTACATCCACAAGTGCATTGATTGTGAAATTGAAGGGCATATTTTCAACATTTGGAATACCAAACGTTATAGTTTCAGATAACGACGCAAAAATTAGATCCACTGAATTTCATCAGTTTTGTATTAATAACGGTATTAAGCATTTAACTTCTCCTATTTATCATCCTGCTAGTAATGGTCAAGCGGAAAATTCGGTAAAAACTTGTAAAAAAAATGTTAAAATGTATTGTAAATAACAATAGTATCTCACAACGTGAAATACACGAAAAATTACTAAGTTTCTTGTTTGAATATCGAAACACCGCACATTGTTCAACGGGAATTACCCCAGCCGTGTTAATGTTTGGCAGAAATTTACGATCAAGGCTAGATGTAATTTTACCATGTAAAAATGTTAACATAAGTGACGAAGAAGAAAAATTAAAACCAAGTAGAAATTTTCAGGTGGGGGAAGTTATATGGTGTAAGTGGTATTCAGGAAGGAAAGAGCAATGGGAATTGGGAAAAATAATAAGGAAATTAGGAATAAGACTTTTTGAAGTGTACATTGTAAAATTAAAAATTATATGTAAAAGACACCTTGATCAAATAAGTAAGCAAAAAGGAAATGTAAATATAAAAACTAGGAATAATAGTTGCGATGAATATTTGCCAGCTGAGACTACTGAATGCACGGAGTCCCAGCAGCAGCAGACAATGTTAAGTTTACCTACCAATGAGTCATCAGCCGCACCAACATGCCCACCATCACCCACGCAGCCAACAATTGAACTGCAAAGTGAAGATTACATTCCCACAGACGAAGTAAAAGAAGGGGCGGATGTTGTTGCGGGGGATGGGTTAAAGGAAATTATAAGTACCGAGCCCGAACGATCTGATGCGGTATCTAGTTGTGACAAACAAATAGAACCGGACAGTGGGACGTCCGGACTCGGTCGGTCAGTTAGGGAAAGAAAACAAGTATGTTATAAAAAGTTCTTTTAAGTTTACCTTAATGTACCTATGTATTGTTTATTGTTCTAGAGTATTTAACGAGTAATGGTGGAGGAATGAGATGTATGCATGCATATGTATATGTATAGCGCGCGGTGCACGGCCCACGGCGCGCGCGCGTCCTCGTCATTACACCAGTAATAAACTAGCTTGGAAGCCACTTAGTCGTTTTATTGTTACACAAACATAACATATTCGCAGTGCCATCATGTCGGACGGTTGCTAGGACAAGATCCCCAATACCGCGAGCCCTCGCCGCACTTAATGCCCTCCTGGACACCAGACCGGAATGTGATGTGTTTGCGGATGAATGGAAAGTGATTTTGTCGGTATGTCTGAAGTACTGGGAGGATAATGCATGCCTAAAAAATTAGTGTTTAAGATTTATTTAATTTTATTTTACATTAATTTTACAATGTGTGTTTTGTAGTATTACTGTCTATTTACTGTAATTGGTTTCTTTTTTCCGTATTAAATAAGTAAAAATAAATAAATAAATAATTTGTTAATTGGTCGAAAGTTTTTTCATAAGAGCTGTACCTACAATCAACTGAGATTAACGTTTTTACTAATACATAACATCCAGTTTAGCGGGATGCAGTTAAATACCAGTGTTTTAAATAGCGACTGTCTGACCTCCACATCCCAGTTACTGGGTAACACGATACCCCTTGGGTAAACTAGTAGTCAAACTTTCGGTTTTCAGACTACCCGTAACGACTGTCAACGATCTACTTACAATTGACTGCCGGGCCTCACGGCTTAACGTGCTTTCCGAGGCTTGGAGAAGAGGATTTATTAAATAAAATAAATAAATAAATATTCCACAACTTTTTCACACAGCGCCATTTAGTCCCAAGCTAAGCTAAGAGCTTGTGTTATGGGTACTAAACAGCTAATAAACATGCATACTTATACAGGGTGTAATTTTGACCTTTACATTTTCGTCGAGGAGGTATCAAACTTTTGTATGCAACAGCTGATTTTATTTTCGCGATTTCAGAGTTCGTCCTATAGCGAAAGTTGTTCATATTCAACAGTAGAACAGCCTGTGGAAGTTTGTCCCACGGTCAAAATTACACCCTGTATATTTCTTAATACATACGTATTATAGATAAAAATTACACCCAGACACAGAACAAATGATCGTGCTCATCACACAAACATTTGTCTTGGGTGGGAATCGAACCCACGACCTCCGGCATAGCAGTCAGGGTTACTAACCACTAGACCAACAGGCCAGTCAATATGTAATGAATGGTCACATTGGTCACCCATTCACGGACAAAGTCTTCGCAAGCGCAGCTTATTATACTATGTATCCCAAATAATATGTCTTATAATGTCGCTATCTACATACAAAGTCACTCACCGTTTTCAAAATAAAAATCAAAAGTCATTTATTCAAATAAGTCTGAGGATAAGCACTTTTTGAACGACAAAAATTACATAAGACAGTCCCCCAAAACGCCCGCCCTTCGCCACTTCCTTGTGTTTTTGCTGGGAAGGAGAAGTGGCGGAACAAACTCCCCAGCCTCACATATAATCTTATTGATGTATACAAAGTATTGTAAAATCCATTTTAAAAGAGTAAATATGGAGTTTCTTGCCCATTCTTCTCCATACAAATCTACTTTTTGGAAGGGGCAACTAGAATCATTTTTTAAAGTTAATTTTTGTTCGACGTTCAAAAGTGCCTTATAGGGGCCTAATTGAAATAAATGGTTTGACTTTGACTTTGACTTTGACTTTGACCAGCAAAGAAGTGGCAGAACAAACTCCCCAGCAATTATGCTACTTAATCATAGTGATCTAACTAATCTTCTGAATCGAAAATAAGAAATTACAATCTTACAAAAACTGCATTGGTTTCTAATTAACAAGTCTTAACTAGATCCATACTGGTTTAATTAAAATGCAGGCATGATTGACGAGAACAGGAAATACCTCAACTATGTACCAATGCCATTGATTTATTAATATTATTAATGACCGTTCAGTTATCATGGCCGTAATGATCACTATTCAATTTACCAGGCATTTAGCACTATGGCCCCTATGTGATATATACAGTCTGATTCACTTTAATTCATTAAACCCCGAGAGGATACCGGTGTTCGCCTGTCATTGTCTTTCTATTGTGTCTCTAATTACCTCAATTGAAGGATTAATGTGTCGATATCAAAATTTACCTACTTTGAATCTAACTTCAACTTCAAATCTTCTATGATGGCGTTTGTGGAAGAGAGACACCACAATCTTGCTAATAACACGTAGGTTCTATTATAGACCATCAAACGCTGGAGATTAAATAATTATTGTTGATTTAGAAAGCTAAGAGAGAAAAGATAATTTTTAATAATTAACTAAAGTAAAAGATAAAAATAAAAAATAAAACCGTATTCTGCACAGACATTTCAGTGTTGTAAGAAAGAAACAAAAAAAAAAACATACCGTCGAATAGGTTCCTAGTTGACTACGGAACCCTGAAAACATTATAACCTCTGCAGATCACTATTTCGTTAATTTTTATCTTATGAGTATAAATCGATTTGATTTGTTTAGTTACAAAGTGGTTTTTCCACTTTGTAACTATCATATCCCACACCGTTAGACGTACCGTTAAATTTTAATTTTGTAGTCAACCTTGAAATAGTTACGCCAATAATATTTGCTTGCTCATAACATAACTGCTAAAAGTTTAACCAGTTCCGTTATATCTCGGAACATCCTTACATTGCGCCCCATTATAAAAAAACGGGAAAAGTGAATGGAATTTGGGCTTTTAGGGTCCCGCTTCCAGCCTGTGCTAGGATGCCCGCGGCTCCAGTCGGGGGTCAAAATCAAAAGTCATTTATTTAAATTAGGCTGAAAATCAGCACTTTTTGAACGATAAATTCCATAATTTCCTTCGCCACTTCCTAGTGTTTTTGCTGGGAAGAAGAAATGGCGGAACAAACTCCCCAGCAACAAGTCTGTCTGATAAGTCAGAAGAACTTGAATTGATACCATACAATTAGTAATCATTATAACTCAATCAAATTAAATTATTTACTAGATACATGTTAGCTAGCACACTTCAATATACATACGACGAGAATTATCCAGTCCGTCGAAGAATACAAAAAGGCTGCCCACGGCTGAAGGCGCTAAAGTGGGTACAGTTTAGTTTTTTTCCTTTAAGTTGGAAGACATCATGATAATATTGTCAACACGACCTCTACTTCCACCTGATTTTGGCAAGCGGTGCCTACAAACGTTGCATTGTTCATTCTTGTTGTAAACATGAACCATTCAGGGACAAACGAGTAGGTACTTACTTGAACACACTCAAAAATACTATTAAAGTCGGTTCAGCTGTTTAACGAGGAGTTGGGTAATTGACATACGCACATTTATACAGAAGAATTACATAAAGATATGCAGACATTAAATCTGTGGAACAAAAAAACGTTGGCGGTATAAAACCGCTTACATCGAAGGACTGGAACAACATGCCTGCTGCGGTCTTCCTGTCCGATCGATCGGCGTCCATAAGGCTAGAGTGAATAGGCTCTTAATAAACTAGTGCGCTTTACCATCTTTGATGGCATCTCTGCTTACCATCAGATGGGGACGCAGTGAAGCACTACTTACCACTAAAAAAAACTTCCTTGTCTGAATTTCTCAGTAGAAGCCTGGTGTCTGTGTTTGGGTTCTAGTTGATTGCAATGGACTCGCCTTTTATATATGGCAATTAAACATAACTGGCGAACTGTGGGTGTACTAAAGGCACATTTATGCCTAACCCTTAGGAAATGCAGGTGTGTGATGTTTATTTGCCTAAAACTGCACTGACTTCCAAAGAGCATTCATCGCTCAAAAAAAGTGCATGAGATCAATTTGTGGACTTAAGCCCGACGACCCATGTCGACCAACATTTAAAAAACTTGGTTTGTTACCGTTACCGTCGCTTTACATTTACGAAATATGTGTGTTTGTTATGAAAAATAAGCAACTATTTAAGGCTGCAAATGATATCAATCCTCGGACCCGACGAGATCCATATAAACTAGTAAATGATTTGCCTAGACTATCTAAATACAATAGTAACTGCTTGGCAATGTGTGTGCGCATTTACAATAAAATACCTAGGCAGTTCGAAGCTTTAAATGTAAAATTATTTCAAATTAAATTTCATAAGTGGTTACACGAGTGTAGTTTTTATAGTTTAAAAGAATTTGAAGATAAAAAATGTTGATGTTTTATAAAAACGATTGTTGTTGTCCTAACTTGTGTCTAAAATTTTGCATGCTATGTTTTATCCTAGCTAAACATGCTTGTGCCTCAATTTGTATTTAACACTCTTGTATACCATGTTTTACGCAAATAAATATTCTATTTTATTCTAAATCATCTAAAGTATTCTTAATATTAAGTAGGTACTAATATCACTTTTAAGTGATGTGAAATAATTTTGAGCTCAAATGCCTGCTTACAAATTAATACTTTCAGTTGCGTAAATAGACACGTGTATGTAGACTCAGGTGTAATCGCTGAAAAGGCGAAACTGGCTAATAAATTAAAACGGTAAAAATTTCAGCCACTTCCTGCTATAATCCGTTATAAAATGGTATCTGGCCCCAAAATCAAGGAAAGGCCAAGGTCTGAGGTGTGTGTTCAATTCAATATTTAATTTTCCTCGTACAAGTGTATCTTTTTATTAATTATTGTTAAGTTCCGTTTCAAAAACACCTCATTATAATAATGCAGGAAAAAAGATTTCTTGCGTGCTCTTTCCTCTAAATTAATCATTCATCATTATCAATGGATTAGTAATCCGACTAATATTATGAATAGGAAAGTGTGTATGGATGTTTGTTACTTTTTCACGCAAAAAATGCTGAAAGGATTCTAATAAAACTTTACAATAATATAGCTTATACATCAGTATAACACATAAGCTATATAATATGTAAAAATATTGAATGAATTGTCTAAAATATAACGATAAGCGTAAAGTAAGGAGAAAATTCTGCCATCTGCGAGCTATTCTGGCGTGCTTATCTTGCGCAGGTGAAGTCGCGGGCACCAGCTAGTAAGTATTACATAGTTCTGATTTTCCTCAGAAAAAAAACCCTTTTTGCGTATCACTCTTTCACTTGCGGGAAAGAAAATACGATTTATCATACTTGTCACACGCGTCATCGACTAAGTTCATACGTCACAGTCTAAATTCCATTGTAATAAACCTACAAACAGGAAACATAAGGTTTTTCATCTATGACTGTATCGGTGACACGGCAGACTACGTGGCTAGGCTTCATAGATGCGCATTACCCTTGAAACCCTTTAAATGATGGTGTAATAGGTGGTTGGTAGTGACGAGGCTTAATAATAACAGCCTCAAGAACCGATCGGAGGTTAAGCAAAGCTACAAGAATTTTATATAATAGATTTACATAGATATGAACGTGGAGCTCCTCAAGTTCCGAGTTGAGCTCACGATTTCTGACAAATGCTTGCACTGACTGATCTGGTCCCCTCATATCTGTCTTTCCTGAAAAAAAAACATTTCAGGCTCTGATCTGCATGGCTCTTACATGATCTGACCAAGATAATGTCTGGACTTTAAAAGAGACTGACCTTTGAGTTTCTTTCGGTGTTTCTTCTCAGAGTAGTCAGGTAGTGAAATAACGACCTTACCTTCTAGTTAAAAAATGAAATGTAAAAGTGTTTGTGTGTGAACCTTTTTACAGAAAATAAATATGATTTATGTGGATTTAGGATACTTTTTAATAACATGACAACAAATAGATCCAAACAATAATAACTAAATACAAATTTTTATTTGTATGAGTCTCAAATGTTCTCTTTAAACCTTTGTGTTAGATAGAATT
Organism: Euplexia lucipara; assembly: GCA_921972225.1. Lineage (NCBI taxonomy): Eukaryota > Metazoa > Arthropoda > Insecta > Lepidoptera > Noctuidae > Euplexia > Euplexia lucipara. The sequence goes on from OV179158.1 coordinate 1,514,372, forward strand.
AGAATTACAACATATGTATATACATATAACCTAACCTAACTTTCCATACCTACCCTATAGCTAACCTAACTACCTAACCTAACTACCTTACTGAAATGCATCGATTTTGAAAGAAGCAAAATTTTTAGTTTTAAACTGAACTACTGCGCTGTGTGTCTCTATGTTACATACAATACTAGAGTAGGAAGTAGTATTAAAAATAGTAGTAGTAGGAGGTAATAATTTAACTTGATTGGTATATCATCCATACATAAAGTAGGTACTACATGCACTGGTCTGTTGATCTAGTGGCCTGTTGGTCTAGTAGTTAGTGACCCTGACTGCTATGCCGGAGGTCGTGGGTTCGATTCCCACCCAGGACAAATGTTTGTGCGATGAGCACGATCGTTTGTTCTGTGTCTGGGTGTAATTTATCTATAATTTGTATGTATTTAGAAATATATAAGTATGTTTATCAGCTGTTTAGTGCCCATAGCACAAGCTCTCAAGCTTAACTTGGGACTAAATGGCGTTGTGTGAAAAGTTGTGGAATATTTATTCATTTATTTATTAGTGGCTAGTGCTGACTGCTATGCCGGAGGTCGTGGGATCCATTCCCACTAATGTTTGTGTGATGAGTACTATCATTATGTTCTGTCTGACCTCAATTAGGGTTGTGGGCATGCCCACAGTGCCCACAAAGGTCGATCCGCGCCTTTTCTTACAGCTTACAGAAAAGCCATGTGCATTAATATAAATTGAATTGAATAGTGTTTTTTAATAAATTATATCGAACTCTAAGAAAGTGCTACGTACTTGAGTAAAAGTGCAAATTTAATGGACACTATTATTAGTTAATATTAACATAATCTATCATGTAACATTAATTATTAATTTAGAATTTAGGCTAGATCGTTATTAATTTTAATTAAGAATGTTGTTCTTTCTAATACAGGACAAAAATACAATTAATCGCTACGCTTGCTCAAGGCCGAATTGGCAATTTTAGCCAAATCATAAAGTCTAGATCTCTTTTTACAAGTTTTTTCTTCGTCGATCTGAAGGGTAATTCCCGAATTTTTAAGAACGTTCAAGCTCTAATCTTATTCTCTATCTGTCAGAAATACGTTTAATACATAGAGTAATATATAGAATGGTATTATATTCCATACATTTTTGTAAATTCTTTGACATCATATGGTCGCTGAGATGAAATCGCTACTACATTTGTACGTTTTTAATCACGGAAATTGGCTTACCTACTAACTAATGTCTAAGATGATCGACAATCATTTCTGAGTCATTCAATTTCTATTCGTCAACACTCTGTGCGTATACATACCAAACCTAGGAACCAATGGTTATAAAGATACCAATTTTTTGTTACCTGTTAAAGGTAGCATCCAGCTTAAAAGTCTGACGACTTAACCTCAGGATTGCGGTATTCCCCTTAAGCCGTTCCACGTTGCTAACCACAACATACCTCATTGATGAAAACTACAGTAAAAATGTTGACTTGAAAACATCATACCTGAATTAAAGTTAAATACGTGTACACATACACAGACATACATAGATTTACGCCCTTTTCCCATATGCATAGGCAAAATCTACAGATCGCCATCCAGCTCTATTGCCCTCGTTTACGTTCATAAATCGAGCAATACACGCACGCACGCCGCGCGTCTCTTGTGAGTACTATGCACTTGAACTTTCTGAAGAACATCACCAATAAGGTCACTGTATGTTGTACTTCTAGGGCGTCCCCTCCCGACGTTTCCTTACATCAGCTTTATAAATACCTTACCTTTTGTCAGTCGGCTTTCATTCATCCTCTCAACATGACCAAACCAACGTTCAACGTTTTCGTTTCGGTCAACGTAAAGTTAAGTAAGTAATACCATTAAGTGGCATCCTGGTTTTGTCTTAATATATTTTAAGGGTACTTATAAAATCAAATAATTTCTATAGAAAGAAAAATGTGGTAATGTTTTGTGTTCAAGACGAAGTACCTAACACATAAATCCATCGCACATTTAACTAATTGTTTTTGAATTGAGATTGACATTAGTTATATTATCTAATAATAATAACAATAATTTATGACTGAATTTGTGACTGATTGCAATTGCAATAGGCTTGGCGAAATGTGGGTGTATTGCAGGTACACCTTTCCCTAACCCTTCGGAGGTAACAGTAATTGAGCTACATAATTATACTGGTTAATTTCCTAACTTATAAATGGTTAATTTCCTCTCAATAATTAGTCAGATACTTAGGTAGTAAGTACCGATGTCATCTAGTTTTAAACCTCATTAAATAAAAATATACAATATCATTCAATAATTAATTTTACGACAAATTAAACAAAATTTATGCACGCACCTTGCCTTTTTCAATTTCATTTAAATTATATTTCAATTGGTGGCTAAAATCTACTCAACCGCTGATATACAGTCATTCGAATATTTTGCAAATACAAAACTTAGACGAAAACCAATGGACGGAAAATGAAAATGACAAAAAAAATAGCAGTCCTTTATTCAACAACAACAAGATGACATCGAAACCTATGACGTAGGCCACCAGCCCATTTCTCATTTTCCCCTGAAGTTTGAAACGTACGTCACAATGCCATGAAATCACAAATACTTACCTACAAGTTAAATTACCTTGTATGATTTATCACAGAACTGAAACACAAGGCAGAAGTTAAATACTTACAACAACTGCCCGCCAACTGACTGGCAGTTGGCGGGCAGTTGTTGTAAGGAGCGCACGCGCAGTTGGTTGCGCGAAAGTCGAACGAAATACATCGATCGGTTTTTTTTGTTTGTAGAACATTTGATTTTTTTTCAATTTTATTTGTGTTAGCAGTGTTGTGTTCTGTGTGTGAATTTGTTTGGATATTTTTTCAATTGATTCAAAAAGGTGAGTTTTTATATTCCTTTTAAGTAAGGTTTTTTTTAACTTTTATTTTTTTCCGATTTTTTTTAGGATGTGCCACTTTTTGTTTTTAATTAAGTATGGAATGTAGTGTATAAAAATACACAATGTATAGCTAGTAGTATCAATTTATAATTTTATCAGAAGGTCGTAATTTGTTTCAAGTGTGGGTATTTGTAAATAAATAATTTCCTGTTCGGTTTTACCTTTCTTGTTAGGAATTTAGCCAAACAATTTTACAACGCTGTCATAACCATGTCAAACCGGTTAATTTACTATTAAAATCATACTAATTTTCTTTGGAATTTACACAGGAATCGTACCTTTAACTTTTACCTGGTTTAGTAGTGTATTCTTGCTTTTTGCTTTGGAAAAAATGCAATAGGTAAAATGTATCGGGACAATAATCAAATATTCCACCCTCTAATTAAACCTACATTATTCTTTAATTTACTAAATTTAATAAAATAATTAGATATTTGAAAGCAAAGGTTTACCACATTCTAAAACCTTAGCTTCTTCTATTTATAACATGGAGTAAAGTTAAATCGAACTTAACCTACTCGAAAAATGCATGGTAATCTGGAGGTGACACTGCTAAAAAAGGACACCGGTGTCTGCGCTGTCATTGTCTTTCTATTGTGTCTCTAATTGACACGAATGAAAGGTTAATAAGAGGAAGTTCATCTTGTGGTGTGGTTATTGATTATCTTGGTGTCAATATTTGTATGCCGCTCTCGGGCCTCTGACTTGGCACACATGCCTCTCAGACTTGCGGGTTTCCTTACAATGTTTTCCTTTATTGATGTTGAAGCAAGTAAGAGTAATAAGAGGATAAAAAAATACAACTATAAAAATATTAACATGTTACAATTTTGCTGTTGTATTTTTTTATTCCCTCCCTTTTTTTATCCTTGAGGGTTAGGTTAATACAACATTAAAATCACATCAAATCTTTGAAAATGAATCAGCATCATTTTGCTTTAGGTAAATTACCCATTACCTACTAACAATAGAAGTCAATGACTTGGTAATCATGAATCAATATTCTTCGCTTAATGGCTACAATCTCGACAATACACTGGACAATGCTCTTACAACAAAACGTAACATCACGCTTGAAATCGCCGAAGGGCTAGGCTGTGGTCTACCTCCTAAGCTGACACCTACACACACTTTTAGCCAGTTGAGTTTGAGTTCCAAGTAATAAATAGGGAGCAGGCTTATTTATAATTGCTATCAACCGCGTACAAATCCAGACTCCGGCCTACCACTGAGAAATTTCAAATGGAAACTCAATAAACTTACCCGAGGATCTAAAGTTGGATGCTGAGTAGTAACGATTGCGGCCTTTTATAGACCAAAGATTCTTGTCCGACATTGTACATTGTATAAAGAATCATAATTTGCCTAAACTTATCCCAACCATGCGGGGTTCAGCTATCGTATAAAACACCTAAATTTAAGTATCTCAGTAAAGTATCTCAGTGTTTTTTGTCTCCGACTAACCGTTTGTCGTAAAAACGATGTGGAAGGTATCATTAGGTTAGGTTAGGTTAGAACTGTGACTAACTACGCGCGAGCCGAGCGAGCGAAGCGAGCGGTGCCGCGATAGCGGCCGGCGAGCGCTACCTCGAAATTGGTTGCGAATTTTTTCTAAGTATTTTTTTCATAGTGCCCCCAAGACGACACTCTGACCCAGTAACTGGATAACACGATACCCCTTAGTTAAACTGGTTATCAAACTACAAGTAACGACTCTCGAAAAACTAGAAACGAGATCTGAGACCTACAGATTAACGTGCTTTCCGAGGTACCTACTTAATAAATACAGTAGCCACCCATCAGCAGACCAACCTCGGTAAGCGTAGCTTTCCTTCAATCGGCCCGTGGACATAGAAGAGCTGATGCAATTGAGAAGTATCTGACGTATATCTGTTATGTCCGACGCAGTGGTGAAAGTTGCTAAAACTAGGAACCTACATTCGTTTCAACCTGTAGAGTGGGCAGCTTTAGATAACTCTGTAAATACGCAGGAGACTGCCTCATTGGACTAGCGGTTGCGAGCGTCACTGCTAGGCTTGAGGTCCTGGGTACGATTCCCACATTCGAGTCCAAGGATCGTGTAAAATGTTATTGGTATTTTTTTAATAATTTATTTCAATTAGGCCATTTAAAAGGCACTTTCTATGTCAAACTTACAAGTTAAATAAAAATCTAGTTGCCCCTTCCGAAATGCAGTTTCGTATGGAGAAGAATGGTCAAGAAACTCCATCATTTGGATTTTTTTAGTAGTTACCTGGAATTTGAATTTGTGCGCGATTGTTATATGCCAAAACATTGACAATAATATAATTTTCCATAACCGAATATGGTAGAATATTGTCGTGTTACCAAAAAAAAACCACAAGTAAATTAAACTCTCTTCGGAAAACACCGGTTTTATGGACTCCAGTTTGGGAAACCCCAGCACTTAAGGATTTAGCTATTATTTGATAGGTAAATAGTCTTAATGTAATTAGCGGTTTGTAAAAAAGCCATCGGAAAAAAACCTATTAAATATTTAAAAAACACCCAAAAAAAAATCAATGCCTAATAATCTAGACCTTTCTGTATAATGACGATATACATATAAGGTTTTTAATTTTTTTGGTATATTCTGTCCACGGCCTAATTGGTTAAATTATCGCTAGCACTACTGGTGAGCACAAGGTCCCGGGTTCGATCCCCAGGTCGGGCAGAGCGTTATTGTGTTTCTCAGTAGCAGCTTGGATTTGTGGCTGATAAATGGCATTAGGCTCGGCCTCTATTACATGGGACTTAAACAAGTTACCGCTTGGTCGTGTAACTTGCCAATAACTTTTTAAATGTCTTATTTTAAGGTAAGTAAGTAACTATAATAATTAACAGGTTTAAGTCTCGAACAAATAAATATTGTTCATTGTTTAAACATAACTGGCGAGATGGGAATTTAATACAAGTATTTCAAACCACAGTATAAATATTAATACAGTAGGACGACGCCTTTGATCTCTGGAAAAATGTCTACAACGTCTACACGCGTTGCCCTGTATAATACCTCCCGAACTACGAACATCGTTTTGTTTGCAGTTCGGGAGCGGATTTCCCGCGACTCTCACCCCGCACAATTGCCCTGTCTAGACGGATTCGTCGGACGACTGCAGGTTTTTAGACTGTGACTAAACTGAATATAAAACGCAAGTTATAAAAAAAATAAGTTATACGGCTCTTATCCTTTAGACGTTCAACAGTTACATAAAATGTGGCACGAGCACATTAAAAAGTTAAATAAGTAGGTACGTACTCGTTTTTATCTCAAAATGTCCTTTACGAAGATTACAAGGAGGTACTGAAATAATGTAGAAAGTGGCGTAAAATGTAGCCGGTTCACTTTCTGAACAGTTATCGGCCTGTTTGTTTGTTTCAAGAAAATAATAATTAAAAGAAACATGTTTTTTTTTTTGTTTTTATAGATAATTTATTTTCTTCTGAAATGTGGATGGATATCAAATCTAATAAACTCAAACGGAAGAATATTTTTTCAAATCGAAAGGTTTTTGTAATACAGTGAGAAATACATACTCGTACATTACTTAATATCAATGTGAGTTGCAGACACATACTACTACTAAACACACACACACACACACACACACACACACAATCTAGTACTTAATTTTGTTAATAAAACCCTTCCAGACTCCAAGGCTACTTGCTACAAAGAAGGATGTAAAACTGTGGGACACTTTTTGATAAGGAAATAAGAAAGTGTCAACGGGGCGTCTAATTAAGTTACTTTTTCTGTTTAACAAAAAAAAATATTATCCCCTTTCCCATTCTGCGATGACGTACAAAGTTAGTAAAAGACGTTTTTCTGGTGAATAACATGGAGACTTCATCAACAATCTATCATCAAGGCAAATCATTTCACCACACCAGGACTGTCGTGTTTAGCAAAGAGAAACATTGTTGAGTAACGTCTAACGGGTTGACCCTTTACTTTCAAATTCAAATTGTTTATTTCTTCAACAAGATTACAGCAGTTTGCCTGCATTAGAAGACTCCGCTCTTCAATTGTTTAGTGAAGTTACTTGATGCGCTGGCGCAGGTTAATACTGTAATGAGAGTTAAAGTCAACTCTTGGACGAAAACGAGTACATATATGTTTTATATTATATAAATACATAAGCATTTCTTGTGTAGCAATTACTGCAAGTTATGTTAGTAATTTCAATAATCAAAGTGTTTTGTTTTTATTATAGACTAGCTTTTGCCCGCGGCTTCGCCCGCGTGGATGTCGAACTTCCGTCCCCAGTATCAGAATAACAGCGCTGCGATGTTTATATTTTTAAATGTCGCAGCTAATGCTGAGATAGGCGCCTTTTTGGTCTCGCACAGGTCTTTTTATTATTATTATTATTTTATTTTTGTCTCTAGTTTTTTAATCTTTTTTTTTATCTGTATTGCTGTTCTTTTGTTTTATGTTCTGTGCGTCCAAATAAAATATTTTCTTTCTTTCTTTCTTTCTTTCTTTCCCCTATGTTTTCCCTTTAAGGGCTGAATTTCCAAAATTCGTTTTTAGTGGATACTTACTCTTCACTAAGAACACCCCTTCAAGTTTCATGTCTCTAATACCAGCGGTGAGCTGTGCGTTGATACATAAACGTAATAATTTTAGCATAATACTTCCGGAAAGACTACTTTCAAAGTTGATCCTTCCAGTATGTATGCATAAAGATTTCTGGATTTCTGTTTCCCAAAAGAGCGCCGTACAAATGACCATGTGTAAAACAACTGAGACTAAGATCAACCTGCCCAGGCGTAGTAATTACAACCGTACCAAGTTTGGTTAAAATCCCTATAATAGTTTTTGAACTATGCGTGCACATACAGACAGACAGACAGACAGACAAAACTTTTACTGATTGCATTTTTGGCATCAGTATCGATCACCAATCATCCTCCAATATTAATTTTGAATATATTTTATTATATTCATGTACATAATTATCTTCGTAGTGTGTGATAGTCCATTGAACTGTATGGCGAGCGATATTGTATCTTAAGATAAATATTTAATAATATCTTAGCCGTGTGCAGCGCCCCTTGGTGAACTCCACTGCGGGTGACGTAACCTACGACAAACTTATTATTTGCGGTTGATACAGTCGTCGGGTCTAGGGATCGAACCGCAAAATTAAGTTTGTTTTTGCGGGATAAAAAGTACCCAGTGTGGTGCCCAGGATATTAAAGAATAAGTATCCCAAGTTTCATCGAAATCGAACCGGTAGTTTTTGCGTGATACCTGAACATACAGACAGACAGACAGACAGACAGACAGACAGACAGACAGACAGACAAAAATTTTTTTAATCATATTTTTGAGTTCAATGTCGGTCTAGTAACACCCCCTGCTATTTATTTTTTTGATATTTTCAATGTACAGAAATTTTACTTCTACAGATTTATTATAAGTATAGATATAGATTTTTTTCTGACTAGTGTTATCCTTATGTTAGATTACCCTTCGATGTGTGTATCCGGCAGTGTCAAACAAAAGTATCATGTTACCCAGTAACTGGTTTGTTCACTATTACTAAATAAACATTCGATACTTTTTTAATATTTGTTATTTCACGTACCTACGTACAATTTCAGCGCAAATCATCTGCGAAAGTGGAGAGTAGTTTGTCGGAAGTATTTTAGGCTTTCTTGAATATGTTATTTCATAACAAACTACACAATATAGTTGAAGATGAGGAATTATAATTTTCGTGCAAGTCCATACAGAAAGAAGTTTAGACAGAAATAAAAAGATGGGTAGTGTGTGTGATGTGAGGACTTATCATCTTTTTGATGTGAAACATCCATAGGCGAGGGTAAACCTGACTGTTGGCGTGGCGATACAGGCCGTGGCAACGCATTGCCACGCTATAAATTAGGTTGTCGCGATTTCAAATATTTATTTGTATTTGTTTAGTAAAAATAAATATTTATGCAATAAACAGTCTTTATTTAATGGAAAAAAAAATTAATGCTTTATCTTTTCGTTATGCCATATCTGATTCCTCTCGTAAAATTTTCTTTAATGCGTATAACTTATACAAAATAATTTCGATGTTACACATCTGACAGGCGTCCCGTGACGGCTCACATTTTTCATACAAGACTATACAGAAAGGGGTTTAGACAGATAAATGAAAAGATGTGTAGATAATACAAAAACTTTACCACTACAACATCATTTACATCATTTACTTGAAGCAGGCTTATCATCATAACACCGGTATTACGGTAATAGTTGGGCTGTGAGTGCCGCGCGGCATTGACATGAAAACAACTTCAACTCACACGCGACGAGCGAGGTGAGCTGATGAGCCAAAATGTTATTTACATGTAAGTACTGGTTTATCCTTATCATAAATGATGTGATGTTGTTTAACATAATTTCAAGGGAGAAACTATTGATCAGTAGGTAATTGCAAAGGCGGCTAACTCATTGTATGCACATATTTTTGCCACTTTGCACATTGGTAAAATTCCCAGATCCAAAACATTTAACATCTGTATTCTGTATACATATAATTACGAATATCCTTGCGGGTCAGTCAAAGCTTTGCTTTCCAAGGTTGGTCTGCAAATGGTTGCACTTTCATTGATCAGTAGGTAATTGCAAAGGACAAGTCGGCAAACTCATTGTATGCACATATTTTCTTACACTTTTTGTTAATTTTCGGATACAAAACATTAACACCGCCTCGCCTTTAGATACTTACCTGCTGCAGCTGCACGGGTCGGTCATATGAAGAGCTATGCTTCCCAAGGTTGGTCTGCGAATGGCTGACCGTTCCTTGCATATTAACATCCTTCCGTGCTTTGGAAAGCACGATAAGCTGATGGTTCCGGTCCTGAAACTGCTTGTGACTTTCAGACTTGTGACTACCCTTAGTCAAAAGTCAGAAAGTCTGACAAGCCTTACCACTTTAAGGACAGTCGCTCCATTTAAAATACAAGTATTTTGCTGCATCCACTTAAACTATACTCGATCTCGACATAGTTGGATAAAGGCTATAATCATTTGACAATATTTCTGTTTGCGTTTATTTACAATTTAGTTTTTTTCATTGGAGCATTCCAATTATTTATAGATTAACAAAAATAACTAGTTTCAAGCTTGACGACACGAAACGAATGCAAAGAACAATAAAACTCTAACAATTTGATTGAAATTCATTAATTCCGAAACTATAATATTGGCCACAATATTTACCCAATTTCACAACCTATTGCCATGACTACAAAAGTATAAGACTCTTTAAATGATATCAAAAGTACACTGTATAGTACCTAAATTAGCCAACATGCCCAGCCTTTTCCCAGCTATATTGGGGTCGGATACCAGTTTACCCGGATACAGCTGAATACTAGCCTTTTACATGGATCGACTGATGCCTATCTGACCTCTACAAGTTCTACAACCCAGATGCTGGGTAACACAATACCTCTTGGTTAAACTGATGGTCAGACTTCGGGTTTCTGTATACCCGTAACGACTGCCAAAGATCTACAACTGACTGCGGGGACCATCGGTTTAGCGTGCTTTCCGTGGCACGGAGGTGTCTTTATTCTCGGACCGACTTCGTCGAGCGTAGTAAAACCTTCGATCGATCCGTACGGGTCTTATTATTTAGTTCCATCCAACATTTGCCATGCATACCTACCAAATTAAGTGTATTCTTTTGCTACCTCTTCTCACAGAACCGCAAACATTCAAACGTTATCTTGTTCTTCATACTGAATAGAAGAGTAACCCTCCAGTTCGAGAAGTTGATTATACTTAGGAAAAGAGATTTAAAATACTATAGAGCGGGCATGTCAAGGAAATGTCATAGAAAAACTTTGATCCCATGTCTCAGTAACGCCATCTAGAATAATATATGAATATTGGAGCGGCAGCGGAGCGTACTACAAAAAACTCATAGACTTGTATCCAGCAGGACACACTTTTTCGGACGAAAATTTTGTTTGTGATGTCCGGTCTATAGGTATTGAATGTCTTTGTACTTAGGTAACGGATTCTGTTGTTGCTAGAGTTCTTGACTACGTAAGCTAGTCGCAATAAAAGGTAAACGTTTGTTTCCGTCCAATGTGATTTTCTTATATTGTTTATAGAACTAGGCCGATTACAATTCATAGTTAGAACAATATTTTGAATCGATAAGCATTGGCTAAATGTTTGTTTGGAAACAGTATATGTAGTACGAAATCTATGATGCTGCGGCTCATTGTAAATTGTGGCTATTGTTTTATCCAATATCATGTTTAGTATTTTTTATATAAAAGTCACAAAGAATGTGTTGAGTTCTAAAATCCCAAAAAAAGTCATTCATAAATGTAGTCTATCTTTGATAACTATATCGTCAATATCTCGACCAATTGATTGTATTGTTACTAATGTATGTAGCATATTGTTTTGTCACAGTTTTTGAAAACGAATGTTGGTATGCAAAATATTCAAAAGTTACTTTGGCTTAGTTACTTACTTCCTTCCTTCTTACTTTTGTTATTCCTTCTCACAAAAAAGAGGCCTGTGTCCCAACAGTCGGAACAGTATACGCTTATTACGAATTTACTGAGGTCTGTAATTTTGTCTTAACCCATTTAATTTATTCACACATGAAGTATCGTGCCTTTCAATCAAACCACACAGTCACACAAGATATTAAACACAATAGAGTTATACATAAAATATATATAAACACTAATTCTCTCGAGTTCATCTAACTGTTTCTGTAGTTCACACAACTCAATAGCTGTATATACCATTGTCTCACGTGGTCTTGTTTGTACAATATTGACAACTATTGTATGGGTTCTACATATTATTATTGTACTTTCTTATATGTCTTTCTTATATGTTTTGACCGCCTCGTTGGTCTAGTGGTCGCAAGCGCTACTGCTGAGCATGAGGTCCCTGGTTCGATCCCCGGGTCGGGCAAAGTGTTATTGAGTTTTTCCATCTGGGATTTCTCAGTAGCAGCCCGGAGTCTGGATTTGTGCCCGATTCATGGCAATAGGCTCGCCCCCTATTACATGGGACTTAAACATAACTGGCGAAATGTGGGTGTACTACCAGGTACACCTCTGCCCAGCCCTTCGGGGAAAACAGGCGTGACGTTATGTTATGTTTATGTTATGTTTCTTATATGTGTCCTCTCGTTATTGTCAGTTACTACATAACAACAATTATTGTAAGTCGTACCGTGTTAGATATCTTAGTCATTCAGTAAGGTTGCTGTTGGTATAACTGCATAAAGTGCGCTTAGCACTACAGCATCGACACACAAACTGCATGACAAAAGGCGTTTCTTCATCAATACCAAAGAATAGAATAGAATAGAATAGAATACTCTTTATTGTACACCATAAAAACTTACAAATTATAACTAGGAAAAAAGAGAAAGAGAAAGAAACGAGAATCAAGAAAAAAGAAGAGAAAAGGGAAAGAGAAAAAAGAGATAGAAAGAGGTCCAAAGAGATTAAAGAAACTAGAAACACATGCAAAGAAATGTCATTGAAAAGCTGTAAGCTGTAATAAATAGAATAGTATAGCAATATTAGAGCGAGAGCCGAGCTTACTTAACTAGATTCCTCGTCTTGTGTCCACTGGGAAAATTTATCTGACGAAAATTTTGTTCGTGGTGTCTCGTCTATAGTTTGTATTGAATGTTTTTGGTCAGTACCAACCCCAATGTGCTACCATCACGTCACTTACTTTTTTTTAATATTGTAAACCAGTGCTTGACTGCAATCCCACCTGATGGTAAGCAGTGATACAATCAGTGATGGTGAAGCGCACTAGTTTATAGAGAGCCTATTCACTCTATCTACCTTGAATACACCTACATTATAATCGGATGGGAAGACCGCAGCAGGCAAGTTGATCGAGTACTTCGATGTACGCGGTATAAACGACGAGGCAAAACGTCCTCTTCTGCCGTATTCCCTCAGAATTAACTTCGCTACTCACTCAGGACCAATTTTCTAGTTTGCAGTTCTTTCTCAGTAGGTACTAACTTAATTCCCTGCGCCACTCTCTTGGCTTACATCCTTTGCTACAATAAATTTCAATACTAGCTTCTTTTCTAGTGTAACTTTCTTAATACCATCTTCTTCTCTTTGCTATTTTCTCGTAAGGACTTCCTCCGTCTCTTCACGCTTCAGCAGGGCGTATCTCGTTGACCGTTCATAAACGATGACCACCGGGCATAGTGTTCAAAGACTATAACTGGCAAACAGCTAGTTTCGTATTGGCTATCATCAGTGTGTACCTAGGATGAAAAAACTTATATTAAAAGTACACTTTGTAAACTGGCATATTATAAATTAGAAGATTATATTCAAGATAGGAATGCTTGGAAACATGCTGGTCCTGCTCCATAGGACAATCATTGGAGTCTTGACAAAATCAACCTGGTTGTTAATCTTATAATGTACCTACGTATTGTTTTCTATTTATTGTTTTATTATTTCACTTTTTTAAAATTAATGTTATTACATTTGTAAATATGTGAGCACAATGTATCTAGCTGTACCAACTTAATCATGTAATTATCAACTCCATTGCTTATTTTTTTATTTTTTTGCTTATACCTATCTTAGTATAGTTCATACTTTTTATTCTGGGTGCATCGTCCTCTCAATCTTATTAATATATACAAAGTTTTGTAAAATCTATTTTAAAAGAGTAAGTATGGAGTTTCTTGCCTATTCTTCTCCATACAAATCTACTTTTTGGAAGGGGCAACTAGAATCATTTTTAATGTTAATTTTTTTCGACGTTCAAATGTCTTATAGGGGCCTAATAGAAATAAATGGTTTGACTTTGACTTTGACTTTGACGTCATGTGGACTCGCAGAGATGTGACAAAGCGCACAGTACCCCATCTGATAGTCACCGTAACTTGAAGTCCACTTAAAGTGCAATAACTATTTTTTGTAAATTCTTAGTTGCCATCAAAGTTTGTTGTGCAAGTGGACGTCAGTAACTGGAAATGACAAGATAGCCAATAACCCGGCTCGTGTACTAAATAACGTTTAAAAACCTACGGAACTAAGTAAAGGTTCCAATATTTGTTGCTCACCCAAGGTCCCTGATAATAGTTGCTTTGCCGAAGACCGCAGCTATAATGCCGACACAATACCTGAGAATGTTTCCGTTACAATATAATAGGCGTTGACCCAGCAATATTAATTATACTTCAAATAATAAAAGGATGCTAAAGTTTTTGCATCATTTCTTTAAATGTCTTGCGTGGGACGTTACTCACAAACACGATAGCATTGTACGCCAAAAAAACATCAATAAAAACATCTTGAAATACTAGTCCAACCGGTTTAAATATTATTGAAATCATAATGTTTGAATTGGTATATATATTTAGTAACTCTGGGCTAAATATCAGCCATTAGGTACAGACGTTAGAACATCGAGCTACCCTAAACTGTCAAATTTTCCCAACTGAACATGAATCTTATTCTGTTTGTGATAAAGTTGAAAAACTATCCAAGAAATTCGCATTAGGATAACTTGACGTGCTGGCCTCTGTATTTAGATAGAGCTAGTATTATTTAATCGGAAACCACTGTTACAGTTCAGATCTGCATATTATTATCATGCTTGGAACTATGGATACTGAATCGTTTGGGAATCAGAACTCAGAATGTTAAATTTTCAAGTCTGTAATCGATGTATAAATTTCCGTTAATTTATCACAATTGCAAGCAGACCAACTACAGCTGGAAAAAGGCAAAGAAATAAATAATGTCGATATACATAACTTGCAATGGAGACTCAAATACTTAAATTTTATTGGACTGGTCCAATAAAATTTAAGCACACCGTCGAAAAAGGACCATTTAGGCTGGCTTCATCACCAGATGTAAATGTAACTTGCCCAATTAACAGTGAAACTTTGAGAATATATCAAGAGAAACAAGATTTCCTTCGGAGGAAATTAGCAAACACACCAAGTACTTGTGTCCGTTCGTTAGCGCTAAAATCTACAGGTTTGACTCGTTCGTGGCCAGCCTTACCGAGTGCTAGAAAGTAGTTATGTTAATATCGTTTAGACTTTATTAAAACTTATTCATATGACGTTCGTACGTGTTTTGCTAGTTCAGGTCTATGCTCATGAGTGTTAAAGTCTTATGATGTGATGTGAAGGGACTTAACCTGTCCTAGGATTGTAGGAATCCAGTATCTGTCCTCATTTCGAGTTTCCAACAGGTTCTAATGGGTCATTTGAGTAAGTCAGTGCAATGGAGTAGTCATGATAGTTTGCATCTGCATATAGTTGGTTACTGTCTTCAAAGGCATTAACTAAACAAGTCCGTAAAAATTCCATTCCCTATACAGGTATTGAAATTACAACCCGTTTTCAGAGTGTTCATTAAACTTAATTAAGTTTGCAGTAATTATCACCCTTTGATATCGTTTCCACCGTCATCATCTGCCTAGCCTTTTCCTAACTATGTTGGGGTCGGCTCCCAGTTCAATCCGATGCAGCTGTTAACCAGTATTTTGCATAAAACTACTGAATATCTGTTCACAATCTAGTCGCTGGGTAAGGACTACCCCTTGGTAAGACGAGTTTTGGATTTCTGACTATTCTCAACGACTTCCACAGACCTACAAATGGCAACGTTTTTTTGGGGCGGGTGGATAATCCTAATGCGGCGGCGTCTGCCAGATTCTTAATGACTATAAACCACCCTGGTGTTCCGTCTCCTGGGAGTCACGGGAACAGAAGATACTTTGGTTTCCGCAACCCCCGATAAAAATAGCAACCTGGACGACTTAACGTGCTTTCCAAGGCATGGATATCGCTCTAACCGAGCAGCTGAATAATTATCCACTTCATGGTATTGTAAAATAGGTTCCATAGGTAGGTGGGTGGATATGGTATCCATAGGTTATTATTTTTCTTAAACAGGTTTTTAGGCTACATTCCATCTATTTAATTTTATTTAAAAATTAAAATTTAATTTAATTTTTTATACGTAAAATATTATTTATTTATAAAGTATAATGATAATTGTTACTCATCCGTCACATATCCCAAACGTTCATTTTAAAATCAGCGCCAGTCAGGATCTCAGCATCTGTCTGGCATTACCGCTGAAATGAACCTTTTGGCGCAGCCGTGAGACATGCCATTTTTTGTCTCTTTTTTGTGTTATTGTGTTTTTACTGTCCGTGTATCCAGCTGTTGCCAATAAATGTATTTTCTTTCTTTCTCATTTCTTTTTTTCTTTCTAAAAAGGGTTCTTACCTTGAACTGATCGTAGGAAGAAGTTTAGGAGCATCGACATGAGAGGAAAGGTTACACAATATTTTTTCTTAATTAGGTATTAAATGAATGTCGTTCTATGCTAATTTGGGTATTTCTACACAGAAAATATGAATAAAAGGAAAATACTGAATATATAATCGTTTCGATTAGCTGCACAGCAGCACAGCACATGTCACGGAAAAAGAATGTAATAAAATTGGACCGTTTAACTTATGACTCGTCGTTAAGGAAAGAAGAAAAGATAAATTGTTGCAATGTTTTGTGAAATCTCCTATAGCTGTAAATGTATATTTTCATCTTCCTTCACTTGTCTCAATAGTTACCTCCATATTATCATCTTTAACACAAGCCAAACATGACATGGTTTCTTTGGTATTCCTCTAATCTTTAAATGCTCAAAAGCCTTGTTAAGAGAGAATTAAATTAAATTAATTATTTTTACAGCTGCCACGCAAAAGACAGATTTTCTTTCATAAGAATCACGACTATTGTAGTTGTTTATATTCAAAATTCAAATCATTAATAACAATATTAGTCTATTATTAAGGCACTTTTTAACGTCAAAAATTACATAATACAGTCCCCCAAAACGCCCGCCCTTCGCCACTTCCTAGTGTTTTTGCTGGGAAAAAGAAGTGGCTGAACAAACTCCCCAGCCACACGTCTGTCTGATATGTTAGAAGATAAAGATTGTGAGGTTGCAGGGGGTAAACCCTGAGGGGACATCAAGCATGCAATGCTCGGACAAAGTCTCGAGCGATTTGCTAGTAAAATATATCAAAAATCATATGTAGTGGCCCCATCCAAAAAAATAGTTTCGTATGGAAAAGAATGGGCAACAAACTACATACTAAATCATTTGAAATAGTTTATAGAACAATATTTTGGATATTAATCAGATTAACTTCAGTTTTAAAAAACCGTTGACCCAATTTAGGAATTTCTCCTGCAACGTGGGTGCGTTCACAAACATTTTAACTCATATACTAACAGTCAAACCCGGAACTACTGTATGCCATACAAAATGTTCAACTAACTCCTTAAGCAAGCTATAAATAATGAGATACACTTCATAATACTTACTAACGTATTTTAATGATATTATGGTCATGTTAGGCAGTGAGCTAGCAACCTGTCACTACACGTTATGTAACATGTTTCAGTTGGATCTAGTTACCAATAACTATATTATACATACATACATACATACACTCACGCCTTTTTCCCATGGGGGAAGGCAGAAACTACAGAGCGCCATATGCTACGATTCTTACATACTTCTTTTGCTTCGTTTACATTCATACATGTTTAAGGTCTATGTATGTACGTCTAACTATATTATGTTCCTACTAATATATTAATAGGTACGTGGAGGAGCTTGTGGCTTAATAATAACTGCCGTTTGGGATGATGAGGTTAAGCTACGCTTGACGAGGTCATTCCGTGGATGAGTCACCATTTATACTTAATCATAATAATCATAATCATAATCATAGTCATTTTTAACCGACTTCAAAAAAAGGAGGAGGTTCTCAATTCGTCGGTATGTTTTTTTTTCTTTTTTTTTTGTGTGTTTGTTACGCGATTTCTCCCCCATTTGTGGACCGATTCTCAAAATTCTTTTTTTATGTGAAAGAGTATACTTCCGAGGTGGTCCCATTTTAATTTGATGAAGATCTGGTGCTGATCTTCGGAGATATACAATGGAACTCTTCAAAAATAGACGGCAAATCTGTCGTGATTGCTGGAATCGCTTGGATATTTATTGTTTATACAACATCATGACGTATCATCACGCCTGTATGCTCTGAGGGGTACGCAGATGTGTACAATATACCTAGATTTCGACAGTTAGGTATGTTAAGTTTAATTTATTAGGGATAAGTGGATAACCCTATTACCATGACATGTATTGTTAACAAATAACAATATAAAAATAAATTCATGGCAAATATTTGTATGGGAACAACTAAAAATGGAAAAATAAAAATTCATTTTTGCAAAAAATAAAACCGACTTAAAAAAAACACCAACCGGTGTAAAATAACTCTAAATTCGGAAGTCGGTGGCCCATCATGAAAAAGACAAAACCACCAAAGCCACAGACTTCCTAATTTAGAGTTATTTTACACCGGTTGGTGTTTTTTTAAGTCGGTTTTATTTTTTGCAAAAAAGATTTTTTGTTGCTAATTACATTAATACACATTACACAGTCCAACTGTATTACACCTCGAGGTATGCAAATTACAGGGCTTTAATAGTACATTTTCTCGCAAAATTTCATAATTAATAATACGATTTTTTAATTAGTTTTATTCATACAAATCCAAAGCAAATAACAAAAACTTCATACAACATACTACATAATGTCACTTATACAGAATAATTAAAGATTAAAGTGTCATTTGTTATTGTTTTAATGTCAAGAATACAATTGTAAATGAATGTTAAAGTAAGAATAATGTACTTAAAATATTAAATGTCATGTTTTAAATGAGAATGTCAAGATATAGTTGTAAATAAATATCAAAGTACATGAAATGCAATAAATTAATGATTATGAATAAGATTATGAAAGTAATAAAATTAATAATTAAATAAGACAACAACATAGTTGGGGAAAAGGCTAGGCAGATGATGATTCAAATTTTAACAAAAGTTTATACCGGTGCAAATCTGAGCGGGTCACCAATATACGACGATTAATTAGGTAATATAGTTGTTTACCTTATATGTATAACCTTGCTTACGCAAAACTGAACTGTCACTGAAGACAGAAAACTAATTCGTTCAAAATTCATTAAATAAACAAAGTTGTTGTCGTGAACAGTAAGTAAGTAAGTTAGAATTATTAATTCTAATTGCTTAACAACTTATAAAAAAAAGCTACAAAGAGAAACCAACAGATAACGAGTTGAATTAGTGACCGAGGATTCCGTACAATGGTAGGAAGAATATTTTCTCATTGCTTACTATTTTGTCTATTGCGATCGTTTAACTAAGTTCGTTTGTAAAGATGTACATGTTAGAGCAGAGCAGTTATTTCATTATTTATATGATATTTTTATAAGCTTCCCTACATTAATAATCATCGAGGAAAAAATACGTGAGTTCTTAAAAACCGTAAGTTAAAAAAATACAACCGATTTTAAAAAATACACTAAGGAACGTAAAAAAGTTGGTTGTACTTATATAATATTTTGAATGCTCATACATATTAATTACCACGGTACCCTAAAAACGTGTTCTTAGAGGAAAATCTTTCGTTCTCGACCTTAAACACTAAATCCTTGAACGTGCGCATGCGCATTCAATTAACTAATGGCCGGCGAATAGCATATAACGACCGCTCATAGTTTGATAACTTATTTTCTGATGGCTTTACTTTAGGCGATGCATTTATTAGTTACTTATATGGGCTTCCCATTACAAGGTGTTATTTTTTATATAATTATTTATTTTTTTATTTTTTATATTATAATTCTTGGGTATAAACGAAACCATATCAAAGAATCAACTGGCATAAGTAATATGAATAATTTTTCAATATCAGTATTTTTTGCTTTGAATATGAATAATTGATTTAAATGAACACGAATTTCTCCTATCAATAAAACTCGGATTGATGATATCTTCGAAATAAAGATAAAGTATTTGGACCACATGTTCTAGGACTTTATGTAGTATTTTGATATTAAAAACACGTTATTTGGGCAATCATCTTGTTTATATCAATGACATAAATGATCGAAATACAATGAATGCGCGAGCATTACACACACACTGCACTCTTACCGAAGGCGGATTGACGATTACAGATCCACCAACCTAGATGTAGGCATCTATTCTCCTTTTTACTTATAATGTCATATTGATCCTAAAGAAGAGGTAAAGTTTGTAAACTTGTGAGTTTGTAGAGGGATCTACTGAACCGATTTAGAAAAGTCTTTTACCAATTGAAAGCTACGTTATCTGTGAGTGCTATAATATACTATATTTTATTTTCAAATATAAGCGGGCGTGGAGGCTATGTTAAAGTGCCTACGAAATGCATGCAGACAAATTCGCGAGAAAAGTGGTATTGACTATAAGTCACAATTCTGTTACTATTATTTACAATATTATCTATCTATAAAGACCTTGGATCTATTCTATAACTGGAGCACGATCACTTCATTCTTGCATTATTGTAATAAATAAATTATAATTACATGTAGGTACGTTGTTATAATTGCTGTTACTCGTACCAATACGTAATATTGCAAGAAAAAATATTTGAAACTTGTACTATTCCACTAATAAGATTCCAATTATTTTCAACCTTGATATGAGAATGCGTTGCAGAGATGTAAATAATACATGGTCCTTCGAGCCGGATAGTACAGTTCCGTACTATACGGCTCGAAGGACCATGTATTATTTCTGTACAAATCCCCTGAGCATGTGATACCCGAATGATATGCAGTACCTCAGAGCAAGACAATTTAATCTGAAAATCTAAAAACTATGTATAATTCGCCGAACTGCAAAAGCATAGCGACTTTTAATTCGACGCTAACGCCATCTATCGAGATATATGGTATTTTTTTATATCATTAAAGTGCTCATGTGAGTTATCATAGGTAGGGTAGTTTTATCATCACCAACCACAAGACGTCCACTGCTGGACATAAGCTTCCCCAAAAGATTAGGTCTTGCGCCACTATCATCCATTGGCTTCCCACAATCTTTACCGAATCATCGGTCCACCTTGTGTGAGGCCTACTGATTCTGTGTCTTCCGGTACACGGAATATGAATATAATTAACTAATTACTGGACTTTGACTTATACTTAGAATAACTCTAACAATGTGAGCAATTGTACAGACAATAGCCGGTTTAAAATAAATTATAATCTGTCTATTAACAATAAAGTATTGAAGGAGTATGCCCAATTTTCTACTGAGCGCCGTTCCGCATCAAAACATTGTGTATGATGGCATAAATTAGATATAAAAGAGGGGTGATATCGTTCTTTCAAAGGACATTAAAATCATCCATTTATTTTGAGGGGTTTTTGTTGTTTTTTTTATTTTTTGTTCAGGTTTGAGGTTAGTTCAGTAACGAACTTTCCACTAAAAGCAGCAGCTCTTTGCTACAATATGATTTGAATTCACGAAAGATAACATAAAATAGTACCAACAAATCAATAAATGATCCCAAATAAATATTATTACGTAGGTTAGTTAAGCTGATTGTGGTTTTATAGGTACTTTTGTAGACTCGACTGGACACGAACAGAACGCAATGATAAGTTATATAAAGCACAACAAACTCAACAACTATCAATGCACAAGTAAAGACAAAAACTCGCTGCCGAATCGAATGCACAATGTTTTGTGTTTGAAAAATTGACAACAACACCTTTGACAGCTCACCTTTCACGTAGTGTTACCAACAGTTTAAAATCATTTTGACCATAACTGATTCGTCAAAGAAAGATTTTTATTAGAAAAGTAATATTATTTTACAAATGTGAATTAAGTTAAAATATTATTTTCATAATTCACATTACATTATTGTGATAGTTAAAAATACTAATACGAGGATAAAGTCAGAGTTGAATTTATTTTTAAAACTTCGTGACGTTTTTAATTTGGCAACACTACTTTTACCACAATACGCCATTAAAATTATGCACTAAAATGCTTTAATACTAATTAAATTCAAAATAATAACACCACATACGATCTCGACCGAGTGAACAATGAGAAGTTAAAAAAATATTTTATAATTAATGAGTATAGTTTTAGGGCCATACACTCTTACTATAAAGCGCCTATTTTGCTGTCAATCTCCTTTATTATCAAATTTAATGACGCTCTTCCGCACATCTTAAACCAACACTAAAAGCATATGCGCAAGAGTTCCTTAAAGAAGAAAGAAGTCATTCTCATCTTTGCATGGAGTTTTTCATTTCCACAGGGAAATGAGAAACTCCCATACAAAGTTCCATCCACACCACATCGGTGTAGTCGGGTGCAAGGCTTGTTATCTAATTAACAAACGTCGGAAATAAAATAAAACGAATGTCTTGAAAACAATAATATTACTCACTAGGTAGGTAATTATAATATTTTTTGCTTAAGACTAAACAAATCACGTTAACGATATTTTTTTCTGACGAAGACAAGTCCGGGTTCATGTAAACTGAATTTTCATTATAAAATGAGCTCATAATAACGCCTGTTTTCGCTAAAGGGTTAAGTAGAGTTACAGCTATAAAATTGCAAAATGTGGGTACATACTTCCTCTATGTTACTGTCTCTTGTAACTTGGACGGACTTATTAATAATAATAAATTTATTCAGGTACCTAACTAAATACCCGCTGCCATTCGTCCCAATACAAACACAATGTACATAAGTAAAACAATACAATAAAATTCATTTCAAAACAATCATAATAAATAAGTTGTAGTAGTAAGTTTTAGAACAGAAGTGGTTTTAATTAAGTTTGCTTCACTTTTGCATTGGGTTCTACCTGTTATAATAGTTGTAGGTAAGTGATATAAATAAATAAATAATAATGAAAACAATACACACCAACATACAACCACATACATAATGTCATCAACCGGTAGCTTTCTACTAGATACTAGAAGACTTTTATTGGTCTTTTTCTTCTTTATTATACCTAAACTTTAACTACGCCTAATCTCTCTGGCGGTTTCTTTCTTCAACGTTTTTAAAACAAGTGGTAATTATAAAATATGCACATGAATTCGAAATTTCAGAGACCTTGGGTTCGAAATCGAGAACTATGATTTAGCAGTCTGCCAGTCACATCACTAAGCTACCACTGCTTCGCCAAATCTACTGCCCGTACTCAATATATTCACCATTCATATTCTTAATTAAAAAGAGATCAAAAGTTTTGGCTTAGCGTACTGTAATGGTTACATTATAGTTGTAGCGCATATAGGAGTTTTGCCAAAAGAACACCCACTTTCCTATTTGTTAATATTTTTCTAAGCTTATTTTTCTAATGCAGGATAAATAGTTTGCTCAATTCGTGTGCCCTATCTATATACATGGTCACGAGTTGACAATGATCTCCATATATTTTTTACAATCAAACTGTCATTGACATTATTCGCGCTATATTTAGAACATACTTATTGTATCAAAATAAATAGCTCTGAGTATCTTGCTAGACTCGTTTCAGGCTGGATATGTACATTTACATATTATATTGTTTTTCGCGAGTCTCATTGGTGATATGACCTTACACTTAATGAGCCGGCTTTTGAAAAGATGAAGTAGTACCTACTATGTGTCAATGTGACTTGTTCAATATTGTGTACCGTAACTATATTACATACATTCATACATAAACTCACTTTTTTTCTCAATGGGTGTAGGCTGGAACTACAGAGCACCATATGCTACGATTCATACACACTTATTTTGCTTCATTTACGTTCATACATGTTGTCATACACATACGCCGGTCACGAGTACTACGCACCTGACCTTTCTTAAGAACCTCACCAATTAGTTCTATGTATGTCTTTCTAGAGTGTCCACTCCCTGCGTTTTCAATCACATCTGTCTTGGAAATACCCTTCGTTAGTCAGCTTTCATTCATCCTTTCAACGTGACCAAACCATCTAAGCATACTTTTTTTGATTTTTGTAACTAGGTACATCTTCTTTTAAACCAGAACTTTAACTGCTTTATCACATCATTCCTCAATCTGTCATTCTTAGTTACACCACACATACTTCACAAGGACGCAACTATATTATGTCTTTTAACTACATAGAAGGCTTGTATATAGGGTGACTGGTAATTAGTGACCGATACTTAAACACGTGATTTTACTCATGAATACGAATAACTTTCCTTTTTTTTCTACTAATACTACGTTTTTACGCTGTACTGTCCTAGTAGCTTAACCTTCGATATGGTTAAGCTAATAGGACAGTACATTAAGCAATTGATTACAGCCGTCATTCTAATGTGTTTCTGGGATGTTTGTTCCGCCACTTCTTCTTCCCAGCAAAAACAATCGAAAGTTTTGAAGGGTGGGCGTTTTAGGGGACTATCTTCTTTCTTATATATAAAATTCTCGTGTCACAATGTTCGTTCCCATACTCCTCCGAAACGGCTTGACCGATTCTCCTGAATTTTTTTATGCATATTCAGTAAGTTTGAGAATCGGCTACTATCTATTTTTCTAACCTGTAAGTGATAAGGGGTGTTCACCCCAAATTTTATTTTTTTATTTTTTTGATAATTTTTATTTTTTTTATTTTTTTATTATGTGGCATCAAAAAATACATACAACTCTAAATTTGCACTTTTTTATCATCAACCCCTACTTTTTAATAGTCATTTTCATAATTTTATAATTTTCTATCCCGCTCGATAACATCAATTATTTACCAGTATATGTATAAAAATGTTATGTTGGTTTGTGTGGGCTTTAAAAACTCAAAAAGTTCTGCACCGAACGAGCTGAAATTTTAGCATTATAATATAATGCGCACTAAGGATGGTTTTTACATGTTTTTTTTTAAGCTATTACATAGCTTCTATCGCGGGCCTTGAGCGTGGAAACCGAATACAGAAATTCCGTAACGAAAAGAACGTAACTCTGGCACACAGGGAGGGGGTGGAGAAAGAGGGGAGGGGAGTGGGAGAAGGGAAGAGGAATGGGAAGGAAGTGGGGAGAGGGGGACGGGAAGAGGCAGGGAACGGGATGGGAAGGGAGGGGAAAGTGAGGGAAGAGAAGGGGAGGGAGGGGTGAGGGGAGGGGCGTGGAAGGGGTGAGGGAATGGGAGGGAGGGGGAGAGGGGGAGGGGAGGAATGGGGAGGGGGAGAGGAGAGGAGTTGATAAAAAATGCTATGCAATAGCTTTGCCGCGGCAGTCTTCGAGTGCCACACGTCAGTTTTTCTTTTTTTTTCAACCATTCAATCAATGTGCCACAGCGAAGCGTGGCAGGGTACAGCTAGTCTTATATATTATTTGATTAGGTTTTTTTTACGCCATTTTGTACGCCAATGACGTCTAGACATTCGTATTTAAATGTACTGCAGTTAATTATTATTTTCAGAATTTATATTATTGTATTTTTTGTGGTTTTAATCTCATTTTATTTTATACTAGCTTCTGCCCGCGACTTCGTACGCGGATCCTGTTGCTTATGCCAGCGACAACGGGGTCGCCAAAATCGAAGATCTGAAACATCTGATGTCGAATTCTATAAGCCCGGGGACGGGAAATCAATGGGATGCGCGAGACGATTCAAGATGTTCCAGATTTTTTATTTTTGTTGGTCAACAGGAAATGCCATCAGACTTAACAACTTTTGCTAAGACGCCATTTCTATTATGTATATGTTATATTGTCTCTGGGCTTTGGAGTTCCCCTACAGGTGCTCCAGATCTTCAAATTTAGTCTCACAGCAGAAAACACTCTTCACGTGGAATAGTTTTTGCAATGGCACCATTTTTATATCTCTTTTACTTTAGGTGTTCCATTTTCCAAAATAAATTATACCCTACATGTTGCGTGACGTTCACGATCAGCGGTCAGTCGCGCATCTCCTTCCCCCACTTATCTCTAGAGTCGATGCGTATATACGCTGAAAACTCAAGCGTTATGCTTTTTCCGTGAACGTCTCCAACTCGCGAGACAGTGCATGATGTTCAAGATCAGCGGTCAGTCGCGCACATATTCTTCACTGGTCTCTAGAGACCTGGATGTAGATGCGTAAATACGCTGAGAATGCAGGCGTGCTTCGCGATCCCAAGAAGTTTCCACGGAGCGAGTTGCAGCCTCATGTTCTCGAACAGCATCAAATCTCTCCTAACGCTCTTCGGTAGATTGTTGGGATCTTATGGTCTTTAATCATTTAGCACCTTTGGAACATTGGGAAAAATTTGACCTCTTTCTAGGCATGGTTATAGTTTTATTGTGATGATACCTGATCAATTAAAATCTAAGTGGCTGCTCCCCTGCGTTACCGGGTAAGCTACCGTGTAACGAAGATAAATGGAAAAGGAAATTAAACACTCAAATAACATAAGCCCGAAGGCATACGATAAAAAAATGGGAGTTTTAGCCAGTAGAGTCTAATTTTCAACGATATACCATCGTCATCGAAAATCAGTCCTGAACTGTTCCCGCCTTCACCGCGTAGTACCTCCTACTTATGTTATTTTATAATTATGCAATGAAATTAGTGATAGTTTTAATTTCTATATCAGATGTTTCTGATCTTCGATTTTTATAAGTCAACAGGAAATGCCTATCAGACCGAACAACTTTTGCTAAGACGTCATTTCTATTTGAGTTATGGTGTAGCTGGGCTCTTGGAGTTCCACAACAGGTGTTCCAGATCTTCGATTTTTATACGTCAACAGCGAGTGCTCATACGGCTGAACAACTCTTGCTAAGACGTCATTCCAATATATGTTATAGTGTAGCTGGGCTCTTGAAGTTCCACATCAGGTGTTCCGGATCTTCAAATTTATTCTCTCAGCAGTAAATGCTCATAACGTGGAACAATTTTTGCTATGGTACCATTTTTGTATCTCCTATAGTTTAGATGGTCTGTTGCGGTTCTGCATCAGGTGTTCCGGATCTTCAAATTTATTCTCTCAGCAGAAAATGCTCATCACGTGGAACAATTTTTGCTATGGGACCATTTTTGTATCTCCTATAGTTTAGCTGGTCTGTTGCGGTTCTGCATCAGGTGTTCCGGATCTTCAAATTTATTCTCTCAGCAGAAAATGCTCATCACGTGGAACAATTTTTGCTATGGGGCCATTTTTGTATCGCCTATAGTTTAGCTGGTCTGTTGCGGTTCTGCATCAGGTGTTCCGGATCTTCAAATTTATTCTCTCAGCAGAAAATGGTCATCACGTGGAACAATTTTTGCTATGGGACCATTTTTGTATCGCCTATAGTTTAGCTGGTCTGTTGCGGTTCTGCATCAGGTGTTCCAGTTTCCAAGATAAATTATAGCCTATGTGTTGACCAGACTTAATATCTATACAACAAAAAAAAAATCATTCAAATCCGTCCAGTAGTTCCGAAGATTAGCGTGTGCAAACAAACAGACAAACAGACAAACAGACAAACAGACAAACAGACAAACAGACAGACTTTTTTTTTGGATTCGTGTTCTATTACTGTTTCTAAACCCCCCTCAATTATTATTTTTTAAATATATTCAATGTACAGACACAGTTTTTTTACAGTCTTATTATATGTATAGATTATTGTATTTTTGCATGCCTAACATGGTGCAACCAATTGACTACGCATTCAAATAAGAATTAGAATTAGAATTTTTAAAAAGGGCTGATTCTGAGACTAATTTGAATAAAAGACTTGATTTGTAAGAAGATAGTCAGAAAGCCATATGTCTGAACGAGTCTTCCTCAAAAGGTTGGTTTTAGTGGTCTGATAGGCAGACACTCTATGTTAAAAACTGGTATTCAACTGCATCCGGTTAGGTTAGAAGCCGACTACATCAGACATATTTGGAAACAGGCTTTGGTGGTGATTTGGATAAAACATAAAGGCATACTACAAACTTTGTAAAATTTTTGTCTCTACTTCTAATTGATTTAATTATTTTACTCATTTTTAATGTTGGTAATTAACAAAATGGATTTTCCCTTACTATTTATCAGATAAGAAAATAAAGCACTATATATTTTCAATATTTAATTAGCTCTTGCAAAATAATCAATTAAAAAAAACAATAAAAACAAACACCGCCTCGCCTGCCTCGATGATCTAATGGTCGCACGCGCTACTGCTGAGCCATGTGGTCCCGGGTTCGATCCCCGGGTCTGGCAAAGTGTTATCGTGGCCTACGCAAATGACCGGCAGATAGTGTCGTGTGATGGCTCATCGAGCTCGCCGAAATAGGTTTGAGCTACACGATGTCTGAAGCATGCATGCCGTCTGTCGGGACAGGTCAACTCAAAGCTAAATTGATTCTTTTTTTAAAAAGGCTTTCGTGACTGGACTTCTGGACTTTAAAAGATACCATAAGTCCTGAGTTTCTTTCGGCATTTCTTCTCAAGGATCAGTCACTTTGGAAATGACATGTAAACGTATCTGGGAAGATCTACTTACAGAAATAAATAAACATCATTTCATTTCATTTCATATCTTTCTTGAAAGGTACACCTCTAGCTCTTTAGGGATTACAGGCGTGATGTTATGTTATGTTGATGTTAAAAAACAAACAAAAGCTGGTGAGTCAGTTCAAATGTTAATCCCCTGAGGCAGATCGCGTAAGTTTTGTGCAATTTTCACCTTTATTGCAATGTGGTCTTAATTCACTTGCGGTGACAGATGTTCGTTTACTTTGGAACCACTTTCCTTGGAACCGTTATTAGTTTGTTTACATTTTCCTTTTGAAACCTGTTTTTTTTTCTGTTAGTAAGCGGTGTACTTAGTGTTAATATTTATTCTGCCAAAATTCGATTAATAGAGCACACAACCTGTATGAATATAGCAAACCAGTTTATCTTTGTTTATTGTAGTTATTGTACAGACGCCAGCACATCAAGCTAACCCAAACTGTAAAAATTCTTCGATCGTTTCTCAACTTTATGTCTAACAGAATAAGTTTCATATGAAATTGGGAAATATGACACATTGGGGTAACTTGATGTGCTGGCGTCTGTACATACATATTTATTCCAAACCTTATATTGAATTCCAGTAAACTATAATCATAATCTACCTCTGAAGTAAGTGAGGGCGAATTAAATAAAATACCTACAAATAATACATAAACTCGCGCCTTTTTCACATAAACCTCCACGGGAAAAAGGCTCGAGGCCGACATTACGAAGCGCCACGAGCCACGTTTCTTACAAACCAAAAAGTAGGTTTGTAAGTAACGTGGCAGGTGGCGCTGACGTTGCTTCGTAAACGTGCACACATGTTGAAAATGTAATTAAAATTTAATTACATTTTAATAAGATGGTTTTCGAAAATATAAAGAAAGTGGTTTACAATTTTATTCCATTGCTAAAACTCATTTCTCATTTACATCTGATTATTTTTATATCAAATCAAATCAAATCAAATCAAATAGTTTATTTGTAAAACATAGGTATACAAGCTGATGGTCACATATGCAGGGTTAATTAAATCTCTATGTTTTGCCAGTATGACATACAAATATTATCTAACTCTCTAAGGTTCAGAGCACTAAGAAGCTTTAATATTCTAAATGTATCATTACTTACTGTGAAAAATTTAAATGTCTCTTTTATTAAGTTAAAATATTGTTTAATTAAAATGTATTGTATTGTTATAATTTATCGTTTATATTTAATCGTAACAACTGTATAAATTAACCAATCTATTAAAATTAAAAAAAAAAAAAAAAAAAAAAAAATCATTTATTCAGGTAATTAAGACACCCGTTACACATGATTAAATTACAATTTCATTAATATATATAAATTAATTTGCCATGGAAATAAATAAATACAATAATTAAAAATTAAAAATTGATAAATTAAATATTAAAAATGTCTAACACGTGTTGGCACAGCAACGTGCCTGCCACAGCAATGTCGAATATAAGGGCAGTCCAGCCTATTGCCAATCATTGCCAGGATAGCATTGGGGCTGGCTCGCACCCGGCGCACCAGGGATGCACACCGCTTACGCATCGTAGCGTGGAAACAGTCAGTGCGCGCCACCGCGAACATCCCTGATGCGCTACAGAAACGAGGCAGCCCCAACACCGCCCGGAACGCGTTGTTGTACTGGATTCGGAGGGCACTGTATGCCCTTTCACTGTAGTTAACCCACAGGCTACACGTATAAAGCGATGTGCAGTAGGCTTTAAAAAGCGTAACCTTAACACCAGTCGTACTCCGCGAAAACCGACGGGCTATCATGTTAGCTCGCACCGACAGTGCCCTCCGCTCCCGGTCCATGTCAGCATGGTCTTTGAGATTCTCGGTAAGTAGATGCCCCAAATATTTAAATTGCTCCACTCGGTCTATTGGAACACCATCGATTTCAATATTCGGACTGTTCACAGGCATCGACCCACCGATAGCCTGAAAAACCATGTATTGGCTTTTCTTCCCATTATATATTAAACCATGAGCATGAGCGTATTCCGTACACGTCTTGAGCAACCTCCTTAGCCCACAGATCGACGCGCTCAGCAGCACCATGTCATCCGCATAACTCATATTGTTGACACAGACTCCGTCAATATAGCATCCGACATGCTGACTGCTGAGCGAGACGATCAGTTCGTTCATATATATATTGAACAATGTAGGCGAGGTCAGACCGCCCTGCCTCACACCACATTCATTTGTGTAAGGGTCCGACATTGCTCCCGCCCATCGGACACTGTTGACCTGGTGCCCGTACCAGTACTGGAGCATGCTGATGAGTTCCCACGGCAAGCCCGTGCTCTTCAGCTTCTCCCAGAGGATATCGTACGAGACCAAGTCAAAAGCCCTGGATAAATCGAGGAAGCACGCGTATACTGGGGTCTTCCTATTCGTGTAATATTTAACGGTGTGCTTTAGACACAGTATTGCACTTTCCGTGGATAATTTAGGTCGAAACCCAAACTGGTTATCATGAAGTGCCACATGTCTATTTAACTGTGTGTTAAGCACACCGTCAAAAACTTTCGCGACTACAGTTGCAAGCGATATAGGTCTGTAGTTGGTTTTATCTGCCAAATCGATCGTCTTATTTTTCACCACTGGCACTACAACTGTCCTCATGAAGTCCACAGGTAGGTAGGAGTGGCTCACACACAACGAGAAGAACATTGCAAGAACTCTGGCCAAGTGCGGTCCAGCGTGTTGCAGGTGCTCAATGCTGAGTGCGTCATGTCCAGGGGACTTTCCCCGCTCAATTTGACTAATAGCTTTCACAATATCTTTCGCAGAGAAAGTCATTCCCACAATTGTACTGTTTGTGTCAGCATTTCGCACCCCACACGCCACACCAAGCGGCGACCGAACCGAAAACTGTTCTCTGAAAACGTTCGCAATGCTCTTAGGATCACTTAAGCCATCAACGCTCCCAGGAAGGCCAGGCCGCGAGTTTACTTTGCTCGTTTTTCGCCAAAAGCCACGGAAGTCACCCTTGGAGTGTATTGAACAAACTCGTTCGTGGTTGCGTTTACAAAAATTTAAACTCGAATACACGCATTTTGAAAATAAATGTTTTAAAAACTTTCAGTTTTTGACGATGGGAAATCCCAAAAGATGCGCAGCTCGGTTCTACATATATTAAAACTTACTAGACAACATTGATCGAGTGTATATTATTAATCCAATTATTAAGAAGACAATATTGATGAAATATAAGGAACAGAACAATTGGCACTTACTAACGACACCCATTGTTAACGTTGTTATAACTAGCCACCAAGACTCTCGCGCACTTATTATTTTTGAATAGGTAGGTACGGCAATCAATTTTGCAGGCCATCTGTGAAATAGTAATTAAAAAAGGACAATGGTATCAGTAAGTTATATGATAAAACAGCAGCTGGCGATACAAGGTTCGAAATGTATTAAACTTAAAGTAGAAAATATAACCTTTGACCCAAGGTCAATTTAATACCTGACCTGTTGGTCTAGTAGTTAGTGACCCTGACTGCTATGCCGGAGATCGTGGGTTCGATTCCCACCCAGGACAAATGTTTGTGTGATGAGCACGATAATTTGTTCTGTGTCTGGGTGTAATTTATCTTTAGTATGTATGTATTTAGAAATATATCAGTATGTTTATCATCTGTTTAGAACACAAAACACAAGCTCTCAAGCTTAACTCGGGACTAAATGGCGTTGTGTGAAAAGTTGTGGAATATTTATTTATTTATTTAATAGGATAGTCCAATAGAGCGGAGCGAAAATTAGCAGTCCCATTGATTTATATTTTTCTGTTTCTCCACACCGCAGCCTCGCTTCAGTGGACAGGCAGCCTAAGACTGGTCACAAAACTTTCGAAGTTCTAACTACTCGTATCTTAAGTTCTGTCACAGATTTACAAATTACACCCGGGAATAACGTGTGCCTACCGAGGTACGTTCGTCAAGTAAGATGTGTTAATTCGTCATAATTATATTCTTAACACCACTGGGTTTTACATGACATTAAAGCGCATCACACGAAAGGACGTTAAACTTGATACTAACAGAAGTGTCCAAATTAAAATATCAATTCAGAAATACACGACTGTTCGACGTCTATCCTTATATAATTAATTTTGCACGATAGAAGAACACGAATAAACCATGTTGTGTTGCGCAAACAATGCACACATATGTGCGCAAACAAACACACATGCACGAAAACGTACGAGCATGCGCAAAAAACACACAAACAATTTTAGCTGAATATATTTCCGTATTAACTAGTTTCAACGCTAACATAACTGCTGCATTTAAAATTAATGGGTGGTTATCTAACAAATTGTGTGTGATATAATACATAAAAAGCTTAACTACTACCTATTTATGTACATACATAAATAAACTAACGCCTTTTTTTCTTATAGGGGTAGGCGGAAACAGAACTACTTACCTACAAACACACACTGCTTCTTGACTGGTCTTTTGGTCTAGTAGATAGTAGGCCTGACTGCTATGCCGGAGGTCGTGGGTTCGGCCTGTTTGTGTGATGAACACGATCATTTAATTTTGTTCGGTGTTTTGTTATCCATAATATGTACACACGCCAGCACATCAAGTTACCCCAAAATGACAAATTTTCCCAATTGAATATGAACCTTATTCTGTTAAACATAAAGTTGAAAAACGATCAAAGAAATTTGACACATTGGGGTAACTTGACGTGCTGGCGTCTGTACATATGTATTTATAAATATACATATAAGTAAGTTTAACAATTGTTATACATAACACAAGCTCTGCTTAGTTTGGGACTAAGTAGATGAAGTTGTATAATATTATTATTATTATTATTTTCTTGTAAGTTTTTTTTTTTTTTTTAAACCTTGCTCCATATTAGGACTTTCTGCTGTTTGAACTCATACACACAAGCAACCAGACACGAAACAACTACTAGGAATCAAACCCGAAACACGCGGGACTGCAGGCAATTGCATATAATGGCCGCTGCGCCAACCTCAACCGTGCCGTCACACTGCTTCTTTGAGCTGAAACTTGAGCGAACCTAACTTTAGCAAACCTAATTTGAATGGGCTTTTTTATCCACACAAGACATTTTTAGATGCTGTTTTGCAATCTTTTTTTAATAGGCTCTCTCATACACATCTTCACGTATATGTAAACCAGTGGTTGCCGCATACAGGGCTAAGTTCTTCGAAAACCCAGGTACCCTCCGAGAGATCGCCAGTAGCGTTAAACCGCTGCTGGCCTTCCTCGAGGAGCTAAGATGGATGGAGGGCATAATTATTCTCACCCGCAAAATACGCGCTTAGTCGTGGAATTGCGGACACCTGCCCGTTAAACCTAACCTAACCTATGTAAAGCAGTGCAGCATCAATGCAATGCTGTATATCATAGTACCTACACTTCTGCCAATACCTTGCGAAACTGTCAGCGTTATGATCTGCCACCTACGTTCATTTCAGACGGAAATGACCCACTATTAAATAATAGACAGGGCTGTGTAACATTCAAGCAATGACATATTTCCAATTTGATTTGCAAGTATACACAGACATTATATAAGCATGACATGACATGAAACATAGTTACTTAGTAATTTGCGATCGTTCAGCTTGTAACTTTCACTTATAGGCATTTAGTACTATTAAAGAGTACGAGAGATGAATTTAAAGGATGTATTTGGCAACTTAAAATGGCGAACACATGACTTCGGTGATGTATTGCACGTTTTTTGTACAGATTTTATCAAAGTTTGGGAAGAATATCCTCACGAAATGGTTTCGCTTAGAGCGTGAGGAGAATTTTAAAAGCGCTTGTAAACAATCTCCTTTAATAAACGTTACTATAAAAGTATTAAGCATAAACTTCGTAATTTTATTAAACCTCTCTCTGTATTAACGTAGGGTTCTTATGGAAAATTATTTGCAACACGCACCAAATTGGTGCACCGAACAGCTGTACATAAAATTAATTAATATTAAAAAGTCCATGTACCTACCATTAAAATAACGACAAAGAGTGAGTAAGTCGGACACTGAGTGTTCCGTACCCTTTTAACTGTAGTACCACCAGAATAAGGTATAATGTTTAAATGGGAAATATTGTCCGTATGGAGTAGCTTGTTGTGCTGGCTTTGTGCATATTATAGCAATAAACTAGCAGTTTTTTAAATATTCAAAATATCAAAGTTTTAAAAATAACCATCTTATCAGATAAACAGACATGCGAAGTCCACAAATTGGGTTCCTTTCTCACAATTTAGGAACTCTAACTTGAAATCAACTTAATAAAATCAAAATACAACTCAAAATATTTGCGACGAAATATCTTTTCTTTGGCCATTAGCATCTTACGCTTCGGATTTAAAAATATCGCGTGGGATGTCCACCGTTGATCGCAGGCGCCGCACCGTAAGGTTAAACATTATTTTTTATACATACCTGATATCCTTAACACAGATGCGACAGTACCATGTATGGTATTCTTTGTTAATCCATTGCCAATATCACTAAATATATTTAACGGCTTCAAAATTATAGGCCAATGCTGATCATATTTTAACAATGTCCTTTGTTGCTTTTTTAATGACATTTCAATCATTCATTTCAATGAGATATACATG
Organism: Euplexia lucipara; assembly: GCA_921972225.1. Classification (NCBI taxonomy): domain Eukaryota; kingdom Metazoa; phylum Arthropoda; class Insecta; order Lepidoptera; family Noctuidae; genus Euplexia; species Euplexia lucipara. Next base: position 1,549,465 of record OV179158.1, read on the forward strand.
TGTAGCTGAATACCCACCGCTCAAAATATCCTAGTTTCTGGCTGAACCTATTTTTTATTTGTTTTACAAGCGTGTACTGTATCCATAATTGCAAAATAAAATTAACTCTACTTTATTTCTAGCTAGATGTTTCTGACTGCAAGACAACCGAAGTGTAGTTTCCATAAGTTCCAATCCAGACACTTTTCACAATAATCACATCACTTAATCACTTTCTTCTTTGTATTTAATTGTGAATGTCAAGCCCAATTTCCACCATACCATCATTGCTCTGTAACAAATACCCTGTCTTCATCGCATCTTCTTTGCAAAAACTAGTAAACTTTCTACAGTTTCCACATCACTCAATCACTTTCTTCTTTCAATGTAATGGTGAATGTCAAGCCCTATTTCCACTATCTCATCACTGCTCAGTAACAGACAGCCTGTCTTCATCACCCTTGTCAAAAACTAGTTAACCAGTCAGTGTAGTAAGGTCAACGGTCTTATCACTCAATGATGAACAGTTTTCTGGAATCCTCCAAATCCTTTGCACACAATGATAAAACAGTTCTTTGTCGTAATTGTCATCGCCATCATTGTTTGTGACATGTGCATTTTTATTGTGTTGTATACTAGGAGGTGAACCTGGATTTTCTTGCTTTTTCTTTGCAAATTTGTAGGATAATTCTTGTTTGTTAATTCGACAACTACTCTACGAGTTTTATCCTTGGTAATACTATGGAACTGGTGTTTTTTCTGGGCTTGCAGACAATCTTATACGGACTTCATGGAGAAGCAGAAAAGATATATGTACAAATTGTACATATTATGATACGATTCTTGGCCATTTTCCTTTTCATCATGAAATCCTCTGAATCCAGGGACTGAAGTTTGACCTCAGTTGCATAGTGTAAGCACTTTAAATGGCAAGTTCACGATATTGGAAGTGTAAAAATGTGTCGAGATTTTATTATTTTGGTCATTTTTCGGATAAGCCATCATAATGATAAAGAAAAGAATCCTGTCCGTCCGTCGGTCGGTCCGGGTCCGTCGTTCATTCCATTTTACGTATCGGAACTTTAAGACTAGATTTTTTTTCTCTTTAGTTACAAAAATATTACATAAAAACACTCCTTATTTTAGTAGATACAAAAATATCGATATTACTCAAATATGCATGTTGCAGGTAAACGAAGATCCCTGTAACCGGATTTCCATTTCGAGACCTTTTAGAAATCAACAACAAATATTTGTATGTCAATACCCTTAGAGAGTTCTCGAAGTATTAATGTTGCGAATGTTGTTTATGTTGATCTTACGCAACCGAGACCGTTCTCTGAATGTAACACAAATTAGATTGGATTATTATGGTTAGTCTTTATTTTTTTTCTTTCTTTTTAGTTCTTTATTTCATCATCATCATCTGTTTAAAGTAGTCTTCTACTGGATATAGACTTCTCCAACTGCATGCCTTTCAAATGATTACCTACTGTCCACAATCGTCGACTTACTTTCGTGGGACTAGTTTGAGAGAGTTAGCTTAACTTAAGCTTTATCATTATGATAATCAAATGCCTAGTCATTTTCCAACTATGTTTGGATCGACTTCCAATCTAACCGAATGCAGCTTTTACATAAAGATTAACTGACCTCCGCAACCTTATTACTGGGTAAGTCGTTACCCCTTTGTAAGACTTATTGACAGAGTTTCAATGTTCTCACAACTCCTAATGTCCACCAAGGACCTACAAATGCAAAAACCGACATAAGCGTGCTATTCCAGGCACAAAGGGGCCTTGAAATTTACTGAATTATCACTCAGCCACTGACAAACAGTAGTAAGCGTAACTTGACGTTCGATCGCAGCCTTGCAACTGTTAATATTAAGCCACAAGCCCCTCCATCATTATCATCATATTTTCTAACGGATACCGTCCACTTCTGGACATACGGGTAAGCTGCCCCTTAGTATCGTTTCATCCATCGTACTTAATAAAGTCACCCACCTACCTTTTAGAATCATCATTGTTGATTATATTTAAAGTAGATCAGACGAAGGCCATTCGAGAAGTAACTTCTTATAATCATTAACTGTAAAAAACCTGTCTTTTTTTGTTGTTGATCTACTTTGCGTTGTTTGAAGAGAATCGTCACGCGATCAAGCTCTATAAGATCGTTGTGATCGTTGTTGTCGTTGTTGATCCATGCAATGAATTGAGTTGACGAAGTAGTTTCTCCAATATTATCATTATGAAGATTTTTATATCCTGAAAGACTTTTTGTTCTAGGTTAACAAACATTCATCAGTTTACCTCTAACTTTCACTATGAGCCTTGAGTAGAACTACAACTTTGACTGTATTTGTTGTATTTTAGTAGTTTTGATTAATGCTATAAGTCCAAGACAAATCATTTGATAAATAATATGTAGCTGCCATTCCAAAAGGTAGTTTTATTAAAGTGAATTATGAACCTGAACCTCTACACTTTCTGTAATTGTTTTTACAATTCATTATGTTCAAAAACTAGTTTCCATTATTTTTTCCTAACTTGGTAATCAGCCTGTACTTAAAATCCTATCCTTCAATCACTTCTATCTTAAAATCACAGACAAACACACAAATCATCATCTGAGAGATGGGCTCTGCTGAATTTGCATACGGATTACCATCACTTGGTGATAACAAAGATACGGTGGTGAAACATGGTTGTAATCACTCATTTTACATTGTCATTATTTGGTGTCGAGTGACTGGCTGCTTTCAGTTCAGTTTTGTTTTCAATTAATCATTTCTTTGATTTACAGTTCAGTTTTGTTTTAATTTTTATATTCTAAAATGGTGAGTTTCTTTTGTTTTTGCTTGAGGAAAAGTTTGAAGTTCTGACGGGTGTGATTTTTCCTTACCTTGTGTTTCCACTTACATTGTAATTTGCTTGTCTGAGGACGTTAAATTATTCGTTATTTTTAAGTTAAGTATCGTCTTGTTCTTCCTTTTGCTTGTCATCTTACATACATTCTATAGTTATTTCATTATGTGTATGTGGTAAGGTTTGTAAATGATAGGATTGTACTGCAATTTTCCTGAATCATACCGTTCAAATTAATACCGTCCACACCTATAATGATGACTGGATCTTATAACATCACGCTTATACTTCGCGATGGGTTATGCTTCGATAAAGTGATATTTAAGTCCCATGTACCTAGGTAAAAGAGGGTAAGCCTATTGCCATCAACCAAGCACAGATCAAAAGTACGGGCTGCAACTAAGAAATTTCAGATAGATAAACCTAAAAACGCATTGCCCGACTCGGGATTCAAACGCAAGACCGGATGCTAATATTAGTAGCACTTGCAACAAGTCGCTTTAAAGTTATGATTCAAACAACTTTGAGTCTATCTCAGTTTTAATATTATCCTCATATGTTACAGGTTCTTATTATTTTTTCTAAAATACTTCTCATTAAGCATGTATGTACATAAATCAAAGTAAGCACTTCATGACTCAAAGAAAATTATTAACTGCATTGCTGAGTTTAAACAAACAATTAAATTATCTCAGGATCAAGTGTAACTGCTTTAATCTCACGTTGATTGCTTAGATGATAAGCCAAGTTTTAACTGCGGCATAGTCTAATTTAAAACTTAAGACGTGGAGATGTACGTGAGACCTAAGTGTGTGCTTGGTTTTATTTAATGATAGCGAGGTAATAGTAAAAAGTAGTTTTCGTGATTTAGTACCTATATTTTCCGTTGCAACTTAAAAATAAATAAATAATCAAAAACAGCCTATGTGTTAAAGTAGTCCTCCGCATTTCTGTCAAACGAAAACGTGCCCAGAAGACTGGCCAAAGAATTAGTATTGCCATCCCCAACAATACTGACAGTTTTCTGCGTACATTAAAAATAAGTTTGTTTATCATAGTTCTTTAGAGATTTACAATGAAATTTAGCGATCACTAAAATCAAATTGGGGATGACGTGTAAATATTAATAATATAAATACCTATAGATCAAGAAAGAAAGGAAGAAAGTCATGGAGAGAGGCCTTTGTCCAGCAGTGGGATGATGCACGCTAGCAGTATCATATACTTAGATAATATTCAATAATTGGGACTATCAATCCCTCATCATAACTACATAGTAACAATGTTCGACTCATATTGCACTAGTGAATTCAAATTAAGAGATTTTACATTAAAAAACTGCATTCAAAGTATCTACCTTTACGAAAGCGACTTGATAATAATAAAAAACTAAGTACTTAACTTTTATTTTTATTTGTAAGTGGCTTTCGTTACTTAGGTCATACATAAAAACCTGATGCTGGAATAGGAATAAATAAATCAGAGTGTCCTTAGAATAAAGAAAGCCTGTGTTTACTTCACCAAAACGTTGACAACATGAAAATCTCCTTCCTCGAAGTAATACAGTTGTTTTAAGATTATCTCTGACAGCCGCAGTCGGAAACTTTAATTTATTTTGTTTATATGAAACGATAAAAGTGCGTAAAATGATGTCATTACAAATTCTTGAGATTTTTCTCAAAACAACACGGTCTGAAATGATAACGAGAAATAATCACTTCCCGAAAGTTTAATACGTAGAGTAGGTTAGAAAACAGATGAATAATGAGGTTTACATAATACACATCAGATCATATTAATATTTATGCATTTAATACACGTGTCGGCAGTTACGACTAGTAAGACCACTCTTTAATAGGTATACCTGATGGGTAATCAAATAATTATGTTGAATTGGCCACAGTATCTACTTAATTGAGTAAGATTAGGTTTTAGATGCAATTCTTCTTCATTGAGCGTCTTAAAGATTTTAATGTACCCATCTACTTGGGTGTAATATTTAATTAAATTTTGCCATTCAAAAGTGACCGACTAGGTACTTCATAAAGTTACCGATTCTGCATCACTAGTAATAATGTTCAAGTTCTATTGTACTAGTAAGCGCAAAACAAGAAGCCAAAAAACACAATTTACAAAAAAAAAAACTGCGCTCAAAGTTTCTTCGGAGGAACTTTGCTACCACATAACTTTTAGTTTAATAGAATTCGCATTTCCATGCTCAAATTGATGTTTATTTATCTTTAAGTTTATTTTATCGATCATATTATTATAGTTATTAACGAACCTACAACTATACATTATGTACATACCTAAGAGAACCAAACAAAAAGAAAAGTAAATGAATTATAGGGCATCAAAAATTCATCCGCATCACTGTGAACAAAAAAAGTGGCCAAAAGACTGGCCGCTTTGCCACGTTGAATTTCGTTGAAATCCTCTGACCAGAATAAAGGCCAGCCTTCTGGTCACGTGAAAAGTCGACAAGCCGTTTGGCGATGTACCGGAAAACTAGATGGGCACTCGGAAATTAATGGTTGTTTTACGAGACGAAGGTACCGGGGCCAATAGGACAGAGACAAAAAAATACACAGATCTGGAATAAATAGGGATAAGGACAAGACGATTTCAATGCATATCCTACTACAGCATGACACGTACTTCCCACATGTCAAACTTCCGCGAGATGATAAGACTTTGTTATCATCTTAAACGTGAGAACAATGGACTAGTAATCTGTTTCTTACGTACACGTATGAATAAATAGGATAATTTATAATTAGTTGGAAATATCTTTGAGTTACCACATCAGAACCTTTATGTTGCTAGCTGATACTTTGAAAAGAATAACGAAAGAAAACAGATATTTGCGCTTAATAACACGCCATCTTGCAAATATGCTTTTGTCCCATAGCTACGGTTGGGCCCGATGGGTATTGACGCTTTAACGCTTAGTAACACTACTATTAACCTTCTTATAATTATTATTACCACTAAAAGGGCTACCAGGTGTACCTATATATATTTTTTCACAATATTAAAAAAAAAACCGCATGTTCTCTCTACATAATATAGTATCTTACATCTGTTTAGTCACAGCACTCACCTGTCACACTATTAGGTACAGACGCCTACATCAGACTACGCCAAACTGTAAAATTTCCCAATTGAACATGAACCTTATTCTGTTTATTATAAAGTTGAAAAACTATGAAAAAAAAATTACCACATTGGGTAGCCTCTGAACACCTGTCACCTCCGTGATCCGTCTCGCTTCACAGACCGTGATTAGTTTATTACCGGTCAGTTGGTTACCGTGGCTGCTTCATTACGGTGACATAGCCTGTGACATTGATATGATACACTGTATATTTTAACCAAACCTAACGACGGCCTGCCCCGGTTTTGTTCGAACTAGTGCAAACATATTTGGTACTAGCCAAAGACATTAACAATACCTATAGACCGGACATCACGATCAAAATTTTCGTCCGAAACTTGTGTCCTGCTTGGACACAAGTCTATGAGTTTTTTTTAGTACGCTCCGCTGCCGCTCCAATATTCATATATTATTGACATGGGATCAAAGTTTTTCTATGACATTTCCTTGATATGCCCGCTCTATAGTATTTTAAATCTCTTCGGTACTAGCTGTTGCCAGTGGCTTCGCCCGCTACAACTCGAAAAATATATCCCACGGGAAGATATAATCGGGATAACAACTATAGAATAGAATAAAATAGAATACTCTTTATTGTACACCATAAAAACTTACAAATAATAACTTTAAGGGGTACATAAGGTGTTACAATGGGCGGCCTTATCGCTAAAAGCGATCTCTTACAGACAACTATCCTAAGTGTTAATCTAGGTTATAAACTATCTGTGTACAAAAACAATGTTTGTTACTCTTTCACGTAAAAACTCCTAAATGGATTTTAATATAATTTGGTATGGAGTTAGCTCACACCTTGGATTAACACATAGGCTACTTTTTATCCTTGTATTCCCACGGGAACTGGACCTACGCTGGTGAAACCGCGGGACGTCTGCTAGTTACAAATAAATCAACTTAAAGCAGATAGGTCAATTACTTCTGACAATAGAAATGGTGCTTACGTGTCGGTGTTAATATGCTAATAGCGCGGAATTAATATTGTTCAAAACGCGAATGACCAATAAAAAAATCAAAAATGTCATTTCGATTGTAGCTAGGTAACATTGTGATTGGCGTAAGCCCAATGTCGATTTTTGGTATCATCCAATAGAGAATAACGATACGGTCATTCAAGTAAAGTTATCGGTCGATCAAGTTCATTTAAAATACGACTTAAATGTCAATTTTTTTAAAACCTTATTTTTGGCACGCTTGTAGATGCGGCGAAGGTGTACAGACAAGCTACCACAAACTATAAAATTTCCCCAACTGAACATGAACCTTATTCTGTTTATTACAAAGTTGAAAAACTATCAAATAAAGCCACATTGGGATAGCTTGATATGCTGGCCTCTTTACATTCACGATATTTAACAATCTTAATTACGCGAAATTGGTGTATCAACGACTATAAAATATGTATTAAGAGTTCGACACACTGTTGATCGTTTTCTATGACTGATGATGACGCATTGAGTTCCTTGACAATGTCACTACGTCATGGTCAAGGGCGGTCGTACAATGTCATGACGTCACTCGCGTGGTTCATGCATTAGGGACAGTATTGTTAGGTACATACTTATTTATATTAGAGCAATGGCCCGGAACGCAGTTTAGAAGGCACGGCTGGCGCAGTAACTGTTGAGTGATAGGCTGCGCTGCGTGTCGCGGGTTCGATACCTACCCTAAACATGTTTTGTATGGCTACATGTAGTCATTCCAGCGCACGAGGAAACGAATTTTGTCTACTGAATAATTGTCAAATTAACAGATTGTAGAAACAATGCTTTTTAATAATAATAATAATAATTTAACTTTTATTTCAGACAAAATCCATAGTAGCAACAATTCACTTAATATTTGTTAGTATTTAAATAATTACAAATAAAAATAAAAGTGAATTTAATTGAAAGAAATTGAAATCGATTTGAATAGAAAATTGAAATTGATTTGAATCGAATTAAATTAAATTGAAATAAATAGCAGCGAATTCCATTGGACCAAATTGAATAAATGAATTGAAACAAAATAAATTGAATAAACTAACAAATAAAATTAAACTAAGGCTGTTAACAACAGGCTGCTTTTGTTTTGAGCACGTAAATGTAATGAATGAAGAAGAAAGAAGAAATGTGTAGATTGTTCAGTCGATAAAAGTCTACGATATCGAGCATTATTTTTCTTCTATAATCGGTAGAAACGTTTCTACCATCGTGGCTCTTTTTGTATGTATGTGAGTTTAAATGAATGTATTTTAGGAACGAAGTTCCTTATCGCGCGTTGCGAAAGGGGGAAAGACGGAAAAAATTAAGACCAAAAGTTGTAACGACACTTTTTTAAGACCAAAAGTTGTAACGACACTTTTTTAAGACCAAAAGTGGTAACGACCCTTTTTAAGACCAAAAGTTGTAACGACACTTTTTGCTTTGGTTGTAAGCCGTGCGGCGCGGCGTGCGCGTGTTTCTCTGTCTGTCTCTGCTGGCTATATTTCTATGTGTGAGAGAGAGAGAAATAATTAAGACTAAAAGTTGTAACGAAGACACCCGGATGAAACGAAGTTCACTAATCAATCGAAAGGAACTTCGTTGGGTGTCCCTTGTCACTTCTCAAGTTTTTTTTAATTAATTTCGTTATGCCTCTTCATTTTACCTACTTCCACTCTTGTCTACTACTTCTAACTCCAGTATTGCCCTGCTTATCATCCATCATTTTTATTTATATTTACAATATTGCCGGTCGTACGATGCCTGACTTTATGGATATTTTGCACTGTAACCAATCAGACACAAAGAAACATTTCTCAATTTTAAATTACATTTAAAACATAGATGAGACGTGTTAATTAAATGAAACAAATTAGTTTTAACATGACACAACTGATTAGTCTTACATTGTAAAGTGCTCAAGCATGACTGCATACAATAGCTTGACATATTATTATTCTACAACTATACTTTAAATAACATTTACTTTAAGGTTATCACGAGTATCACGACTTTCTAGAGCAAAACTGATGGGAATTCGACATTATTGACAAGCGCAAGTTCAGTGAATTATTCTTTCTAATATATAAACTTCTCGTGTCACAGTGTTTGTTAAAAAACGCCTCCGAAATGGTTAGACCGATTCTTATGAAATGTTAAAACAACAAACCTCGAAATTTACAAATGTTCTATCTAATTACCCATATTCAGTGGATATGGTATGCTGGTGGTCATGGGGGAATGGTGGTATGTTTGGTCTTGGTTATTATACCTACATCTATAAAATTGCATCACTTGCCATGCGTTTAATTTTTGATGGGCCGATAATTTCCTTCCAGGAACCGGATGTTTATGTGCCTAAAAATATCTTAATATTTGCGACAAAACGTTAGTCGTGTCAAAACAATTTACGGTTGAGATGAGCTGTTTATTGTATTATTAGAGTGTTATGGAAGCCATTTAGACCGACGCGTGAAATATGTTTAAAAGATTTTTATCCATATAGGTATGTATATAAAATACATATATGGATAAAAATCTTTTAAACATTTTACGCGGAGTTTCGGAGTCTAAGCCGCTTCAACTTGGCTCAAATTAGTGACAAAAACTTGCTTTGATCTTGCTTTTAAAAACAAAACAACCCACTACCGATCTCATTAATTTATGTAGGTTCAATATCTTGTTATTACTCTGTACCTACATATATGTATATGTAGGTACATTCATAGGAAATACAAGTTCAGATTCTGATTCTAAAAAATGCAGAGTATTGGTAACCCTTAATTTTTTCCAGTATTTCTGCTCATTCATCAATACTATCTATGTTGTTGGTTTGTCCTGGCTCCAAGCGTACATAAACCCACTTTGGTTGCTTCTGAGGACACCCAAAAGGGTTTCTGAGTTCCTTAACTTTACTTAACTTACATAACTTTTGAACCTCAGCAACGCGTGGCAGAGTCAGCTAGTTTCTCGATAAATATGAAATCCTTAGGGTTGCCTTAATTGCGTATAAAATTTCAATTATGAACCTGCTAAGGTATGTCGGAGTTCGCAATCATGTGCTCGTGTGAGCAATTAAAGGTTTCAATTAATTAATATTTTATTGTCGTGCATTTTTCTGATTTCATTATTATGTAGGTTTTCCGTTAGACGCCATTCGTGAAATCGGTAAACGCAAAAGAACATAAAAAAATCTACGTGCGCTGCAGGTAAATAAGTTCAATTGGTTTCGGTAATGAAGTACTGTGGAAATTAGAATTTGCTACTACACAAAACACAAACACACACACGTAGGCGTACACACATTTGCAATATATGCTGATCTCGCATTCTATAGGATTTCCGTACAATGTGAGGTAAACTGTGGTGGTCTGAATTCAGTTAGAGTCTGCCAGACCCCACCGCCTCTCTTATCAATCCCATTAGTTTATAAGCTTCAAGACTTAGTATGACTCTTGTCATACAAAGACTTGAAGCTTAGATAGAATTAAAATGACAACATCTACATATAACCTAACCTAACTTACCATACCTATCCTATAGCTAACCTAACTACCTAACCTAACTACCTTACTGAAATGCATTGATTTAAAAAATACTAAATTCATCATTTTAAACTGAATTACCAACCGCTGCGTGCCTCTATGTTACTGTATACAATTTATTTAGTTTTCCAGGTCTACCTTAAAGTCCAAACAGCATAATAATTATTATGCTATTCTTTTTGCAAAGAATGATTGAAGTTCGTCTCTGTCGTCATTATTAATTAAGTACATAAATTTAATTCTGAAATATATAAGACTTTTTGATGCTACATAAAACCTCTTCTAAGTTTAGTAACAAAATAAATTTCAGAACGTACGCATAAATTGACAACCAAAAACAAAAATAAAAAATAATTATGTTGATCCGCTGTCATGGTGACACTATTAAACTAAGCTATTAAACTTTTCGTATTTTTTATATCTGAATACATACGCAATAATCCCAATATTTGTCAATTCAAAATCCTTATTTATACCATACCGACGACAGACGAACATCAAATGTTAGACAGGTAGGAATAGTTTCTAAGGGAAAGCGAAATTGTTGGTTTTACTATATTCCAAGCATTTTTCTCATATTTACTCACCTTTTAAACCTTTCCTGGACTATCACAAACATTTCAAAACCAAATTGAGCTAAATCGGCCCAGCCGTTCTCGAGTTTTAGCCGGACTAACGAACAGCAATTTATTTTGATATATATAGATAGATATGTATATGCAAAGACATTCAATACCTATAGACCGGACATCACAAACAAAATTTTCGTCCGAAAAAGTGTGTCCTGCCGGACTCAAGTCTATGAGTTTTTTTTAGTACGCTCCGCTGCCGCTCCAATATTCATATATTATTCTAGATGGCGTTACTGAGACATGGGATCAAAGTTTTTCTATGACATTACCTTGACATGCCCGCTCTATAGTCTTTTAAATCTCTTTGTGTATATGTATGTATTTAGATATGTACATATAAATACGTCAATAAAATCTAGTACTCAAACCATAAACTCTGCTTAGTTTGGGACTAAATGACGTTGTGTGTCAGTTGTGTTTTTTTTTTTTTTGCTAAAACCATTTTTCTTTATTCCAGATGGGTTGCGGTCGGATATTCAACGCTTTACGCCGCTGCAAGCAGCTGGAAGAAGGTGACACGTCGACCCAGTTGGACAGATGCCTCGGTCTGATAGACCTCACAGCGCTGGGGGTCGGCAGCACGCTTGGTCTGGGAGTATACGTACTGGCCGGGGCAGTCGCTAAGACCGTCGCCGGACCTGCCGTCTGCATCAGTTTCTTGGTAGCTGCTATTGCATCTGCTTTTGCTGGTAAGTCGTTGAAGAAAGAAAGAATGAAAAACATTTATTCAGTGTAAAGCTCAGTACACAATACCCACTACTTATTAAAACTAAAAAAAAAACTTATATTTCCTTTTCGACGGCATGTCTCACTAATCACTTTGCCGTCGTCGGCCTGCCCTTTTAATACTAAGGAAGTATTTCGTCCCACCATCTTCGCGTTGCGTTGACTTATTACTAGTAAATCGAGGTTTCTTTAAACAAACACACAGGGTAATGGTACAGACGCCAGCACATCAAGTTACCCCAATGAGTCAAATTTTCCCAATTGAATATGAACCTTATTGTGTTTGACTTAAAGTTGAAAAGCAATCAAAGAAATTTGACATTGGGGTAACTTGATGCGCTGGCGTCTGTACTTTAGATTCATCCGGTGCTAAAGAGGCTTTCAGTTCCGCTAGACGCGTTAACTTTAAATAATTCAATAAAAATATAGTCAAACTCGTAAACAAAAACTAGCAAACCTTTTTGGGGTTACGTAACCGCTAATTTAACCAATTATTTTTCATATACTTCACTGTCACATGCATAGCAGTCAGAGCCACTAACTACTAGATTAACAGGCTACTAACTATTTTTTTTTTGGTAGGTAATATATTGTTTTTGCGGATTACATTACATAATGTCTTAGTTACTTTTTGTTACTTTAAAAACCTCTATTTAGTAAAATAAAAATGTTAAAATAATATCTTATAAGAAACCTGTGAGCAAACTGGCATTTTTTGTCAACAAAATTTTCTGTTTAGGTACCCCAAACATCACATAATTATCAAATTAACGTACCCAAATAAGTTCTTATGAATATAATAAAAGACACGTAAATACATATTTCTCAACGGCTACCAACTATTAAAATCGTTATAAACATGTAATTTGACATGCGCAAGAGTGAACGGCCTGAGGCTGAGAACGGTCCCTTTACAAGGCTATCCATTGTATCTATCACTGATTGGCTGAACACATACGAACATGGCCAAATATTTTGTGACGTAGTTGTATTTAGAGGAAATTATTCGCTTCCTCATAGCTGACATTTTGTTTTAACTTGCATGTACCTACCTATCTAATTTAAAATCGATTTTGTTAATAAACATTAAGGACTGGTATCTTGGGTTCGTCATGATTGTGGACGATCCATGTTAATAAAATTAATACTTAGTATCGTATTTGTATTCATATACGTATAGTATAATTAGGTACGACATGCTTCAGAAAATGGTGAAGGAAAACACCGCGAGAAAACAGAACAAGAAACAGATATTCTCGACGGCCTGTGAAGCCAAGTCAGAGCCTCATGGTTGGCTTATGCCAACCATGAGGCTCTGACTTGGCTTCAAGGGGAGCTCGCACAGGGAAGCGGCGTTGTTGGCGACGGCTGCGGTCTCACAGGTGGTGGGCCGCATACGGCGCCTCGGCCTGGAGGTGGCCCTCAGCAAGACGGAGGCTATGGTTTTCCACGGCCCCCGTCGGGCGCCACCCGCCGGATCACACCTAGTGGTCGGTGGGGTTCGAATCGCTGTCGAGTCTACCATGAAGTACCTGGGATTGGTGCTCGACAGCCGTTGGGATTTCGGACCTCACTTCCGGCGGCTGGCGCCCAAGCTGTTGGGCGCGGCCGGGGCGCTATCAACGCTGCTTCCCAATTTGGGGGGCCCGAGCGCCGCCTGTAGGCGGCTCTACGTGGGGATCGTGCGATCGATGGCCCTTTACGGGGCCCCGATCTGTGCGGCTGACCTGACGGCCGGCAGCATCGCTGTCCTGCGCAGACCACAGCGAGCGATGGCCGTCAGAGTCATCAGGGGCTATCGCACGATCTCCTACGAGGCGGCCGGAGTACTGGCCGGATCTCCGCCCTGGGACCTGGAGGCGAAAGTACTCGCGTCACTGTACCGGTGACAGAGTTTATACTCTGTCACCAGGTTAGTCAGTAACACCACGGAAAGAAGAAGAAGAGAAGAAGATTATATTAAACAATTCGAACAAACGATGGATTGTGTAGAAGATGATAAAGCTAGAAATGAGGTTACTACTGAGATGATGGCAGTTAGAGACGTGTAGCAACATCTATCTCGCCACATAAGAACTAATGTCTGATATCCTACATCGCAGTATTAAAGTTATCTGCGCGATTTGAACGTATACAAGTTCCCGACAACAACCGTCGGGCAGTAAGTAGTTAGCCCACCAGACACAACACCCGTTTGGTCGGAGGATACTCCCTTTTCAATGGTGAATGAGAAACTTTACACCCTGTTCCTCATACCTCCAAAGACGTAAAGGAGAAAAAGATAGAATGCAATGACCCCAAATAAATATTGATACAGTGCTACTGATAATTCATTTACTGAAAAGAAAAATATCGATACCTTTAGGCTGAAAGGGCGTATCCACCAAAAAACGGCTTTTCAGGAGAGCCATAAAACAGAAAACCAAAACAGTTTTCCGACATAACTTTTTTCTGCTTAATATGAAAATAGCAACATACAAAAGTTGTTAGAATTTTGAGATAAAGACCATCGTAAAATAATATTTAAAGTAAATCTAACATCAATAATTTACGGCTTAAATTTAAAGAAAATCAATGTATGATATATAATAATAGCTTCATACACCATTTTTTCGAATATCAAAATTTAAAAAATAACAATCGAAAGAGGAAAAAAAACTAAGTACAGCTTGGCAAAAAAGAGTAGAAAATAATGGAGGCGCCACTGTGCTCTTCGTATGGCAACCCGTGGCAACCGCATAGCGTACTAACCTAGTCTTGATACTTAGCTGTTTTTTAGACAAATTAATCTAATTTTGTATTATTTTTTAAATCAGTAAGTAATCACTTTTAATCGTGTCAATTAGAGACACAATAGAAAGACAATGACAGTGTGGACACCGGTGTCCTCTTGGGGTGTAATGAATTAATTATTGAACAAGGACGTGTTCTCGTCACGCAACTGATTACTTACCTAAAAATAACAAATTGGGTAAAGTGTTTAGGAATTATAAAAAAAGAAAACATTACATTGTATAACATAATTTCTATATTTTATTCTAGTAAATCTTCCTCTAAATATTCCACCCCGAACACGTAGGCCGCAAACTCATCTGAGTCATGTTCGGGTTGAAAGGTGAAGATCATCTTCTCGCTCGCTCTATTTCCTCGTTCATGGTTATTTTTTTTCCAGTAATCCTTTTCTATTTTTATTACATGTTAGCAGGAGTTCTTCCAATCCTCCTCGGTAATAGCTTGGAATGCACGTTCAGCTGCTTCCTGTAAAGACGAAATATTTCATTTATCCCTAACAATATTAAAAGTAAAATATTTTTATCACATACTGCTAATAAGCCAGATATAGAAAATACCCCTTCGTTTATCTCCTTTCAGCACGATTTTGCTTAGAACGATAACAGATTTCCCTGAATTAAATAATAGATTTAGACTATGGCACGACAATTTCTTTTACATTTCTAATGCAAACGCTAGAACAAATAATTATCTCCCTTGATATCCCACTTAAAGTATAATTTACGTAGAAATTGAATTATCATTCAGTTAAAAGTCAAGTCACCAAAGTATCAATTTATCTCAGCGCGCTATACCAGAGTAATGCAGAAAAAATGTAAACATAACCAATGTGCACGACATTTATTGTTTCAAATTTCTAGTTATTCCTCATGCAAGCGAATTAGTATAACTTTGTATTCATCAATTAACACTTGATTCAACTAAAATCAACAAAACAAACTCTTACATACCTGTATTATCTGCGTTTCTTTGGTAAACATTGTGAAGTTCAGAAAGAATTGTTTGGGCCTCATGTTTCGCCAGACATCGCCTGTACACCTTATAAATAACCTCCCTGCCAGCACTCCGAATGGTTTTATTCATTATTCTTCACTTTTTACGGTTATTAATCAACGTTTGGTAGTCGAAATTAAAATTTTACGAAATCGTGAACTTTGTTTATTATGAGATGTCATTCTTTTGGAATTGTTGCCAACAGTCAAAAATTTAGTTCCGTTTCTACACTTTTTTGCCAAGCATTAAAATCTCATTTTAGTGAAAAAGGAGGTTAGCGGTGAGCCTGAAGACATCGATACATCCTCATATTCCGTGAATTTCGTTTAAACAACGTACAGACGCCAGCACATTAAGTTACCCCAATCTGTCAAATTTTCCCAATTGAATATGAACCTTATTTCTTTGATATAGAGTTGAAACACGATCAAAGAAATTTGACACATTGGGGTAACTTGATGTGCTGGCGTCGGTACAATTAACGTTACTGTCAATAGAGCAATCGAAATATAATTATACCCCCTACTATTGCTGCCTCTAGCAGATCTTTTTGAAATTGTTCAAAGGAAACAGGCTAATTTGTGGACCATTTGTTTGCTGTATTACCAATTCCTTTGCAACGATGAATCTCTATAGCAATTTACACTTATATATCTAATATGTTTATCAGTACTTAAGTACCTAGACGACTACTACTAGGCTTACATTCTGATGATCCTAAGCGGCTAAGATGTTTGATCTATGATAAGCAGTGATAGCAACAAAGAGTCCACGTAAGTCCTTTGATAAATGGTATTGTACATAATTACAATGGCATGCATCAATGTATAAGTGGGTATTAACTCAAGAAGTATTGAGTACTGAATACATAGTAATGTCGAGTACCTACGTTGCTGACAATGGATATAGATAAATATTTAATGATCATGAAAAACTCAAGTGACGGTTTAAACGTTGAGTTTAAGCGTGTAACATATTGTTGCACTTACCAACAACACGTAGATCATTTTATTTAACATCTAGCTATAAAAAGATGAAGTATTTACAATGGTGTTACAAAAAACTTAAATTGATAAAACACTACTAAGCTACGGCAAAAAAGTAAGATGCTATGTGTATATCTACGGGTACCTAAACCGTATTTTAGATATGGATAAATTCTAAAGGACAAAAAATTACAGCAGGTATATTTAAATAATATCCCAAATAAACTCAAAACTCGAATTACTTACCTAAATGTCTTTACTGACTCATGATTTAATTTGACCATTCGAACCGGT
Organism: Euplexia lucipara; assembly: GCA_921972225.1. Lineage (NCBI taxonomy): Eukaryota > Metazoa > Arthropoda > Insecta > Lepidoptera > Noctuidae > Euplexia > Euplexia lucipara. Next base: position 1,566,420 of record OV179158.1, read on the forward strand.
CGACCTGGTCATGCATTTCATTCGCTCGGAACTAACCTTCTAAATGATAAACCATTAACAACCGAAACGCAACAGAAACAATCACCAACACTTACACATGACACACAAGAAATAAATCTCTTCTCATGGAAGTCACATCCTTATTCCAGGATACAGACTGTCTGGTTTAGTGCTCATTTGCAATATAATACACTGACGTTACATATATTTTTAACTAAAACTCAACCATAAATCAGTATATGCATTCTCCGGGACAATTGTCGTTCAAGGTAGTCGACGCACAGCCAGATACCAAATCTCTACTTAGATAAAAACCATACTATTCCTCCTCTCCTACTTGATCTATGCTGTGCCCGACAGGGTCTATAATTGGAACTAATATAATATTTCCCTACCAAGTGTAAACACACTATGGTATGTACGCAAAAATAAGAATCATGATTTTGAAACACTTATTCCATTAAGATTTTTTTACAGTTTAAGACGTAGATATTAAAAAAAGCTAACGAAAAATGTCAACGTTGGGGCTAAAGAATCATGAACTGAACTCATAGTATCGTATACATCGACTTTCCTTGCACCCTGTATTTCAATATGCATTTTATTGATATTTTCTCTTTCACCTCTATCGTTAAACCAACAACCATCTTAACCGTATCTTCCCAACTTTCAGGTCTCTGCTATGCAGAATTTGCATCCCGCGTCCCCAAAGCTGGCTCCGCTTACGTCTACAGTTACGTCAGTGTTGGCGAGTTCATAGCCTTCACCATCGGCTGGAACCTGATCTTGGAGTACGTCATCGGCACAGCTAGTGTTGCCAAAGGAATGGCTTTGTATATTGATAGCCTGTGTAACAATTCCATGGCTCGGGCCATGAGAGAAGCTGCTCCAATCAATATATCCTTCATGGCAGAATATCCGGATTTCTTTGCGTTTGCGCTAGTTCTGCTTATAACCGGTAAGTGAATTAATTTGTTATTTTAGTGAAATAAAGGATATCGCATTAAATGATAGTTCTCGTAAAATGTTATCTATTTGTTCTAAGCGTATACTTCTGTCTTTATGAAGAATCGACCAACCACTTGGCGAGTGTCCTGAAAAACGAGATCACACCGACCCAATAATTTAACCCTAAACCCAACCCCTAATAAGGTTTTTACTTTTTATCCGTTTACAGTAAAGAAAGTATATCTAGCATACTATTTGTATGATTCCAGTGCTCCTGGGCGTCGGCGTGAAGGAGTCGACGAAGCTAAACAACGTGTTCACAGCTCTGAACCTGGTCACCGTCATCATTGTCATTGTCGCTGGAGCCGTCAAGAGTGAGTTTGCCTTCTTCAATATCATTCTTTTTTATGCCATTTCTTCTGTGCCCAAAAAATCTATAAGATTCCGCTCTGAAAGACTTAAGTTCAACGTCGACGACGACTTTATCCTGTGACGTATCTATATCTAAATAAATAGCAAGCCATAACTCTGCTTATAATTTATATCATTTCATTTTGTTGGCCATTAATTGGTTTTCTGTCGTGTGACTTATGTCTATTATATCCAAGTGCGCTCATAACACTTTTAGGAACAATTACAAATCTATGTTTATAAATTTCACCTCAATTGCTGAACGAATTTGGATTTCACTTAACACACGGACAGACTGAGGCCTGAACAAGAACACTGGGTAGTTTACATCTTGGTAGGAAGTTTCCATGGGATAATTTCAAAATCAACTTAACTAAGTATATGCGCGCGAAGCCACTAATAACTCATTAACCTCTTATTAATATCGAGGAATAAAGTTACTAGAATCTGCGGATTTACCATACATTTTTTTGGATATAATTTGGTACAACTTACATAACACATTTGTAGGGGTATTTTTTAGATTAATTAGTTAGGCCGATATGACGTGTGATTCACACACATTCGTTGTTAGCAGCTAGTTATTTCAACCGCATGTTCATACTGGCAATTTAGCACCGACAGCGCCTTTATTTCATAACAGCGAGGTCTGTGATACGAACTGTGTAAACGGGACATCCACGTGGGTCCATTAGACAATTCCTGTCTAGATCCAGATCCAACTAACTATCAGCTATTTATAACAACTCCCACGGATGAGAGTCAATTGAGAAAAATGGATGTCACTGTCCGTGTCAGCTATAAGTAGAATGTAATTGTTTATAGCGCAACTTGCTTTTTGCTTGCGGTGTCGCCTGCGTTTTGGTTGATAATTATCCCACGGGAACGTATTGCCGGGATAAAAATGCCCTATATGTTCTTACCCATGTCATAGTCTTCTAGGGTACAGATTTTTCTGTTCCCAGTGTGAAAGTGTTTCTTAAAACTAATTTACAGATATGATTATTATTTCTTACTAAACTGATTCTGATACTGCTAGCCTGAATCATCCAACTGCTGAGCAAAGGCAGACCTTTGGGAAGAGCCCCATGACTTCCAGTTTTGACGATCCAGGGCTAAAGTGGGCCACTGGTCGTTTAATTTGTCCAGATCATCCCGCCATCTTCTTCTTCTTCCAACAATACTGAAAATATTTTCTCAGTCAGCCTCGCTGAACTTACCACCAATACAACGTGCAACAAATATTAGTAGATATACCTATGGGTCTAAACAAAGAGGGCCTACAATTAAATGCGTTATATTGTTTAGATGTTGATATAAGCACTTCACCCATTTATCAATGAGTTAATAATCGCGGATTAATGATAGGAATGGGCTTCTTGTACAACAATACACTTTTACCATTCACACTGAACTCAAGTGCTAGTCGATTAGATAACATTGGAGAGAGGGATTAATAGTACAAATATGTCGTTAAAGTGACACGCACGAACAATGACAGCTACACGAGGAAAGTCTTCTACTTAGAACAAGATTCATAGATCTTAAGTACCGGATAAAACGGGGTGGATAGAAACTCAAGGGTGAATAGAAACAAAACTTTGAGTAGGATATTCACGTAAATTAAAAGTTGTTTGTTGCATACGAGGACTATTAATGCTTTTAAATAATTGAGATAAATAGTTTCGACACCTTGTTAGTATCAAACGATATTAAATTAGCGTAAAAATCCTCCTCAAAGTTTTGTTTCTATTCACCCTTGAGTTTCTATCCACCCCGTTTTACGGTACTAAAAGTTTTCCTAAGTAAAATTAAGTCTGTTATCATTTCTTACGAATATGAAACTTTATGAGTCTGTCATGATTATATTTGTTGAATAAGCGATTGTGAGAATGTATTTCGTAGGAAAATTAACAATAAAAAAATATAGACTCTGCAAAATGTTTCTTGTGTGTCGCGTAGATCAACGTTTAGCATAAGGACAACAGATTCGTTAGTACCTTTTTCTTTATTTCAAAATATCTTACCACCGTTTCACACCACCGTGATAAAAAAATAAACGAAAATATTACGGACACTTGTAGTCTTTTTAATTAGGATACGCACGATATACAAACTAGTGTCAGTACTTCCATCTATCAGAAAAATAGCTTAGACTATTAATTACTACGCCACAGTGGCATGTAAGTTTATCCAATTTTCCAATATAGGGCTGCTCCACCTATCACCCAATGTTTTTAGGATACTGTTGGGCTGTTGGAAAAAACAGGACCTATTCATATAAATGTCTTACAATTCAATTGGATTATACACACCTTAAATTTTGCCTTACGACACCTTCCAAATCGGTTCAGCAGTTTCGGAGCCTTTTCAATGCAAAAAAACAAACAATCCTCCTCATAATCAATCTTTCCGCTTTATAACATTAGTATCGAAAACTTTGCAGAAAGACAAATAAAAGTACCAAACACTTACTCAAAATTTTCTTCTTTGTCCATTCCAGGCAACCCAGCCTACTGGAACATCTCAATCGAGGACGTGCCAGAAGAATACAAGAGTCAAGCAGGAGCTGGTGGGTTTGCACCCTGGGGAGTGGCTGGTATCATGGCCGGTGCAGCCAAGTGCTTCTTCGGTTTCGTCGGCTTCGATTGCGTGGCTACCACCGGGGAGGAGGCCAAGAATCCCAAGAGAGACATCCCGTTGTCCATTGTGTTATCCTTGATCATAATCTTCGTGTCGTACTTCAGTATTGCGACTGTGTTGACTATGATGCTGCCTTATTATCTGCAGGTTAGTTGTTTAAAAAAATTACATATAATAATTTTCCTCTGAAAAGCCGTCATCATCATCAGCCATTATTATCTTCACTGTAACTGAATACACTGATATGACATCTCTTTAAATTATATATTAATACGTGAAAATTAAACTTCAAAACTTTCTTTTAAAGCACTAAGAATATAAAGCATAACGGAGTAATTCCGACGACTAGGCGACTGTTAGGTATGCATGATCGTGAAAAAATAACTCAAAATGGTAAATAGGTGGCAGTGATTGTGAGTCCTTTAAAACACTTCAACTCTTTAAAATTCTCTTTGAATAGGATACAGGTACTCTTCGTGGCTATGCACCTACAGTCACCTACTTCACCATATGTCGTTCAGTTTTGTCAGCGAAAGCTATAAACTTTTATCAACGAAACGAATCCTTTCCAGGATGCTGATGCGCCCTTCCCCCACGTGTTCACGGAAGCCAACCTGCCGGTGATCAAATGGATCGTAACCATCGGTGCAATCTTCGCGCTCTGCACCAGTCTCCTCGGAGCCATGTTCCCCTTACCCAGGGTGCTGTATGCTATGGGCAGTGATGGTGTGCTGTTCAGGCCACTGGCAGCTATTAACAAGAAGACTCAAACGCCAGTGATCGCGACTATGTTGAGTGGACTGTTGGCTGGTTTGTAGTTTTGTCTTTTTGGTACTAGATTAAGATTAAATATCACTCCTTAGATCGAAAGATTGATGTCATCGATTGCCTAGTAGTAGCAGACAGGCTTAGTGACAAGGCGACAGTGGGACACGACAATACGATGCATGTGCAGAAAAAAGTACCTACAGTAATTCTATTTAGTTTATCTAAGAGGTATCAATCTGACCTCCATGATTAGAGTCTTTGCCTAAGAACCACTTCGATAAAAACAGCCTCAATAAGAAACCGTTTACCTTTTAGATACCTAGTTATATCCGGACAAAAAGTACATACGGACTATCACTATTTATTATCGTCAAGGGTAAAAAGCAAAAACAATAGGTTTTACTTCACCTAACGTTTACTAAGATTACTATTACTGAACAACAGACAATAAAAAATGACATATGAATTAAATTTTTTTTTTAATTATTTCAGCTATCATGGCGGCTCTGTTCAACCTGAACCAGCTGATCGATATGATGTCCATCGGAACACTCCTAGCTTACACCATCGTCGCTACTAGTGTGCTTATTCTCAGGTAATTATATAAACTAAGTAGGGCACTTTTCTGTATGTACAATAGGTACGTCAGTTTAGTTGGTATGTGATGACTGTGATGAGATATATCGCTACAATATATTTTGTCCCCATCCAATTGTCTGTTGATTTCCATAGGAGACCCTGAAATTAATGAATCAAAACACGTCTCTTGCAAACAACTTTCGAGATTTTCACAAAATTCCATGCACACCAAGTACTCGTAGTAAAAGTCGTGAATGTCAATATAGATAGAAATATACAGATTAAGTATATCTATACTAATATATAAAGAGGAAATGTTTGATTGTTTGTTTGAATTGATTAGGATCCGAAACTACTGGACCGATTTGGAAAATTCTTTCATTGTTGGGAAGCTACACTATCCCCGGGTGACATGTGCTACTTTTTATCCCTGTATTCCCACAGGAACGGGAACAACGCGGGTGAAACCGCGGGACGTCTGCTAGTTCTTTCTATGTTCATATATATTTTTATCAATATTTTTCAAGTTTGCATTTTTCGTTTTAACACTTTTAAATTTTAGTTTTGTTTTATAGTATAATAATATTACATTCATTTAGCAATAGGTATTATTATACTTGCAAACTTTATCAATATGTACCTAAGTGCAGTGCACACCTATAAGTGACAAATTCACTCTAGTTTTTAAGTTTAACTGTAACTGTACCCCTAAAATGTATTAGTGAAGAAGTCCTTGGAGTGCCATAAATAAATAAATACAGGTAAACGGTATCTAGGTACATCGGCCTACATCGCAGGTACCTAGCTACTAAAATGGTCACTCATGGGAAACCATGACCTAATGACAGAGACGTAAAGTTCGTGAGTAAATTACAAAAACCTAGGAACGAGCTATTGTTATACTTATGATGTCTTCCAACTCTCCACCTCACTCCTACACTGAATGCAAAATTTACCAAGATCTTCATAACTTCCAGATACGAAGAAGAGACAACCATACAGCTACATGCCACGAAACCAGCGCCGGAAACACCATTCAGCGTGTTCAAGCAACTGTTCAACCTGCTAGGGCTCAAGTACCCCACGCAACTGTCCTACACCATCGCCAAGTGGACTATATTTATTTTCTGTAAGTTCATGTTTTTGCTTATCCTCTGCTAATGTTGGGCAAAGAAGTTTGCCTCGTAAGCTAAGTGGTTTATTTGGTTAGCAGCTGGGCATTCGTGGCCGTAGGTTGAAGTCACAGTACTATCCAGCCAACAATTGCGTACAAAGCGAAGCAAAGCTCAGAGGCATGGCTTAGCGGTTGGCTGACGTTTAACGCTCCTGCTTCCTACTTTTAGACACAACTTTCTATATTCTAGTTACAACCAGTTCCCCTGAAGCCCAACCAGTAAGTTTAAATTGACAGTCATTGTATTTGGAATATTAATATTCATTTTAATCTGTGGTGGCAAATAGTTTATCCAAGTTCTACGTCCCTTTGAGCCGATGGGCCTAGGACTTAGCAGTGTTCCGTCTCTGAAAAAAAGAGAAGTGGGTGTGATGTATTTTCTTCCATCTTCTGTTCCTTCCTGATTAATTTCGTTCGTGTGTTTGAAGACATTTGGATCATTTTTCAAGGACTCATCAAGCTTCAATGAATTGACCCTTTTCTGGAATTCGGTCATATTAGATTGATGGAAAGACGTAAACACAGTGCGTGATGTGGATGAACAATTTTTTTTTGTATTTTCAGTCCTAGTAGCGCTGGCGACGTGCTCGCTGCTGCGCTGGGAGCAGGCGGCGCCGGCGCTGGGCGCGCTGGGCGCGGCGCTGCTGGTGCTGCTCGTCGTGCTGTACCGCCAGCCCAGGAACAGCGTAGAGAACCTCTCATTCACAGTAAGTTTATGTCGAGAACTCAACTTTTGTTATTTACCTGGTTTTTCAGTATTGAAAATGTCCGATGGCTGCCGTGGCCACCTAACATCAGGTATAGCTGGTTTACTATCTATAGCAAAAATACATCAGCTAGTTTGTCAGACCAGCAGAATAATAAGTCAGTCAGGTAATTTTCAACTTAACATCAAATACCTAATGTTTCTAACTTGTGGCAAAATATTTATACAATTTAGGCAACATAGCATTACCTCTTCCTACCTATCTGTCATCCATAAGCCATAACCCAGTAACTGGGCCACACGGCAAGTAAGACTGGCTGCAGACCATCGGGCCTCGGACTTGTAGTAAATGTCAAAGATCTACGAATGAGAGCCGAAACCAATCGATCAACTGAGGTGTTCTTCGGATCAACCACCAGCGCACGGCACCCTCTCCACACGTAAACTATTCTTGAAAAATAAAAAGAACAAAATATTGTGCTTAATTAGAGGTGAAAACAAATTCTAAAATGAAAACATGACTTCTAAAACCTTTATTTGTTACTTTGCAGGTCCCGCTAGTACCCCTAGTGCCTTACCTGAGCGTCTGTATGAACGTGTACCTCATGGTGCAACTCGACTACCAAACCTGGGTGCGGTTCATCATATGGCTCGTCATTGGTAAGTTCTTTTAATCCGGTCCGGTCCAGTCCGGTCTCGACCGTGAACGCGTGCGCAAGTTAGATCGCGCATCTCGGTTGCAAAAATGAATAATTTATCTAAGAGGCTTAAATGTGCGAGTTGTAACATTGTGATATGTGAGGTGTTAGCGTTTATCCAAAATAAACAGGGTGTAATGGATGAGCAAAGTCTAGTTCAAATATGTGAGAGTGCTTTTAGTGCGGAGGACATTAAATCTGCGAAGTCGTTACTCTTTGAATCGTTGAGCCAGCGGCCGACGACGCGAAAGCGGGCAGGAAGAACATTACGAGACTTGGACGACATCATTTGCTTGATTAAGGAGACAGATCCAGAAGAGATTCCGATTTTTGTGGCCAGAAGATTGGAAAAACTACCGCCCGTAACGTTCGATCATGTTGACGTTACAGTTTTACTCAAAAGGATAGTTCTACTTGAAAAGAACATACAAGATTTTCATTGCCAGTATGTTACCAAAAGTGAATTAAATGATCGGATTCATGAATATTATAAGACATCATCTTTTGTACATCAGGAGAGAAATGTAAACACGATGAGAAGAGACGGTAGATTTAAAAACTTCGACAGCGGGCCGATGGCATTACCTACATTATGCGGTGATGAATCAGCGGTCGATCGCAGTGCGAGCTACCCATCTCTTTCCCCCGTGCAACCGCCGCCGCCTGCGTCGTCGCCGGCCCCAGTGAGCGAACCTATGGCGGGTGTGAGTAAGACAGATGGTTACGTACTGTCAACTGATAAAACGTCGCGTACCAGCGCACCGGGAATATTATACCATCACGATCGCGACGTAGCTAATGAATGTAAACAAATGAATGTTTCAAATGAGAAGCGTCCCTCATTTTCTGAGGTTATTCAGAAGAACGTTGAACGACCAATATTAAATAATATGGAAGAGTGGACCGTTGTACAGAAGCGGAGGCATAAAAATCGGTTTATTAGTCAGAGAGGAAGTGCGGCTGTTAATAATGAGGAGAAAAGTGTACAATTTAGAGCGGCGGACACGAAAGTACCAATATTTATATCAAATGTGCATAAGGCGGTGTCAGAGCAGGCTATTGTAGACTACGTGTATGAAAAAACTCGAGAGCGAGTTACACTAATTAAAATTAAAATGAAACAGGCAAGAGACTATAATGCTTACAAACTTTTTGTAACAAAGTATAAAATTGATACATTTTTAGATGGTAAGTTGTGGCCATCTGGAGTATCATTTAGGCGTTTTGTGCACTTTCCTATGAGGCGAGTAAACAAAGATGTACATGAAAATATAGACACCAAAAATGGACAGCCTTAGTAAGATAGTAAGCTTTAATTGCAAGTCATTCAAGAGGTCTATGGAAGGCATAAGAGCGTTATGTCGGTCGGCAGATGTGATAGCCCTTCAGGAGACATGGTTGCTGCCACACGATCTGCCGTTGCTTAGCACGGCTGATGACAGCTTCGGGTGCACTGGGACGTCGGCTGTAGAAACATCGGCGTGCCTTTTGAGCGGCAGGCCATATGGTGGCGTCGCGTTACTGTGGCGTAAAAGTGCGTTTGAGTCAGTGTTGCCGATTGCGTGCAATAATGTGCGAGTGTGCGCGGTTAGAATAACCGTAAGTACTAGGTCTGTAGTCGTGTTTAGTGTGTACATGCCAACAAACTCGAGTGATAACCTTCCTGAGTTTACAGCCTGTCTTAGTGCTATTCGCTCAGTTATAGAAGTAGAGGAAAATAAAGGAATTGAGGCTTTCTACATCATAGGAGACTATAATGCGCATCCGAATGAATTGTTTTATAACGAACTGATAAGTTTTTGTTCGGATCAAAGCTGGGTCTGTGTAGATGTGGAAATGTGTGACAGTGATACCTACACATTCACAAGTGAATCACATGGCTGTAACAGATGGTTGGACCACTGCATCGTCACAAAATCTGCCCAGCAATCAGTCACTAGTGTCGCAGTACTGAATGACGTGTATTGGTCCGACCATTTCCCGCTTGTGATTGAATGTGACTTGTTAAAAATTAATTGTAAAATTGTAGAAAGTAATAATCATGTTAATCGTGCTGTGTGGGGTGAGAGGACGTCTGAGCAGATAAGCGAGTACCACGACCTCTGTCACTCTAAGCTGAGACTTATTGATATTCCTCGGGAGCTGAGTGATTGTTGTGATAAGTTTTGTAGACGCAAAGAACATTGTTCAGCTCTTGACAAGATGTACTCTGATATTGTGAATATACTGGAACGGGCAGCCGTACAGACTTATAGGATAAAGTGTCGAAGGAGGGGTGGCTATGTCACGGGGTGGAACAAACACGTCGCAGGCGCTCACCGCGAGGCCCGGCTTCGGTTCCAAATGTGGACAATAGCTGGTCGCCCAGCCAATGGTCCTGTTTTTCGTGATATGGCGGAAGCAAGGAGACATTTTAAGGCTAAACTCAAGTGGTGTCAGAACAGGCAGGACCAGCTTAAAATGAATCTCCTTGCTTTCAACCACACGAACAGAGACTTTCGGCGTTTTTGGAAGAACACGAATAACTTGAATGTGAGACCGGGTCTCCCGGTGAGCGTCGGTGGGTTTACTGACCGTAAGAATATTGCGGATGGTTTTAGGGACCACTTTTCTGTGCGGTCACCCTTAGGCTCGGCGTCTTGTGAAGTGAACGGAGCTGAGACCATTGAGACTGAACAGAACGCGAAAATACCTGCCAAGAGTGTGGCTTCAATTATTTCGAGGATGCAGCGTGGGAAGTCGCCGGGTCACGATGGTCTCAGTGTCGAACATTTTAAACATGCAGGAGTCCATCTGCCTAGAGTTTTGTCACTGTTTTTTACCTTGTGCCTTGGTCATTCCTATTTACCGGAACCACTTATGCGGACGATTGTGGTCCCTATAGTTAAAAACAAAACTGGTGACACATCCGATATGAACAACTATCGACCCATCTCACTAGCTACCACCATGGCTAAGGTGCTTGACGGTCTGATGAAGGGCTGCCTCTCAGAACATGTTAAAGTGCACGACGCCCAGTTCGGATTCAGGGCGGGCGTGTCCACCGAGAGTGCTATTCTCGGCCTGAAGCACACCGTCAAGTACTACACCATGAGGAGGACACCGGTATACGCGTGTTTCCTTGACCTGTCGAAAGCTTTCGACCTTGTCTCCTATGATGTGCTATGGGACAAGTTGAGGGGCACGGGTGTGCCGGTGGAGTACACAGCGCTTCTCCGGTACTGGTATACTCACCAGACAAATCGGGTGAGATGGGTCGGTACTCTGTCGGATGAGTATCGAAAGGAATGCGGTGTAAGGCAGGGGGGGTTAAGCTCCTCCCTGTTATTTAATTTATATGTAAATGAGCTCATCGAGCGACTGAGCAGCACACATGTCGGTTGTCATATAGACGGTATATGTGTCAATAACATAAGTTACGCGGACGACATGGTGTTGCTCAGTCCCTCGATGAGTGGACTGAGGAAGCTTCTCACTATCTGCGAGACATATGCGGAGGTGCACGGCCTTAAATACAATTCAAAAAAAAGTGAGGTGTTAGTGTTTACGGCACCTAAACAACAGCCCCGTCGTGTACCTCCAGTATATCTCAACGGCGTTGAACTGAATGTGGTAACTCGATTTAAATACTTGGGTCATGTTGTTACCAATGACCTACGTGATGATGGGGACATAGAACGCGAGCGCAGGGCGTTGGCGGTGAGGAGCAATATGCTCGCCCGTAGGTTTGCTCGCTGCACGGCAGACGTGAAAGTCAGTTTATTTAAAGCGTTCTGTCAGTCCTTCTACACGAGCGGCCTATGGGTGTCATATACGAGCCGAGCCTACAACGTCCTGCGCGTGCAATACAACAATGCCTTCAGGATGCTGTTGCGGTTGCCGCGACGTTGCAGTGCGTCGGGAATGTTTGCTGAAGCACGTACGGATGGTTTTCACGCCATCATGCGTAAGAAAGCGGCTTCCCTACTGCAACGTTTGCGTAGCACTCGGAACGGCATCCTGAAGATGATTGTTAGCAGAGTGGACTGCCCCATCCAAAGGCACTGGGTAGAATTAGGTATAGGTTTATGTTAATTAGGATTAAGTACTAACAACAATAACATAGCATGTAAGCACAGTTTGTTACTAACCACTAACTACGTATGGACTGCTTAGGTCTGAAATAAAGATATTTTATTTTATTTTTTTTATTTTTTTTTTTAATATTAAACGTTTGATTTTTTTTTTTTGTTACCACAACGGTGGCAAACAAGCTTACGGCCCGCCTGATGGTAAGCGTAGCCTATGAACACTTGCAACACTATGGGCGCCACACGCGCGTTGCCGACCCTTTAAAAACCTATTTAAGTACTCCCCTTTTGAAGAACCCCATACTGTAGCCCTCTGAGAAAACCTAGACAGGGAGCTCATTCCACAATCCAAGTGTACGCGGGAGGAAATTCCTCTGAAACCGCACTGTACGAGACCATTTCGGCTCCAGTGTGTGAGCATGAACTCCCTGTCGACGGCGAGCGGTGCGATGATAGAAAGTGGCCGTGGGCATCATATCAAACAATTCCTCGGAGCACAACACAACCCATTATACAACCGGTAGAACACACATAGGGAGGCAGTCTCTCCTAAGATTTAGGGGCTCGATACCGCTTGTGAGTACGGGATAATTAAAATCAATGATAGCCATTAAATTTCCATTGTGTCTCGCGTATATTTATGTACTTTCGATAATACCTTTTTCTGTTTTTGCCCCACTGCAGGGCATACGCCACATTTCGTACAGAGCAGACACGAGCATTAGTTAATCACCACGCTTGCTCAAGGGGAGTAGGCGATTTCAGACTTCCATATATTATATTAAATAATTTACAATTATCAATGTCAGTAGTATTACTAGATAAACTGTTAGTTAGAGTACATAATTATAATTAAGAAAAAATCACACTGGTATTTACTAAGTGAAACTCATGACTTGAGAGGCTAGTCTCTTGCAATAATTCATTAACGTAACATGAATGTACTGTTATTGAATTCTGACGCCCACTCCACACACACACAAACCAACATGTGCTCACAGTTTGGCTCTTCAACCAGCTACAGTATAGAAAAATGTGTAGGTATGTGTGATGAAAATGAAAACGCAACTATTCTAATGACTCCTAATTCGTCTATTCCAGGCTACCTGATCTACTTCTTCTACGGCATCAGGAATAGCTCGCTCAACGTCAAGAGTGAACCAGCTACCAACGGAGTCATCGAAGAAAAGCGACAAGTGGTCACCACCAAGTTCTAATGCTGACTGACAGGCAAACTGTTTAGCCATATTAGTGTACAATCGTGAATACTTAGACTGTGCTTATTTCAATGGGAGGGACAATTTCTGATTTGCTACAAAGTATAGGTGCCCATGTTTTTGATTTTGCTTCTGAAGGTTTAGGGTGTACTGTGCCATAGAGCAATTCGAGGGAAAGTCCTTTGGAACGTGTTTTTTTCTTTTATTTTGCACTGTTACTTCTTCTTTGGGGATATTAGGTAACACATGGTGCATTCCTTCCCCTCATGCCTCTCAAATAAGACCTCTATATTCTTGGTAGTTTCTGGTTAGGTAAAAATGGGAGACCAAAATAAGTAAAAGGACACATTTTATGGTTTTGTCTTTGGATTGAAAGGTTGGCGAGATTCCTTTATAAATGACCCCTGCTATCTTTTAACCAGTTTTAGACTTCTTCGCCTCCAATTTTGAATTCACGTAATTGTTGGACGTTCCTCTGTAGGTACACAATAAAAAATGTTTTACTAGATATTTTAGATAACCTAGTTTGCACTTACTAGTGGTAAATCGGAAAATTGTTCCCGTTCTTGTTTATTTGAGAATAAGCGAATCGTCATAGACAGAAAGATGTTAGTAACTTGTTAGTTTGTTTGTTGTAATAGTTGTTATAACTTGACAGGGTAATTCACCTTTACACAGTATAAATGTTCTGGAGAAATCTATTGTTCAAGGCAGTTGTTTAGAAAACTCTTGGTAGGCATACGTGAAGGATTATGCAAATTGCTTTAATATTTCAATCTATCGTTACGCTCTCGTAAGAACGTAATGTCAGAGTTAGATTAATGATGTTAAGCTAATCTGTGACCTTCAAAAGACTATGGCAGTAATTAGACTAAGTTTGTAATTTGATGAGCAATGCGTGCTTATTACAGGGTTTTGTAGGACAGATATTACAGGGTCAAAGGGGCATCAAAGTACAACCTGGGGGACTATACAAAGTCGATTATTCCCCAGCGTCACACTGGTACGTGTAACAGCGTGACTCGTTATGAAAAAAAAATGACTATGATTATGATTATGATTATGATCGTTGCGAAAATTTTCCCAACCAGTCACACTGTTACTCGATATGACAAGTTTTTGTTGTTCGTTCCCAACGAGTCACAGTGTTACACGTTACAGTGTGACTCGTTGGGAACAATCGTACAAAGTCATAATTTTCATTAACGATTACGAAGTTTAATAAATACGAAATGTGTCAAATTGGCATAATCTTCTAAAATGCTTAATATCCACACAATTCGGAATTATCGTTAGTAAAACTGTAACTTTGTCTAGGCCTCATGATAAAATGGCTTTAGGACATGATTGTTGACGCTAGACAAGGAAAACGATGAAGAAAAATTTCAACAATGGAGGCCAGATCATGTTTCTACCTACTGAATTCGTGATTCCTGATTGTACATCGATTTCCCCTCCATCCTGTATAGTTAACGTAAAGATGAATTCTATATAAGTAAATATAAATACGGACGTCATGAAAATGTAGCATTATGAAATTCACAGATTACGTAAACGAAAATGATGTGATTTTTCTTTAAAGGCAATTGTTACTTATTTTATAAATAAGGACCTTTATAGGATTTTGGCAGCCCACATTATAAAACTTAGATTTTAGAGGACAGAACCATACCCAGATTAAAATTAAAAGTATGTTAAACGGTAATTTGTTACTAACAGATTACCGTTTTTGTTACGCAGGTTTAGTGTCAAACTTTATGGCGACTGAAGTGTAGGCCGCTCTTCACTGCGCAATACCCCACTCTTCACCTCCACTGTCACATAAATTTGTTATTGCGCAGCGACTCGCTCACCATTCAGAGCTATACAGTTTGAATCAAACTGAACCTTCATTAAAAAAAGTTCTAGTGACAGAATAAAGATTTTAATGTTCATTAATTTTAAGATAACTAGAATTATATTCGTTAAAAATACTGCATTTACCAACTAAAATACCAGATTGGGTTAATAACCTAAATTCAAGAGGGCCAGAGAACCATTTTGACTTTATAATAATTTGACATTCTTTATATTTTTCATATACTGTATAATGTTTATTTAAATTAGTTGTAGCAACATCATTCATAATAAATAATAAAATGATCAGTGTTGAAATTGTAAGAAAAAAACTATGGTTGTAAAAAAAAATGTTTGTGTGCATAGACAATAATTAGTTGAACTTTGTGATAGATGTGTGATCGACAAGCGTTAGATTAGGGACTTGGTCATTTATATGCATTGTTTTTCCATAATTATTTCCAGTTTTATTTCTGCACAGTTTAGAAAATCATCTAACCTAAAGTATCTAGAATATTTTTCATGATTGAAACCAAATAAACGCGACTCACTGTCGCGTTTATTTGGTTTCAATCATGAAAAATATTTTAGATACTTTTCGACAAAAAGTGACATAATAATCATATTTTCGTGACAAATGCTGTTTATTAAAACAAAATAATTCACAAAGTCCCAGTTTCTATTAAATTAGCTCCTGCTTAACAATTTTCGGTTATTTTTTCAAATAGCATCAGCTTGATTTCAATGACTATTACAATGTTTATAAGTATCCAAGGAATAAAATAAACTTATTAGCTATAAATATAGAGTACACTAGTTTTAAGCATTAACAAACTGTGATTTATTGAATGAGTCGACTTAATTATTAATTCAGAGAACGATTAAATGATTACAACTTGCCTATTTGTTTTTTTTTTAATTGTAATTGTTCATTTATATTGTAAAATAAAACACAAAAAAATATTTTTCATATTCTATATTTAATTTTACTGATACATTTTCTAATTCGCTGTTTCACAGCCAATAAGCCCTTAAGTACTTAAAACTATCTCATAAAGGAACACTTTTTCTAATAAGATTTTGATTTATCGAAATTAATATCCATATGACCTTGACATCGAATGCTGCAAGGACTGCTTAATAAAGGGTGAAAGTTGGGTATTTTTTTGTAGAATACTAAAAGTAGGTTCAAATAAGTTAAAATCAAATTATATTTTTTTACACAATAAATGTACGCCACATAAGAGATGGTAATCTAATAATATTACAAAACATAATTTAAAAACAATTACAGTACTAAGTACCAAAACAATTACAATTAAAATAATATAAAATACTTTGGCGCAATACGTTATACTATAGGAACCGATACTTCCGAGATTCTAACTATTCAGAAACACTTGCATTAAAATCTACATAATATAACAAGCACGATATTCGTGCACACCATTTTTCGTAAGTTAAAGTATGCAACTTGCAGTGCAAACATACACCGAAAGTAGAGTTACACAGTGTAATCATTTACCGCAAATAGACTTGAAAAGTACACATTCACCGCAAGTAGACTGGCAGTGTACACATTCACCGCAAGTAGACTGGCAGTGTACACATTCACCGCAAGTAGACTGGCAGTGTACACATTCACCGCAAGTAGACTGGCAGTGTACACATTCACCGCAAGTAGACTTGCAGTGTACCTACACATTTACCGCAAGTAGACTTGCACAATGTACACATTCACCGCAAGTCGACTTTCACAGTGTAAATATTCACCGCAACTAGACTTACACAGTGTAAACATTATCAGCAAGTAGACAAAACTGGCAAATATTAATAGTCACAATAAAATGTTGCCCACGTTTGCACAAAAAATACTAAAAACTAGCAAGAGCAAGTATAATACAGATGAGTAGACCGTATGTAACGGCCAGTAATTCAAAAGCAAGTTAATCATTACATCAAGTTACATTAGTAATTCTTATAAAACCGTAAAATATTGTTTAGATTTTACAGAGACATCTTAAGAAGCGTAAAAATACCAATATTGACCAATAAATAATATAGACCTGAAACCTCACACCAAAAATTACACAAACTAATTCTAAAGCACGATAAACAAAGAAGATTGGTGAGAAGTCACACCTTTTTTAATTAGGACAGCCAGTTGAGCGCTGTCAGAGGGTTTACGACTCAGCAAACGCTCAACACGGTTTTAAAAAGCTTTTACAAGCTAAGTATACTTATTTCCATTGTCAACTGGCCGGTCATAAACTTAACGAAAATTAGGCAAAACCGTTCCGCAACGCGACAACCCTACCACAATTCGTAAATTCTGAATGAAAACACTACAGTAGAGTCCCACCGCACTAACTTTATACTAAAATGCGTTACAGATACGGATGGTTGCGAAAGTCAAGCTTGAATGGGCTATATATTTAAGATATCCCTAAAATTCAAGTTGTTAATCTAATTCACCTCCAAAATACACAATATTGACATCAAAAGTATCTCAGGATCAATAACCTTTTAGAAGATGCCTATAAATGATTCTTATATTGATTTGTATAGAACTCCAGTTTAAAATTTTCTTTGGAAGTTGAATATCTTTTGTCAAGTCCCACATTATACGAAAACGCTAAGCAATAACTTTGAATTTCCTTTCTAAAATATTGTGCGCACGGAGAAATGCGAAATTGGGCATAATTAAAATGTTATAATATGAAATTAAAAAGTTAAAAAAGAGTGGTCTTTTTTAACTTTTTAATAGGCGACTATATGTCAATTTTCGCCTCATTAGTCGGAAAAGCCTCCCTATAAGCTCCTGGCAATCGTAGCTCTGCACTAAGCAAAATTTTAATATAATTAAATACTGTTACAGGTTTGAGACACAATAATCTAATGTCTGACTTCTGACTTCAATAAATGCATGCAATCGTCAGCACAAAGTAAGTCTGCGTTTCTGAAAATTATTGACCCTTAGATCCTTTTGACGTGTATTAATAACTAATACTAATCACACAATATCAATTCATTATTTCGATTATTTTATAAGGTCTAGATAGAAAAATGCATATTAGGCGCCAAATATCGTATTAAAATACAAAACCATTTTGAATTAAAAGGGAACATCACTAGTTCAGAGTTTGAAATGTCCTAGAGGTGACCTTTTAGCCATGTTAACATTTTGAAGTTCACCGCTTGAGCCCCCGCCGTCATACCGGGATGCCGCCGCCTTTGTTGTTTTGACAGCCGGTTCTCAAGTAATTAATATACAAAAGCGCACTATATAGTTACTTACAGCATTTGTCACAGATATAAGTGTTATTTTTTTAATATTTTTACTGCTGGGCAGTCCAATCGCTTTATACATAATTATCATACAGTTAAAACAACCCGATAAGAAGTTAATTGCAATAAGAATACTTTTTCTAAAGGTGTTTGTAACGTTATAATATTATGTAGTATAAGTTACATAGTATGATAGTTTGACCTTAACCTTCAACAAGAAATATAATTCTTTAAACGCAACGTTTGTCTTTCCATTTGCAAATGGACTATGGTTGATGGCTATCATACAAATATCCTTACATGGAAATAAGAATGTGTCTAGTAACTTTGATAAAGCACTAAGGATATTTTAATTTTAATTTATTGAAAAGAATTTGACACTTAAGATTACACAATACTTAAGCAGCTTTTTTAATTTCCTTATAGGCCACGTGAATAGTGAACCACAACGTCACAAAAACGCACAAAACAGGTTTATATTAAAATGCAACAATTACTAAAAACTACTGAATTAATATTATTATCTAATCATATTAATATCAGGTTTGAACACTTTACTTCAGACAAACGAAATACATGGGAGGCTAGTTTACATATTAGCGATTAATAAGCTAATTAGTAAGCTTTGTTAATTCAATTGGTCAACGACGTAATACTTAATCTAGATGATTACGAAAGAGGTTTATCACGTAAATCAATGTTAAATGACCTTGAACTTGATGGTGTAAGGTTGACTTACACTAAATGCAACTTCAGAGCTTGCGCGATAAATGAGTGGCTGAATACCGTCTTATGCAGATATTATTATATTATAATCCAAAGAGATTTAACTTACTATAGAGGACATGCGAAGAAACGTCATAGAAAAGCTGTAATCCCAGTCTTAGTTACGTCATCTAGCATAAGGGAAGGTTCATATCTGACGGAACATGCATCGCGTATTATCGGTCGCGTAACGCCAGAACAGACAAATGTATAGAAAAACACTTGACCGTTCACACTCAACAGATGATGCGTTAGTGCGTCGAAGTACATTGTCGCAAACGCTCGGCGCATGTTCCGTCAGATATGAACCTTCCCTAAGGGTCGGTTCATAATCTAACGGAAAATGCGTCGCGTATTTTTGGTCGCGTAACGCCTGAACAGAAAAATATAACAAACCTTTCACACTCAACCGATGATGCGTCAGTGCGTACAGCTGCGCATGCACTCGGCGCACATTCCGTCAGATATATACCGACCCTAATATACCAATATTGAAGCGGCAGCGAAGTGTACTAAACTAGACTAATCGACTTGTCTTTATCGACTGAGACACTAGTATCGGATGAAAATTTTGTTAGTGATGTCCGGTCTATAGTAAATTTTAAATGTCTTTGTTATAATCGCTTATAATACTAGATATAAATAATACTTAAGTACTATAGTTAATAGGTAGATTTTAAATAAGAAAATGTTAGTACACTTATGCCCGTTTTCATTGACGTCAAGCAAAATCATATCTAATTAAGTAATATCAAACGTAAGCAAGTTTTTTAACCGACTTTCAAAAAAGGAGGAGGTTCTATGTTCGTGTGTATGTATTTTTTTTTTTTTTTTTATGTATGTTACCTAATTTCTCCCCCATTTGTGGACCGATTCTCAAAATTCTTTTTTTATTTGAAAGAGTATACTCCTGAGGTGGTCCCATTTTAATTTGGTGAAGATCTGGTGCTGATCTTCGGAGATATACAACGGAACTCTTCAAAAATAAACGGCAAATCTGTCGTAATTGCTGGAATCGCTTGGATGTTTATTGTTTATACAACATAATGACGTATCATCACGCCTGTATGCTCTGAGGGGTACGCAGGTGGGTACAATATACCTAGATTTCGTCAGTTAGGTATGTTAATTTTAATTTATTAGGGATTAGTGGAAACCCCTATTATGATGACATGTATTGTTAACAATTAACAATATAAAATAAATTCATGGCAAATATTTTTATGGTAACAACTAAAAATGGAAAAATAAAAACTTTTTTGCAAAAAATAAAACCGACTTCAAAAAAAACACTAAACGGTGTAAAATAACTCTAAATTCGGAAGTCGGTGGCCCATCATGAGTAAGACAAACCCAACAAAGCCACAGACTTCCGAATTTAGAGTTATTTTACACCGTTTAGTGTTTTTTTTGAAGTCGGTTTTATTTTTTGCAAAAAAGTTTTTATACAAACGCTTCTGTTTCACCAACTTCAAAATCGAGTCAAATTCAGTTTTTGTCAATATTGTTAGAAAATTCTTAAGTGTGGTCTAAATATTACGCAGCGGATAATCATTTCCGTAACTTATCGCTTTGTGATTGGTGAAATACTTTTTTGCTTCGTCTACCATTCAGATATCACCTAGTGTTAATGAAAACAGGCATTAGGCAAGGTTTAAATCTGAGCGGAAAAAGGCGGCGGGATTTTGCGTGCGTTTTATAGCTTCATCATAGACAAGCTGTTTTTATTATTATGTCATCTACAGGCATTTATTCCGTAGAGACCTTATGATATTTTCATTTTAAATAGTTCTTTAATTTGATATCTAACATGGCAGCAACATCCTTTTTTTCAGTTCATTACTTTATGTCCGCAGTATGCCAGGGTGGTATACTTAACGTGACGTCACATAGCCTATAACCAGCGGACGATCAGCATTTTGGCAAATTATGATAAGCAGTTTAGAAGTTATGAATCCCACAGATGAACATAATCAGCCCATGAGAGAATTTTCCATTGACCACTCAGTTTCATATCTTCAGTAGAGTAAGTTTCATTACCGCTAATCTACACTTGAGAGCAAATAAGTCGAACCACTTCCTTTTTCACGTATTACCTATAACAATTTTTTTATCAAACTTACCATTTTTTCGGTCAGAGCCAGATTTATCATTTATTATGGATAAAACTTAACTTAAGTTTGAGTAGTATTTAATTCAATAATTTTACCCATTGTTAAGTTATTCAATAAACTTTTAGATGCAAAATTGATATGTTAACATTAACTATTTATTCGTGAAAAAGGGAAGTGGTTCGATTTATTTGCTACCAAGTATAATATCACTTTTCTAATAAAGTATTTAACAAAAGCCTGGTAGATTCTGCACCGATTAACAACGCATTTTACCACCTTTCCGCCCACATCTTCCCTAGTCTCCACATCATCTTCATAAGCATCAATACTGGGCGTTCAAAATACATTTTACAAATACTAATAATTAAATACTAGAAATAAACGAGACAACAGTGCTTGTCGGGCTTACGAACCGCTCCTCGAAGGCGTCAGGTTCGGGCTCCGGTTTAGGTATTTGTCAGCCGAGGGCGTGTGTCAGACCGTTGTTCAGCAAAGCCGTCTGACTGTCATTGTGCAGGTCTGCCATTTGGACTGTGTCGATCTTGCGCTTGCGCTCAGAGCTGTGCCAGGCGCCGTATGTTGCGTAAATTATTAGACCTGAAAATAAAAATGCTGGTTTAGAAAGGATATACACTTGAGAGCAATAAAATCGCACACGTTGACTTTTTGTTGTTAAAGCAGTTTTTTTCATAAATGTGAATACATATTAAAATAAAACTTACACTATTTGAATGTTTACTTCAGTACCTTTCTAATGATATCAAATACAGTGTAAAAAAAGTACCCATAGGGAGTTTTAGGGCACAAAACCCAACATACGGATAAAATTACCCAATTTAGCTTAACAAAGAATAAAAATAAAACTCAAAATGCTTGATCAAATTGTTTTTTAATAAGGTGTATTCCCTCCCCTAGCCTTGATTACAGCTCTTAATCGGTTTTTCATGGACCGTATTAATTTCACCATGAAATCTTGTGGTATGGCGTTCCACTCCTCTTCAATGGCAAGTTGAAGCTCTTGGAGGCGCGTAGGAGCAGGGCTTCTTGCTCGAACTCTTCTTTTTAGCTCATCCCAGACATGCTCAATCGGATTGAGATCAGGACTACGAGCTGGCCACTCCATCGCGGTGATTCCAACATCTTCCATGTAGTCGCAAACTGTTCTAGCGACATGCGGTCTGGCGTTGTCGTGCATTAAGAGAAAATCTTCTCCCATAAGCCACGCAAGCGGCCTCACATGTTCTTCGAGCACTTCTTCGACGTATCGTGCAGCCGTCAAACTTCTCGATCTCGGGCCGGTATTCGCCGTAGTGATGAATACAATGTCAGTTTTAGTGTCCAACATTATGCCACCCCAAAACATACACGATCCACCTCCAAAAGCCACACGTTCGCTTATGCAGCATTGTGAAAATCGCTCTGATGACCTTCTGTAGACCCTAGAGCGTCCATCATGACCATGTAAAGTCATTCTGCACTCATCAGAGAACATAACAGCCCGCCATTGGTCATACGTCCAATTTAAATGTTCCCTAGCAAATTGTAGCCGGGCTTGTCGGTGAGCTGTGGTCAATTTGGGACCATTTGCTGGGCGATGTGAAGTCATTCCTGCTTCACCTAGTCTTCTTCGAACTGTCCACCGACTTATACTGACATTGCGAACTTCTCGAAGCTGTTGTCCCAGTTGAACCGCGTTCAGTTGCCGATTTCTCAAAGACCTTGTCACAAGAAAGCGGTCATCACGCTCTGATGTTGTGCGTCGCCGGCCAGATCCTGGTCGCCGAATGTAGCCACCGGTCTCTTGGAACCTCTGGTATACACGACGAACAGAGTAGCGGCTCAAATTTAGCCGTCGAGCAACTTCACTTTGGTTATGGCCTGCTTCGAGCAAGGCAATAACTTGAGCGGCTTCTGCGGGCGTGGTATCCATATTTTTCCAGTAAATCCGTATGCTTCCAGTAGAGATGTTATCACGTTGACCTTCGGTATGCAACTGAATAAAAATTCCAATAAACTGACCTTTTTATACCTGCGGCTAAGGGTGCAAGTAGTGACAACGCAAACGCGTGAATTTGGGGAATTCGGTGTACGGTCGGTTTTTGTAAGTGACGTGAAGGTCAATGATTTTAATTTTATGTTTTTGTAAAGCTAAGCTTGTATGCTTTAATTTTGTCTAATGATTTTTACTCAATATCTTTCGATTTTAGAAAACAATCAGTAATAAACCAAATTACAAGGGGTGTGCGATTTTATTGCTCTCAAGTGTAGTTAGTAAGACTGCTTCACTGGTCTACTTTTCGAGTTCATGTGCTATTCGTTTATCACTTGCTTCAAAAAATGAAGGAAAACTTCGTGAGGAGACTGGCTTGCCTGAGAGATAAATATAAATATAAATATTCCACAACTATTCACACAACACCATGTAGTCCCCAGTTAAGCTTGAGAGCTTGTGTTATGGGTACTCAACAGCTGATAAACATACTTATATATTTCTAAATACATACATGCTATGGATAAATTACACCCAGACACAGAAAGAATGATTGTGCTCATCACACGAATATTTATATCGATAGCATAGCATGTGATGCCAAGTCAGAGGGCCATGAAGGGTATTAAAACTCTGACACCAGGTTCTCGTCACTAACTACACGATAACAAGAAGACTGGTATAATGATTGCAATAAACGCAACATAATCAGCCTATATGTTCCCAAGGCTGGCTGGGATACAGGCCTTTTCTCTGTGAGAAGGAATGGGCCATGATCTACCACGCGGGCCCAGTGCGCGTTGGTAGAAGTCACATGTCATGGAATGTTTGGTTCAAGAACATGCCGGTTTCCTCACAATATTTACCTTCACTGTTTTAAAAATAGTGGTGATTAAATAACTTAAGTAAGGTCCTAGCTTCATCAAGTCGAAGGAACATTTATAGGGTTTTTTACATCTAGAATATCTCAGTAAGACTCGGGAGTCCCAATTTGTGCCTATTACACGAGGCTAACAAGATTGGCGAAATGTTGTTACCCTTTCCAACTCTGTTCATCTCTTCAGGGAATACAGGCGTTATGTTATACTAAGCTTAAGGTCAGAACACTATGCAATAACTTTTTCAAGCACTTGATCATAGAAACACTTAAAGGTAGAACTAGCTGCCCCATCTAACTTAGTTCCAACTTAGAATCAATTTATTCGTTTTTATTAGTTTACGTCTTACTCTCAGACATAAGTACCTAACTACCTACCCACTGCACATACACACAAAAATTCATAAGAATCGGACAACCCGTCTCGAGGTATTCCTCGAAGCGCTACTATTTTGAGGCGCTCCTAATGAGGCACTCCTATTTTATTCCTCGGAGCGCACCTTTTAGGCGGGCTCCCGTTAGCAATTTGAAAAATATATTTTTTTTTCGAGGAAAACAAAACTAATATTTTTAATTGCTATCGGGAGCGCTCCTAAAAGGTGCGCTCCGAGGAATAAAATAGGAGCGCCTCATTAGGAGCGCCTCAAAATAGTAGCGCTTCGAGGAATACCTCCCCGTCTCGGACGGGTTTTGTTACAAACACTGTGATACGAGAATTTTATATCTTAGAGAAGATAATGTTTAGCAACATTAAAGTCATAAAATAGTAATAAGCTTCATTAAAATCATGAGGAAATTAAAGCCTATGAAAATTACAAGCAATCAATAAATTAGTATTCAAAACTCCGGGTCAGAAACTGGTTACCAATTTACCATTAAATTATCAGGATTGCGGATATCCCATACTTTAATGACGTTTTTTTTTTCAACTAATTGATAAGTTATTTGGCTATACAAAGCTGCCTATCAAAGTTCACAAGGAAACGGGAACTACCGGGCGGTTTGCAAGTTTCAAATAAGAACCATTTGCAAAAACAAAAGAAAAGATTGACTGATTTAGATAAAACATATCTGAAACCACGGCTTGAAATATTGCTGGGGAGTTTGTTCCGCCACTTCTTCTTCCTAGCAAAAACACTAGGAAGTGGTTAAGTATGGGCGTTTTGGGGGACTGTCTTATGTATTTTTAACGTTCAAAACGTGATTTTCGTCGATTTTTTTATTTTTGTAAATAGGCTTCAAACACTTTTACATGACATATTTTAACTAGAAGATGAGGTCGGTGTTTAACTTCTGACCATTCTAAGAAGAAACATCGAAAGAATGAAAGAAATTTGAATAAAGACCTTTAATTTTTTTTAATTTGAAATCACGCTAGTTCATATTTAAAAATCGGATACAAGTGTCGTCGGGGATTAGTCATATGAACAGATATGAGATAACCATAATAATAAGCACATTAATTGATTTACGGAAAAAACCGCAGCTTAACCTCACAGTTCCGCAAATCTTCGAGGTTGCAATTAGCCACAAGGAAAGGGTTTCCCAAAAATCATAGCGATAAAGTATTTTTTGTGGGTTCAGCTAGAGTGGGAAATTTTCATGGACGCCCAGACCCGGCTCACTTATCTTCGAGATTGCTAAAATATTTTAACATAAGATTAGTGGAATGGACGGCGGCCTTTAGCTCTTTGCATTCCTTCTCCACTTTTTAACCGACTTACAAAAAAAAAGAAGGAGGATCTCAATTTCGGTTGTCGGTAAACTTCATTTCGCTTTTACTGCCGACAAACTGTCCTGCAGTTTGGCAGAAGATTTGTATTGTACCCACTCATGTAACTTTGCTGAAATAAATAAAAAAAAAAGAATTATTTATTATAGGCCGATTCTCAGGCCTAAATACATAAAAATCGGTCCAGCGGTTTCGGTAGAAAAAAGAAAAGATACCGGGCTGGTATCCGCAACTCCATGTCAAAGCGCATATTTTGCGTATTGGCTATAATTTACAACGCGGGCCCAGTGCGAATTGGTAGATGTCACATGTCTTCGAATTTTTGGTTCTAGGACATGCCGGTTTCCTCACGATGTTTTCCTACACCGTTTTTGAGAGCAGTGGTGATGAAATAAATATCACAAAGTAATGCGCCTGATTGGGTTCGAACCCACGACTTACTGTTGCTTGTTGTGTATTAACTAATTTCATTTACAATTTTGATATTTCATTTTATTGATATTTATTTCTGTATGAGTCATTATTATGAATTGCTTTTATTTTTGCTTCTATTTTAATTAATATTATTCACTTGTTTGTTAAATTTTATTGATTATTCCTTAGTTTATCTTTTTTTTTCTGGATGATTAGAATCGCAAGTACTATAACTATTTGTTACCTTCTCTTGCTGTGCTGTGTCACACTTTTCTGTCGTCTACTCAAACTGTCTTTAATTCTATATTGTGGGTCACCAAGATACAGGCTGTGCCTAGTTTGGGGCCCACGGCTACTTCTACTATTCTGCTGTTCTATGATACAGGCTGTGCCTAGTTTGGGGCCCACGGCTACTTCTACTATTCTGCTGTTCTATGATACAGGCTGTGCCTAGTTTGGGGCCCACGGCTACTTCTACTATTCTGCTGTTCTATGATACAGGCTGTGCCTAGTTTGGGGCCCACGGCTACTTCTACTATTCTGCTGTTCTATGACACAGGCTGTGCCTAGTTTGGGGCCCACGGCTACTTCTACTATTCTGCTGTTCTATTAATGCTCTTTCTTAGTGTTTTCTTCTATGTGTTTTCTCTAACTTGTATGTGCCAATAAATTGATTTGATTTGATTTTTGTTCGTAAGTCGGGCCACCGCCACTGGGCCACCGCTGCTCTCATAATTTTATATATTAAATAAGGCAGCTAGTTGTAAATGTAATGATTTCCTTCATTTTTGATTTCATGGAAATTGTGGCAGTGATCTTTTCTATTATTTTAAAACTATTTCTATTGATGATGATAGAGTAGGTATGACAAATTACATGTATCAAGTGGTTTTTCTAGGTTACATGAACAAGGACAGCAAGACCCTAGAGAGCCAACGGGTTAATGCGTGCAGATAAATGCCGAACATTTTTTTAATAATAACTGCTGCTATCATAGTGACAGTAGTAGTTATTGACCTACATCTCGTGTTTAATATTGTAAAAAAAATCTTTTTAAAGTATTTACGAACAAAGCCTTGTTATGTAAGTTGTTCATTTATGTAAAAGTTTGTGAGGTTTGGTTTGGATGTTTGTTACTTTACAGTGCTGAGCTTTTAATTTAAAATAGC
Organism: Euplexia lucipara; assembly: GCA_921972225.1. Taxonomy (NCBI): domain Eukaryota; kingdom Metazoa; phylum Arthropoda; class Insecta; order Lepidoptera; family Noctuidae; genus Euplexia; species Euplexia lucipara. The sequence continues at coordinate 1,593,819 of OV179158.1, forward strand.
ACATTCTATTAATATTATACAATAGCAGACCCGACAGACGCTGTTGTTCTGAACGTTGGTTTCGAACCTGAAAGCAGCGCCACTCCAATAGTAAACCATCCGAGTACATACAAAAAAAAAATGCAATTTGGTGCAGTCGTTCTGTTGTTATGCGCGTACATAGGTACAGACGCCAGCACATCAAGTTACCCCAATGTGTCAAATTTCTTTGATCGTTTATCAACTTTATGTCAAACAGCATAAGGTTCATATTCAATTGTGAAAATTTGACACATTGGGGTAACTTGATGTGCTGGCGTCTGTACATTTCGGCGATTCATTTTTATTTTCATTGTAGATTTATTTTTATTTATTTATTAAATAAGTCATACACCACCCTTACAGGTTTACACCCAATGCGATGATGTCGTCATTAATCATACGTTACAATGTGTCCATAAATAAAATAATAATCAATAATACAATTAACAATTTCAATACATTACAATAATTAAAAATCCTTTTTTACAACATACAAATAATAACAAAAATAAAATAAAAAGCTCTGCTATTTATACACTAGTAACATTCTAGTAATCTAAATTCAATAACTCTCTACATTCTAATAACAATTTGAAAGTTTGTGAAGATTTTCGGATGTTTGTTACTCAATCACGCGTAGTAAACCGTTGAACAGATTTAGATGAAATTTGGCACATAAATAGACCATTAATTAAATTTATACAAAGGATACTTTTCATCTCGGTATTCCCCTTGGGATAATCTTGTTAAAATTAACTACTTTAAAGTTAATTAATATAATATTAACAATATGTCTCTACCACCGGCCCGATAGACTACAATGACAAAAGAAAACATTAAAAAAAAGAACTAAGCCATGCGTATGATTTTACAGACAAAGACCAGACAAAGCTTCTAAAGAGATACAATAAATTAAATATTAAGTAAGTAACCACACTAGTTTTACGTAATAATCTAAATATTTTTAATAATTAAAATATATTATAATAAATCAACATTTTATCAACTTTGTAACCTTAATCTATATTTGGGTGTCTCAGATTCCTGTACGGAGCTAATATTTTTATGGACCAGAGGGAGTTGTTCCATGGAACAACTCACTCTGGGAGACCTGAAACTAGACCTGGAACTAGACCTGGAACTAGACCTGGAACTAGACCTGGAACAACTCCCTAATAAGAGTTATGTTTACAAACGCACCTATGTCAAGGCAGTTTTTTTTTAAAACACCTAGAAGACAGAAGGTATAAATATATATCAAAATAGAAAAGACAGTAAGTAGCCTTTTACGTTTCCGCTGCAGGTCGAAGACCTTTTTTTTTACACAGTCTCTCAAGGCCTCTCTCACATTGACGTTCAAAAAGTGCCGATCTTCACATTATGAAGGACGGGGCGGTTGACATCGCCCGGGTGAGTCTATCAAACACACGTGCCATTTCTGGTTGTTCTCGTCTAGCTAAGAGTACATGCACAGGTATAACCAAATAGCCAGGATTATTCACCGGCAAAATGCTTTGAAATACCAGCTTGGGTGGACCAGGGTAACTCCCAAATCTGATTATGTGTACAAAATATTGTAAAATTTATTTTAGAAGAGTAAGTATGGAGTTTCTTGCACATTCTTCTCCCCAAATGAAACTACGTCTTGGAATGTGCAACTAGAATCAGTCTTTTAATTTATTTAATTTGTCAGTATGACGTTCAAAAGTGCCTTTTATGGGTCTAATTGAAATAAATTATTTAACTTAACTGATACTGACGTACCGTACTAAAAGTACCTATGTACTCGACCCAGTTTTCGAAAATGACAATGTAACATTTTACTAGCATCGGTCAATCATGAGTGATTACCTCGTCTTAGCACACGAGGTTGTCGACATGTGGAATGTGGACTCGGCTGTCATTGTTTCGATCGTAATGGCCAAAGGCCTGATGGTGAAGAAAAGTTCATCTCTCCAGGCTCTCGCTACGCGGTTGGCTAAAGGGCCTGATTCAGAAGACAATACTCCTCCACAAGGCTCGCAATGTGAAGGTTCTTATCGCTGGAGCCCTAACCACCGGTAACTTAAACCCCGGTCCTAGTACGCTTCTACTTTTTTTTTAATTTCTACGTGTTTATTTGATATAGAACATGTGAAATGAGAATGTGTAATGAGAATAGAGCGTTAACTAATAAAAACTAACCAAAAGTAATAAATTGATACTAATGCGGTCGAAACGAAGAATGTACGTGTCACAGTGTTGGTTACCAAACTCCTTTGAAACGGCTTGACCGATTGTTATGATTTTCTTTTGTGTCTCTTCAGAAGGCATAAGAATAGGACGTTAATTAATAAAAAACTGAATACAGATAATAAAGTAATACATCGGAGCAGCTAATAATAAGTTTTATAATTAGTTTCTTTACAAACTGTACAGTGAATTTGCCTTTTAATAGTTTAAGGGTACAATCATTTTGTAAGACCCTGTTCTGTTTGATCGGGACTCACTACACTTGCACAAGCTTCAACACTAGCTACATTTTCACTGGGTGATTTTAGCAGAACAGCAGCAAAAAAAACAGCAGCATTCAAATAAAAGTAAGTAAGTACCTAAAGTAAAAATAATGTGCTGTGTACATAGTATAGTTATAGCTATAATAACAGTTGGGTAAAATGATAACCTAACTTTACATAAATTTATGCAACGCGAAAACTTGAATCTGTTTTTTTAATAAGCATGTGCGCATGGGGACAGTGAGATTTAGCAAAGTCAAAGTTTATATTGAAGAGAAAGGATCCAGGAGGCGAAAACGGTTGAGCTTCGACTACCTACTAGCAAACATAATTCAATTCCATTAAGAAGGACTGAACACTAATGCATTAAAATGTCATCCTATCATCAAGTATTAAAATGCAACTCAAAAAATGTATGCAAGTAGTAAAATTATTCAAATATAAACCAAACAGGAAAAGTGATGATGTCTCTTCCTGGTAATTTATCAATGGATTGATAAAAGTATTTTTAAAGTATTTTTTTTAAATACTTAACGTATTTTTCAAATTTGCAAAGTGGTACGTAAATTCTTTGTTAACAAAAAATGACCAAGCGACTAAAGCAGCATAGTATTTATCTATGTATACGTTTAAAAATAGGTTGCACAGTATATAAGACGTAGAACTCACTAGTTCGCGTTTATTTCGTACGAACTAAGCGAACGCGAAGAAACTTGTTCGGACTTAACATAAACATAAATTTAACACTTCAACATGAACCGCGTAATTTTGGGACTTGTGATCTTTGCAAGTGGAGTTCTTACCCAGACCTCAACAAAAATTGAAATGCCAGAAGAAGCCAGGATGTCTTTCAGCGAAATTGCAAACAAATATGGTCAGAAAACTGAAGAATATGACGTCATGTCTGAAGGAGGATACATACTGAAAGTCTTCCATATTCCTGGAGACAAGACAAGACCGCTTCTCTTCATACACGGTGCCATAGATTCCGCAGATAGCTTCATCATGAGAGGAAACACGTCTTTGGCTGTAACGCTAGCCAGAGACAAATACGATGTCTGGGCTATGAATTATAGAGGCAACAGATATTCTCGACGCAACACCAAAATGGACCCAGATTTGGACCAAGAGTTCTGGAACTTTAGTGCCCACGAAATAGGATACTATGATGTCCCAGCGAGCATAGACTTTATTCTGAACAAGACAGGCGAACAAAGATTAAGTGTCATTGGTTATTCAGAAGGTACAATGGCAATGTACCTTCTAGGAGCAACACGACCAGAGTACAATGACAAAATTAAGATATTAATCTCCTTGGCGCCGATATGTTTCTTACAAAACACAGGACCTATTATGTCCTTAATTTTACAAATGGCGCCGATATTGAATGTCGGGCTGGAGGCCATAAACAGTGACGAGATCATCGGCCACAACTCAACCGCCAAAGCCTTAATTGAAGAAGTGTGTAGTGATAAATATTCAGGCTATCAGGTGTGCCTCATAAATGGCCTGTACCTCATTACTGGATCAAATCCGAACGAAATTGAACCCAAGTTCTTTCCTATCATACTAGGACACTTCCCAGACGGTACTTCGAGAAAGAATTTGTACCATTTAGTGCAGTTAAGTCAGAGTAAGAAATTTTCGAACTACGATTACGGACTTGTACAAAATATGGCAAAATATAATACGCCGTCACCGCCAGAATATAACTTGGACAAAGTGACGATGAAGGTGGCGTTGATAGTCGCTAAGAATGACAAGATATCTACCATCAAAGATGTCGAAAAACTAAGGAAACGTCTACCGAATGTGGTCGAATACAGGGTGATGAAAAATAGTCGTTTTAATCATGTTGATTATGTGTGGGGGAGAACTACCCACAAGACATTGTTTCCACATATATTCAGGATTTTGAACAAGTATAATAGATGAATAATGCAGTGTATGGAAATTGGTATATTTTGGGAATTAGGTGCATAAAGTGCCGCAGTTGTGGTGCATTAAAAAGTGGTTCAAACACTAAAATAACTAAGATGTGGTGGAAAGAAGTAGTGTGCCGAGTTTGTAAGTGTGTATAAATTAATTGACCCAAGACTTTTTTTAAGTGTAATAGAAAAGAAGTATTTCTAAAAAAAACTTGTGTTTTGACAACTTGGGTGTGGACACGGAAAGCAGGTGTGATATTATTTTACATTAATTTTAGAAAATGTTAATTATATCTAAGTATTTATATAAATTGTTTTAAACAAACACTTCTACATTTATTGGTCTATAAAACTAATTGAAGTCGGTTTAACCTACCTGACTACTCTGAGAAGAAATATCGAATCAAACTTATAGGTTCGAAGTCCAGACATTGTCTTGATGAGATCATGTGAAAATCATGCAGATTAGTGCCTTACATGTTAATGGAACGACAAACTACTTAATCCAAAATAGTCAACTTCTTGTTTACGTAATACTGAGTGCCTTGCGAGTTTGTTTTACGTTAACGCAATCGACACGTTCATGACGTTCGGCGCTCCGATTGGCCCGCTCCAAGCTTTTAACCAATCAGAGAGCCAAACGCGGTGAACGTTTCAATCGCGTTAACGTAAAAACAACTCGCACTTAGGGCACTGTTTTATTGACGCTGACGTAGTTACTTGTTTTCATTATGAACCAAAGGCTGAGCAGTGCTGCTAAATTTAATACTTCATGCGTTTTTCGAAATTTGATGCATAGTCAAAATAGGTTAATTTGAATATTTATTGAAATTAAATAATATTTATTTCTGTAAGTGTAGATCTTCCCAGATACTTTTACTTGTATTTTTTTTAAACTAAATGGCATTTCCAATGTGACTGATCCCTGAGAAGAAATGCCGAAAGAAATTCAGGGGTCATGGTCTCTTTTAAAAATTATTATTTGCAAACTAAGTGTACATTTTGGACAGTGTGTTTTTGGCATATTTTTAAATTGTATAGGAATAAAAACTTATTTGCGACGGTAACACATTTATGTATTACCGAAGTAAAGCCATTAAAATCATTAATACAACCTCTGGGGGACCCTCTTAAATAATACACATGTTTGACTACGAGAGGTCCTGGGTTTTATTCTCAGGTCGAGCAAAATCAAAATCACAGTTGCAAATTCAAATAAGGCTGAAAATCAGCACATTTTGAATTAAAGAAAAATAATTAAGACTTTTCCTTAAAACACCCTCCCTTCACCACTTCCTAGTGTTTATGCTGGGACGAAGAAGTGGCGGAACAAATTCCCCAGCAAAATGTTATTTGGTTAGTCTGGTGAATGTTTTATTGTCCATCTGCATGCGTAGCATGAACACATTGAACACCGAAGAAACGGCCTTTGTCTACAGACGAATCGGCAAAGTGACAGATTATATAGACAGGAACCTCAATCTGTCAAATTTCTTTCAATACACCTGCCTGCGTAACATGAACACTTAATTTCTTTTCTTCCGAGACACGACAAAGACCGTTTCTTCGGTGATCATGCTACGCGTGCTGGTATTTTTCAACAGTAGCCCGGTCTGTATTTGTGCCCATTTGATATCAAATAGGCTATTCCATGGGACTTTAATATAACTCACAAAATATGGATGTTACTTTTATAGGACGTAGGTACATAATTCTGTAACACTTCTGGAAATATATAGGCTTAATGTTAATTTAATTTATAACAAGAGATTGTAATCTCTCGTTGTGTTAAAATTCACAAAAACTACACGGAACACATAATATCTTGGTGTGCGATCTTAAATAACATCGTGCAATTAAATTACAAAAGTAAACTCATGTTTGCGAGCAATTGTGTCTTCCGCGTAAACTTTATTTATAGTTTTGTTACTGACCTTTGTAGTAATTTTCACACACGCTTAGTGACTAAATAAGAACAAATAACTAGCCTGTTATTAGTCCCACGGCAGGGCAAAGGCCTCTTCTTATGAGAAGAGCCTTAATAAGAATTTTGAATAAGTGAGCCTTCTATGTATGCATAGAAGGCTCACTTATTCAAGGGTTGGTAATTTCTGGCTTATATATATTTATGAACTGGATGCTCGGCAAACTTATTCCCACCTCATAATCAAATTCATGTTGTGCTATCTTCTTAGTTCATGCTTAAGACTTGTCAAATGTCAAATTGTCACCTCATAATGGACTTCATTACAATCCGTTCAGCCGTTTAGTTGTGAAAAGTCGACAAACAAACACACAACGTTATAAAAAGTTGGTCGTTGGTCTCATTTAAAAGAATAGGTAGTATGGATTACTTCAACTTTAATCTTTAATCCGATATGTTTTATTTTTATTTTTAATTCCAGGTAGATTAACAGCAAGGTAAGAGCAGTGATCGAATAGCTACTGCGCTGCATGTCACGGGTTCGATTTCTGGATGACACATAATATTTGTATGGCCTACAGTTCATTGTTCCGGATCTGGCTATTTATGTAAAGGCCTGCCTTTTTCGAGATTTTAAAGATTTCCGACATCAGTGTTATAACCAAATATGATGGAACTGTTAGATTCACAAGAGTGTTGAATCCAACAAAAAGCTTTTTTTCAGGCATTCATTTAGTTGTTTCATAATGTTTGTGAAACAGATTATAGTGTAAAATATACTAAATTCATAATATGGCACTGGCACCAGACATCTTACAAGAAAACTTGGTCCGTCAAACAAAAGCTATACAACATTTTGATTAAATATGACGAATTGAAATGGTCCTATAATGGTTAGATTATAATGATTCACTTCTCTAATAAATAATAATATAATGTATTTATAATTAAGTAGTAAGATTTAATTTTATAACCGGTCTATTCACTTTAATATAATTATGTCTGTAAAGTTATGTAAAAGGAATGCCAGTGTATGTAAATAAATATCAAGAAAAAAATATAACAGTGGATTATTTAAGTGATATTTGTGTGGTGAATTATAATTGTCAAACCGTAGCATATTTTTCTATCCAAATTTAAGGCCGAAATGTGGGTTCCTGTAAAGATGTCTAAACATCACAGTTAATTATTCTATTTTACTAGTACGATATACGAGAACATTAATGTGGATATGGGTATTTTTTTTAACAGGATTTTATTAATTTAGATATGTTAGCCTCACCGTACCCCATACTAAACAACTTGATATATGTACACACGGCTACACATCAAGTTACACATTTCCAGTTTACCCCGACCTCGCGTTGTACGAAAATCCTATGCAATGCGAGATCGGCTTATACTTGTAATGTATTGCTTGATGTGGAAAAGCGCCTCCTATCAAAATTTGCTTTAAGGTTAAACTGAATATCAGTACCGTTTTTGCGTGTAAGAATAGCCGGTCGATTCAGTGAAAGTCACCCTGTAAAAACTTAAGTGAAGTGAACTGTCAATGCCTAGCATTAGTATGAAATGACAGCCCAATTGGCCCTAACTACGCGTATATTTTTACGCGGTGATTTTACCAGAATCGAGGTACTCTTACACGCAAAAACGGTACTGATATTCAGTTTAACCTTTCAATCGCATCAATAGGGTATTTGACATTTTTTAGTTTTTAGTCCCTTATCTAGATTCAAAGACATTCAATACCTATAGACCGGACATCACGAACAAAATTTTCGTCCAAAAAAGTGTGTCCTGCTGGATACAAGTCTATGAGTTTTTTGTAGTACGCTCCGCTGCCGCTCCAATATTCATATATTATTCTAGGTGGCGCTACTGAGACATGGGATCAAAGTTTTTCTATGACATTTCCTTGACATGCCCGCTCTATAGTATTTCAAATCTCTTTGTCTAGATTACAAGAAAATATTCGACACGTATTATATATCGATTTAAAATGTCGCATGACGTCACTAACCAGTACATACAGTTTATGCTAGCTAATGACGTTAGAAGCCCCCACTCCTCAACTTTAGTGCGCTTTTATTAATCAGCTTTTATAAAGTTAAGCAGTTTTCCATCAATTTGAAAAAGAAAAAAATATGTGTCGAATATTTTCTTGTTTATCTAGATGAGGGACTAAAAACTAAAATATTGACAAATAGCCCATTTCAAATCAAATCAAATCAATTTATTGGCACACACAAGTTAGAGAAAATACATAGAAGAAAACACTAAGAAAGAGCATTAATTGAACAGCAGAATAGTAGAAGTAGCCGTGGGCCCCAAACTAGGCACAGCCTGTATCTTAGTGCCCCAGAATATAGAATTAAAGACAGTTTGAGTAGACGACAGAAAAGTGTGACACAGCACAGCAAGAGAAGAGAATTTGATACACAATAGAAGGACAATGACAGCGCGGTCACCGGTGTCCGCTTGGGGTTTATTGAATTAATCAGATAGAGCTGAATATAATTTAATCAGATATATCAGTATTTTACATAACGTTTTATGTAAAATACTGATATATCTGATTTACTTATAATGCCTATCTGTCCTCCACAACCCAGCCCTTATTTTTCGATTTGTTTGATGCCCTTATGTTAGACCGGTTGCCGTACTTCGAAAAGTTCGTCAACGGCTGCTGAACATGCTTTCCGACGGTGATCACCCATCACGGACCGGTCTCGGCAAGCGTACCTTACGCCTTAACCTTCGTTCGACCCGTGCGGCGGTTCATATTCATGCTTCTCAGTGGTAACAAAACCAGTATAATAAGGACTTGCATTTTTTTAGAAGTGTTACAGCTGCAAGCGCGAGGTCCCGGGTCCCCGGGACGGGCAAAGGGTGACCAAATATTTCCATCTCGAATTTCCCAGTAGTAGCCCGGAGTCTGGACTTATGCCCGATTGATGGCAATAGGCTCGCCCCTTATTACATGGGACTTAAACATAACTGGCAAAATGTGGGTGTACTACAGCTATACCTTTGCCTAGCCTTTCGAGGATTACAGACATTATGTTATGTTAAAGTCGAACGTCACTTATAACAAGTGACGTTCAACCTACATTTACCTTTTATTATATTATATTTGTTTGAATTTAACACCACTGTGGAATACACTGCATACACTTTATCTTGCAGTTGCACTGCATTCTTACTGCATTCTTAACGCGAACGAACTATAAATCAAAAGCATTATTTCTAGGCCCTACTTAAGTCAAGAAGTACCCTAGTATAATTATTTCGCGGAAGCGTGGTCGATGCGTAGTGGCTTCGCAAAAAAGACTGTCATCTTTTATCAACCTGTTTTACGTCGAAATTCCGCATCCTACTCCAAGCAATAATGTCGGTAGGTATTTGTTTTGATAGGAAACAAACTGTACAATTCAACCACAATCTCCGCTCAATAAGGAAATTATAATTGAAATATGATAAACTAATGATTCAGATGAAGTTCGAACAATAGGTCGCGGCTAACCTAGAGCCGGATGTGATTGATAGGTGTTAATTAATAACTTCCCGAAAACTCATAAACGGATACCATAAACTATAAACTTTATGGCACATTTTAAACACGTGAGTGCAAAAAAAAATCCGGAAGAAAACAAAACGCTACCGCGAAAATAACCGATACTAATTTGGCAATAAATTATAAGCTAAGGTCAGTGTAGATTTTAATATATTCGATAAATACCGTCGACGTCAGTTCTGACGTTTACCTTATGAATTTAAGGGTCAATGGCGGTTGTTGACACGGTGAATTAAGGCGTGTGCGCCAGGGTACCCCACGAAATTCATTATTTTTGTGTTTTGTGCAATTTTTCTTTAATTGACAGATATATAAATAAATAAATATTCCACAACTTTTCATACAACGCCATTTAGTCCCAAGTTAAGCTTGAGAGCTTGTGTTATGGGTACTAAATAGCTCATAAACATACTTATATATTTCTAAATACATACATATTATAGATAAATTACACCCAGACACAGAACAAATGATCGTGCTCATCACACAAACATTTGTCCTGGGTGGGAATCGAACCCACGACCTCTGGCATAGCAGTCAGGGTCACTAACTACTAGACCAACAGGCCAGTCATATATAATATGTTGAACAAAATCTGAATTGCAAATTGCAATAAGTACTCGCGAATGTTTCAGCAAAATACCAACACGATCAATTGCGTAGATTAGAATTTAACTTATTAAACAAACAATATAAAAAAAAACACAATTAAAGTGTTTTTTATCTGTACCGTAGCCTAGAAATAACTGACTTACCTGCAGTAATCTTTAGCCGGAATATTAACGGTAGGTGTTACATACCAAATTCCACTCTATACCGATAAAAATAAGGTTCACATTGCCTTCTAACCTATCAGTAGTCATATGATTACGGTATCTGATACAAACTATATTCAACTCTGTTACGATAAAACAGGGTTCACATTCACCTTGACAGCAGTCAGCACGGCCGCGTCAAGCAGTCTAAACTGACATGTTGATCCAGGCAGGGAAGTTACGAATCTTACAGTCGATATTCAACTTTTTTTTGAAAAACGTAAGGTGGATTTTCACTTACCCGCAGCGATCCACACAGCGAACCGCAGCCACGTCATGTAGTCTAGGTTCAACATGAGGTACACGTTGATGAGGATGCTGATACCAGGCAACCAGGGCACTAGGGGTACCTGTTATGAAAGAAAAACTATTTAAAGGAGATTTTCCCTTACGTTTTAATAAAAAATATATTAGGAACAGAGCAGAAAGTACAGAATACCACCTGCTTCGTTTTTTACATACTTCTATTTGCTTGAATTTTGGATCGAAGTTCCTTATCGTGCGTTGCGAAAGGGGGCTAGACGGAAAAAAGGAGTCTAAAAGTTGTAACGACACTTTTCTCTATAGTTGGGCCGTGCGGCGTGCGCGTGTTTCTCTGTTGCGTGTGTGCGTGTGATTGTTGTGTGTGTGCCAGTTTTTGGGAGAGGGAGAGGGAGGGAGTGGGAGAGAGCGAGGGAGGGAGAATGAGAGGGAGGGGAAAAGGGCGACGGCAGGGTTGGAGAGGAGAGTGGGAGGAAGGGGGAGGGAGGGAGGGGGGGGGGGAGAGAAGATTGGGACCACAAGTTGCCAACGAAGACGCCCGGATGGAACAAGGTTTCTTTCGATTTTTCTTGAAGGAATTTTACAATTCCTTTTTCTATACATGGTTATACACACATGTCGGTTGCGAGTAGGAACTATGCACCTCATCTTTCAGAAGAACAAAGGGTTTTCTAATAAGGTCAGTGAATGTTCTTTTATTTTATTTTATTTGGGACACAAACAACTGTACATTGTATATTATGTTAGGATACACAGTATGCTATAATTTAATGTACAGACGCCAGCTGCACATCTTTCTACCCCAAACTGTAAAATTTTCCCAATTAAACATAAACCTTATTGTGTTTAGAATAAAGTTGAAAACTTATCAAATAAATTTGACACATTGGGGTAGGTTGATGTGCTGGCGTCTGTAGTTTAAATTATATATAGTTTGGCAACAAAAAAGGAAAGAAAACTTCATTCTACGACAATTCAATATATTTCTAAAGGGGGTGGCCCGGAGTTTCCTGATAAATACCTACCTTCGTTAGATGTCTTTTATTAATTCTCTCAACGTGACCAAAACATTTTTATTTATTTACAACATGTATGAATATTAATCCTTTAACCGCTTAAGTCCGATTTTTCCGACTACTATTTTCGGGCCCATTCCGCCTGAGTTATATTTATACGACAAAAAAATGTTTGTCCAATTTAATTTTTTGAATCTACTTTGCATTCTTCCTAAAAATAGGTTAATTCAGGCAACATGATAAATCTATTGACGATTTATAAGTCGGGCACTGGGGGCATGACAATCGATATAAAGTCAGGCGGTTAAAGGTTAACGAAGCAAAAGAAATATGTAAGAATCGTAGCAAATGGTTTCTGCTCACGCCCGTGGGAAAAAATCGTGACTTTAGGCATGTACAAATTTACTAAACAGCACCCATTTTGACTGAATGTAGACTAGAACTTCAAGCACGGATATTATTCGAATAGTATTCAGCAGCATTGTAGGTACACTAAGATTGTGACAGCGCCGCTACATTGCGTATTAAGAACTACATACAAACCGATGTCGATTACTGTTTGAATACTTTCCGCAATAAATGTATGCTTGGTTTCTAGGTTACCAGTATGTAGTATACTTACAGAGAAGGCCAGCTTCTTGTCGGACACGGGTTGCCGCGCCATGGCTACGAGCGTGGCCACGACCAGCAGCGTGCCCGTCGCCAGCATGGCCACTGCACCAGCGTGGCCCGCCAAGATCAAGTCGCCGTACTGGTTGATGCTTAACATCATTATGAAACACCATACACCTGGGTAAACAAATAACTTTTAATAACGATCCCAACAAATATGTACACACGGCTACGTATCAAGCTATTCATTTGACTGGCCTTTTGGTCTAGTTGTTAGTGACCCTGACTGCTATGCCGGAGGTCGTGGGTTCGATTCCAACCCAGGACAAATGTTTGTGTGATGAGCACGATCGTTTGTTCTGTGTCTGGGTGACATTTATCTATAATATGTACGTATGTATTTAGAAATATATAAGTATGTTTATCAGCTGTTTAGTACCCATAACACAAGCTCTCAAGCTTAACTTGGGACTAAATGGCGTTGTGTGAAAAATGTGGAATATTTATTATTATCATTTCCAGTATTTATTGGTCTCGCATTTCATAAGCTTTCCGTACAATGTTAGTTTATAATACTGGTAATGTAGATACAGCTTGCTATTTAGCCGCGTGTACACTCCGAAATACATATAAACATAAAATAAAACTCTCCCCTGATTAAAATTTCGACCAATTCACTATATTTTCTGTATTCTCTGTTAAAAATACAAAAAATACACGTGAAAGAATTATTTCCATAACCTAATTAATTTCCAAGATATGGAATTTTAAAGAGAGCGCGTGACGATAGTCTCGCTCTCGATCCGTGTGACGTCACAGTACAATACTGGCTCAACTAACAGGTAACTTGCGTTGTGCCAAAATGTTCTGTAATGTACTATAATTTAGGAAAATGACGTCACAAGCGGACACTGTAAGTATGACTCGATATTTTTACGAACTTTGAATACATGTAAAATCATAACTTCCTAGTGAAACAAAAACGAGTGTATTTGTGTATATTTAAAACAGCGTATTTGTTATTTTACTGTATTATAAGTTATTGTGTATAAAAATATCGTTTCTTTGGGAAAGTTGTTTGAAATCATGAACACAATCACGTGTTTAAGTATCGGTCACTAATTACCAGTCACCCTATATAAAAGCTTTAGCAACTGTTTCAAGTGATTTTGGACACCAATTAACATTCCTAATTATAAATTGACGTCAATTTTACGATTGTACAGTAGCTGCACATCAAGCTGCCGCAATCTCTCATTCTTATGGGTAATAGGATAAGGCTTAAATTGGCTTGTCAAGAAATGTACAGCCACTTACCATACAAGGTGACGAGCACGGACACAGTCATGGAACTGAGCTTGGTGGGCGCCGTGTGTCCGTCTGCATTCACAAGCTGACGCAACGCGTTGCGGTACGAGAAGTTCAGCGGCTCTTGTGTGCGGTGCGCGGGCTGGCTGTACTCGTACCTGAGGAGACCAATTATCAAAGTTAATACGATTTTGGAGGCATGAGGAACAGGGTGTAAAGTTCCTCATCCACCATTGAAAAGGGAGGATCCTCCGACCAGACGGGTGTTGTGTCTGGTGGGCTAACTACTGCCCGGCGGTTGTTGTCGGGAACTTGTATACGTTCAAACTGCGCGGATAACTTTGATACCGCGATGTAGGATAGTTCGTATGTGGCGAGTTAGATGTCGCTACACGATGAAGGGTTATTGCTACATAAAAGAAAAAGTTTTATTTCAATTGTGTTTAGTGGAGGGTCAAAAGGCTCATACGCTAATGTTAGTGGGCTTATAGTTTGAGCTGAATAAATTATCGGCCATTATCCTTCCCTGAATGTTAAGGGAAGAGAATGTACTTAATGGAGCCATTTCCAGAATCTGCAAATGGCATTTAGAAAAAGATAATGACAACAAAAAAAATATTTTTCTTATTTTTCTTTACTACTTGACGTATTATTAAAACCTTATTAAATTAATTGTATAAATTTTACGTGCATAAATCGGGACAACACAGTTGACTACGCATTCAATTGACATGACACATCTGGGAATGTATGACTATGTACTGTTTTGAGTATTAAACATTAGTTTGAATTTGAAATCACTTTCTTTATTTCCTTAACATCAAACTCCTGGTATTGATAACAAAGGTTACCTAAATGAAACCTTTAAAAAACACTTTTAACTACTCACCTAAGCAATAGAACACAAGACGCAACCATAGAGTAGGCAAGTAACGTGCCGATAGACATCATGTGAATCAGTTGCTCCAACCTGAAGATCATCGCCAATGTGCCTGCATAATAACGAATATTAATTTTATTTTATGCTTTCTATATCGATTAGCAAAATTGTGTGAAAAGGCTGTATTTTAGTTCATTATAAAATGTCAAATTGTGCTGATAGTATTTTTTCTTAAAGTTAGTCTTAAGCATAAAAATCTTTGATATTTGTACAATTAATAGTGCCAAAAAGAGTAGATTTCTGAACTGAGTCAGAAAAACCTGCAAGACCTATTGTTTTTAAAACTCATACTAATAAATACTTAAACTAAAATAAATAAATAATCCACAACTTTTACACAACGCCGTCTATTCCCAAACGAATCAGAGCTTTTGCTTTGATTTTGACTTTGTTAATATAAATAACTAGCAGACGTCCCGCGGTTTTACCCGCGTAGGTCCCGTTTCCGTGGGAATACAGGGATAAAATATAGCCTATGTGTCCAAGGTCTCGGCTAACTAACTAACTCCATACCAAATTTTATTTAAATCCATTCAGTAGTTTCTACGTGAAAGAGTAACAAACATCCTCACAAACTTCCGCGTTTATAATATTAGTAGGATGCTCACCTGTGAAGAGTCCAGCGACCATGGTGCCGACGAGCGGCGTCTGGTACTTCTCGCTGACCCGGCCCATGAAGCGGAACAGCAGCCCGTCCGACGACATCGCGTAGATGATGCGCGGCAGCGGGAACACGGCGCCCAGCAGGCTGACGACAAACATTCTGATTACTGACTGATCTGGTCCCCTCATTCTGTGTGGTTCTTTCCTCAAAACACCATCTCAGACACTAATCTGCATGGATCTTACATGAATTGACCAAGATAATGTCTGGACTTTCAAAGAGACTATGACCTCTGAGTTTCTTTCGGTGTTTCTTCTCAGAGTAGTCAAATAGTGAAATATCGATCTCATTTACTAAAAAAGGCGACGTGTAAAAGTGTTTGTAAAAACCTATTTATAAAAATAAATATCATTTATCATTCATGTTAAATTAATAAATCACCGAATGTACAATTTTCTCGAAAACAACAATATACTGGTTCATAAACAAAAAAGTTTAAAAAAAGGAAAGTTAATAAATGTTGCAATAATTACGATTTTCTCCTTTTTATTTACCTGGAACATAGCGCACAGATGGCTCCGACACTGACGGCGTACTTAGCCCACGGCCAGCCGAGCTGATCATACACAAACGGGAACGGAGCTTTCTCGTCCTGTAGTAAAACAGTCGTTATTAAAATAAGCATTGCATGTTCCCATCTCTTCTTCTTAGCGTGTCGATGGCAAACATTGACATTAAAGGAGATGGCAAACGGTGGGCCCAAATGTAATTAGTCTGTCACTTTGTTGATTCTTCTGTAGATAAAATCTGATTCTATGGTTGTTAGAAGCAAGACAAAAGCTGGGCCATGGTCTGCGGACAGGAGCCGCATAGACACAGACACTTTATTTTCAGACTAGTATCCATAAAGTGTTAGTAAAATACATAAAAATAAACTTAGGATAAATGTTAGTACAAACTTACTCTAATACATCCATTGCCTCCATATTGGACTATCCAATTTCTGAGCAATTACTTTCAGGTGTTGGAACTGTCCCTCTCCTTTTCATACCTATTTAACTTTTAAATATAAGTTTTTTTAATTATTTTTCTTTCAACTTTTATTACCTTTGTAAAACATTACATAATAATATACTCTTTCGAATAATATTAGCTTACCAGCTCTCAATTTCCATAAGTATAGTGTCTAAGTGGCAGTAGAACACTGACTCCAAAGTCAAAGGTTTTCCTAGTTTGGGAGTCAGGGTTTCAGCTTTTGTAAGCCTTAAATATTGTGAACTTTAGCTAGATATTAAGCATATTATTTATTACACACATACATACAGCTATAATTACAGAATTGAATCCAATGCGATAGATGTAGA
Source organism: Euplexia lucipara (assembly GCA_921972225.1). NCBI lineage: Eukaryota > Metazoa > Arthropoda > Insecta > Lepidoptera > Noctuidae > Euplexia > Euplexia lucipara. The sequence goes on from OV179158.1 coordinate 1,610,684, forward strand.
CAAACATAATATAAATTTACAATAAAAGGGTAAGGGGGTAAGGGGTATTGTAAGGGTTTATATCAATAAAGTATTATTATTAGTATAGTTTAGTTTAGTACGTTCCGCTGCCACTCCAATATTGCTATATTTGGAGGTACGAGGAACAGGGTGTAAAGTTCCTCATCCACCATTGAAAAGGGAGGATCCTCCGACCAGACGGGTGTTGTGTCTGGTGGGCTAACTACTGCCCGACGGTTGTTGTCGGGAACTTGTATACGTTCAAACTGCGCGGATAACTCTAATACCGCGATGTAGGATATCGGTCATTAGTTCGTATGTGGCGAGACAGATGTCGCTATACGAGAAGGCGTTATTAAGACAATAGGACCACAGTTTTCTATGACATTACTGTGCATGTCTTCTCTATATAGTAAATTAAAACTCTTTGGTTGCGACAGACTTGGGAGCGAAGTCTGTTTCAAAGTATTCCAAGTCCGCCACGGCAAGGTGGAAGTTGTAGTGTTGTTGGTAGTGGTTGAGTTGTTTGATTGATTTTTTTTAGTCTAAGATTTACCTGCATATAGTAAGGCACCATGAGTGTCAGTACAGAAGAGACCCCGCAGTAAGCTAAGAAGACCACAAGAAGAGACGCCACCACAGCGAACGGGATCGTCTTCTGAGGGCGACGGGCCTCCTCGCCCGCTGTTGCCACGCAGTCGAAACCTATACGGAGAAAAGGTAAAAGTGTTTTAAGCTCCATTATGAAAAACCTTGCATTATCTTTAAGAACATAAAATAACCTTATCAAATCGGATACTTGTTAACGTAACATAACATCACGCCTGTAATGTTGAAGTTTCATGTAATAGGGGCAAGCCTATTGCCATCAATCTGGCATTAGAGAAACCTTAATGCTTTTCATTGTATAGATTTAAGGTCTTCAAACGAATCAGACAGATGTGTTGCTGGGAAGTTTGTTCCGCCACTTCTTCTTTCCAGCAAAAACACTAGGAAGTTGTAAAGGGTTTGGGGGGTTTTGGGGGATTTTGGGGGATTGTCTTATGTAATTTTTTTTTTAAACAAATCTAGTGTTTTTTAGTAAATTCTAAATAGCCTAGTCTTTATTCAAATCAGCAAAATCTTTATTCAAATAATGACTTGATTTTGATTTTGATAACATTGGATAATTTTGTCAACGTTTAATTAAATCAGAGAGATTTAAACAAAAGACTAAAAAGTTCGTAATGAGTTATGATTCATCTTAAAGTTGTTTGGTCAGGTTAGTTTTTTTCATCAACGTATCTCTCTTAATTTCATAATTTTTGGTTTGTATCTTATGTACCTATTTATTTGTACATTTTTATATAATTCTTTATTTTTACTTTTAAGTTATATTTTAAGTTTACCTAGATGCACCATCTTAAAGTAGACAGGTAAAAATGCCTGAGGCACTAGAAATTTAAAAACTTTTTATTGACTTTCACTCTTACTTCTAACCTGTACAATCGAAGCCAATACTCCATCTTTACTAGGGTACTCATAAAGGTGAAGAAGATGGATCTAAACAAATTATTAGAATTTTCTAAAAATTAAAAACCTCACTATCAAATTTAAAAATGAGATTCGATATTCAGTTTAAGTCTGCATAAAGGACATAGATGAACCAGACGGTGAGTGCCTTACCGATAAACCCGTAGAAGCAGACGGCAGCTCCCTTGATGATGCCGGCCAGTCCGTAGGGCGCGAACCCGCCCGTCCCGAAGTCTTTGTTCGGAGACTTCGGGACGTCCTCCGCTGGGATGCGCCAGTTCTTTGTATCAGCTGTGAATGAAAAAAAATATTAATATTAATATTATATCTATCTGGGGGGAGGGGAGATGGGTAGAGGCAGGGGTCGGGAGGGGTTAGGGAGGGGAAACAGAGGGAGGGGTGAGGGAAGGGGAGGGAGGGGTGATGGGAGGGGCGTGGGAGGTGTGGGGGAATGGGAGGGAGGGGGAGAGAGGGAGGAGAGGAATGGGGAAGGGGAGAGGAGGAGGAGAGGAATGGGGAGGGGGAGAGGAGAGGAGTTGATAAAAAATGCTATGCAATAGCATTACCGCGGCGGTCTCCGAGTGCCACACGTCATTTTTTTTTATTAAATTGAGTACCTAACCCACATTGTATTATAAAAGTAACTCAAAATTTGGTTGACCAACTGTAGGACAAAGGTCACTTTCGTAGCTCCCATACGCATTTCTTGAAAAGCGTCTTGGTATTACGAATCTGCTACTTCAGAAACTAAAAACTAGCATCACCTCCACGACGGTAGCGAAACGGCGAAGCCATACATTCTTACTGATATGTAGAATTTGTGAAGTTAGGGTCGGTAGAGTTAGGCCGTGTAGATTCAGAAGTTTGGTTCTACATGAGATCTGATATCTTTTTTACAGGACAAACCTTATGTGGTCGTCTTGGCAACATTTTACAATTAAATGTTTTTGACCCCACCAACTAAGCTAATTATGCTTGTGCCTGGAGTGGGTTCATGTCAATAGTGCAATGGGTGGGGATCGAAGTCACGACCGCTCGTTCGCCAGGCCAACGCCTCAGCCATTGGGCTATTGCCACTTACATTGTTATGATCAAATGGCAGGTAGTGAAAAGTTAGTAACTAGGTTTTTTAACCTTTAAAAGAGTAAGTATGGACTTTCTTACCCATTCTTCTCTATCCGAAACTAACTTTTGGAACGTGCAACTAGAACCGTTACACTCAATTTATTAAACTTGTAGGTTTTCAAAGTAACTTTTCTAATTGAAATAAATGTTTCTACTTTGACTATACAAGGCGAAAGAGGGTAATGTGTTAATTGTACCTTTGAATGATCCTGAAATTATGACGAACAACACAACACATAGATTGACTCCGGTGCAGAAATTGTTGAACTTCGTCGACTCTTTCACACCAAACGCGAGTGCCACTGTAAATAGGAATAAAATTATATTACATATATTTTTTACTAAATAAATCATATATTGAACAGAAAGTAATGGGGGGGGTTTATAATAATCAGCGTCAGCAATCATAAACTTTAGACTTTATAGATTTTTTAAATAGGTCCAGTAGTTTTTAAGATTATTCGTTACATACAGAAATATATTTTTTTCGTCTTTATATTAGGTAAATATGTGTAGATGGAAAATAGACACATAACTGACCTGAGAACGCCATGATGACGGAGAAAGCGAAGATATCGGGGTAGCTCGCCAGGTGAGGCGTGTCTATGGGCATGGCCGCAGACAGGTGGGTAGATATGGCCTTGTTCAGCAGCGAGTCCAAGTACTCACTGAGGGCCTTCACTACCGAGGCTGCACCTGAAATATTATTTAAATTGGTCAAGTTTATGCAACTTTAAATAGACTATACTCCACTTACAACAGCATTACACGGAAGTTAAAAAGGTCATTTTGAATGTACAATTTGTGACGCCGAATTTATTATACCTAATCTATTTTCACAGCAGTTGTCACAATTCGTTGTAACCATTGCAACAATTTATTTTAAGAAACGATATTTTTTTTTATTTTTAGGTATTTAAATTCATAACAATTTTTACATTTTGTCGAATATTGAAAACAGATTTACTTATAATACAAAAATACAAAAGAACAATAAAAAACAAAAATACATGCCACTTAATTACCTACTTTAAGAGAGAAAATAATCATAATAAACAATGACATCTAAATAACTAGAATAATGTCACAAATTAATAAATATTGCCAATGTCAAAAATTAAAAATTGTCCATTACATACACAAATGTCATGAATAAAAATGAAACAATAAAATATTTTTAGACTAAATGATAAATACTAACCATGATTTTAATAATTTGTGTGTTTACAATTTAAATATCATCAATAGAATAATAGCAGGCTTCCAGTAAGTAACGTTTCAATTTAGTTTTAAAGTCCCTTTTGTAAAGTGATAATTTTATGTCATCGGGAAGTTTATTGAATATTTTCACTGCCATGTGGCAGGTACCTTGTTTGTCTATATTAAGTTTAGGAATAATAATGCTTTTAAAATCATTTCTTCTTGTACTCTGTCTAAGCTTTCTTTCTTCTTCAGTCTCATATTTATGTACATATTTAGAACAGTGTGTTAGGAGCACCAATATGTATAGCGATGGTACTGTGAGAATATTCAAATTTACAAAGTTACTCCTACAAGATTCCTGCTGACGAATGCAAGGCATGGTGCGAATGGCCCTTATATATGTATTTCATTTAGTTATATGATTTCATAGACAGTAAACCCCACACTAGGATTTATCCTGATCATGTTCAGTCTCTTTCGTCTAAAATCAGGATACAATTTTGTGCTTTTATGCCGATTCCTGTATATTAAAATAACAAAAAAAAAAATGCAAAATGTTTCCCAAAACTGTTAACGTATCTTACTGGAGATTGTTATCCCAAATTAAGTAAGTTATTTTGTGTTACTTAAATAAATAAGCCGCTAGGTAGATAAGCAATGAAAAGACTGCTTTTGAAGTTCAAGATCCAATCAAACACAGTCCATTTACAGTATTTTTTTCTTATCATTCTTATCAAAGACGATAAATAAAATAACAAACCAAATGGTTGGCCGACAGAAATCAGGTCAAGGCTACATTTAACTGAAATTCGAATTAGAAGTATTTTAACTTATTTGCTTTGATAACTGAACGAAATTTATCTCTCAGCATGAATGTCTACCTATCAGTGAAGGGCATTGTTGGATGGACTTTCAAAAGAACTAGAGTTCATTCGAAAGTATTATTAGGTAAGATTTAAAGGCTTGCTCCACTAAAATCCCCTAGACCAATCCCCCAGGGGACTAAACAGCACTAAAAAAAACCACGAAACTCCAACACGAACCCCGAACTTACTTAAAAATCACGATCCTTATCTCTTATGAGGATAATTTTATTAAGAGGATAGCCGCGGCAGTATGCCTATGTGTAAAACTTTATGACCGAATACTAAATTGTTAGAATGCATTGTTTTGGTAGGAAAACCACGACTATACTCAAAAAGACATATCCTTATAAGAGATGAAGAACGTGATTTTTTAGTAGTCGGGTTTTAGGGTTGGAATTTATTTTTTATTTGTATGATTTATCTATATATATAGATTTTGGAGTTATCTGTATATTTGAAAGGTTTTTTTTAGTTTGTAGCTTTATGAAATGCCATATTTGATTTGATTTAATGTCTCATCACTTAGCCTATTACCAGCCGACAACCAAGAAGCTTCTTCGCTAAAAATAGAGCTTAAAATTCGCCATCGTTGTTAACAACTTACCTATTATATACTCAAGTATCAGATTCCATCCGATGATGAAGGCAATAAACTCGCCGACGCACACGTAACTGTAGACATAGGCGGAGCCCGCTTTGGGTACGCGAGCACCGAACTCGGCGTAACATAAGCCTGAAACAAGAGAACGCTAGGTTTAACGTAATGCTGCTGCGACAACCTACCAACACGTTCCCCGTATATTTTAGCAGGCAGGTAAGTTGAAAGGATAGTCAGAAAGCGGAAGGACTTATCAGACTTCGGGCTTCTGACTACCTGACTACCGACTGTCAAAGATCTACAATACCTACGCCAGTTGCCTAAATTTGAGTTTTTATTCTCTCATCTTGAGTACTAGAAAATATTAGACACTTATTTTTCTTGCGGAAGGACTTGTCAGATTTCGAGCTTCTGACTACCCGGCTAACAACTGTCAAAGATCTACAACACGCTAGTTGCCTAAATTTGAGTTTTTAGTCTCTCATCTTGAGTACTAGAAAATACTACACATATTTTTCTATATTTCACGAAATCAAAAAAATTACGCATGACGTGACGTTACGATTTCATACAGTTAAAACCTCGTCTCCACGAGGAACATTTGTCATTTGTCAAGCGACAAGTGTCCCCGGAGACATTGGGCGATGTCGCCCTACATCGCCCCACGTCGCCCGATGTCTTCTCTCCGTCCACATCAGTTCAGTCGAACCTCTACTCTTTATCGACTGAGTGACAAGGAACACTTTCAACCCAATGTCACAGGGGACACATATCGCTCGACAAATTTAATGTTCCTAGTGGAGACGAGGCTTTATACTCAATTATGACGTCACAAGCCCCTACTTCTTAATTTGAACTTAAGTCTCATCAAATTCTGCCTGGTGTACCTTGCAAATCATCAATTCCTTTATCGTATCGCTAATCGCATAAATACGTTTGTTCATTCGGTGTTTTAAAAGCAGCTTGACAGACATTTAATTTAATTTATGATCTATGTGCATATTGTACACATTGGCTACACGTCAAGCTTTACATTTCTAGTTTACACTGACCTCGCACTGAACGAAAATCCCATACAATGCGAGACCAGCTTATAGTGGAAATGTATAGCTTGATACGTAGCCGTGTGTACAAACTCATAAAGGTGACCTTATTTTTATCACCATATTATAAAGAGCTTACTTTAACCCTTTATTTAGCGATTGCATATCAATGTCACATCACACTATTATTTTTATCTCTTCCATCAATAACGTCCTTCGTTTGTTAATAGACAACAAACAAACCGTAATAGGAACTAGCTTTCATATAGATAGTGCTAATATGCCATGGTAATGTTGTGACCGGAGAAGAGCCAAGTCAACCTCTGACTTTTCGGTCATAAACAGTCACTTGCTTTAGACATAGTGAAAGAAAACATCCTGAGAAAACCGGCATGGCTGAGTCGACGATAATTCTCGACGGCATGTGAAGTCAAGACTAAAGAACTCGGTTATTACATTAGTGACTAAACACACGAAAAACAAAGACCATTTATAAAATATTTTAGTATCATTCTGCACGCGGGCCCAGTGCGAATTGGTAGATGTCTCATGTCTTCGAATTTTTGGTTCTAGGACATGCCGGTTTCCTCACGAAGTTTTCCTTCACCGTTTTTGAGAGCAGTTATGATGACATAAATTACACAAAGTAATGCGACTGCCTAAGTACGAACCCACGACTTACTGTTCGTAAGGCCCTTATATTGATCAATCTGAGCAAGATAATAGTGATAATTGATTTGAGGTTTAAAAGAGACTGTTCGCTGAATTTATTTCAGTGCTTTTACTCTGGGGTCGTAAAGAACACGTAGGTAACATACAATTTGAAGTGAAAATCAAAATCAAAACGTAATATCTTAAACTGAAAAATGATATCCTGATGTATATCATTTTTCAGTTTTAGATATTACGTAAATCTTTCAGATCAGACCGGCCCAAAGCAGCTTGCATGCCAGTATCATGCAGGCCAATGACATCTGAGTTCATCAATTTTCGACAGACAATCACCATCAATTGCAAGAATCATCTTTTATTTCCATGTCATTGTCCTCATTGATCGCTCCATGCTGAGCTGTTATTACCTATTTAGCCACAGGCAGGGGCTTCTGGTTAAATAGGCTATAAGTAAACTGACCATTAATATTAAGACTCTCTGTGCCTCGGAAAGCACATTAAGCCATTGGTCCTGCTGTCATTTCATTTCCTTCCTTCTTTTAGAAAACGTTACTTCACACTGAGAATCTTCCCTGAATCGTGTGGCATTTACAAAAATTTTATATAATTTCACATATTCAAACTGCCACACCTGTAGGCCATTCACCTATTTGTTACGTGCCGGAATCGAACCCACCACACGCGATCGATCTAGCGAGTGACTACCAAAGTCACTTGCTCCATGTGAAATACTTTTATACTTTTATTATTCAGCTATTTCTGATAAAACCTTTTTTTTTTATTACTGACAGGCACGCGTTTGACCACTATCTCACCTGATGGTAAGCGATGATGTGGTCGACGATGAAACACGCTTGCCTAGAAGCAACCTTTTCACTCTAGACTTGAAGACCCCTAGGTTGTAGTTATCAGGAAACACCGACACCGGCAGGGAATTCCACTCTTTGGCTGTTCGCACAATGAATGTGTTTCCATAGCGTTTAGTACGTATGGTTGGGATATCTACCATATACCGGTGGCGCAGTGCTGTACGTCTGGTGGTCCGATGATGGAAAGGGCTTGGTGGAATTAAATCGTGCATTTCCGATCCTTAAGCCAGTCCCAACTCGTGGCTAGACAGATACCAGATTCCAGATCTTTAATTCCCATGACAATTAATTACCAGGAACGTCGCATGCTGATTGTAATCGACAGTTCAGCACGCGGATTTATATCTACCTGATACAGTTAAGTGTTAGTGACACGCATAGCTCAGAAGGCACACAAAATAAGACGCCACGATTTCTGGATTCATTAGTACAAGCATTAGGAACTTAGTTTGGAAGCCAAGAGTCACTGTGTGCTTCTGGGCCTTAACTTAAAACCGTTTTGTTGCACATTCTGTAAAATATACTCGCTCACACATACCGATTTACTAATCTGGTGGGTTTTCTAGTGTTAGTACCTACTCAGAAGACTTATGTGGCAAGACAAAAGTCATCCTTTTGAGGCAACATCGGAGGCACAGAAGGAACGAGGATACCTATTATGACCACGCTTGCTCAGACCTATCCTACTAATATTATAAACCCGAAAGTTTGTGAGGATTTTTGTTACTCTTTCACGTAAAAACTACTGAAAGGATTTTAATAAAATTTAGTATGGAGTTAGCCGAGAGCCTGGATTAACACATAGGCTACTTTTTATCCCCGTATTCCCACGGGAACGGGACTTACGCGGGTGAAACCGCGGGACGTCTGCTAGTATTAAGTCCAGGTTTCCTCACGATGTTTTCCTTCAGCGACATCAGTTACGTCATCAGCAGGATAAACATAAAAAGTACCATCGTGACTACCAAGATTAACTCAAAAGCAATAACGTATAGTCTATGGTCTTCCCTTACGAGAAGCTTGTGGCTAAATAATAACAGCCTCACGGATCGATCGAAAGTTAAGCTACGCTTGACGAGGTTGGTTCGTGGATGGGTGACAATTCATTACATATCAAGACTCCTCCGTGTCTCGGAAAGCACGTAAAGCCGTTGGTCCCGGCTGTCATTTGTAGATCTATGACAGTCGTTACTCTTATTCTGGAGCTCCAAAATCTGACAACCAGTTTAACCAAGGGGTATCGTGTTACCCAGTAACTGGGTTGTGGAGGTCCGACAGGCAGTCGTTCCATGTAAAACAATGGTATTTAGCTGCATCCGGTTAAATTATAACAGCTGAGGGTTTTCTCATAGGGCTACAGCATGAGGTTCTTCAAAAGGGGAGTAAATGGGGTTTTAAAGGGTCGGCAAAGCGCGTGTGGCGCCCCTGGTGGTGCAAGTGTCCATAGGCTACGGTAACTGCTTGCCATCAGGTGGGCCATAAGCTTGTATGCCACCGGCGTGGCATAAAAAAGAACTGGCAGCAGACCCCAACATACTTGTGAAAAGGCTAGGCGCATCGGAACTGCACGATTTAATTCCACCAAGCCCTTTCCATCATCGGACCACCAGACGCACAGCACTGCACCGGTACATGGTAGATATCCCAACCATACGTACTAAACGCTATGGAAACACATTCATTGTGCGAACAGCCAAAGAGAGGAATTCCCTGCCGGTGTCGGTGTTTCCTGATAGCTACAACCTAGGGGTCTTCAAGTCAAGAGTGAAGGTTGCTTCTAGGCAAGGGTGCTTCATCGTCGACCACATCATCGCTTACCATCAGGTGAGATAGTGGTCAAACGCGTGCCTATCAGTAATAAAAAAAAAGGCAGATGATGAGTCTATGATCTTACCAGCGAAAGAACTAGCAACAGCAGCCAGAAAGAAGGACACCACAACTGCTGGTCCAGCGTAGTTCTTAGACACATCAGCAGGTAACATGTAGACTCCTGTACCTAGACTTGCACCCACACCAATCCAGGTTAGGTAGAGAGCTGAGAAGAAGACCTTGGAACCCCATCGAAGACCAGGTATACCCATATCAGGTAGTTTGAATAACATCTAACCTCATAGCTTGTGACTCGGACTAATTCTGTTGATCTCTCAGTCAGTTCATAAAGAATGCATTGTTTGTTAAAAGTTACAAGTTTTAATTTTAAATACTTACAGTGGAATCCATTTATAATGACATAGAAGACAATTGACAAACACGTAATAATAATATAATAAGCGGACGTCATACAAAGCGTTTTGTGAAAAATATACCTTTTTTTATTTAAATATGTAACTACTTATGTATTCTAATAGAGGAACATACGAGTAGTATATTAAATCAGAATAAAAATTATATGTATTAAGTACATACGATACATGTATGTACTATATTTTTCATTTTTTAATGTTAGTAAAATGTAATTTTTGACTGCTTTTGTTTTTACATTGTAAATAATCATGTCGGTCATTAAAGCCGGACATAATTTATTTAAAAAAAATACCGATCGAATTGAGAACCTCCTCCTGAAATCGGTTAAAAATGGGTCATAATAAGCGACATGTCACTGTAAGGGAAGTCATTAAGTATATCCAACTTTTTTACAAAGAATTTTGTATGAAAACCAAACTTCGTAGTGTATTTACATCATAATAATCGGTTTGTCAATATAGGATAATAATGCATTATAAACGGATTCTACTGTATTAGGTTAAGAAATTTCAATAAATAAGTAATTTCAATGTGTACTCTATCGCAATAGGTTACTCTGTTATGAAAGATAGCTGGTAACTTATATAATAAATCTTAGCAACCTAGATATGAAGTCCAGTGGTACAGGACTAGGCTATCTTTTAATTTTTAGTGACTTCTATGTCAACTAAGAACTTACAAACAGTTGGTATTGCACTTCAAGTGGACTTCAAGTTACGGTGACTATCAGACGGGGTGCGGTGGGCTTCGTCACATCTCTGCGAGTGCGCATGACGTCATCCTAAATACACATTGATGATAGCCAATACGAAACTAGCTATTTGACAGTTAATTGATGAACACTTTGTCTAGTGATCATCACTATGAACAGCTGTCAAAGAAAATACGCAATTGCCTTGCAGAAGGACTTAGTAAGGAACTTGAACTTAAGGGCGAGACTCCACCAAAGCGGAGACGAGAGGAGATGTCTCGTAATTAACCAATAGGATATTGTATTGTGCTGAAGCTAAGCACTTAGCTGTCAAAATGTCGCAAGCTGATTCATTGTACGACTACCTAAAGTTGAAGTTTGTAACTTCAACAACATTAAGTAAGTAATTTCGGTGGTGATATTTTTTTTTTTGTTTTCTCTTTCTTTAATATTTATGAATATTTTGACATTTTTAGTTTTTATTTTCTACTATAAACTTTAAAACTACCCATATTTGTATGTCGTACTATAGACAAAACATAGCGCACTGTATTTACTTTTAAGATCTGTATCTTCTGTTGCCTATGTTTTACAAATAATAAATGATTGATTGATTTATTGATTGACGACACATCATCTCTTCTCGTCTCCGCTTTGGTGGAGTCTCGCCCTAATTCGCCTATACGTCCTTTTAATGTCATGGTATAGAAATACACTAGGAAACCCTTATCGTTTTTACATTTCAGAGATAAGTGACTTTTACCATGGAACTTGACGTGTTATCAAAGTTTTTGCAAAGAAATAAATTACATTTATATCGACACATGTGTGTATGGTGTATTGTAGAATGTAGATACACCTCTACCTAACCCTTCGTAGGGGGAATACAGGCGTGATATAATTATATGTTAGAACATGGTATGAACACTCAAACAACGTTTATAGTGTCCACATATTCTTATAATCCCAACAAATTTTTGATACACTTCGGATAATCACATTTCTTTTAAAGTAACTTTGTAACTTCCCGACACATTATTTTACCCGACTACTGCGAATACCAAAAGTAGGGTAACGTTTTTAACTTATACAATAAGTTACATCCGATCATCACACCTTAATTAAACCGGAATAGAGACCACAACTAACTGTTATAGTTAACAAAATCAACTGAAATGAAGTTTTTATTCTTCAGTCAGACTTAATAGTTTCCTTGGTTAGCGATAAAACTGCCGATAGTAACGTCCATTTAATTAACAATATTAATTGAGTCTGACTTTTCTGGTTTCATTGTGAAATATGGTTCCATAACCACTAGAAACAGTCGCCAATCCCACTCTTTTGGGACCGTGTATGACTTGTTTCATACAAAAGCCAACACTTAACAGATGAAAATATATTAAACAATTTTTTTTTATGGTCAATACTTTCAGCCTACTTTCAGAGGGTGAAAGTTGTAAGTATTGTCTGCCAATAGTCTCCGAAAGATAAAGATAAAGAAAGGACAGTCATAAGTACCTACGGTTTTTGTTTAAGGTACTGTAAATATACTATAAAATAAAAACTCACCTGCAAATACGCTAGCAACTGCCGCCAAAAGAAACGACAATATCACTGCAGGGCCCGCATAGTTTTTGGCGACGTCACCAGCCAACACGTAGACGCCTACGCCTAGGGTGCTGCCTACGCCTAGCGCAGTGAGATCTAAGGCTGAGAGCACTCGAGCTAGGCGAGCGGCACCTTCTTCAGCTACTTTACGCCGGGAGAGGACGCCGTAAGCGATCCGTGCGACGCGGGTCGCGCCCGCTTTGAGTCCACCTGTAAATAAACAGAAATTGTAAATAAAATAACCCTCCTTTTTGTTTTGCTTAAGTCCGTTAATTGAAAACTTAAGGTCTAAACGATCTTCGTCTAAACAAACTGTCTAAGACCAGAACTTATGGAAATCTTATAATACAATGGGGTAGGTACTTATTTGACAAAATTTTAGTTTTTAAGTCTGTCTTCTAGATTATAAGAAAATATTCGACCCAAATTGATGGAAAACTGCTTAGATTAAGCGCATTAAAGTTGAGGAGAGGGGGCTTGTAACGTCATTATTTAGTACAAACTGTACCTACTGGTTAGTGACGTCATGCGACATTTTAACTCGATGTATCGCCGTTATTTTTTGATTATGTGAAAAAAGAAAAAAATACGTGTCGAATATTTTCTTGTAATCTAGATGAGGGACTGAACGCTAAAATTTTGACAAATAGCCCATTGTTTTGGGATTTCCTTAAGTTCATAAAGAAAACGTACCTACCTATAGTAATCACACAAAAATTAAGACAAGGAACCTAAGGAGTTTAATTTTTGACTAGTAAAACAGATTGAGGGAGGACAAAACTTGATTCTATGTACCTATATGTAGTTAGTATAATAATATGCATTAAGTATAATAGAGAATACCTATATGAGAGATCACAGTCCTGCTGCACCGATCTCAAATAAAATGGGATCAAGGCAGGAGGATGTGACACGCCTTTTTCCCATAGGGAAGAGGTAAGCAGAAACTACAGAAAGCCTGCGATCCTTCTATAGGTACTTTTAAATTACTTTTACAATTTTATATTATATTATTTTATATTACAAGGAGCAAGATTTGAATGAAGGTTAAGCTACAGTTTGCCGGTCGGTGATCATCATCATCTAGCCTTTCCTAACTATGTTGGGGTCGGCTTCCAGTTTAACCGGGTAAAGCTGAACACAATAATTTTGCATGGAGCGTCTGAGCGTTTGCAACGACGTCGGCAACTCGATTGCGGCTTTTATTATTTTATCACAAGCCATAAACATGCCCGCATATTAAACATCTTTAAAATAAATTAAAGTATATTAACACAATACGTACCGATGGTCAATAAAACGAAGCTAGCCATTGAAGCCGTCAATCATTGAGCACTTCTCGAATGAAACTGGATGATAGTGGCAGAAACTACTATCAAACTATAGCATCCACGTATTGAGGATATAATTCAAAGCTTTTTAGCCGACAATCAAGACTAGAATATCTTTAATTGTGGCAATGATACGAAGAAACCGCTCAATTCGCCTTATTGTGTGAAATAAACTTATTAATTGTCTTTACAAACAAACACTAGCGCTAAATGTATTTCGTTAATTAAAAAGATCACCTTTTAGACTTCAACAATGTCTATTACGAAATAAAAACTATCCATGTCTTTTATTTCTAAGGTAAATAACAATGCTAATACAGATCAATACAGTTCACTTGTAAAACTTGCCCTAATTTACTAATAGGTACACATAACTGGTCATATTATTATGGAACTCAAATAAATCGAGTATGTAGAACAAATCGTCTATTTCTAAATCTAGTACAGCCGCTTGTATTGCGTTAAAAACGACATGACGATAGAGTACAGTCGACAAAACTGCTTAGACTGGCGGAAATATGGGACAAAGTGCACGTTTGGTCAAAAGCGAATATCTATGTGATGAATACAATCGCGCACAAAGGTGTTTTGTGTGAAATGAGCGCACTATAGAATTATCTAGAAACTAGGCTATTCCAGCTTGGCTTGACAAATAAATCAAAATCAATTGCCGCATGTATCATCACATCACGTAAGAACTGCTCGAGCGGGATTTTTGTGTTTTGTTCTTTGTCAAAATGTCAGGAATTCAGGACAAAATCTGAAGTAATTTATTCACCATTCATTTTTTTTGAGGCATTTTTTTTTTTGGCTGAGAACCAGCATTTTATGAACGTCAAAATTTCATAAGACAGTCCTGCAAAATCCAAATACATGATTGTTGCGTAAATAGTTATAGGTTTTACCCGGTTTCGCAACATTTTTCATTGATACTTCGCTCCTATTGGTCGTAACGAAACAGTGACATCTACGCACATCTGCCGGTCGATTCAGTAAAAGTCACGCCGTGAAAACTTGAGTGAAGTGAACTGTCAATGCCTTGCATTAGTATGGAATGACAGCTCAATTCGCCCTCACTACATTTTCACGCGGTGATTTGACCAGAATCGCACTGCTGGACACCATGTGTTCTGTTTTTCATGATTTTGTGGGGTCGGGAATAAAAAAAATCGTAGTATACGGGGTTACGGTAAATTCAACAAAATTCAGATTACAAACGAGCTACAAAACACACCTCAGGACCATTAAGATCAGCACCAATCAGATTTTAGTTAGTACCTACTTATTAGACCCGGCGCACATTGGCGGATTTTAGTAAGCGTAAATTATTTTAAATCAGATTTTATCATGCTAAGCAGCTACACTTCGCGGTGCAACGGCATGCCAGACCGTGCTAAATTATGCAGAAGCAGGCGTATCAATGAAATGTGACTCTTATAAAAAAAAACGCATTTAATTTATCAGTTCATTTTTTTAACGTTGTTTAAAAGGATTCGGAATCATAATTATGTACTAATAAACCATCCCATTGTCGTTAAATTAGCATCAACGGATACTTCAGAGTATGACTGTACCAGTAACGATTGCTGAACTATCACATTTTCAAAACGAGTTTGTGACGCATTTGTAGTTAAGCGAATATTTTTTTTATTGGTTACGAATGACGCAACTCTAGGTCAGGACCTATTTTCTCAAGAAACACTGTTCTGTGGTGTGACCTCCTTAGAATCGATGGCCACTTGATGGGTCCATTCAGCTTTTGTCCATAGAAAACCCTAGTGTAGTATGATGTAAGTTCAGCAAACGGACGCGTCACGTGTTTTCTATGGACCAAAGTGGAATAGAGCTGAATAAGTGTAAGTAGATAGTCCCTAGGGGTATAGACTGGATTTAACTGTAAATTGACACACGTAAAGTTAAGTTATTAGAGACATAGACTAGGTACTAGAGGAGACACAGAATACCTAGGACATCAGTGGGTCGTCAGAGCTCTTACACAGGAGCGTGTGCATCGGACCGAGTGTGCATCGGAATTGCACGATTTAATCGTACCACTTACTTATTATAAAAATAAACTTACAGAGCAGCATCAACAAAATCCACATATTTATCAAGTAGACCCCAACAAAAGTTGAACAAGACTGCATTAATTCTGCCAGAACTGACCGCCCAATACCATTCAATTGATCGCCCAGACATTAAGATATTGTCAATAACGCTTGGCACACCAACTGATACAGAATGTGGGGCCTTATTTAATATTGCTCAGTTGACCTCTGATCGGACCAATGTATAGGGTGTATTCATTTGTAGTGGTCCAGTTATTATTTCTTACAGTTTATGTATTTGCAATTGATTATTATGTACACTGTATGTTGCAGTCATTAAATGTTCCCTATGTGTGTATAGGTAAGAAAGGATATGGTTAAATAAATGGGTTTATAGAACATTGTCTTCGCCTCTTGGGTCTAGTGGTCTTAGTGGTTGCGTGTTCGAACCCAAGGCACGCACCTCTGACTTTTCGGATTTATATGTGCGTATTGTTAAATTATCACTTGCTTCAAAAACGGTGAAGGAAAACGTAAGGAAACCGGCATGCCTGAGAGACAATTCTCGACGGCATGTGATGCCAAGTCAGAGGTCCATGGGCTGCATTAAAACTCTGACACCAGGTTAGTTACTAACCACATGATAAGAAGAAGAGTGGTTGCAAGTGCTAGTACTGCTGAGCATGAGGTTTGATTTCCAGATTAGGTAAATTTTTGTGTTATTGAATTTTACATTTGTAATTCCACAGTAGCCCGGCCAGTCTATTATTTTGGCACCTACATAATTATATTGTAATGAACTATTAGTACACCTTTGAGGACTATATTTGTGATGTTGTTTTGTATACTTTCAGTTAATTTAGTCAGGTGTAAATATATTTATAATAGTTCCAATGGAATACTTACATAAATGAATATATGCCTATTAAACAGATTGTAGGTAAGTAAAAAATATTTGTCACTTAAAAAGTGAAAGTACCAGAAACTGAGTGAAAGTATTTGCATTTCCACACCTGACTGATTTAGCATTGGGAAAGTAAGACGTTACATTGTAAAAAGTTCTTATAAAAAAACCAATAAGTATCTCATAAAAAAATATTATCTTAGTAAAATAAATAAAAAGCAAAAGTTGCATGTATGCAGAACATCACTTGAGAATTACAACTCTAGTAGGTTCTTTTAATGTTGTAATTTTCTTGGGAAATTCACAGGTAAAGTCAGAACTTTTCCTGTTAATTTTCAAAGAAAATCTAAGGTTAAGATTTTACTGGAAATGGATCAATTTACCTTTAGTAGCATTTACCTTAATTTTCCGATTTTCATACAAAATACCATCAACAGAAATTGAGATAGTGTTTGTACGAAAAACTTAATAAAAAAAATTGTGCATAAATATTTTACTTTCGAAATACGATAAATGCCTTCTGTTCAACAGTTAATTCAGAATATTCATTAGACTACTAGTGAAGGTGATGATTTAAAAATTAAAATGACAAATAAACTAATTCAAAAAGTAAAATTAGTACTCGCCTGGATTTGAACTCACACACACCTTGTGTATGAGAGTCGGACATCCCAACAAGCAAAAATGAATACTTGGGAATGATACTTGAGATAATTATGATTCATTATTATGGAATGCTTTAAGCAAGCAAATACCTCTATTTAGTGATATATCAGATGTCAGTAATGTCTTTAACTTTTATGTTCATGAACCTGTGGACATTCTTTTCAACAAGTATTTTAATGAAATACTAGTGAAAAAGATAAAGATTAGATTACCGGACATACTTTCCAGAATTAGTATTTTATCCTGTTAGATTGTTTCCAGTAGCAGCTTGTTATTTTTATACCCATTCAATTTCTACTTTTGAATGTTAATACATCATCACACTAACCTATATTTAAATGGGAAGCATGCTGTGGCTCATTTTAATAATTATATTGGGACAAGGGTCTAGCGAAAAATAAAACCCTGGACTTATACCTAGTTAAATTCACTTAGAAATTGCCAATATGTCTTGAGCAAGAGTAGTTGTCATGCTTTTGCCTTCTCAGAGGCCTTTGCCCAACACTGGGACAGTAATAGGCTAGTATTATTATTTTTTAAGTACCTATGGAAAAAAATTACAAATAAAATTCATTGTAAATATAGGTGTAAGGACATTTTAATATTTCCGGTTACTTTAATTATATGAAAACGATTGTATTTATGAATACAAAAGCAAGCAAAACATTTAGTTAAGTAATCAACCTAGAAAATATTCTAATTTAGGCAAGTGTTTGCTGTTATTTTTTAACTTTTAGAAATTAATATTAGGCCTACCTAATAGTAAATCGGTAAAATGTCTTAAGCCACGTCACGTTGTCGCAAAGTCATGGCAATTCAACTTCCTGAATTAATAAAATAAGTAGTAGAAGCCCTCACTGTTTTGAATTAAATATAAGGAAAAACGAGATAGAACTTACCTTCATCATAAGCCTGCCGCACTGTGAGGCTCTGGTCATCGCGGCCACGTACAGGTTCATAGTTTTCCATTGAATAATCACCCGGAAAAGACATTTTTCGAAACCAATAAAAACACCTAACCTATTCGTACATAACTCAATGACACAGTGTGGAAATTTGCGAAACTTACTATGAAAACTACGCTATTTTATTGCAGACTCTAATATCCATTTAAATAAGTCCTTGTTTAGGGTTTTCTAGTTATAATTTATTTTTGAAAACCATAGCGGCTCAGCGCCACACATTGAAACGTGAAACTGACATTGACAGTTATTTACTGAACGGAACGGACCGCGGCGCAAACGAAGACTGACTGACATTTAAAAAAGGGATGTACACCAGACCATATCGATTACATTTACTATAATAATATCTATTACAATACAAAAAATAAATCTGTTTCCTACTTATAGTCTGGTTAGTAACTAACCTGGTGTCAGAGTTTTAATGCCACCCACGGACTGGTCCTCTGGCATTACAGGCTTTCGAGAAATATCTCTTAAAAGCATGCCAGTTTCTTCACGACGTTTTCATCACTGTTTTGAAGCGAGTGATAATATACAATAAGCACATGAATCTGAAAAGTCAGAGATCCGTACCTTGTGTCACGTTCACGTATATTATACTTTAATATTAACACCCGCCTCTTCTTAACAATTTGTATGTTAATTAACGAAACATAGCGCACTACCTGATTTTTAAGAACTTGTATACTATACTACCCATTTTTACGACTTAGACTAATAGACTTTATAAAGATATTTCAAGAAACTTTGTTCGCACTTTACCTCTCAAGGACTGGATTGTACCTTAGTCAAAGAACAAGCATTGCCATAGAATGCGACAATGCCACAAGTCTTTTGAGTACACTTCCAGTCGACAACGATGCGAATGATTTTTTCGTCAACAGATTTTACTTACAAAAGTTTTATTAGTATGTATTTTTAGCTTATGGGTCTTTGTTACATGAAATAAATGGTTTATTATTATTATTATTATAACTTCTTAGTAAATTATAGGTACGTATGACGACAATTTTTTTTAGTTTATTTTATTTTTATTTTATTTTAAAAATACTTATCATAAAATATTTTTTTTTGTCGTCATACATATAATTTACTAAGAAGTTATAATAATAACAATAATAATAATGCATACAGGGAAAATCTGCGATTGGTACCTCACTGCATTAAAAACGACAAAGGGCCTCAGCGAGTTGGCTTAGGCCCCTCGTACACCTTCCAAAGGTCCGGCACCCAAGGGTTCCGGGAAATATAAGCGCATAAAAATAATAATAAACCATTTATTTCAGGTAACAAAGACCCATAAGCTAAAAATACATACTAATAACACTTTTGTTAGTAAAATCTTTTAAAACTATGTTAGTATCACTTCACTAGCTCGTGCTAGTGCTAGTTATGTGCGTTCTTGTGGAATTTGTCCGCCGAAGTGACGGAACACCACATCTTGCGGCCAAAATCTTTCTTCCAGCACCAAATGGATGTTGGGATGCGCACCACAAATGCCTTGAAATTGACGTTGCGGCTCGACTCCAGTAGCTGTACTAAAGTTGTGGCCATCTGGCCTAAATTGATTGTTTGGGCTTCATAAAAGGCGGCTGAGTTGGTCTCGGTGTTTTCAGATCCAGCCAGCTAGGATTGTAGTTTTAAATAACTTCATCATCTGCCTAGCCTTTTCCCAACCACGGGGATCGACTTCCAGTTTAACCCTAAGCAGCTGAATACCTACTTTTGTGTTACATTGAGCGACTATCTGACCTCTGGCTTATCTCACTTCTACAATGCAGTTACTGGGTAATACGATTACAATTTTTTCTTATCTACAGTTATTAAAACATACTGATATCTAAACATATTTATAACACAGGTAGTCCTGAAATTTAATAAAAAGTAATTGTAATTTTTATTGTAATCGATGTCGATTGTTACTAAAGTACGTCACTACTTGTCGAGGCCGATGTCAGAATGTCAAATATTGCATCATCAACGGCTGCGTTCATACAAAATTTTATTAATTACTTTCGAATGCTCAAACATATTTTATTCTTTTTAATACGAACACGTGTTTCTATTTAGATATTTGAATATGCAAGAAATAAAAGCTGTTATGGAAAACTCCTTTATTTAATTAAACACAATCCAAAGTAACATATTAGGTATATGGTGAGCTAAACTTTTAGGTACTGGGTACTTCTCCGAGTTGCTTCTATCAAGCTTACTTAAATATAAAAATATGTGACCTAAAGAACTAACTAACTTTAATGAAACTGTTAAACTTAACAAAGAATTGTACAAAAAAACAAATCGTAAGTATTGACAACATGAAAATGAAAATATAAACAAAACTATATTTAAAAACATTTTCATCTTGTAACTCTAAGCACCTAGTGTTAAATTACAGCTAAATATTGAGACTACCTACTAGAAATAATGATTCTTCATCTTTCTCTAATCATTCTTCTACTCTTGCTGAATAGGTACTTTCCACTTAGGCTGTGGTCACGGGGGGGCGACGGATGTAGCACAGCTTCAAGAAGCACACCCAATACGGAACTGTAAAACATCAAAACATCCACACTGCAAATTCGCAACGCATCGTAAATATCGGCGGGGTATCAGGTCCAACGCTTTAATGTACGAAATCATATCGCAGCAATTCGCATTCGGTTTCGTGTGTGTGGGCGCCCGTAATAAAGACTCCTTCGATAAAGACAGGACCCTAAAAGCCCTTGACTGAGAGAAGTGAAAAGAAAGTGTTGGAAGGCCTTTGCCCTGCAGTGGGAAAATATAGGCTAGTCATAAGAGATATACTATATAATATATAATTTAATTCAGACCAAAAAAAAACAATACCAACCAACCATACCAACCATAAAGCCTCAATTACATTTTTTTTTTATTTGCGGAGGTCGCGGAGGAGATATGGACTTTTACTTGACTGGCGAAATGTGGGTAGGTACACTACAGGTTCACCAGTGCCTATCCTTACGGGGCTTACAGGCTTGATGATAATTATGTAATGTTGACCATGAGAGTAGTCCTGGAGGAAGCTTAGGTCAGTACCTAAGCTTCCTCTAGGACTAGTCTCAGGGTAGTGTCAGTGTGTGTTTTCCCAATTGACCATAACACATAACATAACATCACACCATAATAGGGGGCAATCCTATTGCCATCAATCGGGCATAAATCCAGACTACGGGCTGCTACTGAGAAATTCCAGACAGAACAACTCAATAACATTTTGCCCGACTCGGGGATCTAACCCTGGACCTCAACCTCAACGACGCAGGCTATAGGAACATGAACCTTAACACGTTTGTTATAAAGTTGAAATGCTAACAAAGAAATTTGACACATAACTAGCACGTAGCTCTTCTGGACGTGGACACTTACGTTTACGGATGTTCTTGCCCTTCTGCTCCACCTGCTTCGGGTTTTCAGATTGTATGTGTTGTCCACTAGTAGTAGCTGAGGTTGGGACACTGCCCGGAGCACTGCCATGCCTCTTAGCAACTGCACCCTTGAATTCCATCAGCTCGGAGTATGGCACATGACTGTATCCAGAGATAGGGCTCTCCATCATACTGAACTTGGGCCTAAAAGAAGAACTACATTCAATCAATGATCGTCGAACTGTCACCTTGGTATGTACACACGGCTACAATTCAACCTATGCATTTCCAGTTTAAATGTAGGCTCTCACTGTAAGGAAATCTTATTAAATGCGAGTTTAGCTTGTACTGAAAACGTATAGGATAATATATTATGTAGTCACACCTCCAAGAATGCCTGGTTTTGCTTAGTCAGACACACTACAATACACAGCCTACAGACACACCAGTACCACACATGCCTATTCTCATAGGCCTCGACAGTAGTGAATACATTTGATTTCCATTAAAAAAATTATCTCAACCTTACCGAAGCGTTTATAAAGTTGCTTAGGTAGGTACAGACGCCAGCACATCAAGTTACCCCAATGTTCCAAATGCCCAAATTTTCCCAATTGAATATGAACCTTATTTAGTTTGGCACAAAGTTGAAAAACGATCAAAGAAATTGGACATATTGGGGTAACATGATGTGCTGGCGTCTGTACATAATGACTATGTAGTTGTAACGCACCGCAAACTGAATTTTGTACGGGTGTTAAAGTTTTTCTTGAAAAACAGTAATTTCTTTACATTTTTGGAAACTACATTGCGAACGCTAGTACAGTCAAATTAGCAAAAAGATTGGACGTAATTCGTGTAGTTGTAATTTTTTGTGGAATCATTAGAAGACATGAAAATAAGTTTTCTCTGAGTTTGCACCATTCCTATTATTTACGGAACATCGTTTAATATTAGGTAAAAACTTGAAAGTCCCAAAATTTTGAAATTTCAGTAACTAATTGTGCTAAGTATGCAAATATGTAGATACCCCTTTGGTGTATAATTACTGGTCACGAAAAAAAGTGTGAGGTGTAAAAAACATTAATAAATTAATATTTTTGATTTGCGGCTTAAGGGAAATTTTGTCTGTTGGTGCAAACTTATAATAAGCTTTTTATAGCATCATAAACACCCAGTAAAATTTGCACCCTTTTGCACCCCTTGGAAACCAGCATTTTACAATATTTGTAAATTGTACTTCGGGGCAAATTAGTGTAGTCGTGGTTTTTTTTATACATGATGTATTCTAAATGTACTATATTCGCACCTAATAAAAATAAGAAATATATGACTGGAAGTTTATGTAAAATTAACGTGGATATATATCGCGCCTCGTGGCGTTCGAAGGGCGCGCGCGGGGTCGAAGCGGGACGCGGGGCGAGCGCGACCGGCGCGGGGCGCGAACAAAAGCGTGCATGCCATGATAATAGAAGATACGTTTAGATCTTTGTTGTGGCAAGAAGCGATCCGCGCGTTACACAAATTTACTTTTAGCTAAATTAAAAAAATAAATATCGGATTATATTATTATTTACTTACGCAAAGTGACAGTGTATTGTTAGAAATACACATTACAGTAATAACAAATTTATCTGTACATAATTATAATAAAACAGTAACGCAAGAAAAACTGTAAATTGAGAATTTTCTAAAAAAATAAGTGGGATTTGTTAGAAAAACGTAACTAATGACAAAAAATACTTTTTAGAATGTTTGTCTGTGTGTATGGTACGCTTCACGCGAAAACTATTGGATAGAATGAATTGAAATTCTATGATCAAAAATGTTCTATGTAAACCAAGGTAGGCTTTAGGCTACATATTGATTTTAAAAGGTTTTTTTCGTAATTGAATGCACAAATGACATGTTATTTAGTTAATAAAATAATAACTCTGGGAACATAAAAATCACGCTATTTTTATTAAGGAGCGGGGCATTAATATTATAAATTGCAGGGGAACAGCTATTCAACAATATGTCAACGGGGAATTTAGCGGAGAGGTCAAGCGACCGTTTACCGCACTAAATGGTGCGAGTTCAAACCCTTTAATACTGTTTTAGAAAAATCGTATTTTTTTTTGTTAGTTTATGTGTTAGTTACGTTACGATACTGTTATAAAATCTGAGAACTATACATGTCCTATCTAATTGTATGGAGAGTTTCACACCAATATTACTAAACTATTGATTGGTGGTACAACAAGCTACACTATCATGAAATCAAGTCAGTCTAAGTTTTTACTTACCAAGCACATTAAAATTTGTTGTAATTAGTAATTGATTTAAGTTTATAATTCGTAGTTTTGTTCCTTGCTGCGGTTAACATATTTTTTGAAAATCAAAAATAATGTAGTTACTTTGTCTGTTAAATTAACGACAATTTAGTTTTATTCTTAATTTAATTTGGGTAAATAATATGTAGTTTCCGTTTTCTAACTAGATGGCTGCATTGGCCTCGAGTTAGATCGCGCTTTGGTTTCGTTCCCAAAAAGTGATGTTAGAGGTGCCGAGCCCGATGTGACGCTCTCATCCTATATAATCGGGGGATACCTTTGTTGTTTGTGTTGGTTGAAGTGTTTAATTTTCCTGCGAATAATTATTATTTTTGGTTGGAGTGTAGCCATGTAAGGGGCACTATGGAGCAAGGACTAATAAATTTAGCCAAAAAAGTGTTATTTTTGCAAATCGTTTATTTTCTCGATTCTATCGTATAAAACATCTAAAAAGGCTAAAAGTATCTTGGTGCTTTATGTCTCCGACTAACCGTTTGTCGTAAAAACGATGTGGAAGGGTATCCATTAGGTTAGGTTAGGTCAGAACTGTGACCAACTACCTCGAAATTGGTTGCGAATTTTTTCCAGGTTAGCTGCGCCATAGTTATTAACTTTTGCAGTTATCATCGTTTTTATTTTTTCATGACTGTACTGTTTTTTTCCTAAATAAATGTTTTTTTTTTTTAAGTATTTTTTTCATAGTGCCCCCAAGACGACACTCTGACCTTATTTTTCTACTTACTTACCTACTAGCAATTCTTACGTGCTTATTACGTGCTGATTTGAATATCGTTAGTATCGGATTAAGAAGAAATTTTAGCTATGCCTTTTAGAAAAACATCAAATCTGTCTCGAAACTTAAGGGTTTCTAAGATGCGCAGGTTAGTTCGATCTTTCGAAACCGACGCAGAGCGTGTACAACGGCTGGGTTCTAACCGTGAGCGTAATGCGCTAAGTTTGTCCGCAGAAACTAGCACGCAGCGACAATTACAACTAAAATTTAAACGAGTCCGACTCTTCTCTATCTCAGGAAAGTGTGAAACAACAAGAAATGCGTTTAGCTATCGACCGGGATCGTCATTCTTGGTCTCGCGCATCCGAAACGTTTACAGAGAGGGATCAGAGGTTGAATATTCAGAATATTTGCTCTGAGACTGCTCGGTCCCTCGAGAACAATCAGGAGCGCGATACATTTTGAAAATCATCCCCTAAGGGGGTAAAACGTGGGTGCAAAGTAAGTACTTGTATAAAACTTTGTCGTTTTTGAAATTGTTCCAATGAAATTCAGTGTGAAGGTTTTTCATTGAAAGTCGTGAAACACGTAACAAATATTTTTTTGTAAATCATTTTTTAAGGGGGTAAATGGGGAGCGCAAAGTTAGTGTGAAAGTTCTCTGATTTTCAAAATTATTTCGATAAAATTAAGTATTAGGGTTTTTAAACTTTTGTGAATTCAATCCCTTAGGGGGCAAAAAAAATAAGAGGTATTTTAGTATATATACTCGTACATATAACCTAACCTTACCATCCTCATGGATGTCCCCCGCCCCAGGGAGGGCGGAGGGGTCTGTCAGACTCTTACCGACTAGAAACCATCCCGTGTTCCTTTTCACACCTGCGCCGGCGGTCACGGGAACAGAAGATACTTCCGCGACCCCCGACTGGTGCCGGCCCCGCGGGCAGCCATAAGGCCATTGGCTGTTACGACTATCGGCACAATGACAGCCGAGTCCACATCCCACATGTCGACAACCTCGCGTGCTAAGTCGAGATATTTGATTTTTTTCTCTTTCTCAGCTTTCACGAGGTTTTCGTCATGAGGGATGGTCACATCGATTATCATTGTGCGGCGCGCTAATCGATCTATCACCACTATATCAGGCTTATTGGCAACAATAGTCCTGTCAGTGATGATAGATCGATCCCAGTACAGTGTAACATGGTCATTCTCGAGAACTGGGTCGGGCACATACCTGTAATACTGTACTTCAGAATCCACAAGCTGGTATTTCAAAGCAAGTTGCTGATGGATAATCCTGGCCACTTGGTTATGTCTGTGCAAGTACTCACTATTAGCCAGACGAGAACAACCAGAGATGATATGTCTGATAGATTCACCCGGACAGTGACATGCCCAACACACGTCAACTGTCCCGTCCTTCATAATATATCTCCGATAGTTATTCGTCAAGATAACTTCGTCCATAATTGCACAGACGAACCCTTCAGTTTCTCCGAAGAGGTTACTGAATCGTAGCCAGGATACGGACGCTAAGAAGTCTACATCGGGCCCATGAAGAGCCCGGTAGAAGCGCCCGTGAAGCTCTTTGCTTTGCCATACCTGTCTGCGGTCATCAGTACTCAGTACTATAGGTTTGCGCCAGTTCTCGTTAGCCATGGATAGCGGGGTAAGGCCCTTGTCCACTGCGACCACATCCCGATACATCCCCACGTCGGTTTTCAGAAAGTATTCTCGGAGGCTGTACACCTCACGGTTGTGGAGGATCTTAGCATTCAGGAAGCCTCGACCCCCGCACGTCCGCGGGATGCACAGTCTCATAACCGAGGATCGTGGGTGATGCATCCGGTTTGCGGTCATCAGTGTACGAACTCTCCTATCCAGGGCGTCAAGTTCCGTTTGAGTCCATTTGAGTATGCCGAAAGAGTACATCAACACTGGCATGACCCAACTATTGAAGGCGCGCACCTTGTTTCCGCCTGACAAAAGGCTATTTAAAACCTTCTTCAGGCGGCCAAAGAAGCGCTCCTTCAACGATTGCCTCATGTCAGCAGCATCAATGCCTAACGCTTATTATTATTATACAATACTAGAGAAGGTAGTAAGTATTATTTGAAGTAGTAGTAGTAGGAGGTAATAATTTAACTCGATTAGTATCATCCATACATAAATATTACTTTGACTGGTTGATCGAGTGGATCCGCACTTGCGTCGCGGTCGTCTGTCTGTCTGTTTGCGATGAACTCAAACATGACTACGCCAATGCTGTTTTTACCTGTAGATAGTGTTTTTCTCAAGGAAATTATTAGTATATAATTTGTCAAGTTTTTGTATGCATTGGCAAAAATGTAATTGTATTTGTTGGAGGTTAAAAATAAACCTTCTAAAACCTTTAAAAATAAATCCATGCGGGCGAAGCCGCAGCCATCAGCTAGTTAAATAATAAATGAGTATGTTTGGAATAAAAATGGGGTAACAATATTCTATGGAAGTGTCAAGCGCATGTCGCTTGTCACTTCCATGGCGTAATAGCTCTTTGGCAATTACTGTAATACAAGAAAATTATATGTTCCCTTAAGAAATGCCAATTTTTTATAGGGTGCAAATATAAAGGAAACCAATTTAATATGACTGTATTAATTTCAAAACAACCAAAATTTCCCCCGAAGTACAGCGGCAGAAAATCGTAAAAAGCTAATTTCCATATGTCACACTAGGGTGCAAAATCAATAATGTATTTAGGTCAAAATGTATAACCCTTTCCTCAATTTGCACAACTACACAGTTTTCCCCAAAGCTGCAATGACCAAAAAAGAAAAAAAAAATGTTTTTATTTTTTTTCTCACGCTGCGTTAGTCAGAATAAAATAAATAAAATGTAATTATGTAGATTAAGGTGTAATACAGCATACAAAAAATTACGCAGAGTACACCTGTATTATCTAGTTAGTTATGGCCAATAAACAATTTTCACCCCCTTCCGTAGGGGTAGTAAATGTTTTTTTGTTTTCATACTCGATTTTCCACTCATACAAAACCATCAGAACCGTTTTTGTCTCTCCAGAGAATTTATTCCAATCTTTATCAAAAAATGACCTAATTTGACTGGACTACGCAGAAAGCAGCAGCAGTTATAATTAGGGAATATGCATGTAATTTAAATATGGTTCGAATATTTTTTTTCCGAATCTTTAATGGCAGAAAATCTGAACTAAATCATTATTTTACTTTTTAATAACGTCATAATTATATAATATTAAAAATAAAAGTGCGAATTAAGCGCGGGAAATTCAAATTTGTGAAACGCATCACCATTGGCTATAACGAAACTTGACGTCAAATACTACGACAACAACTCAACGCCTACAAAACATACAATGTGTAAGTATGACATTAAGTATTGGAATGGACTTTTATTGTAAAATTATTATTGCCGTGTGTGTTGTGAACTAATTTAATGTTCAAGTCTAATTTTAGCTTCATAGTGAGGTTAAAAAAAAAATTAAGAAAAATTACTGAAAGTGGTTTTGTAAAAGCACAATCTGATAATGTTTATTGCATTCGGGTACAAGCAATACCGGTAATCTGCTTATTGAGCTTTTTTCATGGTGAAATGGATATAAGAACGAAAACACCCATAGTAATAGTAATAGGTTCATAGTAGATGACGTAATCGAAATGGCGCGCGAAAATGGCAGCGTTTAAACAGCTCAAATTTATTCTGTATTTTAAATATTTTTTTAAGCTTCATTACAGCAATTTTTAAATATGTTTATAATTTTTTACTATGTTAAAACGTTGTAAACAGTGAATTAAAAATATAAAAAAATTACATGCATATACCCTATTGGGTAATACCTGTAGCGCATGCGCAGACGGTCCTCATCTCTGTTTTGCAGCGAGTTGAAGAGCTGGTAGAGCATCAGACTCTGTGCGGGATCTTGGAGCTCCGGCCGGTAAGGGCCGAGGTCTTGGTAGTCGTAGTTCTCTTCCTGGTGGATTCGAAGATGAAGTTAGATTACTTTATAAAAACGATTTAGCTAGCCTATTCCCAACTAGGTTGGGGACGGCTTCCAGTCTTAGTAGCAGCTGAAAATTATGGCAGTGTTTTACTTATCGGGACTCCTATCTGACCTCCAACAACTACACAAAAACCGGCCAAGAGCGTGTCGGGCCACGCTCAGTGTAGGGTTCCGTAGTTTCCCGTTCGTCACAATAAGTGTTCAAAATGCTTGCAAATACGATTATACTACAAACTTAGTCCAGAAATTATTTTCTACAACTTTTTGTCTTTTTTGTACAAAAACTGTTGTGGGGGGACACATTGTTTTTTACTTTTGGAGCGATTATTTCCGAAATTATTGACATTATCAAAAAATGATTTTAGTAAACCCCTATTCATTTTTAAATACCTTTCCAACAATATATCACACGTTAGAGTTAAAATTAAAAAAAAAATCACTTGCCACTTCACATAGGTATAGGGGGGCTACCCGAATAAATCATTTTTTTCCAATTTTTATTTTACCACTTTGTTAGCGTGATTGATACACATATTGGTACCAAATTTCAGCTTTCTAGTGCTAACGGTCACAGAGATTAAGCGAAGACGGACGGACATGGCGAAACTATAATGGTTCCTAGTTGACTACGGAACCCTAAAAATAGCCGAGAAAGTACGAAGGAGCACCCATCCACCGGCCGACTTTAAAGCGCAAGCGTAGCGACTAGCGTAAGAGACTGTCATAGACATAGAGAATGGACTGAGCAATACCCGCACAAAATTGACCACTCCCTAGAAAAAGACTGAGAGACTGTGCGGCCAATACCTGTCTCTTTTCTGTAGGTCTGTGGTTAAAGAAAGAGACAACTATTGGCCGCACGTTCGCTTTATCTCTCTCACCATTTCTTACCCTTAACACTCAGTCCATTCTCTATGTCTATGGAGACTGTAAATTGTGATCTGTTACTTTTTTTCCACCTCTTCGTCTTCAGAGTACCTACCTGCATGCGTAGCATGAACACATTGAACACCGAAGAAACGGCCTTTGTCTACAGACGAATCGGCAAAGTGACAGATTATATAGACAGGAACCTCAATCTGTCAAATTTCTTTCAATAAACCTGCCTGCGTAGCATGAACACTTAATTTCTTTTCTTCCGAGACACGACAAAGACCGTTTCTTCGGTGATCATGCTACGCGTGCTGCTGCATTCAAAAATACCAAAGAAGGTAGTATTATAAAAATAATGAAACATCTTACGTTGTACATCTCATCTCCACTCTGGTCCATCCCAAAAGGGCGGTTGTCATCATACATCTCAAACGCTGCAGCACAGGCGAGCAGCAGCATACAGAATCCAAGTTTCTTGATCATTTTGGCGTCTTAATCGGTTACTAGAAGAACACAGCATGATTAAGATTATGATAGCTAAAAAAAACATATTAATTTGACACTTATCATAAACGATTAAGTACAACTTTTAAAACAAAACAGTAGATATAAGAGGTGTAGGTATTTTAATCATAGGACAAATTTTCACAGGCTGTTCGTATTCTAGCCATGAATAAGAACAACTTTCATTAAGGGACCAACCCGAAAATCGCGAAAAAAAACAATTGTTGCATACAAAAGTTTGAAACCTACTTTACAGCATCAGCCAGTGAAAATTTGTTTCATGATTAATCTTGTAGGTATAAGTAGTTTTTGTTATTCTAGCTCCTGAAAAAGCTGATTAACGTATAAAATTAGATTATTTTCCGTTGACGTTGCGTCATGTAAGCACCGCCCCATGGTACACCCATGAATTCAGCTGTAAATACAACGAGTAAGTAACCCAATTAACGCAACTTAATTATAAGACTAAAACAGCGTTTGTTATTTAACATAGTTAAACCAAACCATGATTGTTTTACAAAATAGTTATCCTGATGTCTTGATGGCCCAGATCTCGAGGTTAAGGCGCCTACCTCTCATGCACGATGTTGTGGTGTTCAAATCCGGGCAAGTACCTACCAATGTGACTTTATCAATGCATGTTATTATGTACTTTCTTAGTTTATCATAGACATCATTGACATCGGTGACGGAAAAAATCGTGAGGAAACCTGGACTTTTGAAATCCCCAATCCACCATAAGTAAGCGTGGTGATCAATACTCGAGTCTTCTCTGTATGAGAAGACTCGAGCTGGTATTATTATTAATAGTTGTCCTGACTAAACGGCAAACCTATTAGCGTAATTTTCAATCTCGACACACACACTATAAAATGTGCATCATCATCTACGCTGCACTTCTCAGCAATGTTGTAGTCAGCTTCCAGTTTAATCAGTACATGAAGAAACTGCCTGTCTGACCTTCCACATCCCTTTGCCGGACCCAAGAATCGAATCCAGGACCTCACGTTTAGCGCTTGCAACCGCACAAAGACATTCAATACCTATACATATAGACCGGACATCATGAACAAAATTTTCGTCGGAAAAAGTGTGTCCTGCTGGATACAATTAGTCTATAAGTTTTTTGTAGTACGCTCCGCTGCCGCTCCAATATTCATATATTATTCTAGATGGCGTTACTGAGACATGGGATCAAAGACTTTTTTTAACACATTTCCTTTTTGCGCAACACCAAAGAAGCAGTCCGCTCAAATTCATAAAAATACAAATGCCAGACAGCAATATAAACACAGACCTCAAAGGAGTTTCAATACTTCATGAAAGCATTGTTTTTTTCGATCCCATTTCCAGCATTTTCTAATTCAATGCCAGCAACAAATAAAAATAAAACTCTTTTCATTCCATTTCTACGTGGCATTCATGCTGCGCATAGGTTTCCGCGTATTTCTATTTATAACGCAACAACTGGAAACTTTTAAGGGTATGTGCTCACATACTAAGGTAACTACTTATATTCAAAAGGTTTTTCCTGTATCATGTATGTTTTAACTGGCAACTGGCCGCTTTGACTAATACAGGCGTGGTATTATGTATGTAATTAATTTTTGTTTCTCTTAACTAATGCACTATTGTGAAATCTGTAGTAAGCGCTTTTCCATGGTCATGTAGCCTTCCTTATACGCAATAGTAACTAAATATCTTCGCCGAGTCGGAATCGAATTCGCTTCGGAACCATAATTGCATAATTGCAAAATGCAAATACATAAATAAAGATTTTTTTATTATTATTTATTACACACATACATTCAGCTATCATTATAGAATCGAATCCAATGCGATAGATGTAGACTAACATAATATCAATTTACAATAACATGTAGTAAAAACATACTCGTACTATCAGTAACTTATGAGCAATCGGACAAAATAAAACTTAAAACGGTTTTATAATTAGCAATTTAATACTTCCTAAAATGCTAGTAAGTAATTTGGTATAAAGTTATGTTTTTAAATGGAGAAAGAAAAAAAATGCCGTGTAAGTTCATTGAGTTTTGCAACTGAAATTTCTTTGTAGCAAATAGGAGACGAAATAGGTGACAAAATTTGTAACCAGTTGACGGCAAAGCCTAGCCCCATATTGCAAAGGACTGAACATAAACGGCGAAACGTTGGTGTACTATTCAGGGAGGGACACCTCTGCCAACCCTTCGGTAAACACAGGCGCAATGTTATGTTATACTAAATAGGAATAATAAGCGCGGCGTTGGATACAAACTTAACTTAGACAAGCTAATACAAAATCAAATCAGGATTTCGAGTTGATCTCGGTTTGCAGCCTGAGATGAAACAAATTGAATTGCGAGTTCTTGGCTGACTAACCATAGAGGCAGTAGAGACTAGCGCATTTGGGTGAACGAGAATCATATTTATTTTATTATAATCTATGCCCAATTCTTTATTGCATGCATGCCATACCAGTGACTATTTACATCAAGACTCCTTCATGCCTCGGAAAGCACGTTAAGGTGTTGATCCCGGGGTCGTTCAAAGATCTTTGACAGTCGTTACGAGTAGTCAGATCCCGAAGGTCTTACAATTACAACTAATTCAACCATGGGGCATCGCGGTACCCGGTCACTGGGTTGTGGAGGTCAGAAATATATGCAGTCGCTCCATGTTACACACTGGTACTTATTCAGCTGATTCCGGTTTAACTGGAGGCCGACCCCACACAATTAGGAAACGGCTTGGCAGAAAATGAAAGAAAGAAAAGAAAAGAAAGAAAATAATATATTATGTTTATGTGGGACACGCACAGGAAATTGACAGTTTAATAATAAAACTAAATCTAACACTATTAAATAACAAAAAGACCTGTGCGAGGCCAAAAAGGCCCCTATCTCAGCACGATACCACGATCCTTATTGAAACAATAAATACCTACCGCAGCGCTGTTATTCTGATAGGGCCTACTGTAATGCCATGAATACATTCATGATACAATACAGTCCACTAAGAGGCATAAAATAAATATATAAATAAATAAAAGAATTTTAAAAATCGGTCCATAAATGGCGGAGTAATCGCGTAACAAACACACAAAAAAAAAACATACCGTCGAATTGAGAACCTCCTCCTTTTTTGAAGTCGGTTAAAAATAAATAGCAAAAGAAGCAAAAGAAGTACTTATGTAAGAATCGTAGCATATGGCGCTCTGTTGTTTCTGCCTACCCCCATGGGAAAAAGGCGTGAGTTTATGTATGTATGTATGTATAAAATAAATAAATATATAAATAAGAAAATAATGTATAATAATAAAATAGGGAAACAAGTACTACATAAGAAAAGTAAGAAGGTACTACTAAAATGATTAACTATATTTAACTAAACATACGTTTCGTGAGGTTAGTCGCTAACGTCACAAAAGGAAGAGATGACTAAACATAGATATAACCTTTCCTAAATTTTCAATAAGCGTTGTAACTTTCAATTATTATTGTAATCAAATGTCTTCGAAGGTCCGAGTCCGAGCGCGTTACTTACACGCTTTACAAAACACAGCCTACCCCAAAGAGATTTAAAAACTTTGAATGTCTTTGGCCTACCCTTAACAAACACCCTCAGATAACACGTGGGGCCTCGCCCAGATTCCCGGGAAATGCATCTGTGTTGACGCATTGCCATGTAAATCACACTCGTACCTGTGTATAAGTGTGTTTGCAACGTATTGATTGAGGCTTCAAGGTCATTATCGAAACGCTGTGTACTGTGTCCGATCGAAGGATTTGTGGAACTATAACTAGAGGGTACGTACTGTACGCAGGCAGTTCGGAATTTCGGATTGTTATTGAGGCTGCGATAAATTTGTACTTGGCGGTGCGGTGGTCACTTCGAGCACCTACTAAAATAAATTAAAGTATGTGGAAACAATGCATTTTATTCATTTTAGACATCACGTTTCATACAGACATTTACTGCTTAAGACCTACACAATCGATATCTAAATAGAAATAGTGTAGGTTTTTTTTTTCAAAATAGCCGGGTTCAATTCCCGAACGGAGTACAGATGTTTTTTTAAAATGTATGCATGCAGTTTTTCTTGTTATTAAAATGGATGACATGGTTCCTCAGAACAGATCTTCGTATGTCTTATAGTTTCAGACTTTCCCATACAGACCGATTTGAATGAGACAACCTGTATATAATAATTATAACCTAACTAGGGAATGCAATCTCGTACGAGATTTCCGCCTAGCGAGATCTCGCGAGACTCAAAACCCAGTCTCGCGAGATCTCGCAAATTACGGGATCTCGCGAGATTGGGAGAATCGCAATTAAAACATATGCAAATGCTTGTTTTAAGAACTAGTAATTGACATGATTTGTAATTAAATAGAAACTGCGTTGCTTAGTTATAAAAATAATGTAAGTTTTATTTTAAAAATCAACAGAGTACTTTTAATTTGTCTGTAACTCTAATAGGTAACATTTGTTTATGTCTATAATTATTATACCTACTGTAGCTAATCAGTTCAAATTCTTACAATATTGGTGACATAACGATAATTATCTATATTTACGAGTAGTCTTTTGTAAATTATTACTTTAGTTTCAATAATTAAGAGTAATAGGAACATTATCTACTTCTGGTAAATAAATACAACAAAACAAAAACTTAACTTCACAAGTCCTTAAATAAATGTTGTGAGATCGTATAATCAAATAAAAGAAGTTTAAAGTAGAAGTCAGATGAAGTTATCAAGGTACGGAAAGGCAAGTTAGTTTGTCTGAAAATGGCTTCTCAAAAATCACATCATGTCGAGAGTATCATCTGACAGACGACTTCTGATTTTGCAGGGTATTTGGCATGCAAAATCAGAAGTCGTCTGTCAGACGCGCCAGGCGCGGCCGCACGGCCGGCCAGGATACAGTTCGCGCGCAGCCGCGCTATGAAATACACATCGTCACGCTGCATTTGTCGATCTCGTTATCTCGCGAGATCTCGTACGAAATTTGACGAGATTCAATCTCGTAAAATATGGCCGAGATCTCGCGAGATCGGGATCTCGGCGAGACGAGATTGCATTCCCTAAACCTAACCTAACTCATCCTACCTATCATATAGCGAACCTAACTACCTAACCTAACTACTTACCTTGAAATGCATTGATTTTAAAAGATATTTTTTACAAAATTTTAAAGTGACCTTCTGTGCTGCGTGTCTCTCTAGTTAAATAGTAGTGCAGTAGGAGGCAATAACTTAACCTGATTGTATAATTATCATCTATTCATAAAAAGTACTCCTTACTTTAATTATGTAGATTGGCACACTTTCGGTATGTGAGTGTATTGACTTATTATAGTGACTTTCACAACATAAATACTAGACATAAAGATTTACTTATTGTACCCACGACCAGGCTCCAAAAAATTGGTAATTCCTTTAAGTGCCAAAGTAAGTATACGTTTCTACAACAAACTCCCAAGCCATGTTAAAGAATTAAGCATTAATAAATTTAAGTCATTTATAAAGCAGAAACTCTGTCAAAAAGGTTTCTATACAGTTAAAGACTACTTGGGCGACAAAAAACCTTGGGACTAAGCTGCTCCAATGTAACCCCAAGCACCAAACTATTAGAATTGTAATAATTGATGTTGAACTAAATTGACATTAAGTTATGACATTATGAAAATAACATTTAAAATAGTTTTTTATTTTTTTTTCCTGTGAATGTGAGTACCATGCAGGCTAGATAAAATACATGAGTCCGTAACTGTCTGGCGGTTTTGAGTACTTTTACGTGGCCTACGCAAATGACCGGCAGATAGCGTCGTGTGGAGGGTCGTCGAGCTCCCTGAAATAGGTTTGAGCTACACGATGTCTGAAGCATGCATGCCGTCTGTCGGGACAGGTCGGCTCAAAGCTGAATTGATTCTTTCTTCAATTGGCTATTCCAGACTTTGCCCTGCATCGTCAGACTCGCATAGTAAATGAATATGATTATGTCTGGACTTTAAAAGAGACCATGACCCCGGAGTTTCTTTCGGCATTTCTTCTCAAGGATCAG
Organism: Euplexia lucipara; assembly: GCA_921972225.1. NCBI lineage: Eukaryota > Metazoa > Arthropoda > Insecta > Lepidoptera > Noctuidae > Euplexia > Euplexia lucipara. The sequence continues at coordinate 1,646,937 of OV179158.1, forward strand.
TCACTTTGGAAATGCCATTTAGTTTAGTTTAAAAAAAAAGACATGTAAAAGTATCTGAGAAGATCTACTTACAGAAATAAATATAATTTCATCATCATTTCATTTAATTTCATTTCATTTCATTTCATTTCTTAAATCTGAGTGGTGGGTTGGGATGCAGGTTTGGCGGGCAGGATAGGTAAACGTTTTTTTATATCAAGAAACATTTAATAGTCACTTATGTGGTCCTAAAAAGGGCCTTTTTTGTGAACGCACAGTCACAAACTACGTGTGTAGTTTCATGACACGAATCATGACGGCGGAGCTCTGGAAACGGATAAAGACAATGTTTTGGAGTTATTTTTAAATAATAATAAAGGGAAATTCCTATTCGGTCAATTTTTCCCATCTATGTAGTAAATACTAAAATATGTTGTTCTTTATAAGTGCACACGCAACGAACACGACTGTAAATAACTTGAGTTTATTTAACAAAGATCCAATTATTACCTACTTCGAAAGACGTACCTATCTAAATTTAGAAATACTGAAAGAAACCTTTAACGAAATTTTACTTGAACTAAAAATACCGTCATAAAAGAGGTATGGTTATTTTAGAACACACTTTTTCCCCTAGATATTGAACTTGAAGAAAAGTGGGTGTCGTGGGCGGATACCGATATAGATTTAATTGTGTTAGGTATTGAGATTTCCTACTGGTTATGTACCTACTTTTGTTGAGTGGATAGTTAAAGGGTAGAATTAAGTGGTTATCGTATACTTACATTTGCCTGTGAAGTCTTTTTTGTCTATAGGTACCTACTTCAATTAGAATAGTAATATTGTAGAGAGGAAATATTTGTATTTATGTATGTAACGAATAAACCTAAAAACTACTGGACTGATTTGAAAAATTCTTTTACCGTTGGGAAGCTACACTTTTTCCGGGTGCATTAGACTTAACTTTTTATCCTTGTATTCCCACGGGAACGGGAAATACGGGGGTACCACTCAAACGATTTTAGAAATGATTTCACCAGTTGATAGCTACATTGAATCATATAGACTTTATTTTATTTTTAAAACTATGACGGGTTGGAGGGGATATTGAAGTTCAAAGGTAAAAGCACGTTTACGCGGACGGAGTCACAGGCGAATTGTTAGTCTAAATCTTTTATACTAATATTATAAAGCTTGTGAGTTTGTAACGTTGTATGAAATAATCTCTGGATTTTCGGAACCTTTTTCGGAAATTCTTTTACCAATAGAAAATCACATTATTTGTGTAAAGCTCTAGGAAATGGCGAAGGACGGCCATTTTAAAAGACTATCTTATGTTATTTTGAAGTTCTTAAAGTGGTAATCCTCGGCCTGATATGAATAAATGACTTGATAAAAAATGTGTCATAAAATGCTTTATTTTATTTTCAAAACTAGGGGTGGGGGTGTGACTTTTTCAATTTATATACACTTTCTAAGTTTATGTTAGATATCTTTGACATTGGTGAAGGAAAACATCGTGAGGAAACCTGAACTTATACTCGTAGGTAGTTAATATCAGTTTGAAATCGCCAATCCGCCTTGAGCAAGCGTGGTGATCAATGCTCGAGCCTTCTCTGTATGAGAAGGGGCCTTTGCCCTGCAGTGGTACAGTAAGCAGGCTGGTATTATTATTATTAAGATGGGGTAGGGGGATGTTAGAGTATGAAATGCAGTGAAGCTAAGCGAAGTGTTATTATTAAGTGCTAGTATACTCGTGCTGGTACACTAGTGCAAGTAGCTCACGATGGCTGGCACATACCTACCTACATGCTGCTAAACCAAATTGTTTCTGGCATTTTCCTCAAAAGGCTAAACCGGACACTGTGCTGCATGGTTTGTTACACGAAAAATTTTATAATATTTTTATGTCTGCGGACTTGAAAAGAGACGATGATCCCTGAGTTTGTTTCGGCTTCTCTTCTCAGAGGTAGTCAGTTAGGAAATGCCGACTTCAACTTCCATATCCTACTAGCATAATAATAACGTACAAATTATCAACTGCCTAACCTTTTCCCAACTATGTCAGGGTCGGTTTATAGCAGTAATAGCCTAGTGGTGTGTTTCGCAGCCTCCTTCTGCGAAACAGTCATTTCGCAGAAGGAGGCTGCGGAAAGGGAGAGGGAGATTACCTCCACTCACCCTGCCCGCAGCAGACGCACCGGGCGCAGGCGGAGGGCGGACAACGCCCTCTTCCAGCCCCCCTAATTGGGTCCAGGGGCGACGGACGCGGGGATGTCCGCCACCCCCCACATGCATGGACCCGAGGTGGCGGCGCGTCGTGTTCACGCGCGCCCCTCTTAGACGTCGCGAGGGGAGTCTAACACCTCACTCCCCTCGTTGACCTGGCGAGGCCCGCGGGGCCGGCACCAGTCGGGGGTCGCGGAAGTATCTTCCGTTCCCGTGACCCCCGGCGCAGGTGTGAGAAGGAACACGGGGTGGTTTTTAGTAAGTAAGAGTCTGACAGACCCCTCCGCCTCCCCGGGCGGGGGACATCCATGAGGATTTTCCACCCCTAAAAAAAAAAAAAAGTGGTGTGACCGGTGGATTGCCAAATCATAGGTCTCGAGTTCGAACCCAAGGCACGCACCTCTGACTTTTCGGATTCATGTGCGAAACTCGTTACGACAGTCGAAGATATACAAATGACAGTCGGAACCAACGACTTGAAAACTAACAAATGATAGATTTAATTTTACATACATAGGTACATAAAACTTACGCCGTTTTCCCATGGAGGTAGGCAGAAACTACAGAGCGCCATATGCTACGATTCTTACATACATCTTTTGCTTCGTTTACATTCATAGGTACATGTTTGACATACACACACGCTTTCATTTTATTTTTATTTCAAGATTTATCTAGTTTAGTTGTTATTAGCTCTTTGTTTGAGCAAATTTATTTCAAATCTTATGTAGTTAAATATAAAAAGTAAGTTTATAATTATGACAAGATTTCACACACTTTAAAAGGAATATCACCACGACCTTAAGGATCGATTGCCGGGTCGAAAAAGTGTTCCTATATTTTTCTATCTGAAATTTATACCCGAATTGATACCCGGTTGAGGCTTGATCATAACTAAAAAAATGTTGGACAGAGGATTAGACCAAGGTGTACCCATTTATAGTACACCTACGTGTAAACACATCTGTCTGTCCTCTTTCGCAAACTACAGGCGTAATGATATATTGGAATCAACACCCCTATTGATATACTGTTGAAACGAAATACACACAACTAAACTGTTTTAAACAGATAAAGGCATGAACAAAAACCGCACTCATAATAATTAATTTAAAAACTGATTAAAGGTATTAACATATTGAACATTACTCTGTACATGCAAGCTAGTATATTCATACCTGGAATGTTCTAGGGTGGGCAGACAACTATGAGGCTGACGTCGATGGCTCCATGCGTTCTCGTCGACTGACGGCGGCTCCCACCCGCCCTAGTTTATATCCCGCCCAAAGCGCTACGCCGCTACGAGCTACGCCGCTACGGCGTAGATGTTCACCGGACTTAATTAAATTGTAACTTATTGCATTTTATTGCAATTTTGCAGTAATGGAAACTTAATAATGAAGAAACCTGCAATTTCTTATTTACCGGTCGGTCTGTTGATCAGTGAAGCAATGCCTTTATTTTTAATAACGTTCGCATTTTTTAATCTGTTTCAATTTGTCAAAAATACGTCCATATTACCTAAATCTTGATATTGTTTGTAAATTTTAATAAAATAATGTTAGATTAGATTGCAACCTAGGTTTGAGCGGTTTTTAATAACAAGGAATTTAAAGTAATTAATCAAACATCAATCACAGGTGGTTTACTTTTAATTGATTTTACTTTTCTTTTTGTTTGTTTTATTTTTAGGTATGTACAGAAGCCAGCACATTAAGCTACAACAAAGTGTCTTTATTTGATAGTTTTTCAACTGTAATGCGAACAGAATAAGGTTCATGTTCAATTGGGAATATTTTACAGTTTGGGGTAGCTTGAAGTGTACATAATAGTTGTAGATTCGTTAAAGTATTTTTAATAGTTGAAATAAAGTATAATAATAGTATTATACTTTATTTCAACTATTAAAAATACTTTATATCACAACTCATTTATTGAAATTAGGCTGAGGATTAGCACTTTTTGAATGTTAAAATTACGTAAGATAGTCCCCCAAATAGCCTGCCCTTCGTCACTTCCTAGTGTTTTTCCTGGGATTAAGTGTCGGAACGACTTCCCCAGCGACACATCTGTCTGATAGGTTAGAAGAACTTAAATAAACACAGTACAATTAGTTATCATTATAAATCATTTAGATTAAATTATTTGCTACAAGTTAGCTAGCACACTCCAATATACATAATACTACTACTTTACTACTGTATGGTGATTTACTCTAGAGTCCTTATAACCCATTAACAATTTAGTACCTACGACAACTTTTAATTGTTTTGTTAATTTGAACAACGACTCTTGGAACTAACGTGCAACATTGAATTTATTTAGCTCAGTTAGTTATCGTGGAATAAAAATATGGTGATAAAAACAAACTAACTAAGTTAACTTTAGTTTCATCGCACATTGTCAAACAAATCAAATCGCCGGCACTGACACGGTGCTCAGCTACCTACCTACTTGCTGAATCCGCTTCGCGTCGTTGGCGTTCTTCCCGGGTCAAGGTACGTTTTCTAAACAGAGTGTAGACTTTTACTGACTTTATTATGATAGGTAGGTATTTTATTTTGCAAAAAAATTCACTTTTGACTTTACGGTTTTTTATGAAATATTTCCTTTTGCCGTAGGTACTTTTGTGGACTACTATTATTAAAATACTATTACTTGTGGTTTGAATTATTGTATAAAAGTAAAACCCATACTGTATAAACACTTTATAAGATGACTTTAAATAGTCAATACAAAACAATACCTAAGTATGTAGCGAAGCTACTTCCTTAAATTATTGATACGTTCTGTTTGTGGTAATAAAATCATAATAATAGATATTAAAAGTAAGGTGTAAAAACAAACATACCAACTTAAATTGTATTTACATATTTACACAACTATACATAGTATAACCTAACCTAACTCATCATACCTATCATACAGCGAACCTAACTACCTCACTGAAATGCATAGATTTTGAAAGATACTAATTGCATCATTATAAAGCGATCTACTGTGCTGCGTGTCTCTATGGTGCTTACAATGCGAAAGTATCAAATGCTAATCATTGAGACACATAATTAAACTAAAAGAAAACTTTTTCAATAAATACCACTGCTCAAAAAAACGTGTAAAATAATAACTAAGTATGGATTCGGAAGTCTGTGGCTTTAGTTATTTTGTTTGATATTCATTTTTTTGCCACCGACTTCCGAATCTATAGGTACCTACTTAGTTAATATTTTACACTTTTAGTGTTTTTTTTTCAGTTATGATTTTGTTGTACTTACCTAAATACTTTTATGTTTTTATGAAACAATTTAAATATTTATGGGTATAAATAACATCTATCCATAGCTACTTACTGCTACTACTTGTTTATTAAGCGAGTCTCTAATGTGCTCCTATCTATGCTTGTAAAACCTTTTTTTTGTTTTTAAGAAACAATTTTTATATAAGTACATATTTATGTGCGTCACTTGGACACGCTGATAGAAAGTTCTTTCTTTCTTTCATTCGCTGCAGGTCTAATAAGTCCCCAGTCTGATAAAGTACCTAATCCCAGATTTCTAGTAAGAATTCAGTCAAAAAGCTTTAGCCAAATCAGAGTCGCCCATGGGCGTCATCAAATCTCTGACACCAGTGGTGAGCTTATTCACATGACAAGAAGAAGAAGGGTCATCATCATCTGCCAAGCGCGTTCCCAACTATGCTGGGGCCGGATTCCAGTTTAACCGGATGCAGCTGCATACCAATTTTTTTTTATGGAGCGACTACCTTTTTTTTTTTGTGTTCCTTCTCACACCTGCGCCGGGGGTCACGGGAACAGAAGATGCTACCGCGACCCCCGACTGGTGCCGGCCCCGCGGGCCTCGCCAAGTCAGCGAAGGGAGTGAGGTGTTAGACACCCCTCGCGACGTCTAAGAGGGGCGCGCGTGAACACGACGCGCCGCCACCTCGAGTCCATGTACGTGGGGGCGGCGGACGTCCCCGCGTCCGTCGCCCTGGACCCATTCAGGGGGGCTGGAAGAGGGCGTTGTCCGCCCTCCGCCTGCGCCCGGTGCGTCTGCTGCGGGCCGGGTGAGTGGAAGTAATCTCCCTCTCCCTTTCCGCAGCCTCCTTCTGCGAGATGACCGTTTCGCAGAAGGGCACCACCGCGTCCCAGGACTCGACGCTGCCTCTGATCCTCTCGACCACGGCCGGCAGCGACAGGTCACTGCCTACTCCAGAGACGAGGGCACGGCGCGGCATGGAGCGACTGCCTGCCACAACCCAGTTACTGGCGAACTGGTTGTCCGACTTTCGGGCTTCTGACTATTTGTAACAACTGTCATAATTCTACAAATGACAGCCGGGACTAACTGGTTTACGAGCATATCGAAGCACAGAGGAGTCTTGATATGTAATGAATGATTGCCCATCCATGAGCCAACCTCGTCAAGTGTAGTTCAACCTTCATGCGGCTGTGATAAAGCAGTGACGTGAAGAAAAGAGTTAAAAATAAAATTAAAATTCCTGTATAAAGTGTAAAATTATTTTAATCAACACATTCCGAATCTCATGGCACCACAACAAGGCACGAACGATCACTCGTTACAACTAATAACATCTATATACATATAACTAGAATAACTCGCTGTTAACATTTCAAGGCGTTTGTTGAGTTTATTTATGATATTTTACAGAATTTTAACCACATCTTTTGCACACTACTTTTTGGTCGAAACTTCTTAAAAAGGAATACAAAGCTTTCGCTTATTTTAACAAAGTATTTGTCTACCAGAAAATGTCTGCTGAATTTAAGCGACTAGGGATCCTTGAACAAACGTTGAACTAAAGCGTTTACGTCCTCATATCATGTTTATTTGTTTAAACAATGATTGTTTCATTACATTTTTGGTTGAACTCAATACAGTAAATCAAGATGACAACGTAAGCAAGCCTACACAATTTATTTTCAGACGTAATTTTTAGATAGCAGCTCAATTTTAGAATTTGAACTTCAAGATACCACCTTTTTAAAATTTCACAAAAGATTTGGATAAAATTCTGTCACAAATAACCCGTGAACCTCATTTATTTCTATTCTAAATGTAATACTGAACTAAATTAATAAATAAAATACATCACTGTGCGTTATTCATCACATTGTTGTAAAATCTAGCTGTAGACGACTACGAAAATAATTCTCAAAAGCAAAATCCAGAAGCCGCCATTCACATCTGTCAAATTTCTCTGATAGATTTTAAACTTTATGATGAAAAGAATAAGGTTCATGTTCGATTGGCAAAGTTTTGACAGTTAGATTCCTGGCTTCTGTACCATTGCGAGATAAAGATGACGCTATTCGTTTATATATATATATATTCGTGTACAGCTCTATCCCCTGTTACCATGGGTGGAATTTTGACTCATTTCTATTACCGTCTGCAATGTTACATAGAACTATTACCAAAATCGTCTAAAGCAAGACAAAAAAATTAAGTGCGAATTCGACCTTTTCTATAGCTACACGTTATCAAACGTGTCCTAAGAACAAAATCGACTAGCATCATCTCTAACGTTGAAAATAAATTAAACTCATGAAAATTATTTAATAAATTGTTTGTGCGCTTCGATATAAAGTTACTTATTATGAAACAACATGATTTCACGATACTTTCTTTTACAGAATCTTTAACATCACCCTCTTTTTTATACAGGTTGGGTAAAACTCTAGCAGAGAACTACAAGTAACCATTATTTTAGTACCACATTTATTTGTCTAACATTATTATTACTGACTGTACATTTTTATTATTTTGTAATTATTATAAAAGTGCTCCACATTATTATAAAATTATTAAAAATCTATTTACATTTTTTGTATACAGAAATGTGATGTTTATACAATATAATAAAAAAAAACATCAAAAAATAATAATTAACATAATATTTTTAAGGCACGTATTTTTACACTTTATTCAATAACGACAACAAAATGAGCTGTATGTAACAACTTACTAAATAACCAATTTAAATAATTTGTTGTTTACACAATTCATTTTAATAATTGGAGTTAGGGTAGATATTAAACAGAATAAACACAACTAAAAATATTGGAATAATACATTAAAATATTATATTCATTATTTTATTGCCTTTGATAAAATAATAATAAGCTAAGACTTTAAAAAAAGAATAATTAATTTCCGAATTGCTTCATAGTGTTGCCATTATTATACAAAACAAAGAAAAAAAAATAACAGACTATTTTACAAAAACGTTTGTTTAAACGTTTTGTTTTTTTATAAAAACTATCTCTAACATTTCTCGAATAAGTTAATAAGGTACTTAATCTTACTTCTAAAATAAACAAGGCCGCTAGTTTGCTACTCAAATGCAACATTCAGTCGAATATTATGTTTATTTTATATCCTGCATATCAACAAATAATGGAAATTAATATTCTTGAGAAATTACAAATACTGTGTCAGGCCTTGTAGGCAGTTAATTAATTGGCAATAAAAAACTCGCGGTTTGTCAACCATAATATGTGATCGCCCTTTTTTTAAATATGGAACGGATAAAAAGTTCATTTATTTGTTTATTATACTTTACGTATATCATGTATCTGCTAAATATTATGTATAAATAACACAGATACCTACTGCAAATATTATTATTATTATTACGCTATCTGACGATTAAATAGAACAGTAACTACAAATATGCCTTTCTCACTCTAATAAGTCATTACCATTCTTCGCAACTTTTATTTGCGGTAATAAAATTGTATTTATAAATAAACATTTGACTAAAATGCTGTTAATTTGTCTGTCTTTACAAGGTAAGTTAACATTTTGCATGATCTTATAATAACCCTTAAACAATTATAACGCTATCTGACTATTAAATAGAACAGTAACTACAAATATGCCTTTCTCACTCTAACAAGTCACTACCATTCTTCGCAACTTTTATTTGCGGTAATAAAATTGTATTTATAAATAAACATTTGACTAAAATGCTGTTTGTCTGTCTTTACAAGGTAAGTTAACATTTTGCATGATCTTATAATAACCCTCAAACAACCCTTTAACAATTACAATGTTTCTTTTTTGTTTTTTTTTTGCCCTTTTTGGGCGAGTCAATTAGTCCGCGATAGAACTCGAAGATCAATCTAGACATAGACTTCAACAGACAATGAAGCTCTAAGCTAGAATAGTCTCGAAGATAGCTCGTATCAATAAATCACTATCAAAATTCTTTTGGATCTTGTCTTTCTCTATAAGCATAGATGTTGAATTTAAACTTAAAATCTCGAAGTTGAATCTAAATGTTGGAAATTTGCACGAGCAATATTGATATTGAGTAATATCGACACTACATTATTACGTTAGGACTCTTCGTTTCCACATTTTACTACATAGTAAGTTGCAATTTTTAATCCGCGTAAAAACTCTTGTTTTTGCGATAGCCATGTTCTGGGGAAATTCTCACCTGAGAATTTAGAGTACAAAACAAACGATAGTGCTTTACTAATGCGAACATTTGATACCTGTACCGTGAGAGTATCGGGCACTACGCGCGCGCAGACGCGGGGTGGTACGTGATGACGTTGTGCGCGTGCGTGAAGGGGGGGGCGGGCGCGTGCGCGGGGGAGGGGGGCAGCGCGGGCAGCTGCAGCGCGCGCGTCTTGCCGCCCAGCGTGCAGCGCGTCGTGGCGCCGGACTCCACCTCCACGGTCAGGTCGTGGCCGGTCAACCTGGGGAGACTCGTTCATAAGTAAGAGCATATGAAATGTAGACTGTTTGGGTTCATTTCTATTGACTTGTATAAAGTTAGTGTCTGGATTGCTGCAAAATCGACACCACGTAGTCTTTTCTACCCTACCCCTGTAATTTAAGATAGTGTAAGCACGGAGGGGCGAGGCGGTCCGCGGGCTGTGGTGCAGGAGGCTACGAGCAAGCCTGAGCCCTGAGACTGCCAGGAAGCTGAAGCCGGGTGGTGAGCGAAAGCCTTCTGCGACGATGAGCTCGCGTGGGACCGCCGGAGACCCGCAGCGCCGGAGCCGTGACAGAAACCATGACAGCTGCATGCTTGCTTGCATGCTATATGCTTAATTCCATTCTACATGCTAGCGTATGCTTGTTTTCATACATCATACAGGAAAAAATATTGATGGTGACAGGCCAAAAATATATTTATTCTAACTATAAACTTTCTGAGGTAGGATTATTATGCCTTGTAAATCTTGTAATAACTGTCGATTTGAGATTTATGGGAAAAGACGATTCTGACCGAGAACTTTCCGATATATGATAGTTTTACTTTTTAATTGTTATGGATATGATGCCTAATGATGTTTCTGAATACAAAGTTATAACTATGAATGTAAACTGTGTGTGTGTTGAGTATAATAAATGAGCGCCTGCAAGTGATTTCCTGGAAAATAAAGTTTGCTAACCGTTGTTATGCAAAATAATATTATGACACAAATGCCTTAAAGGGACCCCTTTGTGTGGACTAATCTCTAAAACGGCTGAAGCTATTTTGACAGAACTCTAAATGTCAGATAGCTAATGTTTTAAGGAGTAATAAAGAAGTACTTTATTTAACAGATCAGGGATCCGTGCAAAAAATAAACATGAACTTCTGCATGAAGTTTTGAGCAATAGCTAGATAATAAAAAAAACCTTTTAGAGTTTTATACTCACATATGATATCTATTAGCCAGTACTCCCACCAGTTCTCCGACCAGATCACCGGGCACGCCGGTCTGGTTTATAATGGGCGCGTCTAAGCCCACGACCAGGTCATTCTTGGCTGAAGGTATGCTGATCACCACCAGTTGTACATCTGTGCTCATTATGCGGATTGCACCGACCTGAGAACAAAATAATTAATTTTAAAGAAAGAAAATATCCACTTCGGCACCTAAATGGACTATGTAGTTATATTAAGCCTAGTTGTAGTAGCAACATCTATCTCGCCACGTATGAACTAAATCCGTGCGATTGAACTCGTACGGGGTGGAAAGGACTTCGTTGTACAGACACCAGCAAATCAAGTTACTCCAAACTGTAAATTTTTCCCAATCAAACATTAACCTTATTATATTGGAGTAAAGTTGAAATACGACCGAACTCTTCAAGCGTAGTTTAACCTTCGATCGACCCATGCGACTGTTATAATTTAGCCACAAACTAAATAATAATTTAATCACGATGAATAAAGTCTTCACGAATAATGATTTTGTCTCGTCGAGATGATGAATGAAGAGCAACAAAAAGTAATTATTATATAGGGTAGTTGTAAGTAAAACGAAAGAAAGAGAAGCCAAAGTGATGCTCTTCAAAAAAAGGCCTACATGTCTGAATATAACATAATGAACAAATCAAAAGAAATATATAACAATCGTAGCAGGTGACGGATCTGTATGTTTCTGCCTACGCCCATGGGGCAAAGGCAAATGTTGTGTATGAATTAAGCGCTTACCTCAGTTAAAGCAGTTGGCTTTTTAAGCGGCTTGAAGGAGTTGGCGTCAAGCTTGTATATCGCCGACTCTGTGATGAGCAGGCATCGCTCCGCCAGCTTGTTGTAGCGGTTGAACTTGTGGATCCGGCACGAGAATAACGGCCGTCCTATCTGTTGAGTCTTTTGGAGTGAAGCCACTTGGGACTGGTAGATTGCTGGAACAAAACAGTTAACCGGTACAGAAAATGAATGTTATTGAATTTCATTGAATTGCCTAAGGCATTAATGAAGTCCGCCTTTGTACAGTTTGTTTTACTTGTGCATAAAGTATTAATAAATAATTAAATAAATTTTAATTCTTTGGACGCCAGGAGTTTGGTACAGCAATAAGTGATCGTTTAGTGAAGAACCCGGGAAGAAATTACATGGTTACATTTAAAAAAAAGGAATATCCTTTTGCAGTCAGTTATAATAGGAATGAGAGAACAGATCAGGCTTCCAAACAAGTAATAGGAAACAAAGATGTTAGTAAATGGTAAATCAATTTACGGTTGTATGGATCTACTGTGTTCTGACTGACACAAAAAAATCATAAGATGTTACCAATTCAATAAAAACATTTTCAGCGGAATTACATTGTTACTATAATTGTAACAAAATTGAATAGATTCTGACATCAAGTAATAGTCAGGGGTAAACATGTGGAAACGCGAACCAACGTTAAAGATAAGTGCGCGTGCGCATATGAGAATAAAACCGACTCAAACTTATTAAGATTTATCGAGTTGTATCTTTTGACGCAGTCCTTAAGTACGATACCTATATTTGGTGTCGAAGTTTCACGTGTGACTATTTTTTTCCACAAAAATAACTAAGACTATATATTATTATTATTATTAAGGATTTTCTGGAATGAATAGGTACTTACCAGCCTTAGGATTATATTTATTATCAGCCAAATAGTCTCCGAGCCACTGCCGGCCTTGCCCCCACTCCTTCCGGCGCGCCTTAAGTGCGCTGGCGGCGCAGATCTTCATCTTGAGCTGCGGCCACTGGTCGCGCGGGATGGGCTTCAGCGTGAGGTAGGCGCGCCAGCGCCGGTACGCCGCCTGCAGCAGCGCCACGTGCACGCGCCGGGGAGACGAGGGCCACGTGCGGATCACGCCGCGGTTGCGCTGCAGCTCGCTCTGTAGCTCCACGATGTAACGACGGAGGCGGTAGCGTCTAGCGGAGAGAAGGAATATTAAGTAACCTTGTAGTATTTGGCACTTAACCTCGACGAAACTAATAATAATGAAACCAGCCTATTAGGGCCTTTTTATTGTGATGCGTGTTTGCATCCGCGTGCGAGCCAGGCTCGCATGCGTGCTGCGAGCCGCACGCAGAGCAAAACAATTACTGCACTCTGCAGTACATCCAATGAGCGCGTGGTGCGCAAAATAATAATAAAGACACGTATAATACGATAGGTTGCGGGTGACGTGCATGCGAGCCCAAACACGCATGACAATAAAAACCTTTTTTCAAAATAAATGTTGTCTTTCGTGGGTCCAAACCGTAAAGCAGATTTTAAATGTCAAACACAAAATATCGTTCGTTATTCGAAATGTACTTGAAAGTGGTCGGCAAAACATAAGTTTTAATTATTACAAAAGATGTCAATTAAGAGCTTTAGCGTACTCTGATCAAAGTTCAAAATACAATAACTATAGGTTCGAGTAAAACATAGAAGAACAATTTTCAACACATTTTCCACCTTACCTACATAATTTCATATCTATGGCATACTTACTTCCAGGCATTGTAGATGGTCATAGCTGCCTTCAGCTTCTTGTAACGCATGCGCGCGAGAGTCCCGCGCCATAGCTTTTGTAGCAGTATCACGATTGACGGTATCAGCTCAGCGCGAGCTGCTTCTAAGCCGTGCAGGGTCTTGGCACTCCTAGGATTAGTAGAATAAAAGGAAAATATTAGAGAAATTGTATAAGGAAGTGTTGTATATAATAAGGGAAGGCGGGATTTTGTCTTACGTTATTAATAAATAACGTTTGATTTTAAATAATGTTGTAAATAATGTCTTTGCAATAGTGAATTGGACCTTTCTTTATTTAGCTTAGTTGTAACAGATTTAGAATTACTTAGTATAGTAGTCAGAGACAGCGCTACAAACAAATGACGTCATCTGTTATGACCACCAGACTGCCAGAGCTACACAGCACTAATAACTGTTACTCCCGACAAAGGAAGGAAGAATGAAGCGACGAAGAATAGTCCCCACCAAAATCTCTGAAAACTCACTCTTTACAGGTTATTTTTGTTTATTTTATTTTTCTAATGAGTTTTATTGGATGTACAGACGCCAGCACATGAAGCTACTCCAAACTGAAAAGTTTTTCCAATTGAACATGAGCATTATTCTGTTTATGATAAAGTGGAAATTTAACAAAGAACTTTGACATATTGGGGTAACTTGATGTGCTGGCGTCTGTACTTAATGATATTGTATGGTCCAACTGTTGACGGCAACAGTCAAATCGAGATGGCTGCTTCTAAATGTATCGCAACAAAAACTTTTAAAAGGAATGGCGGTGGGCAAGATATGCAAACTTGTAATCAAAGTATACCAGTAAGAATGTCATTAGGGCAAGGCCACAACACTAACTTTGATAGTTTTTCAACTTCATTACAAATAGAATAAGGTTCATGTTAAAGGAGACAGTTTTTTTTGTTTGGGGAATAGGCCCACCACAAATTGTGGCGTTTAGCAATGAAATGCACGTTAGTTTATTCCTTATAATCTGTAGATTACAGTGGTAATATTAGCAAAACTGTATGTAACCGGAATACTGTGAAATACGATAGTCAAAACTTGACTCTCATAATAACCTAAAATCTCAGAAGAGCGATTGTTGAATGAGTGGATAGGTATCCTTGGTATTTTAAGTTTAAATAGTACACTGTTCAGTGTTTAATAATATAAAGTATAAAACAAAGACACGTCTGTACTGATTTTGATGTGATTTACACGATTTGATAGGCAGAGATATTTACGAAAATAGATTAGATGTATTCATTTCGAAACACACTTTTTCCGGCCATAGACTGTAGATAAAGACATTCAATATCGAAAGTAGTATGTATACCTTAGTACCTTTAGTATTTTAAATCTCTTGGACTGGAGATCTATAATAATAAGGTGGTGTGTTATATTTAAGCTGGTTGTGTCAGGAGATAAAAAAAACACATTATAGTATAGTATACAAGAAGTATTTTTTACTGTTCGTCATAATTTTCAAAATCTTCTCTTAAAAGCTTTGTTGAGCCACCTGCCAAGCTTTGTTGGCCAGGTGGCTCAACTTTAACTTGATACCGCGCCCAAGATAAAAACACTATATACATCACATGTGCACAGCAGCCAACAGTGCCTCTGCCCACTAAACAATTACAACAGTATCCAGCATTGATCCAGCAAGAGCAGCCCCAATTCCGTTAAAATGGTGCTGCACAATTGCTTGCAATGGTTTTATAGTTTATGCACTGTATCTACAGATGCCATTTTCATAAAATCTTTAGAATAAAAATACGAAAAGAACAGAAGAAACATGCAATTATTTAGTAATCGGAAACAATAATTTAGGAAATAATAATGTTGTTTGTCATTGTCAAACTGATTGAAATTGGACCACAGAGCATCTGCAACGGGCTATTAATTACGTTTCGTTCTACTGTGTTTTTAAAGTACGTTACTTGATATTCCGTTAGTAAAAGAATTAAAAACAAGTTCACTGTATCAATTAATAATTATCTCTTTAAACGCATATAACGCCGATGTCATTACCGCTGCGCACCGGGGTAACATGTTTGTTTTCACATTAAAATAATAGATTTATTTTAATGTGAAAACAAATATGTAAACGCTCCTAAACAAGCATTTTTTGCCGTAACACTTTTTTACTATTATTTCAGTATTCCGGTTACATTTATATATAATTTTTGGTCTGTTAATAGTAATAAGATGATCACTTTCTTCATGTGTAATATGATTAATAAACGTTACCGTTTAATAGTGGGCCCAAAAAAAACTGTCTCCTTTGGAAAATTAGACAGAAAAATTGTTAGCTTAATACGCTGACATCTCAGTTAAATACCTAATGAACAGCTTGGTGTGTCCGAACTGCACGTCGGTGATGTGCAGGTCGCGCAGCAGTACCATGACGGCGTCCTTGTCGTTGTTCCCGCGGAAGTTGGGCCACGTGTACTGCGACAGCATCTTGTACCGCTTGAGGAAGCGGTCGTAGCGCTGCCGGGACGCGAACCCGGCGCGGCGCACGCGCACGTTCTCCACCAGGCCCAGGTACGCCACCTGGTGCCGGACCTGCGCACGAGGGCGAGGGTTGAGACACAAGTAGGCACCCCAAGGAACTGACGACTGAGTATGGTAAGCTCCCTCTCTCTCCAAAAAGAATCGAATGAACGTTTGAAATTGATAATTAATCTATTTATGAATGTTAATTAAAATGTGTCGCCGAAACACACGATTATACATCAAGCTATACATTGTGGTGGCTCAGAGATTAAGGCGCCTGCCTCGCAAGCACGAGGTTGTGGTTCAAATCCGGGCAAGTATCAATGTAACTTTTTAGTTCATATGTACTTTCTTAGTTTATGGTAAACATTGACATCGGTGAAGGAAAACACCAAGAGGAAACCTGGACTTATAGTCAATTTAAGTTTGAAATCGCCAATCCACCTTGAGCAAGCGTGGTGATCAATGCTCGAGCCTTCTCTGTATGAGAAGAGGCCTTTGCGGGCTGGTATTGTTATTATTATTATAAATATAACCAGATCTCGCAGTGTATCGCGGATTTCCGTACAATACGAGGTCAGAGTAAGCATGTGTATGAGCATAACTTCCGAATGACACACCAAATTGAATATTGCTTTTTATGTTGTATTTGTGTTGACCCTGGAGAGTTTAAATTTACAATTGAACCCGATAGGTGAGGCTCACTTACCAGCTGGTCATCCCAGTTGGTGGGCACCTGGTAGGGGTTGGGCTTGACGCAGCGCACGTAGAAGGGCTCCTTGCTCAGCAGGCCCGTCACCAGCGCAGACATGGAGTTGCGGAACAGGGTCGCGGCTGATGGGGGACGCTTCGATGTCTGCCAACAAATTCATTACATTATATTCAAGAAAATGAAGCCATAGGACAAGGAATGACAGAAACAATATCCAGAGTTCACACTTTGATTTCCAAATATGTAAGCTGATACTTTTTTTAAATATGTACTTAAATGCCACATATAGAAAGTTCACTTTGCGTTAAAACTTTAAAACATTTTTATGAATGACATAGATCTAATTGTTCTGTATTCAACTTTGTTTCCACTACCATAAAGTTGATATTTCTTAAACTGGAAATACTATCAAAATTGAAACAAAGATAGAATAAGGAATCATTTCCAGACAATATCATGCTATAATCTAAGCTAAAACATAGAATACTGTTAAATTTGGTTGTTTGACGTATTTTTACTTATTATGATTATCTTTCTGCCCTTGTCCCGTGTTATTTGTGGTCCTCGCAACAGGTTTGTTTTTTTCATTCTTCTCGGTCATGCGTCATACAATTTACTCTTTTCTTCTCACAGCATTTCTGACTGGATTTTTTGACTGGTCTGTTGGTCTAGTAGTTAGTGACCCCGACTGCTATGCTGGAGGTCTAGATTCGATTCCCACCCAGGACAAATGTTTGTGTGATGAGCAAGATCATTTGTTCTGTGTCTGGGTGTAATTTATCTATAATATGTATGTATTTAGAAATATATAAGTACGTTTATCAGCTGTTTAGTACCCATAACACAAGCTCTCAAGCTTAAGTTGGGACTAAATGGCGTTGTGTGAAAAGTTGTGGAATATTTATTTTTATTTATTTTTTTCTCACACAATCCATCCATCTTTTCTTTGGTCTCTTTCACCCTCTCCAGCCATCAACACTCAAATGCATTTTAATTATAGTTATACCTTCTGTATGTTAATACCGCCCTCAGGCCACATCTCTGCCAGTGACCGGTTGCTGGAGGAGTGAAGCAGTCTCTTCAGGTCCTGCCAGAGAGAGTCCTTGTTCTTGTCCATGAAGCCGGTCACGGCGTATGTCACGTCGCCAGCGTAATGACTGTGGACAATAGTTTATTTAGTATAGGACCAAAGAGGATGAAACGAGAGAAATAAGGCGATTTTAAGTAGATAAGAAATAAAAAATAATACCAGCCTGTTACTGTCCCACTGCAGGGCAAATCTCATACAGAGAAGGCACTAGCATTGGTAACCACGCTTTCTCAAGGCGATTCCAAACTTTTATTAACCATAAGTCCAGGTTTCCTCACGATGTTTTCCGTCACCTATGTCATTAATGTCTAAGATAAACTTAGAATGGGAAAAAAATGAAGAAGTCACATTGGTAGCAATATGACTTTTTCAGTTCAAATCCGGGGCTCCGGAATAATTTGTCAGGTTGTAGCCGATAGTGTGGTTTTCAAAAAGATTGGAAAAACTGTGGGAATATGTAGGGAACTTAGAACCTTAAGGCAAGATTCTTCAACTAATCATTTACATGCGTTAAGGAATGACGAAGAAATCTGACTTATAAAATACCAAAAAATAAAATCTACCGAATGCTAAAACTAAGTAAGTACAGTTTTGAAAATTAGAAATTCGGTTGCACTCACGTAATTTTAAAATCGACGCCATGTTTTAGTTTCTTGTCAGTTGGTGCCAGTTGTCTTGATGTGTAGTGTCTGTGGCCTTTCAGCCTCCTGTCCATTGCCTCTAGCAGTTGCTTATCTGATATCTGCAAAAAAAAAGAAAACGTAAGAAAATTAACACTTAAAACATTTCTGTATTCGCCACAAGTCTACACAATACAATCAATTGAATATGTACCTTAACTTTCTTTTCTTTTCTGGCTTAGATTTGTTTAACACAGTCGAACACGACACTCTCAATCCAAATCAATAAGTTGTCATTTTGTGTATATGCAAATTCAAACCTTCTGTAATAAGAATAGAGTCACTTTTTCCTTGGCACATTTTTATGGTGTTAAAGTAAGTTTACCTTGGTAGGATTGAGACAAGCTTCGTCCATGATAGCGATGAGTCCCTGATGTGGTGCGTCCACCAGCTCGCAGATGACGCGGTTGTTGAAGTATTTGATGGGCGTCCATTGGATGCCCTCGCGAGCGTATTCTTCTTGTTCCTGCTTCAGCACCAGTTCTGGAAGAAACCATTGAGAAGGTTACGAGTCTGATAAGTGGACCCTGCTGGAGTATTCTATAAAAATCAGCCTGCGTTAAGTTAAGTGAAGTGAGGCTGAAGCGGACTGAATCACTAGGACACCAACACCCACTCACCCTTTGTAACTTTTAAAGTTATTATTTGTAATTAAGTAATTTTAAAGGAAATCGATATATTTTTCGAACGTTTTTTTTAACAAAAAATGGCTTTTGACGGTCACAACACTCAGGTAACCAACGCAACGACGATACATAATCAAAGATGAATTTGTGTTTATGAGCGCATGTTCTCAACATAATGTTAAACTTAAAGCTTACTAATGTACAGACGCCAGCACATCAAGTTACCACAATGTGTTAAATTTCTTTGATCGTTTTTTCAACTTTATGTCGAACAGAATAAGGCTCATATTCAATTGGCAAAATTTGACACATAGTGGTAACTTGATGTGCTGGCGTCTGTACCATTAGTTAAGTCGTTTAAGTTTTACTCGTCGTTATAGTGTGTAGGATTAGGATTATTAATATGATATTTTTTATGATTTTTTACGTAGACGTACATAAAAAGTTTTAGCGACACAAAAAGACTTCAAATTGTTCTTCTTATATTGCTACTACATACTTTATTGGTATTTTGCCTTTTTGTCCGACCCGGGAATCGAACCCAGGATCGCATGCTTAGCAGCGCTTACGACTTCCAGACCATATTATTATCACTTACCAATAAACAATTGCTGCAACTTCTCATTACAGTAATTAATACAAAACTGTTCGAAGCTGTTCGTCTCGAAGATCTCGAACCCGTAGATGTCCAGAACTCCTATTAGAGTGCTCTTATACGTTCCACTGGGGACGTCTATCGCTTTGTTTATCTGAAAAAGAAAATATAACTTTATTTTCTAAAAACTTACGGTCTAATTTTGAGTGAGAATGTGAATTGACTTTGAATGGAATGGAATTTATTTTTGTCATGATGACGTCATGATATCATGTGCTTTTTTTAATTTTAAACTTAATTCGAACTTAATGATTTGTTTTTTCCTTGTGTTCAGAATCTGCTTTACCATTTCTCGACTATGTCGAGGTCTGCTTCAGCTAAATACAAGTCTTTAACATGGAGCCAGTAACAAGGCTGGAAAAAACTTTCATAACCCTGATAATGGGTGATACGATACCCCTTGGTTAAACTGGTTCACAGATTTTCGGGTTTCCGAATACCCATAACAACTGTCACAGATCTACAAACGATAGCCAGGACTAAAACATTAACGCACTTCTGAGTCAAGGAGGGGTCTCAGTCTTGTTATTTGAATGATCACCCATCCACCGAACAATTTCGACTAGCTTAGCTAAACCTTCGACTGACCTGTGCAGTTATTATTTGGCCTTTAAAAAAAATTAGGGTTTTCAATATTTTTTTTGCCACCAGACGGTGCTTCGTATGCGGCAGGTCCAAACAGCTGTCAGATAGCACAGATTCCTACCAAAAGTATATTTTTAGAGAAATTCTACGTATTTGGAAGTGTTATTCATTTTATTATGGATTACGACCAGAGGAAGGTTTTCGAATTGAAGATTGAGCTCAAATGCAGAGGGCCCGAAAGTCAATAGTGTCTATGTCACTAATTTTATCTGTTTTATTTGCACACATAGATACCTACTGTACAACACTGTGGCATTTTAGAAAACAATATTACTTTTGTAACGTCTTTATGAACAAATAAACAAAAAAAAAAAAACGAAAAATACAAATCGTGCATGCATTTTGACAGGTGGTTGTACCTGACGCCACAGTGCTGCCATCTCACGGTGAACATTTCAGCAGTGCGATTCTGGCCAAATCACCGCGTGAGAATATAGGCGTAGTGAGGCCGAATTGAGCTGTCATTGCATACATAATGCTAGGCTTTGACAGATCACTACACTCAAGTTTTCACTGCGTGACTTTTACCGAATCGACCGGCAGAAAACCCTCATTATATGTTAACGAAACTCGTCACCTAAACCTCACCTGTTGCACTATCCAGGTGAATAGCCTATCGTAGGCCGCCTTGGCCAGCGCCAGCCGGGTGTAGTTGGCCTCGCTCAGCGAGTGCTCCTTGTTCACCAGGTCGCCGCCGGCCGCCAGCACGCGCCCCGCCATGGCCGCGCGCAGGGCCGCCTCCCCCACGCCCAGCGCAGCCGTGCACTGCTTCAGCGGGCCTCCGATGGACAGCTGGCCGTCGGGGCTCTCGGTGAATGTTAACTCGCCCTGGAAGAGAGAATGGGGTTAACATTTCTAGAATAGAAAAGTCACTTGTGGAGGCTTTAACGGTCCATGCATATTGATGTTTGTCGGACATCTAAAGGGCAGTCAGCCCTAATACTAATTCAAAATTTGCAACAACCGATTACTCTCTGTAGTGGGGCACAAACTATACAATGAAGAAATTGCTAATACAAATTCATCTATCTAATAATATAAAACAATCTTCTAATTATAAAAAAAAAAAACAAAATCAGATTTGTTTCAAAACTTGTAACTCCAGACCGACAAATTTTCATGGTTCTTAATATTTTAGATGTGTTGCCGTTCCGAATAGCAGAATAACTGTAACAAAAAATATGAAAAAAATCGCCATCTTGGATGACTTGACAGGCGACAAATCTCTTCCTAGTTCATTGATATGTATTAACTAGACAAGTCTTAAGATTCTAAGGCGGACCGAAATTTGTTGGGACAGCTACTTTGTCATAAAGACTTACCAACAAAATGACTCCAGCCACGACGCTCCATATGTCCTCGACGACCGACTGCGTGAACCCTAGCGCATCAAACGCGCTGTTCGTCTGTGTGAACAGCTTGGAGTCGGCCGCGGTGGCGCGTTCACTGCCCAGAATCTTGTAGACGGCACTGGATGCGAGCCCGAACTTCTTCGTCGTCGAATTGTTTGTACTTAGCACCTGGAATTTTAAAAGAATAATATGATGGTTATATTGTTTCTTTTCACCGCATAACAGACGGAATGAGAGCATAGAATATGATACACTCGAAACTTTAACGTTTGTTACCCTGCGGTAGCATGGCAGTACTGATCATTATAAACCACTTTTACTATGAGACTGACCCTGAAATATCAAAAAAATATCAACCGTTTTATACATTTCCATTTAGTTCATATCAAATTTTACTTTTGCAATTTTGCATGAAACACAGCCCTAAAAGAAAAGTTGTTCATAATTATCAGTATTACAATTCTACGGTGTAGAATTACTCTTGGTTGTCTACGGAATTACAGAGTAATCAGAAGCCCTAATGTCTGTCTTAAACTTTTTTAATAATTTACATATTTAAGTATGTTTCTATTCATGTATCCTACTAATATTAGGCATAAAGAGCTACCTGCCCACACCTATTCTGTATTAAATCATGTGTAAGGCAAAACACATCAGCATATTATTATGTCAGAATTAAACAAGCTACGATCATCACTAGCGATAATATTGACTGTTTGACAGTAAATTCGTGTTCTAACGTTTTGTTTAGTAAATATCTCTGCGGAGGCTGCGATCGTGAATCTGTTTCTTAGGTTTAGAACGTAATTATTATGGTATCCGCACATCCAGGAGGACCTTATGATTAAATAATAACAGGTTAAGCTTCGCTAGATTGATCAGTGGATGGCTGGCCTTTCGTTATATACCAAGACTCCTCCGTGCCTCGGAAAACACGTTAAGCCGTTGGTCCCGGAGTAGTTTTTTACACGGAGCGACTTCTTGTCCGACCTCCACAACCCAGTGACTAGATAAAAGGATACCCCTTGGTTAAACTGTTTGTCAAGACTTTCGGGGTTCCCAATACCACTAATGACTGTCAAAGATCTCCAAATGACAGCCGGGACCAACAGCATAACGTGCTTTCTGAGGCAAGAACATGCTTACAGTCATAACATATTCCCGTATCGAAGTCTGTTAAAAAAATATTTTATAAACTTTTGTACCTGATAGAACGCGTGGAAGTTCCTCTCCCCTGGTTGCAAGGAGACTACCCTACTCTTCTCCAGAAGATAGTTACTGATGTGTCCGCCTACAGGGTCACCTTTGTAGTCGAAGTGGATGTCCATGTATTTGCCGAAACGGGACGAATTACCGTTGCGATTCGTCTTTGCGTTGCCAAATGTTTCTAGTATAGAATTCGACTGGATGAGCACGTTTTTTACCCTGGAATAAATGGTTCGTAATAAATTCAGAATGGAATTAATCATATAACTATGTATATGTCTGTAAGTAGATCTTTTGTAGGCACTCTTTGCTGAATTGACTGATTTCTGCAAAGAAATTTCGAAATAAACTCAGAGGTCATGGTCTCTTTTAAGTCCTGACATTAGATTACATTAAACTATTATACGAGTCTAAAGATGCAGTACAAATTTTGGAAAGATCTTCTGAAGAAAGAACCATTACAGCTTTGAGTTGAGCTTTGTGACAGAAGGCGAGCATTTATCAGTCATCGTGAAGCTCAATGTTATTTTAAGGAGCTCCACAACACGTCATTCAACGCTACCAGCTCTGCAGAACCTTTGTTAGTAGGTCCTGCTTGCATTAGTAGTATAAAACTACTAAGGGCTCTGGTAAATCGCCTCCGTTGATCATAGGATTTTTAAATACCTGCCATGTGCCATATTATAGTTATGCCATATTTTAGTTAGTTACTCACCTGTCAATATAATCCCTGTGAACTTGTGTTGTGTTTGCTGCTATGTATTTCATTATAAACTTGGATGCCTCTGTCTTCCCTGAACCTGATTCTCCTGATATTAATACACATGTGTCTTTGCCCTGAAATCAAATAATTAGGTGCCAATGTTACCATCATTTTCATTAACAGCATTGCATAAAAGTTTTGTACTTTGTGTCAGTGACGTATTTTGTCAAAATCGCCGGTCCGTAATCACTTAACGAGAAAAGAATAAAATTGTATTTATTATTTTACATTTATGCTTGAAAGTGCATTGTCATCCAGACCAAACGTGTATAAATGCAAAATTTTACGTCAATCTATTGGGGATAACTGGTTTAAGAAACAGTTGCAATATTTGACCTAAACTTCAAGTAAAAGAAACGCTTTAAAAACAGGACAATCTTTAACTCCCCGGGTATCGATTACAAAAAATACTATGTATGTCGGTATGCAAGAGCGAGCGAAGCGTGCTCTAATTTTTGGCACAACAGATACCTACAATAGGTATTTTTTCTTCGAAGCGGTAAATACGGCACAAACCTACTGTATAAATCTTTACTCTAGTCTGCCAATAGCATCTAATGCGCTGTGATCGCAATCAGCATCATTACATCTGTACATTCGTTTTATATTGTCATGAATGATGCAATCGTGATCATTTCACCAAAACAATGCAAGCTTACTACCGAGTTAGTAATACTCCACAAAGGGATTATGTCATGAGAAACATCATCATTCTTACTACATGTATATATATCAGTATCTTTATAAGTGAAGCGAAAACTTCGGATCCCATTTTAAGAAAAATGTGCACACGGAGGAGTCAAGTGTTTACATATTTAATAAAAGTATTATTTAAAAATAAGATTTAAAACCACAAGATTTGAAACCGCACTAGGATTTTTTATATAGCGCGTAATCTTTTAGCTATAGTTTTGCGAAGACAGGAATTTCCGAGTTACTGTTCTTTGTTACGAAAAATAATCAGAAAAAAGGCGATAGATCATGATAAAAACATTCCTGGTCTCTCAAATGTCGTGGCACTCTACGAACATCCAACTGTTAGTAATTCAGGTTTCTCATGCTTCATCTGCGAGGGATTGAACCCCGCGGAACTACGGATCTTCACGGATGGATCTAAAACAGGTACTGGTACTGGGGCTGGAGTCTTCTCGGAGGATCTCAACATCCACATAGCCAAACCTTTGGGTGCCCACAACACGGTATTTCAGGCAGAATGCATGGGCATTTCTCTGGCGGCATCTGCTATTTTAGCCAGGGAGGTTGTGGACCACTCAATTCGTATACTCTCGGACAGCATGGCTGTACTGCTAGCACTAAACAACCACACAGTGAACTCTGGGTTAATATACGAGTGTCACCAACGCCTGAACCAGGTTGGTAATCTCAATAATATAACCATCCAATGGATCAAAGGACACAGCGATTCCCGGGGCAATGATGCTGCGGACGAACTCGCTAGAAGGGGATCGAGCATGGCAGCGGTGGGACCCGAACCCATCGTACCACTCCCTTTCGGATACCTACGCACACTGGTAAGGAAACGAACTAGTGAACAACACCACAAGCTGTGGCTAGACCACGGCGAGTGTAGGCAGGCCAAGGAAGCACTTCCTGCTATCGACGGCCGCCTCACTAAACGCGCGCTTCGGTTGACCAAACCACAGCTGCGCACAGTAACAGCCGCTATTACCGGACACGGCTCTTTTAATAAACACCTCTTTGTCTTAGGAGTCACAGACAGCCCCCTGTGTCGTGCCTGCATGGAGGAAGACGAGACAGCAGCCCACGTGCTTCTGCACTGCCCAGTGGTTGCAACATACAGGGCAAAGTACTTAGGTAACCCAGGTACTCTCCGCGAGATAGCCAGCAACATCGGGGCACTACTGGCCTTTCTCGGGGAATTGGGATGGTTAGAATAGTCTCCCACCCGCACGCAAAATACGCGCTTTGACGTGGAGTTGCGGACACCGGCCCGTTATACTATACTATACTATACTATACTAATTCAGGTTTATACTTATACGGGCATTGATGAACATTAGATATAATCTCATGATGCTTGCAGCGTGAATAACGGATTAGGCCACAGAGTGGTAAATTACGTTCGCGACAAAAACCCAAGACTTTTCTATGGAAATTAGGCTATATATTATTAGGGATTTTTCAATTTTCCATCTGGTAACCCTTATCCCGATGGACTTCAATTTCCCAAACTGTATACTTGTATATGTTACTTGTGTATCTTAAGTGGCATAGCCAAATAAACAGCATGTCTAAACAGTACACTGGGTGGGCTTACGAACTGCAGTAAACACCGTTTACGATCTCG
Source organism: Euplexia lucipara (assembly GCA_921972225.1). Lineage (NCBI taxonomy): Eukaryota > Metazoa > Arthropoda > Insecta > Lepidoptera > Noctuidae > Euplexia > Euplexia lucipara. Next base: position 1,672,953 of record OV179158.1, read on the forward strand.
AACAAAGCTTCAAGATATTATCCACTTATGGCCACACTATTAAAGCTAAGTATGGGGTAGTAACGGCGACATTCCGAAGGTGCTGCATGCGCTTCCTAGTTTTTACTATCCTAGTAAACAAATTCCTACGTCTGCAACTTTACAGCCGGCCTTTTATAGCTAAGTTGTGAAGTTCTGAAGACTTTGGTTTCTTAGGAGCAAGCTCCAGGTCAGGACAGAATTGCTTGGTTACAACAATTAAATCAACAAATACAGCTCACAGTAACTATGAAATGAAATGAAATTATTTATGAAATGAAAAGATTTTTTTTATTATGCTAGTAGGATATGGAAATCACTTTACACGTAATAATTTTTTTCCTTTAAGCTAGTTGAAGTCGGCATAAAAGAAGAAAATCCGAAACAAACTCAGGGATCAACGTCTCTTTTTAAGTCCAGACATAACAAATATCATCAAAATTGTCGTGTAACAAACCATGCAGAACTGTGTCCAGTTTAGTCTTTTGAGGAAAGTGTCAGAAACAATTGGGTAAGCGGCATGTATGTGCCAGCCATCGTGAGCTCAACAGCTTTGCGAGCACGCGCAGCTTTTAGTATAATCGAGATCGAACTCGTGTTAACTTTTTATTCCATCTTACTGCAGCTACGCTATAAAGGTGGATACAGTGGTTGTGCTTACTTGTCTGAAAATTATTTAAGTATTCGATACCGTTGAATTTAGACTGTACAAATAAGGGGTGTGTGAAGTATCAAACACTACCGATAAGTACATTTAAATGTCTTGACATCGCCATCAATGTATTCCAAAAAAAATACGATACATTTTTTGGACCCTATTATTATATTAAGTCGTGAGTTTACCTCTCATACACAAGGTTGTTGTTCGAACCCGGGCAAGAACCAGTGACTTTTCAATTCATATACTACTACTATCTTAGACATCATTGACATCGGTGAAGGGAAACTTCGTTAGTAAACCTAGACTTATAAGTTAATATAAGTCTAAAATCGGCAATCTGCTTTGAGCAAGCGCAGTGATCAATGCTCGTGCCTTCTCTGTATGAAAAGAGTCCTATGCCCTGCAGTGGGACAGTAATAGGCTGGTATTATTACTATTTAGCGGATTTGAACTCCAGTTTATCGAGTTAGCTTTCAAGTCGAGATTTTTGTGTGACCTGAAACCCACATAAAAGTACTAAGCACTTATTGATGTATTTCCGTCGATGCCGAGTACCTAGATACAAATCAAACCATATAGCCATAACATTTGATACAGGATTTCAGGTGCCTACCCTGGCCTGCTGTTTCTAAATAGACAGTGGTCTGATTCCTCACCTGTTGTCTAAGAACCCTTTGGCAGGCATCTGCAACGGCATAGACGTGTGGGGTGACCTCAAACATCTCCCTCCCCCTATATTGTGCCATGTGCTGCATATTGTAGATGTCTAGGTTTTTGTACGGGTTCATCGACACCAGCACCTCTCCGATGTATGTGTAGATTTTGTTGTGTTGAAATCTGGGAACAAGAGAGGAAATGTTTAGATTTATGGACACTAGAAGACATATACTGCCGTGCTAAACGCAAAAGCGGTACAGGTCCTAAATACATTAAAATAGCTGCTCCAGCAAACTTCTTTAAAAAAAAACAAAAATTTAGTAGCCGATTCTCAGACCTACTGAACATGCATGTAAAATTTCACAAACATCGGTAAAGCCGTTTCGGAGGAGTACGGTAAAACTAACATTGTGACACGAGAATTTTATATAATTATATGTACAAGCAAACGTCCCGCGGTACACCCGCGTAGGTCCCGTTCCCGTGGGAACAGGGAATGCAGGGATGAAAAGCTTATGTGTTAATCCAGGGTGTCAGCTAACTCCATACCAAATTTTATTAAAATCCTTTCAGTAGTTTTAACGTGAAAGAGTAACAAACATCCATCCATCCATCCTCACAAACTTTCGCGTTTATAGTATTAGTATAGTAGGATATAAGATAAGATTATTAAGTTGAAATTAAGACCTATGCAACAAAAATCCAGCTTGTTGGGGATTCATGCAAGCTGGAATGCCTATTTTGTCTGGACTATAGTAAGTTTCATATGCACGAGGTTTTGGTTCAAATTCCAACAAGAACCAATGTGACATTTTGAATTCATAATTTAGGTACTTACCTACTTTCTTAGTTAAGTTTATCTTAGACGTTATTGACATCGGTGAAGGAAAAAGGTTTCCTCAAGAAAACCTGGACTAGTAGTTAATACCTTTAAGTTTAAAATGACTAGGGAATGCAATCTCGTCTCGCCGAGATCCCGATCTCGCGAGATCCCGGCCATATTTTACGAGATTGGATCTCGTCAAATTTCGTACGAGATCTCGCGAGATAACGAGATCGACAAATGCAGCGTGACGATGTGTATTTCATAGCGCGGCTGCGCGCGAACTGAATCCTGGCCGGCCGTGCGGCCGCGCCTGGCGCATCTGACAGACGACTTCTGATTTTGCATGCAAAATCAGAAGTCGTCTGTCAGATGATACTCTCGACATGATGTGATTTTTGAGAAGCCATTTTCAGACAAACTAACTTGCCTTTCCGTACCTTGATAACTTCATCTGACTTCTACTTTAAACTTCTTTTATTTGATTAATACGCTCTCACAACATTTATTTAAGAACTTGTGAAGTTAAGTTTTTGTTTTGTTGTATTTATTTACCATAAGTAATGTTCCTATTACTCTTAATTATTGAAACTAAAGTAATAATTTACAAAAGACTAAATATAGATAATTATTGTGATGTTACCAATATTGTAAGAATTTGAACTGATTAGCTACAGTAGGTATAATAATTATAGACATAAACAAATGTTATTAGAGTTAGAGACAAAATAATAAGTACTCTGTTGATTTTTAAAATAAAACTTACATTATTTTTATAACTAAGCAACGCAGTTTCTATTTAATTACATATCATGTCAATTACTAGTTCTTAAAACAAGCATTTGCATATGTTTTAATTGCGATTCTCCCAATCTCGCGAGATCCCGTAATTTGCGAGATCTCGCGAGACTGGGTTTTGAGTCTCGCGAGATCTCGCTAGGCGGAAATCTCGTACGAGATTGCATTCCCTAAAAATGACCAATCCACCTTGAGCAAGTGTGGTGATCAATGCTCGTGTCTTCTCTGTATGAGAAGAGGCTTATTGCTCTGCAGTGGGACAGGTAACAGTCAGGTCAGTCAAATATAGTAACTTTAATGGCAGTACTTTTTCCAAAACACTGTATTTATACAACCAAGTGAGCACCAAACCAGTAACATGGCGTTATAGTAAGCAGGTCCAGACAATGGCCTATGAAAAAAAAACGTCAAAACAATGACATAATACCCTCCAGCCATGGAATGTTGTTTTAGAAATAATTTAGTTAAAGTCTCTATTGTTTTAACGAGTAGTGTAACCATATGTGTTATTGTGTAGGTATCTCTTATATGTTTTGCATAATAAAATGCCTGTCGCAAATAATGTTATGTCTTTAAGGCTACCTCTTTGGTCCAGTGGTTGCAGGTGCTACCGCTGAGGTCCTGGGTTAAATCCCCAAGTCGGGCAAAGTGTTACTGGATTTAACATTTCGTATTTTCTAGAGAAACTCGAAGTAGTTTATTACATAGGAGTCAAACTGTCGAAATGTGAATGTAGGTTCGGTAAATATAGGCGTCACCAAAAATATAAAAATAACGTAAAACATCATGGCGCCAACCTGACCTAAGATACGCTGATAGTAAAAACCATCTAACGGTTAAACAATGACACAATGAAAATCACAATCAATACCAGCCCGGTTGCCAGGCCCGAAAATGGAGAAGATTCACACAGATACATAATTAAGTTTTGAAATTAAATCAAATAATAATTTATTAAATTCATTTATTATAAGACAGTTCTCAAAAAGCCCGCCACTTTTTACTGGGAAGTAAAAGTGGGTAACAAACAAACTACCCAGCAACACTTCTGCATGATCGAACAGGTATACTCAAACCAAGGTTGTAATAGTTGGTCGGTCACTATTCTTAAAAGCCGGACATCGAAAAACCCTATACCCGACAGATAACGATAACGTTAAAAACACTTATAAATCAATTAGTAGTAACGACAAACGAAGTGTAAATCTCTCAATAGCGCGTTAGTCTCGGCTCATTGGCTCCATTAAGATTTTAACACGGCTCGTTGAACAAATTGTTGGCGCTGTTAATGTATTTCTTTTACCATTCTGATGGTTGGTTCTGATAGTGAAAGAAGGAACGTTATCCGAATAGGAAACTATTATATTGAGTCAAGGAAGTAGGATTATGATTGATGGTATACATATAAAAGTGAGGGAAATTGCCCACCATATAATTGCTAATAGAGCACGGTAAAGCCGTGATGCTATCGCTAGTCGTAAACCTTTGCCCACATAGCCAACAGCGCAGACTGCAGAGTAGGACCATCGGAGCCATCACCCAGTGCGCCAAGTCAATATGACTGAGGCCTACTCCAAACATTTAGAAGGTGAAATGCTAATAATTTTAAGCAGAATGCTTGACTGCGAACCCACCTGATTGTAAGTAGTGATGCCATCAATGATTCTAGTTGTCCGTGAAAATACGGTTCGAAGTAGTCTTGGAACCATGTCAGTCATCCGATTTCTTTTTGACGGAAGCTGGATCTAGTGCGTAAACTACCATAGCTCTTGTTTTAATATTTCCATTCGGAGCATTTGCCAGACGTTACTTAACTTTTTTATTCTTTATTTCCGATTCTGGACCGAACAGGTTTCCGCGACATGATATCAGTCTACAGATGACAGCGGATGCTCATTCACTTTAGAAATAATCCTACCAAACCTAATATATTCATCATCAAAAAGTTAGGAGAGAGGAAGCCCTGCTCTACGGGATCATTTCATTTTTAATAGAAACAATGTCCAGTAAAAGAATAATCAAAATTTGGAAATGATGAATCACTTACTTAACTTCGAACACTTTGTTTGTATCTGTCATCTATGTATTCTTTTAACTAGTGTCATTATTTTCAATCTTATTTATGTATTTTCATTTCTTTCCATAAACTTGTAGAAAATAAACTCGCACCGTCTAACTAACGAAAACGAAGTAGCTTTCCAATTTATTTAATGCAAAATAATACCCGAAGGATACGCATAAAGTCATCCTCAATGTAGCTTTCAGCAATTTGAATACAAAAAGCCTGCCGTGCCGAAATTCATAACCTCCGGGGTTATTAGGCCATCGACCTGACGCACGCGACAATAGCGGAGTCGCGTAACACTGTAGACGAGACGCTAAATATTAAACTTTATAGTTTTTATTCGCCGTTACTCTCGATTTTTAAATAAAAGTAAGGTATAGGTATTTTTCTTAAAGTTTTCTCTTTAAAAAAAAGGTTGCCCCACGCTGTGTAGTGGGTGCGTTTACAAACATTACACAAACAGTCAGACTCGGAATATCTATTTGCTCCAAACACAATATTTGTTCCGTGCGAGAATCGCAGTACACAGACACGTAGCGTAGTAGCCAATTGTACAGCCACTTCGCCAAAAACAAGCAAAATAGTAATAACATCTGCCGGTGAAATTCCCGGCAAAATCAATTTAGCTGCTTCAGAAATTGAAGGACAAGATAAACGGCATTAGAACGTACTGTATATGTACTGTCATAAGACAATTAATTCAACATTATAAACAGACTCTTCAATTTTATTTATTTGTGGAGATACAGACGTAGTAGTGTGGTAATAAACTGATGATGTACTGTGTTACATTACATCTGCAGAACCGATCTAAGATTACAATGGCAGAATCAACGGTATATTCACTGAGAATATCAAGCAATAACTCCACAACACACGCTATAGTTAGCGATGAGCAAGTCGAAAATACAAAATGTATCGTTGCTTCAAAATCTACTGCTGAAATTGAGTTATCGAAAACATATTTGGGTTAACAGTGTTGCCATACTGCAGTGCAGTTAACAAAAACATTCGATGCTGGCCCGATCCCAAAACTTGGAAAGCCCAATAAATTAAAAACATAAATTCTCGCACGCTACACCAAAACTTTACACAAGCTTAACTAAAGCCCTTATCTCATTTATATCTACGAACTTTAATATCAAACAGAACTACTTCGAAAATAAATAAACAAATTAAAAAAACTGGTACCTACAATAAGATCATTGGTGAGTCATACAACATGTCGATACGTTACGAGAATATTGATCTTATGAGTAAGTAGGCTTATAAATTTACGAGCCAGATCGTTTGCACATCCATTAAGCATTAATATAGATTTAGACTTCAATTGTGGTAATATTTTTATCTCGGCAAAAGCTTCTTTAACTTGCGAGTTATTTCTCGGATGTTTTATTCATCTGTCGTCAGTTTTCTTAATATGGACATGAAGACGAGTCAAGATTCATTTATATACGATTAACTGATTCATCTGAGTCCCTAATTCGTATGTGGTCATCAATTAGAGCGCCAATTTAAATTTTTATTTTATTGAATCTGTTACCAATCTTTTTTTTTTCGAATATTTTGCTGATCTTTCACCCTTTGGTCTATAAATCCTTGTTTCAATAATAAAAGATTTCTTGAACTGCCGATCTTATCTCTAAGACGATGTACATCCAACAATTAATTAAGTTCTATATTGTATTTTGCCAACTATGACAATTTAATTCTCCCGAACTTCAACACGCGCGCGTCATGCACAAATCCGCTAACTTACGAAAGCACAGCACACAACCAAAACAAATCCAAGCGTGTAAAGCTGCGCGCGCGTCGGTGACGTCATGAAGCGCGCGCGCCGCCCGAGTGCCTCGCAGGCCGGTTTTTAGTTCAAGAGCAGAGACCGAGGTCAGCTGTGCCATGATCTTAGCGCATACACTACATTCCCGGCAATCGTGCAAACCAATGATACAGTTGAACCCCGGATTGAGCGACGTAAGTTATTTTAAGGCGTGACTAAGTAATCTTGTGTCCTACTTAGTACTTGTTTATTTTGATGCCAGTGGAAGAACCACACATTTAAGCTTGTTACTGTTATCTTAAAAAAACTCAAGATGCCTATTTATTTATTTATTTAGGCCCCTTAGATACAATAGATGACGTTTCAGTATAGTTGCAACTTAAAATATCTACCTCATTCTGGCAAGTAAGTTTGGTGAGACCGTTCCGAGGAACTCCTCACCAAGGACTTCGATTTTAACAGTGTTCTGGGTATAGCTACAGAGCTAATCCGAGACCGAGGATTTCGAAACCTTTTTTTTAGTCCAAAAGGAGAAAAATTAGAAGGCTAAGCGTATAGGCATGTTAATAGACATCTCACCATAACAGAGCCGTTTATAAGGAAGCTGTCTGGAACCTTGGCTCCAATTCGTTACCCCATTATAAATTAATTACTTGCAGTTTGGCTGGACATGACACCTGCCCACCTTGAACCTCCCCAAAAGGCTGACCGTACTCGCTCACCGCATTTAGACCCTGCATTGTATGCTAATGTTACTAAGAACGTAGACCGAAAGGACTCGGGGGCTTGACAAAGAAAATCTATACGTGTCAAATAAAACAAATTACAAGCAATGAAGATTTTTATTGGCATTTAGTTGACTCACCGCTGCGGCTGGTCTTCCATGCATCATTGATCGTTATAATACTGTGACTAATTACCGCCAGGTTGGGTGTGTAAACACTATAATTGGTCCGTGATTATGTCAGCATAGTATTCCTAATTATAATCGTAAAGGTATTCAAAATAGTTCCCATGATTAGTGGTTATTTACATTCTGAGCACGCAGAAACGGCTTGAGTTAAAAGAACTCTGAAGGACCTTGAATAAAAAATAGATGAATCTTCTTAACTAGACCGCAGGAGTTTACCTTTTGACCGTCACGTCTTAAAATCAAGTGTGTCCTCGGCGCCTAGCAACGAATTAAACCATTAAATTCGTCACGTGATCGAGACGCTTGGCGTTCTAGGCTCATATAAGTTTATCAACTAGAGCTAAAGGCCAATTTGGAAGCCGTTCTGTGTTTCGCAAGTAGATTCGGGGAGGGTTTTGTGGCTTAAAAGCCGCACGTTAAGTCATGCTTACCAAGATAAGTTCGTGGATGATGGTTGACCGATGCGTCTGTGCCTCGGAAACCACGTTAAGCTGTTGGTCCTGGCTAACATTTACGAATCTTGGACAGTCATTACCTATAGGTAGGCAAATCCTCGAAAGTATGACAACCAGTTTAACCAAGGGATGTCATACGGATCCCTTGGTTAAACTGGTAACATGAGGATGACGTTGTGGGGATCAGATAGGCAGTCGCTCCATATAAAACATTGGTATTTAGCTGCTGCAGGGCAGGCAGATGATGATGTAGCAAGAAGATTCGGCACGCGAAAATCGATTCCAGGATCTAAACACGTTTTTCCAGTTCCACGACATTTAGATAGAAATTCACTGGAATTTCCAACCAAATGGCAAGTCACTGGACACTCCAAATCCAAGTGTCACTGGACACTAATATGAAATTGGTTACTTCACTAACAAAACCTATGACTCGATCAATACATAGAACATTTATAACAGTAGCAACTGAATCAGGTGTTGAGGTTTATTGACTCATCCATCCATCCATACTAGTAATATGGGTTTACTTCGCCTACTAAGTATCTATTAAGGGCAGGATTTTCCCTTGACGATTCATACAATTCATGCAGCATGGCGTGGCGAGCCATATTATGTTCATTCTATTTGAGTATACTGTGTACCTATGTTCAAGAAGGGAAGTGCTGAGGTACGAGTAGCATCTTCTAATCATTCTTTGGAAACGTCTGTAAGAAACCCTAAGATTAAATACACATATTCTAGAAGATTTATATGTAAATTATCTGCAGTAGCTGCATCGAATTTATTATATATATATATATAACAAATAGTTTGAAATGTCTGTTTACAATGTGAAAATAACAATAACAGCTTAAAACTAAATGCACACAATGTAAAAGTTAGGCACGCTCTTTAGGCTAATCTCCAAAAGGGCTGAACCAATTTTAGCGGGACTTACTCTGCCATATAGCTTATGTTATAATAAGGAGTGATTAAGCTCCACGTGGACAAAGTCGCGGGCATAGCTAGTCTGTAATATTTCCCTTCCGCACCTAATACACTTAAGGACTTGATAATTACTTGCATTATCGCCTCGACAACAACATCAAGGACTTTCTTAATCAGTACGTCAGCAGTTCAGTGAAGTGTTCAATTCTTAGGATGGTCATAAGTTTTAATAAGTTAACGAAAAACACTCGACAAGACTCTTAAAACTGTTGTAATATCAAGATGGTTTTTGAAGTCTATTTTCCATGATTGATTACCATGCTAACAATCACTACATAATTGCGGGTACAGACATCTAAAACGTTTATTGTAGCTTGTAACTTACATTTGTTAAAAAGATACAAAAGATTAAGTATTGATAAACCTGTACTAATATTATAAAGAGGTTTTGATTAGGTAGGAAACGGTTAATGGCTTACGTACCTATTTTTGGCAGATTGAGACTGACATTAAAAATGCAAACGATAAATAAAATATGGCAATTATCTCCATGAAGCTTGCCGGTTTATCTTCATGTATGCATTCGATAGGATTAATTTAATACAAATAATTCCAAAAAGAGCGGTTCTGCGACTCCCGCGCAGGTGAGAGACAAAACAATGGTGTGATTATTAGTCAGCAAGAGTCTGATAGGCTCCTTTACCCCCAGGGCGAGGGACGTCTAAAGGAGGGAGGTCAAAGACATTCAATACCTATAGACCGGACATCACAAACAAAATATTCGTCCGAAAAAGTGTGTCCTGCCGGACACAAGTCTATGAGTTTTTTTAAGTACGCTCCGCTGCCGCTCCAATCTTATATATAAAATTCTCGTGTCACAATGTTCGTTCCCATACTCCTCCGAAACGGCTTGACCGATTCTCATGAAATTTTTTATGCATATTCAGTAAGCCTGAGAATCGGCTACTATCTATTTTTCTAACCTGTAAGTGATAAGGGGTGTTCACCCCAAATTTTATTTTTTTATTTTTTTGATAATTTATATTTTTTTAATTTTTTTATTATGTGGCATCAAAAAATACATACAACTCTAAATTTGCACTTTTTTATCACCAACCCTTGCTTTTTAATAGTCATTTTCTTAATTTTATCATTTTCTATCCCGCTCGATAACATCAATTATTTACCAGTATATGTATAAATATGTTATGTTGGTTTGTGTACGCTTCAAAAACTCAAAAAGTTCTGCACCGATGGAGCTGAAATTTTAGCATGATATATAATCCGCATCAAGGATGGTTTTTACATTTTTTTTAAGCTATTGCATAGCTTCTATCGCGGCCTTGAGCGTGGAAACCGAATACAGAAATCCCGTAACGAAAATAACCTAACACAGCCACAGTGGTGATAGTGGGGAGGGGAAAGGGGAGGGAAGTGGGAGGGGAGGGTAGGGGGGAGATTGTGAGAGATTGAAGGGGGGATTGTAAGAGGGGACGGAGGGACGGGAGGGATGTGGAGGGCGTGTAGGAGGGGAAGGGGAGGAGAGTGAGAAAGGGGAAGGGGAATGGGAAGGAGGAGGTGAGAGGGGAGGGGTGAGGGGAGTGGAAGAGGCAGGGGACGGGAGGGGAAGATGGGGAAAGTGAGGGAGGGGTGAGGGAAGAGGAGGGAGGGGTGAGGGGAGGGCGTGGGAGGTGTCGAGGAATGGGAGGGGCGGGGAGAGGGGGAGGGGAGGAATGGGGAGGGGGAGAGGAGAGGAGTTCATAAAAAATGCTATGCAATAGCTATACCGCGGCAGTCTCCGAGTGCCACACGTCATTTTTTCTTTTTTTTTTTAACCATTCAATGACAAAGTGCCAGAGCGAAGCGTGGCAGGGTACAGCTAGTATTCATATATTATTCTAGATGGCGTTACTGAGACATGGGATCAAAGTTTTTCTATGACATTTCCTTGACATGCCCGCTCTATAGTCTTTTAAATCTCTTTGGGAGAGGTGAACAAAGTAAGTAGATGACGTAAAGGCGAAGTAAGCTACCACCCAATACATAGGGATTGACTTTACATCACGCTCACTTCACCTAAATCTTCGCCGGATGATTTTCACAGAATAGACCATTTACCCAGTTCAGTGTGTCCACACACTTGCAAGGCCAAGGACGAACACATCCATATTTGCTCAAACGCTTACGTAACAGAATTCGGTCGTGTATTATTGCTTTCAATGACTCATGTCTAGTGTTTGCTATCGCGAATTATCGCTGTTTATCTACAACAGAGTTATCGCTATCAGACGATAAATAAAACGCTTCAGTCGAAGCCGGTAATGCCGGGGATATTTGCTAAGTATCATTATGTATTTTACCTAACTTAGGGATGTCGGTAGCGTCAACAAGTGAATACTGTATCAATTTTTTTAATTGTCGTTGTTTATGTATCGCTTTGGGAATATTCCGAATAAAAATAACGATGGTAAACCTTTATTTCAATCATTTGGAACAGCCTAGAGTACGTTGTATTTTTTAAAGAATCTGCACATCAGGCTTTTAAGTTATGTCCATATTTTGTCAATAGGTGTAATCTAATGCTTTTGCTATCGATGTACAGACGCTAGCACATCAAGTTACCCCAACGTGTCAAATTTCTTTGATCGTTTTTCAACTTTATGTCAAACAGAATAAGATTCATATTCAATTGGGAAAATTTGACACATTGGGGTAACTTGATGTGCTGGCGTCTGTACACAGGCACATCAAGTTACCCCAATGTGTCAAAGAATTTTGATAGATTTTCAATTTTATTACAAATAGAATAAGGCTCATGTTCAGTTTAGAAAATTTGTCAGTTTGGAGTAGTGTGAGATACTGGCGTTAGACTTACATCTAAATAGTGCATATCGGCAAAAAATATCAATACATCAATACTTTATCTATCATTACGATATTTTTTAGACAAGATCCTGCACAAGTGCGCGTGCACACAATCGAAACGCATGATTTTTCAAGATGACTCCACAAAAATACAGCGCCTTTTTTAAGTATCAGGTGACGAGTAGATAAACGCGATATCGAAATTCGACTAGCAGATAGCCAAATTAATTTAATTGGTGATATAATAATTATGTAGATACGGTTGGTGTTGGCGCGTATTCGGGCGTAGTTTGCCTATAAACAATCCTAACTGAAGATTTGGGCGTTAAGCTACAAATGAAACATTAATAAGCTTATAAATTTATTTCCGAACAAAATGGTTGAATTACAAAACACTCAACGTTCAAGAGACGGACATAAGTAAGTACTTGGCACATAAACGCATTTTAAATCCATTTCTGTCTTTGTGTGAGATCTCATCTAAGAATAGTCCACCCCACATCCTATGGATGTCGTAACTTGTAAGAATAAGCTTTTAGATTGAGAGGATGTGCCGTAACATCCGCCTGAAGTAATAACATCGCAGATCAGTTCTACCTTAATAAAGTATAAAGTAATAGTGTGATAGACAAGCCACAGTCTTAAGTCCTTACCCAAGGCACACTCAGACTTTCCAGATTCATGTGCGTATGTATTGTATAATTATCACTTGCTTCAAAAACGGTGTAGGAAAACATTGTGAGGAAGCCGGCCTGACAGACAAATATTTCTCGACGGCATGTCAAGCCAAGTCAGAACCCATAGGCGGCATAAAAAGTTTGACACCAGATTAGTCATTACCCACACGAAAAAAAAACAGTAATAATTTTGATGCTTATGAGCCACACAGATATGGAGCCACAATACGCGGGCACCACACCACTGTGAGGGTTGGTAGATGTCACATATCTTTAAATATTTGATTTAAGGACATGCCTTCCTTCACCGTTTTGAGAACAGTGGTATTGATATAATTTACACAAAGTAATACTAGTGATCTCCTCAATGAGTTGATTCGATTTCATGTTCCTAGCAGCTACCTCCGCGGTCGGAAACACCGTCTGCTAGCTGTGCCTACATGCCGCACGGTGGCTCGTGCCTCATCTCCGATTCCTCGCCTTCTCTTTGCGCTGAATAGCCTCATGGAAGCTAACCCGAACTGTGATATATTAGCAAATGATTTTAATATTTTAATGCGCACATGCCTAGTGTTTTGTGAAAGCAAAATTTAACATTTAAAATATTGTGTTTTATGTTTCATAATTTGTTATTGTGTAATATTCATTAATCAATTTATTATTTTAATTTATTATTATATCAGTATTGTGTTTTAATTTTGACTTTATTTAGATTTCATGATGGTTTCATTTTGATTTTTTTATCTCGAATTTATGTTGATTTTATTTCCATCTCATTTTTGTATTTCTTTTTATTCTGATATGTTTTTGTGTTTTGTTTTTATTTATATTTCCCTTTTTTTATGATGTCTTATTGAGTATTGATAAATGTTGTGTTAATGTAATTGACTTTTGAAAGTCGTGTTAACATAAATAAATATGCCTAGCTGTCTGCCACCTACGACCGTAAGGCTCGTACGCCGTGGCCGTAACCACCGGGCCACACTCCTCACACCTTACTATCAACTCCAGCATCACCCTCAATTCCTATACTCCATCACCACCAATAACCGCAGCAAATAGAGTGCGGCGACGATCAGTCTTGCTGGACGATGTTTGAGCAACGTCACACAAGACACGCATACGAATGTGCACTTAATATCGAAGGGAGAAAGCGTGTCAGCACCGTGGTCCTGCGACCACACAGATTTTATTACTCACTGGTGGAACATATGGTTATGTAGGGTCCAAGGTAAGGTTAGGAGGGGAAAGGACTTAAGTGAATACGCCGGCTGTCCTTGAGTGAGGTGGAGAGTAGTGGGGTTTGTTACCTTCACTATCAGATTTGTAGCATCCTAACTCCCCCGCCTCGCCCTTTAGTGGTTACTGTTCGAACCCTGACAGGTGCTTTACCTACCTACTTAATGTTAAATTATTTATCACTACTGTTCCTGAAACCTTAGAGAAAAACATCTTGAACCAAACATTAGAGGACATGTGATATCTACCAACCAGCACTGGGCCCGCGTGGTAGATTACGGCCCGATCCTTCACACAAAGAAGTGGCCTGTGAACCAGCTGTAGTGGGAACTCTACATATAGGTAGGCTGATTATTTATTTATTTATTTATTTATCAACTATGGATGACTTACAGCTAATGCAAACAGAATAAAAGAATAGCATGTGAGACTGAGAATACATGAATATGTATTGAATAAGACTGGAGAAAGGGTTCGAATTGTTCACAGAAGTGTAAGACTTCTTAATCGTAAGAAGGAATATTTTTTAGTTCGTTATATGGGGTTGCCCTTCCCTAGAAATTTCATTTAAAAAGTTAAGATTGTTATTTTTTTAGTTTTGGAAAATATTATAAGTACTGTCCATTGGTGATAGTGCGTAGTAATAGGCAAAGCAACTGTTGTGTGTGTGTGGCCAGTTGCATGAACGACAACGAAGCAAAAGGTCTATGTGATGATCGTTGCAGGCAGCTTCAGCACTATTTATTTTCTGCAAAACCCTCATGGGAAGAAGGCGTGAGTACTTTATTGCATACTTGTACTAAAATAACACTTCTACATAATATTTTATTATAATATTTTACTTTATTGCTTTATCACTTTATGTATGTTGTTAGAACCTTTTCATATTTAGACTAACGAAGCATTTGCTGAGTCGCTTTGAATATTCATAGGTATTTCTACAGGTAATAAATTTTATTATAAATAAATTCCACAACTTTCACACATCGCCATCTAGTCCCAAGCTAAGCAGAGCTTGTGTTAGGGGTACTAAACAACTGATGAACATACTTATATATTTCTAAATAATATACATATTAGGATAGATAAAATACACCCAGACACAGAACAAATAATCGTGATCATCACATTGTCCTGGGTGGGATTCGAACCTATGACCTCCAGCATAGCAGTCTGGGCCACTAACTACTGGACCAACAGGTCAGTCAATCAGGGGGTCGAGTCTGCTATTGCAATCGTGTCTCAATGACCGGTCAATGATCGATTTTTGACGTATGACGTCAAACTTAAGACACATTTCCTTTACAAAAACTGTCAAAGTTGTCAAATATTCGATCAATGACCGGTCATTGTGACACGATTGCAATAGCAGACTCGAGCCCCAGGTGATTGTACCAAGATGCAAATAGCTAGTGCGATTCATTGTAGGTATAAATATGTATTTACCTTTGTATCTTTATCTATGTATATGTATATTGAGGAAAAATATCAATGTTTATTAATATAAACTTGCCCGTTAGTAGGCCGAATTAGTCATAGGCCAGAAATTATAAAACCAAATTCAGAAGCTCATAAATATGATAAACAGTTGGTCATGTAGGAAGAGTGTTATCATTGCTATTATGTAAAATAATAATAATAATAATAATAATAATCTTTATTCAGATATTAAATTGGTAAATACAAATTAAATCTAAGAAATAATATAGGTATAACAAAGTATAATGCCTGTACTAGGTTAAAAACCTGTATCACAGGCGACATGAGATCTTACAGTACTAATAAGACACCTGGTTTCGTTACAATATTTAACAGAATTAATAATAGTTACATAGTTAATGAGTTATGCTATTATTTACTAAAATAGATAATTGTACAGTTAGTTACACGAATTTGATTGAGTCAGCAATGTTATCAATAAGGTTCAAAAACAAAAGTTGCATAAATCACTTTCAAGACTACATTCGATTAGAAACACTTGAATATTTTGCTTAGACAGCACTAAAATAAGTAGGACAGCGCAGCGACCATGTATAGGTATTCTAGAGCCAGCAACAAACGATACAAATGACTAGCCACGTATGACTCACTAGATGCCCTCATAATCGATAGAGTTTATATTCCTATATTCTGCTATTTTCCTAGCGGGGCATTCAGCGTCCCCCGTTTTGTGGTCATTGGGTTTTTTGAATCTTGTGCACGATGCACATTTTGGGCTAATGGCTTTCTTAGCGCAATCAGACATCGAATGGCCCGCGTCCCCACAGTGACCACACGTATCAACAGTCTCTCTGCAAAATTTTGCTGCATGGCCATATTGATGACATTTATAACACCTTGTCACCAATGTGAAGTCCCTGACGGGACAAGACGTCCAATTTATAAAAATCCTTGATTGAGATATTAGAGCTTTTCTTATTTCGGCTGAAACTGCAACAACGTAGTTACAGGTCGGACCATCTCGCTTCCCTGATTTGTGGCTTAATTTAATTAAGTCCAAGAAGGACTCCAAGGACAGCGCTGGTATTTTGTCGGCTACGTTTTGTTCGAAAATGCATCTAAAGACCTCATTTTCGGTCAAGGAATTCGGCACTCCGACAATCACAATCCGAGGTTTTCGCTTAATGGGCTCTTCGGCTGTAAGTCCAGATGTAGAGAGCTGGACGGCGTGCTTCAGTTTATCAGCGTCATGTTTCGTTTCGGTACTGATAATAACGCCGCCTCTTTTTGTATTCCGGACCCCGCGGACGTGTAGCTTCATTTGCTCCGGTTGTATGATTTTTTTCACCAGTTCCTTTGTTTGGTCACTTGATTTAAACAAATCCTCGGGATATATGGCGACGGAGCTCAAGTTATTTGGTCGAACGAAACTATTTGATCCCTTTTTCACCATATCGGCAAAAGAAGCATGTCCTGCAGAACCAGAGTGGTTAATAATCTGCTTGAGCTCCACAATCTGTTCGGAAAGGTCACGCTTTTCTTGAAGGTCTTCAACGGCGTTATAAGCTTGAATGGTTTTTTGCTTGAGCGACTGATAATAGACTGCCATTTGTGAGGTTCCAGAACTTACTTTACGGCACAGGGTAGAAATTTTCATCTTCTGCTCCGAGTTGAGCTTGCCATCCGTGGCTATCGAGCAAATTTCATTAAGATGCTGTTCGATGACTACCATCCATTTTTGGATCTCGTGCGTTGAAACTATATTGACTGGCTCAAGGGTTGGGTTTGTCGTCTTCGAAGGTGAGGCGGAGGGGTGCACTGGCCCCCTTGGATTGAGGGGGCTGTTATCCATTGTTTATAATATTAAAAGTTCACAAGTTCGTGTTCATTATTCACCAAGACTACGCACTCTCGTCTCTCTCAAAATGACGTCACCCTCTTGAATTATGATTCACTGATCATTTACATAACTTTTTTAATAATACATAGTTATGTCTGTGCTCTAAAACGGGGTAAGATTGATAAGGTAATTAAAAATAGCAGGGTCAGGAACGACACTTGGAAACTATAAGTAGATGTTGCAATTAAACTGCCTGCCTCTTGGGACTAGTGGTTGCAAGCGCTCGATTCGACCAGGTTCGGTCCCCGAGTCGGATAAAGCGTTATTGAGTTTTTCCATTTAGAGTTTCTCAGTAACAGCCCGGAGTCTGGATTTGTGTACGATTGATGACAATAGGTTCGCCCCCTTTTACATGGGACTTAGACATAACTGGCAAAATTAAAGTGTAGGTTTACCTCTGCCTAATCCTTCAGGGATTACAGCTGTGTGTTATGTGTGTGTTGCAATTAAAAAAATACTTATTGGTTTCTTGAAAGAAACTAGTTAAATAAATACATATTGAAAATGAGGCTGTTTTGCTATCAACTAATTATTTAATTGCCGCATGCCGTTCAAAAACTATTTAAAACGCATTTTCGTAATTGCGATATTTCACGTTTATATTCATTTCTTGTTGTTTCATACCAAATAATATACCTACATATAACATATTTAGTCTTTATTTTCTCTTAGAACGAAATTGTAATGGTTAATCATTTAATTTATTTCAGTACATAACAATTTTTACATTGTATCAAAATGTTTAGGTACACCAATTTTCATTATTAAGAATTAAAAGAAATCAAAAGGCATTTATTCAAAGTAGGCTGAGGATCAGCACTTTTTGAACGTCAAAATTACATAAGACAGTCCCCCAAAAAGTCCACCCTTTCGCCACTTCCTAGTGTTTTTGCTGGGGAAAAGAAGTGGCGGAACAAACTCCCCAGCAACACGCCTGTCTGATATAATGTCTAATACAATATGAATCATCAAAACTAAAGAAAAATCAAAGCCTTATCATTACATAGAAATATTACCTACATCAACGACGACGCTCCAGCCAAATTGGCTCATCAATCTAGCTAAACGGCCAGACATCGATCGATAACACGTAGATTGAGACATGATCGTATTCACCAAGTGGCAAAAAAACATGATCAATGTTGCAGTTTTATGCTTCTAAAACTTCGCAGACTTGATTAGAAATTTGTATGGGTTCGTAGAAAATGAATGGAGTGGGTAAAACTACTACAGCAGATGTACTTAGAATTTAGAAAGGACGTAAGAGTTCATTTTAACGCTTCTAAGAGCGAGACTCCACCAAAGCGGAGACGAGAAGAAATGTGTCGTATAATTATGTTATTGCAGTTGTTGCTGTACATTATTTCAATGTTTCCTCTAAACTTCAAAGTACATTATCTTCGAAGTAATCAAAATTATTTCTGAAATTAAAAAGTTGATCCTTTCTGCACCCACAAATTATTTGTCGAAAAAATTCTCTACCAACTTTTAAAACCGATGAATTTGCTACAATATTTCGAAGACTTTCGATTTGCAAGTTTGAATACATGTAATATCAGGATCACTCTTAATTAGGCAGTTAAATATTAGTGCTATCGTATTTATATGGGCGTTTTATGTATTATCAGGAGTTAATCATTTCCTGTTATTCCCAATTTGGAGCTAAAATCATCAAAAGTCCGAACTTAACTTTCCTCTCAAAAATTTAATTAGGAAACCATTTGGACCCAAACCACAACATACAGTGAACTCATTGAAACAGGAGCTAACCAATAAGGCAACGCACATTGCTGGCATTCATTTTACAACCATTCAACATTTCATTGACAACTGGCAATGAAAGTGTAAAAACAAAACAGAACATTATGACAGCAACGTGAACAGAATTAGCACGGATCAAATTCAGCAGGTCACCAGCACAGATGCTAATCACGTAGCACACACACTGTTGCAATTAAGAGATTACTTTCCTTGAGGAAATAATAGGCCTCGTGCATGGTGCATGAGCGGTGAGTACGGCGGAAGCTGGCGCGACAGCGGGTCTAGTTAAAAGAGGTTTAATGTTGTATGTCTCCTATTTTTTATTGAAACTCTAGCCTGCGTAGCATGAACACATTGAACACCGAAGAAACGGCCTTTGTCTACAGACGAATCGGCAAAGTGACAGATTATATAGACAGGAACTTCAATCTGTCAAATTTCTTTCAATAAACCTGCCTGCGTAGCATGAACACTTAATTTCTTTCTTCCGAGACACGACAAAAATATTTCTGTCCAACTTGACATTTCTCCTACCCGAGCATGAGGCGACTCGTTGACAAAGCGTTTGTACGTAGAGAAAGAAATTTACATGCTGTCTATAACAACTGTCAAGTTGCTCTTGTCTAGGTCTCATTTGATGTAGACTGTTTGACACTTGCTGACAGGAAATGTTTCGAAAAGAACTGTCAGAAGTGGAGAAAATAGGTACGCACTTCATGCTCGGCATTCTTCGGCATATAACTTCTCATCTTTCTTGACATTGTCATGCTCGAGACGAAAGAAATGTCTATATAATCTGTCACTTTGCCGATTCGTCTGTATACAAAGGTCGTTTCTTCGGTGTTCAATGTGTGCATGATATGCAAGTAACATTTTTGTGTTGGGGCTGTCTGTCTCTTCTCCTTATTTTAACACCAATAATATTGTGTCTAAGATCAAGATGAAGTTACTCTATTGAGGGCTGATTTTTCACCAGTCAGATAACTTTTATCTGAAGAACAAATATGGCGGTTTGACATACCATAGAAAAGCTGTCAAACCCAATTTTTATTCGTCGGCCATCAGTTATTTGACCATTTAAATATCAGGCGATAATCAATAAAACAAAAATCATTCAGGTAAGTGACTGCAAAGCATCACAAGTTGATGTAGCGAGTAGTAGATGGTAGACGTATTTCTACAGGGAAAACCATTAGACTGTCGCTAGACAGTTGTCAGTATGACAGCAATGAGAATGGTGTCCACCATATTCATTTCACTACGGGCGTCAATAGCAGTTTCATATATTTGATATTCGTCATGCAAGCATCCGCGAAAGCTTCTCACTCTGGAAGAGCCCTTAGGTGTGTCGTGTTTCATAGTGTGTGTACAAAGCGTTTCCGCTGCGCTTCGAGCGTCCTTGCCGCGGAAAATGTAAGGAAGTAGGGTTCGTGATATTCTCGGCTCAAACATGGCGTCTTTGGTAGATAGCTTGTTTTCCTAGCGTGAGTCATACGTTAATCATCCTTTGTAGTTGAACGGTCAGGTCAGATATTATTATACGGTAGTGATTGAGTTAAAGCGGCTTGCTTTTGGTTTGGCTCTGAAGTCTAACCTTGGGCCTCCGGTGTTTGTACTGTCTTCATAGAATTGTATTAAAGTATAACTATGTATGCTTAAATAGAACACTTAATACACCTTTTAAATAATTTTTTTTGGCTTTAATATGAACAAAAAGTCATCATCAGCCGAGCCTTTTCCCAACTATGTAGGGATCGGCTTCCAGTTTAACCGTATGCAGCTGAATACCAGTGTTTTGCATGGAGCGACTGCCTGTCAGACCTCTGGGTAACATGATACCCCTTGGTTAAACTGGTTGTCAGACTTTCAGGCTTCTGACTCCAAGTAACGACTGTCAAAGTTCTACAAATGACAGCCGGGACCAACGGCTTAACGTGCTTTCCGAAGCACGGAGGAGTCTTGGTGTGTTATAAATGGTCACCCATTCACGGAACGACCTCGACAAGCGCAGCTTAACCTTCGATCGACCCATGCGGCTGTTATAATTTAGCCACAAGCTCCTCATATGAAAAAACGGTGCAGAAAAATAAAACGGTCGACCACTAAATAATATTTTAAACTAAAACAAAAACTTCAAAATTAAAACGATTGTTCCGCTTTGATCATAATCTACAAATTCAAAACGGAAATTTTAAAAATGTCCTCCGTAAAGGTCTAATCCAATCACTCCACATGGTTCAACTTTGAGTTCTCCATATCCAAGCTTACGGTTCTACATATTACAATCAAAGTTAAATAACAACAATCCCATCTATTTCGTAGAAACGTCTCTTAGATCTTCACCAAAATCCAATTCGATTATCCAACGTTATGTCAAAAGCCCTGTGTCTATTTCTGGATTGTCGTCTCATCCCGCTACTGCTCCAGCCGTTTTGAATATGGAACCCATCGGTATGCGAATGTCATAACGTTTATTAATATATTCGTCCTCTTTTCTCTTATAGCTCGCTCTCAAGGATTACCTACGGGATTTAATTTTTAAGTGTTAATCGCATTAAATGGTAATGCATCGATATCGTAGTAGGTATAATTTGATTTGTATTTATTAGATTATCTACGACACGTTTGCGCCATAATGTTCCTTGTGTAACTTTCTATTTTATCACCCACTAAATAAGTTTTCTTGTTGTTCTAATTGTTGGGCGTGAGAACACGATTATAGCAGACACAAGCATGGAAGTCTCAAAACTCGTAGCCAAATATTGCCCAGTCATTGAAATATTGATGGCCACTAATGATACCATGAAAGTTCACCGTGACATTGTAACGGAATTCTTATGTCTTGTACATACCGTAAGTGCACACCTTCCTATAGAATATGTGCCTAGTGAAACAAACATAGAGGCAGGCATTGACATAACATTCCGTAGACCTCATGGAGCTTCGTCATCTTGCGGTCAGTGCTTTGTGACCTCTATCGCTTGCCACAGACTCGCAGAAAGCAAGTAAGTATACTCCTTGTTTTTATTTATTTATATTATGTCATTTATACGATTTATTCATATATACGATGTGTTTCTTCGGTGATCATGCTACGCGTGCAGGTATTTACCTGCACGCGTAGCATGATCACCGAAGAAACGGTCTTTGTCGTGTCTCGGAAGAAAAGAAATTGAGGTTCCTGTCTATATAATCTGTCACTTTGGCGATTCGTCTGTAGACAAAGGCCGTTTCTTTGGTGTTCAATGTGTTCATGCTACGAATGCTGAGGGGCGTGTTAATAAATAATGACTGCCGCATAGATTTAAGCTAAGCATACCATTGACAATGAATTCATATGAAGAGTCTTCAGTCATTGGTGCTAGATGTCATTTGTAGATCTTTGAAAGTCGTTACGTACGGGTAGTCAGAAGCCCGAAAGTCAGTTTAACCAAGAGGTATCGTGTTACCCAGCCGTCGTGGTAGTCAGATAGGCCGCTTTCATCTTTATTCAATTCTATAAGAGGCAAGATTTGTATTTATGTATGTAGCGAATAAACTTAAAAACTACTGGACCGATTTGAAAAATTCTTTCACCGTTGGGAAGCTACACTATCGGATGACATAGACTAAGTTTTATCTCTGTATTCCTACGGGAACTGAAACAACGCGAGTGAAACCACGTGACGTCCGCTAGCGTTAAATATACTAGTAGGTATTCAATTGCATTGCATCCGTTTAGACTGGAAACCTAGAAGTTAGAATAAGGTTAGGTAGGTGAAATACTATAAGTTCGTAACCATTATTTAATTTCTGTAAGGCATTTAACACTGCCCCTGATCAAATTCAAAGTCAAAGTCAAACCATTTATTTCAATTAGGCCCTTTTAAGGCACTTTTGAACGTCGAAAAAAATTAACTTCAAAAAATGATTCTAGTTGCCCCTTCCAAAAAGTAGATTTGTATGGAGAAGAACGGGCAAGAAACTCCATACTTACTTTTTTAAAATAGACTTTACAAAAAGGTCAGTTATTGTTTCTTTTTGACTAGTCTATGGCTTTACGTTTTTAGGCCGTATGTTTAATTACATATACATATATACGATGTATTTAAACATAATATGTTTCCCGTATTACTTAGGTATTTCCATGTTGGGTAATTCCTATCAATTGCGTGATACTTTATCAGTTTTTTTTGTCGTTTGTATCTAAAAAACGGCTACTGTGGATTATACTATGTATTATGAAATCAAATCGCCATTTACCCGTGTTTTTCTCTATACTTTTGCGTTTAAAACAGGAGATAACTTGAGACGGTAAACATTATATCATCTTAGCATAAGATCATCATTAATATTATAGTGATCGATGCATAAGATCCAATTTGTATTCACTAATTATGTTGACAGCCTAAAATATACAAGTTTATAGGTATAATAGTTTTCAGATTCTTTACAGATTCTTCCAAGTTCGTAAATTATATGAAATGAATTGATATTTATTTCTGTAAAAAGGTTTAAACAAACACTTTTACAAGACATTTTTTAACTAGAAGGTGCGAGGTCGTGTTTCACTATCTGACTACTCTAAGAAGAAACACCGAAAGAAACTCAGAGGTAAGTCTTTTTTAAAGTCCAGACATTATCTTGTTCAGATCATATGTAAGAACTATGCAGATTAGTGTCTGAAATGGTCTTTTGAGGAAAGAGCCACCTAGTTACGACTATGAGATACAAAGGGTATTTCTTAAAGCTAGTTGCAGTATTGTTAAAATTTGCTGCGTTAAATAAATTTATAGAACGTGTGCCTTTGTAACTATGTACGTGTATGTATACGTAATTAAGTTGAACATTAAATAGATGATGAATTCTTGAAGCCACAGATTTTGTATTTATTTTAGTTACTAAGGTAGGCTTATTTTTAAGTTACCATAGAGAACAACATATTGATAATTACTTTTATCGCCTGCATACAAATTTAAATACCTAGATAAATAAGGCCACTAAACCAATTACATATGTACTAATTATCTACTTTTTTATTATCTACCGAAGTATGTCATCGGACTAAATAATTTAAACAGGTAATAATGCTTAATCTACTACTTATCCGAAAAGATATAAAATATTACCATATACGTGCCTATTAGTTATCGCCAAAAAGATTAAAAATACTATAAGTAATAATAATAATATTAATTATTTATTGCCATTAAAACGAGTTATATAAAAATGTGGGACCCAGGCTCCAAAGCTAGGTTAAAGTACCTGTATTTCAGGAGCCAGTGACTTATTCAATTTTGGTTATAGTTAGGCAAGTTTTATGCAGCATAAGGTGACAGTTATATTACATAAAATATTAAGGTTAACAATTAACATTTAAATATATAATTATGGACTAAGAATAGAATCAAAATTACCGAAAGTTAATTGAACTTATTCAAACTAAAAACAAAATTATAATACAAACAGGATTAAAATACATTTAGATTTAAATATAAATCATAAACAATATTAATTTTAAAATAAAAAAATTGAATAAAACTAAAACAAGAAGAAAATTAAAATAGAACAATTATTACAATAAGGCCAGAAAAACGAAATTAGTAATAGGGGGTGCTGGTTGTGTGTGTGTGGGATTGCGTGGGTGTGTGTGGATGTGTGTGTAAGTATGTGAATACCAATTATATGTGAGATATGTTTATGTTGATTGAAATAAGTTTTCAGTTGTGTCGTAGTCCTGATTCAGTAACCAGATTTTGAACTTCTTTTTTGCGTCACGAGTCGAAAGGGG
The DNA here is from genome assembly GCA_921972225.1 of Euplexia lucipara. Lineage (NCBI taxonomy): Eukaryota > Metazoa > Arthropoda > Insecta > Lepidoptera > Noctuidae > Euplexia > Euplexia lucipara. Next base: position 1,697,705 of record OV179158.1, read on the forward strand.
GTTTATGATTAAGATTTTGTTCAATTTATTATTAACTATAGAGGACATGCCGATAAATGTCATTGAAAAACTGTGATGTGTGTCTGTAACACCATCTAGCATAGCATAGCAATATTGGAGCGGCAGCGGAGCGTACTGAAATAATAAACCTATTGACTTGTGTCCACCAGGTCACAAGTATCAGATGAAAAGTCCCGTCTCTAGTAAGTATTGAATGTCTTTGCTTATCACCAATGCGTAAACGCAACCATGACCAACAAACAGAAAACACAACTCAACGCCTCGTTTGTGCCTTCATAAGAAATGCAATAACTAGGGCTGACACGGAATGTATGCATGTCTCAAAGCTTCCGGGTTTAGTAAAAAAAGGCCTGTTCTTCACTTCACAACAACCCTGCATAATACTGTCAACGTAATCGCCGTGCGCATTCGTGCAATCATAGCGAGTCTTTGTGGGCGAGGTCTGTTCATAAGCTGAGCGGACTGCGAGTTTATCTCTTGCGTCAGGCGGTAGACCTGCCACATATCTCCACTGCTACCACTGCTTTTCTCTGCATTACCTAAAAGTTGACTAGTAGAAAACTTTTTTACAAAAAAAAACAACCGACTTCTTAAAAAACTAACAGGTGAAAAATAACTCCAGTTTCGGAAGTCTGTGGCTTTGGTGGTTTTGTTTTGTTCATTATTGGCCACCGACTTCCGAAACTGGAGTTATTTTTCAACTGTTAGTTTTTTTAAGAAGTCGGTTGTTTTTTTTTGTAAAAAAGTTTTAATTTTGTACTTTTTAGTTTCTTTGTAAGCAAAAAGAAAGTCTTTCAGAACCTGAAAGAATCATTGAAATTGGATAACAATTGCTAAAGAAGTTCTATCAAAACATTAATCTGTACATCTCTGCCGGGCCCCTTTTAAATTAGAATGGCGTAATGTTATGTTGTGGAAATACAAAAGCTCAGCATAGACATCTGACTATAGCAATCGCGAATAATTTGCTGTTATGCGTTGAAGAGTTCCGTTGCCTGTCTTCTTCATCAGTCTTTCTTCACCAAATTATACTTTCTAAATGAAAATGCTTGATTCGTTACTAAAAATGTTAAAATCGGTATGTGTGTGCCTATATTTTTTGAGGAGTTCCCTCAATTCCTCAAAGATTCCTCATCAGATATGAGTTTTGATACTAATGGGACCAATCCGGTAGTATACCCTATCAAATAAAAGAAGAATTTTGAAAATCGGTCCATAAATGGCGGAGTAATCGCGTTACAAGCACACAAAAAAAAAAAAACATACTGACGAATTGATAACCTCCTCCTTTTTTTGAAGTCGGTTAAAAATGCCTTTGGCATTAAGTCCGCCTCTGTACATTAGTGCGCTTGAAGTATTAATACAGGCTAAATACACACATCAAAAGTGTCTAGGGATCAACATATATTTTTGCAATAACTTTTCTCCTGATTGATATTAATTAAAATTTTCTTTAAGGATTCATCAAATAAAGTGTTTTCGTTTGTCACAGTAACGATAAACCAAGTCACCTTTGCATTAATAAAGAAATTTGCCATTTTCCTAATAAAGGGATTTTTGACATTTGAACCACCAACATTAAAGTTCGAAAAAAAGACTGAAATAACAGTTTTCTTTAAAATTTTATTGGGTAACATAAAAAATTAATAATCCGTGTTTCTACCGCGAACACTAACAACACAAGAACATCGGTTTGGCATACTCAAAATGAGTTCATCCAAATCACGCTGTGGAATGGCCGCCCATGTTCGTTGCAACAACAAAAAAAGGTCTTCTTGCGACTGGATACCCTCCATATTCGGCAGAGCTCTTCTCTGTAGCATATCCCATGCATGCTCAATCGGGTTCAAGTCTGGCGACTGAGCAGGCCAGGGCAGGACGTTGATGTTAGCTGCGGCGAGAGTCTGTCTTACAACTCTTGCGGTGTGCGGTCGTGCATTATCATGCATTAACTGAAATAAGGGACCGATTTGCACTTGTAGAGGAACGATGACGTCTGATACAATCGTCTCAGCATAAATTTGAGCGTTGAGGTTGCCTCTGATCCAAATCAACTCAGTTCTTCCGCCGATCCAAATACCCGCCCATACCATGATGGTTCCACCACTATAAGGATGGCAGGATTTTAATCGCTGTTGGCGTCCAGGGATTCTCCAGTGTCGTATACGTCTTGTATCCGGTCTCATACCAAAACGAGACTCATCAGAAAAGCACACGAAACGCCATTGTTCTTCTGCCCAATTTCTGTGTTCAAGAGCCCATTGATATCGAATCCTACGATTGTGCATTGCTATTGGTGGTACCCGTAGCGGTCTTCGGGAATGAAGGTTCACTTCATGCAAGCGTTTTCTGACTGTTTGGTCGCTAATTAAGTTCCCTGAAGAGTGATGAAGCCTCACGAGTTGTAAGACAGACTCTCGCCGCAGCTAACATCAATGTCCTGCCCTGGCCTGCTCAGTCGCCAGACTTGAACCCGATTGAGCATGCATGGGATATGCTACAGAGAAGAGCTCTGCCGAATATGGAGGGTATCCAGTCGCAAGAAGACCTTTTTTTGTTGTTGCAACGAACATGGGCGGCCATTCCACAGCGTGATTTGGATGAACTCATTTTGAGTATGCCAAACCGATGTTCTTGTGTTGTTAGTGTTCGCGGTAGAAACACGGATTATTAATTGTTTAAGTTACCCAATAAAATTTTAAAGAAAACTGTTATTTCAGTCTTTTTTTCGAACTTTAATGTTAGTGGTTCAAATGTCAAAAATTCCTTTATTAGGAAAATGGCAAATTTCTTTATTAATGCAAAGGTGACTTGGTTTATCGTTACTGTGACAAACGAAAACACAATTTATTTGATGAATCCTTAAAGATAAATTTTAATTAATATCAATCAGGAGAAAAGTTATTGCAAAAATATATGTTGATCCCTAGACACTTTTGATGTGTGTACTTATATTAAAGCACTAGCTGCTGCCCGCGACGTCGTCTGCGTGAAGGTTCTACAGCACCAAATATACCTACCTAAGATTCCAGTGTCGCTATAGCATTATAAGTTAACAACTTTTAAAATAGCATTAAAATATAAGTTACATGAAGAGAGTTTTTTTATTTAATTAAAGTATTTTTTTTTTATTTTGCAATTTTTAGTTTCTTTGTATGTAAAGAAAGTCTTTCAAAACTTGAAAGAATCATTGAAATCGGTTAATAATTGCAAAAGAAGTTCTTTCTAAACCTTTTAAAATAGACAGGCGTAATGTTATGGGAAATACATAAACCATGCACAGACATGTGACTGTAGCTGCTATTGCGAGTAATTTGTTGTTATGCGTTGAAGAGTTCCATCGCCTGTCTTCTTCATCAGTTTTTCTACACGAAATGATACTTGCTAAATGTAAATGCTTGATTTGTCACCAAAAAAAAATGTAAAAATTGGTACATGTTTTCCTATATTATTTGAGGAGTTCCCTCAATTCCTCGAAGATCCCTCATCAGATCTGAGGTTCAATACTAATGGGACCAACCTGGTAGTATACCCTATCAAATAAAAAAACGATTTTTGAAAATCGGTCCATAAATGGCGGAGTAATCGCGTAACAAACACACAAAAAAAAAAACACCGTCCAATTGAGAACCTCCTCTTTTTTTAAGTCGGTTAAAAATACGTTCAAAGGTACATACCTTATAACACTTCCCTATAAACTACGTTGATAATTATACTGCCAGGAGCCAAAATGTAAAGATAGTCAGGACTGGTGACGCGGGAGCAAGCGACGTACAGGTGCCCGTGTGAGAAGCAACTCGTCCTGAGATCTACACCCGCTGCTCTGAGTATCGGCTCCTGCGATTTATTGATTGTCATCACTAAGCAAACACTCACGGGGAACTGTACGCGCTCGAACTGGATCGGGAAGCTATGAAGTATAAGGGGAATGCGTTGTATAAATACTGCCTTGCCGACGCCACAACCCGTAATAATTTCCACCTCAATGGTGTCTGTCGAGAGAGATGACTTTAAGGCACCACCCGTTACACAACTTTGGAGGAGATTTGTTCCTAAAAAGCATAATCGGGACGCCGACCTTCATTCAGCTTGATGGTATGCGCTGGAAGTCAACTTGCTGACAGGAAGTTCAAAAATTCCACGGGATAATGTGTGGCGTCATCTTGCTCGACGACAGTGCTTATCGACGTATAGACCACTTCATTCCCCTCAATGTCCGAGAGAATGCATTCGTTAATTGCTGCAGCATGATCATTTTTGGGCGCCAAAATGGCCCTCTCACACGAATTCTGCTGGTGCGCTATACGACTGATGTCCACGTACACACAGCGAATGAGTTCTTCGAAGCTGGATACCACTCTACCGAGAGACTCTGAAAGCACCGCCTGTCCACTTCTCTCTTCTGGTAAAGTGCCTTTGCCAAGACTTAGAAGGACATCGGAGAATTCTTGAGCGCGTGCAATGCCGCCGAGCCGAGCTCTTATATTAATGGTCAAGCGCAGCGTACGAACTTGTGACCACAACGAAGATCGTTTCACCGAAGCATTCATCTCGTCAGCCCTCGATCCCCGCGTCAACTCGGGAAGCGTTTGCCTGAAATCGCCACTGAACAGAACTGTGACACTACCCATCAAATGTTCGTTCCTGCAGATGCCCTGCAGGGTTCTGTCCACGGCCTCTACTGCCTTCCTTTTGAAAATCGTACACTGATACGATCCCATATGATACGATCCGAACTCTGCTCAAGATTTTGAGAGTTTTGTTGGAACTTCAATTTGTCAAAACGAATTATACGATACAACTTTTATGAAAAAAATGCACAATGCCATCTATGAATTTTAAGAATAACTAATTACTAACCTCATCAACACGATCAAAATTTAAATTAATTTTCAAAAAGTGTTTATGTGTTACTTGATTTGATTTTTATACATTCTCATAGATGGCGCTGATTCCAAATTGTCTTTATGCTACTAACATTCATTAAACTTTGTTTCTCTGCCAAAGTTACTTAAATAGCGTAGTTTTTATAGTGTAAAGCTAGATAATAGCATAGCTTACTTAAAACCAACATTTACGGATTAACTGAAGACCATCGTGAGACTGAAACAAACCTGTATGAACGCACGTCTAGCCTGTTTTACGAAGTTTTGGGTCTAGATATAGATCCTTATATAGAAGACATTAAACGCATAGGGAAAAGAGGAAATAGAAGGCCCCTCGCCATTGAATTGATAAGCAAAAGAATGACCACCTACATACTGGATAATGCAAGCTTCTTTAAGAATAGTGTGTGTTCGCGCAGCGGAATGTTGTTGAATTTAAAGATTTTAATTATGCAGATATTTAGTGTATGACGTCGTATAATTGTGTCATCATCATCTGCCTAGCCTTTTCCCAACTATGTTGGGGTCGGCTTCCAGTTTAACCGGATGCAGCTGAATACCAGTGTTTTACATGGAGCGACTGCCTGTCTGACCTCCACAACCCAGTAACTGGGTAACATGATACCCCTTGGTTAAACTGGTTGTCAGACTTTCGGGCTTCTGACTACAAGTAACGACTGTCAAAGATCTACAAATGACAGCCGGGACCAACGGCTTAACGTGCTTTCCGAGGCACGGAGGAGTCTTGGTATGTAATAAATGGTCACCCATCCACGGACCGACCTCGTCAAGCGTAGCTTAACCTTCGATCGACCCATGCGGCTGTTATAATTTAGCCACAAGCTCCTCCGTAAGTGTCTGCAACATATTGCCAAGTATCAATGATGTTCCGTGAGTAATTAAAGAGTTATAGGACAATTTACCATGAATAGATCACCGTTTACAAAGCAGTCAAATATCACGACGTTCTAAAGGAATTGCATGGTAAAATGTATGCCAATAATTCGTTTATTCATTCAACTATTCACATGCAAAGTTTCATGTCATTAAATTCAGTAATTAAAAAAAAACAATTATAATACTGACGAAGCATCGAAGACCTATATAACCCGACCAAGTTCGGTTGGCTACAAAAAAGCGGCCGTGCCATATATCTAAGAAACGTTCTTAACCTTGCAATATAGTATTTATTAATATTGTACAGTTGTGTACACAAGCGTTAGGAAAAAATAAAACAATTTGTCAATATTATTATTACAGAGAATTGGCGATGCATAGCAAAACAACAGCGCATACGCACATTGTCCTTGACTGCACATTTGTTTGTGACTGGGGATAAAACAAAATCAGGTTCAAGTTCAACAGCAAACAAATTCGCGCGGACCGCGGCTAATGAAAACATAATATTGCCCTCTCTTTTCTTCAAGGATGGAAGTACCGTTTCAAGCGGGAAGCCGCCTATCGCTCGTTGCGCGCAGAGCGTTGTCTATTTTTCACATTAGAATATTTTTGATCAATTCATAACTACTCTATTTAGACTATTTAACCAAAGGACTAGCCTTAAGCGTACCGCTTCGAACAAAATAATTCTGCATATTTTGGTGGGGTGCGGAGGAACACGCTCACTGTATACATAAGTCACTACCAGTACAACGATAAACATCAATTAAAAAATCGATTCAAGAAGTAGTTTTTTTTAAGTTATTAGATTGTTTGATCCACTAAAGTTGCAAAGGGGAACGCTCGTGCATGTCTAGTCCATTGGTTAAATAGTGTAATAAGCTACAATATGATAAGTATTTACCTAAACAGTAGTACTTACATGTGGTAATTATTAAATTTCCCTAAGGGGTCTACATTTAAAAAAGTAGGTGTACAAAAATAAGTGACCTATAGATTATATCGAAACAACAATTGTGTTATCACCTATACCAATTCAATACCGGTATTATACTGTACATTTTGGGATGTTACCTAAATATATTGCACGGCCGCTTTTTTGTAGCTATCCGAACTTGGTCGGGTTATGTAGGTTTTCGATGCTTCGTCAGTATTATAATTGTTTTTCTTTAATTACTGAATTTAATGACATGAAATTTTGCATGTGAATAGTTGAATGAATAAACTAATTATTGGCATACATTTTACCATGCAATTCCTTTAGAACGTCGTGATATTTGACTGCTTTGTAAACGGTGATCTATTCATGGTAAATTGTCCTATAACTCTTTAATTACTCACGGAACATCATTGATACTTGGCAATATGTTGCAGACACTTACAAGGTTTGTATAAACGTGAAAATCTAGACCCCAAAGTGCATACTTTAAGAAGTAAGACCTAATAAGCGTATTTTACGTTTATATTTTTATCTTTTAAGCCCTACGATTTTTTCTAAATCTGTTTTTTAAACAAATATAAACAAATTCAAAACAACGTATGTAAAAATCTACAGCTCTCTAAGTAAGCGCTTTATATGAAAACTAGCTAATGGCCAAACGTTCGCGTAGCGGAAACTTGAATTTCTCTGAAGTTTATGCATGCACTAATTTTATTCATACATACACAATTACACACAAATACACACAAATTTTTGGACACATCTCTTTTCTTCTAAAGTTTATGGATTAAAAAAAGTTCCGCCAGGACAACGTTCGCCCAGCGGAATCAGTTTTTGGTGAATTTCTCCACAATGGCTGCGTGCACAATTTTTTTTATACCATACACAATTATACGACGCCATACACTAAATATCTGCATAATTAAAATCTTTGAATTCAACAACATTCCGCTGCGCGAACACACACTTAAGAATACTGGAATAACTATCGAAAAATATATGGATAAGAAAACACTGGAGGAAAGATATGAACTGAGACAAAACCTAATAAAGGCACGAAAAAATGGTGACTATGCCATTATCAGAAATATGCGTCCTTTGATTACACGCTTCCACAGAATGAGTTAGAAGAATAAAGATTCACTGCTCCTCCCCCTTATGTGATAGCAAACAGACAAACAGACAAAAATTCCAAAAAGTCACTTTTCGTCACCAGTTACGTTTTTCTAACAAAACCCACTTATTTTTTCTTGAAAATTCTCAATGTACCTACAGTTTTTCTTTCGTTACTGTTTTATTATATGTAGATGAAAAAAATGCACAATGCCATCTATGAATTTAAAGAATAACTAACTACTAACCTCACCAACACGATCAAAATTTAAATTAATTTTCAAAAAGTATTCATGTGTTACTTGATTTGATTTTTATACATTCTCATAGATGGCGCTTATTCCAAATTGTCTTTATACTACTAACATTCATTAAACTATGTTTCTCTGCCAAAGTTACTTAAATGGCGAAGTTTTTATAGTGTAAAGCTAGATAATAGCATAGCTTACACAAAACCAACATTTAAATATGCGTCCTTTGATTACACGCTTCCACAGAATGAGTAAGAAGAATAAAGATTCACTGCTCCTCCCCCGTAGGTGATAGCGTGATAATATATAGCCTATGTGTTGACCCGACCTCTTAGTAATAATCATGCAAAATTTGAAGTAAATCCATGCAGTACTTTTTGAGTTCACCCCGGACATACATACAGACAAAAAGACAAACAGACAAAAATTCTAAAAAGTCACTTTTTGTCACCAGTTACGTTTTTCTAACAAAACCCACTTATTTTTTCTTGAAAATTCTCAATGTACAGTTTTTCTGTCGTTACTGTTTTATTATATGTATAGATGATGTGCACTACCTACGCCTAATACTGCATGTATGCTAAAAATATCAAATCATAAGGAATATCCGAAAATTGTTTAAAACCCGCTAATAGAACATCATCATCGTACACTTTGTTAAGGTCTTTAGCTATGACTCGCTTGGGATCCTGTCTAATCTGAGCACAGAAAATCTTTTATCTGGACGAGTTTTAAGGGCATCATTGCGTCTATTGTAGAACAAGGATTATTCGTCAAATGCCCGCTAAATCGCCTCTCTTCTCGCTCCGTCAGCACACCCACATAACCTTATGACCCGGTCAGCGACCTCGTTAATGTCTGAAGCACTTATTGTTCATTACGCAGCCACGTGAGCGGAGCGGACGGGAGACAATTCGCGACTTCCAAGAGATTTGTGACTACGAAACGATCTTGCGCGGATGTCCTTATTGTTTCAACGAGAGGTGTAGGAAAAGGAGATCGTGTGTTAAAAGTAGCAGTTAGAAATAGGGTACTCATATAATGGCTAGTGCTCTCCTAGTGACCGAAGTAAGACGTTTTTAGCTTTTCAACCTTAGAAAAACAACGCATAGAAACCGAGTGCAAAAAGTGAGGCAACTAAAACTGGCTTCTTTTCTCGGCCAGCCGTGTCAGTAGGTACTAAAAGTCACGTTCCGTCGAACGTAAACACATTTGGCTCACGCACACAAAGATAATAAAGTACACACACGAATTCGCCCGCGTGGGTATTAAAATTAAAATTAATACTAAGCGTGGCTTCCATGTGTATTCTTATTCTAAGCTTTCAACACTCCTTCTTCATAACGATGCTAAAACTTACAATCCTCCGTGCGCATAACATGCTTGAAAAGGGGTACAAAGTATTCGTCGTACGAATTCAGAAGATAGATAGATGAGTAGTGACTGTGGTTGCCTGGTCGTTCGAAGATCAACGCTTCCAGTTTTCATCTAATCATCATCTAGTCTTTTTCCAACTATGTTAAGGTCGACTTCTACTGCTGAATACCAGTGTTTTACATGGAGCGACTGCCTATTTAGGCTCCGTAATCCAGTGACGGTGAGCCAGTGGGTTTGAGTTTTCTAACATTTCTTCACCGATGCCAAAACTCACACTCTCTTCCTAGCAACATGCTCAATAATAAGTGGTACAAAGTTTTCTCCTCAAGTAATAATGAAGATAATAATATGTCACAACAAAACACCTGTACAAAATTTTCCTGTTTGAAGTGGCATTCGGCGTATCTGATAGCAGTGATAACACTTTATGTTTCGAAACCTATCGATACCTAATCGATCGGTATCTGGTGATAGCGATAGCACTGTTGCAATATATAGCAAACTGACATTGAAAATAACAATAAAACTGTTTTGATAATACCTAAAGGCAAAGAGATTTAAAATACTATAGAGCGGACATGTCAAGGAAATGTCATAGAAAAACTTTGATCCCATGTCTCAGTAACGCCATCTAGAATAATATATGAATATTGGAGCGGCAGCGGAGCGTACTACAAAAAACTCATAGACTTGTAACCAGCAGGACACACTTTTTCGGACGAAAATTTTGTTCGTGATGTCCGGTCTATAGGTATTGAATGTCTTTGCCTAAAGGTCTTAGAAAATAATCCTTAGTCTAAAAAATTAGTCAAGGTATCAACATTAATAACTTCCAGTCAACCTGGATGCAGTTGAATACATGAACCGACTGCCTGACATCGACAATCCAGTGACTTGGTATATCACATTTACGCAATGGTTGTCAGGCTTGCGGGCCTTCGACTACCCGTAAACACTGTCACATGTAGATCTTCGCTCTTTGAAGCACGTTTGCTTCTCGAGGTATTGAGGGGTCTTCATATAAGCGATGGAGCTTCAATGGAGCTCCTCAAGTTCCGAGTTGAGCTCACGATTACTGACAAATTCTTACACTGACTGATCTGGTCCCCTCATATCTACAGTATGGTTCTTTCCACAAAAGACCATCTCAGACACTAATCTGCATGGTTCTTACATGATTTGACCTAGATAATGTCTGGACTTTAAAAGAGACTATGACCTCTGAGTTTCTTTCGGTGTTTCTTCTCAGAGTAGTTAGTTAGTGAAACTCCGATTTAATCTACCAGTTAAAAAATGACGTGTAAAAGGTTTTGTGAAAACTTATTTACAAAATAAACATTATTTTATCATTTTATAATGAATGGTCACCCATCCGCAGACCGACCTCGGTAAGCGTCTAAGCGGAGCTCAACTTTCAATAAACATGATTGTGTGGTTATTATTTAATCACAAGCCTCACTACAATAGAGAGCAAAATCAGGAGACAGAGCAACGTATGATAGTACAGACGCCAGCACGTAAAGTTACCCCAATGTGTCAAATTATCTCAATTGATTATGAACTTTATTCTGTTTGACATAAAGTTGAAAAAAGATCAAAGAAATTTGACACATTGGGGTAATCTTATCTTGGATTCATGTGATCAACAAAGTCTGGTCTCCTTGAAACAAATGCAAAGAAATAATACTAATTTGGACCAGAAATTTTACTTTAGAAAAGTCAAGTCCTGAGAAAGGAAAATCGTACCATGATACAAAGAATTAGTTGTCTAGCAAACTAGGATCATTCAGACTGATGAACGGGATATTAAGAAGATGAGTTCTCCTCTCTCAAAGCCATTGCATTAAGTGTAGGTACCTACTACAAGTGCGTGTAAATAGCTAAGTTTAATCATCCTAGTTCAATTAAATGTAATTGTCTAATTAGTCAGCAGGGAAGTGACAAATACAAATCGCAGTCATGTTTTGCTATGAAATAATAGGAAAATATATAGGTAGGTTATATTTCATGACGTATATGGCAAAGTATGACGGTGAATGAATTAATATACAGTATATAATATAAATATTATTACAAGGAAAGCATGTTTTCCTGAAACTCAGTTTATTTTACACAAATGCAACGCACGTAACTTTGAATGGCGTTGGTCTGTCAGTAAGCATATATTATTATAATATCAGTACAAGCAAGAATTACATATTTTTTTAGATTTCTACTTTATTGACGTGTAAATGTGTCTGGAAAAGATCTAGGTAATCATCATCCTTCTGTTTCAAAGAAGAGGAAAACTTAAGAAACGACTCACAGAAATATATTCTTTTTCCACCATTTAGTTAGTTTAGTTCGCATTAAAACCTATATTAGGTAGAAGAAAAGCTTGGTATAAAAGGACAGAATTTATTGAGTTTTTATTAGCGACGACCAAAAAAAAATTCATTGCATTAAAACCTGTTCATCCGTTTTTGAGCCACGATGCCACATACAAGCAGACTAGGCGTCAAAAAGGCTGTCAATGACCATGATAGTTATTGCTCAGATTTATTTACAGCTTCAGGTGATTATCGCAATATTTATATTGACAATGCAGTCACTGTTACCGAAGCACTGGTACCGTGGCTGAGCGCCATGGAGGACGGTATCGCTGCACCACACGGAGACAAGACCGATACATTCAAATCTTAACTCGAAGAGCTCCAACAATAACCGCCATGATGTTAGCCGTGAGGCTTCATCACTCTTCAGGGAACTTAATTAGCGACCAAACAGTCAGAAACCGCTTGCATGAAGTGAACCTTCATTCCCGAAGACCGCTACGGGTACCACCTATAGCAATGCACAATCGTAGGATTCGATATCAATGGGCTCTTGAACACAGAAATTGGGCAGAAGAACAATGGCGTTTCGTGTGCTTTTCTGATGAGTCTCGTTTTGGTATGAGACCGGATACAAGACGTATACGACACTGGAGAACCCCTGGACGCCAACAGCGATTAAAATCCTGCCAGGAAGTCCATCCTTATAGTGGTGGAACCATCATGGTATGGGCGGGTATTTGGATCGGCGGAAGAACTGAGTTGATTTGGATCAGAGGCAACCTCAACGCTCAAATTTATGCTGAGACGATTGTATCAGACGTCATCGTTCCTCTACAAGTGCAAATCGGTCCCTTATTTCAGTTAATGCATGATAATGCACGACCGCACACCGCAAGAGTTGTAAGACAGACTCTCGCTGCAGCTAACATCAATGTCCTGCCCTGGCCTGCTCAGTCGCCAGACTTGAACCCGATTGAGCATGCATGGGATATGCTACAGAGAAGAGCTCTGCCGAATATGGAGGGTATCCAGTCGCAAGAAGACCTTTTTTTGTTGTTGCAACGAACATGGGCGGCCATTCCACAGCGTGATTTGGATGAACTCATTTTTAGTATGCCAAACCGATGTTCTTGTGTTGTTAGTGTTCGCGGTAGAAACACGGATTATTAATTGTTTAAGTTACCCAATAAAATTTTAAAGAAAACTGTTATTTCAGTCTTTTTTTCGAACTTTAATGTTAGTGGTTCAAATGTCAAAAATCCCTTTATTAGGAAAATGGCAAATTTCTTTATTAATGCAAAGGTGACTTGGTTTATCGTTACTGTGACAAACGAAAACACTTTATTTGATGAATCCTTAAAGAAAATTTTAATTAATATCAATCACGAGAAAAGTTATTGCAAAAATATATGTTGATCCCTAGACACTTTTGATGTGTGTATATTATAAAAATAAAAATGTTATGTTGGTTTGTGTACGGTTCAAAAACTCAAAAAGTTCTGCACCGATCGAGCTGAAATTTTAGTATGATATATAATCCGCATCAAGGATTGTTTTTATCTATTTTTTATTTTAATTTTATTTTTTTTTACCATTCAATCACAATTTGCCACAGCGAAACGTGGCAGGGTACAGCTAGTGTATTATAAAATCAATCAGCCAGCCTTCAGCCTACTTTCTTGAATCCTGAATTCCCAAAAGGGTTACGTAGAGGTGATGTTATGTTTGTTTATTCTATTTTTACTCGACATAAATAAAACGAACATTGTTCTCGTATGAAGAAATTACGTATGGTAAGTACTTAGAAGACCACTTGTAAAAAGATTCGTCACGAATCACGATCGTCGGTCGCCCACACTACGGCCGCGTTGACCTTTCGCCATGAATCAGAGCATAAAAACACTGTTGTCTACGGAAAATATCAGTGAACACTTGTGCTAGTGGCTGTACTATGATATGCTGGTGTCTAGTGTGCTGTAAATGTCACGGATATAGTTCACCGTACTGTTAGAAGCTCAAGCGGAAAGGTCAAGAAAAAAATGGTTTTTAAACACAATCCCAAGTTGGGGGTTTTTGGCTTGTGAATATCAGCATCACGAGTCGATCGAAGGTACGCTTGACGAGGTTGCTCCGTGGATGGGTGACCATTCATACATATGAATAGAATAGAATAGAATAGAAAAATATTTATTCAGCACAGACACAAGCGCACAGCAACAAAGAAAACAGAAGTAATAAATAGCAGGTACAGAAATTGCGCTGAGCGTGCCCATGCCGAAAGGGTAACCATCTCAGCATTTGCTGGGCGTCAGACACCCAGCGCTGGTTTTCAGTTGGCACCCCGCAGTGACACACGATGAAGAAGACTTCTCCGTGCCTGGGAAAGCACGTAAAGCCGTTGGTCCCAGATATCAATTGTAGACCTATGTCAGTCAGAAGCCAGAAAGTCTGACAACCAGTTTAACCAAGGCGTATCGTGTGACCCAGTATCTGGGTTGTGAAGGTCCGACAGGCAGTCAAGTGACTGAAAGCCAACCAGAACATAGTCGGAAAAAGGCAGGCAGGTGAATTTTTGACTTTTAATGATAAGACAGAATTAAAAAAAAAATATATATGGAATCAGATATTATTTCTAGTGATTTGGTCTCACCAAATCAATAAATAAATGTAGCTACTAAAGAAATGTGAATCAATACAATGGCTTGACCTGGGACCTGAATATAGAGTTCGTAAACAGCATAATCCAAAAATATGCAGAAGCTCATGAACATCGGCTTCATCATCATGTTAATGTTGAGGCCATCCAGCTCCTCGATAACACGGACATAGTAAGAAGGCTCAAAAGGACTAAACCTTTTGAGTTAGTGTAGTGTAATGTAGTGTAACATATCTGTGACTTTACCGCGAGTGTAATATACGTGTAGTACCTAGCTATTTATATGGACACAAGAACAAAGTGACTTCACCTTAATAGACGCTAAGTAAACGCAATGGACGTGCTCTTAGATATACTTTTACTTTTAGCAAATTTAGTTAGATTAAAATTGCTTATTAGCCTTATTAGGCTAGATTGTAATATAATAAACAAATGAAAAAAAAAATACAATGACTTTTGGTCTTAGTCACGAAACCTGAAAAAGTTTGCCAGCAAAAAGATCATCACTCAATTGCTTACAAGAATCACGAACAATTAACCTTGAACTTCTTTGATGCTGACAATATATGTTGCTGTCTCTCTCTTTACAGGCAGACTAGACTGGATGTAAGGGCCTGATCCTGATCAGAAGGTCTAATAGCTTAGTGTTCAGCAGCCCGAAACGAAAAAAAATGTTCAATGTCCATGACACGTGTAGCAATTCGTCCTCCTTCGACTGTCCCCTTCCTCGTCGACTTTCTGATCAGAAGGGATCAAATTCTAGTCTTGGATTCCGATTCAGTTTATCCTTCCTTAATTCTTGGGGACTATCGATATTCTAAGGTAGAATACTGTCAATTAAATCATAGCATATAAGTACCATAAGTAGTAATTAGTTATGAACTTATGATGCAGACTTTAAGATTTTCAGATACCTACCTATCTTAGTATTTTTTTAAAACTATATTAACTTCTTAATGTTTACCTGATTGCTGCACTGTTGCATGTTACTTTTAACATAAATGGTTGGTGAATAAATAAATAAATGGTTAGATAGGCTAGCTCTTCTTAAAATATAACAGGGTTTGGCAGAGGTGTACCTACCTCACACCACATTTGTACAAGCGAAACCTTCTACCATTAATCTGGCACAGAGAGGGGGAGGGGAGGAATGGGGAGGGGGAGAGGAGAGGAGTTGATAAAAATGCTATGCAATAGCTTTACCGCGGCAGTCTCCGAGTGCCACACGTCATTTTTTAAAGTAAAATTCCAAAGAGTCTATATTACCGCACCGCTCTCTGTGTTCATTTATTAAATTCACTCAGATGTTATACTCGTAAGTAACGATGACATCATAAGCTAAGACACGTGCTAATACTATCTATTGTGTAGAGATAATTAGTTGGTTAGCTGTGGTGTTAGAAACGTGACCATGTTTGTTTTTATCTAAATTCTTTTAGTTTAACGAGTGTAGGAGCGGTCGTGAATGTGTTATGAAAGTATTGAAGGAAAGTCACGGGTACTTGAGATGTTTATGTGTAGTATCATAGGTATGTTGGGCATCTAAGGAGTTATGAGCTCTCCTGGACACCAGACCAGAATGGTGATGTGTTTGCGGATGAATGGAAGGTGATTTTAAATGGGAGAAATTCCGTCTGAAGTAGGTACTGGGAGGAGAATGAATGCCAGGGTAATTAGTTGCTCTTTGGATTCATATTATTTTATTTTAAACATTAATTTTGTGAAGTTTTGAATTAAGTATTGCTATTGTGTGTTTTATTATCTGTCTATTTACTGTTTTTCGTTTTTACTGTAGTAAATAAATAAATAAACATGCTTCTAATGCTTCCGAAAGTGTTCGATTACAATTTTTCTCATTAAACCTCTTGAAGGCCACGTCAAAAAAAAACAAAAACGTGCCCTAGACGGCAAGCTACGAATTCAATCCTTTATTGCGTCATGTAGTCGTGACGCGTGGCTGGCTGGGCACTAGTGTTGGGAATTTATCCGGATAAATACTCAAAATGGATAACTACTCATAAATATCCGTTTTTACTCGAGTATTTATCCAAAACTGCGGATAAATATTATACACGATTTTAGTAAGGGAAATTTTATATTTCTACGAAGAAAAGGATGAAATTATGTGAAATTCTAAAACTTATTAAGAAGTTTTAAAAAAACAAGCCTGTCTAACCTAGGATTACACACAATAATAAAAAAATTGGGTTATACTTTCCTTTATGGGTCATCGATTTATGGATCGGAGAGGGGCTGGGGAGAGGGAGGGGGAGATGAGCTACCCCCCTGTCGGATTCCCACACCGCGGAGCCCCATGGTTATGGAGATATTCATTGTTAAAGTTTGAGGTTAGGTTAAAACACTAATTTCCATTATTTTCACTCTAATTTCCATATACAGCGTGGTGATGACAATGCGACAATAAATGAAACTTCGTATACTTAAGGACGTTCCCAGTCTACATACAAAAAATCATTTGAAAATATCCAGTAGTTTAGTCACAGGAGGTGATTTTACTTTTTTAACATTTGTTACATCATGTATCTGTTATTACGGAAGCACTGACAGGTTAACGACCCCCGCATCGGTAACATCAAAACGTTAAAGACACGTGGTGACGTGGCCAACTCGCAACCTACTTAAAAACTTTCGCCAAATCAGTTTTTAAATTTAATTTAGTGAAAATTATGCTTTAAACCCGTGTCATAAGAGTCATAAAGCGTGTCATGTCATCAGAGTTCGATAAGAAAATAACGCACGCGGAAGTAAGTTGCTATGCACTCATATCAATAGAAAATTTAGTGTGTGCGAAAGAGATAAATCTAGTTTCGTTTGCTTATTACTTCACTTTCTTGTCGAAACTTGCAACTACAAATTTAGGTCACGGTCACTGGTCAGTGTATCGCCGTAATCCTGTGACGATCCACGCGTCATTGATTTGTGCAAGCGCACTAGTGCCGCAGGCAGGACCGGCACCGGTGCTCGCGCCGCCTTTGAAGTACCTACCCGCCGCCTTTCAAGTACCTACCCGCGCTGCCCGCCGCGCCGCCGCCGCCGCTCGTGTGTTTTTGTAACGAACGACTGATTATAAGTGCGAAATTGGACGCTTTATTTTAGTGATAAGATCATAACTATGACACGTTTAATAGTAATAGGTACTTAGTTAAATAGTTAAGTGAATGTGCGAAATTAAACGCTTAGTTTTTATTGTGCTTTCGTGTTTTTTGTTAAAAGATAGGATAATATTGTCTGTTAATAAATTAAATGACATGGCTGCAAATGGTGACCTCTTAGCAAACGTTAAAAATAACCTTCTCCGACGGTGCGATTTGTGTATTCGTATTCATGGCGGCCATATCGAAAAACGAAAAATTTAGTGACATAGGTACCTACCTACCTACTGAGTTATGTGATTGAATAGTGATCCTGATTGTGATTAATAATTTGATTAATAAATGACGCCCTGGTGAGAGTTACCTGATTATTCAGTTAATAATCTGTGATTCAGTGTTATTGTTTTTACTGAGCATTAATAATGGCGACAAAAGATCAAGTCGCTGCAAGACCGCGCTGTTGCCACTTTTACCACAGGTTAGTGAACTAATGTTTCTAAAGGGCGTTCTATTTTGTTTTCAGTTTTATACCATTTAGTTTGTTTGATTTTTATTTTTTTTTAATTTTGGTGTTAGGATTTTTTTGATGGTTTAGAATTATTCCTAGGAACTAGCAGTGTCCGTGATTTCATTTATTGTCGCATTGTCGTCACCACGCTGTATTTATGGGCCGGGGAGGGCGAGGGTGGCAGGGGCCTACCTCCTGTACCATCTCCAACCCGCGGAACCCCAAGGTTACGGAGATATACGTATTTTAAAATTTAAACGTTAACATTTTGAAATTAGTTTCGGGTATTTTTCGGATAAGTTGAATAAAGCACAAGGAATATTATTATTCTTATACCCTTACCTGCCAAGATGTCGCCGGAGCCGCGTGGCGGCGCTCCTACTTCTGGGTGGTTTAAAAAAATAACCACGAAGGAGGTGGAGAGGAGTCTGTGTTCGCTCACTCACTACGACCCCGCTACTTTTATTTTTTTTTAGTGGTGGAAAATCCTCATGGATGTCCCCCGCCCCGGGGAGGGTGGAGGGGTCTGTCAGACTTACTGACTAAAAACCACCCCGTGTTCCTTCTCACACCTGCGCTGGGGGTCACGGGAACAGAAGATACTTCCGCGACTCCCGACTGACTGCGACCCGAGGGCCTCGCCAAGTCAGCGAGGGGAGTGAGGTGTTAGACAACCCTCGCAACGTCTAAGAGGGGCGCGCGTAAACACGACACGCCACCACCTTGGGTCCATGTCCCATGTACATGAGGGTGGCGGACGTCCCGTGTCCGTCGCCCCTGAACCCATTCAGAGGGGCTGGAAGAGGGCGTTGTCCGTCCTCCGCCTGCGCCCGGTACGTCTGCTGCGGGCCGGGTGAGTGGAGTTGCTCTCCCTCTCACTTTCCGCAGCCTCCATCTGCGAGACGACCGTTTCGCAGAAGGACACCACCGCGTCCCAGGACTCGACGCTGCCGGCCATCCTCTCGACCACGGCCGGCAGCGACAAGTCACTGCCTACTCCAGAGACGAGGGCACGGCACGACTCCTCTCAAGCGGCACACTTTGAAAGCGTATGCCACGCCGTATCCTCCCGACATTCGACAAAGTGGTGATACCGGGCGTGTTATTTACAATTTATATGGAAACTTTTAAAAAATACGTTTCTCTTTATTATTTTATTATAACTGGGAGTCTCCGCAACTTAAAAAAATGTAAAAAACCTTCTGCTTATGAGTACTATCTACAAAAAAAAAATGGACTTCCAACTATATGGCCCATAAAATAAAGTATAGCCCGAGCGCGTGTAATTTTGCACAGATTTTATTACGTCTATGCAGAGGAGTCGTCGGAGGAACTTGTGGCTAAATTATAACAGCCGCATGGGTTGATCGAAGGTTAAACTACGCTTGACGTGGTCGGTCCGTGGATGGATGACCATTTATTATATACCAAGACTCCTCCGTGCCTCGGAAAGCACGTTAAGCCGATGGTCCCAGCTGTCATTTGTAGATCTTTGACAGCCGTTAATTGTGGTCAGAAGTCCAAAGTCTGACAACCAGTTTAACCAAGGGGTATCATGTTACCCAGTTCACTGCCTTGCCTTGCCACTGGGTTGTTTAGGTCTGACAGACAGCTCCATGTAAAACACTGTTATTCAGCTGCATCCGGTGAAACTGGAAGCCGACCTCAACATAGTTGGGAAAAGGCTAGGCAGATGATGACGTCTATGCAGAGTTTAATAAAATTGGTGAAAATTTCACATTTCAGTGCGTAATGAGCTAGCAAGAGTGTGCTAGCTCATTACGCACTGCTAGCAGTTTAGAGGCACAACATGTTGTTAAACTTTTTTTACTAAGTTAGTTTAGTACTGCGCAGCACACTATTAATTTGCTGGCTCATGACGCACTGAGATTTCAAAACAAGGGACTCTTCAATCTTTTGTAGGTTTTTAGCGTTATCAACAATAATAAAACTACACTTTTCTATTTATTTTTAGTAGTTTACTTATCCGCCGATTTTATTCAGTGTTTAAACCTTTAACAAAGAAAGGTTCAGCTGTTAAAACATACCTTGAAACGCTATAATCCAACTTCAAAATCACTTAAATGTCTCATAAAACTAGAACACTGTCCATATAATAATTATTTTGTTGTTAAAAACGCACTCGCGCGTGCGCTATCTAAGACACATACCTTGGCACAGCGCAGGCGCGGTGGTGTGAGGGGAAAGGTAATAAAACAAAAGGAATGGGACAAAAGGAGGCCGGGATATAGTGCGGTGCGGTTAGAAACACGTTGCTTCGTCTTTACAATCAGAACTTGAAAAAGTAATAATGTATTAAGTATTTTCGAAAGCCTTAATAGTAAAACTAGCCTATCAATGTAAAAAAAACATGCAAAATAATAAATATCCATCATTTTGGGTAAATATCGGATAAAAATGAGTAAAAACGAGTATTTATCCACTTCGGATAAATACTCGAGTATTTATCTTTCGAGTATTTATCCTTTGCCCATCACTACTGGGCACATTTAGATTGGAATCTATGCATAACAGTCCGAGCGGTAACAATTCTGTCATTATGGGAAAGTGTGTATGTGCCGATGCCGTGTGTTAATCGCCTTAGACGTCTCCTAAACCAGGTAAAAATCAGACCAATTTTCTTTCTCTAATCCTCGACGTGTCAGTCTATTGAATGGGTGACCATTCAATACATATTAAAACCTCTCTGTGTTTTGAGAAGCACGTAGCACGTGAGCTGTTGGTCCTGATTGTCATAAGTAGATAATTGACAGTTGTTTTGAGTAGTCAGAAACCCGAAAGTTGGACAACCAGCCTAATCAAGGGGTATTGTGTAACCCAGTCACTGAATTGTGGAGGTCAGAAAGACAGTGCATACAGTTTGACTGGAAGGCGGCCCAATATAGTCGAGAAAAGGCACGCAGATGATATTGTGGCAGTCCATTCATAAGACACATAAACATGGGTGATTCTACGGTATTTGAGTATTTTGTGTCCCCAAAGAAAAAATCATCTGTTTAATTTAATATTAATAATTCAACTACTTGGCATTATTTTGCCTAAGTAATGACAAGGGCCAGAAGATATTTCTATTTTTTTTCATTTTATAGGCTCCAGGGGAAAATGTGTTATCAGGGGAGAGACACTATTGGCAGAGTAGTGACAAATTATAGCAGGAAAGTGACAGGCTACTAAGTATTATCTAAGGAATTTTAATAATACTGTATAAAATGAATAAGTAATAGCTTTATCGTTATATTTTTAATGAATAGAATACAATCAGCCTTAATAGTTGAAACATATTCACAATATTAAGTTCTTAAAAAATTAAGTTTCGATCACCATCAAATAATTTACATATGAAAATAATAATAAAACAATAATAATATCTAATTATAATATAATATATATATTAATGCATATCACTCTCGTCTGTGAATTAAACAAAATTAGTAATTTTTCCTATTAAATAATCACAACACTTACTGTTCAACATTTTTTAATAATTAAATACTCGAAAAAGTGTAATTTCACATTTAAGGCTTACCTAAATAGTAAAATGATACACCTATGAGAGGTTATCTTAGCAAGTAAACTTAAAAATCATTATTATAAATGTAAACTTCCATTTTAAGAAAGAACTGAATCAATAATTTCGGTTAAACTAAGTATTTTCTACTTATATACTAAACAATAAATAATTAACTTTTTGAGCACATCAACCAGCTCTAAAAAATTGTAGAATACTCTATTACTCATCATAAGTAAACTGGCAAAAAAGAGTAGCACCTTCAATATATTTCTTTAAATAAAGTAAAATAATAATCTCTCCTTCTTCGTCATCAAATTCAGACTTGCATACGGCAGCATAACTATATTTTTTATCACTTATCTGGTATTCCACAAGTATAAAATCACAGGTATCACTAACATATGAATGATAGAACTTTAAAAAAAAAAATCTCTGGTAAAGTTGTCCATTGTAGCAAGGTTTGTCTACATGCCCATCTGATACCATGTCCGGTTTCAAGATAATTCCAAATAAAATCAGAAAAAAATCAGCCCATTCCCTTTCAGTCGTGTTTAATACACTTAATTTATCCCTTTTCTCCTTTTTGAAAATTTTGCTTTTCTTTCGCTTGTAATTCTGTATTTTTAGTCAGATTGTTTTTAATTTTTTGGTAGCGTATTTTTTCTGCTTGGATCTGGTTTTTTAGCCTCTCATCCCTTGTTTGCTTCTTTATCATGTTTGACATGATATCTGCGTAACTGGAACAAATGAAATAAACCGTTTTGAATAGTAAATATTTACAAAAAAAAAAATTGTCACTGCCCCTGCATGGTATGATTTTCCCCTGGCATAGAAACTGGCAGAGAAGTGACGCCAGAGAAGTGACAAAATTGGACATAATCTCCCAAAAGTAATACCGCATGTTTTTCTGACCACATTTTACACAATAAATGTCATCTACACACACTAAACATTGCACTGTGCAAATTCACAATTATTTAACGATGAAATATAAAAAGATATACTTACCAAGGGAAATACTGGAACTACTGGCACAAGCACGTTCTCAGACAATGAATTGAAAACTGACGCCACATTGTTTTAGTTGTTGCAACACTGTTAGCTTGCATTTAACTTCACACTGTCCCACGCGCGTCGTTTGTGGTCAAAAATATACTTTAGCACTTTTAGGTGAAAATCACAGTCTTTCAATTTCGCCAGGTGAAGTGACGCTTTTAGCAAGTGACGTGAAAATAAGATTTTTTTAAATTATATAATAAACACTTTGGCAATGTATTGTTATAACATATGTTTCAAAGTTATATTAGCTATAACACAATATTAAAATAAAACACAATGCCATAAATATTAAAAGTATTACGCCATAAAAATGAAAAAAATGCAGTAATGGGGTAGGCCAGGGGAGTATACATTTGTTACTATTTTATAATGTTAATGTGTAAAATTAAACCACTATCGTGAATTGACTAAGTGGTCCAAATGAAAGAAGTTATACTTTATTGCATAAGCACACATTAACGGCAATGTAATTAGTTTAACATAAAAAAAATCTAAAGGCCGTTGGAATTCAAATAGCGTAGAATCACCCACATAACGCCCCTGACGGGCCAGACAGAGGTGTAGGTATCTACCTGGTACATACTACACCTACATTTCGCAAGTTATGTAACAGGGGGCGAGCCATCAATCGGGCACAAATCCAGACTCCGCGCTGCTACTGAGAAATTCCAGATGGAAAAACTCAATAACACTGCGACCCGAGGACCAAACCCGAGACCTCATGGTCAGCAATAGCGCTTGCGACAACTAGACCAACGAGGCAGTTCAAACCATTGATTGTCAAGTCATTGATGAACAAAGAGATATAAATACTAAAGAGCGGGCATGTCAAGGAAATGTCATAGAAAAACTTGGATCCCATGTCTCAGTAGCGCCATCTAGAATAATATATGAATATTGGAGCGGCAGCGGAGCGTACTACAAAAAACTCATAGACTTGTATCCAGCAGGACACACTTTTTCGGTCGAAAATTTTGTTCGTGATGTCCGGTCTATAGGTATTGAATGTCTTTGTTGATGAAAGTGAAGTGAAGTGATTGAGTATTGACATGCTCAAACATAAAGATAATTTAAGACGTAGCGACGACATGTTTTAAGTGCATACTGATATATTTCAGAACTCTAATTTGATAAGTACTAAATATTGGGATCATATATGTATTATAACTCCAGTTACTATCCAGCGAGGCACAACGAATCCTCACTTCGATCAGCACATGCGCTGTAATTTAATATTAGACTACCCACAAGTCTAAACAACCGAAGATCGTAAAACGGATATAATATGTGCAGTTAAATGCAAATATGCAGCATATGGCAGTCGGCTAACTGGGCCCATTGTCCTTCATTAGCAGTCGGTCAATTAGTGTCCAGTTAGCGTGTATGAAGATGTGCGCACTTCATGCATTTTGTTACTGAAGTGGTTAAGTTTATGTTAAGTGTCGATTTTCTTTTACAATGGGGAAAATATTATTATTCGGTTAGAGAGGAGGAGGGGGAAAAAGGAGGGAGGGGGGTTGGGTTTTGGTGGGGTTTTTTCCAAAAGGTGTACTTAGATCGGTTATAAGCGCTCAGCAATCGAAACGTTAAAATGTAGCTAACTAGCCACACTTGACCTCAGTGTGGCGTCGCGCCGTCAACGGACGCGTGCGTGCGTTAGTGTGCCGTTTTTGAAGATCGAATGTTGTATGAGTAACCTATCTGTAACACCTTTTTACTCTAGGCAGGAGTTCACCTGCCTAGAGTACTGGCGATGTTCTTCTCGCTCTGAACAAAAAAAAACTGTGGTTGTACCTATTGTGGAGGATAAAACTGGGGACACATCAGATCTCTCGAACTATAGGCCTATATCCCTGGCTACTATCATTGCCAAGGTGCTGGACAGTTTGCTTGATAGGCATATGGCGACCCGCATCGAACTGCATGATGCGCAGTTTGGGTTCCGACCCGGTCTTTCCACAGAAAGTGCCATACTATCTCTCAAGCATACTGTCCAGTATTATACGTCTAGGAAAACGCCTGTTAATGCTTGTTTCCTAGACCTTTCCAAAGCGTTTGATCTGGTGTCGTACAAAATGCTGTGGCAGAAGCTATTGAATGATACTTCAGTGGATAGAGAAGTTGTATCAATTCTACGGTTTTGGTACAGCAATCAAATCAACTGTGTACGGTGGGCAGGCTCATTATCGGATGTGTATAGGTTGGAATGTGGGGTGAGGCAGGGCGGCTTGACCTCACCTCGCCTCTTCAGTCTGTACATAAACTGGTTGATCGTCGAGCTCAGCAATACTTATCAGGGTTGTAATGTAGACGGAGTATGCGTCAACAATATAAGTTATGCTGATGATATGGTGTTGCTGAGCCCTTCGATCAACGCAATGATGAGCCTGCTTAAGACATGTGAGAGGTACGCGGAGACTCATGGGCTCAGATACAATGTTAAGAAAAGTGAGGTACTAGTCTTCAAGGCAGGCACTAAAACCTACCCGATTGAACCACAGTTAAAACTATGCGGAAGTTTCTTAGAGCAAGTCACTTCTTTCAAGTATCTGGGCCACTGGGTTTCCGAAGATCTAAAAGACAGCCTGGACATTGAGCGAGAGCGCATGGCGTTGGCTGTCCGCTGCAATATGTTGGCCCGTAGATTTGCGGGATGCACGACTGAAGTAAAGGCTTCACTATTTACAGCGTACTGTCAGTCGTTCTATACATGCAGTCTGTGGGTCAGCTACACGCAGAGGGCATACAGCGCTCTGCGCGTTCAATACAACAATGCGTTCAGTGTGTTGTTGGGGTTGCCGCGTTACTGCAGTGCTTCCGGCATGTTCGCAGAGGCGCGAATAGACGGTTTTCATGCCATAATGCGAAAGCGTTGCGCTTCCACTATGCGCAGGGTGCGCGCCAGCCCCAACAGTATCCTGAAAACATTAGCTGACAGGTGGGACAGCCCCATACTGGGGCATAACTACGAGACCAACAGGCCAGTCAAGGTATTAAGTCAGGGCATTTTTCTTTCCTTCTTTCTTTCTTCTTCTTACCGTGAAGTTGGAATGGGCCTCTGACTTGGCATCACACGCCCACGAAAATATCTCTCAGGCATTCCGGTTTCCACGTGAAGTTTTCCTTCACCGTTTTGAAGCAAGCCGTTTTTTTTCTATCTTCATAGAGGTTGATTATGTAGGCAGATGATGACAAGTGTGCTAGGTATGATTAGCATACCACACAAAAAGGAATGCTGAAGGGCCTATTTAATACCCCTTGGCTTCACGACCTGTCAATAAACGAACGGGCCAGTCATTCCGCAATGCCGACTGCATTCTCTCATACGCAACAAATACGTTATTAATAAACCATTAAACTGATGCGACCTATTTCGTTAATGTGCGTGTGCGCAGGCCGTGAAAGTATTTGACAAGTACTGTTTTGTTAATGTGACTTCTTATGAGTTGTGATGCTGCCCTAGATTGTACAATGAGTTTAATATGTATTTAATGGTGTTCCTAATTTGAAATTCGTTGAAGGGAGGGTAGTGCACTCTGGAGCTGATAGTTTGCTTTTTAGGGTAAGCTGTCAGTCTGTCAGTCAGCAGGTTGTATCTCAAGAACCGTAATAGGCAGGCAGGTCACAATGCAAATTATGAGCTGCTTCCATAGAGCGCTGTATATCTGAATGTGGTTACATAATTTTTATTAAATGTTCGAACAATTATAATATTTTTAGTGTACAGACGCCAGCACATCAAGTTACCCCAATGTGTCAAATTTTATCGATAGTTTTTCAACTTTATTGCAAATAGAATAAGGTTAATGTTCGATTGGGAAAATAGGACAGTTTGGGGTAGGTTGGTGTGCTGGCGTCTAGGCCTTTGCCCAGCAGTGGGACAATAACAGGCTGGTATTACTATTATTAATGTACGGAACCGCCGATATAATAATGATTCAAGTCTATCATTAACCAGTGCTAGAGTTGGACGTCTCTCTAAAATACTGGTACCTAAATAAGCGAGTCGGTGCGAAACTTTAGCAGTTTTCTTGTTTAGCCTATTAGTAATTCAACAAGATTGCAATTTGCTAGCTCAAATAAAAACAAAACTAAATTAGCAAACAATTGTTGCAGAGATTGCACAAGCAGTTCAAAATCGGTTTTAAATCAAAGTAGGTCTACTGTTTTTATGGGAGTGTTAGTCTGGGAAGTTTTGAAACTCCCACGGGAAGGCAACATGAATGGGAAGAATTTAGACCTGGGAAACGGAATATACCATCATTATTTAAGTTTAAAACACAAAGATAATAGGACGAAATGGCTAAGCAAGATACGAACCACATACGAACTAGCGGCTGACATCCTACATCGCGATATTAAAGTTATCCGCGTGATTGAACGTATACAAGATCCCGACAACAACCGTCGGGCAGTAATATTGTTATAGCCCACCAGACACACAACATAAATAACACCCAGACACAGAACAAATGATCGTGCTCATCACACAAACATTTGTGGTAGGAATCGAACCCACGACCTCCGGTATAGCAGTCAGGGTCACTAACTACTAGACCAACAGGCCAGTCAAGTCAAGTCAGGCCATTAATTGAGAACCTCCTGGTGAAGTCGGTTAAAAAGACAACTTTATTTAGACGACTGAATTTAGCCACGCGGAATATTACCTTTAGGTATGTGATATGTGTTGCAATTTGGCTCCTTTACCACGAAAAACAGCAAAATACGCTGACTAACTTGCACATTGTTTCTTGAAATAACCAGAAAAAAGAATAAGCAAAAATATAAACAGTAAGTACTGACAATAAACATTGCATCAAATTGCAGATTCCAGACAGTCATAAAAGCAATATTTTCAAGTAAAATTTCTCGAAAACAAACTGTTTTTATAGCAAACTAGTCTTTTCTGTCTGGTATTTGAACCGGAACATTTCGGCACGGATCACCAAGTTCAACCGGTTCTGCATATTAATTAGTAAATAGATCCATTTTGAGTCATCGATCTTTATTTAAATTAGGCTGGCCACTTTATAATTAGGATGACAGTTCTAATTCAATGGATGACAGTTAAAGGTAAATCATTTGTGACAGGTAGATTAACTATGAGCGTTCTTTTTTTTAAATAAATTTTGTCTCTGACTTAAATATGGTGGTAGACAACAAAAGATAAATTAAATAAAAAGGTTTTTAAGCTTTTCAAGTTTGCTGCAGCTGCTGTTTGTATTTAACTCCAATCTCAGTCAAAGATTACGTCTCATTTTCAATCAGATACTAGCGTCATAACGGTAAAAGCCATAAATGTGGTCAGAAACATGAATAATATTCAATCAGAATATGAATAACTTAACCACAAACTTAACTTACCAGTACCTATATAAAATTTAAAATAAGTACATCAAAATTGCGGAAATCCATAAAATCTTTAACTGCACATTTAATTAGGAATACCTTGGACGTCTCGTCGGCACCATTTCAATGGAACCCATAAAATTCAACGAACTTGTGTGATTTTGAAAGCATCAAAGTGAAGTTTGAAATTTGAATTTCTATCGCTTGCTTACGGCCAAGGCGGCATTTCGTGGTCTACCTCGAAATTGAGATGTCAGTGAGCTGAACTAGAATACCTTACTGATCTAACTTTTAAGGGCAAACGCATACACATAATTTTGTTGTGTTTCATAAGTTAATAGGAATGTAAATGTGGTCATAGACTTGCGCCGACTGTCAACGCGATAAGCTTCTGTTCGACAAAAAAATCAAACAGCCCAATCGATTTACTTTTGGTTAAATAGTTGGACAATTATTGATGAAATGCTTAATTTGTATTGCACTGTTTTTAATGTCTGCATAACATCGACTAAAAGGTCGACACCCGAATGTATTTTTAATATTTTTTTATTTCTATTTAAGCAAATGATAACTAGAACTTTCTTTTAATGGACATTGTATGCACCTTGTCGTGAACGTTGCCGTAAGAAGACTGGTCGCTTTTATCAAGGCGATAAAAAACGACGTTCGACTAATCAATTGTTTGCGCACCTCCTCCATCGACTAAATAGTATAATTGCGTGAAGTTCACGAGAACTACACAACTCGACTAAACAGTTTAGTCGATATAGAAGTTGTATGTATGCGCTAGGCCTAATGTGGTGAGGTGTATTGTGAATAGGAAGGCCCAGTTGGTATAATCTTACGCTGCTGCGAGAAATCTCTGGTATGCCGTATGCGTATTTGCGGTGCCTATTATTCTATTTCAAGTTATTGACGTACTCTTGATGTCGGTCAGATTCGCCTGGTTCACCACGAAGTTGGCAACGATAATCGCATTATCAATTCATAATACAGGCAGCACTATAGTTCCTTAAGATATTTTTCCAATAGAACAAGTGGACTCAGTTCTTTTACAACATTAAACGTTAAACAAACAATAATACAAGGAAAACATGATGAAAGGCCACTCAGTGGGCACCTTGAGCGATGACATCAGAGCTGTGTGTCATCTTAGAACATAGGCATCTATCGTAATGAGTGTAAATAAAGGTGTTAAAGCGTTTGAATGCAACGCGATTAGAATATTAATGACCCAAAAGAAGGTGATGACAAAAAAGCAGTTTTGACCAAGATGTGGAAACACCCAAAGTTATTTTTTGGCGAGATGTTTATATTCTCCCCTAATTCGGAAACTTGGGGATATTGTTAACTTAGGGATAGAAATACGGTTGTATGAACAGGCCCTAATTAAACGGAAATTGGTAAAACTGCTAACTTATGAAGGTTCAGTCTAGCAGACCTCGTCGAAGGATACTTTCCGTCTTCGAATTTAGTTAGAACATAGAAGTAGAGTCGAATCGAAATTAGGGACGTCAGAAATCTAAAAAGTAAATATTACTAACTGCTCCAGTAAACTTCATTGTGCATGAGAATCAATTTAAATTGGGGTGAACCACTCTTATACCTTATAGGTATGAAAAATAGTTAACGTCCTATTCTTAGATTAACATACACAAAACATTTCATAAGAATCGGTCAAACCGTTTAGTTTTGTATCAAACACGAGAATTTTATATGTACCTATTAGAAGATATTACATCTAATAGGTCGTATCGATATTTTCCAGCCTTTTGATGCCTTTTCCAGCATATTTTATAAGCCTACAGCCATCCTAGAGTTAAACTTCGTCACTCGTTTTCAACTTCTATTTACAGTGAATGCGTATGCGCAAAATTACTTACTGTATTTTTATTAACTTATTTTCGAAAGGTTTCTTCTTAATAGAATTATAATATCTTTGGTATAGTATCGCAACTTTACAAGACATTAATAAACATCAACAAGGAATAGAATCAGTCAGTGGGAAATTGACAAAATAACACTGCCTTTGTCGATCGCAGCATTCGACCAGTGCATCAAAAATAAGCACCCCAAGGAGATTTCCTGGCTTATTTAAAGCTCACAGCTTTTCATAAAGTTGTAACAAAAATAGCTGTGACACAGAATGCTTTGCGTACAAGTTATTATTTCATTGTTTATTTTCGCTGCGTGCATCTAATCGCACCTCCTTTTCGAGGAAGATGACTGGTATTACTAAACAAAAGCTGTTTATTTTTGAATATTACCTGCATGATGCATTTATTTTTGTAACGATTAGATCATGTGGAGTGTGGTAGTCATTTGTTTGTATAAGCACGTCTTTTTTAGTCAAAGACATTCAAGTTTTTAAATCTCTTTGTTTTTAGTGATTTGTCGAAGTAAGATCTTCAACATCTACTTAGTCGTTCTCCAACTATGTTTGGGGTCGGCTAGAGTCTAGAAGCTGAATGCCAGTGAGCATGCATGTATGGAACGGCTGCCTATCAGTACTCCACAATCCACAACCCACTGGTTACACGATTCCCCTCGGGTACACTGGTTGTCAGACTTTCTTGGACTTATTGAACTAAGATGTACCTAATTAATTTTGCAATAAGCTTACCACCGTTGTATGTATCATTGTATGGCGTATGGAAAATCGAGCGTAAAGTTCCTCGTCTTCTTTTGACAAGAGAGAGTCTACCAACCTAACGGGTGTTGTGACTGATGGGCTATACTTACTGCCCAATGGCTGCAAATCGCTGTAAACTTATCTTGCGCGCTATAGCATTTGCGTGACGACTTGTGTTTTTGGAGTATCTGGCAATATACCTACCTTCATGCCGTTAAATCCCAGTGTGCACTGAACCTTATAATGAACATAATTTTTAATTAATGCTCATGGGGGCGACACGGTGACTTACTCCTCCATTTCGTTGTATTTTTGATAAGTTGATAACTGTGCTTTTTAAACTGTTTTTTTTTTGAGCCACGATATATTTTGTAATAAGCTTCTTAATAATGACAGAGCTAGGGTTACCAGTTATGAAAATAGCTATAAAAATTTTCAGCTTTGCTCCAGGACAGTACCAACATTTACAAAATCGTATTAATTTAGTAAGAGTCCGCCGCATACCAGATATCTGAGGTATTTAAAAAAGTAAATACCTATGGAGTTTCTTGCCCATTCTTCTTCATACGAATCTACTTTTTGGAAGGGCCAACTAGAATCATTTTTTAAATTTACCTTTGACGTTCCAAAGTGCCTTATAATGGCCTAATTGAAATAAATAAAAAAAAAATGGTTTGACTTTGATTTTGACTTTGACTGACGAAAATATTCCATGAAGGGTTAGGCAGAGGTGTACCTACTGGTGTACCTGTAGCACACTCACATCTCCAGTTATGTGTTAGTCCTATGTAATAAGGCCTACTGCCAGACTTCATGCTGCCATTGACAAATCCCAGATGGAACACTTTGGCCGACCCTGAATCGAATCATGCTCAGCGGTAGTGCTTTCGACCACTAGACCAACGAGGCAATTACAAGTCCAAGTATCTAGATTAAAAAATTCATTGGTCTACTTGGATAAAAGACAACCCTGATCAGACTACCAATTGTTCCGTAATATGATACGACGACTATAATCAATCTGGCACTGGACACAAACTAATTGTGCAATAGATATACCTAGTATGTCAAGTACCTAAATATTGTAAAGATTTATGTAAAAAAACGCAGTGCAGTCAACAATACAAAAATAATGATGATGAAACAATGGAATAAGCATTCGACAAATTTTAAAATATTCTATGGGAACTAAGTAATTAATGGTAACACAAAAAAATCTTAAGAGTTGACGGCTTAATATAATTACTTGTGTACTTAACTGAATGCTCAGTGTCAGGTAATTAGACGGACCAAGATATTGGTAGGGTATGCCACTACAGTATCTTTCACTTAAGTAGTTGTGCTATCTTTATAAATATAAGCATCAATTACTTGGTTGTACTTCTATCTCTATGTAAGAACTGAATAATTAAATATTTTCTTAACAAAGTTAACTTGTTAAACCCCAACCCCCGTGTTAAACCCCGGTGTCCGCCTCTCATAGTCTTTCTATTGTGTCTCTAATTGACTCAATTGAAAGGTTAACATAGCAGACCAGTACATTTTACTTTAAAAAATAATTTATCTATGATATCTGTACAATGTATGTCATCATCTGCCTAGCCTTTTCCCAACTATGTTGGGGTCGGCTTCCAGTTTAACCGGATGCAGCTGAATACCAGTGTTTTACATGGAGCGACTGCCTGTCTGACCTCCACAACCCAGTAACTGGGTAACATGATACCCCTTGGTTAAACTGGTTGTCAGACTTTCGGGCTTCTGACTACAAGTAACAACTGTCAAAGATCTACAAATGACAGCCGGGACCAACGGCTTAACGTGCTTTCCGAGGCACGGAGGAGTCTTGGTATGTAATAAATGGTCACCCATCCACGGACCGACCTCGTCAAGCGTAGCTTAACCTTCGATCGACCCATGCGGCTGTTATAATTTAGCCACAAGCTCCTCTATCTGTACAATGTATGTGTCTTGTAGAAACCAGTTTGCTCAAAATCATTAAACATTTAGT
This sequence comes from Euplexia lucipara, assembly GCA_921972225.1. Classification (NCBI taxonomy): domain Eukaryota; kingdom Metazoa; phylum Arthropoda; class Insecta; order Lepidoptera; family Noctuidae; genus Euplexia; species Euplexia lucipara. The sequence continues at coordinate 1,730,365 of OV179158.1, forward strand.
TCCTAAAGTATATGAAAATTAATTTGTTAACACACAATCATTAAACAAACTTTCAATAAGTAAGTAGGTATTTTGACAGTCCCCAAGATCTAAGCCTCTGTACCAACCATTGTCCATCAGTGGGACAACTCAGGCCAGTCATTAAAAACATGCAAGAAAGTTCTTTGTACCAACCATTGTCCAAAAGTGGGACAACTCGGGCCAATAATTTTTTTTATTCAATTTTTTTTTTATTTATTTATTTTTTTAAATGAGGCTTTTGTCCACAATGACATGTCGGCCTCATCATAACTTAAACTAAATCTATATCACTCGGGAGGTTTGCTACCTCAGATGAAGGTTGCGCTAAATTTTTTACATATGGACCAGTAATTAAAAATGCAAGATGGTTCTTAGATGTTTTCTCAATAAAAGATATCTAGACATGTGGCATAGACTTAAATAAATAAAGTTTATGCTAGTGATGTTATGTTACTCAATACTGACTCACAAATGATGTCATTTTAGTGTTATCTTTTATTACAGCCAATAATAACATTTAATATTTAGTTCCTTAATTGTTATAACAATTTTGTTTATTGTTATTTGATTGCTTCTTTGGTTGTAAGCACTATTACTGAATATGAGGTCCTCGGTATGAATCCCAGGTCTGGCAACTTGTACCTAACTAGATTTTTCTGTCTGGAATTTCTTAGTAGCCTAAGCTCCCTATATTAAGGCTTTAATCATAACTGTCTAAATATGGGTATTCTATAGTCCTGCCTCTGTCTAGCCCTTCGAAGAATAGAGGGTGTAATAATATGGTATGCTATTTAGTTCAAAATGTTAAAATATAATATTTGCACTAAGTAATTTGAAATGATACATTATAAGTAGTGAATTGTTGTAGGTACTAAGCACTTGTCAAGCAAAGTTATTAGCTGTCATGTTCTAAGAAGACGACACTATTGGTAGTTGAAACATTAATCTATTGAAACAGGTGTAAAAATGCAAGGTCAACCAGTATGATAATACTTACTGCATACCACACTTGTGAGTTACTTACAGTTTTGTTCGAAATAATGTTTATTTTCACTATTGACCTCCCACGAAGGGTGACTTTTATTAATAGTCTGTAGCGTTCAGTCATATGGTACTATCATAACACGGAGCTACAGAATTTAGCAACATCCTTTTTTTAATCACTTTTATTTACAACCAAAGTTGGTAGACACAAACAATACTCAAGTTTTAATCAACATTTTAGGACAGTGATAAATAAACAGTATATTGTAACTATACAGCAGTAAGTATGGTGACGATATCATTAGACTAAACTCACCTCAAATGCAAATTTTCGATAAAGGTATCGGTGGTCAAATTGTCCAGTAGGACGAAGTCGGGCACACCGACTTCTGGCTGCGTAGCCATCGTTGACGATTTCACTTAACAATCCACCACAATAATAGAATAAAAGTTCACACACAAATTAACGGTGTTAATATATACGTCTATAATTTTAATGTCAACAAACCGTTAAAAATAAAAGAACAGAAAACACAAGTCCTCCTCGCGACCACTTTGTTCAAACTGTCAGGTTTTTTAAATATATTCATGCTGTCAATAATTGCTGACACTCCGGCTCGATGCTGCCATGGTTAAAAACATTTTTAAACTACGAATTATTGCTGTATTACATTTTGTATTATTTTATGTTTTGATGTTTAGTAATTTAGAGTTAAAATATGTCGCCAAATTCTGTAGAATAAAATTGACACTTAAATTCAGACAGTACAATTTATTAATGTTAATTCCAATTCATCGTGTTTCTGAACTGAGCACACCCTAAACGCCGCCATTTTCCTTGTTGTAGGTGCCTCAAATGTCATAATAATTTCAATTTTCATGTAAAATAGAATTTTCTTTCATTTTTTAAGTTATTCGATAGTTTAATTTAAGTGTTTTGCAACGTATCAATATATTTATAAGTTTTTGCACTAAGTTCGTTCGTGTCCATTAATCTCGTGACAGTAGTTCAAGTTAGTCGTCATTTCAAGGATTCTCAATGTCCTACAATGAGGATCATCTTCATAAAAGGTAGCAAGAGCGTTACGCCCACAGTGTGAAGATAAATTCTATGTTTTTGTGTTCATATGGTGATGAGAACGCGAAGAGTGGTGAAAGTGTGCGTATATTGATGGGACAATGAGTGATTCCCCAGGCGTGGAGTGGCTCCCTGCGTTCAGCCCTGGGCCACCACGCCACAGTCCGCTAGGCCCCATACCGCGGTTTCTATATGAAGATGTGCAGCCGCTCGGCCTGCAGCAGGAGAACAATAACAAAGAGGCCGATCAGAAAGAAAACACGAATAAAATCAAACACGCGAAGCCCGCGTACAGGTAAAGGTTTTTTCCAATGTTAAAACCTCGTATTCTTCCTAATACGTGTGAATGACTCATTTGTAAGTGACCCTTAAATTGATGAGTAATGAAATGTATGCAAATGAAGAATTTCAAGAGGTAGGCAGTATTAATGGAAATGTTGACACAAGGACATCAGGTCTTGCAGTTGTTAAAACGCAAATGTTTGTGTAATCATAGAATTCCAAGAAGAACCTTATCAACTTAGTTACCTAGTGTTAGATTTGATATCAAAGTATTACATTTAATCCAATTAAACACATTTTAAAGTAGGCAACTATATTTATTATAAAAATTAAATAATAAAATGTCTGTTTCCTATTAAAAACATTTAGATTAGCCACAAGTTGTAGTTTTAGTTAGACAAGAAGGTTTAAGATAATTTTTGCTGTTTTAAATTTGTTACACATATAAACAATCTTTTGTAGGTACCTACATCATTGTCACAACATCTATTCTAGTTTGAATTTTAAAATTTCTGCCAGTCTTCATTTGACCAACAGACCTATCAATTTATTTATTTTATTTTATATATTTTTAAATGGTAAATTTACAGCTAGGCAGACACAATAGTTACATATTACACTTTATGTTAATAGTCCAATTTAAAATCGCATTCTCCCATTTTTTTATTTACATCTTAATTTACATGGTTATGAAAATAAAAATTACATTCAATTTGTTCTTATGTAAAATCATACAACATCATTAGACTATTTAGTTCCTTAAGTTTATTTATTTCAATTTAATCCGAGTTAAGCTTCACAGTGATCAACAAATTCATTTCATTTAATCAAAATTCAATTCATCAAATAATGGGACAGGCCCATTCAAATCTGTGCGGTTCTTCTATCAAAAGACAGTCTCTGACACTAATCTGCATGGTCATCATTATAAATTGAAAATGTCAGAAATTTCAGGCGACTGTGACCACTGAATTACCTGAGCAAAAAACTGCTTTGGCATTAATGTTATTTAGGTTTCATGACTTAACAGTGTTTTTTAAAACAATAAAAAAACAACTGATCCAGGACCCCATTAGGTCTAAAACACAATGACCATTTATCTATAATATGTATGTATTTAGAAATATATAAGTATGTTTATCAGCTCTTTAGTACCCATAACGTACTAAAGAGCTGATAAACATACTTATATATAAAGGTTTCAGACAAGCTTTGAGATTCATGTTCAACATCCCTAAATGCATACACAATAAATACATCCTGAAAGATCTGAAGCTTCAAACTGTAAAGCAAGAGATTGCTGCCCGTAGTACAAACTACCAGAAAAAGCTCACCAAACACGTCAACTCACTGGCTGCTGATTTGTCGGGGTCCGGAAGTATAGTATACACAAGACTTAAGAGGAACAGTGTTCCAAATTTAATAAAAAGATTCTCAGCGGAATGAGTGAGAATTGACAATGGACAATTACTCACTGCTACAAAGACCAAATGCAGAAGAAATTCAAACAAAGGAGCAGCTAAATGTCCATGACAGATTGCTGTGATGAGCAGGATACATAATAAAAAAATAAAAAATAAAAAAAAAAGTACCCATAACACAAGCTCTTAGCTTAGCTTGGGACTAGATGGCGTCGTGTGAAAAAGTTGTGAAATATTTTATTATTATTATTTATTTAAGATTAATAGGGTTCTTAGAGACAGTACTTGCTACCCTTTGATAGTGGAACATAGTATTTTATTTCACAAATACTTCCATCACCATGGTACATCTACTTTCTTCACAGTGACCAGTGTGTCGTCACAGAATACAAAATGGTTTATAAGATACTATACTTACCATAATAAAAGTACATGTGATAATTCCTTTTATTATTTGCTTATCTCTTACATAAATGGCTAAGTAGACACATATGCGTTTCAAATCACCAATCCGCTTTGAACAAATGTAGTCATCATCATGCTCGTGCCATCTCTGTATGAGAAGAGGCCTTTGCCCTGCAGTGGGACAATAACAGGAGGGTATTACACATATATGGCATACTAGCAGATGTCCCGCGGTTTCACCCGCATAGGACCCGTTCCCGTGCGAATACAGGGTTAAAAGTTAGCCTATGTGTTAATCCAGGGTGTCAGCTAACTCCATAGTAAGTTTTATTTAAATCCATTCAGTAGTTTTACATGAAAGAGTAACAAACATCCATCCGTCCATACTCAAAAACTTTAGTATTTATAATATTAGTAGGATATTTAATCCATCATTAGCACTCAGGTATTTGCTAACTAGGTACTTAGTATTTACTAGTTATTTTTTATAAGGAAAACAAATACTTATGAATATTTACATGGTATGAGTTCAATGACCTTTAGTGTTGCATTATTAATCAACTGCAGTTACTGCACTGCAATTATTTTTCCTCTTGATTTTAGTCATTGAACTAGCCACAGCCGTTCTTAGTCAAAGTCAAAGTCAAACCATTTATTTCAATTAGAGCCCTATAAGGCATTTTGAATGTCAAACAAAAATGAACTTTATAAAATGATTCTAGTTGCCCCTTCCAAATAGTAGATTTGTATGGAGAAGAATGGACACAAAACTCCATACTTACTCTTTTGAAATAGATTTTAGAATACTTTTCTCTTTTTCACAGCCTCACAGGTCAATCATAGGTTTGTTCCTGAGGTAAGTCCGTGGAAGGGGGAGACCATTCATTACAAATGAATGGTTACCATGCCTCAGAAAGCAAGTTGAGTTGTTGGTCCAGGCTGACATTTGTATATCTTTGATAGTTGTTATAGTAGTCAGAGGCCCGAAAGCCTGACATACAGTCACCTAAAGGTATCATGTACCTACTAACTGGTTTTATGCTCAGATAGGTAGTTCCATGTTAAATACTGTTATTCAGCTGCTTTTAGTAAGACTAGAAGACTTTAGTCTGCATACCTTTGCATAATTATGTGCGGTATGCAAAGGCATACAGACCCTCCAGAAACTATGTTAACACTTTGTATGCCACGTAGGTCACCGGTGACCTCAAACAATTGAATTTCTATTGTGTCTGGTAGTCTGGCAGTCAAGGTGTTAAGTACCTACATGAAATATGAGAGTACTAACAAACTAATTTTGTTACTCTACCCTCATATTATAAAGAAGTATAATTTGTCTGTAAGTTTGTATGTAGGGCGTAATCTTCGGAACTAATGATCCAATTTTAAAAATTATTGCACTGCTGGAAAGCCACATTATTCCCAGATGTCATAGGCTACTTTTTATCCCTGTAATCCCACAGGAACAGGAACTACGTATGACGTCTGCAAGTAACCATATAAAACTCTACCCATCATTTTGTTTATGGTTTTTTCTCTTTATTCTTTTTTTTTTTTTTTTTTTTTCCTTGTTTATCTTGCAATCAGTTCACGCTTTTTGATAACTTTTAGCAGATTTTTTGTGCGAAAGTTGACTGCCGAGGTTCATTCTTCCAACGAAGAATCTGCCTCTCAAAATTACTTGGACTTTATTTTGTAAAGTCCCATATGTGGTGGCGTTTGAGCCTTTTGATAGCTATTGGTACACTCAGGGCTGTGGCTAAGGTGTTGGTATGTGACTTTATGCGGCATTTGTATGACTGTCTCCTGTGTTCGACTTCCTCTTTTATAGTTTTGATTTGCAGATGCTCATGTATTTCTGACATTTTCATAAACCAAGGAGCATTTGATATGATTTTTAGGGCTTTATTTTGAAATCGTTGGAGAATTTCCACATTTGAATTCCTCGCAGAGCCCCACAGCTCGACTCCGTATGTCCAGACAGGCTTTAATACTGCTTTGTAGATGAGGACTTTGTTTTCTAGAGATACGTGTGATGTTTTTCCTAAGAGCCAGCTCAGTTTTCGGAGTAGTATATTAAGTTCGTCCTGTTTCTCTTTATTCTAACATCATTCTCAATTGACTCATAAATCTGTAAACTTCCCCACTGTAAGCTGTAATATTAGACTAAGGAAAATAATGTCATAGTTCTCAGGATAGTAGGTAGACATTGGGGCTCCCGAAGGGCTTGCAAATTGTTTCCTCTTATTTGTAAGATAGACATAGGTGTGTTATAATAGAAGTATGAATCTAATACGCAATTTAACATAGAATGGTAAATGGCCACACCACAATCCCCATATATACTTTTTTTATTAAAAAAAATCTAGCAATGTGAGTTGCACTTTGCTAGTAGTGTTGTAACCCCTCTGACTAAGCTAAATTTATGCTTCTGTTAGTAGGAGTGGGTTCACGTCAATAGTGTAATAAGTGGGGATCGAATTCACAAACTCACAATTGCCAGGCCGGCCCCTTACCCATTAATCTCTTCATACTTTTTTTGCTTTGTCTATCTTCATACACCCACACTATACTAAACTACACGTCGTCAGACTTCTCTGAATACCATGTTGATGTTTTTCAGACGTATCCTTCACATAGATAGTACAGTTAAATAGTGATATGCAAGGTCAGTAGCAGTTGCCGAAACATTTGCAATGTTTCTTATAAATGAACATATGAAGTAAACTAAAGAGACAACACTATTTATGAAGACAAGTCATTATTGATCATATCTCTTGAATCTGCCCATCATTAAGCAGCTAGTAAAATGAGACAAAAAGACTGCTTGAAAATGCCTTGAAAAGGTGACATTATCAGGGCAATGGCCAGCAGAACATGGCTAGACTAATAAATGAGTGTAGTCACAAATGTATTGTCTTGACATAATTTTTTATCAACATTTGTAAAACTTTCTGGCTGATAAGTATTTATATCATGTGTTAGACAGTAGGTACATTGATGACGTACCTATATGGTGTGTTATCCAAAAGATTAAAAGACAATCTATCTGATAGGATGGGTTTATTGTGCTGTAAATGGGTTAGGAAGGTTCTAGCAAATAATATAAATTGAGTCGAGTTTAATTTTTTAAAATCAGAGAAAGACAATGACAGCGCGGACACCGGTGTCCTCTCGGGGTTTAATGTATTTATTGGCTGTTTTACTGCAAATATCCAATGAACTACAGTAACAGAGATTCTGAATCAAAACTGATTATAAATTAAAGGTAAAATTAGATACCAACGAAAAAGACCCACCTAAGGACCTATCCCTCGCATTTCTTTCTCTGATTTCTTAAAAAACCTTACTTGGATTAATCTCTAGTAGACCCATAGTATTATCCAGATACTTAGTTGTGGAGGTCAGGTCTGATAGGCAATCACACCTTGTTAAATACTGCATCCTGTTTCGATTTAGTGCCAATTCATATTATTATGGATGATGGAACAAACCTTTATAAGTTCTAAGTGTAGTCCTTGATTTCCCTCATTCCTTTTACAAGAAAAAGAGTTATAACAAAATCTACTTTGGGTTTTGCTTCTGGCAGAACCAGACCACAAACCGAAATCGCAAAAATTTTGAGTTTAGTTTTTTAGATTTTTGTTTTTATTGGGAAGTTGTAAAGAGGCGCTCAAAGATACTCGCCCAGTTTGACGCCATGATCTTAGGCCCACAGATCAGCCATACTTATTAACGATGTCCTCCACCCTGGGGCGAGCGGAGGGGTTTGTCAGGGTGCGCATCCACTGGGCGGTGTGGAATGGAGACGTGCAGAGATATCGACCAATCACAATGGTTGAATTTCCCATCGCGTCACTCGTCTCGTCTGCGATAGGACGATTCTCGCACGACTTTGCTTCGCTCTGCACACTCCGCTTCAGTGCAAATGCACCCAAACCACGGTGTTCCCTCTCAAACCTGAGCCGGTGGTCGCAGGAACGGACGATAATTCCGCAACCCCTGAATGCCCGGCCCCGATATATTGGACCATTGTGTTCATTTTTCTCATAATGATAACTAATTGCATTGTATACATTCAAGTTCTTCTAACTTATTAGACAGACGTGTTGCTGGGGAGTTTATTCCGCTACTTCTTCCCAGCGAAAACACTAGGAAATGGCGAAGAGCGGGCTTCTCCACGGGGGATCATCAGCCTAATTTGATTAAATTACTTGATTGATTGATTGATTCACATGCTAACATTAATACCCTTCTTTCTCCTTTTCCAGCTATGCCAGCATGATCAGACTAGCGATCAGCAGTTCCCCGAACGGCAAAATGACACTGAACGAGATATACACGTACATTTGCAACGCTTTCCCGTACTATAAGGAGGCCGGCAAAGGATGGATGGTGAGTTCCAGTCAAGCTTTAGACTTCTAAGCCTGGTTTCTATAATTTTAGCTAAAAATGCATCTTTAGCAAGAACATTCGTAGGCCAGACACCAATCAGCTGTAGCCGGTTAGACGAACATATTTTGGAAAAGGCTACTCAGATGATGGGGCTAGACTAGGCCAACAATGTGACTTTTCTTAGTCTAACCTAGACATCTTCCGATGTAGGTGAAAGACGACATCGTGAGAAAACCTAGACTTAAAGTTAATACCTTTAAGTCTGAGTTAAAGTGAACTAGTTATTATTATTAGTTCACTGGTTCACTGGTGGTTAAGCCTAGTGGTGTGACCGGCGGATTCCCAAATCATCTCTCGGTCTCGAGTTCGAACCCAAGGCACACAACTCTGACTTTTCGGATTCATGTGCAGCGTATTGTATAATTATCACTTGCTTCAAAAACGGTGAAGGAACCCCTGCGTCGTGAGGAAATCCTGAACCATCGTGAGAAAATGCCTGAGGGATATTTTGCGAGGGTCTGTGATGCCAAGTCAGAGGCATTGTAACTGTGGCACCAGGTGACTCACTTAACCACACGATTAGAAGAAGACTGGTTCCCTACTTTACCTAGTTTCGCTCTACTATCTTTACTTTTCTCTCGATGTACAGTTGCAGTTAAAATAGCGCTTTTTAAGGCGTATTGCACATCACTGTACTCGGGGGCCCTGTGGTTCAGTTGTACACAAAGGGCTGGCAATGCTCTGCGTATCCAATACAATAATGCGTTCAGGGTGTTGTTGCGACTGCCACGCTTCTGCAGTGCATCGTCGATGTTTTCCGATGCACGTGTTGACAGCTTTGACGCAGTGTGGCGCAAGAAATCTGCCTCCTTACTTCGCAGGTTGCGTGCCAGTCCCAACATCATGCTGCACTCGATAGCCGCCCGGACGGATAATCCGCTTGTGTGGGCGTTAGCCGATCGCACAAGATCGCTTTTAGTTATTAAGTACTAACATAGGCTAAGTAAGATTGTTACTAACACAGTGGACCTGAATTGTTGTCTGTAAGAATAATAATAAATAAAAAAAATAAATTTACGCACTTATTTGAATGGCAATACTTTTAATTTCAGAACTCAATAAGGCATAACTTGTCTCTGAACAAATGCTTCATGAAGGTCGCTCGCAGTAAAGACGACCCCGGCAAGGGCTCGTACTGGGCGATGGACACCAGTTACAAAATGGCGGAGGTTGCGCCCAGAAGACGTAGGAGTCTTAGGGTAAGTCTTGATTCTACTGATGGACAACTAAATGGATATTTTCAATAGGAATTCTTAAGGTATTCGTAATGTCGGTCTGCTGGAACAGTTCGCGTTCACTCCACAGAACTACTCGTATATTCTAGGGTATTCTTATCACAAATTAGCGAACTGGCATGTATTTACAGTAGCTACAACTGGAAGCCAAGTCAGATTTTTTTAATTGTATAGTAATGGTTTTCTTAAATAACACCTTTACTTAGTAGAACTATTTATTATTTCCAGAAAATTAGACACTACTACAGTTAACTGTCGATATTCTAGTAAAACTCAACCACATTTGGTAATTATTGATTGGAACTGGCATCACAACAATCTATATTGTGCATGGACATGATCTGACCAAGATAATCTCTGGACTTAAAAAGAGACTATAGATCTTTGAGTTTCTTTCGGTGTTTTTTCTCAGAGTAGTCTCGGAGAAAATCAATAGTTTAACCTTATACATATAACCGCCTGATTTTATATCAATTGCCCAACTTATTAATCGGTAATACATTTATCTTGTTGCCTGAATTTAACCTATTTTTGAGTAGAATGTAAAGTAGAACCTTCCTAGAAATCAAATTGGAAAAACAGGTTTATTTACTCGGGCGGAATATACCCTAAAATAGTCGATGGAGGCGGTAAATGGGTTAAAAAAACAATAAATTACTTGTCAGATGTGTAAAAGAGTTTGTAAAAACGCGTCGTGTCTCCCTGTGCAGATGGCCCCGTACAGCCCCGAGTGCAGCTCCAACAGCAGCGGCGAGGCGGGCGGCGCGGCGGCCGGCGCGGACGCAGCGCCCACGCCGCCCGCCACGCCCACCACGCCCACCTCGCCCACCCTGCCCGGGGCCATCAAGGAGGAAATTATTATCAAGGAGGAACCAGGTACTTATTCACTTTTCTTTTAAAACTCCCCGAAATAAAAAGAGGGGTGTTTTAAGTTTTACGTCTGTGTTTGTTTAGCATCGTGTTTCCTATACGGATAGACCAATTGTAATGCGGTTTTTTTTTGTTTGAAAGCAGACCAAATCGAGATGGTTCTTAGTTATGAACATCTTTTCAAGAGTTTTATTCACTTATTTTAGTAAAAAACATGAGTTATGAACTTATTATCATAAGTTCATAACTAAAAACAGCTAAAAACTACAATTTTACAATAATATATCTTATTGTAAAATTGTAGTTTTTAGCTGTTGACTACTTCCATTCCCAAAAATGATAAAAAAATGTAAAGCAATCAGTTCTTGCCAAAGTCTTAACTCATTATAAAATTTATGATTCCGTTACCTACTGAGCATTTTATGAAAGACTAGCTCACACCCGCGTCGACGTCCAAACGATAATGAACTCGTCGATAATGTAGTTTTCTATTAGCGAAAGTTAAAAAATAATTGAAATCGCATAAGTTGTTTTAAATATTATAAACATTCAAACTTTTAGCTTTATTATATTCAGGTTAGGTACCGCAATATCCTATTAATAACATGTACAAGTGAAATATACCCATTACCCATTAAGAAATTATGTAATATTGTGTTTACAGATTCAAAGCACACAGATGACGCACTGTCCGCGCTTATGAACGAAGAATTAATGACGGACGTGGATATCAGCAGTGGTGAGTACAAAAATATAATTAACGTACCTATTTTGTGAGCTAAATACAGTCTTAGCTCATTTCAAAATATAGTTGAAGACGAGTTAATGATATCTCTCTGTAGTGAAAGGTGATGTTTAAGGCCCTGTGTTCCCGGTTTTGCCTGTTTTAGAATTCACTTTTGGTAGGCAAATCATAACATTTTGAATCTGAAATAAATATGTATTTAGGATACATTCTTTCTCTTTACCATGTACCCGTTCAAAACACGATGCAATACAATTTTCTCGATAGAAAAAAATACTGAAGTAACTTCGATTTGCAGTTTTTAACAAGTAAATTACATTTTAAACGAGTACTATAAACCACCATATTTTATAAATAATTTCAATTTATAGGTAATTCATTTTAGAATAGATTCTACCCGATCGTTTTTTCATTGAATTTTTATTTTTTTTTAACGATTATTTCAAGTAAATTTCGATCCACGCGTCGCTTCTCAGTGTCCAGCGGGACGTTACCGCTTGGTCTACCCGCCCTTAAGTAAATTATACTAATTTACTTAATATATTATGTACCATAAACTCCGTCGCTGTTTTCCTATAGGATGGTGGGCATGAATTAATACATATTGCTTTTGTTTCGTTTTGAACGTGTCACTTTTTCGTATTGCACCCGGCATTAATTAATTTATAATCGCAGATCTGATATAATGTAACTCTGCACATTTAAGCGTTGACGCCCTTTATACCGGGAGTCTTCATTTTAGTCAGTTACTTTTGCTTGAGTTTAGTTAGTATTAATGTCGGTAATAATAACTAGTTTTACTGTTTATATGTAAGTTCTTCTAACTTATCAAACAGACGTGTTGCTGGGGAGTTTGTCCCGCCACTTTTTCCCAGTAAAAACACTAGGAAGTGGTGAAGGGCGGGCTTTTTGGGGGACTGTCTTATGTATTTTTGATGTTCAACAAGTGCTGATCCTCAGCCCAATTTGAATAAATGACTTTTGAATTTGATAACAATCACGTCATAAAAGGCCGAATCAAGTTTAGTTTGACAAGTGATCCACTAAGACGTATCCCCCGCAGAGCGCGCGTGGTGCCTCGGCGGGCGGCGGCACGTGTGCGGCGCGCTACGTCACAGCTCGCTGACGGACGAGTACGGCAACTTCGTGGTGCGCTCGTACGACTGCGACTGCCCGGCCGAGCCCGAGCCCGCCGCGCCGCCCGCGCCCCTCACGCCGCTGACGCCGGCCGAGTCCTACGCGCCCTACTGGCACTCCGAGACCTTATAACCCCGCCCTCCCGCACTGCCCGGCTGCCGGTCCGCTCCCCACACGTTCGGTTGACCTTCCATCATATCACTGTTTATTTCCATGTCAATTGTTTTCCCCACTCTATTTCTAGATCGTAAAACGTCCAGTCTTGACGTTGCGCTCGAGTTTACTTGACGTAGTATAAGAGCAAATATAATGTAAGCGACGTTAGAAGTTATGGATTGTACGCAAAAGTTTTGATCAAGTTTGCAAAATATGTTATATACTAATATCTTAATTCGTTATTGTAATCATTGTGTAAAAAGTACTTGTTTTAAAAACTTGATCAGAATACATTTTGCTTGTTTGGATTGAACAGTTAGCTTGAGGTTAATAGCTAGGGAATAGGACATGTGTTCGAATCAAGCTTGCCATTTTTGACACGTTTTGACGTTTATATACTCGACTGTGGTAATGGACGGGGTAGGCGACAGAGCTAAGATATTCAAAAAGATAAAAAATGATGGTAAATAGTGTTAACTGTTTGTTAGTTGTAGGGGAGGTACGTCTACTAAACTGATTTTTACTCCCACGCAGCCAAAAGTCTCGAAACTGGCAACATTGATATAAAAATAAAACGTAGCCACTTCATCTCCGTCGTTGCCACGTCGAAAAATTTAATATACCCTAAATAAACACGTAAATACTATACGTAAGCATAATGAAAGTTTTATACCACAAACTCATTACAGAGAATATTATCAGATCACCAACATATCTGTCGAATTACGATTATATAGAGTAGGCGTAGTTACCTTAGGCGAGGAACGTTGTGTTGTTATATAAGCGTTGTACAGCGTTATGCGACGGATTCCACGGACCATAGAGCATGCGTTATGGTTAGTTTGATGCACACACGCAAGCGCATCAAGCTCCCTAATCTATCAAATTTATTTGAATGTCAACTTTATTACGAAACGATAAGGTTCATGTTCAATTGGGAAAATTTCAGGTAACTTGATGTGCTAGCCTCTGTTCAGCAAGGACATTAAATATGCTACTTTCTATAAACCTCCTTTTGAGTTCTAAATTCGATCGAATTGTACTTGTGGCGACATCTGTCTCTCTATATACGAACTAACCATTGACATCCTACATCGCGGTGTTAAAGTTATCCGCGCGATTGAACGTATACAAGATCCCGACAACGCCCGTAGGGCCGTAGTAACCCACCAGACACAACACCCGTCTGGTCGGAGGATCCTCCCTTTTTATGGGGCAAGAGGAGCTTTACACTCATACTTCTAAAGACTTGTACCAGTGTCAAATTGACACAGATTCGATAGAATTGAGTGTCACGTTGCTGTGATGCTCTATCCTGAACGCTTCTATTCTATTTGAAGATATTATAGTTGCAGTAGTTACTAGCTAGATCGCTGTGTATTTTATATTTAATCAGTGTTCTGGAAACTGGTAGTTTCTAGAAACATTGTACAACGAGTTTGTTGTTAGCGTGAGAGTCATCACGCACAGGCACAACTTAAAACCATGACTTTAACATATGATTTTGGATTGTTAGCGTTGAACTTTTTAGTTAATTTTTCCTAATACCAAGATGTTTTTTTTTTTACTTCAGACTTTTGAAAATAATGATTTCTATCTAATCCAAAGGGAAAAAAGAAAGAAGAAAGAAAGAAAATTGAAAGAAGTGAACTATTAACTTTTTAATTGAACATGTAATTGAGTTTAGATAGAAATCGTGTTTTTTTTATGGTTTAAAGTAAAACGAGGAAAATTTTCGTGAAGTTTCAACGTTGGGGACTCAAAATCATGTTCCGAAGTCATGATAGTAGGAAGTGTGTAGATGCAACTCCACGCTGTACCCGAAGGTAGCATATTTAATACAAACGAATGATGTAATAAAAATATGACAGTATTGGAGCCAGAGTGGTGACGAACAGATCTCAGAATGACCAGTATAATATATTATTATAATTAAAAATATATAATATTATTATAGTGTGCTAATATTTTATAATTTTAACTGTGCATAATGTAATATTAGTTACGTTTAGTTAAAATAACATAACAATAAAAATATGAGTTAGTCTGTACGAATTTATAATTTAAATATAATGTATGTAACTATTAATGTATTTAATATGAAGTCACACTTATATACGTAAATATTGCTTTTTAGGAAATCGTATATCGGCCTATTGATAATACTTATGTTATAATAAATGTGCATGCTGGGCACTCTTTGTTGTAAAACTACTTGAGAGATTAATATCACATCTCGCAACATTATATAAAATGTTGCCAGTTGTGATGAATTATCTTATGAAAGTTGACATTAAAGTACATAATTTAATATATTAATTAATATATGTTTAGTAAAGGGGGTTACTTAATAATATTATTAAGAGAAACGTTATGAATTGTTAAGACATGTTATAAATAGTTTTATAACAAAAAGTACTCAAACGTACGCACTGTTAGGTTCCGCTTGCCTAAATTTTAACGATATTTTCTAGTTTATTTTTTAAGGTGCAAATACGTATTATTGTGCCATAACAACGTGGGTTGAAGGATGGCATTGAACACTTAGAATTATAAATGAAAAAGAAAACTAAAAACTGTCCCATATCTTATTGAAAAATGTGTTCAAAAAAAGTTTTTTAGAAGTTGTACCTACATACACAAGTAACATTAGTATGTGTATATAGTAGTAATTATTTTAATATTAACTGAAACACTTGGGATGTTATGTATTGTAACATTTTTACCCGTTTATATTTATAGTGCGAGAGCCACGAATTTTTAATAATATGTAAGTGCTCACACATTTGTAGTTTTTTAGTGAGTTGTTCATTTGTATTGGAGCTTTGGCATGTGCGCAAATGTGAGCATTATATATCTGTGTGAGTCAATGATGTGGCGGGCCGCAATCGTAGTGGTTGATGAAATGAACTAGTATGCCTCGGTACTATAACTTGTACAGTCCAACAGAATGAAGACAAAAAAAATAAGGGAATTTCAATTAGTTAAACGTTATTTATAACTAACAACGTCTCGAAATAGCATCATCATATTCAGCCTATAATGTACGCACTGCTGGGTCACAAACAAGCCTTGTTGCTTGGCTTTGCTCAATGAGAAGGATCGGGCCGTAATCTACCAGCGCGCTCAGTGAAGGTTGGTAGATGTCACAAGTCTTCAAATTTTTGGCTCTAGGACGTGCCCTTTTCCTTCTTTATTTTGAAAACAGTCAGGTGGTCTGTCGAAATTATTGATTTAAATTCTTTATAAAAATACCGAGACCTTGTATGTTTCAGACAACATTGAACTAAAGTAAAATTGCCCTGTAATTCTTTGTTTCTATTTCTCTGTTTGACGTAATTTAATTTATTTTAGGTACTGAGAACGAGTGAGGCTTGGCCTTAGTTTGCTTTAAAAGTGAATCAATAATTTATTTATAATATTACAAAAGTTTCTTCCAATACAATTTATAATTTGTCTGTAATTAACTATGATTGTGGTCCAACCGAGTATGATTCATTGTCAATGTTAAACCTGTAGATGATAAATGTTCAGTTAGGATTCTTTACAAAATACATTCGTGTAAACATTGGTTAAACATTCCTCCTCCGCCATCACCGTGTATTATAATAGAAATGTTATATTTTTTTTTGTGTATTTTTGCTAAACAATATTTAACGACTACAGTGACTACTTTAACAGTGGTTTCGCTACTTGCAGTATATTTATATAGTTAATATGAGTTTTAGTTTAGTTTTTTTTTTTATAAGGTTTAGGAGCGAGTAGCGAGACCCGGCAGTATTTCACACAAGATTGTCTATGGAATCTTGTTTTTCCATTCTTCATTTTTTTAACATAAAATATCATAGTACTTTTAGTATTTTTTTCCTTGACGGAGTCAAGGCTAATAACAAAAGAAAGGTCTACTCCAGGACACAATACGTTAAAGCGTGAATAATCGGTTTTCGGCAACTTTTTATATTCGCTGCTAATTAACAGTCTTAAATATTTTCATGATCTATCCTTCAATGAAATTTCGGTACAGAGATCAGCACATCAAGCTACAAGAATGTGTGAAATTTATTTGATAGTTTTTCAACTTTATTGCAAAAGGAATAGGGTTCATGTTCAATTGGTAAAATTTTACAGTTCGTGGTTGCTTGAGGTGCTGGCGTCTGTACATTACTCTTACACGAATAAAATGAAGTATCGTGTTTGTTCTGTTGTCCTTGAGTAGCAGTAGAACCCATGTTATACAGAAAGTGTCCTTTTCCTGTTTGTTTATAGATTTGAATTCAATAGAAATAATTTTGTTTTGCTGTACAATACATAGGTACATGTCAGTTCTTTTCAGTCTTACAATGAGAAGTATCTACTATACATAAGTACTATAGACGGGGCAAAACTAGAAAACAATTTCATGCTATAGTTTGAGTTTAGTTTGGTACGCTCCGCTGCCGCTCCAGTATTGGCAGATGGCGTCACTGAGACATAGTGTCACGGTTTTTATATGACACTAGCAGACATCCCGCGGTTTCACCCGCGTAGGTCCCGTTCCCGTGGGAATACAGGGATAAAAAGTAGCCTATGTCACCCGGGGCTAGTGTAGCTTCCCAACGGTGAAAGAATTTTTCAAATCGGTCCAGTAGTTTCGGAGCCTATTCAATGCAAACAAACAAAAAAACATATCCTCTTTATATATTAGTATAGATTTCCTTGGATGTTCCCTCTATAGTATTTTAAATCTCTTTGGTTGGAGGCCTTATAACACACACAGACGTATATTTTCAACAATTTATTGTTACTTAATTTAGGACACTTTCCTATAACATTTGTACAGATTTGTAATGTTTTATTTTTTTATGTGCATAATTTTTAATACCGACATAATAACATTCGTAAAGAGGTGCATATAGATTTATTTGCCATCAGTTGCCATCTTATATTGTTTGATAGTATTTATTATTTTCTGTGATAAAAAAAAACTTTTTATTTTTCGATGATGACAAAATAACGTACTTTGTATAATTATTTTTTTTTAAATAAATATAGATCCTTCAAATGTGTCGTCGCAAATAGTAAGTATATGTATAAAGGTTTAAAAAAAACAGATAGTTGATTTGCAATGTTGTATGTACCTAAGTGTAAGTTATTACGATACATTTGAAGCAACTATTGTAATTATACTTTTTTATATTGATTAACAACATTAATTTTGTAATAATTAAGAGCTGGTGCAAGATTGACAAACATTTTAACGGTTAATAACGACTGATGTTGAAGGCATACTTATAATATGTGAAAAAAAAACACTTTGCCGGCAACAAATAATGTCGTAGTGCTGCCAGCAGCAAAAGAAGCTCAATATTAGTGCTAGTAACATTTTAATGTTGCAAGAAACACGTTTCTAACTGTTTCATAATTTTTCTTCTGTGAATACGCGGCTTTTTAAGAAACAAATTTAATCATAAGTTTCCAAGCCCTACTATTTAATGCTAGCAGCTCCATACAGTATAATTTGTCAGTCAAGAACTTATAATCTGTGTCGGGATTGCACCCAGCTCACAATAAAGTATTTTACGTTATTTCGGTTACTCACTCCGCCTATAAATGATATTAACGCGGCATATGGAAAATTAACTATTTTATTGTAATCACGTTAGCCGTTAATTTAAGAGTAGGATGTTCTACCTCTAAACAAATCATAGTTGATGTACAATATTATAAACTTTTAACAGAATTTGTTTATTTTATTTATAAACGGAGGTCCCCTCTACCTATTGTAAATAATCAACTTCTTTAAACGAATCAGACAGATGTGTTGCTGGGAAGTTCGTTCTGCCACTTCTTCGCAGCGTTTTGGTAGAATGTCTTATGTAATTTTTTTTACTGTAGCTTGCACCATCGTTCCGATATAGGCACCTAGATAACGAAATCATGTTACATAGTGGAAGAGACGACAGGCCGCATTAATTGCTGTGATTCAAAACGGAAGTGGCTAGACTCATATTAAGTTTATAAAACCACAATAACAAACAATCGTTTTGTAGGGATGAAGGTAAAACACTAAGGGTCAATTTATACTAGCGCAGAGTCGAAGCGCATCGAAGCGTCTATCCAAAACTGAACATAACAAATTCAACCTTAACTCCACAGCGTAACGCACACATTACTTCTGGGATTTTAAAAAAGACGCCGCATTCTTAGGAATACGCGCGTCTGCGCGTGAACAACGTTGATTGGTGCGCGCGCATTCTTGCGAAGTATAGTGTGCGTTACACTGTGGAGTTAAGGTTGAATTTATTATGTTCAGTTTTGGATAGACGCTTCGATGTGCTTCGACTCTGTGCTAGTATAAATTGACCCTTATAATATGTGTTTCCGTTTGACGTCTAAAGTCCATCTAAAAGAGTACCTATACCGTCTTTTCCCCCCGCTTTTTCGTTATATTCAAACTACTTTCTCACACACATCAATCGCAGCGCAACCCGCGGCTAAACCGGAAACTCAAATCAATCAAATCTTTTACACAAAATACTTACATGTAAAAGCCAAAAATAAATCTTAAATAAATAATTATGCTAGTATCCAAAAAATAACCATTTCTATAACTTACTTGGAAAATTTATCAATAACCAACTAAAGAGGAAGCCACTATTCCCGCCACTCGTTTGACATTGTTGCGTCGTTTTCCATTCCATACCGCGCGTACCTGTCTTAGAATTTAGGCTTTAAATTTAGAACCTCTTCAAAACCTTGTTTTGTTTCAAGTTTCTAAAAATGATTTAATTTTCGAGTAGGCAGGTTTAAAGTTACTGTTTTTCTTTGTTGTTAAAAAAGACAATAACGATAAGTGACTGCCGAGCGTAGACTGTTATAGTGATCACAGCACAATGTTATGCCCCTCAATTACGAAAAAGTGATAATGCTCTTGTGCTATCAAATAAATCAAGTTTAGGTACCAGTGTCTAGTTCGGGTTCAACCAAAGAGGAGGAGGAGCTGCCGCCCGAATCGATCACACGAGTCCTCATCACGAGAAATAGATCGCAAGTTTGAAGTTATCGCAACGGAAGGTGAGTCACCTTCATTGTTTATTTTGTGCTAATGAAGCTGCTATGCAGCCAACTGATCCGTGTTAGACACCCGCGCCTGTGTCACGACCAGTTAGTTACTTTAGTCTGGTACGCGACCCATTTTCACAGCCCTTAGGCGTAGGTAATAAATAACATTGCTGAACTAACGTATCCATTAAAGAACCATCCGTAGTCCGCACCTAAAGCATCCCGATGGGGCGTCGCGAAATAAACTTCATCACAAGGATTGACTTGTTAGACTGAAACTTAGTGTGGTAGTACCTTTAGGCTTGAATTTGGATTTCCACGCCCTATCTCGTTTTATTAAAAACAGGGACCGTTTGGAGTGAGTTCGCTAGCGGGCGGTTTTTTTTTTGTAAGTTTTCCATTTTTATTGAGTATCTCGTTGATCTTGACCATAGAAACTATAAAATTTATGTTCTATGAGAAGCAATGGATCTACGACGCACCGCCTCCGAATTATTATAAGCCTAAGAAAAGAAATAAATTAAAATAGGTAGGTACCTACCTACCTAGTCAGAAACGGTGCGTCGCCGCAATGCTTCTTAGAACCTAAATGTTTTCTATGGTGCAGGTTAACCCGAAACTGCATTTACTTCTGACAAATTTACGTAAATTACAGTAGTTTTAGTTTTCTTTGCTGCTCATGCGTG
Organism: Euplexia lucipara; assembly: GCA_921972225.1. Lineage (NCBI taxonomy): Eukaryota > Metazoa > Arthropoda > Insecta > Lepidoptera > Noctuidae > Euplexia > Euplexia lucipara. Next base: position 1,750,881 of record OV179158.1, read on the forward strand.
CCCCTAAGAGACTCCTTGAACTCCTAAAACTCCGCCCCTAAGACGACCGGCTGACCCAGGGACCTGAAAACATCATTGGTAGACATGGTGAACGGGCGTCCCCCAGTTCAAGCTCAGAACCTACATCTGAAAGCCTAGCTTATTTTGGTTGGGATTCACTGACTCAAAATTAGTCAACTGAGGAGAATCAGCTTTTGTCAATATGTTAGGGAGTTTCTAGACTCAATAGTTTTTGAATGCCTAAGTACCTACTTACATTGATTTTATTTTTTAAAACGTGTTCCCCTCTAGAAATTCGCCCTGTATCGTGATACAAACATTTAAGCTCACATACACAAAAAACCTGCAGGCCCTAAACAACTACCTGTAGGTTATACGAAGTAAAGTTTCTAAAATACAGTTCCTTGTGGGCATCGAGGCCAAGACACGCGGCGCAGCAGCCAATCTCTCAGTCGCTGCGCCAACTGTGTCATCATTACTCTGGTGCAGGCAAAATAACTCGCGATATCAATCTCGCTACATAATGAACTAAAACACTGATATGTTATCCCTGCGATTGAACGTAGGTACCTATACAAGATCCTGACAGCAACCGTCGGGCAGTAGCCGCCAGGCACAACGCCCGTCTGGTCGGAAGATCCTCATTTTTCTATGGGGGATGAGGAACTTTACACCGTGTAGGTACCTACATGAGGTAGGTACACGGTGTAAAGTTTCTCTAATCTAAATAATCATTAGGTATTGTCGTAGCTCGGTATTACGCTAAACTTTTTGAGGATTGACTAGCTTACCGTAGTATTCTTGTTCACAATCAGATATAGCCTCAGTTTTTGAGACACTGTCTAATGTCACGATTTTGTCAAATAATTTGGTTGGAAATACTTAAAAAGCTGTCAAAGCTGTGTCCTTACTCAGCTAGATCAATTCTACTGCCAAGGATACAAGATTAATGATATCGTACATAATGTTAAGTTTCACATACCAGAAATGGTCAATATATGAGGATCCAACGTTTATATACCATCTATTTACCCATATTATGTGAATAAATTATTTTGATTTGATTTGATTTTATTTTTAACAGACTTCAAAAAAGGAGGAGGTAGGGGCTAACAGGTGTAAAATAACTGGAAGTCGGTGGCCAATAATGAATGAATCAAAATTACCAAACCCACAGGACTTCCGAAAGAAGAGTTATTTTACACCTAATAGGGTTTTTTTAAGAAGTCGGTAGTTGTATTTTTTTCGATAACCTTGTATCCGGTTCTTGGGCTTTCTCTTACGATGCTGGCTCCACCAAACAGAAATATTAATGTATTATATTTCATATATGAATGCATTATATTAATGCACAGAAAGTTTTTTTCTAAAACATCAGACCAAATTATGTTTTACCATGAGGGGGCCTCGTAAACCAGCTAACACGATTAACACAATACCTGTTGCTAAGACAAATTCCCGGCTAGTGAACGGATAGGCGACTATACTAACCGGCCTTGGCAAGCTTAGCTTTAAGTTTATCGTTCCAGGTGGCTTTAGGTACAGCGCAGACGGCACACTTTTTGTGCGATCGAGTCTGCGGCGCACAAAAAGTCTGCATGGCGCGCCAAAAAGTAGGTCGCGGATTTTTCACAGACTCAACGCACACGACGCCACATCTTCGATCATTCTGTCGGCAGAGCTGTAGGGACGTAGACGCTATGGAAATCGTGCAGAGATCGCGAAGTATTATTTTATACATGAAGTACAGAAAAAGAAGAAGAAATAGAGAATTTTAGGTACATCCTATACTTTTGAAAAGATTACTGAAGGGACAATTCCATACTAAACATTCAATTCTGAAACAACATCCGGATTTTTTTTTTCAAATTTTATAAAATGTCTGTTAGGTACTTCGATCAATAATAGCACTAGATGTCGGGTCGGCGTCAAAAATCCGTCCCGGTAAATATAAGCTCAATAGAAACCGGGGTTGGTATTTTGTTTTGTTTGCTTGAAACACGGCCAATGTAAACACGTCCCACAATGCCGCAGTGTGTATTCAACAGTTGCAAAAATAATCCCCGAAAACGTAATTATTCGGCCGGAGTATTTTACTTTCAGTAAGGACATGAAGAATAAGTTATATTTTAAGCTATAATTTAACAAATAATATCAATTTTAAAACAAAATTACCGATTTTAAACCACTGCTACAAATGTTTGACCAATGCTCGCCAACATTTACACAAACTTTTGTTTAACTGAACAGCAGATGCATGGAGTAGATTTGTATTGTAATCATTTTAATAATTTGTTACTAATACTTAAAAATTTGTTGGTTAAATTCGGTTAATGCTACTTTAGTTTTGTTTCGTTCATTATTGGCCACCGACTTTCGAAACTGGAGTTATTTTTCACCTGGCGGTGTTTTTTTAAGAAGGTTTATTTTTTGTAAAAAAGTTTTTGTTTCGCCATTTTTAGTTTCTTCGTGTGTCAAGAAGTCTTTCAAAACTTCAAAGAATCATTGAAATCGCTTAACAATATTGCTAAAGAAGTTCTATCTAAACATTAATCTGTACATCTCTGCCGGGTCCCTTTTAAAATAGACAGGCGTAATGTTATGTTATGCAAATATAAGAACTCTGCATAGACATCTCACTGTAGCAATCGCGAACAATTTGCTGTTATGTCTTGAAGAGTTCCGTCGCCTGTCTTTTTCATCAGTTTTTTTTCACAAAATGTTACTTTCTAAATGAAAATGCGTGATTTGTTACTAAAAATGTAAAAATCGGTACGTGTGTACCTATATTTTTTGAAGAGTTCCCTCAATTCCTCAAGGGCCCCTCATTAGATATGAGTTTTTATACAAATGGGACCAATCTGTTTATATACCCTATCAAATAAAAAAAGAATTTTGAAAATCGTCTTTAAATGACGGAGTAGGTACTGAGGTCACAAAACCTAAAAAAAATACAACCGATTTGATAACCACCTCCTTTTTTAGAATTCGGTTAAAATAATTTGATTTCATTCGATGATTTTTAACCAGCTGCTCCCCGTGGTTTAACCCGCGTAAACCAGGAGTAGTTAAAAGTAGCCTTAGCCTATGTGTTAATCCAGGATATAAGCTACTTACATACTAAATTTCATCCAAATCTGTTCAGCCGTTTGAGCGTGAAGAAGTAACAAACATACAAACACACTCTCACACTCACACTCAGAAACTTTTGCCTTTATAATATTAATGTGAAAACTTCTAAATCGCATGCAAAAGTAGACGCATTAATTTTTTTTGTGGGTTGATTTGATTATAATGAGCCAACCCGCAGACAATTAACAGCAATGTCTTAATAAAATAACTATTGTACTAATTTAGGCCTACTACTTTTTTTAAATGGGTCAAATGTAATTATTTGCTACCATTATAAAACAAACCTTCGCTCGCATAAGAAATATAAATGATTAATTCTGCAACTCTACGTCTCAATTCTTACTGTGTTCTGAGCATTGAAATACCAAGAACTACATCTAGTTCCAAAATAGAGTAAAGACGAAATTATGAACAAAACGTTTGTAACCTTATTTTCTAGGCCTTAAGTTTCATTTTAGAAAAAATATTTTTGTACTTATTATAAAAATGGCTTTTATTTTTAAGTCACATTTCAAATTTATTCCTTTTACTTTTCTCCGACGACAGAAGGACTTAGGCATAAATATTTTGCAATTGTAATTAAACTTTATGCTTGAGTGTCAAGGTTTATAATGAACTGAACTTGATAATATTATAAAAAAAATTTCTATGTTCGTAGTAAGAAATGCAATTGTTTATGCGTGTCTAAACGTGGACACTTTTGCGAGGTATTTTTGTTCCTGATCTTGTATCTAGTGCTATTAGTGATCGAAGGTTAGGTACTACATTTGATGAGTTCCTATTTATTTTAAGACCTGCTTTGACTCATTCAGAAACAACAATGAGGAGGTGTACCTGTTGGCCCAGAAGAAAGGCTGTTGTTTTTTCTTTAGACGTCATACATGTCCAAACAGGAGCGGAATAAACATTACAGCACACTTCTTCCCACATTTTTCCTTTTAAATGTCTATCATAATATTCTGCCTTAGAAGCATCATAAATTGCTGGTCTGTTTTGTATTTCTTGAATTAACATCATTACATCGACCTTTGACGCCATGATAATAGATCGCGTGCGTTACGTCCACCCCTAGCAAATGCAGATTGCCAAATAAAGTGTGCGTCGTCTGCGAGAGCGCTCGTTGAAGCAAACGTTCAATTTTTTTCACACACTTTTTGTGCCGAGCGGCGCGGCGCGGCTCGGTGCGGTCTGCCCGAATTACACGGATTTTTTCCCTTCGTCCATGTTGATAACCAGAGTCTGATAACCAGTTACCAAAGAAGAATTATTTTTCTTCTTTGGGCAATCGGTTATCAGACTGGATTTTTTTTTTCCTTTTTGGGTATTGATTGATAACTCGTTAGTTTAAAATTAGATATTTCTTCAAATTATTATTCTTAGACGACGGAGCCCCGCTACGCGGGGCTCCTATTTCTGTCTGCAGGGTTTAAAGGAACCTAACTAACCTAACGTCGGGATGCCCCAAGTCCTGTGTTTTAGACGTTCATTTGTTTTACGCGATCAGGGCATCCCGACGTTAGGTTAGTTAGGTTCCTTTAAACCCTGCAGACAGAAATAGGAGCCCCGCGTAGCGGGGCTCCGTCGTAGTTATCAATCAATACCCAAAAAGGAAAAAAAAAATCCAGTCTGATAACCGATTGCCCAAAGAAGAAAAATAATTCTTCTTTGGTAACTGGTTATCAGACTCTGGTTATCAACATGGACGAAGGGGATTTTTTGTGTGCCGGACTTTTTGCGCGTTGTGTGCGTTACTGCATTCAATTGCATAGGTTCTATTTTCACAGACTAAAAAGTGCGTCACGGATAGGTGGTCGTCTGCGCTGCACCTTATTCAAGCAGACGGTCCATACATCAAGGCCAGCGCATCAAGCTACCCCAATGTTTCAAATTTCTTTGATAGTTATAAACAGAATAAGGTTCTTTCATGTTTAATTGAGAAAAATGTGCTGGCGTCTGTACAATACCTACTCGTCGTTCAGTTGGATTCAGACACCGACATCGTGGTAAAAGGCTGATGTTGGTCCCTGACAGGAAACTGCCCGTTCATAAGCATCGGCTTGTAAAGGACAAAAAAGAAGTGTTGAATTGAAACCACAGTAGAAATATCAACAACTTTAATGATTGAATATATACAAGAACAATATACATACACAAGTTTAACAATATTATCTGGAGCAGTGCGGGCTCTGGACGCGAAATCAACCAATACCAATCTAGTATGACGTCACAGCTAGTATTGTCTATGAACTAATATATGAGCATGTAAACATGGTAGCAAAGAGATTATGATAATAACAGAGAAAATATAATTATGTATAATTTATTCGTCACAGTTCTCGACAAACTACTTTTCGGTTTAGCTAGCTGTCGCATTTATGTGACAAAAATATTTAAATTCTAAACTGTAAAAAATATTGTAAATATTGACATCTCATACGTCTATCAATTTTGAACTTCTCCACCACTTCGATCAATTCGTTGTGATTACAAAATTTTAAATGATAATACCTTAATAATAAACAAACTACAATTTAGTTAACACTAAAACTAGATACAAACACTAAATTTTATGAAACAGAAATATGTACTTTTGAGGACATGGAAAATAATATACAAGGAAATAAAACATAAGCATCCAAATTGCACACGAGAAATAAAACGAAAGATTTGACACCATACCTCATTATTCGTTAATGATACTTCGATTGAATATTGTATACCGTGTATTATTGTCTTAGTAATGTTGTAAGTAAAATAAAGCTTTGTTGTCTACTGTCAGACCGTAAGCCTTGCAGTGCAGTGGCTCCAAAATACTTGAGAACCTATTCAGAATATAACAATCTATTATCTAACAAATATTGCTTTCGTATTTCTTGAAGAAAGTTGGAGGAGTATAGTTTAAAGTCGTCATTAGGTATGGAAAGTCCGCAAGCGGCTACTCACTAATATCGTACTCAGTATAATCCTATATAAAAGTATGAAAAAATAAAATAATAATTTAATCGTCTTTAAAATCTAAAGTGATTCGTCAACCGTGTCAACAGAGGAGCGAGTAAAATTTAAAATATACGTATTCACAGCCCTAACAACACCCATTGGACATCCCTAATGAAGTCGAAGGTTATATTTACAATGTTCTACATTTTGTCTTGCTTGCTTTCTTAAGAGAAATTTGTGTTCTCTCAAATTTATCATACATTGAATAGGCTAATAATTTCGTTTTCCTCTTTATTAGCGATCGATGAAGTCGTAAACAAGACATTTAATTTAATGACATTCTTGGCAACATATTTCAAATGTTTGACCAAACATTTGGGCTGTAAAATATTAGAATTAACAAGTTTAGCGGTGCGCTAAGTTCATTAAAATGAAGGCATTAATGTTAGTATCGAAACATGTCACAGGGTCGAGTTTGATCAAACATTAGAGACAGGATAAATTTTATAATGACCTTAAATCCAACAAGGTTTATTACTTAGAGGGTGGCCAGGGAAATGGTCTGATTGTTTGATTGTCGAATTGGGCGGAATTCTTCGTTACCGACACGTTTGTGACATTATTTAATTAGGTCTACTTACTAAGTATTTCATTTGAAACTTTGATTTGGTAAAAGTAACGAGTTGTCAGTTATTATTAATTTTGATGACATTTTATTTTCATTTCGTACATTCTCTGGCCACACTCGTAAACATGAACGCACAGAAAACACTAGATATATTTTACTTCTATAACACATTACAATAGTCAAACAAGTAATAATTATAATATGTACTGTTTTTATGTTACTATTGTACATTATGTAAATATCTGTCTAAATTCTGATAAGGCATACTTCGTTATATTTTGAATGCGAGTACTCATATTATCTCGGAATTACATGACCACTATGTAAATATATAATATTTATATATTATTTATTTATCAAATAATTTTATGCTGTAGCGAATAATGCATGTTAACTTTATATAATTGTTACCTACTACTTATTGCTTCTTAGTTTAATGTGCAGACAGATTTTCATTTTTGGATAATTATTAATATCAAATGTCTGAATGAAGAAAGTTCAGGTAATTTATGAAAGCCTTGAAACTATAAATTATTGTTTGAACTATTGAGGATAAAATCTTGTGTGTATTTTATTTATTCTTGTTGATAATAAAAACTCAAGCTATGTGGAAGATGCACATAATGCAAATAAGCAACACGTTCGTTTTTGTAATTGCTTAAAATTCAATGAGCCGCTTTTCAGATGAATCAACAATTCTAATTTTGCTATTACATGAAACATCGTTAGAATTTTAGTAATTAAATTTATAAATAATAATAAACATTAAACAAAAAAATACTTCTAAATGAAATGACTAAACTTTTCGCTAGGAAAGTCTATGTAAGCCTAATCCACGATCTATTTGTTTAATTATTCACGTCGGGTTAAATATTCTTATGGGACATACTCTAGCGCCTAAACACGGAATAGCAAAAAGCTAATAACTTCAAGTATGAAAATATTTGAGGCTGCAAATATCTTTCTAACTACTGCACTATTTTTATTTTTAAATATTTTGATACGATGTAAGACACTAACTGATTGTACGAGGCATTTTTAATCTTCTGTTATTTTATATATTGCACCGTTAAAAATACGCTTTTGCACTACGAATCGGAATTTCACAATATAGCGTTTGTAACGTATTTTTAAATTATTAAATACAATTTGTAAATATTAAAATCTGTTAATAGTAGCATTTTGGTGTTTAAAGTAAGGCTCAATTGACACAATTTATAATTTTGTTATCTATTAATTTGTGATTAAAATATTTATTTACATATTGCTTGTTATTGGCTGACCAATCTTTAAGTTGGTTGGTTTTACATCTACACTCGGTAATGGGGACTGACTCTAATAGTGACCTAATCTACTGATGACTCGACGCAAATTGACTGGGACCATCAGATCCTGTGCATATAGTACGAGTTCTATCTAGTTTTTAGATTGCTTACAGTCGAGGTCTTATTGGATAGTGGCTCTAATACTGCTTCCTAACTGGACAGAGTTCAGCAATCTACTTGAATTTAACAAAACATAGAATGAAAATCAGCTAAATTCAACATCCATGATTTAGATGACTAAGATTCTATTCAATTTTAAGTATTGCCAGTGCGTAAAATTGCCTCAACGTTCTAAAATTGGCAAATATATCGTGCAGTTTATATCCAGCAGCGGATTGCTATAAGACCAAATATTTCAAGAGTTTTCTGTTTTGCATACATACGCAGCAACACAATATATCCAACCACCCTTATCTGCCTCGATACAGCGGAGAGCGGAGAGTAGTGCCCCAATGAAGACGAGACTGCATCATTCGGAGTCGCCTGACATTTGAGATCGTTTTACAGTCTATTGTCTAGCGAAGACATGTTAACCGAACCACTGAGGAGAGCAGTTGGGAGTGCACGCTCGGCGTCAGGCGCGGCGCGGCGCGGGCTCAGAGCGAGTCGCGGTGCCACACCCACGTGCGCTTCGTGTGGTCGAACCGGTGCGCCAGCCACTGCGCCTGCAGCAGCTCCAGCCGGTCCTGGCTCAGGTACAGGGGCTTGCCGCGTCTGTGGGCGGAGGACCCATTACAAAACAATTTACTTCCATATTTCATAAATAAGTAATGCTTTTTTACTGAATTTCCCAACAGTTTGTACTTTTGGCAAGGGAACACGCAGAACTTTAGACACGGCTAACATAAAAACGTAAGCAAATTTTCAATAAGCATTTGAAGCCAACAATTAACAGGCTGAGAAAATAAATCGATTTAGTTTAACTTATATACTTAAACTCTTTATTTTCAGTTATAAAAAGGGGAAATCGTATGTTTCCGCGACCCCCGATGTAAGTGAGGATCACCAGGGTGAATTTGAGCCATTAAGACTCTGACTCCCAAGGCGAAGGACATTTAACAATCCGAGATACACAAAAAATTAACATAAGGTCTGGCTTGGTAAGCCAGGCCTTAATAATAATGACGGTTAGTTTCTTAGTAAGGTACTGACTTGAGGTCGCGGTCCTCCTCGTCGTAGTCGTCAAGGTACAGCGAGCCCCACAGACAGGCGCGGCGGCCGCGGATCACGATGATGTAAGTGGACGTCACCACCAGGAAGATGCCCGTGCCGCCGCCGCACTCCATCGCGTGCTGCGAAATAAAACGTGCTATTATTTACGTATTACTTTAGCTGTAATGACAAATTAAATTTGATTAAGAGCACCCTCACCGTCCTTGCGTCGCGCAGCCAAATAAAAGTGCGGCGAGGACTTTTAAAATCGTACCTAGAGGGTTTGTTACGGCGTGTGTGCATATTATATCAGGCACACAGGGACGGCAATTCATAAGAGTAAAAAAAACAGTAGATTCCGCAAGAGTGTAGGAGAAGCTGCAGTTAGCGTGCCGCACAGCAGGCACACGCTGGCCTCCTTGGGCACGGCCCCGCACTGCAGGCACACGCGCTCGTGGTAGTACGTGAAGCTGCTGTTACCTGCACGGCCTCCGCGACCTGGTGCTGGCGGCAGCAGGGCTGCTTGAGGCACACGAGCGTGCCGCACAGCAGGCACACGCTGGCCTCCTTGGGCACGGCCCCGCACTGCAGGCACACGCGCTCGTGGTAGTACGTGAAGCTGCTGTTACCTGCACGGCCTCCGCGACCTGGTGCTGGCGGCAGCAGGGCTGCTTGAGGCACACGAGCGTGCCGCACAGCAGGCACACGCTGGCCTCCTTGGGCACGGCCCCGCACTGCAGGCACACGCGCTCGTGGTAGTACGTGAAGCTGCTGTTACCTGCACGGCCTCCGCGACCTGGTGCTGGCGGCAGCAGGGCTGCTTGAGGCACACGAGCGTGCCGCACAGCAGGCACACGCTGGCCTCCTTGGGCACGGCCCCGCACTGCAGGCACACGCGCTCGTGGTAGTACGTGAAGCTGCTGTTACCTGCACGGCCTCCGCGACCTGGTGCTGGCGGCAGCAGGGCTGCTTGAGGCACACGAGCGTGCCGCACAGCAGGCACACGCTGGCCTCCTTGGGCACGGCCCCGCACTGCAGGCACACGCGCTCGTGGTAGTACGTGAAGCTGCTGTTACCTGCACGGCCTCCGCGACCTGGTGCTGGCGGCAGCAGGGCTGCTTGAGGCACACGAGCGTGCCGCACAGCAGGCACACGCTGGCCTCCTTGGGCACGGCCCCGCACTGCAGGCACACGCGCTCGTGGTAGTACGTGAAGCTGCTGTTACCTGCACGGCCTCCGCGACCTGGTGCTGGCGGCAGCAGGGCTGCTTGAGGCACACGAGCGTGCCGCACAGCAGGCACACGCTGGCCTCCTTGGGCACGGCCCCGCACTGCAGGCACACGCGCTCGTGGTAGTACGTGAAGCTGCTGTTACCTGCACGGCCTCCGCGACCTGGTGCTGGCGGCAGCAGGGCTGCTTGAGGCACACGAGCGTGCCGCACAGCAGGCACACGCTGGCCTCCTTGGGCACGGCCCCGCACTGCAGGCACACGCGCTCGTGGTAGTACGTGAAGCTGCTGTTACCTGCACGGCCTCCGCGACCTGGTGCTGGCGGCAGCAGGGCTGCTTGAGGCACACGAGCGTGCCGCACAGCAGGCACACGCTGGCCTCCTTGGGCACGGCCCCGCACTGCAGGCACACGCGCTCGTGGTAGTACGTGAAGCTGCTGTTACCTGCACGGCCTCCGCGACCTGGTGCTGGCGGCAGCAGGGCTGCTTGAGGCACACGAGCGTGCCGCACAGCAGGCACACGCTGGCCTCCTTGGGCACGGCCCCGCACTGCAGGCACACGCGCTCGTGGTAGTACGTGAAGCTGCTGTTACCTGCACGGCCTCCGCGACCTGGTGCTGGCGGCAGCAGGGCTGCTTGAGGCACACGAGCGTGCCGCACAGCAGGCACACGCTGGCCTCCTTGGGCACGGCCCCGCACTGCAGGCACACGCGCTCGTGGTAGTACGTGAAGCTGCTGTTACCTGCACGGCCTCCGCGACCTGGTGCTGGCGGCAGCAGGGCTGCTTGAGGCACACGAGCGTGCCGCACAGCAGGCACACGCTGGCCTCCTTGGGCACGGCCCCGCACTGCAGGCACACGCGCTCGTGGTAGTACGTGAAGCTGCTGTTACCTGCACGGCCTCCGCGACCTGGTGCTGGCGGCAGCAGGGCTGCTTGAGGCACACGAGCGTGCCGCACAGCAGGCACACGCTGGCCTCCTTGGGCACGGCCCCGCACTGCAGGCACACGCGCTCGTGGTAGTACGTGAAGCTGCTGTTACCTGCACGGCCTCCGCGACCTGGTGCTGGCGGCAGCAGGGCTGCTTGAGGCACACGAGCGTGCCGCACAGCAGGCACACGCTGGCCTCCTTGGGCACGGCCCCGCACTGCAGGCACACGCGCTCGTGGTAGTACGTGAAGCTGCTGTTACCTGCACGGCCTCCGCGACCTGGTGCTGGCGGCAGCAGGGCTGCTTGAGGCACACGAGCGTGCCGCACAGCAGGCACACGCTGGCCTCCTTGGGCACGGCCCCGCACTGCAGGCACACGCGCTCGTGGTAGTACGTGAAGCTGCTGTTACCTGCACGGCCTCCGCGACCTGGTGCTGGCGGCAGCAGGGCTGCTTGAGGCACACGAGCGTGCCGCACAGCAGGCACACGCTGGCCTCCTTGGGCACGGCCCCGCACTGCAGGCACACGCGCTCGTGGTAGTACGTGAAGCTGCTGTTACCTGCACGGCCTCCGCGACCTGGTGCTGGCGGCAGCAGGGCTGCTTGAGGCACACGAGCGTGCCGCACAGCAGGCACACGCTGGCCTCCTTGGGCACGGCCCCGCACTGCAGGCACACGCGCTCGTGGTAGTACGTGAAGCTGCTGTTACCTGCACGGCCTCCGCGACCTGGTGCTGGCGGCAGCAGGGCTGCTTGAGGCACACGAGCGTGCCGCACAGCAGGCACACGCTGGCCTCCTTGGGCACGGCCCCGCACTGCAGGCACACGCGCTCGTGGTAGTACGTGAAGCTGCTGTTACCTGCACGGCCTCCGCGACCTGGTGCTGGCGGCAGCAGGGCTGCTTGAGGCACACGAGCGTGCCGCACAGCAGGCACACGCTGGCCTCCTTGGGCACGGCCCCGCACTGCAGGCACACGCGCTCGTGGTAGTACGTGAAGCTGCTGTTACCTGCACGGCCTCCGCGACCTGGTGCTGGCGGCAGCAGGGCTGCTTGAGGCACACGAGCGTGCCGCACAGCAGGCACACGCTGGCCTCCTTGGGCACGGCCCCGCACTGCAGGCACACGCGCTCGTGGTAGTACGTGAAGCTGCTGTTACCTGCACGGCCTCCGCGACCTGGTGCTGGCGGCAGCAGGGCTGCTTGAGGCACACGAGCGTGCCGCACAGCAGGCACACGCTGGCCTCCTTGGGCACGGCCCCGCACTGCAGGCACACGCGCTCGTGGTAGTACGTGAAGCTGCTGTTACCTGCACGGCCTCCGCGACCTGGTGCTGGCGGCAGCAGGGCTGCTTGAGGCACACGAGCGTGCCGCACAGCAGGCACACGCTGGCCTCCTTGGGCACGGCCCCGCACTGCAGGCACACGCGCTCGTGGTAGTACGTGAAGCTGCTGTTACCTGCACGGCCTCCGCGACCTGGTGCTGGCGGCAGCAGGGCTGCTTGAGGCACACGAGCGTGCCGCACAGCAGGCACACGCTGGCCTCCTTGGGCACGGCCCCGCACTGCAGGCACACGCGCTCGTGGTAGTACGTGAAGCTGCTGTTACCTGCACGGCCTCCGCGACCTGGTGCTGGCGGCAGCAGGGCTGCTTGAGGCACACGAGCGTGCCGCACAGCAGGCACACGCTGGCCTCCTTGGGCACGGCCCCGCACTGCAGGCACACGCGCTCGTGGTAGTACGTGAAGCTGCTGTTACCTGCACGGCCTCCGCGACCTGGTGCTGGCGGCAGCAGGGCTGCTTGAGGCACACGAGCGTGCCGCACAGCAGGCACACGCTGGCCTCCTTGGGCACGGCCCCGCACTGCAGGCACACGCGCTCGTGGTAGTACGTGAAGCTGCTGTTACCTGCACGGCCTCCGCGACCTGGTGCTGGCGGCAGCAGGGCTGCTTGAGGCACACGAGCGTGCCGCACAGCAGGCACACGCTGGCCTCCTTGGGCACGGCCCCGCACTGCAGGCACACGCGCTCGTGGTAGTACGTGAAGCTGCTGTTACCTGCACGGCCTCCGCGACCTGGTGCTGGCGGCAGCAGGGCTGCTTGAGGCACACGAGCGTGCCGCACAGCAGGCACACGCTGGCCTCCTTGGGCACGGCCCCGCACTGCAGGCACACGCGCTCGTGGTAGTACGTGAAGCTGCTGTTACCTGCACGGCCTCCGCGACCTGGTGCTGGCGGCAGCAGGGCTGCTTGAGGCACACGAGCGTGCCGCACAGCAGGCACACGCTGGCCTCCTTGGGCACGGCCCCGCACTGCAGGCACACGCGCTCGTGGTAGTACGTGAAGCTGCTGTTACCTGCACGGCCTCCGCGACCTGGTGCTGGCGGCAGCAGGGCTGCTTGAGGCACACGAGCGTGCCGCACAGCAGGCACACGCTGGCCTCCTTGGGCACGGCCCCGCACTGCAGGCACACGCGCTCGTGGTAGTACGTGAAGCTGCTGTTACCTGCACGGCCTCCGCGACCTGGTGCTGGCGGCAGCAGGGCTGCTTGAGGCACACGAGCGTGCCGCACAGCAGGCACACGCTGGCCTCCTTGGGCACGGCCCCGCACTGCAGGCACACGCGCTCGTGGTAGTACGTGAAGCTGCTGTTACCTGCACGGCCTCCGCGACCTGGTGCTGGCGGCAGCAGGGCTGCTTGAGGCACACGAGCGTGCCGCACAGCAGGCACACGCTGGCCTCCTTGGGCACGGCCCCGCACTGCAGGCACACGCGCTCGTGGTAGTACGTGAAGCTGCTGTTACCTGCACGGCCTCCGCGACCTGGTGCTGGCGGCAGCAGGGCTGCTTGAGGCACACGAGCGTGCCGCACAGCAGGCACACGCTGGCCTCCTTGGGCACGGCCCCGCACTGCAGGCACACGCGCTCGTGGTAGTACGTGAAGCTGCTGTTACCTGCACGGCCTCCGCGACCTGGTGCTGGCGGCAGCAGGGCTGCTTGAGGCACACGAGCGTGCCGCACAGCAGGCACACGCTGGCCTCCTTGGGCACGGCCCCGCACTGCAGGCACACGCGCTCGTGGTAGTACGTGAAGCTGCTGTTACCTGCACGGCCTCCGCGACCTGGTGCTGGCGGCAGCAGGGCTGCTTGAGGCACACGAGCGTGCCGCACAGCAGGCACACGCTGGCCTCCTTGGGCACGGCCCCGCACTGCAGGCACACGCGCTCGTGGTAGTACGTGAAGCTGCTGTTACCTGCACGGCCTCCGCGACCTGGTGCTGGCGGCAGCAGGGCTGCTTGAGGCACACGAGCGTGCCGCACAGCAGGCACACGCTGGCCTCCTTGGGCACGGCCCCGCACTGCAGGCACACGCGCTCGTGGTAGTACGTGAAGCTGCTGTTACCTGCACGGCCTCCGCGACCTGGTGCTGGCGGCAGCAGGGCTGCTTGAGGCACACGAGCGTGCCGCACAGCAGGCACACGCTGGCCTCCTTGGGCACGGCCCCGCACTGCAGGCACACGCGCTCGTGGTAGTACGTGAAGCTGCTGTTACCTGCACGGCCTCCGCGACCTGGTGCTGGCGGCAGCAGGGCTGCTTGAGGCACACGAGCGTGCCGCACAGCAGGCACACGCTGGCCTCCTTGGGCACGGCCCCGCACTGCAGGCACACGCGCTCGTGGTAGTACGTGAACAGCCGGTCGTAGTCGCGCGGCAGCGCCAGCAGCCCCGGCTGCACCCACTCCACGCACATCGAGCGCAGCAGGCGACGCACCTGTGGGGAGGACTGGCTAATGTATTGACCTTCGCATAGAGCATGCACCTTAAACAATAAACCTGTAATCACGTCCGAAGACGTTGCCGCTATGACACACCACAAGGTCCAAGTGATCGCACGCGCCATTTTTAAACGACTTCAGGAAGAGGTTCTTAGTTTTGGCGGTTTTCAGTACTTTTACGTGGCCTACGTAAATGACCGGCAGATAGCGTCGTGTGGTGGGTCGTCAAGCTCCCTGAAATAGGTTTGAGCTACACGATGCCTGAAGCATGCATGCCGTCTGTCGGAACAGGTCAACTCAAAGCTGAATTGATTCTTGCTTCAAAAGGCTTTTCCTGACTTTGCCTGCATCGTGAAACTTGCATAATAAATTAATACAATCTTAAGTCTGAACTTTAAAAGGACCAAGACCCCTGAGTTTCTTTAGGCATTTGTTCACTATATCTACTTACAGAAATAAATATAATTTAATTTAATTCGAACAGTTTTTGGGCGGATTCTCCACTTTTTTAACCAAATTCCAATTTCGTCCAGGCAGTCTTGAAGTCTTGTGGATGCTCTGTTTGGGTCTTCGCGACAAGAGAAGACTTCAGTGTCAACTGCGTAAGTCGCAGTAACCACTATCTCTGAGGTGGGTAAGTCAGCTGTGTATATAGTGTATAAGACAGGACCTAGCACAGAACCCTGTGGCACTCCTACTTCTGTTAGGCAGATAGACGAGAGACTCTTCATATTTAAAGACAAAAAACTAAAAATTGCAAACTCTTCGGAAGTCGGTTGTATTTTTTGTAAAAAAGTTTTTTATTACTTACATCTGGTTCAATAACTAAGTTACTTTGATTTGTAGCTATTTAATTTGTTTAGTACCTGTATTTCGTGTTATTATTTTTATATTGTTCCAGATTATTGTGCGGTCACTTTATACAGAACACTGGGTAGAAGCCGTCTTTGAAATAATGCAAAAGGGCTATTAAAATAATGTCTCACAGCAAGTTGTCCTCTAGCGGCCGCGCCGCCAAGCTGGCGGGCCCAGGCGCGGGCCGCCACGGCGCAGTGGGGCGGCAGCGCGCGGCCGGCCGACCACTCGCTCCACTCCATGCCGTCGGTGACCAGCTCCAGGTAGTACGCGAGGCGCACGAACTCCTGGCGCGGAGTGGACACCTCGGGCAGCTCGGCGCCGTACAGGTGGTGCCGCAGGAGGGCGGAGATGCGCAGGAACGGCAGGAGGAGCTCTTGGAGCTGTGGAACAGTTGAGGTTAGTTATGAATTTGTTAAAGCGTAGGATATAGATTAAACTAAATTCGGAAAGTGCAACTAGTCATTTTCTTATTTATTTACTTTGTAGGTCTGACGTTCAAACAACTATGTATTTAATGGTCTAATTCAAATAAATGATTTGACTGCCAAAAAACAATGTCGGTTAATGATATAGCGATTGTTGATCTGAAAGTGTTGGTAAAGAAAACATTGCAATACAATGAGTTTTATATATTGATGAACAAATGGAAACAGATGTCTTTTCAAGTTTAAGGATTAATAGTAGATTATTGCATAGAGCACAAAGTAATTTATTATTGCACCGAGTGCCTGATTTAGAACCCGAGCGTTAGCAAGGGCTCTAATCTAACAGGCACGAGAGCAATATAAATTACTTAAGGCGAGGTGCATAATCTGCTTTTCTTTCAACTATTACCTATAGGAATAGTAGATAAAAGAAACTCATATCAAACAGTTAAAATAGAAGTTTCTATAACACTGTCGGCTACATTTAGAATGTTTTCCGGAGTTAATGTGTCGCTAGATCATTCCATTTTAATTCGAAGCCGAAGCACTCAAAACCAGATAGTATCATACTTTATCGTTTCCAAAAATATTGTCAAACAAAATTAACAAAGTACCCGCCAAATCACTTTTTTAAATTTCTTTCATTTTTAAATCAGTTGTAGGATAGAAACGAATATACGTACGTAAAAAAAAGTATTGATATCGGCTGGCTGAATAGAGCTAATCCATTGAGATTGGCACCTTTTGGTGCGATTAAAAAATAAACTGTGCGATAATGAAATTTCATACATTTTTATTGCTCTAGTGCATTAAAGACTCGCTTTGTACTGAGTTTTTAGTGTGGTTGTGATTAAGTTAAAGCATAGTCGGAAGAAAAATGTATTTTCAAATTACTAGTAACGAAAAAATGATAGTAACAAGTATTTACAACGAAAATCCAAGAATAAAATGAGTAATTGAATAACACAAACCTCTTTCTCCATATTAGCGAGATCCGGCACTTTATGGTCCCCAGGTGCAGGCGGGCCGTCTTCCGTGAACAGGTCCGAGCCCGCCAGAGCCCCGAGCATGAGCTTGGCGGCCGCGCGCAGGCCGGCCGGCTCGCCCGGCCGCGCCGCGCCGGCCAGGGCGGCCCGGCCTTCCGCACTGCCGTTTGCTATGAATTGGCATACTACTTGGTAGTAGCTGAGAGCGTATAGAGCGCGTACTATGCAGGTGAATTCCTCTGTGAATATAACATTTTTAAGATTTAAGTTGGTATTAATTGGTTGTAAATATGGTTTATTCATGCAAAAAAAAGTTGACAATGTTAAAACAACAATTTGTACATGAAACGTTTGCAAATCTATTGCTTGTTCACTAGGAAGTGGTGGAGGGTGGGGCATTTTGGGGGAGTTTTATGTATTTTTTTTTTGACGTTCAAAAAGTGCTCATTCTCATCCTAGTTTAAAAAAAAGACTTCTGATTTTAATTATTTGTTTTCGCGAAATTAGTTGTGGGCTAGTTTTCTACGAATTATTACAAGCTTAATAGAAACGGACGCGGACGTTTGAACTTATGCAGCCATTCTTTTTATGTTTTTATTCGAAATTTGGTGAGTGTGAAAATGTTGCATTTTTTTAATTAATTAAACACAGCGTTAAATATTGAATAAATGGAAAGAAGATTACTTCTTTTCTTGCATTCAATAAAATAATATTAAGCTTGTAAGGAATAAGTATGTAATATTTTTTATTCCTTGTTTAATTCCCAATTCATTATGTCATTTAGAAAGAAAGGGACGGTTCAGTTGTAATTTTGGATAGTAATTTAATAAGATTGTAAACTCACGCATGTCTAGGTAGGGCGGCGTGGGCGGCGCCAGCAGCAGGAACTGCATGAGCAGCGCCAGCGGGTCGCGCAGCAGCAGCGGCACCGGCCGCGCGCTCGTGGCCGTGGCCGGCACCGGCGCCTGCGCCGCCCCGCCCGGCCCGCCCGCCGCGCCCGCCGCGCCCGGCGCCGGCACCAGCGCGCGCCACGCCTCGGCGGCGCCGAACCCGCCGCCCGCGCTGCTCAGCACGCGCGAGTGCGCGCCCGCCACCACCAGCAGCGGGACTGCAACATGCCAGGTGACGTTACATTACTTATCATATAATAATCCTAATCACTTTTAATCGTGGAGAACAATCAAAAGAAAAATTTTTACCAGCAGCTCGCGTAACATAACCACTGTAGAAAAGAATTTTGTCTACTTACAGAAGAATCGACAAAATAAAAAAAATGAAACATTTACTTTGTTTTGAGCACGACAGCATCAAGAATGAAAATAAGAAATGTGTAGATTCTTCAGACGATAATAATCTTCATAACAAACATCATTTCTTCTCTAATCAGCAGAAATGATTCTACCATCTGTCACTTTGTCATTCTACCGTCGAAAAAACCCGTTTATACTGTGATCAGGTCTGAATATAGTTTCCCCATGAAAATGTAGTTTAGATAAAAGCGAATCGAGCTATCCTGTCATTTCATACAAAAACTAATCATTTACAGTTCGCTTTTCACTCAAAATTTTCACGGGGTAACTTTTGCTAAATCACAAACCCAGAACTTAAGCAGTCACGTTTACTACCATGAGATCAACGCAGTACAAATCTGGTTAACGTTAAAAAATGGCCTTAAAATGATAGGATAGCTATAAGCGTACCTATACATTCATTCCTGAGCTTGTACCGCGGCGCGACGCAGGTCTGCAGCGTGCCGCCGCGCTGCACCAGCTCGCACTCCAGGTTGGTGCGCACCAGCGACGCCACGAACGTGAAGATGGCGGCCGGCGACGAGCCGTAGCGTTGCTTTAGCTTGCCGCCCGCTGTAGCCGTCATGTCTTCCATTGCTTTGCCCATCGCTTCTGAGAGTCGACTTGGTGTCTGCAGAATATAAGACTAAGTTATTATTATTCATTACTAGCTGCCACGAACTTCGTTCCGCCTTAAAATCAATTTATTAGTTTGATTTAGTTTACATCCTATTTAATATGCACAAAAAAAGTTATAAGAGTCGGCCAAACCGTTTCCGAGGAGTTCATTGTGACACGAGAATTTTATACAGGGTGTAAAAAGACCCTTAACGTAAAGAAAACTACATATTCTACCCATCACTGGAATAGTTTTTTCTTCTAGAACATACCTGGGAATTCACTGGTTCTGGGGATATTGAAGGTCGAAGTAAAGTATTTTAAAAGATACATTTAAAAAAATAATAATTTATTGCTCGAAATGGGCTCCACGTTCCTGGATGCACAAATTAATTCTTTTAACTAATTCATTTTTAGTAACCTTACTATCGTGTTGTGATCAAACGCACGTGCGGTGCGGAGCGAAATGAAGCGAACGCGTTCGTTTGGCTCGATACTTTCGCACGAACTGGATGCGATGCAATAGTGTTAGTGTTGGCAGTACAGGACGATTCGCGTCCATGTAGGACACAGCTAACGCGTCGCACCACATCGCATTGAGTTCGCGTTACATCGCGTTATAATCGCGTTCGTAAGACGTAGCGTCAGGCTGGGTAAATCTAATCAGTTGGCGAGCTGGCGGCACACGGGGCACAGGAACTCGCCGCGCTCCACGTGCAGGTTGTGTGCAGTGGGATACTCACGGGCGGCGGATGTTCCTTCTCCAGCATGTCGTGTATGCCCTGCGCGCGGCCGGCTCGCGCGGCGGCGCGCGGCGCGAGTGGCAGCACGCAGTTGGCGAGCTGGCGGCACACGGGGCACAGGAACTCGCCGCGCTCCACGTGCAGGTTGTGTGCAGTGGGATACTCACGGGCGGCGGATGTTCCTTCTCCAGCATGTCGTGTATGCCCTGCGCGCGGCCGGCTCGCGCGGCGGCGCGCGGCGCGAGTGGCAGCACGCAGTTGGCGAGCTGGCGGCACACGGGGCACAGGAACTCGCCGCGCTCCACGTGCAGGTTGTGTGCAGTGGGATCCTCACGGGCGGCGGATGTTCCTTCTCCAGCATGTCGTGTATGCCCTGCGCGCGGCCGGCTCGCGCGGCGGCGCGCGGCGCGAGTGGCAGCACGCAGTTGGCGAGCTGGCGGCACACGGGGCACAGGAACTCGCCGCGCTCCACGTGCAGGTTGTGCGGCCGCTGCGGCGCCTGCAGCGCGCGCAGGTAGGCGTGCAGGCAGCGCAGGTGCAGGTGGTGGCCGCACGACTGCACGTGCACGCCGCCCTCCCAGCCCACCGACACGCTCACCAGCCATGACTCCTGCGCAACACACGCTCGTTAGGCAATTGTAGCATGCCAAATTGAATGCGAATAACCAACAATCGTAGTTAGATGCATCCAGTTAAACTATGAAAATAATTTTATGAAGATTTATGAGTTAATTGGGTGGATCGGGTAGTCAATGGCTAAACCACTCGATGCAATGCACGGGCCTGCCACCATTTTCATCGATTTCAGAAGTCCATAACATCATCAAATCATGGATGCTAAGCATTTCCTATCCTCGTATCTACTATGAGTAATTTAGACATTGACCAGCCTACCTAATTAACTCAGATAAATAACCATAATTTTATTTAAATAAAAACAAAAAATCATTAAACGTCATCAATTCGAACGACAACAAATACTTTAGTAGTAATACATAAAAAAATAACTTCAACCAGCTACATCTGTCGCGGTAAAGTAGTATTATTTATAAATCGATACATCTATTCGAACGATACCTACGCAAGACTACATTCATTCATGTAGTTTCGCTAGCGATGACGCCATGAGAACCAAAGTGTTCCTAGCTGAGTGCCGCTGTCGCCGCTGTCTTCCTCCGAAGAATCAAGAAAAGGTTTAAACGAACTTTGCTCCCCCCTTTTACCCTCATAGGCGGTATTTCCATCCCCTTATCGTTTAGGCGCTACGTTGATGTGTCAGTCAATCAGTCAACCAGCTTCCCCTTTTATATACAGTATGGATTTTACTCTTATGCAATATAAAAAACCACATACTTGTTACCGCCTTTACTGCCAATTTAGAAAAAATAACGAAATTGTTCCAAGTCCAGTAGTTTGGTCAGAAAGTGGATTTCTAACTTTCATCAAATTTGAACATCTGTATAATAATTGAGCCTTAAGGTCAATGATTCAATGAACTTGAATGTTGATATTTTTTAATATAAAAAAAATCGAATTAAAAAAAATACATGCATTTTAATGCCTCGTTTTGGTAGTAAATAAATAAGTGTAAAAAAGTATCGATAAACTAAAATAGCACTTATCAGTGCTATTTTAGTTACCTATCAAAAAAATAAAGTTGAAAACCTATCAAAGGAATTTGACACATTGGGGTAGGTTGATGTGCTGGCGTCTGTACAAACCTGGGAGCTGTCCAAAGGATTAAATAAAATCAGTGAAAATTAGAGAAAAACATAGTGCCTAACACTAATCAAGGAGTTGTGTTATCGCGAAATAAAAATATGGTGATTAAAACAATCAAACCAAATCAAATGTCTTATTATTATTAAAACAAACTTATTAAATGAACAATAATTTCGTCGCACATTGTCAAACGAATCGAATCGTTGGCGCTAACACAAAGCTACCTTCATGCTTAATTCCGCAAGCTTCGTTTCGTAGTTGTTGTTCCCGTGTCAAGGTACGTTTTCTAAACATAGTGTAGACTTTTACTGACTTTATTTTGATATTTATTTTGTTCGAAAATTTCACTTTTGTATTTTACGGGATTTTATTAAATATTTAATTTTGTGTACTTCTGTGGACTACTATTACTTATAAATAGTTCGTGGTCTGAATTACTGTAAAATCCATACTGTATACACCACAAATTTTTAATTAGTACAACTACTTAAAGGGCTTAACTCTAGACGGTCTTCTCATTACATTTGTAAAGTATCAATAAATAACATTTATAAACAGAAAAGTTATTAGCGTTTGTTTATATATCAAAAAGTCACCCAATTTATGGAAATATTGTACAGGCTATTTATGACATATAGTAGTATTCATTAATCGTCATCTCTCGCTCACGTTCGCGTGATCTCGCTTAGGCATGCCCCGCTTTCAACAGCTGTTTCCGTTTAAATTTAAGTTTAACTAAAAAGTGGCATATTTTAAAATTTAAACTCGTTTTTTTTTACTTTTGATTACGCAAATATGATCAGTAACAGGTAAGGATACAGCCCATTTTTTTAATAAATAAAAATGTGTGTTGTATAGATAGATATGGACATGCCACTTGCACTAGTCGTCACCTGGTCGAAGTGTTGGTGCAGCTCGTCGTGCAGGCGGTAGTGGTGCGCGGCGGCCGTGGTGTCGTGCTGCTGCTGCAGGCCGGCGCGCTCCGCCTCCGACAGCGCCAGCCGCGCGTCGCCCGCGCCCGCGCGCCGCCGGTGGCCCAGCACCGACGTGGACTGCGGACACTCGATACACTCAACAAACTGATTTAAGATACTATGGAGAGGACAAGCATTTTTTACTATTTGACATTTGTATAATGATGTAATGTAATTTTAATGTTTTTGTTTTGTTTAATTTCATTTTTTTTTTGTTTTTTATTTGACCGCTATTTATTTGCTTCTGTAACTTGTTTGAAATCTTGTATTTGACATTTGTTTAATTATTTTAGGTAATGTATTTTTTAATAATTGTTTATGAGCAAAATATTGAATCTGTATATGACTTGTAAGAAAAGATAGCAATTTAAAACGGCAGAGGAGCGTATTAAACAAGACTCATTGAATTGTATCCACTAGGACACAATATTATCGGTTGAAAATTTTATTCGTGATGTCCCGTCTGTAGTGTGTATTGAATGTTTTTGTTAGTTGTCTTTGAAGTTTATAAAACACACCTCAACTTCCATTCTAAACAAAAGTGAATAAATAAACATTAGCAGACCAATAACGTTACCATCAATACCTAAAAGTTGACCGTTCTTGATGCTTATCGCAACAGCAGGAGTAAAAAAGTATATTATTTAAAAAATGTCGTAGCCTGAAACCATTTTTGACCTTGTTATGTTCCAATAAAGCTGATTTTGAGATGAACTTTCTAGACTTTATGTGGTTTTTACATGATTTGACCAAGATAATGTCTGGACTTTAAAAGAGTCCTTAGAGTTCCTTAGATAGTGAAATACAGTTCTCATCTACTAGTAAAAAAATGACGTCTTAAAGTGTTTTTAAAAACCTATTAACAGAAATAAATATCATTTTATCTTTGTTTTTATGTACTCATATGTAACACGAATATTATATTGAAAACATACCTGCAGTAAGACCACTAGTCCTATGGGGTCGGCAGGTGTGGTGGGCGTGGTAGTGTTGCAGATGACGCAGTCGTAATCCCTCTCAACTGCTTCCTCCTCCTCCCACTCCATGGCGCCCGCTTCTGTGCCGTCCATGCTCTGCATGGCCGACATAAACTGTTGTTGTCGTCGAGCAAATTCTCGCATTAACTGTTGTTGTCGTTCCCGAGCGCGTCGTGAACGTTCTTCCTTTTCGCGACGTTCTCTGTAAGGGAAATAAAAGATATTAGTGTTATTTTTTTATTTTTAAACGCCGCCATTTCTTGAGTTGTGGACGGCCCGCATGCGTATTGTTTTCTGTAAAATCAAAGCGTGCGGAACGTGGCGCGGATTGTCCTTCGTAGAAGCGGAAAGTGGACACCCTATTTATACCGGGATTCCTTTATTCATTCGGTTTAGTGGGCTTATTTCATATTTTGGTTCATGTTTAGTTGTCGAATGTATTTTTTATTATATTGGAGTGTGCTAGAGGGCAAGTGGCAAATTGTTTAATTTATTGAGCAACTGAAACACTAGGATTTAGTTAAGGGCAAGCGTTTTGGCATTTTATGGAGTTTTTAACGTTCACAAAGTGTTGATTCTCAGCTTGATTTGTATAAAGTTTTTGTTTTTTTTCTATGATCAGAAAACCTCGTCCGCGCCACTTCCGCAGCCCGCCACTGGGCGGACGGTGTACGCCCGTTAGCGGAGAGTGTCTCACCTGGCACGTAGCTCGGCCTGCCGCTCGCGCTGGTGCGGCCACAGCGTGTGCCGCACGTGCGCGATGGAGGCCGCACAGCGCGCATCTAGCGAGGCCAGCTTGCGCAACACGCGTCCGATGAAGTATGGACCGTCACCTAACATAGTGTGTCTCACCTGGCACGTTGCTCGGCCTGCCGCTCGCGCTGGTGCGGCCACAGCGTGTGCCGCACGTGCGCGATGGAGGCCGCACAGCGCGCATCTAGCGAGGCCAGCTTGCGCAACACGCGTCCGATGAAGTATGGACCGTCACCTAACATAGTGTGTCTCACCTGGCACGTTGCTCGGCCTGCCGCTCGCGCTGGTGCGGCCACAGCGTGTGCCGCACGTGCGCGATGGAGGCCGCACAGCGCGCATCCAGCGAGGCCAGCTTGCGCAACACGCGTCCGATGAAGTATGGACCGTCACCTAACATAGTGTGTCTCACCTGGCACGTTGCTCGGCCTGCCGCTCGCGCTGGTGCGGCCACAGCGTGTGCCGCACGTGCGCGATGGAGGCCGCACAGCGCGCATCCAGCGAGGCCAGCTTGCGCAACACGCGTCCGATGAAGTATGGACCGTCACCTAACGAGAAACAACACTACTATTATGAAGGCATAACACGCGGTGCATTTGCAAAAAGAACACAAAATGTAACCTATTTATGTATCTTAATAACATCAATAAAAGCTCTTTATTAAAACAAAATGAATTCAAACTACTTTTTCACCTTTCTGTTTAGTCAACTGACCTGACTTGTAATAATACACTGTGTAATGGTTTTATGAATCAATAATTTAGGTAAGTACCAAAGCATGCATTTGAGTGTTATAATAAAACTAATTTGTTTCAGGCATGAAAATATTTAAGTTTTATAGTCACATAAATTTGATGCAAACTATTAATATAGTAAATTGTAAGTCGGGACAAATTTTACTGTCATAGTTGATAAGGACGACAAAAATCAATATAAAAATTGATAAAATTAAATGACATTTATAGGTACAGTTTTACCAAAATGGTAACATCATAAATTGTCCTCATGAGGAAGCATTGTCGTCATTCTAGAACACTTACCAATAGGTTCCTGCGTGTCTGGAGTGGGCTCATCTAATGAGAACGAGTCCAGTCTGCCGGACAGTTGCGAGTGTAGCTTTAATAGTAAAGATATTATCGACTCGTTGACTGGGATTGAGTCGTCTGACTGTGTGTGTAGTTGGACCTGGAAGGAATAAGGTGTGCTTAGTTCAAATAAGTCAATCAATGTGTTATACTGTCACAAACATTGTTCAAAAGAGGTAATTTAATTTTAGAAATTAAAAGCCTCTATATCTTTATCTGATTAGGGTAGTAAAACACACAACCCTAATCAATAGCACATTTCGATTGAAACGTGTGCCTAGTATCTGGAAAGTTGCTGAGGTTATCATGATTCCCAAACCAGGAAAACCACTAAGTGAAGTAACATCATACAGACCAATATTATTTTTGCCAATCATAGCGAAATTATTTGAAAAACTACTACTTGGGCGCTTAAAATCTATTTATTATATAAAAGATAGATAGAAGTTCCATAATTACCAATTCAGTTTTAGAGAAAAACATTCCACAATAAAACAAATACACCGAATTACCAATGTAATCGAAAAAACATTGGAAGAAAGTCTGTTCAACAGTATTCCTAGATGTAGCACAGGCATTTGATAAAGTGTGGCATAGAGGCCTCATACATAAGTTACGTAAAATGCTGCCAAAACAATTTGCGGTTATTTTAGAATAATACTTTACAGATAGAACGTTTAGAGTGAGACATGAGATTGCCTATACAGACTTTAAACAAATAAAAGCTGGTGTACCGCAAGGAAGTGTGCTGGGACCTACCCTGTACCTATTGTACACCTGCGATATCCTGAAACCAAAAATAGCATCATTGTCACCTTTGCAGATGACACGGCTATCATGGCTACAGGTACCACTCACAAAGAAGCAGTGGAGAATCAATACGTACCTGGTTGCTGGTGGAAGGTTCAGGCGTGGGCTCCAGCGGGCGCGGCGCGTCCTGTATGGCGGGCGGCTGGCGCGGCGCGGGCAGCGCGGGGGTCGTGCCGCGTACCGATACGTACCTGGTTGCTGGTGGAAGGTTCAGGCGTGGGCTCCAGCGGGCGCGGCGCGTCCTGTATGGCGGGCGGCTGGCGCGGCGCGGGCAGCGCGGGGGTCGTGCCGCGTACCGATACGTACCTGGTTGCTGGTGGAAGGTTCAGGCGTGGGCTCCAGCGGGCGCGGCGCGTCCTGTATGGCGGGCGGCTGGCGCGGCGCGGGCAGCGCGGGGGTCGTGCCGCGTACCGATACGTACCTGGTTGCTGGTGGAAGGTTCAGGCGTGGGCTCCAGCGGGCGCGGCGCGTCCTGTATGGCGGGCGGCTGGCGCGGCGCGGGCAGCGCGGGGGTCGTGCCGCGTACCGATACGTACCTGGTTGCTGGTGGAAGGTTCAGGCGTGGGCTCCAGCGGGCGCGGCGCGTCCTGTATGGCGGGCGGCTGGCGCGGCGCGGGCAGCGCGGGGGTCGTGCCGCGTACCGATACGTACCTGGTTGCTGGTGGAAGGTTCAGGCGTGGGCTCCAGCGGGCGCGGCGCGTCCTGTATGGCGGGCGGCTGGCGCGGCGCGGGCAGCGCGGGGGTCGTGCCGCGTACCGATACGTACCTGGTTGCTGGTGGAAGGTTCAGGCGTGGGCTCCAGCGGGCGCGGCGCGTCCTGTATGGCGGGCGGCTGGCGCGGCGCGGGCAGCGCGGGGGTCGTGCCGCGTACCGATACGTACCTGGTTGCTGGTGGAAGGTTCAGGCGTGGGCTCCAGCGGGCGCGGCGCGTCCTGTATGGCGGGCGGCTGGCGCGGCGCGGGCAGCGCGGGGGTCGTGCCGCGTACCGATACGTACCTGGTTGCTGGTGGAAGGTTCAGGCGTGGGCTCCAGCGGGCGCGGCGCGTCCTGTATGGCGGGCGGCTGGCGCGGCGCGGGCAGCGCGGGGGTCGTGCCGCGTACCGATACGTACCTGGTTGCTGGTGGAAGGTTCAGGCGTGGGCTCCAGCGGGCGCGGCGCGTCCTGTATGGCGGGCGGCTGGCGCGGCGCGGGCAGCGCGGGGGTCGTGCCGCGTACCGATACGTACCTGGTTGCTGGTGGAAGGTTCAGGCGTGGGCTCCAGCGGGCGCGGCGCGTCCTGTATGGCGGGCGGCTGGCGCGGCGCGGGCAGCGCGGGGGTCGTGCCGCGTACCGATACGTACCTGGTTGCTGGTGGAAGGTTCAGGCGTGGGCTCCAGCGGGCGCGGCGCGTCCTGTATGGCGGGCGGCTGGCGCGGCGCGGGCAGCGCGGGGGTCGTGCCGCGTACCGATACGTACCTGGTTGCTGGTGGAAGGTTCAGGCGTGGGCTCCAGCGGGCGCGGCGCGTCCTGTATGGCGGGCGGCTGGCGCGGCGCGGGCAGCGCGGGGGTCGTGCCGCGTACCGATACGTACCTGGTTGCTGGTGGAAGGTTCAGGCGTGGGCTCCAGCGGGCGCGGCGCGTCCTGTATGGCGGGCGGCTGGCGCGGCGCGGGCAGCGCGGGGGTCGTGCCGCGTACCGATACGTACCTGGTTGCTGGTGGAAGGTTCAGGCGTGGGCTCCAGCGGGCGCGGCGCGTCCTGTATGGCGGGCGGCTGGCGCGGCGCGGGCAGCGCGGGGGTCGTGCCGCGTACCGATACGTACCTGGTTGCTGGTGGAAGGTTCAGGCGTGGGCTCCAGCGGGCGCGGCGCGTCCTGTATGGCGGGCGGCTGGCGCGGCGCGGGCAGCGCGGGGGTCGTGCCGCGTACCGATACGTACCTGGTTGCTGGTGGAAGGTTCAGGCGTGGGCTCCAGCGGGCGCGGCGCGTCCTGTATGGCGGGCGGCTGGCGCGGCGCGGGCAGCGCGGGGGTCGTGCCGCGTACCGATACGTACCTGGTTGCTGGTGGAAGGTTCAGGCGTGGGCTCCAGCGGGCGCGGCGCGTCCTGTATGGCGGGCGGCTGGCGCGGCGCGGGCAGCGCGGGGGTCGTGCCGCGTACCGATACGTACCTGGTTGCTGGTGGAAGGTTCAGGCGTGGGCTCCAGCGGGCGCGGCGCGTCCTGTATGGCGGGCGGCTGGCGCGGCGCGGGCAGCGCGGGGGTCGTGCCGCGTACCGATACGTACCTGGTTGCTGGTGGAAGGTTCAGGCGTGGGCTCCAGCGGGCGCGGCGCGTCCTGTATGGCGGGCGGCTGGCGCGGCGCGGGCAGCGCGGGGGTCGTGCCGCGTACCGATACGTACCTGGTTGCTGGTGGAAGGTTCAGGCGTGGGCTCCAGCGGGCGCGGCGCGTCCTGTATGGCGGGCGGCTGGCGCGGCGCGGGCAGCGCGGGGGTCGTGCCGCGTACCGATACGCTCCACTCTTCACCGTCCATGTCTGGCAAAACATCATACAAGATTACCTAACAAATAACACAAGATTATCTTACACATAACACTATAATCCTGACTGGTCTGTTTATTTTGTGTGTTACCATAAATGATAAAAACTAACTTCTAGGTATAAACGTGCACTAAGACACAGCATCAATAGGGTATATGCATGTAATTTTTTTATATTTTTAATTCACTATTTACAACGTTTTAACACAGTAAAAAAATTTAAACATATTAAAAAATGCAGTAATGAAGCTTAAAAAAATATTTAAAATACAGAATAAATTTGAGCTGTTTTAACGCCGCCATTTTCGCGCGCCATTTCGATTACGTCATTTACTATGATCCTATTAATATTACTTAGGGTGTTTTCGTTCTTCTAACCATTTCATCATGAAAAAAGCTCAAAAACCAGTTTTCCGGTATTGCTTGTACCCGAGCAATACCGGAAAACTGGTTTTTGAGCTTTTGAAAATGCAATAAATACATTATCAGATTGTGCTTTTACAAAACCACTTTCAGTAATTTTTCTTAAATGTTAAATAACCTCACTATGAAGCTAAAATTACACTTGAACATTAAATTAGTTCACAACACACACGGAAATAATTATGTTTTCGAATAAAAAGTCCATTCTAATACTTAATGTCATACTTACACATTGTATGTTTTGTAGACGTTGAGTTGTTGTCGTAGTATTTGACGTCATTTTTCGTTATAACCAAAGGTGATGCTTTTCACAAATTTGAATTTCCCGCGCTTAATTCGCACTTTTATTTTTAATTTTAAATAATTGTGACGCTATTAAAAAGTAAAATAATGATTTAGTTCATATTTTCTGCTGTTAAAGATTCGAAAAAAAAATATTCGAACCATATTTAAATTACATGCATGTTCCCTATTGACGTTGCTTTATTTTTTACACAACAAATGAAAAAAATACGTGTCCCATTATAGTTTGGTATTCTAGCGGTCTGTCCAAACAGAATTTTTAAGGCAACTAACATATTCCACAAAAAAAGACTAATATTATCGCGAACTTCATCACTTAACTAAGGTTTCCCAACTATCTTTCCTGACTGGATGAAGCAGAATCCGAGTCATTTACATGGAGCAACTGCATACATGACTAAGTAACACGATACTCATTAGCAGGACAGGTTGATAGACTATCGGGTGTACCCAGAGATCCTTGTACCGCCGGGACCCACTGCATAACCACAGTCTAAAAGCATACAGTCGTCCTACGAAGCTGTCTAGACAGGCCAATCGTGCGGGGTGTGAGGGGCGAGACGCGGGAAAGCCGCTCCCGCACTGCGAACAAACCGATGTTCGTAGTGCGGGAGGTATTATTCAAGTCTAACGCGTGTAGAAGTTGTCGGCATTTTTCCAGACATCAAAGGCGTCGTCCTACTGTATTAATAGTAGTATATTTTATAAACTCACCATATTCGATAGGTACTGGCGGCGTGTCCAGGTCTGATGAAGTGGCGATGGCCAGGCTCATCTCATCATCGAAGGTCTGTAGTGCTAACGCTTGGCTGTCGTCCGTTACATCCTGTTGACCAGTAACAATGTGGAATGACAACAGATTTTCATTGAATTTCACAGGTATCGCAGACGACCAACACAATCGGTCTGATATAAACTTTTGTGACAGACTTTACAAAAAGTTGATCAGTGCAATAGGGCTGCGATAATATTAAAAATTATTATAAACATTTCCAAAATAAAGAACACGATGTTTTACAAAAATAAAGTAATCGATCAAAAATTTGAGTAGCTACAGAAGTGTCTATCCGTATCGCGCAAAACAGCTATTTGTACTGTAAAACAAAGGTGATCATGACAGATGACGTCAGTTGTCTGCAGTGGCACCGCGGGATGGTCCACAAAAAAACAATTTCAGACTTATTATGAAGTCGTGCTATATTCGACCTATTCTAAGACGCAAGTAAGGTTTAGATTACTTACCTCTAACGCACGTATTTGAGGCGCATCACCGCCGCCGTCTGATTGGTCGTCTGTCATCATAGAGTCACCCCGCACCACCTGGTGCATTAAAATAAACTTGTGAAATTACAAAAAAAAACACTACCAAAAACCTAACCGGGCGCGCCCTCATTTTCAGGCCAGTAAATAAGTAAAATAAATAAAAAAAATCCACAATTTTCACACAACGCCATCTAGTCCCAAGCTAAGCAGAGCTAGTGTTATGGGTACTAAGAAACTGATAAACATACTTGTATATTTCTAAACGCATACATATTAAAGATTAATAGCACAAAGACACAGGACAAAATTAAATGATCGTGCTTATCACGCAAACATTTGTCCTGGGTGAGAATCGAACCCACGACCTCTGGCATAGTAGTCAGGGCCACTAACTACTAGACCAACAGGCCAGTCAAAATGTATCTTTTTAACCGACTTCAAAAAAAGGAGGAGGTTCTCAATTCGGTTGTATATTTTTTTTTTTTTGTTTGATAGGGTATACTAACAGATTGGTCCCATTTGTATCAAAACTCATAGCTGATGAGGGGTCTTCGAGGAATTGAGGGAACTCCTCAAAAAATATAGGAACACATGCACCGATTTCAACATTTTTAGTAACAAATCAAGCATTTTTATTTAGAAAGTATCATTTGGTGAAGAAAAACTGATGAAGAAGACAGGCAACGGAACTCTTCAACGCATATCAGCAAATTATTCGCGATTGCTATAGTCAGATGTCTATGCTGAGCTTTTGTATTTCCGCAACATAACATTACGCCATTCTATTTTAAAAGGGGCCGGCAGAGATGTACAGATTAATGTTTAGAGATAGAACTTCTTTAGCAATTGTTATCTAATTTCAATTATTCTTTCAAGTTTTGAAAGACTTTCTTTACATACACGGAAACTAAAAATTGCAAAATAAAAACTTTTTTACAAAAAAAACAACCGACTTTTCAAAAAAACACTAACGGGTGAAAAATAACTCCAGTTTCGGAAGTCGGTGGCCAATAATGAACGAAACAAAACCACCAAAGCCACAGACTTCCGAAACTGGAGTTATTTTTAACCCGTTAGTGTTTTTTTGAAAAGTCGGTTGTTTTTTTTGTAAAAAAGTTTTTAATTTTGCTATCGCTTATATAAATTTGTACAAACAAATTCAACGAATTTCTGTAACAAAAAAAACTGCTACAGTTGTGGCAATCTAAGAAGTGCATTTTACGTTTCTCGCTTTTTGTGTCGCTATAACTTTGTATGTAGTCGTCTAGTAAAACTATACAAGTCAAATTCATAATCCGAATTAATTTATATGGTACCCACATACTATACCGACGGGTATCATTACTAAGCATTAAGTTTAACTTCATGTGGGGAAAATGCAATTTAAAACACGAATTCATCTTTGATTAATATACTGACAGGACATTATTGCAATGTTTTGTAGTTGTGTTGGTTACCATAGGGTTGTGACCGTCAAAAGCCATTTTTTACAGAATAATATTGATTTAATTTAAAATCATTACCTTTTCGAATACCACATTAGGAAATGAAAATAAATGTGTACAATATAATTGGTATTATAGTATCAATATTACAACGTTAGTCGAAGAGATTGTTTTATTTTTCCAAAAATATTTATATTTTCCATTTCATGTGATATGTAAGTCTTGTAGCAGGATTGTTTATAAATACTTCACAATTTAATTCGATAGCATAAGTTATTTCGATATTTCGACTAACAGAATAAAGTCGCACCATAAAGGTTTCTTATAACAATATTATTTTGTTATGAAACTCTAAAAAACAGAACAGAAAGTTTTTAATACTTCATTATAAAGAACTAAACACTCAGATCATGAACTTGTCTGATACAAATATTAAATCTCTATTGAGAAGATACAAATGATGAGTAGCACTCGCAACCTGAGCGTGGGCGTTAGATCCTAAAGTCTGATACAATAAAAACCTCTTAAAAGTACTCGCAACCGGCGACGGGCGCGTGCGTGTGTGAATAGTTGTATGAACGTAAACGAAGCAAAAATTAAATATAAGAATCTGAGTAGGTGGCATTCCTTAGTTTCTGCCTAGTTTCATCCTAATAGGAGAAAAAAACACTCACACGAACATAGAACCTCCCCCTTTTTTGGAAGTCGGTTAAAAAGGCTAGAGTTTATGTATTTATGAGGAGTTACAAAACAATAACTGACCTGTAGAGATGTCGGAACAGCCAGCGCTGTGCTGGTTGCGGGCACCGATGTGGAGGTGGTTAGCAGTGGTATTCGCGTCGTCTCGTTCTCTGATGGCTCCCATTCTGTGTCACCTGCGATTCATAAATAAGATTCGGTTAATGGCCGCCAAAGTTTGCTAGCAATGTCAGTGTATGCAGGACTACTGGTAATGAGCAAACTACATTACCAGTAGTCTTTTAACCCCTTCAACTAAGCTAAATATGCTTATATCTGAAATAGGTTCACGTCTTCATTACAACATTATTTATTTATTTACAATAAGCCCACCAACAGCACAGTCACCAACAATATTCATATAAAAAATACATGGCAAAAGGGCATTACAGTAACCATACAAATAACAGGTATGCATGACATTGACACAACGAAAAGTAATAAGAGACAAAAAGGCAAAAAATAACATTAAAGTAAAAAAATTAAATTAAAAATTTAAATAACCCCCACCGCAAAAAAGTAAAACATTTAAAAAGTTAAAAATAACACTTTAGCCATGAAATTTTACTTCACGTCGGGGTACCGCAGTAAGGAATGTTCCTAGTACTTGTAGGTATGTAGGTACTTATTTTAACGGTACCCCGACGTTACGTAAAATTTCATGGCTAAAGTGTTATTTTTAACTTTTTAAATGTTTTACTTTTTTGCGGTGGGGGTTATTTAAATTTTTAATTTAATTTTTATTTTAATATTTTTAAACGCATTAATTTTGTTTTATAGATTATACAGTTATGAGATTTTTTCAGTGCATTGTATGTAGAGTCAAATGCTGGTAAAAACGAATCTAAACACGACATATCTGCTATTATTTTGTCAAGAGCCTACCTACTGGTGTGCTGGATAGCCTGGCTGCAGCATCAGCTCATCCTGTTGTCATCGGGGCATTGTGTGCAGAATCAAACGCTGGTTAAAATGAATCCAAACACGACACATCTGCTATTATTTTGTCAAGAGTCTACCTACTGGTGTGCTGGATAGCCTGGCTGCAGCATCAGCTCATCCTGTTACCATCAGTGCATTGTGTGCAGAATCAAATGCTGGTTAAAATGAATCCAAACACGACATATCTGCTGTTATTTACCCAAGGGTGTATTAGTCTGCTAGATATCCTGGCTGCATCAGACCAAATACACCATAATGTTGCTTATTAATATTACACACATGGGTGTTTGAAATTATAAGACATGCATATGTTTTTAAGTAAAGTTAATACCCATAGACGTCTTAAATGGCAACGGTAGCTAACACAAAAGAGTTGATAACCTTGAAACGGCTGAACCGATTTTGATGAATTATGTCTAAGAACCATCGCAAGAAACCCTGCTTTTAAATAAAAAAAACCGCATCTAAATCGGTTTACCCGTTTGGGCGCTACGGTGCCACAGACAGACAGACAGACAGACAGACACACACACATAGCGGTGAAACTTATAACACCCCTCTTTTTGCGTCGGGGGTTAAAAAGGTGTGACCAGAAGGCTACAAACTAGGACACTACAAACAATTTGAGCTACACAGCCGTAGGGGAGAGCAGGTAGGCTTCGTACAGCGGGAGCGTTCGTACAGTAGTCATATTTACACAATCCAATACGTTACCGCGTTGATCTTTGTGTGCGTGACGCTAACCCACACGCATGTGTGAACCGCGAGGTGGCGGGTCAGTGCGGCCGCCGGGTGCAACGTGACGAGTCAATACGTGTTTTCGCACTCGGTAAGTATTTTTCATATTCACTTTTGAACGCGTATATCTGTTATAAGTTTTAGTCGAACTGTTAAACTAGTTTTATTTATTTTATGTAGTGATTACGTAGTTTATTACGATACTAGTAATTTTAGGCTAACTATTACGGTTATTTTTATTTTTAATTTTATTGTGGATTTCTCTGGTTGGGGTACCTTCGTGCAGCTATGAATGGGGTAGATTCGTACTGTACGAATGCTCCCCATTCTTTACTTTGTGCCAGCAAAAATATTAATCACTAATGATAAATGATGATAAATGATATTATTTCTGTAAATAGGTTTTCACAAACACTTTTACACGTCGTTTATTTTAGCAAATGAGATTGGAGTTTCACTATTTGACTACTCTGAGAAGAAACTCCGAAATGAACTCAGAGGTCATAGTCTCTTTTAAAGTCCAGACATTATCTTGGTCAAATCATGTAAGATCCACGCAGATTAGTGTCTGAGATGGTCTTTTGAGGAAAGAACCACACATAATGATGGGACCAGATCAGTCAGTGCAAGCATTTGTCAGTAATCGTGAGCTCAACTCGGAACTTGAGGAGCTCCACGTGCTGACGAACAATACCAAAGAAAGAACACTTGGGTTGGTTCCATAAAGAACTCAAACTGCCAGACAAAATTTAAAATAAATAAATAAAAGAACTTAAAAAGATTTAGAAAAGAAAATCTAAAAAAAAGAATCCACGTAGTCCTTACATTCACAATAAAAAAAATAAAATAAAATATATAATATACTTTCAAAGTAAAATTACATGTCAAACTAAACTAAAGTGTTGTTACAGAACCATGCCGCGAATATACATAAAAAAGGGACAAGGACAGGAGAAGTAGATGAAGGTGCAATGAAGTCTGCGATGAAAGAAGTTTTGGATAAAACTTCATGAATAAAGAAATCTGCACAGAAATATGGTGTCAAGCCATGGTGGTGTAAATGTATAATATTGGCTAGTAGGTATTTAATGAGAGCTCTTACCATTTATAAATGGCAAGTCTTATCAGCCTAGTGGACGGAGGGAATTTTGTTGGTTTTAGAACTCCTCTATTTTCAATTTGTTTTAATTTTTAAGTTTTTGAAGTTTACAATATATGTTTTTAAGAAACAATAATTGTTAATTAGTACTGCATGAAGACTGATTACTTTGAACTCAATAAACATTTATATTACATTTGTAAAATGGCATTTTCATTGATTGTACGAAGGTTCCCCACTATGTACGAATGCGCCCAACGCTATGTACGAATCTACCACACGTGTGGGGTAGTTTCGTACGTTTTCCATGTTTTAGAAAAGTAAACGTAGCTTCGCCATGCTGAATAGTATCAAGACAACACTACACTATTTTTAAAGCTAGATAAATAGGGTACTCATACACATTAAAATTATTTTAAAATAGTTAATAGTATTTCGTAAAATCGGCTAAGAATAAAAATTGTACGAATCCTACCTGCTTTCCCCTACGTTGTCCGCACTGCTTATGAAGGGAACGTCTGTATGACATGAAACTCATAGAGAAAACCTCAATAGGTTAATCCGGTACCCCACGTCCGATAACTAATCGGTGACCGATTTTATGTAGGAGAAAAATAGAACGTAATAATGGCAAAGTACAACGCGCACTACACAATAATAGGTCAGGAAAAAAAAATATTATGGTACGATACGGAATTGCAGTCACAGATTTCTCGACAAGCTTACCCCTATCGGGAATCGAACCGGCTTCACTAGTCGGTACAGTCAATGTTAAGAACTTAACTGTCTTAGAAGATTTCAACGAAATGTGATATTTAGTACACTTTACTTAAAATAAAAAAAGTAATCTATTACCAGAGCGAACCTAACTTTTTTTAAATTTTTTTTTGAGGGTGCGCATTGCCAGCTTCTAAAAAGTGTATACACTGTACCTATATAATAATTTTAACGTACTAATTTCTTACATTCACCTCTTGCTCGCTTTCGCGCGTAGTTTGGTCACAGTTCTAACCCAACCCAGCTGTTTCGATTTTGTAAGAGGGAAGTGGCGCTCGGCGACCGTTTCCGCGGCACGCTCACAATGTCTAAATGACAATGCCAGTCAACGTCTAAATGACTCCTAGGAGTGCACGGGCCTGGTTGAGAATATGTCTTTACTTTATCCCGCACTATGGAAAATAATGTTATGGTGTACTCACTATCAGAATGTTGATGGTGCGTGTAGTGCGCCGGGTAGGAGTGCGTGGCGTGCGCGGCGTGCGCGTGCGGCGGGCGCGGCGGCACGCTGGCCACCACGGTGCGCGCGTTGTCGCACACGGCGGCGCCCGCGAAGGTAATGGTGTACTCACTATCAGAATGTTGATGGTGCGTGTAGTGCGCCGGGTAGGAGTGCGTGGCGTGCGCGGCGTGCGCGTGCGGCGGGCGCGGCGGCACGCTGGCCACCACGGTGCGCGCGTTGTCGCACACGGCGGCGCCCGCGAAGGTAATGGTGTACTCACTATCAGAATGTTGATGGTGCGTGTAGTGCGCCGGGTAGGAGTGCGTGGCGTGCGCGGCGTGCGCGTGCGGCGGGCGCGGCGGCACGCTGGCCACCACGGTGCGCGCGTTGTCGCACACGGCGGCGCCCGCGAAGGTAATGGTGTACTCACTATCAGAATGTTGATGGTGCGTGTAGTGCGCCGGGTAGGAGTGCGTGGCGTGCGCGGCGTGCGCGTGCGGCGGGCGCGGCGGCACGCTGGCCACCACGGTGCGCGCGTTGTCGCACACGGCGGCGCCCGCGAAGGTAATGGTGTACTCACTATCAGAATGTTGATGGTGCGTGTAGTGCGCCGGGTAGGAGTGCGTGGCGTGCGCGGCGTGCGCGTGCGGCGGGCGCGGCGGCACGCTGGCCACCACGGTGCGCGCGTTGTCGCACACGGCGGCGCCCGCGAAGGCGCCCAGCAGCGGCACCCCGCTGACGGCGCCGCGCCCTGCTGAGCCCTCGGCCACCATGACGTCGTGCTGCTGGCGCCGCTCGGCGTGCAGCTCGGCCGCCACGTGCAGCAGGTAGGTGGCCAGCGCCAGCACGTGGTCGGGCGGCGCGTGCGGCGCGGGCGAGTCGGGCGTGCGCCGGTGCACGCCGCGGTGCAGCACGCCCAGCAGCGCGCCGTGCAGCACGCCGGACGCGCACAGCGCGCGCGGGTCGCCCGCGCCGGGGGGCGGCGCCGGGGCCGCGCGCAGCGGGGGCCACAGCCCCGGCCCGTCCGAACTCCCGCACGACTTCTCCTTCTCGCGAACGCTAGACGACCAAATAAAACTTTAAACAGCATACATTTAATGAAATCCCCAAGCTATACGTGTGAAACACGCATTGCTTTTGTACACCTAGATTAAAGGAACAATTAAAACATGCAAAACCTTAAGATGACCCTAAAATATGACATCCAAATTAATACTTATAATATGTATGATGTGCAACTGTGTTATAAGCCAGTACGCACCACCAGAGTGAGCAAAATACATATTTTATAAATAAACTCAAATATTTGACTTTGACTATATATTATCACTAAAAAGTCAATTTAAAAAGATAAAACTCACTAATTGCTACTAGAACAACACACTGTTGGTATGTTAAAAAACGAAAAACCTTGTTCTCTTCAAAAATTAACAAATAAACAGAAATCCAATACTCACTAGGTTGTGAACCGCTCCATAGAGGCGTGAAAGTCTCTCCGGTGCACAGCGCGCCGCAGCACGTGCAGTGGGTCGTAGTACTGCTCCCATACGATGGGCTTCGGCACGAACAGACCTTGTTCTAGGTTCTCAGACCCTTTCGGTGGCGGACGGTACGTTGATAGCTACAAAACAAATAATAACATAAAACCACTCCTGTATTCCCAGCCTTGAATATCGAATTAATTGTCTTGTAGACAAGAATCTGAAGAATAATAAACATTATAATGTGTTACCTCTTTCAGTACAGTTTCGAAGTTCCTAGTGTGCGCGTTGCCAGATCTCTCGGGCATCAGCTCAAGTAGTTGTGAATGTGTCTTGTCACCAGCAGCGAGTAGCGTGCTGACTTCCAGACGAGATTGTGTTAGCTCGTCGTTACCTAAATAAAAAATATTCATTGTTTGAAAGAAAGAAGTACAGGGTCGTAGAGAACTTTGACATTCCATATTAATGCTGGGCATGGACAGTTCACTTCACTCAAGTTTTCACGACGTGACTTTTACTGAATCGACCGACTGAACTCAGGGCGGTATCAGGGCGTGAGTGAATTGTTTTCTGATGACAAAATCATTATTTTTATAGGTCAGATAGAAATCATATTTGTTACAGTTAAAAGTAAAAAAACTTTAGAAAAAAAATAGGCAAAACCGAGGATATATTTTAAAGATTTGAGGATCAAGAATCATGAACTAAACTTATGGTAGGTATATTTCCGTCAAAATCTCTTCCACCTTGTATAGCTTTTGCAAAAGCGTTAGATACATATATGATATATATTCAGTGCGAGAATATCTCTGACATAACATTTGCTAATTTGTCACAATCTTTCTACTTTACTAAACTTTTTAGTCTTACCAAGGTTGGTTCTCGAAGACACCAATATGGCGAGGAAGGTGAGCAAGCCCTCAACCATGGCGTCCTGTTCTGCGGCCTGTGCTGGTGACATGGGCATCATGCTCAGCCACTCGCGGCAACCAAACCTGGCGGAGAAAAAAATGTTCTCTTACATACTGTGACCTCTCAGTGCCTCATAAAGCATATTGGAATCCGGCTGTCACAAGATTTTTGACAGTAGTTATGAGAAGTCAGCTGCCCGTAAGTTTAAAAACCAGTCCGATTATGTTGCCAGTAACTGGGTTGCGGAGGTCAACCGTCAAAAAGGCAGCATCCGTTTAGACTGAGCCTACCCCAACACAATAATATACAGACGTCAGCACATCAGCCTACTACAAAATCTGTCAAATTTCTTCAACATATTTTTATTTTTATTGCTAAAAGATAAGGTTCAAAATTGATTAGAGAAATTTACCAGTTTCGGGTAGGTTGCCGGTTTAACATAAACTTACCCCCCAAAATGTCAAAACTGTTTTATTTTTTCAATTGAACATGAACCTTAACCTATTTGTTATAAAGTTGAAAAGCTATCAAAGAAATTTGACACATTGGGGTAGCCTAATGTGCTGACCTCTGTACATGCGCCATAAGTATATTATTATTATTATTACCAATGATTATTTTTATTTATTTTGTTTACGATTTTCTGATTTATATTATGCCTATTAGTCTAAATTATTCTAATATTTTTATTTTATTTTATTTTTTATTAACAATCTGGTATTTTAATTAATTTAATTATTTTGTTGCGCTAGAACACTGTGAACTTCTTAACTCTGTGTAGTGTTTGGGTCCCCAATATACAGGCTGTGCCTAGTTTGGGACCAGCTGTTAAACCTATCCGTAATTAATGTTAGAAATAAATGAATTTGAAATTTGAATTTGAAATTTGAAATGTTGGATAATATTTTTGTTTAAGTTCTATTAATATAATTAAGCGCTAACCTTACTTAACCTTACTAGTAATTTAATTGTATGTGTTAACGTCAACATATTGATAAGGTAGGTGCATCATAACAATAACTCGTCAATAACATAGGGAATACCCCTTTATGAAACTGAGCAGTGTTGCCATGAATGTCCACAAGAACTACGTATAATAAAGTTATATTTTGAATTGTTCTTCTTGAAAAATCTCATGAAGTAACTGTATTACTGCGTAAAACACAGTGAACATTGTTTGTTTACTCCCTTGTGACGTCATCTGAGAATACCACACAGTCTAAAATATTTCAGATTTTAGTTATCATGTGAGTTTCATTAATTGTGTAATCATTTAAATATCTTGGACACGACGAGCCATTTATTGACACAGTCAAATACTCCGTTGTTAGTTTCTTAAAATAAAAGTGAATATTCTTAGATGTTTTTACTGCATTATTATTTTATTATTATTTACCAAAAATTGGCTCGATGCCTACGTGATTAACGCTCTTATTATCCCACGGGGCCGGGAACTACGCGGGTGAAACCGCGATGAAAATTTCAATTTTCCACTATCTAGACACGTGGAAGCGTGGTCAAGCTAAGTTCAAGCTAATATAACTGGCGAGCAGCACCGTGTGTAATTTTACACGAACCATTTGAATCCACTTATCCCCTCGTATTACTGTTATTCAGATACTGTCCGCTGCCAGACACACGTACCTTTGGGTACAGAATCCCTCAAAACAACACAATTGAATGGCCAAATAATGCGGGTTGCTATTCAATTTACAAGTGCATCCTGTTCTGATCAAACGTTAATAAAGATAAAGCGAAGGGACCGTCAAAAGTGTGACTCCCAAGTGGTTCAATAAATAACTTGAACATTTTGGGTTGTCATCTTGGCCCAGAGGTTGAGCCCTCACTTGTCACATACGAGACTGTGAGTTTAAATCCGGCCAAGTATCAATGTGACTCTTTCAATTGATATGTATTTTTTAAGTTTATCTCATCACTGTCGTGGGTGAAGGAATACATTGTAAGGAAATCAGGACTTATGAATAATTATCTACTATCTCATCCTCGAGCATTATTTACTTTTCACTTCAAACTTTACTCCCTCTTAAATATCTAAAAACAGACAGATATCACAGTCGAAAATAAAATACTTGGTAAGTATGACCAATGTTACTCGCTGGCAGGCAAATTTTGAACGTTAACTTACAAATAAAATAAATTAAGAGAATGATTCTAGTTGCACTTTTAGACTGTGGCTATACCTAAGCATTTGTAACACCTTTATATGGCATTATGGTATGCAACTATGTTATGACTATGAACAAATACTCTTGGTTTTAAGTAATTATTATTTTATATGAACAAGCTCTTTGTGTCGTGCACTCATGACCTCTTACTCTATGTATTAATAACGGAAATAAAAGCACATGTCTTGAAAGGAAACAATGTTGTCATTGATTACCTAATTATTATCTATATATATAAAAGAAAGTCGTGTTAGTTACTTCGCTTATAACTCAAGAACGGCAGAAACGATTTAGCTGGAAATTGGCAGGGAGGTAGTTTAGAGCCAGGAGAAGGACATAGGATACTTTTTATCCCGTTCGACATCATAAAAATAAATATCAAGAATATCGGTTGTCTCAAACATTTTTCAAACGCAGCGCCATCTTGGATGACATGACAGGAGTCAAACTTCCCAGTTCATTATCAGGTGACAATTTGAAATTGACAAGTCTTAAGCTAAACCCAAGAAGGTAAGGTTGTCAATTTATAATACGCACCTACGTTCTGAAATTTATTTTGTTCTTAGATAATATACCTCTAGATCGAGCTACCGCGTGGCCGCACATGCGACAGCAATATAAAAGTTCAGTGTTGCTATTCCCTAAAAAAGTCCCAAAATACGACGTATTCAACGTGGTAATAAGAGTGTAGAAGTATCCATGTGTGAGAAAATATAATTTCACGTAAAATACCTACTTTCAATCTTACCTTGATTCTCACAAATAAAATACACTACTACCAGGTGAAGCTTGTTTTGATTTTTTCGCGTGTTATTTATCATTAAAATATATTGAGGTATGGCTGACATCCAGTGTGACATTGACATTGCTGTATAATAACTATTGTCCTTTAGACAAAACCAACTTATTTTGAAAATATCTAATTTTTTGTTTATACTTAACATTTATTCATAA
This sequence comes from Euplexia lucipara, assembly GCA_921972225.1. NCBI lineage: Eukaryota > Metazoa > Arthropoda > Insecta > Lepidoptera > Noctuidae > Euplexia > Euplexia lucipara. Next base: position 1,793,428 of record OV179158.1, read on the forward strand.
AATGAATTCTTACTTCCAAATATCTTTAAGTACCTACGCGATTGCCTTCAAGAGTAAAACTTAATGATTGTCGAAAGGGCTCTGTTCGTTCGTACACATGTTCACTTAAACTTAAAAATAAGGGTTCGCCCACAAATTTGTGTGTTTAGCCACCATAGATTTATTTGATTATTATGCCTACCTTTTGAACATTAGGCCTGACAGTTAAGGGAAAAGATTTGAAACGTGTAGCAACACTGTAAGTAAGTATTACTAGGTTATGTGATATAAGAAATCAAGTTTATTTTAAGAAATCTTCCATATTTTGGCCTGAAAGCCATGACAATAAAAGCGCACAAATGTATAAATTCAATAATCATACAATAACACAAACAGTATTGAATACTTACGAATGAAAAGAGATTTTGTTATTGGCCTTTTCTGAGCGGCTTTTACAGCCTATTATACTGAATCCTCCCATCGTAGCGCATTCACCATACACTAAACACTTATCTAATGGAGTCTATTTCTCATTAAATGACTTAAACTATTACAAAAATTGCAAAAACCATCCGAAAACTTAAATTAAATCGAGCATAATAATATACGTGACAGTGACAGCTCTTTGTTTGGCTAACTTTCAAAAGTTAGCCATGCAAAAATCCGGCACGCCGTAAGGGACAGAAGATACGATGCTTTGTCTCAATTTTCCTACGAATTTTGTATTATTGCGTCTCACTTCCACACTTGACACTGTAAATTGGGCTACGTCTAGAGGTATATAGTCTAAGATTTTGTTACTAAACTTAGAGGTTTTATGTAGCATAAAAAAGTCTTACATTTCAGAAATCAATTTACGTAACTAGCAATGATGACAGAGACGAACTTTAATAATTCTTTGCAAATAGAACTTATTTTACTGTTAGGACTTTAATTAAAGTAGACCGGGAAAAATATAGGCATAAATTATTGTATGTAACATAGAGGCAATAGTTCAGATTAAAATTATGAATTTAGTATTTTTTAGTAAGGTAGTTAGGTTAGATAGTTGGGTTAGCTGTAGGATAGGTATGGTCAGTTAGGTTAGGGTATATATACATGTTGTAATTTAAAAGTAGTAGTAGTTATTATTGGTTTGGATTTATTTGTTGTCGTCTTATTCAACGTATGTAAATCTAATATAAAAAAAAAATAAGAGCAATGAATTGACTCTAAGGCACAACGAAGTTTGCCGGGGCAGCTAGTCATTAAATAAAAGCGCGACAACACTGTAACATAATAACTTTACTAAGTTCGTAAACTTTGTCTGCTTTAATGACTTTTTAGACCCAACGACTAATTTAACCCAACCCAACCAATAATTTCGAATCCTATTTAAAACTGTTAAGACTCGCATTTCATTGATACGCTACGGCCTGCTTCGGCATCGTTCGGGACGGTCTGGCATGCCTTGGGATCCCGAAATGTAGACGCTAAGCTGATAAAATAATATCTCAAATCATTTGCGCTTACTAAAATCCCCTACCGTGCCATGCCGCCAATGTGCGCCGGGCCTTACTTTTGAAATAGATAGTGGTGATCCAAATTAAAATTAATATTTTATGATAACTATTGATAACTGAAATAACAACACGCACGCGTTGTTTTATCCCACACAATTTTTTTCCTGACATTCTAACTCAAACAACTAATTTTTTTTTTAAGGATGGGGAATCATCAAATGACTCCTCCCCTCCCGCTCTGGGTGAAGCGGAAGGGAGTGTCAGATTCCTACTGACTAAAACCCATTCGTAATTTCGTATTCCTCCTAATGCCTTTTGTCCGCGGTGACTCTTTCGAACAAATTCCGCGATCAACCAGGCCAGCCAAACAGCCAGGTCTAGAACAAACACTTGTAGACCTTAGAAATATTTGTTCAGCGCGGGAATGGAACCCTGCTACACGCAGCGCAGCAGCCAATCGCTTAGCCCTTACACCAACTTTGTGTTCTCCGAAAGGTAGAGGTTTACCTATAGTGCACCCACATGTCGTCTGTTTTTATTAATATTAGTCCTATGTAGACCAGGGCAAGGAAACAGGGGAAGCCTATTGCTGGGTTTGTCGTTTGATGCTCACTCAGGGGGTCTACTCTTATTCAACGAAAAACGAAGTTTCGTTCGAAATTTCGCATGTTTCCTACCACGGTTCCATCCGTTCCGAAAATTTCGTCAGAACGAAAATCATTTGACATTTAGATTCTCTAAACCTACTCTAATTCTTAATGATACGAACGAAAATTTGATTTTGACAGGCGAATATTCGGAATTTTAACCTCAAATTTGACGAAACCAAAAGTGTTACCTTTTGATTTTCGTTTGTATGTATTTTGCGATTAAATTGCTGAAAACGGCAACAAGAATGCTTTTAATTAATGCTGATCTACGTGAAGAACGTTTAGAACGTAAAAGGAACCGGCATCACCTGCGCAATCAATTTCTATTATTACGCAAATTCCCGTCTTAGCTTGTAGGAAGTTACAGACACAGAAATTATTATTAGAAGAGTATTCCCTCCAAACAGTGGAGTAGTGTAGTAGTAGAACATGAATGTAATATATCATTAACATCCATATTCACATAAGACATGTTTGATTATGTACTTAAATCAGTTTTAGTACTTAATCAAACATGATTTTTCCCCGACTCACAATAATAAATATGCCATAACTTTTCACACAAAACCATTTAGTCCCAAGTTAAGCTTAAGAGCTTGTGTTATGGGTACTAAACAGCTGATAAACATACTTAAGTACCTATATATATCTAAATACATACCTACATATTATAGATAAATTACACCCAGACCCAGAACAAATGATCATGCTCATCACACAAACATTTGTCCTGGGTGGGAATCGAACCCACGACCTCCGGCATAGCAGTCAGGGTCACTAACTACTAGACCAACAGGCCAGTCAATAATAAAACAATGAAATGTACAACTTAACATATTTTTATTTTATAATCCTTTATATTAGGTAACAAAACATATATATCAATTAAATGTAACAAGAGCTTGATTTCCATGATCAAACATTTTATTATGCCCTGCGGGGAGTATAGTATTCCTAACTTGTTCTCTCTTCATATTCACACCGCCTGCTTCTGACATAGATGCTGAAGCTGAATGAGTTCTTTCGAGAAAAGTAGGTTGTGACCCTGCAAAACAAAATTCCAATTTAAATTTGTGTGGGTACCTACCTAATACACTTGAAAGGGTAAATATTGTTATCATAATAATTATTTTTGTTTTTAACCATTCAAGACACACAATAGAAAACCAATAACAGTGCGGACACCGCTGCCCAGTTCAATTAAACCCAAAGAGGACACCGGTGTCCGTGCTGTTATTGTCTTTCTTTTGTGTGTCTAATTGACATGATAGAAACGTTAATGAATTAATGGACACATTTCACAGTGTTAAAGTAAATACAAGTAAGTACCTATCAGTAATCACTATAATAAACCTCTTAACTTTGCTGTAGAAAACAATTAAACTCTTGTTTAATCTGTATTATCTGTTACTGTAAATACCACAGGAACATTAAGATATAATGTCACTATATTATAATGTTAATAATTAATTAATAAAACACTAGGTACCTTTTTGCCACTGCTTATTGGTTTTAGTGTCACCGCCTATGGAAATGAGAATACTTCACAATTCTTTTCACAGCTTCTTCATCACTCCTCAATAATCCCCTGGCTGAATCCTTTTGTTCATCAAAAATTTGAGAACGGCTGATTTGATCCAGAGTAGCCAAATATTATTTAAAACTGAAAAGATGTAATAATGGTTATTATTAAGAAGAAGTAATATAATATTTAGTGATAGGAAAGAAACAAATATATGATAATATGTACCTACTTACTTGTCTTTATAGTTTTTAAATCCAAAACAAAACTTGTGGAGACCCAAAATATAGACTGCGACAGTTTCACTTGAAACTTAATTATAGAATATGTATCACGACTGCAAAGCTTGCACTTGGCATCCAATAAACTTCAGAAACATTTTCTAAGAACTAAGAATGATAACAAATCAACAATCGTAACTTGACGTGTTATGATTAAAATGTTTATATTACGTATGATTACACAAATAGTTTTGGTTGTCACACTTTACCACCATTGTTAACGTTAAAAAGTTCTCTTCTATTTAGTCGGTTATCATGACCGTCAAAGATTGTTATTTTAATGTCTGGGTGACCATTTGTCAAAAATAGTATTTCCATCTTTATATTTGAATTCTTGCATGAATATTAGAAGAAATATTTAATAAACTACTTGTAATTAGTGAATAGAATAAATAAAGTCAAACAGTTTATTAATTCGAAGTTAAAGTGAAAACCGTAACTTAGTTTAGATGACATCAAGAAAGACCCACACTATATTGTTCATTTCAGTCGGTCACGAAAATTGTCTATGGATCCGAATTTCGTGGGCCTGTCCGAAAACAAAATAGAGTAGGTTCACTAACGAAACTTCGTTTGGATTTCGTTCGTTTGCGAAGTTTCGTTTCGGAGTATAAGAGTAGACCCCCTGATCTTTTAAACCTACGCAATTAAACATTGCACACGTGCGAAGCCGGGACGGGTCGCTTGTATATATGTATAATATGGCGTCCGTATTGCTCGTAAGGACGCGAAACACAATACTTTCTCTTACACTTTGCTGTGTCATATTTCGATAAGGAGTCTCACACACGGTCGACTGCCAAAACGTTATGATAACGGTTAAGTTAATCGCGTTAAATATTAATTGTAAGAATCAGAACACTATGCGCCTCGATAATCGACAAGTAAACATCTTGTTATTCCTTAAATTGATGTTAGACTATTGATTAAAGGAATAACATGATATTTAATCGTAACACTACATCTAAGATGGAAAAGCGCGGAGTCTCCTAACTCAGGCATTGTGTGCCTGCCTGCCTGTCAAAAGAAGGCTCTATTGCGCACAGAACGCAATAGGTACGTGCTTAGGTCGGGTAGGTAATTGAAAGAGAGTTTTAGTGGTTGAAAATACCGAGGTCCTGCGGCGGCGACACGTGGCGGCGCTCGCGCTGCGCAATGGTGCGTGCGCTCGGTGTGAGAGTGACAGATGAACTGAACGATCGATTGGTCGTTAGAAAAAATAAGGCGAGCGAATGAAGTGAGCGCTTTTGAATGAACGGTGAACAGTGAACGTACTCGTCAGCGGCGGGGCCTCGGTGCTTGTTTATTGTATTTAAAAAAAAAGCTTTTCCATACGTAACATTCTCCCCTTCAGTGTCGACACGACACTCATAACGATAACCTAAGTTAAAAAAAAAAAAAATACTAAACTAGGTGAATTAAAAGGGTATACAAGTATGTACCTACACAAGTAAGTATACAAGTAAGTACACAAGTAAGTATACAAGTAAGTATACAAGTAAGTATACAAATAAGTATAAACTAAATCTAAAATATAGCTATCCTAGCTGCAGGGCGTTTAAATAAACCATTTTTTGTTTTGACGTCAACAACTCTTACGCGTCCGTCAGCACCGGGGTACACAGATTGTATGATACCTTTAGGCCAGCAGTTACGGGGGGAGTTAGGGTCAACTATTACTACCACATCACCGATCTTCAATTGTGCGCCTTCTTCTCTCCATTTTCGGCGCGGCACTAGATCGGGGAGAACTTCCTTCACCCATCTGGTCCAGAATTGGTCAGCCAGGCGCTGGGATATACGCCATTGCTTACGGAGACATAGGTCTTTGTCTGTAAACACTCCTGCGATAGGTAAATTAGACGATGAACCCATGAGAAAGTGGTTCGGCGTCAATGTCTCGTCGTCCCGAGGGTCCACCGAAACGTGACCGAGGGGCCTGCTGTTGATAATATTCTCCACTTCAGCCAGGAGAGTAATTAGAGTCTCTTCGTGCGGAGCTCTCTCTTTTAGCACCACTTTGAGGGCGGTCTTGACACTGCGTACAAGACGCTCCCAAGAGCCTCCCATGTGCGGACTAGCTGGCGGAATGAAGCTCCAGGAAACTCCATTGTTTAGGGCTTCGTTCATGACAGTACTTCTGTCTATGGCGTCATAGGCTTTCTTTAGTTCAATTTCCGCGCCGCGCATATTGGTCCCGTTATCAGAATAAATCTTCGTTGGCCAGCCTCTACGTGCGGCCATTCTACGTAAGGCCATTATCAGTGAATCTGCAGTGAGTGATGGCACAATCTCAATATGTACGGCGCGTACTGTCAAGCACGTAAATAACACACCATAGCGTTTTGGTCTTGATCTTCCAACTGTGACCTCTATTGGTCCAAATAAGTCGACTCCGGTGACAGTAAATGGTCTTTGGTGATGCGTGAGTCTACCTTCGGGCAAGTCACCAAGTCGTGGCGGCTTCGGATTAGCTTTTCTGATGCGACAAAACATACACTGCGTCGCAACTGTACGGACCGTAGGACGTAAACGTAACAACCAATATTTTTGACGCAGTTCATTTACTACCAACTCGTTGCATCCGTGGCTTGCGCGGATGTGATAATACTTGACAATGAGGCGAGCCATGTGTTCATTTCCATCCAGGATCACTGGTGATTTTGCGTCCATCGCCACTTCCTTAGCTGCTCCAATTCTTCCACCAACGCGTAGAAGTCCGGTATCATCCAATATAGGTGTTAAAGCGCGTAGTCTACTATCGCGTTTTATCTCTTTATTTTGTTTCAACAGCGAGATGTCACTGGAGAAAGCTGTGGCCTGCGTGTGCTGAAGTAATAATGTTTCAGCTCGTTTCATCAAGTCGTCGGTAAGTACATTTGTTTTTATCTTCTTGCATTTATCTATGAACCACAAGACAGTTGCAGTAGTTCGCAGCAATCGCAACCAACTGGAAAAACGAGTCGGTTCCGGTACAGGTAAGTCATTTACACTATTATTTTCATTTACTATATTTATTCGTTCTAATATTTCTTCATTAATTTTTATTTTATTTTCAGGTTCCTGAGGCCAGCAAGAGCGTGATTTATGTAAAAATGACGGACCGGTAAACCAAGATGAGTTGCTGCCAAGTACGTAGTCGGTACTTTTAGTTCCTAAATCTGCCACGTTCACGTCAGTCGGCACATAGTGCCACTCGTCAGACTTACTTAGGTCGTCAATTTCTCCTAGACGATTAGCTATAAACACTTTATATGTTCTACAGTTGTTTCTTATCCAGTGTAAAACAGTTGTTGAGTCTGTCCAATAATAAACTGAATTTGGTTTGAAACGATGTTCCGTTTTAATATTACTTGCTAATTTACATCCTAATAAAGCACCCTGTAGTTCTAGTCGCGGTATAGAAACCAATTTCGTAGGTGTAACTTTAGATTTACTAGCGATAAACGCTACAATGATTTGTCCACTACTCATTTCCATGCGCCAGTACGCGACAGTCGCATAGGCGCTCGGCGACGCATCACAAAATACGTGTAGTTCTAAGTTTTCGTAAGTCGTGCTCTTATCACTATCACGAAAATACCAACGCGGGATTCTAATATTATTAATCTTTTTAGCTTGAGTTATCCAACTTTGAAATAGATTATTTAACTCATCATTCAATTCCTCATCCCATTTTATATTTGTTTTCCAAGTTTCGCGCATTATTATTTTTCCTTTAATTGTAAATGGTATCAGATAACCATGGATGTCAAAAATAGACATAACAATGCATAATAGTTCGCGCTTCGTAGGTCTTCTTTTTAAATTTACAACATCAACTGGTACACGCTTCAAAGTCAAATCGAACCCTAACTCGTCGCTAGCAGGGTACCATAATAAACCGAGTGTTCTTTCCGATTGATCTTTATCTAAGGCACAACATACACTATCACTCAAAGCTTCCTTCGGCACGCTTTCCAGAACGTCCGGTACGTTGCTAGCCCAGTTGCGTATTTCAAATCCTCCCTCCTGGTGAATAAAATAGATTTCCTTAATCATTTGTTTTGTAAGGTCGACGTCGGGTAAACTGTCGATGTAGTCGTCCATATAATGCTGCTTGCATATAGCATCGACAGCCGTCGGATAAGTATCCGTAAATCGTAATGCATTTTTGTTTTTAATATGTTGCGCTATAAAAGGCGAGCAGTTCGCGCCAAATATTAATGACGTCATAGCGTATTTATTAACGTCCTTAGTAGCTTCATCTGTAAATAAAAACCTTAATGTATGTTGATCCTTTTCTTTAATTTTAATTCGGAGAAACATATCTTTAATATCTCCAATAATTCCAATTTGATTTTCTCTAAACCTAAACATAATTCCAAACAACGATTGCAACATGTCCGGGCCTGTCAATAAATAATCATTGAGGGAACATCCCTGTGATTTCGCAGCTGCGTCGAAGACTAAACGTAACTTCTTCTTATTAGGGTTATCGACCCCGAAATGCGGTAGGTACCAAACATGGTCGCTAGACTCCCCCTCGTTTAGCCTCCTGGCATAATTATTTGAAAATAAATGCTGAATACGTTCGCGATAACGCAACGCGTAAGTGTTGTCGGCAGACATTTTTTTCTCAACAGATTTTAAACGATTATAGGCATTTTTATAAGAATCAGGCATGACAAAGTTATCCTGTTTCCAAGGCAGTTCCACATGCCATTGGTTATCAATTAATTCACAAGTGTTATTAAGTATGGTGATAGCACGCAACTCGTCCGCATTTTGTCGCGGCTGTTTTGATATACCTATTGACTCGAGTGTAAACGATTTTTTTACTAGATCATGCAAGTCAGAATCACAACAATGTTGCGTGCTGTCATCACTAACGCTAGCAATACAATCAGCTGATACATTGTTTACAACTCCGTGTACACACCACCCTAGAGGTGTCTTTGTGACATAAGGTCCATTTTCCTTACTTTTTAAACACAAAATAGGAGTAATAAGATTATAATTATCCTGTCCAATTAACAGTTTAGGTTGCGCGTCACAATTGCACAAATCGTAGTTGAATTCATCAAAATGTGAATATTTACTAAAGTCTATACACGATACATGTTGAATAGGTAAATTCAGTTCTCTCATTTTACGAGCACTTAAAGTAAAACAATCACCTTTGTTATTAGAAATGTCAAAACTTACGGTTTCGGCTTGGCACACGAGCTCACCGGAGTCCCATGCACTGCGGGCTCGCATAGTCACAGTCTTACCGTGTAGACCCACCTGCTCGGCGAGGTCAGCAGAGATCAGAGTCACGGTAGCGCCGTCGTCAAGCAACGCATGCGTATGAATATTGTCTTTAGGTCCGTGAACGGTAACCGGCACTATTTTTAACAACACTTTTGTCTTAGACACTTTTGGTTTTAACACTGACACTTCGTGACACTGCGCGGCTCGTATGCTAGCGTGTGAGACGAGCTCACTGGCGGCGGCGCCACTCGCGGCGTCGTCGGGCGTCGCCGTAACGTTGGGTGGCGCGGAAGTTTCACGGCGCGCCACTCCTGGCTTCGTCCAGTGTAGCATCCGGTGATGAGCCCCACCACAGTCCTCGACGTCGCAATGTTTTGCAGCACACTCGTTTTCGTTTGGGTGCCGAACACAGAGACATTTAAAACATAAATTGTTTGCGCGAACAAATCGCCATCTATCCTTTCTTAAAGCTCGCTTAAACTGACTACAGTCTGGCAATGCATGATGATTTCGTTTGCAAAACTTGCACTTGCCGGCAGCCTCGGGGTCACTGACCTTAACAGTTGTTAGTACGGAATGTTGATCGTTATGCTTTTTCCCTTGTTGTTTATTCCTGTGATAGTCATTCTGGTATTGAATATGGCTAACTCCCGACTCTGCCACCTTTTTCGCTTCTATAAACAGGAATTTGGATAGTATTTCTAATTTTGACGCTTCTGTGTGCACTCTGGTCTCGGCGTAGAGGTATTCTACCCATTTGTTGACGAGTCCTGTAGGTAATTTGGATATGACGATTGTTAATAATTCTGGACTTTTCAAATAATCTATTTGTTTTAATGTAGTTACAGCGGTGACGTAATTCTTTATTTTTATGGCGAATTTCACAATTTCCGTGTGGTATGAATTTGGTAACGGTGATAATTTCTTTAGCTGAGCTATAACTTGTCTCATGACATTTTCTGGTCTGCCAAATCGCAATTCCAGCGTTTCTATAATATCACTGGGCGAGCTTGCTCCCATCAGCAATGCTGCGGCTGCTTCTTTTGCGTCTCCACGTAAACACTTCCGTAGACGCCACACATTCTCAGTATCACTGTACTTACATACCCGTGACGACTCGTAGTACGCTTCCCGAAATTGCATCCATTCCAGCGGGTCTCCAAAATACAATGGTAGATCCTTTGATGTAGCCAACCTGGACAACAGCATCTGGCTGCCGGTTATATTAGTTGAGTCGACAGCGGTTTTTATCGCGTAGGTTAGCTCCTCAATGGCGCGATTAGTACACGCCACGTTGTCGCCGTCAGCGTTGCGGTGAGTCTCACGCTCACCGCTCCCGACAATCACTTCGTTACAGAGTTCGTGCGACATGCCGGGATCAGCAACAGATTTCTCGAGCCAATTATCTACTTTACTTGCGTAGGAAGCTGATGATTTCGAGCAATGCGATTTACAATCTAGTTCGGCTAAGTCCAAGGCCAGCTTCTTGTCGACTAATTCCTTTTCGATGTTTGCTTTAACTTGAGCCGCTTCATATTCAAGACGCTTGCGCGCCGCCGTTGACGAGCACGTGGTTTTCACACTTTTCTCGGATTTCGCCGCCGTTGACGAGCACGTGGTTTTCACACTTTTCACACTTTTTAGCACTAATCGTTCACTTGTTGTCGACTGTTCCACGGCACGCGCTTTGCTGCGCGTTAACGTACCCTTTGGGGGTGTGCGAAGCAGCGACATCCTGACATACAGGTTTTTTAGTCCGACTAGGTAAAGCACGTGGCCGAGATTCAAAATCTGGCTCGGAGGACCACTTAATATTGCGCACAGAACGCAATAGGTACGTGCTTAGGTCGGGTAGGTAATTGAAAGAGAGTTTTAGTGGTTGAAAATACCGAGGTCCTGCGGCGGCGACACGTGGCGGCGCTCGCGCTGCGCAATGGTGCGTGCGCTCGGTGTGAGAGTGACAGATGAACTGAACGATCGATTGGTCGTTAGAAAAAATAAGGCGAGCGAATGAAGTGAGCGCTTTTGAATGAACGGTGAACAGTGAACGTACTCGTCAGCGGCGGGGCCTCGGTGCTTGTTTATTGTATTTAAAAAAAAAGCTTTTCCATACGTAACAGGCTCCAAACGCAAGTAGGTAATAAAACTTTTTGCGTTTTTTAATTCGTAGAAACTTCAACGAAGAGTTACCCCCCTCAGAGGTAATGAGAAGTACAAAAACGTTTGTGTGTAACAATAAATGATGTTGTAAAAGTAAGTTTTTTACAACATTATTTATTTTGACACACAAAAGGCTTTGGCTTTCGGCTAGTGACAAAAGAATCCACTCAACGAACTTTTTACGCCACGAATTTCAGTAGTACTAAATGCTACTGGTACGGCGATTTCGTGCTCTATAGCATCACAATTTACATACGGGTAGTAAAATAAACACTTACATATCAATACACATGTCGAGGAACTGGTCGGCTGGTAGATGCGCCGCGCACACTTGCAGCCAGTAAATGTCCATGTCCACCATGGAGTTGCAGAAGTTGGCCTGGATGTATGTCATGGCCTGGCCTTTGATCTGTAGACCGTTCCGTACCCACACGCCCGCCAGGATCTCGTAGAACAGACTCTGTGAAAGAAAAAGACTATTGTAAGAGGGTTGAAAAACTACAGAAACATGGTGACAAGGTTTCTAGAAAAATGTATGTTTGGATATGTAAACGTAACACACGACTGAATGGTAGCACCACAAGAGAGTCCCGATCTAGTCGTTGTGTGCTTACTGATAGTTTGGTTGTTTTCTGTTAACTAGCGACTTCTAGTGAATACAACAGTGTTTAAGGCTCCATTCCATAACCGTTAGTTTGTGGTTGCATGGTTTTGTTTTACCTATGTCACGTCATAGCCCTTGTCCAGAAGGAACGAATTCGCAACGAATTGACACGCGATTTGAAGTTCAATGCTATGAATGTTCTATACATTATTTACAGAGGTTCTAGCTGAAGAGCAATGTATTACAAAACGCATCAAACTCGCGCGTATTTCTGGATAAGGCCATAGGTATGAGATCCGGATAGACCCAACAACCATCTGGTTGAGGGATCCTTCCTTTTCAAAGGTCAATGAGGAACTTTACATCCTGTTCTCAGACTAAACTTGTCCACAAGAATATCTATACAGTCTTCCCGACCTACTACTGGAGATTTATCGGCAGATGGGGGGATATTTTTGATAAAATTCGCCAAATCGCAAGTGTGTAATATACTGCCATCCCGCAAGATAGAAAGGTTACATAGGTCATTCAACACAACGATAACGGTCGCTTCCCTTTCAATAGTATTATATTTATACTCCTTACAGACGTCAAGATGTCTCGACTCATAAACATTTTCTTCTTAATATTTCTTTGTGACTCGCCAATCAAATATGGTGCCTATGGTTTTATAGAGCAAGAGATCATAGATTTATGGCCATATCCAGTAACAGAAGACCCGCTGGTAATTGTTAAATATCACGAGAATTATATGGAGAACACGGAAAACAAACTAGATGATCTGATCAAGAAGAACCCTGCGTTGGAAACATTAATGAGCAAATGTAAGTTAATTTATGATGATCATAAGTGTCTGGTGAATATGGGCTGGCTAGGCTAGATAGGTATAGGGTACTTACTAGGTAAGAACTATGCAGGTGGGTTATTATAAAGACCTTGTACTTAGGTACATGAGATATGCAATAATTTATAATAATTTGAATTGAATTCGCTAAAAAAACGTATTGTCTGTGGATATCGCCTTATACATCGGACCAGACACAAAGCAAACTGCTAATTGCTATGCTGTAGGTAATAATTAATCTCCTTAGGTAGACACACAGCGAGAGAGCAAGAGATTCAAAATGTGGCAGACAGCCCAGTTAGTACAAGTCTTAACATATAAATAACAAAAATAAAAGTCGGGATAAGAGCTTCTATGCCTTTAGTAATTAAAATACAGATAATTTACTGTTTTAGGGTACCGTATTATAGGTACCCAAAGGGTGCTAACGGAAACCTATTTGTCCGATCCGCACTTGGCTAGATTTTTTCACAGTACTTCGCGAGCCCAATCTTTAGCTGGTTGAAAACAACAAAAGACAATATAGCAAAAAAGAAAATAACACCAATACGTACCCGTAGAAGAGTCCACTTTCAGCCTGGATCAAAAGAACTGGAAGTCATGGGGCCTTTGCCCAGCAGTGGGATGATGCGGACTAACAGTAACAATATGTATGTCTTCATGGCTTTTAACTTAGAAACCTCGTAATTATATTCCAGCCAAAGGCCTATTTCAAATGAGGCTGCTCCAATGGGCGGACGTCGTCAGCCAGATGGCGGTAATCGACCAGCGACTGTCCACGTACGTGGAGAAACCCAACGAAACTGAACTAGAGCTGCTACTAGAATACGCATTATGGGTAGTGTCACACGACCATACAGCTGTCAGCGGACTGCTGGAAGAGATGAGGAAGCTGGTCGTGCCGTTGTTCGCGAGCCAAGGTGTGCTGCAGTTGGCTTTCAAGTTTATGGTATGTTTTTTAAATTAAAATGTATTCTCTGTGTGGTCGCAAGCGCTACTGCTGAGCATGAGGCCCCGGGTTCGATCTCCGGGTAGGGCAAAGTAGTAGTGAGTTTTTTCATCTGGAATTTCTCAGTAGCAGTCTGGATTCTGGATTTGTACCCGATTGATGGCAATAGACTCTCCCCCTATTACATGGGACTTAAACATAACTGGTGAAATGTGGATGTATTACCAGATACACCTCTGCTTAGCCCGTCGAAGATTACAGGCGTGACTTTATGTGTGTTGTTTTTTCTCGTGTGTCGCATGATAGTTTCATAAGCTGAACAAGACGCATTGATCAAGTAGCATACTTTGCATAATAAGCGCGGCTAATTCAAAACCTGGATCGGTCAGTATTTGGTGTTTGAGTTTAGATATTTTTATAGGTGAGTATAGGGTTGCCAGGTCGCCAAGCCTTGGCCGGACAATTGTGCAAAAAGGCCGGACACCCTATATTTTTGAAGATGTTGTGTCTCAGTATACGACAAAAAAATAGTGTGTAAAATCAAGGTGTTTTCATCATTATACCTACCATAAAAAAAAATATGTTTTCATAAAAAGCCGGACACCGTTTATTTTGGCCGGACACTCAATGAAAAAGCCTAACTATATCCGGCTTTATCCGGACGCCCGGCAACCCTAGGTGAGTAGTTATTAAATAGACTGTTAGCATGCCTGTACTCTGCATCCACTCATTCGATAAATACACTTGTATTTATCGAATGAGTGGATGCAGAGCACAGCTGGGAAAAGATTAGGTAGATGATGACTTCATCATCTACCTAATCTTTTCCCAGCTGAGGTTGGCATCCAGTCTTACTTAATACAGCTGAGTACCAGTATTGTACATGGTGCGAATCGATGACCCAGTGACTGGGTGATTAATATCTCTTGGACAGGACTGGATGACAGACGGGACCAAAGGCTATTTTATAATAGAATAACTTTCGACTACCGTTGCAATGGTTTTTCGGCAAAACGGACGCTCGATCCCACCCACGGCTATTCGAAATAGTGGTACATCGGTGTTATGGCATTTCCTCAATTCAGAGCAAGCAGTAAACCCGGAATTCATATGTACAATGGACGTAATCTACCAAATATTGCCCGTTGGATAAATACATAGTGGTATTTGGATAGGTATGTAAATTCTATTTGTAAAGCAATGTCGCAAAATGTTTGAGAACATTTTATAAATTCAATACTTATTATTAACGTAACGTGCAGAAGTGACATGAACACCGTTAAGCGTGTCGTACTCAAGGTCATGTTTTCAGAGCCAGCATAGGTAGGTAGTAAGTACCTATTTAGTTGCTAATGATAGCGCACGCGCAAGCAATTTTACAGGACGTTATGATCTAGACGTATCTTACACCTAGACTGACAGAAAAGGTGTAGGTGTATTGGAGGCATGTAAGGGGGCGGGTACACAAAAGAGACACGTTTTTTTACGTTTTTTTGACGCGTCTTTTTTATATACTTAGGAATCACACTTTATAGGTTGTAGGTAGGTACTTACATGTAGTAAAAAATGACGCACCGAACAAGCACTGCGAACGCATAGTGTGAACGCTCACCTTCCCAATTTTTTTTCTTCCCAGCAAGAAAACTAGGAAGTGGCGAAGGGCGGGCGTTCTGGGGGACTGTCTTATATCATTTTGACATTTAAGAAGTGCTGATCGTCAATCATTTTTTAATAAATGAATTAATAACCTTTAATTTTGATTTAATAACTGCTTGGACGCGTTAGTTTAAATAAACGTACCTACCCTCAGTAGATACTGTTTCTTAGAACTGATTCTGAACTAAGAAGATTAGCTATTCATTGTGGGGTTGGGTTGTGCTCAGAAAAGTAGGAACTTGGAACTCTTGAGTAGATTAATTGCCTTGTTAAAATAATCCTACCAATTTAATACGAATGTGTGAATTTGTAACGATGTATGGATGGAGGTTTATCACTTTTTTACGCAAAAACGTTGACATTTACAATATTATAGAACCTAGCTTATAGGTACTTCAAAATAAAACACAGGCTATCATTTATAAAGAAACATACGCGGAGGAATTTGCGAATTGCGGGTGGCAGCTAAAAATTTATAAACTCAAATACAAATACCATTGTAATGTCTACGTCAGTTCGAACCTGAAGCAGTAGGTACAGTAGGAAAAAGTACAAATAATCGTAAGTTACAGCACGATGGAGTAAACATGACATTCTTCACCATCCAGAATGTAAACACTCACAAAGTATGCTGCTGCACACTTTTTTGTTTGTCGTTTGTCAAGATTCCATAAAGACATTTAGTTTCAACAAAGAGATTTAGCTTACTAGGTATTATAGAGGGGACACGCTAACAAATGTCATACAAAAACCGAGATACCATATACAGGGTGTTTTGGGGATGAGTGTAGGCATTTTGCAGATGGATAGGGTCGGTCCATACGATTATTTTATAGTATGGGAACTATGGTCCGATATCCTTTAGTTTTTAAGTTATGGGTCACTAAGATTTGTTTTATGCTTATTTTCTTTTCTTCACTATTTGATTGTTTTTGCTATCGGAATAGTTGTAAGACTTTTAATTTATCGTATGTTATGTGTTTAAATCGACAAATAATAAAAAAAACTGTATTTAATATGAAATTGTGTTTATTTTTAGCTTCATAACCCAAAAAGTGTCAAGTATTCATAAAAAAGGATTTTTGCCCATAACTTAAAAACTAAAGGATATCGGACCATAGTTCCCATACTATAAAATAATCGTATGGACCGACCCTATCCATCTGCAAAATGCCTACACTCATCCCCAAAACACCCTGTATAATATTCCACAAATATTCACACAACGCCATCTAGTCCCAAGCTAGGCAGAGCTTGTGTTATGAGAACTAAACAGCTAATAAACATACTTATTTAGTTCTAAATAACAATAAATTACACCCAGAAATAGAACAAATGATCGTGCTCATCACACAAACATTTGTCCCGGGAATCGACCCAACGACCTCCGGCATAGCAGTCAGGGTCACTAACTACTAGACCAACAGGCCTCAGTAACGCCATCTAGAATAATACAGCAATATAGGAGCGGCGGTGGAGCGTACTAAATTAAAGTACAGACGCCAGCACATCAAGTTACCCCAATGTGTCAAATTTTCCCAATTGAGTATGAACCTTATTCTGTTTGACATAAAGTTGAAAAACGATCAAAGAAATTTGACACATTGGGGTAACTTGATGTGCTGGAGTCTGTACATTGTAACACTAATATGGTACAGTTTTGCCTAATTTTGTCTAGAACCTTTGTGAGTGAGAGCTTTAGTCTGAACTAGGTTCGGGACCTGTATGACAGATCTCCAGGCTCACCCTTTAACATAATCGGATTTGCGGCATCTTTACATGAGTCATTATAATCCAAAAGATTAGTAAGAAAACATTTTTTTTTTTTGATAGAGAGGTAGAAATATCATTGATAACTTTTCAACTTTATTACAAAAGCATAAGGTTCATGTTCATAGAATAGTTTGGAATAGCGTTATATGATGGCGTCTGTGCAATGGTTTACAATACCGTATTAATATATTTTTCCAAATCACTGCTTTGTTATCTGGACTCAAGTCAAGGCCCTTAGCTTCAAGTTTCATTTTCTCATGAGTAGCTTTTCAAGTTCTGAGTAGCCATAAAATATGACACGAAGTTCTCATAACTGTTTTATGTAATGATGAGTACGATGTATTTAATATAGCCTATTAGGCAGGGTAAGAATGTGATGCAGCCAACAATGATACCTATGTATGTACTTACAGGTACCTATGTATAATTTATTGATGGACTTGTATTTTAAAGTAGGTATACGATGCTTTCTTTATCCATACTTTTGCCAACGGGAAATTATTGTGTGGATCCCTCACATATTTAAAATAATAAGTGCTTATACAGCCAGCGAAATCCCCGTCAAAATCGGTTCAGCTATTTCGGAGATTAGACTTCCAATTTTTTTGTATCGTGTATACTTTTATATGCATTAAATATCTGTTGTTTCAACACTGCAAACGAACACTTCAATTTAATTAGATAATAATCCCTAGCGGGTGGATAATTCGACCGTTTTGGTTTCTGCACTCCTTTTCGATATAAACTTTAACTATGTGGAATACTAACTACGACCAATCTCTCCGTGCGCGCTGTAAGCATATAAAAATGAATAGAATAGTCTTTATTGTACACCATAAAAGCTTACAAATTATAACTTTAAGTGTTAAGAAGTGATATTAAGTAGTACATTTTCTCTTTACGTACAGACGCCAGCACATCAAGTTACCCCAATGTGTCAATTTTCTTTGATCGTTTTTCAACTTTATGTCGAACAGAATAAGATTCATATTCAATTGGGCACATTGGCTTTCTGTACATAGCCACCATTCTTACCCTATTTATTAATTAATTTAATTCCCTCGCGTAACAAGATGTGTTTTATTAAATTTCCAGTTACATTAAAAGAACAAATAGATACGTATCCGTCCTCCTCCTATTTAGTAGTAGGTTGAAATAAGCATAATATTTACGTAGACATGAAATATTCTTGTATTGCTTACCTGCTAAATTGGGTCCAACATAAGTTCTCATTATCATATCCTTTCCAGAATATGTGGGTACTAATAAAAATTCCGTAACACACAAAAAACAGTCCATTATCATTCGAAACGTTTTTTTTAAATGGGTCGATTCTAACATTGAAATGGAAAGTGTTCCAAAAAGTGTTTGTTGCCTTTCCGGGGGAGGCGGTAAGTGTTTACTTGACAACCGCGCGGTGTTGCTAGCATTACGAACTATTTACCTTTTAAGGAGAATATCTACTAATAGTATATTTTTAAAGAGCATAGAAAACTATTAAAACTAATGTTAATAGCACTCTTTATTTTATTTACATACAATAGACTACTAATTTGTTAATGTTACAATTAGCTGCAATGACAAAACAAACAATTACCAAAGATAAGAATGATTCTTGTAATGCATAGTTAAAAATAACTTTCACCAATACTTAGTAAAACAACATCCCACCAATGAGAGCGCGCGAAGTTAAAGCAACGGTAAAAATAAATGAAACTGGCTCGGTCAGTTCTAAGGTATCACACGTCTGAGTCAGAGCCTAAGCGCGTTATTGAATTACCGTATCAGGGGGCTCACAGAAAACCGTTTTAAGAATTATTCCCTAAAATTGTGTAAAAGTGTTTTCGGTCATTTGTGCGGTGTGTACTGGCAACCCCACGGCCTCGAGTCTGCTACATCAGTGGGTGCGCGTCAGCCGCCATGTCCGTTCGACGCTTGCGCACCTTCCGCGCGCTTCTTATTCTACTCGTATTCGCAAACACTTCGCGTGCGCTCGTAGACGAGGTCATCGACGTTATCAAACTAAGCAAGGAAGTAGGCGAAGAGGTGCTGAACTCCTGGGATGTGTTCGGGAAGACATTCAATGCGACGGGCGGCGTGGACCTGCCCGTGGTCCGAAGACGCGAACGGGAGATTTTGGCGCGTCTCGCGTCGGTTTCGCGGGCGATCGAAAAACTTGAAACCGGTGTACAGAAAGTTGGTGATATCGCGATGATATTAGCTAAAAAGGGAAATAAGCCGACTAGGTTAGAGCTCCGTTTGCACGAGATGTCGGATCTGTTGAATAGGGTCGCGTGGTCGAATAGGCAGATGCGGGAGTATGTGGGACTGCAGGAGGAACTGGAGCGGAGTACGTTACAGGACTTTGCGGATTGGTGCGTGTCACATGACCCCAGTGCTTTGCCAGGTCTGCTGGAGCGTGTGCACGCGCTAGTTGTTCCTCCCCACAAGAATCTGTTGGGACGAGGTCTATTACAGCTGCTTATGGATGACTTACAGGTTTGTAGGCACAATAGACATTTAAAATACGAATTGTTACATTGTACCGGCTCTAAACAGGCATGAATCGTCAATTCGTATCATTATTAGCTGTAACATCAGTCATGCGGGTATAATAGATGTTACACAAATTAAAGAGAGGCTTCGTTTTCAATGTCAATTGTTGCGTGACTCATACGCAGCATACTTCGTTAAGTTTTACCGACCATTTTATGAACAAACTAAACAAGATCTGTGTTATTAGGCAGGGCATTAGTACTATGTAGTAGTGGATTGGTTATAGTACTTACTGTCTGTCGACAAGGTCTCAAGTACTTTCACTTAAAGGTGATTCATTCAATAAAGTCCGTTTATTTTTCAAAATTTCTTATGTCTGCAAATTGCAGCACTGTTTAACGGCGTTTACTAAATAAAATTTATTTAGCGGGTATTATGAAAAGATTCGCGGCCTACATTAACGGGTACCCCTTAATGACAACGGTCAATGATTCAGTTGAGTATCCTGTTGAATCAACTAGGAATAGTTAAAAGTAATTATACCTATATTTAGTCCATTTTAGTAACAGTTTTTTTTATATAGTTCTACTTTTAAATCCTCATGGTGATAGGGACCTATATGCCAGTATATAGTCAGTTAGTGAAACTCCGATTTCATCTATTAGTTAAAAAATGACGTGTAAAAGTGTTTGTAAAAACCTATTTGCAAAATAAACATCATTTATCATAAGTCGTATGACGGTTTCCAAGCGAAATCTTTGTTAAGTTAAAATATTGCTCAAGTTTAAGGTATTGTTGAATTGGTGTAATATCTTTAGCAAGACGCACAACAAAACCGGTTGTTAGTTTTTTTATATTGCCTACTTATAACTACTTATATTGACGTCTGTTTCACATAACCAAATGATTAAATAATAGCAAAGTAAAGAGTACATTATGGACTGGATGTCTCGAGCGACTACTGGTTGCGATATACTACTACTAAGTATGAGATTGTGAGTTCGATTTCCGGATCGGGTAAAGTGTTATTCTCTTATGCCATCTGAAATTCTCAAATGAGCAGCCCAGCTGGCTGGCTTAGTGTCCGTTTGATGGCAATAGGTTCGCTTCATATTACGCAAGACCTAGACATAACTGGCAAAATGTGGGTGCACTATAGTGTGTACACCTCTGCCTTTCCCTACAGATTATATGTATAGGCGCGATGTGGGATACACACAGCTTCGCACATTTTTTTTATTTTGTAAGTACTTATTAGTAATTATTTTGTTGTAAAAGAGCGGAGTCCCCTATCATCTCCTACAGGCAATTTTTGCTTTCAAGGAGGCTCCAATGTTTAACGTATTTTGTTTTTATTACACTCTTACCTAGCTACTTTATTTTGAAAAAAAAACCTTTCCTTGACTTTCTTCACAATTTTGTGGACAATATAAATCAAGTAGGTTTCTGTCCCACAAAAGATAATTTGCTAACAGTAAAGGATGAGTCATGTAAGGGTCAAACAACTCTGTCTGGGCCGCAGAGCTCCATGTAGCTGGTCCCAATAGCAGTATCCTTGATAAACAATTGACACCCGCTTTATTCGTCACCAGTCACAACCAGTGTAAGTTGATCTCCGCGGTTACATTTATTTGAACTTTATCCCCTTTAAAGGATGTGGGCATCAAATCTGATAAAGATATGGATTTCGTTGTTTATGGTTAATGTCGTTGGTGTATTTGGGTGTGTTAACTCATTGTTATTACTAAAAAATAGGTTATTTGTGGTTGTTTTACACAATACATGCGCAAGCGCAGTGTTTTGCTGCTAGGCTGTTTAGGTCAGCATTTTAGATTTATTAGAAACCAATACACGTTCAAATCATTTGCAAGTAGAGGCTATTTCTGTTCGATGTCAATGATTCATAGGAAGTAAACCGATAAACAAAGAAAACTTAAGCAAGGATTTAATGTAAGTGGCTTACATACAAAAATCATATATTAATTATACCTAGAACATAACATCACGACTGTATTCTCTGAAGGATTAGGCAGAGATGTGCCTGTAGTAGGTTGGTACACTCACATTTTGCCAGCTATGTAGGTACAGACGCCAGCACATCCAGTTACCCCATGGCAATGTGTCAAAAATCTTTGATCGTTTTTGAACTTTATGTCAAACAGAATAAGGTTCAATTGGATGATTGGTTGGTTTGATTGGATTGGATTGGTTGGATTGGATTCAATTGGGAAAATTTGACACATTGGGGTAACTTGATGTGCTGGCGTCTGTACCTAATCAGGGGAAAGCGTATTGAGAAATTTCATAATACATAATATTTTATTTAGTTTTTATTAGTGTCCTATACTCAGAACTACAGAATATACACACAATATTTTATAAGAATCGGTCAAGCCGTTTTGGAAGATTTCAAACATTGTGTGACACGAGAATAATATTTATTAGATTTAATGGTAAATTGAAATTATAGATGAAGTATAAGAACACTGGGAAAAGTAATTCCTAATGCGACATCAAAAATAATAGTTAAGTACCTAATTATCCAGCTTAAAAGGAGTACAAAAATACTTTAATGCTAATGGAAATAATTATGTCACTCACACACAAGCAAAAAGAATCAGTAATAGTAATGGGATTTCTGTGTTACAAGTTATATATGTATAGCTTTATTTTACCGTGAGAAATGTATAGAACAATAAGTTACGTAAGTTGGGAGAATACTGTCGCTTGAGGAATAAAAAAATGTGTTAGACGTCTCTCAGTCGGTTGAATACTGTATATGAGTTAGCTGTGTGTGGTGGGAATATGTACGATATAAGGAAAAAACTTTTTTACAAAAAAAACAACCGACTTCTTAAAAAAAAACTAACAGGTGAAAAATAACTCCAGTTTCGGAAGTCTGTGGCTTTGGTGGTATTGTTTTGTTCATTATTGGCCACCGACTTCCGAAACTGGAGTTATTTTTCACCTGTTAGTTTTTTTTTAAGAAGTCGGTTGTTTTTTTTGTAAAAAAGTTTTTATTTTGTTATTTTTAGTTTCTTTGTGTGTAAAGAAAGTCTTTCAAAACTTGAAAGAATCATTGAAATTGGATAACAATTGCTAAAGAAGTTCTATCTAAACATTAATCTGTACATCTCTGCCGGCCCCTTTTAAAATAGAATGGCGTAATGTTATGTTGTGGAAATACAAAAGCTCAGCATAGACATCTGACTATAGCAATCGCGAATAATTTGCTGTTATGCGTTGAAGAGTTCCGTTGCTTGTCTTCTACATCAGTTTTTCTTCACCAAATGATACTTTCTAAATGAAAATGCTTGATTTGTTACTAAAAATGATAAAATCGGTGCGTGTGTGCTTATATTTTTTGAGGAGTTCCCTCAATTCCTCGAAGATCCCTCATCAGATATGAGTTTTGATACAAATGGGACCAATCTGCTACTATACCCTATCAAACAAAAAAAGAATTTTGGAAATCGGTCCATAAATGACGGAGTACTGAGGTAACAAACCCTAAAAAAAAAAAAAAAAAAAAAAAAATACAACCGAATTGAGAACCTCCTCCTTTTTTTGAAGTCGGTTAAAAATACTATGGTTAAGTTTGTTTAGGTAATTCTTAGGTAACGGTACATTAAGTTATTTGAGGTAAACCGAATTGAATTCTACGAAAACATATTATTATGAGACAGAAATGAAAGCTTTGGTAATATTTTACCTGTTAAGAAGGATTAAAATATGATTCAACAGACGACCGCAAAAATGGTTTATCTGATTTACAATAACTAACTACTAAAATCACCAATACAACCCTCTTAGTTACCTTACTCGCATTAAATGACTTTTTCATGAAACAATCATTGATTGGGCTTTTATGAACTTAAAGGCTTGTCGTAATTATTTGTATGATTATAAATTTTGTAAACACATAGGTACGTGTTAAATAAATAAATGAATACTTAAATAAATCATTCACACAACGCCATCTACTCCCAAGATAAGCAGAACTTGTGTTATGGGTAGTAAACGCCGATAAACATACTTATATATTTCTAAAAACATACTGACCCGTATTCCCATGAGATCACAGGGATAAAAAGTAGCCTATATCATCCGGGAATAGTGTAGCTTTCCACCAATATTTTTAAAAATGAATCATGAGTCCCGAAGATTACCCTCTACCTACATACAAACTTACATACAAAATTACAAACAAACAAATTTTACCTCTTTATAATATTAGTACAGATTACACCCAGACACAGAACAAATGATCGTGCTCATCACACAAACATTTGTCCTGGGTGAGCGTCAAACCCACGACTTGCGGCATACCAGTCTGGGCCACTAACTACTAGACCAACAGGCCAGTCAGACAGTTTAGTGTTACTGTCACTAATCATATTTTTTTCAACATACAGCCTGGCACTAGTGACACTGAACACAAGGTTTTTGAATATTTCTCTTTAACCTTTCATTCGTGTCAATTAGAGACACAATAGAAAGACAATGACAGCGAGGACGCCGGTATCCTCTTGGGGTTTAATGAATTAAAAAAAAAGAGTACCTACCTACAATATGAAGAAGCATTTGTATGGGGGGCAAAGAATAGGAAAAGTAAACAAAATGTCTTCCATTGATTTAGACATAAACAATGGAGCTTGTCAGTACATGATATGGAGTGCTGGAGGATGTGATAAAGGTCGTATCGTATCCTGGACTTACTTCCTCTAGCAGGGCTGGCATTGACCCGGCGTGTGTCAGACAATGGTTAAAACAAAGAATGACATTCAATGACATTATAATATTGTACGTTTGAAGTGGAAGGCCATGTTTCTGGATCGAGGCATCATACGGCTAATATTTATAGCAAAGGCAGTAAAGATATATTTATAACAGCTTGTTAATGGCCTAAATACCTACAGGACAAGTGTTTACTGTCAAACGGGGTTGATAGAAACGCAGTGGTAAGAAGATACATTAATTTAAAGAGGAATTTCACACTAATCTTAATGATTCACAAGAATTACAGCCATCGTATGTGACAAACAGCTTACGTCAACTTACGTGAACATCCTCCTCAAAGTTTTGTTTCTATTTACCCCTGCGTTTCTATTCACCTCGTTTAACTTTTAATTAATATTATGTACTTTCTGAGTTTATCTCAAAATCATAGGTTCAGTGTTAGTGGTAAAGTATTGTTGTTGTTGGTTTGTATCTTAAACCATATTAACCCGATATTAACATAGTTAAAGGAAAAAGTCGTAAGGAAACTGGGATTACCAACCAGCTTAGAGTAAACATAAACATTACTTAGATTGAGAACTTTGGTTCTCACTTTCTCTGTATGATAAGATGCCTTTGATCTGCAGTTTGACAGTAACAAGGTGATATGATTTGTTAAATAAATAAACATTTTAAATTTACAAAAAGCAGTTCACCTTTAACGAAAGCTGGTTTAACGCATACAAGATTTTGCATATAGGTACCATAAATACCTACATAAAACATTTCTTCTTGTTACGATCACAAACCTGTTTTGTAGACACCATACTTGGAGGTGGATACTTGACTCATTTGCTGTTAAAAGGAGTGGGTTGATGAATCATTACAATAATATTGATAGCTTTAATTAAAGCCAAATAAATATATGTATTTATTAATATTAAATATATTTTGCTTATAAACTTATTTGGTCTAAATAATGTGTGTAGAATGTGTAGATACTGTAATAACCTTACTAGTCATTGAGATACCAGTTTAGCACTAAAAGGCGTATTCTTATTAGGATTTGTTCTCATAAAAAATATTTCATTAAAATGATTTCGGCTTGTGTGTATGAGAACATGTATAAACGAAACAAGAAGTATGTTACAATTGTATCATATGGCGCTGTGTAGTTACTGCCTACCCCATGAAAAAGGCGTGAGTGTATGTATGTATGTAAAAAATATTGTATGATACATTTCCAAACAGCTGTCTAACCTTTTCTAAACTACATAATAAATTAGAGTTCATCATAAACTTATACATAAATCCAAGAAGGTTCGAATACTAACAGCTTCACCAATTTAATTTTTTTTTTACAAGATGTCTGCGTATACGCACAAACTGAGATGAATTCCTGGTTTCACAAGTTTCATGATTAGTTTACATAATTACTTACGCGAAAGGCTTAATAAGTAGCTCATGTAAAACATTTGCATTAAAAATAAAAACAATTTAAATTCGCGAAGAGACGAACAAAGAGCTAGAAATACGTCATCGTGTTAAGATAAGGTGATTCTACATAGGTAGGCTGTTGGTTTGTTAGACATGTTCGTGCAGTAAGCAAGTAACTACTTATCAGCAGAAATCTTAAGTCATACAATTGCTTTGTCTAAGTAATCAATAATATTTAGAAATAGAAGCAAAATATTAAATATAAAATAAATATAAATATTCCACAACTTTTCACACAACGCCATTTAGTCCCAAGTTAAGCTTGAGAGCTTGTGTTATGGGTACTAAACACCTGATAAACATACTTATATATTTCTAAATACATACATTTTATAGAGAAATTACAATCAGACACAGGACAAATGATCGTGCTCATCACACAAACATTTGTCCTGGGTGGGAATCGAACCCACGAACTCCGGCATAGCAGTCAGGGTCACTAACTACTAGAACAACAGGCCATTCAATATTATTACTTATGTATTGCATTTTTATTGTAGTAATGTCTGGTTAAACATATTATCATACCAGCACGCGAAGTTCCCGTTCCCGTGGGAATCCAGGCATAAAAAGTAGCCTATGGTACCCGGGGATAGTGTAGCATCCCAACGATGAAATAATTTTTCAAATCGGTCCAGCAGTTTCGGAGCCTATTGAATGGAAGTGACTGATTTAGTAATTATGCGACCCATAAACAAGCTATGAGTTTGAACATTACATAAGCTCACGCCTTTTTCCCATGGGGATAAGCAGAAACTACAGACCGCCACCTACAATGATCCTTACATACTTCTTTTATATCCTTACGTTCATACATTTGGGCCATACACGCACACCAATTGCGAGTGCAGAGCAAAAATATCAACAACTAGCTGACGTCACGCAGTTTCACCCGCGTAGTTTCCGTTCCGTGGGAATACGGGGATAAAAAGTAGCCTATGTCCACCGGGAATAGTGTAGCTTTCCACCAGTACAATAATTTTTAAAATTGGATCATTAGTTCCGAAGATTACTCCCTACATACAAACTTACAAACATACAAACTTACAAATTTTACCTCTTTATAATATTAGAAAGATTAATTTTAAGTTCATTCATATTGATTTTCGGTTGTAGCCTCTTCACAACAACAGCTGTACAATCTATTCTGACGTCATCAGTTGATGCAACGCCCCACGGCAACTTGTCACCACTCCCCGACTGGAGACCGGTAACACACGGTAATGGGCGCTTCCTCATAACGCACAACACTACACTAGTGTCGGATTGATGAAAATATTGTATTATGGCACGGGCGTGGGGAGAGATTCTGATGTTCTAAGTGTTATTTTATAAGGTCCAATTATCTTTTTTTATTTGAGCTGGTAGAAGTATTATATAGAAGAAAGTACCTAATGTAAATGCTAGGGGCGAAACAATAACATTAATATATTTTGATTTAGTACCCTAAAACGGGTTCAGTAGAAACGCAGGGGTAGATAGAAACTAAACCGTGAATAGGATTTTCACGTCAGATTGTCGTTAACAATTTATCTATAAGTACTTATCTAATGGTACAAAGAAAGCTTTGCTTATTTACCAATTTTAAAAAGATGTTTTACCATTTGAACGACTGTAGTTTATTTGTATAATAAAACTACTAGAGGGTGGAGGTAACTTCCTTAAAGTTCAAAGAAAAAAAAGTAGGAATTTCAAGTGAATGAAATCGCGAGCGAAGTGCCAGTTTGAATAAAATGTTCAAATTACTAAAGTTTTAATTACAAATTGGAAATAATGTACGACCCTTGTCATTGTCATTGTACATTAACGTAATTATACTAATTAATTATATACATAATTATCTCTAGGCATTATTACGCGGAAGCGCTTAGAATACCATAATTATATTTATGTAAATAAAAGCCAGACCATAAACTGATACAGTTACGCTGGTTACGCATACTTAATTTCAAGCTGATTCATTTGATCTGCTCAGAGTTCCAATCACTCAGCTAGAAACGAATAAAAGTTACAATAACCTCGTAATAGGGCGATGCCGCGTTAAATTAAATGTTATCGATATGCAAACAGACTAGGTAAGTATTTATTTTCTTTACATTATAAAAGGCGTCGTTAGCACTATCGCCTTAATACATTACCTAATAGCGGACGTCACGCCGTTTTATCCGCCTAGTTCCGGTTCCCGTGGGAATAAAGGGATCAAAAGTAGCCTATGTCACCGGGGGATAGTGTAGCTTCCCAACCCAGCGGTGAAAGAATTTTTCAAATCGGTCTAGTAGTTTCGGAGTCTATTCAATGCAAACAAACTAAGAAACAATCAAATCTTTCCTCTATACATATAATATTAGTATAGATTACGTGGACTATGTCTATGTATATCTAATCGACTATGTTAAGCACGTTGTTCCATCATATCAGCCTAGCCTTTTTTTTTCAATTATATTGGGTTCGGCTTCCAGTCTAACCAGATGTAACTAAATAGCAGTATTGCCCGTCTAACCTCCACAGCGCAGTGGTAACAATACGTCATGGTTGGACTAGTTGTCAGACTTTTCATAACGACTGTCAACAAAGGTCTATAAGTGACAGTCGGGCTCATCGGCTCACCGTTCCTGAGCCCTCGGATACCTTGAGATTGGGTTCAGAAATGGCACCCAATTATAGTATTGATGATATTCACCTACAACTTGCCCTTAGTCGCCTCCTACGACACCCATGGGGTGAGCGGGGTGACCCTATTCTAAGGCCGGGATCATACGGGTTAACTAGATGTTAAAGTAAAAACGTTTCCCTCAGTCGACTTTTACGACCTGCGCGGGTTGATAAGCAGCTGATAGATTCTATGTTTTTCTTTTGCTCCCAGATCAGCATGGGAGGAAAAATGATTCGTATTAATGGTTTCATATCCACGGTCGAACCTCGGCAAGCTTAGTTCAACCTTAGAACGACCCGTGCTTCAGTTATAATTAAGCCACAAGCTCGTCTATAGCAGTTACATTACAGCACATTGTTCTATGTCATGTACAGACGCCAGCGCATCAAGTTACCCCGATGTGTCAAATTTCTTTGATCGTCTTTCAACTTTATGTCAAACAGAAAAAGGTTCATATTCAATTGGGTAAATTTTACACATTGGGGTAACTTGATGTGCTCGCGTCTGTACCTACTTATTAAATAACACAAAATGTAAGTAAGTAATTAACTTACGTTCGTATAAATATGGTATGACTAAATTTTATTGTTAGGTACTTTGACACATTGGGGTAACTTGGTGTGCTGGCGTCTGTACCTACTTATTAAATAACACAAAATGTAAGTAAGTAAATAACTTACGTTCATATAAATATGGTATTACTAAATTTTATTGTTAGGAAGGGATCGTTCAGCGTTTTATTAACCGCGTGGCGATTTAATAAGCGCAGATTTTATAGGACATTTATGACGTTTTAATTAAACTTTTGAAGGTTTACGTACGCATTTTAAATTTAATATCTTAGTACTTGATGAGCATAAGAAAGGACCTTAAGTACTTAAAAATATCTTTATTTACGAGTATGTTTTTTTTATCAAAAGTCGGTACAATCCCACAGCTGGGTGTACTTTTATCCTAATCAACTTTGACACAGCCATCTTTCTAGGCTTATATTAAAAGCATTAGTTTTTTATGTGATTATTTGAGGATATGATTCGCGTCAGAGCACACCTGATGATTATTAATAAACATTAAAACTGTCGCGTTTCCAAGAGCTTTAGTAGCCATGACTCAGTCCGGAAGAACGGAATTCACGTACAGATTTCCAAGACAACTTGTTTTTATGTAGATTGAATTCCGGGAAGTCAACAAAGACAACATAAGTCTATACCACGTCTGTGTAAAAAATATAGCAGAGCAAGCGACATATTGCGCGGGAGTTGCCAGCTGACACCACACACATGTAATGAGCAAATTATAATAACAATGCTGCTTTTACCATTATAGCAATACAAGTCGAGATGAACAATATTCTATCCTACTACGCGGAGATAAGAGTCAACCCACGGGCAGATTTATAATGGCACAGTTAACAGTATTAAAATGCGGGTGCGTAAGGATGGGGTCACCGAAAGCGTAGCAAATCGATATCGATAAGGTTTGATAGGTTTTTGAAACGCATGGTCAGCTGTCACGAAACTAATCACTGAAGACATGAGTTGATAGCTCACATACGTCAAAAATACTTGTCAGGTATAATTTCTGTTTAATTTAGTAGAGATTATGTGATTTTTAAATTATCTGCGTAAATAAACTTTATTTTACATAATGTTTTAATCAACACAAAAATGAATCAAAATATGACTTGCAAGGTCAAGCGTTATCGAGCGTTATTTTTTAGATGATGCCTTACATGATAAAGAAGGATTGTCAATTGTCAATTTATACATGATCGAAGCGCAATGTTTCTAGATCCAAACTAATTAAGGTACAATAAGACAATGATGCGATAAACAATTAAAGGCTTCCTTTAACTCATGGTGACTGCGATAAGAAACAATGTCAATCATTACCTTTATACATATTTATACGCTTTAAAGGACAAACGCGAGGATGCAAGAGAAACAAAATGTCTAAAGAACGCGTTTGACATTTCATTGTCGATCGGCACGGCATTCGGATAAAACGTGTTAAATGTGAATTTGAAATAAAACATCGACCTTACGCATTGCACGGCACATCACTAGAGCGACCCCACTCGCTGCGTTTCGTCGGTCCCCTCACTTCGCGTCAGTCAGTGTAACTCGTGCCGCGTCACAAAACGTTTCACTTCCAGTGTCACTATGAGAATAGCAGCGCTTTTTGCGCTGTTCGCGTTCGGGTTAGCCACTGAGCTAACACCGACGGATTTAGTTCGACAGAAGTTTTACGACCTAGAAGAGGAGCTATGGAGAAACGTCACAGACCCTATGTGGAGAGACTCCGGCCTTGGAGGGGACGTCGAACTGACAAGGGCGTTCTCCGCGCTGAACGAGCAGATCGAGTTAATTCCAAGGCCTAAAAGGGTGACGCTGAACGGGTGGTTATGGGGCAAAGTGTCGGAAAAGCTGCAAGTTGTGGACGGATTCTACAACAACTTCATGGAGTTCGTGAGACACCAGGCGACGCCTGGCATCATCCCAGCGCCAGTCAAAGAGTGGTTGGACATCGCTGAGTCGGTTTTGATGGACCCGAAGACGTCCGTGGCTCAAGCTGTGAGGAAGATTCACGGTTTCTTGGAGCACGGGGACGTATTCCGATCTGTTCTCCAGGTACAGTTAGTGACAAATAATAAGGGTAGATCAAGAACAATGGATACTTGAGTAACTAGAGATGTTTAGCAACATGTCGGTGACCTGATGTTTAACGTTAAACAATCGAAATGTTTACAGTTTCCCAATAATAATAGCGAAATTATTTTTGGAGAACGTCGCATTTAGGTGTCTTGTTTGTATTATAAGCGTATTTTGTTCGCGTTCGTTGAAGCATTGCCCTCATTACTGAGGTGACGGCTTACCGCGTCGACAGCAAACATTTCGTATATCAAAAAGCAGGTTATACATATTAATATGGCGTGTATTCGTATTACTTAAAAAAATATTTTCATTTAAATACCGCCAATACTAACTTGAGTGCTAAATAATACAATCAAAAGGTTGGAATGGATTATTTTCACATTTTCACTACTTTAATATTCGCTAAGGCACTCAGGAATGCCTACGATACACGTTACGTTTAAAGGACAACACGTGAAAGTTAAAATCGTATAATTATTGTATTATTTATAGCCGCTACTAAGTAGTCGAGGTTTCTTTGTTTCAAATGCACTGAGATTTATATCAAATTTGTAAATATAATTTTTGATAGTAGGTAATTTACTATAGGCACATAAAAAGTTGCCGAATGGATAATATCCTCTCTATATATTTTTTAAATCGTTTAAAAATGTTGTGCTATTACTTCATGAAGAAAATAAGACATAAGTCAACCGTAAATAAATGACTTTTATAATAGATTACGAACGGTAATTATTGTAGGTAGGAGGAATTTCATCCCAAAAGCATTTGCAATTTATTATTTCTACCCAAAAACTCAATATACATAACAGTTAACATACAAATAAATATACTTTCGCGGTTTGAAGTTTTATGTGTATCTTGATTGAATAGATTACTTTGCTAAATGAAAAAAATGTCGTAATTGCAAAACACCGGAAGGTCTTTATGAGGAAAAGAATCCATTCCGTTAATTATACCGTATTTGTGCAGTTGTAAGATGTTACATAATAATATGCATTGTATATGTATTGTGTCGTATGAATAGGCAACACCGTAACTTAATAATATAAATGTTAGTTTGTTAGGTTACCACATGTCAACGGCTGAACGGATTTGGATGAATTTTGGCACATAAGTAAAACAAGTCCTGCGTTAGGACATATGATACTATTCATTCAGGTAGTACCTACATTCCTGTGGTGTAATAACTGACTTCCAAACGGGAGAGAAGTAGTAGTTAAATTTCTTTAATACCGCAAAGTTTATGTCCACTACTTTATCATACGGTTATTTAAACATTATGTATGTAACCCGCATGCAAAAATGCAATAAGTAGTTCGAGATTGTAAGCAAGCAAAAAAATCACAAACAGGCGATTTATTTACCTACACTTGATTTACTACTTTATTAAGTAACTTTCAGTAAGTACTGAATCTCTTAAAATTCTCGTGTCACGATGTTTGTTACCAAATTCCTCCGAAACGGCATATTGTGTGTATATTCAGTAGGTCGTAAACTAATTAAAAAAAAGGGTCGAGCGAAGTTTGCAGTGGTAGTTATTATCATTATATTGTTATATTTCGATAATAAATACGTAGTTGTTTATTTAATTTTAATTGTAACTACTTACTGGGCCAATTACGTTACATTAAACCCTGATTAGTAAGATGAGGACAATGCGTGACCACTTAACTACGCAACAAACAATTTATATAGAATACAAGAGCACTTGTTTTCTTATTATTATTAAAGTACCTTTTTAAATAACATTTTATGAAAGTCAATAACAGGAAAATAATTTATCAAGTTTTGTAAATAAAACCTTCCCCGACTTCTTCGAATCTACTAGAAAATAACGGTATCATGCTATATTACTAATCGTTATCAACGCTATGTTGACTATTCCCACGGGTATTTGATAACAGTCATATGCATAATATGCTAAGAATTCGCAAAGATGACTTCATAGGTAATTTTGAGCAATACAATATGACTACAACTG
The DNA here is from genome assembly GCA_921972225.1 of Euplexia lucipara. Taxonomy (NCBI): domain Eukaryota; kingdom Metazoa; phylum Arthropoda; class Insecta; order Lepidoptera; family Noctuidae; genus Euplexia; species Euplexia lucipara. The sequence goes on from OV179158.1 coordinate 1,826,586, forward strand.
AAAATAGTTTGTTCATTTACTTAAGCTTTTTAAGACTACCATGATAAGTTTTATTTGAGAAAACAACCTGGGTTATACATTAGTGACTTTTGAATCTAAAAAACTTATTTTCATCCCAGTTTGCTTGATAAATACAATAATATAGTCTTACACTTAATCACAAGCAAAATGGCTTCCAAAGACAGATAATAAATGTTTATGATCACGAATCGAATGTCTGACAGGCATTTTGTTTACTACTGCCAGTCGATTAAGTAGAAATTACGCCTTGAAAACTTGAGTGAAATGAACTGTCAATCCCTAGCATTATTATGGAATGACAGATCAATACGCCTTTACTTCGCCTACAATATTAGGGGGAAAATTTTACAGAATAGCGCTGCTGTGCAGCAGGCTCCTGCCTTAAGAGCTTATTACACACTATTCAATTTGTAGGAAACCTAACTTGGTAGATGTAATCGCAGTTAGAACAGATTGGATCCGATTTGGGGAAATCGGAGGTTCTGACCACTTGGTTATTTCCTAACTGTTCCTAGTTAGGATCCTACAAATTGAATAGTGTAATAAGCCCTCTATTTGGGGTCAGCACAGCACATGTATGTCTATAGACATTTATTTATTTTGCTCAAAAATGGGTCCCTTATAGATAAAAAGATTTTAATATCACATTTTCTATTTTCAGGAGGAGGATTCCGACGTGTGTGACCTTCAAATGTCTCCTCATCAGTTGATATACGATATGTACAACACCATAGCCCTGACTGAGATCAAGGGTTACGCCATGATGCAGTTTTCTTGGATGCTGCTCAGGATATATGACAGAGGTAAGAGGATCCAATGATGAAGATAGAAACGCATACTTCGCATGTTTATGTTTTATGCCGTATGCAACAAATGGCGGGGGGGGGATTATTGACATTTGAAGAAGTTAGTCTCTTTGCTTATAGGTAGGTTAAATGTCGACGATAATCGTAAGTGATGTGATTCAGATAGATAAATATGTCGATGTCGGACCATGTGATATGTTTAACATTAGTAGATTAGTACACTTAGCTTTTAGATCTGAATTATATGTCTCCTATAGTACAAAGATGTGTAGTGTAAAAGTTGTTAAGTTGTTCAAGTGTTTTTTATTTATGACATCATAACACCACGGCTGTAATCCCCGAAGGTTAGGCAGGGGTGTACCTACCTTGTAGTACCACCCACATTCCGCCAGTTGTGTTTAAGTCCCATGTTTCATTTATGAATAATTATATTATTCAAAGAATAATTATGATCCCTATTCCCATCATAGAAACAGGAACTTACTAATAAAAAGCCAGCAGATGTTGATGTTCAGATAACTGGACTTTAATTGACTGAGGGTAGTGTTTATCATGCATATTATAATTAAATTAAAACAAATTGCTCTAATTAGTTCTAACATTAGCATTTTCTTTTTTAACAAAAAGCTCAGCATTGACTAAAAATATCGTTTTAAAACTCATGTGAGTCAGTTCGTTGTGTCACAGGCGCGTGCGTCAATCTGAGTATTTAAATGAACACTCACTATCAATAAAATGATATGCAAAACATTTTAATAAAAAAGCTATCATGTACATAACAGTTTACTTTTAATTCATCTATCTATACCCATAATTATTTATCTAAAGAGTAGGTACGTTTGTTTTTTTGAGGAAATGAATCTCTTTGCATTGTAACATCACAATACAATTTTTTTCCATGGGTGAAATTAGCATTTGAGTCGGATTAATAAAAACTTTTGGCAATTGATAGCCCAATTTTTGGAGAAGATATTTAACTTCACGATTTCAAGCCGAGGGTAAAAGCAGTAAGTCAATATCACAATTGGTTTAACTGAGTTACTTTAAGATGATTAGGTGTATCAAGTGTTTAAACATACGGAAAAACCTACTAGTGATGTTTTCTATAATTAAAATATTGTGAGCTACGTTGCCTGACCCTTCTTCCCCTTATTTTTCTTTCTAAGATAGGTCAGGTAATACAGAGCACTGACTGTACCTATTGCTATTGGCCATCATGTCACTAGTCACCTCCTTCTAACGATATCGTCTTTCACACAATCCATTCATCGTTTCATTTATTTAATGTATCAAGTTTATAATAATAATATGTGGACCAATTAAACAACAACGGTAGGAAGTTAAAATACTGAATATTGATCAGTTGATTTTCATTGCCACAATACTTGGCCGTGTGATACTGACACAATTGATTTTTGTTTAAAGTTGCATTGATGTTTAATGACACAGCGGCTTTATGTATTTCAAACAACGCATTCATGAAAACGAATTGAAAAAAAAAACAAAAAAAATACGAGCCTACTTATCATCCCGCTGCAGCGTTCAGAAGGCCTCTTCTCATATAGAGAAGACATTGAGCACTTATCACAACGCTTGCTCGAGGCGGGTTGGCGCTTTCAGACTTACACTAGGTAATATAAGTAGTTCAGGTTTCCATCTCCTATTATTGTTTAGGCATTTACAATGATTTCCAAAATAGACTAAGAATGACCATATGTATTGATAACGTTGTTACTTGGAACCCACAACCTCGTGCATGAAAGACGACGATTTAACCACTGGGCCATCAGTGCACTTAGATTTAAGACTGGTTGTATCATAATATTTATGAGCACTAAGCAATTTCAAATGGTTGATAACTTAATATAGACGTAAATCCTAATAGGGATTTTAATGAGCTGTTGACAACTATATAATATGCTTCTATTAATATGTAAACAATAAGTAAACCACGTAATTTTGTAACCACAATCATAACATAACATTAAGAAACATAACCATCACGACTGTATTCCCGTAGAGTTAGGCAGAGGTATGCTTACAGAACGCTCATATTTTGCCAGTTATATTGAGGTTCCATTTAATAGGGAGGGCGAGCCTATTGCCATCCAATAGGCACGAATCCGGGCTACTGTTAAGAAGTTACAGACGGAAAAACACAATAAAACTCAATTATAATCAATATTATGGTTTGTATTGTTTATTGTGGTTACAACAAGTATTTTCCTCTTTTGAATAATTACACAACTTTTAATTAATTTATAATATTGTAGGCAGTAGGCACATTCCTGCCTTTTCATGGCCAACATAAGTGTTGTTTACTGTTTTTAGAAACTATTAATAAGTCAATAACAAATAACTTATTTCAATTGAAGCATTGAAAATGTGCATACTGGCTTAATAACGTGGTAGGCGCTATTATTCTTAGATATCCATTTACTTTATTTACTACCATTTACTATGTGTTACTACTATCTGCATAAATTTAGTTAAGTTAAGAACTTGAAAACAGCTGGAGCGATTTGCCATTTTTAAGCTAATTTGATATATTTGTCCGGTAAATTGAAAACAAATGGAGAAATTAAAAGTGCGTTTTTCAATGAGTGAGTCGAAATGTGGGCAGGGTTACGAGTACATGATCAAGTTATCAATAAGTGTAATAATATTATTTTGACTGGCTTGTTGGTTTATTAGTTAGTGGCCCTAACTGCTATGCCGGAGGTCGTGGGTTCGATTCCCACCCAGCACAAATGTTTGTGTGATGAGCTCATTTGTTCATTCATTCAGATCATTTGTTCTGTATCAGGGTATAATTTATCAATAATATGAAGGAATTTAGAAATATATGAGAATGTTTATCCGCTGTTGAGTACCCATTACACAAGTTCTGCTTAGCTTAGGACTGGATGGCGTTCTGTAAAAGTTGTGTAATATTTATTTATTGTTTTGTTTTGTTTTAGGCAACTTCACACAGGAGGCTAGTCTTACGCGACAAAGGTATACTGAAAGGACGGGGCAGACCGCAACAGCGGCGAGAGCTGCCTTAGCATCGGCCAAGAGAGACCTGTACCGGTGTGACCCGCCTCTTCATACCAGTGGTGGTAAGCATTACCAATCATATTACTTAGCGAACGTGTTTCTATAACTTGCAGATCATTCCCCGTGAAAATGCAGCTGTAGTGGAGGCTAATTGAGCTGACATTTCATACTAATGCTAGACAGAATATAACATTACGGATTATAACGTCTGTATTTCTCGAAGGGTAAGTCAGGAGTGTGCCTATAGCATACACACATTTAGCCAGTCATGTTGTCTCATGTAATATGCGGCGAGTACCAATCCAGACTTCGAACCGTTACTGAGAAATTTTAGAGATTTTAGCAGTACAGGTACAAGCATTATTTGAAATTTCAAGGCGGTAAGTAGTAGCTACAATGTTTTTTGCAGTATTTCTTGAAATAAGCAGCAGTAACATACACAAATGTTTACATACGTCACTCTAATTACGAAAAAAAAAGCTTATCTACCTTTTATAGACAAAAATTCCTAGTTATTCCAATAAGCAAGCGAGTTGGTCTAATAGTACAGTCAATAACGTCTAATTTTCCAGCTACGTACGCGGAAGTGACGCGCCTGCTTCAAGGCTACGTGGAGAACGAGGTGGACCTGAACACCGACGGGACGTGCAAGGAGAACTGCGCCTTCTACACGCTAGCTGAGAGACACGGATGCTTCAAGGAGAAGTTCTGTGCGAAGCAGGCCACGTGTAGAGGGAGGATCATCGATTGTCAATATGTGGACTCTGATATGTGGGTGTGTCCTGCGGTAAGTGAACTTTGAAAACTTTACGCCTTCAGGGACACCTGCCTGCGTACCATGAACACCGAAGAAACGGTCTTTTTCGTGTCTCGGAAGAAAAGAAATTAAGTGTTCATGCTACGCAGGCAGGTGTATTGAAAGAAATTTGACAGATTGAGGTTCCTGTCTATATAATCTGTCACTTTGCCGATTCGTCTGTAGACAAAGGCCGTTTCTTCGGTGTTCAATGTGTTCATGCTACGCAGGCTGTAGTTCACCCACCTTTCAGCAGTTATGTTTAAGTCCCATGTGTAACAAAGGCAAACCTATTGCCTTTAAATGAAGTTCCTGATGGAAGTACCCAATAACAATTTGCCCGACCCAGAAAAGAAACCCAGGCCCATGTTCCGCGTTAGCTTACAACGACTAAACCAACAAAGCGTTCAATTTTGTCATTTTCAATTGAAATTTCAACATTTAAGATTAGTTGTGAATTTGGACGACAGATAAGATTTGACTGGCTGTTTTACTAATAGGTCACCAGAAAACTGGGCCCACAGTAATTTCTAATTTGTGACCTAAGTAAAAAGTGTTTTCATTCTATAAAAACTTATGTACTTTCTTGTAATATAAACAAAGAGCTCAAGATGATACATTTAACGGTTTCACACATAGCTAAATTGCTTCAATTGATGTAGAATTGTGTAGAGTCATAATCTTAATTCTCCACGCTGATTATACCGTTGTTATAATTAAAGTTAAACATGTCACGCGAACAGTACTAAGACAAAGAGAGAATTCAAAACAGAGCCAGAGAATAAATACATTAGAAGTTTAAAAGTCAAAATGAACAGCAAATGAAAAATTCCGAACAAATATTATTTCTTTGTTTTGTTGATAAAAGTACTGAACCTTAAGTAGTGGGTAGCCGTGACCCCGATAGTAAACAAAACAAATCACGATAATTCATGACGGGCGAACAAAAATATTGCAAAGTTATCCGAAGTTTATATTTGTTTGTAGAGATTTAACTCAAAAACCACTCAACCGATTTAAAAAATTCTGTCACCATTAGAAAGCTATATTATTTATTACCGACTAACAAAGACTATATTATATTTTCAAAACTATGAGGAATTTAAAGAAATGTTAAAGTTCAAAGATACAAAAGACCATTTCAGACACTAATCTGCATGGCTCTTTCATGGTAAAGTCTGGTCTGGACTTTAAAAGAGACTACGACCTCTGAGTTTCTTTCGGTGTGTCTTGTCAGAGTAGTCAGGTAGCAAAACGCCGATCTAGCTAAAAAAATTACGTGTAAAAGTGTTTGTGTGAACCTATTTACAGAAATAAATATCATCAAAGAGAAAAGTAAGAAATTGATGCGTACGAAGTGTTAGTAACAATATAAATTGTTATTTACAGAACTACGCCAGTCAGAGGCGATATGAATGGATAGAGTACGAAAACGGACGCACACTGGGAAGGGTCGGCAGCTGCAGACTCGGGACAACCAAGGTTAGAACAATTTGTCTCCACCAATATTGGCCCCAACCTCTCTACGGAGCACAAATTACTATTCGTCCCAACGTTTGTAAATTGGTGACCTATGTATCGTTTGCAGAGCAATCGTTAAATTGCGTGGCTTATCTTCCAGACCTAGTTAATGAGGTCAAATACGATAGCAAGACGATTTACATGATTCTGTTCCATTTAGATTGATTTTCTTGAAATTACCTTACTTCATTACGTAGATATTTTTATGTTTCAAATCAACATTTTTAGTCTTGATCTTAGTTTTTGCAGAATGTCAACAAAATATCATCACTGTTCCTTGCTTATATTGGAGACAACTTTCGAATGAAATGGTTTAAGTTATTTTACACGCAGCGACCGCTACGTAACCTACAGAATATGCAGCACGTAATCAGTGTTAACCATTCCATTCCGAGCCTGTTCCAATTCAGTGGCTATGTCCAGGTGGACTCGTGGTGGCGCTGGTTGTTCTGGCACTGCTCCTACTGCATGTGCCTGTGCGATGACGCGACCAACTCCGACCGCTACTTCAGCCTCCGCGAAGCTACAGCCGACATCATGAACAACAAGTTAGTCCCTTGAATGTTCGGGTCACCCGCACACTTTTAGGGACACTCCAAAACTTGCCCCGATAAATCCCAACTAATTATGTATTATAATGAAAGTTTTTCCTCCAAAGGTCGACTCCTGGTGGAGATGGACACTTACTCACTGCTCGTATTGCTTTTGTTTGTGCGAGGACGATGCCAGCGTGGCAGAAAGGTTCTTCAGTTTACGAGAAGCGGTAGCAGATATTGACAAAAACAAGTCAGTACTTGGGGGGAGCTCAAAAACTCACACGTCGTGACTTCTCCACTTTATTGGCTTTCGTTGTACATACCGCTTACTGGGATAGTTGCAAGATATGACATTCAACTACATCTTCAGTTCAATGTTTAGGATTTAATACCATCTGCTGTCATCTCCTTCGTTTTAACAGCATGGGTGTGCGGGTGGGTTAGTCACCGCTATTTTTAGTTCGTCACTAACATTGGCTTAATTTTTCAGGGTAGTAACAGGAATGCGACTAGTGAAGCACGGTAAAGTGTTCCACATACAGGTATATCAGGGTAAGCTGGTGGAGCGGGGTTTCGTGGAGTCCTCGGAGGAGGTGCTGGCTCAGGCCTTTGACCCGTCGGACGCAGGTGTCGTAGAGGGCATGGATTACCACACGCTGACGTACGAGAGGCGGGCTATCGACTTGGACGAGCTTGATTCACCTTCAGGACATGTTTTGACTGGAGCCAGGTATAAAACAGGCATTTTTAAAAAGATCTTAAATTATCTATCGCTTACAAAATATTTCAAGGACCTTTTTATTCGCAGATTCCGTATGATCGGTGCCCATCTGCACTTCGAGATTCGCGTAACACCGTTTAACTACACGACAGGGAAGTTATCGCCAGAAAAGAGTCAGTGGATAAGCAACGACAACACCGAGGGCTCACATACACCTAGGTACATACAACTCTACTTTTATCATATTTATGAAGAAATTCAATTGTTTTTGAGCAGAAACATCACTAACAAGATGGTAAAAACTAGGTTACCAACTATAGGGGATACCTTTTGAGACAGTAACAATAAAAATCTCAGTCTACCCAAAAATCAGTACATGGTGTTTTGTAAGGAATGCTCTAAAACTTTCTTAATTTAATTTCCAGATCGCGTCTAGAGCTGTACAAGCCAGACATTCCCACTCACGCGCACACGACGTTGCGCATAGACTCGCAACACGACCAGTACATAGAGTTCACGCATTCAGACTTCGACGCAGACGCAGCTCAAAGCACGGTGCCATTTGTTGACATACAGCCCGTCGTGCCATCCAAAGGTAATGCTAGAATATTTATTGATAAGATTACAGTTGAAGAAACGATTGTGTGAAAGATGATCCGGCTAGAAAGTTTATTTCATAATGAGTTTGCAGAGGTTACAGATCTTGCATTTTTATACATATTTTAGGATCAGGTATACAATAAGGACGGGTGGAGTACTGTTCTTCTAGATAGGCTAAAATTTAGCCTAGTTAAGGAGACAGTGCCGGTTCCTTAATTGTAAAGTGAAGTAGGTTACTATTGAGATGACGGCAAATAGAGATGTATGAAATGCTGTGCCAACCCCGAATAAATTGGGATAAGGGCAGAAGTATGATAATAATGACATTTGAGTTTCCAGATAATAAGTATTTGATAGATGATGATGTTGTTTAGTAACTAGTGGCGTTAATAGATTTCCAATACACTCTTTTTTTAGTTTAAATAATCAAAGCGTATTAGGTAAAGATAGGTCTGTCTAAATAAACCTTAAAGTTAATGTTAATTCCGCCTTTTTTAATCAGGGTTCCAGAGATCTAGAATTTGGTAACTCTTTTTGTAGGTCATCTTTACTGTCTTGTAGGTACTGTTTTGTAGGTCATCTTTACTGTCTTGTAGGTACTGTTTTGTAGGTCATCTTTACTGTGCTGTAGGTACTGTTTTGTAGGTCATCCTTACTGTCTTGTAGGTACTGTCTTGTAGGTACTGTCTTGTAGGTACTGTTTTGTAGGTCACCTTTACTGTGATGTATGTACTGTTTTGTTGGTCATCTTCACTGTCTTGTAGGTCATCTTTACTGTGCTGTAGGTACTGTTTTATAGGTCATCTTTACTGTGCTGTAGGTACTGTTTTGTAGGTCATCCTTACTGTCTTGTAGGTACTGTCTTGTAGGTACTGTCTTGTAGGTACTGTTTTGTAGGTCACCTTTACTGTCTTGTAGGTACTGTTTTGTAGGTCATCTTTACTGTCTTGTAGGTACTGTTTTGTAGGTCATCTTTACTGTGCTGTAGGTACTGTTTTGTAGGGCATCTTTACTGTGATGTAGGTACTGTTTTGTAGGTCATCTTTACTGTCTTGTAGGTCATCTTTACTGTGCTGTAGGTACTGTTTTGTAGGTCATCTTTACTGTGCTGTAGGTACTGTTTTGTAGGGCATCTTTACTGTGATGTATGTACTGTTTTGTTGGTCATCTTCACTGTCTTGTAGGTCATCTTTACTGTGCTGTAGGTACTGTTTTGTAGGTCATCTTTACTGTCTTGTAGGTACTGTTTTGTAGGTCATCTTTACTGTGTCTTAACAAAAGAGTGACAGAAATGATGTTTTTTTGTTGTTTTATTTTAAATTTGAAAACTATAAAGGATTATTTTTCGCTTGCAGCCCTCAACACCAAGGGAGCGACTTTGCTCAGTGGAGCTGGGTTGTACCACAGAGGAGCGAAGGGCTCAGGAGGCTTCATAGCCGTCAAGGTCATCACTTACGATTACTCCAAACACGTGAAGGCAGAACCACCCCCGTCAGAGTTCGTCAACGAGTCGGAAACAACCGAATTCTTACCCATCGTCAATTAGAATAAAGTTCATTTTTATATACTCATTTTAATTTTGTAATTTAGCCTAAATGTGACTTTTGATAATACGTATTTTTTAAGTCTTGTACTGAGTTTTATTTCGGATTATAATGTGACGTACAATGGTAGGGTATGTACAAATGGGATGTTAATATTAAACAGGATAACAAAACATTTTTGTGTTTACATCGACATTTACTAAAACATCTATAGGATATGAGACCAAGTATGAATTATTCGTTGCCCTAAGTAAACATCTAGATGAACATTTCATTATTTTGAACAAAAATTATCTCTAAGGTCATTTACGGGTCTATTATCCTAGTACACTATTTGTTGTGCGAAATCATAATGACATTAAATTTATAATGAAGTCCTTTTTAACATTCCAAATCAACCATAGAAATGTTTGCATAAACATAGTAAAAGTATCGTATTTGTACTCATTTTGAAATCGTAATATCACGGAAAAGAAAATAAATAAGTTTAATATTGTCAGATTGATTTGTATTTTTATTTATTTAATATGTAACAAGTAATTTTGTTTTATGTTTAACATCCCTGTAGGAAATAGATTACTCGATATTTCTAGTCTACATACAACTCCAAATATAAGTAATAAATATTGATACGGTACAACTTAGTTTTTATTATTACTGCATGTATTCTGTGTTCCTCACTAAGATGTATCTGAGATCAAACGCACAGGTGGAATCAACGGCTTTGTCACGTTTCAATTTTGTCTTAGCGAACACAGTATGCTATTCCTCCACATGGCGTAGTAATAATGTCAGCCGCACGATTCGATCGCAGACGTTCCCGTGCTGCGTAAGGGCCAACACCCTGGGGGTCGAGTCTGCTATTGCAATCGTGTCTCAATGACCGGTCAATGATCGATTTTTGACGTAAAACGTCAAACTTGTGACACATTTCCCTTACAAAAACTGTCAAAGTTGTCAAATATTCGATCAATGACCCGTCATTGAGACACGATTGCAATAGCAGACTCGAGCCCCAGTTTAACTAGTATGGACAGGGGCTGAGTTGAGCTGAATAAATAAGGCGATGCATGGGCGTTGCGAGCGCTTGAACTGCCTATTTTGTGTTTTGTTTTGATCACAACAAAAATAATTGAGGAAATGCGAAACATGTTTTTACCAAACTCTTCATTTTTTTTTATTATTTCGACTGTCGATTTGGGTAGTTAGAAGCCAGAGACAACCAGTCTTTCCAAAGGGTACCCAACTAGCCAGGTTGTGAATAAGCAGTCTGCTCTATGTAAAATACTGGTATTCAGTTATGTCTGTTTAGCATAGAAACCGATCGCAGCACAGTTGCGAAAAGGAGTGGCAGAGGTAATGCTAGCATACCCTACCTAATCGAATCAGAATAAAGTTAATTTTGTGTAACGGAAAAACGTGATTAATAGCGCAATTAACTCGAATGCAGAATTTCATTTAAAATTATGCTCAAATACGCATCTCGAGTAAAGTAGTTGGCTTTTGTAAAAGTAATCTTAAATCTTGACTGGCCTGTTGGTCTAGTAGTTATTGACCCGTCAGGGTCTACTATGCCGGAGGTCGTGGGTTCGATTCCCACCCAGGACAAATGTTTGTGTGATCAGCGCGATCATTTGTTCTGTGTCTGGGTGTAATTATTTATCTATAATATGTAGGTATGTATATATGGCGTTGTGTGAAAAAGTTGTGGAATATTTATTATTATTTTTTATTAACTAGCTTTTACCCGCTGCTTCGCTCGCGTTAAGAAGTATTATTATTAATTAGGTATACTAAATATATATAAACTAAACTTTCATTCCTATTTTATCCCTTTAGGGGTGAAATTTATCAAAGATCCGTTCTTAGGGAATGCCTACGTCATAGTAGCTTTATGCATGCAAAGTCTCAGCCCGATCGGTTTAAAATTGACAAAGTTTCATACAATCTTTCATCCCCTATTTTATCCCCTTGGGTGTAGAATTGATCAAAATCCTTTCTTTGCAATAAAGTGCCACACTCCGTAGTAAAAAAAGGTAAAACTTTTGTCTTCTTCTTTTCGTGGGATTAGTGACTTACCAAGTATCATAGTTTTTATGGACTTTCTGACTTGGCTTCACATACCATCGAGATATATATTTCATATCTCTCAACATTCTGTCATAATTATTTGAAACTATCATGTTAAACGTGCCATTCTTATCTAACAAATATAAATTTATTACCTACAAAAAGTCGTGCATTACTTTGAAAAGTATTCATCATAAATTGGAATAGGGGACAAGCATGTAGTTATGGAGTTTTCATTATTTAGGTTTACATTCAATGGCAGTCGAGAAGCAATTTGATATTTATATTGCCTTTAATGGGCTATTGGCAAAAGTTTAGTTGGTAGTCCCTAAAACTACAATTAAACTAAAAGTTTGTCATTTGTGGTAGTCCATTTGTTCAACTGAACGCAAACTTCATACATCGTACTCGAGGATGTTGGAAGTGACTTAAAAATAAACAAAAAAAAACATTTGTCCAAAAATATCTAACTTGGCCAACAAGTTCAAAGATAACAAGTCTAGTAAGTGGGATTAAGTTTGAATAAAGCAGATTTCATTTTTATTCGTTCTGTTAATGTGAATTATGACGTCACGGTATGGCCGCGACGTTACAGACTTGCAAACTGCAGTGAAAACTGTGCAAGTTAATGTATTTTTTTTAGCAACAGCAAGTTGCTGAATTTGTCTATAAAATTAAAATACTTTTCTTGGGTTTTTAATATTATGGTTTATTTATTAAAGTGTACACAAAATTATATGCATACGTAACGTATTAACAGCCAATAATGTTCCCACTGCTAGGATACAGGCTTGTTGACTGTGGGAATCAGTGGTTCGTTATCTACCATGTGGGCCCAGTGCGGGTTGCAACGTATGTGTAATAATAGTATTTAAGATAGTGCGGATAGTTATACAATGGGGAAAATATAAAAAAATATCGTAAAAAAAAAATGTAAATAAACTTACCTTTAGGTGCAAACAAATATTTCTCATTGTTACTCAAATTTAATAAACTTAAGCAGTGGCGGAGAATCGAGAATAATCATTTTAATACGGCATTTAGTCAAAGTTCACAGATGACGTCACGAGTCTCGGCTGGGGTTCATGCAGTAGCCGTGCCAAGAATTGAAGTAAGATATGTAAATCTCTTTCTAGCCATGGGGATCGAACCCGCCGCGCCACGTTAAGCTGACACAGAACGATTAATAGTTGTGAAACAGTGAAATTTTGAACTAAACCAATACTCTGACTGAGGTTGTAAAACGTATGATATTAATCTCAGATTGTGATAGATAGTGTGAGACGTACCTGCACGCGCAGCGGATGCACGGCCAGCAGCGCCAGCAGGTCGGGCGGCGGCAGCACGTCGGCGGCGCGCAGGCCCATGTTGCGCACGGCGGCGCACAGGAAGGCGCCCAGGTAGCGGTGCAGCGGGAAGTGGAACGACGCGTGCATCACCTCCGACTGCGGGGGATTGCGATTTGTTCAAGGCATTCGATTGCGTTACTCATGCCTTATTGATCGGGAAACTTCACCATTTTAGGATCCCTGACACCTCTCTGGATTGTCTTACATTATACTTGAGTAATAGGATTCAGATAGTTAATGTCAACTAAGAAACATCTCTCGGATTTTTAGTAGCGATTGGAGTCCTCCTAAGCTATGTCTTTGGTCCTGCCTTGTTTACATTTATGACTACCTCCTAATTAGAACTAAATGTTAACGCTACTAAAAGTTTAACGGTAAACCGTAATTTATGAACTAAGTCCGCGATATTATCGCAGACAAAAAATACTAATGTATTGACTGTGCATCCTCAGTAAATAAATTATAATGTGTTGTTTTTACAATCGGGCTCAAGGAAACATGTGGCTCTTTTAAGTGCCAATACATTGCAGCCATACACTTTAACAATTTCACTGTCCACAAAGTTGATCAATTAGCATGAATGATCAATGAAAAAAATAATGACCATCTCAGACACTTCAGCATGGTCTTCAGTCAGGCAGATGATTGATCATAATCGATCTGACCAAGATAATGTCTACAAGATCTACTTCTGTAAAAACATTAGGTGCGACAACACAAGCACTCACCCTTTCCATGTGCGGCGTAGTAAAGTGTACCGCGTCGAGCCACTCCTGCAGGTAGGTGAGCGCGGCCGCGATGATCCGTCGCGCGAGCGGCGCGTGCGACGCGTCCGTCAGGTGCGACAACACCGACCACATGGGGTACGCGGCCGCTTCCAGCTCGCAGGAGAATGCTGCGTAGTACGAGGAAGGCTCGAACTCTATGTGGCCGCCGACCTCGCGGATGTTGACATTCATGCCTGGATAAAAAATATTGATTTAAGCTAAAAGACATATTGATGAGTAGTTAAATTGTTTTACGTTAGTTGTTATGCTATGCTATAGTTTCCAAAATAAAGAGTTGAAAAGTTTTTTATCTGAACGCGATTATCTACCTCTGGAAGTAGGTACACACGGCTACACATTAGGCTATACATATCCAGTTTGAGCTGACCTTGCATTGTACAACATTCTTTACAATGCTAGATAAGCTGATCCTAGAAATGTACAACTTGATGTGTAGCCGTGTGTACCAGTCTGCTTTGAAAGATGGATTTTGCATTAGATATTCTGATTCTTAAGGAATAGAATAAGAACTACGTTAAACCCCTAAGGAACAGGGGGCACAGCAATAAAAGATGTAAATATTATTGGCGACTTTTTACCGAGACTTCCTATATGGAAGAAATGATATTATTAATTGAATTTACGAACCTTGCAACATAGACAAAAACTCGAACCACATATCAACAAGCGCGTCATCCTGCAGGAACAGCAATGCAACGCTCTTATGCGACAACACGTTATTGAAGTCGGACACTAGCGGCCAATAGCAATGCTCCTTCATCACGCGCCGCGTACAATCGATGACGTAATGAAAATTCTGATCAGGATCGTGCAGTGTGTTTTGTACTAGTATCTTTCCCATCATCAGACGTAGAGACAACACCATTACATGTAGTAGATGGAGTTGTTGTACGCAGCGTAATGCTAGGGCTTCGTTGGAGAACAACTGTACGGACATGTGGACCACTCGGTTGGAGAGTGTGTCGGGGTCGGCGGCGTCTTCTAGCACGAGCGGGATGCGCGCGTAGTGCATCACGAATGTGCGGGTTAGGTGTTCCTGTAACAAGGTTTGGGTTACAATCATTACTTTGTGATGAATTTGTCGTGTGTTGTTTGTTGGAATCTCGTGTGAGTTGATATTTCTGGACTATAGAGACATTCAATCATATGCATTGATAAACTCGGGTAATTTTTAATGACAGTAGACAAAACTACATTACGCCACCTGCTAAGATCTTTGCACAGAGGCCAACACATCAAGAAAAAACTATCAATGAATTTTGACACACTGGGGTAGAATGTGTCAAAATTCATTGATAGTTTTTCAACTTTATATCAAACATTACAGAGTTCATATTCGATTGGTAAAGTTAAACACTTATGTGCTGGCGTCTGTACATACTTCTTTTGTTTTGTTTATACATCTAGTTTTACGTCATACGTCAGCTGCGATTTCTACGCGCCAGACCTATCATGAAAAATGCAGAAATATTTCTAGCATTTTTGATGCTACAAACTAGTTACCTTATAGTCTTGATCTGGCAGCATATTGAGCAGGAAGCAGACCACGTTCTGTGGGAACTCATATTTGAACGTCCAGAAAATGAACTCGTCCAGAAGCGTGTTGTGCTGTAGCCGAGGCGCAAGCGCAGGTAAGTGGCGGTATCTGGAGGAACAGTATATTTAATTAACAACCATTTCTTCACTGACCTGGGTAACTAGTAGTGGGAACTATGAAGACAGTTTATATTATCTTACGTTTCCTGCTGTCTTGTATGGATTAGAATTGGTCTTCAAAAGGCATGAATGAATGCTATGCAAGTGAGATAAGGATGCTGAGGGTAATGTGTGATGTTACGCAAATGTATAGAATAAGAAACGAGCATTTTGGAGGATGTCGTGAGAAAACCGGCTGTCCTATAGAATGGGCATGTTATGCAGAAGACTTCTACCTCATCACATGCCCCATCACCAGTACTATGCGTTTCAAATAAGAATAAGAACGTCAATGACCTCTATCTGTCAAAAATCGCTGGAAAAGTACGGCCAGCAACGAAACCTTAATCGCATATCAATTATTTTCTTTTTTTTGTTCTACTGAGTCAAAGTTATTAAAAACGAAAAAAACGTCTTAAATTAATTGGTCTTCTGGAGTGCTTACGTTTTATTTAGTAATTCTGTTTGTTACACGGTTGTTTGTTGATGTTGTTGATATTTGTTTTATGTTCATCTTCCTGACTGCTCGAAAATGTGTGAACGAGGTGCTGTTTTGCATGGCAGGGCTCTAGAGATGTAAATAAATACTTTGACAGTTCAATTTTAAAAAAATATTCGTTTGTAATTGGTAAATAAATTATATTTAGAAAAAAAACTTGTTTTGCTGATGTTACCCAATTTATTCGAATTGACAGCTATGACGTCACAACATGGCTGTAAGTCATTCCTATTTTCATTTGAAACGCATAATCCGTTCTTGTGAGGAAAGTCTCGAGCATTAACTTTTTAAGTGCCCCTAAATTAATAATCATTCCTACATTCATCATATTTCCTGAATTCATCTATTTTAAGGGAGGACGTAATACGAAGAACCAAGAATCTAAATTAGAAAACAGATTTTTTGGACGTAAATATACAACTTTGGGGGTCAATAACCTGGTTTTAGAGTTCATGGGCCTCTAACTTGGCTTCACATGCTGTTGAGACATTATCTCACAGGCATGCCGGTTTCCCTATAATGTTTTCTTCACCGTTTTTAAAGCGAGTGATAATTATATTATACTACACCCACATCCTGTTGTTGTGTTGTCAAGTTCCTTCATGACACACATAATAGATATCTAAGGTCATAAGAAAACTTGAGTCTAGACATGCCCAGGCATACCACTAATTTCTACGGAAAATCGTTCACAGTGGAAGCTGTACGACTATGGAATGCTTAGCCTGTGTCAGTGAGACAAGCTCGAACATTACAATCATTCAAAAATATGCTTAAAAATTATTACCTCTCTCCTAACACGTCTTAATATGTATAACTGTTCATTACTCTGTAAATGATTTGTATTCATACATACATACATACATACATAAACTCACGCCTTTTTCCCATGGGGGTAGGCAGAAACTACAGAGCGCAATATGCTACGATTCTTACATACTTCTTTTGCTTCGTTTACATTCATACATGTTGTCATACACATGATCTGTATTCATGTTTTTTTTTTCTCTTCTTAATTATACTTATTATTTATGTCTATTCAAATAGTCTTGTATGGTATATATTTATGTAAATAGTACACCACACACTGCCTACTCTTATTTTTTCCTTCACTATCAATTCCATCCAAAGTTTGTATGTAAGAGATCGCTTTTAGCGATAAGGCCGCCAATTGTATCACCGTTTGTAGCCCTTAAAATTATAATTTGTAAGTTTTTTTTTTTATTCTATTCTATTTTAATACACACATGAATCCAAAAAGACAGAGGTTGGATTTGACCTCGTGACTTATGACTTACCGCCGCCGGTCACACCTATAAGCTGGGTTACCTAGGAGGGATGCTACACTAGTTTAGAGATCATGGTGTCAATGTGTGGTACCTAGCCAAAAACTTGTCTATATCTTGTTTGTTTTTACTAGAGTAGAGAACTCACTTGTCAGGCGGTTCAGGCGCGGGAAACATCTCGAGCGCCTTCTCATACATCTTGTGTGACTCAGCCATGTAGCAACCGTACTCTGTGTCTGGGAACGGAGGCTCCACCAGGTTGCGGTACATCTGTATCAGGAAAATATAACATGTGGTTAGTTAGACTCAAAATTATCATGATTCTGATTAAATAATTTCTAATCCATTGTCAAAACGAGACTGTTCTAATTAACTTGCTGCCCGTGCCTCGGAGAGCACATATAGCCGTTGGTCAAGGCTGTCATTGGTAAAAGAGAGTAGTTAGGGCCCCGTCTGAAAACCAGCCTATCCAGTCTCTGGGTTGTAGACGTCAGAAAGATACTAGTTCCATGTAAAATACTGGTATTCAACTGCATTTTGTTAGACTGGAAGCCTTCACCAACACTGTTGGGAAAAGGTTGGGCAATTAATGTGTCTTAAGGAGAAGCAGATTAATTCAAAATCGATCCACTGCTTAGACCTGACGGAGGTGTGGTTTTACACAGCTTCAAAGAAAAAATAACATAAAATCACACCATATTACCCGCAGGGTTAAGCACATGTGTACTCTATAGCATAGTTACATTTCGCCAGATAAATTGAAGACATTTTCTGAACTTACTGAAGGAAATCACCAATAGTGTATGTTCTTCTAGGCCGACCTCTGCTTACACTAACGTCTTTATACTGCTAGTCAAATGAATATTGTTATTTTATTGAAATTGCACAGTGCATTATGTAACGCGTCAAACAAACCTACGTTCTGTAAATATGTAGTATAGCATGATTCAGAGAATTTCTAAAGCTTTGTGAAGGTTGCTTACCTGTGGGTTAATGAGAGCTTTGGTCATGGCGGAGCGCATCAGGTCACCCATGTTGTTGAACTCCATCAGCATCTTGACGTAACCCTCGCACTCCTGGACCGTGATCCGGTAGCCGTCTGACTTTATCTGCGTGCCGCAACTGGGAATTAAGAAAATGGTTGGTTACAATCAATAAGTTTTGAGCGTTATATACAAGAATAAGGCTAGCAACAGACTTATAACACGCCATGCCACGCAACGTCAATATGGGGTTCTCATTGGTTACTTTAAGCACCGTTTTTAGATTTGACCAATAAAACCGCGTGGGATGGCGTCGAGTGTTACAAATGTGCTGGAGCTTTAAACATTTATTGGTAACAGGTTGAAACACGCACGGTAAAATACAAAAAAATTATGCCTCACGGCTGCACAAAAGGGTTCATGGTTCATAACAGCAGTAATAACACTCAGACGCTCAGACGCTGACGCTAAAGAACTGGAGTAGCTTCAAGGTTTTCAAAAATCCCCCCATATGTGGGGACGTTGGTGAGAATGACCTCTTGTGTAATTTTAACATAACATCAGACCTATACGTACATATGTATTTCATACTGGCAAATACATACAGATGCACCAAAAGTTCACCAACATTCCGTCAGTTTCGTTTTAATACAAATAACTGGTGGAATGTGCGTGAACTTTAGTCGTTGAATAAGTTTGCGTAGCCCTTTCCCGACTATGTTAGGATCGGGTTCCATTCTAATCGGGTGTAACTGAATACCAGTGTTGTACAGACGCCAGCACATCAACCCCCCAATGTGTCAAATTTTCCCAATTGAATATGAACCTTATTCTGTTTCACATAAAGTTGAAATACGATAAAAGAAATTTGACACTTTGGGGTAACTTGACGTGCTGGCGTCTGTACATGGAGCGACTGCCTGTCTGATCTCCAGAATCCAGTGACGTGGTACCGATACTCTAGTTAGATGGCAATCATATTATTCCAAATATCATTATTTTGCCAAAAAAATCTAGAACTAAAAACTCTCTTAACACGAGTTAGGCATCTTGTGGATCTATATCATAAAAACCCGTCGTATTATATTTAACCCTTGGGTTACAAAACCGTCAACGACCCCAGAAGTCAAGAGCACAAGCACAAGTATCATCAAAACCCGCGGCTTTTGTTATCAAAACTCGTTAAAATTGGCTGAGTGTCTATTGTTAGCCGCTATGTGAAGTACAGGATATGTGTTGGGATGAATATACTATTGTTATGTAGGTAATAAATTGACGTCTAAACCTGACATAACTGCCGGGGAATAAAGCACAGGCGGTTTGCCGTGCCTCCATGTCGTACTGTCGCTCGTGCTAAGTCGCCAATACCACGCACCCTGGCCGCCCTTAATGATCTCTTAATGATCCACTTTTTCTTTTTCTTTTCTTTCTTTTTTTTTCTTTCTTTCTTTTTTTTTCATTCACTTTCTTTTTTTTTTCTTTTTTTTTTCATTCTACTTTCTCTTGGACTCTAATCCAACAAGTGATCTGTTTGCGGATAGATGGTCCGAGATTTTATTGGAATGTTAGGAGTACTGTGAGAAGAATTCATAAATGTGTTTTCAATCTTGTTTTTTAAATGGTTTTGTTATTTTTTTTTCTTTAATAACATCACGGCTGTATTCCAAGGGTTCAGCAGAGTTGTATGTACAGTACATCCACATTTCGCCAGTTATGTTTAAGTCCCATGTAATACCTAGGGGGCGAGCCTATTGCTATCAACCGGGCATTACCAGATTTGTTATTCTTCTAACATTTATTACTTCCTTTAAAAAAAAACCCCGTACACTAAAAATTCTTCCTGTGTCGTGGCGATGATTACACACATTTAAGCCCGACCCAGAACAAATACCATTTCGGCCAAAAATATATTATTTAATCCGTGGGGGAATTAAACCCGCAAAACGCAGCCCAGCATCCAATCGCACAGCCACTGCTACATTTGTGCCATAAATAAAGACTGAACAATGATCTAAGGGTATTAGAATTATGGTTAAACCTCACAAATAGCCTAAACTATTTCTCATCAAACTCCAACAAAGAATATTTAAATAAAATTTGACATAGCTGTATGTTGAGAAGTTTTTGTGGCTTCCTTAAGCCTCTAAGAACCAAGGACATGGCCAAGAAAGTCTCAATCTTCTCAAGAATATTCATATTCGCGACGTATAAGCTCAGCCATGAACGAGTAATTTACACTCAACCTAACTGCTTAAAGCTTGACCTGTTTAACGTGATAAATCCAGTTCTAGGTTGCATCTGAATGCGCTGAACGTATCGAACTAAAAATACTTGACACGGTTGCCGTAAGAAACCTTAGGAGCTCGCGTGTGGCTTCGCAAAATCACTAGGACGGTTAAATTGTCATTTTGAGCGGATTATAGGAATTGCTTCTATTGGATTATTTAAACTTGGAAAACAGTCAACTTCAACTCTTTTTTAATGGCATTTGTAGAAGAGACACCACAATTTTGCCAACAACACGTAGGTACTATGATAGACCATCAAACGCTGAAGATTAAATTAGTTATTATTGTTGATTTAGGGCCTGAGCACACCACGTTTTTTAAACGCGCCGTTGACGCGCGTTTTAGAAACGTGCGTCGACGGCGCGTTTTTATCGTACAGATCTAGAGCGAGAGTCTACAGGCTGCGTCTGACTGGCGTGCGTAACGCGTTTGTATCGCTACAAACGCGCGTCAACGGCGCGTTTAAAAAACGTGGTGTGCATAGGCCCTTATAGGAAGATAAGAGAGAAATATTAGAACAGAGTACATAATAATATGCCAGAATATCAAGCTACCCCTAACTGTCACACATGTTCCTAATTGAAACTGAACCTTATTCAGTTTGAAATAAAGTTTAAAAATTATTAGAACTAGTAGGCCCTGTAGCCAAAAGCTGGTGAAAAAGTTAGTTATACAAGTTATCAGCTTTGAGCTGATACTCAACGTAAACCAACTTGGCGTCGGATTCTAGTCTGGTTAAAAAGTAAAGGCACAGGCCAAGCCAGTTCAACAGAGCAACTTCTAAAGTGGTAATATGGCTGCTACTGTTTTTTTACTTTATTGGGACAATTAACAAAAGTATGACAATTATGAATTTAAAAACTAAATGAACGTCTAACCTATACCAGAAAGGTCCGCGAAATAATGTTTAGGAAATACATAGTTAAATGCGTGCGTTAATTCTACGGAAAGATGTGTAAGTTAAGTACTCGTAATTATTGCATAATTAATATTAGGTACTTAGCTAGTTCAAAGGATTACTTTGGAATTTAAATTGAGTGAGCGTGAAAATATCCAATTCGATAATGTGTGTGTTAAACGTATCTACTTTGCTATGGAGAGGCGCCCATGCGCCAGCATGAGTTCTACACCTTGCAGTGTGGAACAGCCAAACGCGCACCTCTCTATGAATCACTGCAGTTCTAGGTACAATGTAACAAGTTGATTGATCGAATCGAATCTCTTATTACACAGACCATGCAGCATCATGGATATCGGTAGGCAAGTCTAGACTCAAACCCTATTGATAAAGAGTTAACCACTTCTCACCTCGACATGAGGCAATACTTATAAGTTTTAACAGACCAGCTTCTTAAAGTGATTGCTGAGGTGAAGTGTGTACCTGTTTTCTCTGAAGTGTTGCAGTAGGCGCAGAATTAGGCGCGGCATCATTGCTTCGGCGACACACATGAGCGCCGCAGGCACGTCTCCCTGTCGAGGGCATTTGTTACCGTGGTTGCTGCAAAATCTGGAAACAGAAATTCGTTGAATTAGTAGGTATAAGGCTGATGTAGGTAAGTTAAAGTGCTTGGAAGGGGCATCCTAGACAGACCCTGACCTAATTCGCAAGCTTACACGTCACCCGATGGCCAGACATATATCTAGCCATCGGGTTACGTGTAAGCTTGCGATTTTGTATCAAAAAATTAAAAAAATATATTGCTTTTATGACGTAAAAAGTGTTTGTAAAAACAAACTTGCCAAAATACTATATTTATTGTCGTGATGGCCCAGAGGTTAAGGCGGCTTACTCTAATGCACAACGTTCTGGTTCAAATCCGGACAACTTAGGTTTAAAGAATTTTTATTCTCATAAGAACAATTATTACAGTTAATTTAAAATGAGATACAAATTAGTTTATTATTAGTTTTACATTGTTCACATCTGGTGTGTTGGTGACGTCATATGTTATAAACATGTTTTTTTAAATTTAGATTTAAACATATTAATTTTTTCACATTTCTTTAATTCTTCGGGTAAATCGATAACTTGCAATTTGATTTCTTCAATTCATTAGACATCATTGATATCGGTGAAGAAAACACATCGTGAGGAAATCTGTACTAATAGTTAATATAAGTTTGAAATGGCCAATCCTCTTTGAGCAAGCGTGGTGAGCAATGCTTATGCCTTCTGCGTATGAGAAGAGGCCTTCACCCTGCAGTGGGACAACAACAGGCTGGTATTAGTTCATACGAAGATAAACATTTTCTATTACTTAAATATATCTACAAGTTCTATTCATAATATCATGACAAACTTGCATACATGCATATAAAAATAGATACAAGATTAAATAATGACACAATGGAATACTAGTTTCAAGTGTTCAAAAGTCACGTTAATGACATCTAATTAATCATCTCATCTAGTTACTGTAGCTCCATAGCATTCCATAGTAGACCATTTCATCACAAACGCAAGCATAGATGTAGACGTGTGACGTAACACAGAAATGACGTCATCGCATCTCTCCAAGGTCATCGCGAAGGTCTAGGGGCAAGTTCAAACGGACGTCTGAGTCACGGAAAGGTCACTAGGAACTACTATCTCTTTCTAACTTGGAGCAAGTATTATTGGTTTATTTTAGAGTAGACTCGGTGCAAACGGGCCACCGCCGGTGGCGGTCGCGCGCTTTCGCCACATTTGTAAAGTGTAGGAAGCGAGCGACAACCACCGGTGTTCAGAAACGCCGACATTTTATAACCCAGTCTCTGCTGCGCAGTCTTACGATGGACCGACAGTGGTGAGTGTGGCGTCTTGTGTGGCCCGCAGCGGCCACAAGTGGCGAGTCACGGTCTCGCGGACACTGTTGTAGCGAGTGTCCGCCACCGACTACACGTGTGCGGTGCATATATATAAAATATATGAAAAACTGTGTCAAGTCGCTGTTGCTGGCCACCAGTAGTTGTGGTCGGTGGCCCGTTTGTGAAGGACGACCGTTTTTTCTGTGTCTCCGATGGAGCATATTGTAGTTTTGTTAGCAGTCTGGGACTTCATTTGTTTTGTTTATTTTCATTGAAATGGTTTGAGTAGGTATTGTTCCTTATTAGAACCTGTTTAGCAAGGAAGAGATTAGAATGAATATTAGAACATAACATACCATCGCGCCTGTAATCCCCGAAGGGCTCTACCTTGTAGTTCACCACATTTCGCCCGATCCGGGGATCGAACCCGAAACCTCATGCTCAGCAGTAGCGCTTGTGACCACTAGTGGTTACAAGCGCTACTGCTACTGCTGAGCAACGAGACGGTCAAGTTCCATTTTAGAGTCGTTGTTAAAGTATAACAGTTCTGTTTTATTCTACATACAAAACCGATTAATCACTACAATTATTGTCAGTTTTGACTGTCACAGAAATTCTGACAAATTGCTTTTCGTTGTCCTACAGACAGAACCTCATTTCTCTGATAAGATCTATGTCAATATTAATGGCAACAATATCGTAGAGCTGATAAGAAAATGGCTGTATTTAAAGTGGCAATCACTATCAACATCGTCATCTGAGATAAATCATGCCTTATCATTGTCGATATCAGTTGTTAAGTAGCACGTTTTACATGGATTGTGTCCAGATCTGAGTCTGTGAGCTGTAACAATTAGTCGAAAACTAGTTGTTACGGCTCACAGACTCAGATCTGGACACATTTCATGTAATAAGTTTGCGCACTTGGTGAAAAAAACGAACTCGCCTAATTGTGTGAAGTGCGAAGTTGTTGAAGACTTACACCACCTATTGATGGATTGTGTCCGATATGGGTCTGGCGTTAATAATTTCATCTTGATTGCTTGGTTGTTCTCATTCAAGTTTGTTTTATTTTGGTAAATTGTGGGTGGTAGGTTCCATAAAAACACACGGCTACACATCAAGCTATAAATTTCTAGAATAAGCTGATCTCGCATTGTATAGGATTTCCGTACAATGCGAGGTCAGCGTAATCTTGACATGTATAGCTTGACGTGTGGCCGTGTGTACACCTCTGTCTGTCTAATCCTTTGGGGAATACCGGCGTGATGTTATGTTTAATTTAGTTGATAGTTTATAAACCAGAACCAATAGGTTAAAAGGGTGTTGTAGGTACTTAGTTGTTTTGTGGTTATTACTTAAAAGTTAAAATTTTAATAATAAGCAGTGACTTGCTTGCTTTGGCAACTGTTCAAAACTTTTGGATGCACAGACACTTTATGTTATTAAACAAAATAGCATTTATTGTAAACAAGTCACCGATGGGCGATGATAACATTTAATCCGAATTTTAAAATAAGAGACAAGAGACAAGAAGAGACATGAAAGTAGAATAAATGCTGTAGAAATGCGTTCCTTGCGAAGTATGTGTGGTGTAACAATTAATGACAGATTGAGGAATGATGATATAAAGCAACGTTGTGGTTTAAAAGAAGATGTAGTAACAAAAATTGAAAAGAGTATGCTTAGATGGTTTGGTCACGTTGAAAGGATGGATGAAAGGCGACTAACGAAAGGTATTTACAAGGCAGAAGTAAGTGGGAACGCCGGGAGGGGACGCCCTAGAAGGACATACAAAGACCTTATTGGTGAGGTTCTTCAGAAAGGTCAGGTGCGTAGTACTCGCAACCGGCGTGTGTGTATGACAACATGTATGAATGTAAACGAAGCAAAAGAAGTATGTAAGAATCGTAGCATATGGCGCTCTGTAGTTTCTGCCTACCCCCATGGGAAAAAGGCGTGAGTTTATGTATGTATGTATGTATGTATGTTTAAAATAAGGAAAATCTTTTAATACCTCAGAAACATATTGTTGGAACCACAACATAAGTTCTAATGAGTCATTGATGAACAAAAGAGCCTCTTGGTTTCGAGGGTAGGCAGAACCTAAAGAACTATCTGCTACGATCCTCACATACTCCTTTTACTTTGCATGTTTTACATAATGTGGAGAAAGGTCAGGTCGAGATGTCTATCAGCTCTAGAGTACATCTCGTCATACACTCATACAGTTTTTGAGTAGGTTATTACGCACCTAACCTTTCTGTAGAACATTCCAGACATTGTGTCCGGCCTCTCCTAACGTTTCCATTAACTATTATTTATTTATTTTTGTAAACTTTGGCACTAGACCCGACCCCAATCCAAAGCGAGTCATACTTATAAATAACTGAAGATCATCAGCAATTTTATGGATTTTTGATCCAAATCTATCTAAAATGTATGAAATTAGAACTCGAAACAAAATCAAGGTAAGGTTTTATAGTTTTGGCGGCTCATTATACACACACTTAGATCGACAAGTTCCAAGCAGTAATAGAAAATAAAGGCTTTTTTATTTTTACTATTATTTTTTAACCAAAAAAATAAATAAAATAAATAAATATTCTACAACTTTTCACACAACGCCATTTAGTCCCAAGTTAAGCTTGAGAGTTTGTGTTATGGGTACTAAACCGCTGATAAACATTCTTATATATTTCGAAATACATACATATTATAGATAAATTACACCCCGACACAGAACAAATGATCGTGCTCATCACACAAACATTTGACACAATTGATGTCCTTTGGTACTACTCTGCCCTACCCTTTAGTAGTTTAGTGTATACAGGATGTGTTTTATGCCAGTTTATTTAAAGGAACTCCCACAAAGACAGGTGTTACGAAGTACCCCATCCTTAAAACATTCCACGTATGTAAAGCATGCAATGTATTCTAATAGTATCTATTCGAAATGTCAACAAAACAATGCGCCAGCTGCTTATCGACCGAGTCGAATAACAATCGACCTGGGGCTCGAGTCTGCTATTGCAATCGTGTCTCAATGACCGGTCATTGATCGAATATTTGACAACTTTGACAGTTTTTGTATGGGAAATGTGTCATAAGTTTGACGTTATACGTCAAAAATCGATCATTGACCGGTCATTGAGACACGATTGCAATAGCAGACTCGACCCCCAGAAAATGTGCTATTTTATCGCTATCCGATATTAAAATATTTTAAGATTAAAGATACAAATGTCAAAAAAGTTAAAAAAAAGTCAAAAAATGATGATGAATGATGTCACATGTCTTCGAACTTTTTGGTTCTAGGACATGCCGGTTTCCTCACGATGTTTTCCGCTATCCGATATTATGATTATAATCTGCTGCCAAAATGCTGTTCTCTATTTATATAGTTGAATAAAGTTGAGCTGTTCATTTGTTATGTGAATTAAGTAGGTACCTAGTTGATTATTCCATATTTTTTGTCTCGTCGTTTGAGCTAATCTCCGAAACGCCTATACCGATTTTGATGGAACTTTAACTGGCGCTGTTGATGTTATAAATAGAAAAAGGCTCCGCAATGAAAATGTCAAGTCGTGGGTTTCAGCTGGGGTGTAATATAACGCGATTCAATAACATGACAATCTGCAGGCTTTATGCGATGGTCAGTATGATATTTGTAATCGATTTCTAAAAAAAATGTTCATAAAATGAAAACTACCAGACCAAACTATGTAATTTTTTAATGAGACCAAAAAAAAACTAGTCCGCATCAAACTAAAAAACAATCACGTAAATCGGTAGATAAATCTCAGCGTAATCGGTACACATACATACAAAAAAGTGTTCAAAAACAAATTAAATTTTCATAAAATTGTTCATAAAATGAAAACTACCGGGTCAAACTATGTTATATTTTTATGGGACCAAATGACCAAATGACAGCTATTCCGCATCGAACACAAAAAGAATCACGTAAATCGGATCATTAATCTCGGAGTAATCGGTGTACATACATAAAAAAAAAAAAAAAACCGATCGAATTGAGAACCTCCTCCTGCACGCGTAGCATAATCACCGAAGAAACGGTCTTTGTCGTGTCTCGGAAGAAAAGAAATTAAGTGTTCATGCTACGCAGGCAGGTTTATTGAAAGAAATTTGAAAGATTGAGGTTCCTGTCTATATAATCTGTCACTTTGCCGATTCGTCTGTAGACAAAGGCCGTTTCTTAATACTCAATACTTTATTGCATTCCATAATGTATACAAGGCTGGTAGGTAAATTATAGAGAAACAATTATGGACCCTGTCGGGCACAGCAAGTTAGTTTTTAGAGGAGAGGATGAAGCGCTTTTTGTTTAAAAACATAATAATATTGAAATTAAGGAAGTAAATCTTATATTTAGATATTTAAGTAGATATTATTTATGAGTAGATTTATATTAATTTTGTTTATTATTAATATTTCTTCGGTGTTCAATGTGTTCATGCTACGCATGCTGAAGTCGGTTAAAAAGGAGAATGATCTCAATCCGTCACATTTTTTTATATTATACTCTATTACTGGATGACGGCTGGATAGGTTAGGAAAAATATTGTTTGTTTGAAAGGGTATACAATGCGTTTAAGCTTTGAAAGTTTATTTGCTTCGTATATGCTGTAGATGTTGTAAACTATGTTAGTTGTAGTTATTTTTGATCGCACATATGTTCAGACACCACACAGCTACACACCGTAATTATAATCATTTAAGTCTTTTATAGAACTCTTCTACCTAACCTAAACTTTAATAAGATTAACAAAGGTAACGCCCCAAAAATTACTATCATTAAAATCAACATGATTGGAGGCCTAGTTCCACCTACTCCATAACAGACCTGTCATTTCTGCCATGCTTCCCTGGGCTTCCTTGTAAAGATTAAACACCTTTTTTCAAACCTTAAAAAAAACACTACTTATAGGAGTTCATTGTGCTCGGTAGGTTCACTTATCATCGTACTTTTTTGCCGGCGATGATAGTTAATTTACTTCACTTTAGTTTTTTCTGCAATCCCAATCATCTTAAATCGGACAAGGCTAAATAAGATTCCATACCTGAAATGATAGTTGTAAGGGAAATCTTCATCTATACTTATATAATAAAGAGGAATCCATCAAATAATGCTAATCTAAACTATCAAGGCATCCCAATTGAACATAAACCTTATGCTTTTGTAATAAAGTTGAAAAACTATCAAATATAATATTCGACAGTTTGGGGTAGCAATTGATGTGCTGGCCTAGACTCTATAATGTTTCATCTTTGTATACTTTCTACCTATACTTACACAGAATGGGAATGGACTAACTATTTATCTATACTAATATTATAATAAGAAAATATTTCATTGTTTGTTTGTTTGAATAGGTTTCGAAACTACTGGATCGATTTGAAAAATTCTTTCACTATTGGGAAGCTATACTATTCCGAGGTGACATAGGACACTTTGATCCCTTCCCACGCGAACGAGAACTACGCGCGTGACGTCTGCTATAAATAATCATTTCGCGGAACCCACGGCACCCCTAGGTTCCGAACCCACTCAAGGAATCTCTGCTCTAGATTACGTTATCTACGTCATACGTCTTCTGTTCAGTAAGAATAGCCTGGTCACCTTGAATCGAAGGTCTAGCGCCGGTCAAGTTCAACGCTGCTTGTATGTATTTCATGTATAGTATTTATTATCTGACGCACGTGTGTTTAGAAAGATAGCTTATCAGTACTTTGATAAACAAGCGTGGGGTATCAGTGTGATCAATATTTGCTTGTTGTTTTACGTTATGATGGAGACGTGTTCACAAATAAAGTTAAGATAAAAATAGCATGCTAGCTAAAATAGCAAAACATTGTGTCGTGATGAACTAAAGATTAGGTCCTAATTCTTGGATTTAAATTCATAAAGACTTTATCGTGTTACCTACCAAGTAGCTGGGTTGAGAATGCCAGCAGGCAGTTGTTTCATGTAAAACACTGGTAATCAGCTCTGCAGCACTAGTAATCAGCTAATCGGGTTGAGAATGCCAGCAACAGTTAGCATGGAAGCCAAACTCATCGTTGTTAGAAAAAAGTTTAGCAGATGAGGATCATGATTGAATTTGCAATAAAAAAACATTGAGGTCTATAGTTGAGATAGAAACTGCAGATGTAGTCAGGTACGGAGTACTCGCAACAGGCGTGTGTATGATAACATGTATGAATGTAAACGAAGCAAAAGAAGTATGTCAGAATCGTAGCAGATCGCGCTCTGTAGTTTCTGGCTACAACCATGAGAAAAAGACGGGAGTTTATGTACATAATAATATGTATTTATTAAGTAGCCGTGAGAACCAATAGCCGTTACCTTAGAACCTTTCCAGAAATAACTTAAAATAGTCCACGAAAGTACGCGTGTGAGTACCTATTCCAATTTCGATTGCCTATCATGTAAAACTTATCAATATAATTGAATCGATAGCCTTGATGTGGCACTATCAGCCGGCAATGTTATCAAGACGCGTGTTAGTCATAACTCTATAACAAACTGTAACAATATAATAATATGCTAGGTTCGCACTGCAAGGAAAACATCGCGATCGCACGAAGCACGTGTTTCTGATAACAATCAAATTGAATGACTGTACGCATTCAATACGCTAGACGTTGTTCGTTCATTATTCTCATTAGGTATGTTTGTATTGCCTATTTATTTCTGACTTTGATCTAATGCCCTAGATCTTATAAGGTATACCTTTGTGATTTAGAACTACTTTCCAAACACGAAACAAACATTAACATCATTAAACAAAACTATAGTTTCTATAATTATGTTCTTCGGCCATAGGCTCGCCCCATAAGTGGCGAAATGTGCCTTTGGCTTCGTTTCCGATCATACATTGGTCATAGTCATACTTACATGCAAGCCGTTTACAACTACGTCAAGTAAAAACAGCCTAAAACTATGTAACAAACATGCCAGCAGCACTAGATTGAATGCCTGTTAATTACCCAATGGAAACTTACGTAATTTATGTAACACAAGAAATTATGACATAATCTGGGTTAAAATACCTTTAATAATGGATAGAAGAATTCTAGGCCAGAATCGTTATCTAAATTAGGTACTACAACGGTTTAGGTTGTCGCTCAAAAGCAAGAATCAATACACGTAACATGTAAGTCGTCGTTCTAAGAATACCTATCACAGCTGACTGCATAGATACTGTTGTGACATCTCTAATTAGTAAGTTAGTAGTATGCACCTCACTAGATATTATCTATGTATCCGTTTCCTAACGAGCGTCACTTCATTGTCTGTCCCCGTCTGTGAAGCTGCTACTACGTACAAGACTGTAATATACTGTGTGTGTCGAATATACGAAATAAACCTCAACGGTGTCTCATTTAACAAGCCTACAAACATAACACTTGAGTGCAGCGTAACCTAAAATACTTTGGACAACTTTGGTTGCGGCAGCGGGATTGCTTTTTAATGTCGGCTCTTTCCTAACTTGTTCATTTGCTATTTCCTTTTATTTTAAAACTGCAAAAAAGACATTCATGTCATCAGTGAGATATATTATTGTCATCATCTGCCTAGCCTTTTCCCAACTATGTTAGGGTCGCCTTCCAGTTTAACCGATTACAACTAAATATCCGTGTTTTATATGGAGCGACTGCCGGTCGGACCTTCAAAACCCAGCTACTGGGTAACCCGATACCCCTTGGTTCAACTGGTTGTCAGATTTTCGGGCTTCTGACTAACTGTAACGATTGTCATAGATCTACAAATGACAGCCGGGACCAACGGCTTTAGGTAAGTGCTTCCTGAGGCACGGAGGAACATCTTGATATGTAATAAATACTCACCATTCCACGGAACAACCTCGTCAAGCGTAGCTTAACCTACGTGAGGCAATTATTATTTAGCCACACGTTTCCATAATTGAAATCAACAGAAACCATGTTTTTTACAGTAAAACTTTCGACGCTGGGTTGTGCCTTGATATCCCTTCCAGTCTATCTGGCTTCCGTATGTCAAGGAAATCTTAAGGGAACTTACCATTACTACGTGACCTTATAGTTCTTAGGTCATCGTCACGTAGTCTTGGCGGCACGCAGCATGCGCAGTTTATATAACAACTAAGTAGGAATAAAGAATTTACTAGTAGGTATTGATTCGAAAAAAAAATTGTATGTAACGGGTAGTCATCGAAAATTATTCCAAGATGAGAAATTGATCAGGTAGTATGATTACCTTCTCTAACAATATTGTTCAATTGTTTGCTATTACAGAAGAAGACTACAATCTAAGTGGGCTTAAATAAACACAGCAAAAACAGAAGAAATACATACAGAAGCAAAAAAACAGTTACAATCAATAAAAGAACTATCAAACGCATTAACGCCGTCGTATTTTAAAGAAAACGACAAAATATAATCATGAACATAAACAAGCCAGCCCGTTGAAGGCGTAAATAAAATCACCACTTAGCAGATTCGCGCTCACGACTTACGAGCAAACATGGGACATGGCGGCGCATAATTTCACTAACAACATAGATAGAAAATAAACCTGTTCAATAAACACTTATATCTACTACGCAAACACGGAGGAGTAAGCTTACAGAGTGATAACTTGGAGTCATTCGGAAGCAAAGTAACTCAATTTTACGCCTTTGTCGCATCGCCACACATGCTTTGGTATGCTTGCTACCTGAAAGATGTGACGAGAGCCCCATAGTGAGGCATCTTATTGGATTAACACTGTCTTTAGTAGTGTATAAGTACTAATATAGGTCAGAAGCTAAAATTGTTACTAACGATCCATCTTTAATGGACTATGTTGTCTGTAATAAAATATAACAATTAAACCTCGCACTCTGGCCGTTTTTAATAATCTCTTGGATTCTAATCCAACGTCCGATATGGTTGATTAGTAATAAGTGTTGTAAACTTTTATTGTTCCGATATTTCTTAACTTCATGTTGTTCAATGTGTCTCTCATTATTCATCAAACAGGGTCGTTAATAGATAAATTAATATCACATAATATGTCAGGCACAACATGTGGTTGGGTTATGAGAAACATCTCATACCGCGTATGAGCACTCCATTTTCTAATTTCTCCATGTACACCGTCCTCTACTATAATAATGTATCATGTTACACTCACGACTGCTTGTTGACTTTATTTTGGATGTTATATCTACTTTTTTAGTGTGGTATCGAAACTTGTTTTCGTGTATTTTTTGGGCGACAAACTAAGAAAAACTAACTATAACTATGACACCCAAAACAAATGTTTATGAGATGAGGATGATCATTTGCTCTGTAAGTAGGTATCTATAATTTGTATGTATTTAGAAGTTTATATGTAAGTTTATCAGCTGTCTAGTACTCAAAGCGCAAGCTCTGCTTAGTTTGGGACTAGATGGCGTTGTGTTAAAGTTGGGGAATATTTATTTACCTATTTAAGACTGGTTGTCAGAGTTTCGGACTCCTCATTACCCGTAATAACGACCGTCAAAGATCTTCGAATGACTATCGGGACCAGCGGTTTATCATGCGCAGGGTATTTATTTATTTATTTATTTGTTTGTTTATTTAGATCTCCCACAAAGGATACACAGATATAACATAAGATACTGATACAATTGTTCATTTAAGTGTGCTCCTTCAGTTATAGGAAGTAGTGAATAGTTATCCATCTACGGGCCGACCTTAGCGACCATTGCTTAACATTGAATATCGACTCTTGAGCCTTCATTAATTAGCCAAGAGCCCCGCAAAGTTATTACAAGCAAACTGTCATGTAACAAATAAGTTTATCTTAGACGTCATAGACATCGGTGAAGGAAAACATTATGAGGCATCCCAAACATTTAATTATTATAAGTCTGAAATTGCCAATCCGCCTTGAACAAGCGTGGTGATCGATGCTCGTGCCTCCTCTGTATGAGAAGAGGCCTTTGCCCTGCAGTGGGACAGTAACAGGCTGGTATTATATAGCAAATAAAGTTTTTAATGAATCTCTCATAAACATGAAACTGGAATCAGTAGGTATAATCTGAAATATTTTATAGTTATATGTAGATGTTGCGCGACAGGAGGACGCCAAAACCATTAACGACCCACTTGAAACCAGCCAACCTTGACCCTGATGGGTTCCCAAATGGCAGTCTTAAATCGTGTAGTTTATGCCATATTGCATCAGTTAAGATGGGGCTTACATCATTTGGTGATTATGGAGAATGTAAATGCGTGCCCGCACCCTGGCCAGAAGTGATGAGGTGGAACACCGTGTGGTCTTCCAGTAGGAGTCTCACAGACCCGCCCCAGGGTGAAAAAAAGGCTTACATCATTACAAAAAGTTAAAGTTAAATGTTCAAAGTTTCAGACTGAACATAGGGCAGTTACAGAGAAAGTATATGATACTACAAGGGTGAAATAACGGTCTGGGACAGACGAACTGTATTTGAACTGCACTCCAAACGGCAAATAGCACTTTTATTGAGTCGCAGTAGGAACTGCATTCAAACTGCATATTGGCAGTTAAAATGCAGTCCGTCTGTCTGAAGCCCAAGAACTTAAGTAGTTAAAGGCGTTTTATAATAGGTAATATAAATAGAAATAACAGGAATGCTAGAAAATGTTTAGTACCATTGATGTGTCATTAGTACCTAAAGCTACATTTTGTATGTCATTAATACAATTGATGATCCCAATTTAGGGTTCAAATGTTTGTATGGCCTACAGTTATCCCGGGTCTGTCAGTTTGTTTGAGTTTAAGTGTTCGTAAAGGCACCCACGATACGGGAGAAATTGTAAGTGAGGATAAAGTTAAAAAAAAATATTTACATTCGGAAAATCCTTTCTTATCGGATGCCTACGTCATACAAAGAACACACCCTCCAAGTTTTAGGTATCTACGATCAGCTGCTTAGGCTGCGCAATGTTCCGTCAGTCAGTCATTCAGGGGATAGTACTCTGCCAATCACAATGAAGAATCTCACATCATTAGGGCGAGACTCCACCAATGAGACGACTGGACATGTCTCGTAATTAACCTTGTAGGATGTTGTATTGTGCTGAAGATAAGCACTGAGCCGTAGAAAAACGCAAGCTGATTGGTGGTACGACACATATATTTTCTTCTATGCTTTGGTGGAAACCGAGCCTAAGACATCCCTTTCGACATTCTAGCCGTCTTTTTGGTTCTTACGAATACATAAAAATTGTAGCGACATCTATCTCGCCACAAACGAACTAATGCCCGAAATCCTACATCGCGATATTAAAGTTATCCGCTGCGATTTGAAGGTATACAAGTTCCCGAAAACGACCGTCGGGCTATAGTAGCCCACCAGACACAACACCGGTCTGGTCGGCGGATCCTCCCTTTTCTATGGAGGATGAGGAACTTTACATCATGTTCCTTATATGCACTAAAAAATATTTAATAAAATATAGAAAGCTTACCCATCCTCCTTCATAACGGACTTGTCGCCACAGTCGCAAGCACCGCCAGCCTGCGACAGGAACATATTGAAGTCGTGCGTGGAGTGGTCGCCGCGGTGGAAGCACTCGCGACATATCGACATGCACGGCGATATGCCGCAGGTCCGACATCTGTAGGCGACAACGCGCGGGATCCAGACTAGGCCGCATTTGTCGTGTTTGTCGTAACTCCGGACTGTGGACAAAGAAGCAGCTGTTAGTATACTTTACATACTGCCGATCGCTGTAACTATAGTAATGTTGGGGAGGTTATAGCACCACTTCTTCTTCCCAGCTAATACACTAGGAACTGGTAAAAGGGCGAGCGGTTGGGAGATGCCATATGCATTGTTTCTAACTTTGAATGGCGGTTAGAAATTTTTTGAACTGCTCATGCGATTGAAAGCTACACTATTATTGTTAAGTGTTATAATATGTGTTAGGTTTAGTTAATCTTACTAATATAATAAAGAGGAAAGGTTTGATTGTTTGTTTGTTTGCATTGAATAGGCTCCGAACATACTGGACCGATTTGAAAAATTCTTGCACCGTTGGTAAGTTACACTATCCCCGGATGACATAGGTTACTTTTTATCCCTGTATTCCCACGGGAACGGGAACTACCCGGGTAAAACCGCGTGAGTTCTGCTTGTGCATAATAATGAACAGTCTGGTTCTTGAAAGTTCGAATTTTAGACACTAAGGATCGCCCTTTTAACACAAGCACTTTGCTGGCAACTTCATCCCCGTGAATTTCGTACTTTAACATCCCTACCCCTTATTTGTTTTAAAAAAATAAATATAGCCCATGGCACTCACAAAGAATATGGCTTTTTATTGGCAAAAGAATTTCAAAATTGATTCTGTAGGCAGATCAAGAGTTACCCCCTACAATTACGCTTCAAACTCACAAACTTAACCTAGATATAATATAATTTTAATATTAATACAGATATAAACATGTCATCACACCTATTATCCCCAAATGGTTAGCCAGATATACCACACTATGTAATGGGGGCGAGCCAATTGCCATCAATCGGGCACAAATCCGGACGGCCCCTTGTAAGGGACTTCAAATATAAAAGAAGTATAACAAAATCAAGAAATAAGATACATCTGGTTGTATTTGTCTAACTTTATTAAAATAGGCAGATATAATGTAAAGCAGGTACATTTAATATCCTGTTGACAAGCTGGAAGTTTAAATCAAAACCAATGTTTATGTGATAACTTTTATAACATAAAACAGGAAATTTGGTAACGATTTATAGTATTAATAGGATTTTTCATCAACAATGGTTACAAAACCATGTGCCCATGCCCATGGAGGCCTATTGTTAAAGTCGAGCGATAAAACGCTGAGAATTCACGTTTCTGCATTAAAAATTGAATGCGCTCTTTTTTTTTATGGGCTACTGTGCTCGAAATAAAAGATTTATTTATTTATTTATTATTTTAAATTTGATTTTCAGTTGTTATAGCGGCAATAGACATGCATAGATTTTCTTACTGTCTACTTACTACAGTAATAGTAGAAATACTGCTGTTTAACCTTTTAAGCGCTTGGCTAAATATTAGATGCCGTGCCCCTAGCGCCGGGCCAAAATTGCTACAAATCAATAAAATAATACCTACAGTGAATAAGGAGAAACAATCGGTGCATCGATTTTTAGTTATTGTTACATAAATAATATCACAATTCGATAATGGTTCTAGTTGTACCATACAGTCAGTATTTTGAAAATAAAACGAAAAATCATACAAGGTTGTCTGTAAGAGATCGCTTTTAGCGCTAAGGCCGCCCATTGTAACACCTTATGTACCCCTTAAAGTTATTATTTGTAAGATTTTATGGTGTACAATAAAGAGTATTCTATTCTATTCTATTCTATTATCTGTCGCAGAAATACGACACGCGCTGTAGGGGCACGAAAATGTGTGTTATATTTTTATGCGACACAAGCGGTTAAAGGGTTCTAACAGGCAGACGGACCGTGGAGACGATGGAAATCTTTAGGAACGAGACCAACACACGGAGATAAATTCATCACTACCCTACCAATTCTTTGACTGTCCTGTTGGTCTTGTAGTTAGTGGCCATGACATCTATGCCGGAGGTCGTGGGTTCGGGAAGACAAATGTTTGTGTGATGAGCACAATCATTTTCTCTGTGTTTGGGTGTAATTTGTCTACAATATTTATGTATTTAGAAATATTCAAGCACATTTATCAGTTGTTTAGAACCCGTACCACAAGCTCTGTTTAGCTTGGGACTAGATGGCGTTGTGTGAATGTTGTGGAATATTATTATTATTATTCTTCTACACATGCTCCTGATACAGTCCAAACCTTAGAAATCAGCTTCAAATGTAAACCGAAAAGTTTCAGAAGGTCGGTGCCCTACATAAGTTTACAAAGTAGTTAACAGACAAACTAAGTCGGTTTTTTGGGTTGCTTACGTATGGTCAGCTAATTAACGAGGGTTCGTACAATTTCTCGGAAGATACATTTCGAAGAACTCGTCAACCGACATTTTCGTCTGCTTTGCAGCAAAAGAGAGCTAAATCAATAAGTCTGGATCTGTAGTTTTAAGAATAGATCAAGTCTGCAGTCGCGATAGCACTCTGGCTCGACCTAAAATACTTTTTAGGTCATGTTAGAAGTTTTCCAATGCTGCATTCTAAAGTCGCAGTAGTCTAGATCAGGCACTAAACTAAGAAATGCTGCAGTGCGGTCTAACTTCGATGCAGATGGCTCTAAATTCTCTATTCAAGAATTCCCACGACCATTATGTAGGTACACACTGGCATTGTCGCGATCAAAATTTGAGAATAAGTGTTTATTAAATAACATTAATTCTTGTCACCTATAACTATTGGTCTGCAGTGGATGCAGCACTCGTTATTTACGAAAGTATTTTTATACATGGTATAAACCTTTCAAATGGTATAAGTTTCATCACAGGTTGAGAGCTTGGTCCAGGCACTGCAGCTGTGTACGTATTTTTGTATCATAGCTTTAGAAGGTCCAAAACACCATGATTCTTGCGCTTGATTTCTACTTGGCTGCCATAGATTAAATTAAATAATACCCCAACAGTTTTCACATAGCATACGTTTCATCACTGTTGAGTGTTTGGTCTAGGTTCCATACAAATGTACCCATGGTCTTTTGAGCAACCATAACACCACAATAAAACGTAAAATTAGGACAAAACTGACGAAAAATTTAAGAATCATGTAGGTACGGAACTCTTGGTGACAGTATGTGCGACCCGGCACTACTGCTGCAGTCTGTGATGCGTCGTTACCTTCGAAGCTATACCACAAACGTCTACAACATTAATCACTCTCGGCCTTCCATTTACAAAACGATCTCATGTAATTGTTCTATTAACATCTGGCAGAAAAACATCAACCAACAATGGCTGGTCCCACCCTGGCATAGAAACAGCCGAGTCATCTCATGTAATTACAATGGAGTATTTTAATGTTTTTGAGACCATATCTAATGGAATCTTGAGTTATAGGTGTGTTTTGTTAAGATAGATTTGAAGTAGGTATACAAGTCAATGTGTACAGACGCTGGACATCAAGCCATGATATAATAATATACTAATCAAGCCACCCCAAACTGTCAATCTACTAAATTTTAGTTTTAGTCTATCATCATCATATATGTCATTTAGATTACTAGAAAATATTCGACACATATTTTTTCTTTTTCACGTAGGTAGGTACTTAGGGCCGGGACACATAAACACGTTTCGACGTCGTGTCGTACCACGATACGGCGTCGTTACACGATGGGACGTCGCGTGTATCGTATATCGGACCGCACCAGACGCGTATATCGTAGTATCTTCTGAGATTCTGTTTTTTCTTTATCCGTCTTCTTAACAACAGCAGGAGCAGGACGCGTCTAGTGCGGTCCATTTCTCGAAATTAAGTGCAACCATTCACCCTGCATTGTATCGACGGCGTCGTGCCGTGTATCGTGGCACGTTACGATGTCGCGACGTAGTTTTTTACGATGCTCGTCGTAGATTCCCACGACGCGACGTCGCATCATGAAACGACGCCGCATCGTGGTACGACACGACGTCGTATCGTGTTTATGTGTCCCGGCCCTTATACAGAAAATAACAGCGATACAAAGAGTCAAAATGTCTATGACGTCACTATCCTGTAGTTTATACGGAATAATGACGTCACAAGCCCCCTCTCCTTAACTTTAATACGCTTAACCTATGTAAGTAGATTTCCATTAATTTTTTATTATAAAAAAATATTGTGTATTATTATTTATAATCTAACTAACTGATGGACTAATTATATCTTGATATTCATACACCACCCACATGCCTAGTAAACATGAATCTTATTTGACACATTGGGGTAACTTGACGTGCTGGCGTTTGTACATTTTGATCCCCGAAAAAGACTTCAAAGACAGACTAGCTGAAAGCTGAAACGTTTAACAGATTCCATTTTCACGGTAAATAGAACATGTCACGATTACTTCTAAATGTTTATTCGTTCATCGATAACAAAAGGTCTAAATTCTTGGTAAAATGAAGTTATTACTTAAATAACACGACCTGAACTTGCTGTTTTGTTTTTAACCGACTTCTAAAAAGGAGAAGAAGGCTTTATGTTTGACATGAGTTTTGTATGGGAACGCAAATGTGGAGGTGATAGATTTAGTAGGTACCTACCAAATTATATTAAAGGACGTGCTAGACTGGACTGGACTCGGAAAACATACAATGAGTCTCCTTAACGACAAACAGCAAAAACGTGGAGATTGAATTATGTGTATTACTTATTAACTCATGGTAAAATTTAACGAGTAAACCTGAGTCTGCCAAATTTACTCTTTCCTTAGCATACATACAGCGTAATTGTGGCCCATGGGCGGCATTAAAACACTGATACCAGGTGACTGGTGAGTCACTTACCACTCAATAAGAAGAAGAGTGCCAATTTGAGAATGAAATAGGCTTAGTAATCGTAATACATGACGAAAATTTGTTTGAGATACTAATCTCAACTGATAATTAAAAAATAAAAACGTTTCGAAAAAAAAACAAAACAGACTTCAAAAGAACATTAAAACCAAAGTTTCGATTTAACCTTTTTGTATACGTACACACGGCTACATAACACATCAAGCTATACAATTCCAGTTTACACTTACCTTACCTTATTGTACAGAAATCCTACATACTGCGAGATCAGCTTTAATTAAATACTGGAAATGTATAAGTTTTGACTGGCCTGTTGGTCTAGTAGTTAGTGACCCTGACTGTTATGCCAGAGGTCGTGGGTTCGATTCCCACCCAGGGTAAATGTTTTTGTGATGAGCACGATCATTTATTCTGCGTCTGGGTCTAATTTATCTATAATACTTATGTATTTAGAAATATATAAGTATGTTTATCAGCTATTTAGTACCCATAACACAAGCTCTCAAGCTTAACTTGGGACTAAATGGCGTTGTGTGAAAAGTTTTGGAATACTTATTTATTTATTTATAACTAAATAAATAAGCAGTCCATAACTTTCACACAACGTCATCTAGTCCCAAGCTAAGCAGAACTTATGTTATGGGTACTAAACAACTTATAAACATAGGTACTTACTTTTATTATATTTCTAAATACATACATATCATAGATAAATTACACACAGACACAGAACAAACGACCGTGTTCATCACACAAACATTTGTCCTGGGTGGGAATCGAACCCACGACCTCCGGCATAGCAGTCAGGGCCACTAACTACTAGACCAACGGGCCACTCAACTTGAAGTAAAGTCGTGTATACAAAGTTTTGTTTAAAAGGAATTCATCATCTAATAAACTAACCATAATAAATCAAGACACATCTTTTAGAATACAAATTAACTATAGGTAGGTACGTACAGGTCTAGTCTCTTGTATCTCAAAATGACAGATGACTAGTTTCGCAAGTCGACAGGGTCAAGTTCCTGCCTGAATGGATCTTTGATCTCCAGCTAATGGTCCCAATGTCTGAAGGTCAACACAGTGCGTTAGCATCGATGGCCGCGGTACCAGAAATAATCTAAGACTTATCATTCTATTGAGAAATGCACGAGAAGCGGATGACTATTCTGAACGTTTGGCATAAGATCAAAAAGAAATTACTCGAACGATTACTAGGTTTGATGGGTAGGTATGAACCCAGTCTATTTAAAGCGGCGCTCATAGTACAATTAACAAACTTATATTAATTTGTATCTAAACTTAGAACTTAGAAAGAGGATAGATTTGTTTGTTACTTTGTAGAGGTATAACTCGAAAACTGATTTTAAAAACTCTTTTTCCATTAGAGAGCTATATTTTCACCGAGAAACATTGGCTATACTTTATTTCCGCAACTATGAAGGATGTTAAAGTTTAAAGGGAAAAGTAAGAAATTCACGCAGACGAAGTTGCAAGCGAAGTGTTAGTCTCAAATAAATAAAGTTAAATTGTCTGTTTGTAATGTCAATTTATAATAGTTTGAAACTATTTTTGTAAGTATACAAAAAAAAAACATTTTTAAAAATTTCGTCGGTTTGTTTGAGCTGATCTCCGTAATGGCTGACCCGAGACGACCGAGAGAGGACTTCCTTCACTAGTTTTAAGGTTTCATACCGAAAGGGTATGTATTTGTCATACTGATTTTGTTCATTATGTAATTCGGGTAAAGGTTGTTTTCATTTTAATTTTCTTATTAATTAGCCTCTAGTTTTATTTAGCGTTTTCCTCTTAGGAGCCAGTGTAGGCAGATTCTTAAAAATAAAGTTCATACTTAAGAATCCACCCACATTATATTTCACAACACAACACAAGAAAAACACATTCTTGGAATGAAAAATACCAATCCAATTTTATTCTGTTTTTCACAGTTTACGATGTAAACAACATTCCGAATAAAAAAATGCAGAACTATTCAAACGGACACTACATTTATACACACTAATTGTTAACGTACACCGATAGCATTAAAACAAGACTACCCTACCAGCTATAAAAGAGTGATTATACGAGTGGAAATGGGAAAAAAAGAACAAACATTATTTAACACATAAAAGCAATTAGATCGCCAATATGAAAAATTACGCAACATTAGCTGTCTGTAACAAGGCGTCTTCGTCGCTTCGATAATAGGGTATATGCATGTATTTTTTTTATAATTTTAATTCACTGTTTACAACGTTTTAACATAGAAAAAAAAATATAAACATATTTAAAAATGCAGTAATGAAGCTTAAAAAAATATTTTAAATACAGAATAAATTTGAGCGGTTTAAACGCCGCCATTTTCGCGCGCCATTTCGATTACGTCATTAACTATGATCCTATTACTATTACTTAGGGTGTTTTCGTTCTTCTAACCATTTCACCATGAAAAAAGCTCAAAAACCAGTTTACCGGTATTGCTTGTACCCGAATGCAATAAACATTGTCAGATTGTGCTTTTACAAAACCACTTTCAGTCATTTTTCTTAAATGTTAAATAACTTCACTATGAAGCTAAAATTACACTTGAACATTAAATTAGTTCACAACAAACACGGCAATAATTATGTTTTCCAATAAAAAGTCCATTCCAATACATAATGTCATACTTACACA
Source organism: Euplexia lucipara (assembly GCA_921972225.1). Lineage (NCBI taxonomy): Eukaryota > Metazoa > Arthropoda > Insecta > Lepidoptera > Noctuidae > Euplexia > Euplexia lucipara. The sequence continues at coordinate 1,869,074 of OV179158.1, forward strand.
TTGATGTTTTGTAGACGTTGAGTTGTTGTCGTAGTATTTGACGTCAATTTTCGTTATAACCAACGGTGATGCGTTTCACGAATTTGAATTTCCCGCGCTTAATTCGCACTTTTATTTTTAATTTTAAATAATTATGACGCTATTAAAAAGTAAAACAATGATTTAGTTCATATTTTTTGCTATTAAAGATTCGGAAAAAAAATATTCGAACCATATTTAAATAACATGCATATTCCCTATTGCAAGCAGCATGCGCGCGCGCCGATCGGACAGGCGTACGTATCAACGTTCGTTGTACACGTAGACGTGGTTATTGCCCTGACCGTGACGGTGCTAACGCTTTGGGTAACAACCGATGGGTTGACATCATATTGAATCAACTAATATCTGATTTAGAAATATCGGTGAGGTCTTATGAGGAAAAATATCTTTAGTATCTATACTTCTAAACTAAATAAAATTATAAAGAGGTGACACAGCACACGTCACAAAGTCACAACACAAAACCTACATTACAATCTTTGTGAGTTTATACGTAGAAGTAATCTCCCGAACTAGGTACCTACTCAATTTCTTTAATACATTCTTTTACGGGTTGAAAGCTAAACTATTAATATAGGAATTCATTTCTTCATAAAGAACGAAGTCGCAGGCTTGTATTATTTCAATTATCATTTTTCTTCCTTGATAAAAGATTTTTGATCTAAGTTACACGGGAAAAAAAAATATAGTGATGAAAATTCTTGGAACGAAGTAAAAAAAGGTCGAATCTTGTAATATCAATAATGTCAAGTAGGTATAAGGGTAGGAAATCATAAAAAGGTAGGTATTCGATCTAACATTGAACTGTTGGGAGAATCCAACCGACATGTTTTAGCAATGACTCCGTTGCAAATGTGGTATTTTAAATCCAGTGCCTCTTGTCTGTAGATTCCGCAGAATTTGTAACATTTACGGAGAAAAGATTCGTATCCTCTTTATGCCATTGAAAACTATCTACCTACCACCCGACAAGACAAGTGAACTCAAACAACAAAGTTGCAAGCTTTCAAAGTAAGATTAATTTACTAAGCAAGAATTGAAAATGACCAAAGACAGACGGAACATCACGAACAATATATTTTCATCCGATACTAAGTCTATGAGTTTAGATTAGTACGCTGCGCTGCCGCTCCAATATTGCTATGTTATTCTAGACAGCGTTACATGGGATCAACGTTTTTCTACGACATTTCTTCGCATACAATGTTCTCTCTATGGTATTTTAAATCTCTCTGAAAATGACCAATCTCACAATCCAGAAACCACTCTCCAGGTACTACTTCCTATAGATTCATGTCTTATAAATAACAGAACCAAAGCGGGAGCTTATCTCTGAGCAAGGAGGAACACGGCACGTGGTTGTTGGACCGCGATCAGCTGTGAGACGGGGTCGACGCCCGCCACGGCCGGTGAATAACACCGTCCGATACGAAACGCACCGGTGTCAATGCACTTGCTAAGAAAACTGGGGTCGTCTCAAAATGTGCGGGTAAATCAAACTTGCATGCGTGATTCGAGAACCAAAATGGTTGTCAAAATGCTTTGTGAGTCACTCGATGGCGTGCATGAACGCACATCGATGCAGGACCTGCGTAGTTTATTTTTGCGATACAAAGATCGAGTAATTGTTTCAATTGGGGCCATAAAGTTTATTAGAGGCGTTTGCACCTCTCGGTTTTGGCATCGCGTCCACTTGACAATTTGCAAACAAATGCGAAAACTTTACTCTGACATGAAACCTTTGGCGTTTTTGGATATTCATGTTTGAATTGCGAATCGTAGAGTTTACTTAGCAAATAAAGGCTTTAAGTTAAATTAACTGGTATAATTTATTTCACGATCAAATAATGGCTGAAGGCTTTTTTATTATTAAGGAGAAACTTCAGCTTTAGCCATGTAAAACTATAGCTCTTAATCTTCGCCGTAATCCCACAACACAATTTCTGATGGCATAACAAGGAAAACCGCTTGACACCAACCACACTTTCAAAGAAACTTGTTTTATGCCTTTAGTCAGTATAAACATATTACTGGTACTTTTTATATATAGGAATTTGTCTCCTTCCTCCGTCGTGTGAACCAGGGGACCACTTGCGAATTATGTAATAAAAAAGAAAAACATGCGTACGAGCAGATATGAGATCTCTGGCCACGTAATCATGACATTCGTGACTGAGTGAAGTGAAATAAGAACTTGACAATTTTCCTCATGATGTAAGTACCTAGGTACCTACGTACCGACTCGAAATAAATTGAGGTCAGTGCCGAAACATTACATTATGGACAATAACCTATAAGCGGGCATCCATTGATTACGTGAGAGCTGTGAATGCGGGGGGAGAGAAGTCCAACTATACACTCATTAAAAAAGAGCACAGGGGTCACTGTGAAAATGTCAAGTCGTCCTCTGAGTTCAAAGAAATAGGTAATAAAATATTATAAAGAGGTAAAATTTGTAAGTTTGTATGTAGGGGGTAATCTTCGGAACTAATGATCAAATTTTAAAAATGATTGTACTGGTGGAAAGCTACACTATTCCCGGTGGACATAGGCTACTTTTTATCCCCGTATTCCCACGGGAACGGAAACTATGCGGGTGAAACTGCGTGACGACTGCTAGTAGGTAATAATATGGAAAAGACAATCCATGTTTCTGTTACTTTATTTGGGGTATTCTGAATCTAAGGGGTAAAGAAAAAGGAGACTGAAGAGAGAACTGTCTAGGACATATATAGAAGTATGTCTTAGATTGAAAGGCTGCATACTTGAGAATATCACATCACAGCTCTATCAGATAAATTGTATTTTTTTTACTTAATACTATCTGTATTAAGTACTAACCTTTACAAGGATACTCGTAATTCAAATGGTAGTAAGACTGCAGTTTCGTTTGGGCCAGATTTATCATGAGGCAGGTCGTAAACCAAGATCAGATGAAGTTTATTCTGTTGTTCATGCAGGCATAATCAGCCTATAATATTTCCACTACTTGGAACGGGCCCAGTGAGGGTTAAAAGTTTTGAGCTTGTGGCAAAATACTCACAGCCGCGGGTTGATTAAAGGTTAAACTACGCTTGGCGAGGTCACCGCGTGGATAGGTGACCAATCATTTCACATTAAGGTCCCTCCGTGCCTCGAAAGCACGTGTAGCCATCGTTCCCGGCTGTCATTTGTAGATCTTTACTGTCGTTACGGCTTACGGGTAGTCAGAAGCCCGAAAGTCCAAGAACCAGATTAACCAAGGGGCATCGTGTTACCCATTCAATAGATTGTGGACGTCAGAAAGACAGTATAGCTCCATGTAACATACGGAATTTGAGATGCATCTTGTTAGACTGGAAGCTGGCCCCAACTAAATTGGGAAAAGGCTAGGCAGATGTTTATGACTTGTTACTAATCGAAGGTGTCAAATAAACATTTATCGAGCACATGTAATTTTTAACTCTTCTAGAGTTACTTTCGGTGATTCTTCTCAGAGTAGCCAGATGGTGGTGAAACACCGACCTCAGCTTGTATGACATGTACCATAAGGTGTTTGTAAAAACCAATTTACGGAAATACCTAAAAACATCGTTTATGGTCAAGCGCAGATACCTATGCGTTCTAAGAACCTTCGGTTGCTTTAATAATATTTATTAACACGATCAAATGCCTACTGATCTCTGTCATAAAGTTGCTGAATCATGGAGCTAAGGAAAAACAAGAAGTTATAGCGATTACTCACTGCTTGATACGATATTTTTCGAGGAACATAAGTTATTTAGGGATCGTCCGATCACAGTGATCACTTAATCACATGCGTGGGAGTCGGTGATTGGATTTATTACTCTGAACGCGATGTAAGTTGCTTCTACGTTTTAAATAAAAGTTAAAAAATAAACCTTTATTGCCTACGAACGTTTAATTTATGTTGCTTTGTTCGATTCTGTTGATTTACTGCGGAAAATTTTGACTACGAAATACTCCGAATGGACTGGAGCAAGAAATAGCCTTAGGCTGATGTCGATAAACATTTCCGCAATCGACAAATATCAACATCACGCCGTGTTCCCTTACCTAGATTTCGTCAGTTCTGTTTAAGTTTCATGTAATAGAAGACTTTTAGCGATTAGGCCACCCATTGTATCACCCTATGTAGCCCTTTTATTATAATTTATAAGTTTTTATGGTATACAATACTCTTTATTGTATTCTTTTCTAGAAGGCAAGCCTATTGCCACCAATCGGGCAAACATTCTGACTATAAACAACTATTAACAACACATGGAATAACATAACAAAACATTCTTAACCGTTTAAGTGACGTCTAAGATAAACTTAGAAAGTATAGATGAATTTTCAGAGGTTACTTCACAGTTCTCCCCAAATTTTTGGCTCGATCATCTCTGACGTGAGATACGATGACGCTATCAAGTTTTTGTTGCCAGTCACGGTTGACGTCATCTTATTTTTTAAGCGTTATTGTATTTGCTGTCATATCATCCATTAATTATATATCATCAAGACCCCTTCGTGCTTCAGAAAGCACCAAGCGGTTGGTCACGGCTGTCATTTCTAGATCCTTGACAGTCGTTACGGGTAGTCGGAGTCCAGAAAGTCTGATAACCAGATTAACCAAGGATATCATGTTTCTTAATAATTGGGTTGTGAAGGTCAGATAGGCAGTTGATCCAAGTAAATTACTACACTTAGTTCATTTGCTGTAAGAAAAGAAATTGAAACAAACCGTTTTACAGTCCGATCAACCAATTTTAACTTCTACTCCGTAGTTATTAAGGATTGCATTATTAGCAAAACCGTGGATACAACACCAATTGTTTACTGCAGCTGCCATTTGTCATGTTACTAACGTAATAGAATTCAATATCGGTTGAAGGGACTGTAAAAAAGGTTTATTTAAATTTCTTTTCGTATTCAAATGGACTATTATTATAGTACTCTTATTAGACTGGGAGCCGATCTCAACATAGTTAAGGACACGGAGATAATGATAAGTTGCTGTCGTATATTTGTTATCATTATATTTGACTAGGAGACGTCACGCAGTTTAGGTAATTCGCGTAGTTCCCGTTCCCATAGAAAAACGGATAGGATACCCAACGATGAAATAATTTTTCCAATCAGTCCAGTAGTTTCGGAGCCTATTCAATGCAAACAAACAAGAAAAAAATATTAGTAAAGAAGTATAGATATAGAAGCCTTATAAACTTCTAAGAAGCCTGCTATTAACACTGCTACCATCATGTCAAAAATATCGTTTATTCTTTCTTGACATTGCTTGCCGGCAAGTTGCGTATTACAAACTGCTGGAATATAGCCAAGTAGGTATTAGTACGTAGTCAAACAGAATAAATAGAAACGCTAAGTTAAATAGAAACAAAACTTTGAAGAGGACTTTCATGTTAGTTAAAACTTGTGTCTTACTTAAAATAAGGACTCTAATACTAATACTAGCCTGTGACTATCCCGTCTCAGGGCAATGGCCCTCTTCTCGTACAGAGAAGGTATATGCATTGAACACCACACTGACTGAAGGCGGATTGGCGATTTGCGACTTATGTTAACGATGTTCTGCCTTGATAAACTTAGAAAAACTTATTGATTGAAAAAGTCAAATCGGTACTCTACTAGATATGATGAGAGTCGAAGCCAATAGGCAAGCACGACAATTTGAATAAAACTGATTGAACCAAAGTAAAACTAAGTAGGTAGTATTTTCACATTAGTACGATCATTTCAATTAAAAATCACAACTTTTCAATACACTGTTCACAGTGTACATGTATACAACAGTCAAAGATTTAAACACCGTTTTTTATTATTTATTTATGTGGGCGTACTACAGGTATACCTCTGCCTAACTCTTCGAGGATTACAGGCGTGATGTTATGTTTATTTTATATTCAAGTATGGTTTTTCTGTGTCAATGTATAATAACATTCAAGCTTTTATTCTTTTATTCTTTCGCCAGTAAGCGAAGTGAGCGCCTCACAATGATATTATCGTTATGTTAAACTGGCATTTAGGTCAAGCAAGTCAGGTGCGATGACATTGCGAGACAGGTGGCAAAAAACAGTTTAGTGGCGCCCTCATTATATCTAATAATAACTTACTATGATGATGATATATCGCTAGCTCGTTTCAATTAAATATTTAAAATATCTATTATTTTAATAATCTTGGCCTCGTTCAGTAAACGAGCAGTTAGAGTTTATTATTTGCTAGCTGCTTGCGATCATCCCCTTTCCCCCCTCTTAGTTTTGCAAATAAAATATAGCCTTTGACACCGACAAATAATTTGGCTTTCTATTGGTAAAAGAATTTTGGTTTAAATGTATGTGTTTGACCATGGCGGTACCGGATGATAAGGAAAGATAAACGCTACGCTTTTTAGACCAAACCTTGAGAGAAAAAAAAACAAAAACCATAGAGAAAAAATATATTATTACTGTTTATAGAACAAGAAACGTCTTGTCCTATCAACAGTAATAAAGTATTTTTACTCTATGAGGCTTTTTCTTAATTTCTGATCCGCTTATTTTCTAGAGCATTCTTTTTCATCTTATCTATTATCTTTCTGCCTAGACTTTTCCGAACTTGCTGGGGTCGGCTTCTAGTCTAACCGGACGCAGCTGAATACCAGTGTTCTACATGAAGCGACTACCCATCCTGACCTTCACAACCCAGTAGCTGAGTCACACAAACGATACTCGTTGGTTGAACTGGTTATCAGACGTTCGGTGTATTGATCACACAGAACGACTGGTCGCACCTCTTTCTTCGTCCTCTTACGAAGAGTCATTACAATGGGAACGTCATCGGCACATTCTTGACTTTGTCAATGAACACCGGTAATCAATCCATGGCAAAATTGTGAAACTTGACAATAAACCTGCGGATACATTACAATATTTAATTGCATAGTAATAAAGAAGGTTCGAGCTCAATACTCAAGTCCGCCTTACAATAATTGTACAGAACAGCCGACGACACGACTCCGGCCTTCACGGACCTGAATCTTGCTTGACCCGGCCGAGGTCTACGCCAAGGTCAAGGTGCCAGCGTCCAACAATCGTCGAATATTATAAAATTATGCTAACTAGTTCCCGAAAACGCTTTTTTGCAATTCTTGTTTGTTTTTTTTTCGTTTGACTAGGAAGGTCGGCTTTAAGTTTTCGACAAGGCGGTATTATGTGTCCCTCTTTGTTTCAAAATGTAGTCGAGATACTGGACGCTCACGGGACTACTTATTTATTTGTCATTTTGGTGTTGCCTAGTGTCAATAAAAACAGGAATAAAAATAATGAAATAATTAATAGGTTCCCCCATTTCGGTTATTAGGAACAGTGCCAACCGCATTTCACCACAAACCATTTTTTATTAAAGAAGGTGTTTTTAACTTACTGCAGATTCATGGCCGTCATCCAAACATCCTATACAGTTTATGTTTACAACAATAATACGCCTAACGATCATTATTTATCGTGAAAGAGCTGCGTCACTGGTAATCCAAAAGTTGAAAAACAAAAACATTACTTATTTATTACCATACTAGCAGACGTCGGTTTTACCCGCGTAGTTCCCGGTCCCGTGGAAATACAGGAATAAAAAGTAGCCTAAGTCACCTGGGGGTGTAGCTTCACAACGGTGAAAGAAATTTTCAAATCGGTCCAGTAGTCGGAGCGTCGGTCGGAGGCTATTCAATGCAAACAAACAAACAATCAAACCTATCCTCTTTATAATATTAGTAAGTATAGATGAGACAATACAGATGAGTTCTCAAAACAAAATACTTTCCACGCAAGTCAGAAAACACGAGAGTTTTTCAAGGATCTATAAAAGAAAGAAAGACACTTTTAAGAACTAAATGGCGCATTTCCCATCTGACTAAAACCTGAAAAGAAATGCCGATACAAACTCAGAGCGCTTTCAGCCCTTTGCCTTATTTTAATGTTGCGTTCAGTATCGTTACTACCCAAACGCATTCAAATTCATTCCCTGTCTTAATTTATATATCTGGGAATCCATCAGGTTATATTTGAAACAAAGAAACTACAGTGTTGACCTTACGACGCGCGAATAAAAACAAAATGAACTGAACGCATCAGCTGTTTATTAACTTGAACAAAAAGTAATGCCCCTTTTCTCTACCACCTAAATGCAACATCAAAATGGTAAAACAAAAGCGCTCGGTTGGATTTTTAACGCTCGGGTCGACGCTGAGACTTCAAAATGCATCGTGGAATATTTAAGCGTTGCATTTAGGTGTCGCGAAAACGAGTATGAGTAATTTTTGAGAAATTGAATCACAAATCAACCACACTGATTAGTTATGCCGATAACTGTTTTACTTAACATGAGATGAGTTCAATATAGACTTCTACTTTCCGAGTCAGGATGAATTATTTATCATTTCACAGGCCATGCAATGTACCAGCTAAGAAGTAAATTGCCAGTCCAGCTTAACACAGATCTGTGATGATATCAAAAAAACAGAAACCTTCTTTTGTTCATTAATCTTTTGCGTGTCTACATGGCTATCGATCAGAGAGGAATCTCAGGAATTTCCCGAATCCTACCTACTTAACCTATTCTACACAATCTCTGGATCCACAGATCCAGATCTCCATAGATTGTTAGGTTAGGTCAGATTAAGCTGAAGGCCAGTGTTTATATAGAGGATCGACCAGATAATTGACCTCCACAACTCTTTTTACTGGGTATACTTTTAGTAAGACTTGTCAGACTTTCGATCGTTTGACTACGGCTGTCAAAGACTTACAAATGACCGTCAGCATCGAAGGCTTAACTACCTCTCTGAGGCATTGTGGGGTTTTTGACGATCTGGATTCTATACCGATCCACAGACCAACCTCGTCAAGTGTTCCTTAATCTTAAAGATCGACCTGGATGGCTATTAATACTTAACCACTAGCCCCTTCTATCTCCTAGCTTAATTGTCAATATCGTGGGAGCGGGTTTGCACTGATGTCACTGTAAAAACCTAGTCACGCAGTGACTGTAGATCATACTAAACAGCAGTTTCTACGTAGATAATACCGGGGACTTAGCATATCATGAATTCATGACGTAATTAGACGCATACGCTTGTTTGTGCGCTCCACAGCTTCTCGAAGCTTAGAGTACTATTAAGGCTTCCTCAGTTCGTATTTTGGGGAGTTTGTTGCGCTACTTTTTCTTCTCAGGAGGGAATGAATCTCTGGTATTTGAAGGTCGGGCGCTTTTGGAGACTTAGTCATTTTTGACGTTCGAAATTTCCGATTCTCAGGCTAATTTTATGAATAAGATTTAATTTAGAAAAAATACCCCAATTTTGCTTAACAAATTAAGATTTGTACTATTTTCAATCAGACGCGTGGCAAAGTCTTTAGAATATCATAACGATGTTAGCATCCGCATGGTAATAATTTAGAGTTCGTAATGTAATGTTACACCTTATTATATTTTTTCCTAAGAACAGAATTACTTTGGTGCCTCTATAATGCCTGAGGCTAGTGTACGCGGTTCAGTTGAGCAGAAAACATCCTTTTTGATCACGCTACCTCGAGACGAATCTATATCCTGACATAATAAAGCATTCGGCTCCGGATCTATACTTCTTATACTTGTATGTAGCGGATGGAAGAGCTTGTGGCTGAATAATAACAGCCTCACGGGTTGACTGAAGGTTAAGCTATTCTTGACGAGGTTGGTCCGTGGATGGGTGACCATTCTTTACATATTATAAAGACTCCTCCGTGTCTCGGAAAGCACGTAAAGCCGTTGGTCCCGGCTGTCATTTGTAGATCTATGACAGTCGTTACAGATAATCAGCAGCCCAAAAATCTGACAACCAGTTTAACCAAGGGTGGCAAGGGGCATGTTACCGTCGTCAGTAACTGAGGTGTGGAGGCCCGCAGTCACTCCATGTAAAACACTGGTATTCAGCTGCATCCGGCTACTGGAACTGGAAGCCGACTTGTTCGGAAAAGGCTAGGCCGATGAAACCAATTTTTTATTAAATTCTCAGTTGTCATCGAACTTCGGTGTGCAATTGTCACTGGCAATGAAAGGATCGCCAAACGCCCTGCTGAGCTGGGTTACCGTCTTGTTGACTGGCTATTCTTCATACCAGTCTGCAAGGGATATTTTGAAATAGGTAGGTACAGTCAGCCCCATAATAGGGAATATGCACGTAATTTAAATATGGTTCGAATATTTTTTTTTCGAATCTTTAATGGCAGAAAATATGAACTAAATCATTATTTTACTTTTTAATAGCGTCAAAATTATTTAAAATTAAAAATAAAAGTGCGAATTAAGCGCGGGAAATTCAAATTTGTGAAACGCATCACCATTGGTTATAACGAAACTTGACGTCAAATACTACGACAACAACTCAACGCCTACAAAACATACAATGTGTAAGTATGACATTCAGTATTGGAATGGACTTTTATTGGAAAACATATTTATTGCCGTGTGTGTTGTGAACTAATTTAATGTTCAAGTCTAATTATAGCTTTATAGTGAGGTTATAAAAAAAAAATTAAGAAAAATTACTGAAAGTGGTTTTGTAAAAGCACAATCTGATAATGTTTATTGCATTCGGGTACAAGCAATACCGGTAATCTGCTTTTTGAGCTTTTTTCATGGTGAAATGGTTAGAAGAACGAAAACACCCATAGTAATAGTAATAGGATCATAGTAAATGACGTAATCGACATGGCGCGTGAAAATGGCAGCGTTTAAACAGCTCTTTATTCTGTATTTTAAATATTTTTTTAAGCTTCATTACAGCAATTTTTAAATATGTTTATATTTTTTTACTATGTTAAAACGTTGTAAACAGTGAATTAAAAATATAAAAAAATTACATGCTTATACCCTATTCGATGAACATATCCATGTTTCCTAAACTCATGAACACCTTAGCTTACACAAATTGCTAAACAAGACTAGTGCCAGGATTTAATTAACGTTTTTAAAGGTTCAAAATTCACTAGTCTTGTTTAGCAATTTGTGTAAGCTAAGGTGTTCATGAGTGCTTAGGAAATATGAATATGTTTATCGACTTATGAGGCTGACTGTACTTCGTGAAAGAAAAAGAGATCTTTGTTACGTAAAGGTCAACCGACTGTGTCCCCAGGTGCGCCGTAATATGAATTTAACATGCGAGCGACTGTTATCTGACCTCTGATTAGCTACCTAATAGGAATTACCTACTGATATTCTAATTTTAGATACGACTGGTGACCGTTACTTTAATTTATGGTCCGTTTCCACTGAAGAAAAAAAGAAATATATAATATTTTTTGGCACGGGTAAAACATGCACGCACTCAAGCGGAGTTGGGTGGAGCGGAGCGGAGTTGGGCGGAGCGGAGCGGAGTTGGGCGGAGCGGAGCTAAGTCGTGCAGGAATAATAAATTGTCCTATCACATACGAGGCAAGTGACACCATGCGGAATTCAACCACTAGTAGGTAATTGGTCGAATTCTGCACGTCTCCGCTCCGCTCCACCAAGAAACGCACCCTTATAAGGTTATCGTAATTCGTAAGGTTTTACGGAGAAATAGTAAGGTACCTACTTACTGAACTGAGGCCCAGGTGAGAGTAGTAAAAAATATATTGTCGTAAGGTACCTAACCATTTCGAATACTATCGTCACAGTCTACGTGTGCCTGTTCACCACCTCATTGCCTTGATTTGTCGTAAAGGGCTTATTACACTATTAAATTTGTAGGAAACCTAACTCGCAACAGTTAGGTAGCAACCAAGCGGTCGGCACCTCCGATTTGCCCACAGCCGGGTTCGGCCGTAGGTACGCAAAATACGCTCTTACTCGTGGAGTTGCGGACACCTGCCCGTTAAATCTAACCTAACCTACCCTAAATCGGCTCCAATCTGTTCTAACTGCGATTACATCCACCGATTTCTCACAAATTGAATAGTGTAATAATCCCTTAAGGAGTAACGTACTTGCCGCTATATCATTGGCGTGAGTAAGTAACCTACTCAAGAAACGATGCCTTTAAAAAAAACTATCAACAAAGACAAAATGTTTCTCAAAAAATTCATAAATCAACAGACCTAACAAAAACAAAACCATATCAAGTGCAGCCGACCTTGCAGATTCATTACCTCACACTGTACTCATTTCAGGAAATTAACAAGCGGTTGCTAGCGACTTCGTCCACGCGGAAATTAACAATTTATTGTTTTGAGCAAAATCCTAATAACTTTCTTAATAAAAACTTTAGATTCTCCTCATAGTAGCTATGTACTCATGAAAGTCCCATTAAAATAAGTTTAAGTTATTTCAGAGTTTACCTCAAACAAATAAACTGACAGACAAAATGTTTTAACCAGATTTTTTAGTATTGCTTAGCAAATTATTAATATATATAGATTATTAAATGTAGGTATTTACTGCCATTTGTTTACCTACCTAGTTTGATATGCAATAAGTAAAAGACTGTTATTTTAACGTTACTTATAAACAAACACTTCAATTGTATTATTTGTATTTATTGTATAGATTCAGAATCAAGAGTTTAATACCAAACTATGTATTACGAATATAATGTCAAGATTGTTTACAATAATTGATATACCCACATAAGTAGGCAATTATGAATCATATATTACTAAGACAAGGTTGTATTCACAACATCTGCGACATTGAAAAAGCAAAAATGGTCAAAGATGGCGACCGGTGCAGGTAAACATACTACATGTTGACTGAGGTTACATATTGACATCATAATTGTCTTCTTTTTATAAATGTCACTTTGTATTACTATTTATGGCTGATTGATCTCTCTTAGTTAGGAAGTTGTTTCTAGAATGGATGAGAGACTTTAGGGCATTTGTACTGGAATCTAGCTGAAAAATTGCAGTTTCAATGATGATTCCTGCAGGTGACGCATCAGGGGGTAAGTAACACTTTGACCTTGGCTAGTTTCAATTGATTGTGTCCATGACTTGCATTTTATATTTCCGAATACAGTCTGTTTCACCGTTTCAGCAAGGTCATACCGTTATGACACTGCCGTGTTGTGTTGACACCCGAACTTTAAATAATTATGACTTAAGTAAGTGAGCCTAGACTGCTGTGGGGTTTTGTATTTTGTTTAGAAACACAATATCATGTCAGTAAACAGAATCACACAAACTCAAAATTTCCCATGGGAAAGGCAGCAATTGCCACCTGCTACGATTCTTACATTCTTATTTTGCTGTGTTTGCCTTCATAAAGCTGTACATACACAATTGCCGGTTGCTAGTACACACAGCTACACTTCAGGCTGTACATTTCCAGTTTACGCTGACCTTGCATTGTACGAAATCTTATGCAATGCGAAATCAGCTTATATTGGAAATGATATGAAGCTGTGTACTATGCACTTGACCTTTCTGCAGAACATCATCAGTAAGGTCTGTGTATGTACTTCTAGGGTGAATTTTCCTTTGTTTATTTACCTTATGTTTGTTGCCTTACTTACATTAATGTTCGCAACTAGACTAAGAATTGTTTTTTGATGTAAATATGAAATAGGTACATCACAGAGAGACAAAACAATTGTAATTGTTAAATATATATTTTGAATGAGCAGTGAGTGTGTAATTAATTGAACATATATAAAGTATGTGTGGTTGATTGTCACAATGTACTAATTGTGGTCAAAAAGCCCAAGAGAAAAACCTAGGTACAATAATATGCATTGGAAAGGTTAAATTGTTTTACAAACATAACACAAGTCTGCAAAAAAGAAAAAGTTGAGAGCTGTTTTGATTTTTTGGCGTAATTCTTATGTTTTTGGGTGTGCTGAATCCGAAAATGACTTTCATTTGCTCGTAGAACGTCACGTTTTCTGACAATATAGGTATCTATGTTAAACAAGTTATCACCTTAAAATAAAAGATAAAAAACTAAAAAAAAAAAATATTTATAATTTGCGTAACGAAACTTATTTTTTTATCTTTAATACATTCATTAGTAAGCACTAAACACGTTTCTTTTTCCCAGTGAGACTCCTTTTGGTACATTTTCGCTTGTAGGAAGCATCTGGAATGTCTCTCTAAACCATCCAACAGTAGTCTGATATCATTGAGACGCTTCATCTTTTCTGGTATCTTTTTTCCATCTCCTTAATATCTTTGTGAAATCGTTCACCTTGCTCTTCACTCACGTCTCCTAAATTTTCTGGAAAGTAGTCGAGATGGGAATGAAGAAAATGAACTTTTAAACTCATTAGGCAACCTAAAGCTTGAAATGATTTTAACACTCTTTTGACGATTTGTTTGTAGTCAGGGTCTTTGTTATTGCCTAAAAAAAATTCTATGACCTCTTTGAAGGCAATCCACCCTTTTCTTTGAGGATCCGTCATGGTTGTGATGAATTGTGGATCAGCCATAAGCCGTCTAATATCTGGTCCAGTGAAAACACCTTTCAACTTTGCCTCCGAGAGGCCTGGAAACTTTGATATTAAGTATTTAAAGCAATTTCCATCTCTTGGAAGTGACTTTACAAATTGCTTCATCAATCCCAGTTTTATGTGAAGCGGTGGTAGAAGAACTTTATGACGAGGCACCAATGTTTCATGCAGGACGTTTTCCTTGAGGTGTACGGAATGACCGACAGGAATGGAAGCATAGAAACCGCCATTGTGAAGCAGAACTGCTTTAAGGCTTCTTTTTGAAGAATCTATGAAAATACGCCACTGTGCTGGGTCGTATGAGACCTTAAATGTATTCATCAAGCCTTCAATATATATGACTTCAAGTTAGCCCAAAACCCCTTTTTGTAATAAAATTTTGCGTTTAGCAAAATAACGTGACGTTCTAGAATTTTTTGAGTATTTTTTCAGCTTTCAGAACACCTTAATACATATAAATCAGTTGAAAACATCCAGACAGCATTTTTTTTGCAGACCTGTGTAATTTTACCCCGCACAAAACATGCATATATATGCTTGCAAAATGGATATTTGCAGTGTTCCTGGCCTCCTTAACATGTTCCATATTCTTGTTTAGCAACAGAATATACTTCAACATGTAATGATTTTATTTATTTATTAAAACTTTATGCACTAGTAAAATAAACTGTACAAAGGCAGACTTAATACCTTAGGCATTTTACTAGTCTACCTTAAGGTGATGTAGAGACAGAACATGGTAGGAGCAAGAAGATAACAAAAACTTGAAAGTTAAATAAATTAAATAACATAAAAAAAAATAAAAAAAAAATATATTAAATTAATTAATTATTAATTTAATTGATTTTGGCAAAAATGTTGGACAATAGTTTCTAAGCACTGTTTAGAGCAGATAATTTTATAATGGATCAGTTATATATATGCACTTTACTTTACAAATTATTTGTCTGTACAGTGTTACATTAAAGATTCTTTTAATTTACTATTTTTTACAGCACCAATAGCTGTTCTTCTTCAGCTTATTATATAGGTACCTAATTGATATATATGTGGCTTATCATTGTTATTATTTTCTTGCCTAATAGGTTGACTATTTAAGAACCAATTCATTACTGCATTGCTATATTATTTTGAAAGCATGGCCCAACAAACCAAGTAGGTACTATGTTTATTTAATGAACAACCATTATTAAGGTGTTAATATTGGTTAGATAACAATGGCAAAAATGCAACTATAACTTCTACACAGTTAACTATCATTACAGAATTCTTTTTTCAAATCTTAGTACCTACCTTCTTTAGACATCACAATAAAGTTGTTGTATTCAGTACTTGAACATCAATAATTAGCACAACAATTGGCTAACATACTTTAATGCAATTAAGTATGCCAATGTCAGCCCATAATTACATTTATATAATTTTATCTTTATCAAAAGTAATGTCCCATAACCAATACATGCTAATCTCATTGTTTTAATTCTGTAACTGTACTTACTTATCGAAACAAGGGCAAGTAATGCCTTTTAATTGATAAATTGGCAGCATTCATCAACAAATTAGTCAAGAGTTGATACAACAAACAATGGAAGGTCACGCGTCGTTCCTGCTTCAATATTACTCATAAACACAGCAATTAAACTGTTTTAAACTTTGTTCATAACCTACAAACTATCGTAGACGTATTTTGAAGAGTACAGTTAGATGCTAGAACTCACCTATAGTTGCGAACTCGTCCGGCGTTCTCCCGCCGGCCAACAGCCACCGGCACCAATCTATTGTCTCCCACTCATCAATGGCCTTGCTAGGGTTCAGCAGGACGTCCAGCAGAGGACCCAAATGCTGTGGGGACCCATTCTCACAGTCCGCGTGTATGTATGCGGCTGCACCCCTTTTACCCTTCTTCATAAGCACTTGAGCGGTAGAATTCGACATATTGACACTTTGATCACCACAAAATCTAAACAATTACACTAAACACATAAGTCACCGTATATTTCGGTCACTCACGGAAGAAACACTATTTCAAGTTTTACATAAGGCAATGAACTGCAGTCCGTAACGACGTTGTGGATTAACATATTTGGAAGCCACGAACACAATTTTGGGTGAAATTACACTAACGCGAAAACGTTGAGCTTGAAACCGTCACCAAATATTGAAAATAGATAAAAATAACACCGTTTTATTGAAAATATGCAATGCAGAAACAACTCGGCCATTCGTTTGGTGTTCTCAACGCAAAAATATTCTTTTATTTCTGTGTCATGATGATAGCAGTCATGCTCCCAATTTGTTTGCCAGGGCAAAATAATCAATTTGTATTTTTTTCAATGGTATAAAAATATACCTAAATTATCAATTTTTTTTCTAATTCCGTTTTTTGAAGAATATGTTTCAATTTATTATATCCACTATGTACTACTTATGGGCCTTCCATCAAGTTGTTATTTCACACACACACACACATACAGACACACACATATTTATCACTGCTGGGTAAAACAGAATAACGTTAGCTGCATGCGTAGCATGAACACATTGAACACCGAAGAAACGGCCTTTGTCTACAGACGAATCGGCAAAGTGACAGATTATATAGACAGGAACCTCAATCTGTCAAATTTCTTTCAATAAACCTGCCTGCGTAGCATGAACACTTAATTTCTTTTCTTCCGAGACACGACAAAGACCGTTTCTTCGGTGATCATGCTACGCGTGCTGCGCGATTCACTATAAAGTTTTGTTAAAAACCGTGTAAACAAGAAGGATTGAAGGAGAATCGTCTTTTTATGTTGATTTGAGGCGTATATCTGCCTGTTAGCCGTTCGTAAGAAATAATTTGCAGAGAAAGTATCAGAGAAACAAAGTAAGTTTAATTGTTAACTAAGATTATTATAATGATACCTAATACACCTATTCCTTGGGTTAGGTTTACAGGTTTGAAAACTAGCATTTAGGTCCTGAATTTATTAGCATTACTTTGTTACTCTGATACTTTCTCTGCAAATTATTTCTTACGAACAGCTACAACTGTTGTTACTGGCAGATTTGGGGTTCTATACTCAAAGATTCTAATAATGTTAGTCTATCTGGCAGTGTGCTCTACCTCAAAAACAATAAAGGCACAAGACATTTTTTTAACGCGCTGATACCACGCGTGGAATGCAATCTACGCTCAACAAACGCAAGCCAATCGGCAAGCGCGATAACGTGCTTATCAAAAATAAAGGCCCCATTATATAGACTGTTGAAATTTTCACAGGATGTGTATTTCTAATGCCCGAGTGCCACTGCCACCTTCGGTCTTAGCATTGTGTTGATTTTCTAAACAAAATCTACCCCGGGCCGCGTCCACATAGTCCACATCACATCATATTCCGTTCCGAACATAACAAAATTATCAGCTCATCTAGGTTACTAGAGATTATTCGACACAAGTTTTTCCTTTTTTCACGTACCTAATCAAAAAACAACGGCGACACTTCGAGACAAAACGTCGCATTACGGCACTATCCTGTAGGCACAGTTTACACTGAATAATGACGTCACAAGTCACAAGCCCCCTATCCTCAACTTTAATGAGTTTGGCTTTAACTAAGTAGTTTTTCATCAATTTGAAAAACTAAAATGATCTGTGAATTCTTTTTATATTCTATCCGATCGCGATGGACTAATTATTATATTTTGATATTCATTTATCCCGTCTACATGCATATTTTATATTCTGTGTCTCGAATACTCTCAAATGCTCTGTGGTGATGTTATGTCTATAAAAAAAGTTAAAATATGGTGGTGGCACGCGTCTAACACGTGAATTGAATTATTTTGAATGTTGTTTTTTTTGCGCAGAATTAGTTAAATGTGCTGTACGTTCTAAAAAAAAAACAATAAAATCATAAGATACATTGAAATAAGATAATAATAATAATAACTTGGTGTATTTAGAAAGTTTAAGGTTTTGTTCTACGTCTCAAAATCTAAACATGGGCGAAGAAAACAAGGTTAAGTTCCATGAAATGGAACTCGACGATCGGATTTTAAAGGTAAATAATACATAAATTTATGGTTTATGGCTATTTATTTCCACTATTATTCGACTACTTGACTACTATTCTGTCAAGTACCATTTTTAACAGCAATAAAACTGGGAAAGCAAAAACACATGGTGATTTTTTTGTTTATGCGTAGTAGTTTGTGATTTAACAGCATTGCAACGTTGTTTCCGCAGGCGATATCCCAGCTAGCATGGCCAGAGCCAACATTAATTCAAGAAACAGCAATACCACTATTATTAGAAGGCAAGGATGTGCTGATGAGAGCTAGGACTGGGTCCGGCAAAACTGCGGCTTTCACGATACCTGTGATTCAGAAGATATTGAACTTAAAGAATACAAGTACTCATCAAAGTATCAGGGCTCTCATATTGTCTCCAAGTAAAGAGCTTTGCGGACAGGTAAGTTGTGCACATGTTTATACTATGTTATTTCTTTGTTTGATAGCCCAATTCAGTAATAAAAACCCAAAGAGATTTCACAGAGGACATGATGTGAGGAAATGCCATAGAAAAACTTTGATCCCATGTCTCAGTAACACCATCTACAATAATATTGCAATATTGGAGCAGCAGATGAGCATGCTAAATTAAAGTCATAGACTTGTGTCCAATAGGACACAAGATGAAAATTTTGTTTGTGATGTCCCGTCTATCATTGGTATTGAATGTCTTTGAAAAACCCATAAAATGTGCAGATTAGTAGGCTTATTTTAATTTCTTCAAATACAAATCAAAAATTTGTACTTATCGATACAATATTATTTTCTAGTCCAACATTTCAGATAACCTCCGTAATCGGTGATTTAACAGCGAAATGTGCAAGAGAAGTGAAATGCATAGATATATCCTCAAGCGGAGACACACCAACACAGAAAGCTCTGCTGTCAGATAAGCCAGATATTGTTGTGGCTACACCATCAAGAGCACTGGCACATTTGAAGGCTAACAATATGAGGTTGAAGGAAGACTTGGCAATGCTGGTAGTTGATGAAGCTGATTTGGTGTTCTCATTTGGTTATGAAGATGAAATTAAAGAATTGTTGGGGTATGTTCATATTTTTAGACTACAATCTGTCAGAATTACAGTATCCATAATTCAGCTGATCATACTGAAAACGAATTGTTGAAAATGAAACTAATCATGATCAGCAAAACTGCTTACAAGATCTGTTCGTTATTGTACTATATTGACTTGGCACTGATAGTTTTTGGTCACGGTTTAATCTGATAGCATTCAGTTTCATTGGTAAAATTCAGCCTAAATCCTGTAGCAACTATTATTTTTTCTCATTTGCATTATGAGAGTAGATGGTGCAATTGACTGGACAGTTAATACATAAATGAAACTTATGTATTTGACACAATGGCTAATTTTTATCATTTCATCCATGCACAAAATACACAGTTTGATGTGGAGTTAGAGACACCTGCCTGATAAACCCAACCTGGCACATTTTTATGATTAGTAGCAAAGTGTCTAGAACAGATCCAAATATATGCTGCTGTTGTAGACTACAGTATAGAGCTTTCTGTAAATGGATTCCTAACTTAAAAAACCATAAAAACTGCTAGTCCAACAATATTTTAAAATTATCTACTATTTACAGACATTTACCAAAAATCTACCAGGCAGTGTTAGCCTCAGCCACACTATCAGATGATGTCCTAAGTCTCAAGAAGATTGTTCTCCGTAACCCTGTCACATTGAAACTGGAAGAGCCAGAACTGGCCCCTTCAACGCAGCTGCAGCATTACCATCTGTTTGCCGAAGAGGATGACAAGGCAGCCATCTTGTATGCTCTGCTGAAGTTAAACCTTATCAGAGGAAAGAGTATCATCTTTGTGAGGACTGTAGACAGGTGTTATAAGTGAGTAGTTTTGTCAGATCAATCTTTATCATTAAAAACGGGAATGCAGACGGTTGGTATTTGTAGAACAGAATGATGTATGTGGAAATACCGGCAGATTTAAGTAGCAACAATGAGAGGGGTTGCCCTAGATGGACATGCACTGAGTATTGGTCATGTTTTTCAGAAAGCTCTGGTGCACAGCATTCGCAAAAGGTAGCAGAATTTTTATCAATAATTTTATTCTAAAAATGAACCTCTTTGACCATACAGGGAACATAGTTTATGTTTATTGCAGTACAGCAGATGGGTGCTGTTGAATGCTGTTATATTTTGCCTATTGTCATTGCCAAGGGTTAGATAAAGATGCTGGAGTTTGTTTTATGCACAAAGTGACTAGAAAGATGGCCTCTAAAGTCCAAATAGAAATTTATCTTCTGGGTTTAACTTGTTCTCCAAGCTAGACTGAAAACAGTTTGATAACTAACCTCTTTATACACTTGTTCCAGATTAAAACTATACCTAGAACAGTTCAAAATAGGCTCATGTGTGCTTAACTCAGAGCTTCCAGCTGCAGTCAGATGTCTATCCGTAGACCAATTCAACCGAGGAAGGTACCAAATCATCATAGCATCAGATGAGATGGCTCTGGAGCAACCAGATGGTGGTTTAGTACCTATAGAAGAGCGCAAAAGAAAGAAACAAACTTCCAAACGCAAAAAGGATAAGGAATCTGGAGTGTCTCGGGGCATAGACTTTCAGCATGTTTCAAATGTTATCAACTTTGATTTTCCATTGGATGTGAATTCTTATGTACATAGAGCTGGTAGGACAGCTAGGGGGAAAAATCAGGTAATTGTACACAATATTTTTTATGGAATAACATTGCTTTAATCTTCTACCACTTGTGCCTACTGGTTTCATCCGCTTTTAAGTGTTGTAACATGATGTTAAAATAGCCTATATTTTACCTCAAGAAATGGTGTATGATATGCAAAAAAAGGCATTAGTACCCATAGATTTAATTGACAAAATCCTCCTTTGAATGTATATTTGTTTGCCAAATGGCAAAACATCTAGAGACTATAATATGTATGACAATAATTGAAACATCTTGCACACTGTTGCAATCTATGTTTACAAATATGGACTAATAATTGATTTATTGATAAGTTCAATTACTTAACCAACTCAACAAAAAAGTAACAAACTACCACTCTCACTCTTTAGCTTTATATATTATACATTTAGTATAAAGTAAATGTATAATTTATTTTCTATTAAAGAGAGGAATTTAATAAAATATTTATTTACAGGGATCAGTGTTATCATTTGTGTCAATAAGAGAAAAACCATTGATGGATGCAGTGGAAGCACATTTGTCCAAAGGATTCAAGACACAGCAAGTGATACAGTAAGTTTCTAATTCTCATGTCTTATTTAACGTAACATCACGCCTATATTCATCAAAGGGTTGGGCAGAAGCTGCACTTTTAGTAACACCCACAGCACCCAAGTAAATTCCAATGTAGGAGGTAAGCCTATTGTCATCGACTAGGCACAAATCCAGGCTACATGCATACATAAACTCATGCCTTCTTGGGGGTAGGGAAAAAAATCTACAGAGCGACACCTGTTACGATTCTTACATACTTCTTTTGCTTCGTTTATATTTTTTTTGGTTCATAATACTCGCAAGCTGGTTGAGAGCCAGAAAAAAAATACAAAAACAAAAATTGGAGAAGCTTGACATATTGCTAATCTGGGAATCAACCTGAAGAAAAGACCTGAAGCGAGACGCTTAAGACCACTAGTCTAATAGTCAGACACATTGTTGTAGTTAATCTATTCTGTCATACCTAAGCTTTCTATTTCTTTCACTTTCCGAGGTTCTACGCTTCTTTTTTCGCGATGGTGTGAAGAAATTTAAAACTGTTACTAAAGCTTATCTCTTCTCTACCCAGAAAGTACGAGTTCGCTCTGGAGGAGGTGGAAGGTTTTCGCTACCGGTCTAGAGACGCGTGGCGCGCCGTCACCAGGATAGCAGTCAGGGAGGCTCGTCTCAAGGAGATCAAGCAGGAACTGCTCAACTGCAAGAAGTTACAGGTACAATAATAATAATAATAATAATAATAATAATTGTTTATTGATCAAGAAGGTACACATGGTGCGAAAAAGAACTTAAACTAGTTACAGCAAGATAGTTTTACAAGTTTATGAACTATATTATATACTAGAACAAAATGAAGTACATGGTACATCTGTTGACAATATACGTCTCCCTGTCTCTTAAACTAGGGTATACCTGTATCTTAAGAGACAGTTGACGGCCAAAAGGCTAAGTTCTTATTTTACATATTTAATAAGTGAGGACACTGTCGATCTATCCATCCACAATTAAACAATTATCAGAAAATGATAACAAAGAATAAAATTAAATAGTTAAATTGTTGATAGTCTTGTGAGTGTTTAATGTGTATGCATGTGTGTGTGTATGTGAGTGTGTGTGTGTATGTGAGTGCGTGTGTATATGACGTGAGTGCGTGTATATATGTTTGTGCGTATGTGCATGAGCGTGCAAATGCTAGGTTAAGTAAGTTAAAAGTGATTCGGTGTGATCATAATCTTGTTGGAGTAGCCACTCGGTGAGTTTCTGTTTAACTTCCCATTTTGTCAGATCAAGTATATTTAGATGTTTATGAATTTTTCTGTAAATGAGAGAGCTGAGAATGAGATATTGATGTTTGGCAAAGGTTGTTCTATGAGGAGTACTTGGAGGGATAAAGGTACGTTTTTTCTGGTTGGGAGGGGGTAGGGATGAATGTTTTTTAAGGACCGAGTAGAGCACAAAGAGTTGACGAACTGTAAGAACTTTACAGTCGGAATACAGATGAGTTGTTGGGTATCTGTAGGGTTTTCTGATCATAACTTTAAGTATCGCTCTCTGTGCTCTCTCTAGTATGAGAAGCAGTGTTTTACATGCCCCTCCCCACACCGTAATACAATATCCTAGTACCGATTGACACAGGCCAAAGTACACCATTTTTAAAGTGTCGAGATTAGCCGATTCTCTCAAGGACTTAAAAATATGTAAGAGACGGAGGGTTCTGGTGGTGAGAGCCTCAATTTGTTTATCCCATCTTAGTTCACTATCTATTTGTACACCTAGATATTTAACGCTGATTGTTCTGGTAAGTTTAGGACAGTTGCATGATATGAGCGAACTAGAAGGGACCTGGCATGAGTGAGCAGTAATCGAGAACGTGTCTGCTGGTGAGTTATTACGTCTTATAGCAAATGGTATGTAGGTGGATTTTAGTAGATTGAGTGTAAGTAGATTCGAGTTTAGCCATGTCATTATGGTACTTAATGCAGACTCTGCTGCTGTTTTGACGCTATCCCAAGTAGGTCCATGTACTATTATCGCCGTGTCGTCAGCGTAAGTAAAAATTTTGCATCGTGGTAACTTTAAATTGCAAAGGTCATTTATGTAAATTTGGAATAAACTGGGCCCCAGAATGCTACCCTGCGGGACGCCGAAGGAGACAACTTCTTCATCACTGAGGTGAGTACTGATTTTAACACGTTGAGTGCGGTTTCTCAGGTAGTCTTTAAATATTTCAAGGGCAATTCCTCGTACACCAAGCAACTCCAGCTTAGAGATCAGTAGGGGAACAGAAACTGTGTCAAAGGCCTTGGACAGGTCCAGAAATATGCCTAGGCATTTAGTTTTGCTATCCAGGTTCTTCGCTACATGTTGCGTCAAGTCAAGTACTGCATGTTCTGTTGATATACTTTTCCGGAAGCCGTACTGATTCTCAGCGATTATATTGAACCTATCCAAGAAATCTTTGAGGCGGTTGTTGAGTATCCTTTCCAGAATTTTAGAAAGTACAGGTAACACCGATATGGGTCTATAGTTATTGACACAGTTTCTGTCTCCCCCCTTATGAATAGGATGCACTAATGCCTTTTTTAAGGCATCAGGAAAGACACCATTTTGCAAACAGCAGTTAAAAAGGTAAGTTATGTGAGGAACTAACACATTTTTACAGTTCTTTAATAGTAAGGGTGATATTCCGTCCCAGCCAACAGCACTGTCATTATTTAATTGAAGTATAAGTGACTCTACTTCGGCTTCATCTACATCTAGCAGAGCCAATGAATTGATAGTGGGGTTGGAGATATTACAAGAGGACGATCGGTGTTTTAGGAGCAAGGGGGGTTGTGCACCGGATTGGATATTTGCCGCCAGGTTTTTGCCAACGTTTGCAAAGAAATGGCATATTTTGTTAACGGAAGAATAGGGATTATCACATAAATTTAGAAGCTCTTCAGGTATAGTTCGAGTTTTAGATGTGTTTGTAATATTCTTAATAGTTTTCCACAACTCTCTAGGATTGTTTTTCGTTCTCTCCAGTTCACTTTTTTCATATGAAATTTTCAACTTGCGAAGTAAGGAGTTACAAAAGTTTCTATATCGAGTGTAGGTTAGCTTAAGTATTAGATTATCGGGTGCTTTTTTGGACTTATTATGAAGTTTATCACGGTTTTTCATACATTTTAGAAGACCCGGTGTTATCCACGGTTTTATAGTTCTTTTGCGTCTAGGGATTTTAATTTGTACTGAGTTACTTGATATTATAGATGTTATTATAGTGATGAATTTGTTCATGGATAGATTTGGATCATTAGTTACATAAATATCTGAAAAGTCCGTGTTTAGTAGATTCTGCACAATAGCTTCATGATTTATACGGGTGGTAGTGTGTCGTGACTTTCGAACAAGTTTAGGGTGAGCAATAGATAAAAGAGTGGGTCTATGATCGGTAATGTGGGAGTCCAGCACGAGTGTGGTAACAGGTAAGTTGGTTTTTAGGAATGTGTGATCTAGGCACTTGTCTAGCCGGGTAGGGAATAGGTGGGTAGGGAGAAGTCCGTGAGAAGCATTAAGCAATAAATATTCCAGGCATCGCTGGTTTCTATTATCTTGACTTATATCGATATTAAAATCCCCAACAAGAGCGACATTTGTAAAGGAGGATATTTCACTGTGGACGTGATTAAGACTTGCTAGAAATTTATCATAATTTTCTTTCAAATTGTATGATGGCGATCGATAGACTGCCACCACTGCCAGCTTATTATCCAATTGACATACCAGGCAATTGCCACACTCAAATTCCGGTTCCCACACTGTACTTTTTAAGCTCTCTTTTATATAAAAAACTACGCCATCATTTTGATTAGAATTCGTTTTCGTACTGTATGATTGAAAACCATCAAGTTTAGGTAAATTAAATGTTTTACTGAGCCAGCTTTCGGTCAATATTATGATGTCATGATTAATACCAGTTTGGCTCAGTAATACTTGAAGTGAATCGAAGTTTTTATTTATACTGCGAATATTTATGTGTAAAAGATTTATATTGTTTGTGTCAAAAAGTTTAACATGTTTTTGGCAATTATCAGGGCTGCAGATAGCCGCATCTCCTACGCAGAGTTGGTCAAGGTCGTTGTTTATATTAATGATGTTAGCCATTGATCTATGTTGTTGATTACACAGAAATATTGTTTGATATAAGGTGACTGAAAGTGTTTGAGAGAGTTATGTGCTATTAAGTAGTAAGAGCTTTGCTTTTTTGTGTGTATGGGAGTTTTGTGAGTGTGTGTAGAGTGATTAAGGAGATTGTTTTTGTGCAGAGTGTTATTGGAGTACATAAGTTTGTGATTGAATTTATTGTAACATGAGAGGTTGTGTAACAAATAATTAGTTCTTATACAAAAAGAGTAAAAAATAAAAATTTTAGGGCAATTAAATACCAATAAAGTGGCATGCAATAATGATAACTTATACAAATAAAAAGATGTTGCGTAATTAGGTACGGTTAGTCACAGGATATTACTGTTGGGTACCTGAAGGCATTTTTAGGCTTTAGCGTTAAGTGAACCTGAAGTCATACTGGGGAGGGGATATTAGTATTTGGAATACTGTGCCTTATTATTATGGAATAAGATTTTTCTAACGCCACGTCATTCACCCCTATATATTCTCCTAAGTATAAAGCAGAGGAGTGCCTATAGTACACCCATGTTTCGCCAGTTATGTTTTAGTCCATTGTGATTGGAGGCACAGTATAAATATTAATACAGTAGGACGACGCCTTTGATCTCTGGAAAAAATGCCGACAACTTCTACACGCGTTAGACTTGAATAATACCTCCCGCACTTCGAACATCCTTTTGTTCGCAGTGCGGGAGCGGCTTTCCCGCGTCTCGCCCCTCACACCCCGCACGATTGCCTTGTCTAGACGGCTTCGTCGGACGACTGTAAGTTTTTAGACTGTGTTGGAGGCAACACGTGTCATCTACCAGGCATGAATCAACTAGGTTTGCTATTGAGAAATTCTATATGACAACTGAATAACACTTCACCCAACCTGGCCTTTGAAACCAGGATCTTATGCTCTGCTACAGCGTTTGCAACAACTACACCAGTAAGGCACTCTTAAGTTTTTTTTAAAGAACTAATTACCTTCACATGATGAACAAATCTGACATATCACATTGATGAACGACTAATCTTCTCTCTGAACAATACCCCAACTAAACATACTTCCCCGCCAGAAAATCTCCATATACTAACTCCAGCTTCTTACCAGGGCTACTTCGAGGAAAATCCAACCGACTTAGCTGCCCTTCGAAGAGACAAAGCTCTACACACAGTGAAAGTACAGCACCACTTAGCTCATGTACCTGAGTACTTGCTTCCCGCTGCCTTGAGGACTGAAGAGTCGGTGGAAGATGAGCAGGAGGGTGCCGCGGCACCTGCGCCCGCGCCACAGAAGAAGAGGAAACAGCACGGACAATATGGCAGCGCGAAAAGACATAAGTATCAGGTGGGATGTTTTGCTTGTTATTAATTTTTTAGACTTCCTAGTGGACCTTTTGGCACCACTGCCATTTTTTTCTGTACAGGTACTATTGCAGAAATATTGAATATAATACCTTTAACTTGTAACATAATGCGACTCTGTTTGTGCTTCCGTGGTATTTATCGATTGTTCGAACCATAAAGATTGAAATGAAATGCAAGTTTAGGTAACAATATTTTCCACATCCAACTGGTAGTTCCAGAGATTAGCGTGTTCTAACTGAAAAACTCTTTATTCTTATTGTATTAGTATAGATATCTGACCATTTGGAGTAATTAACTAATAACAGTCAAATAGGTTATTGCGTTTCCACCCATTTTTGGCAAAAAGGTAGGGTCACTAATGGTACAGCCTTTTTTCGTCCAACCAGGCAGTTCTCTTTAAGACAGTAAGAAACGGCCCCCTTTAATCAGTGTAACAACTAATCGTTGGCCAATTTCTGTGTTCCAGGCACGTCAGAACGATCCCCTGAAGAGTCTGGACGTGAAGACGAAAGCTGCGAGTACCGGCGACACGTAGCAGCAAACACCTTGTTAGTATCCGAACGGATAGAATCTATATAAATAAAACAATACATGTTTTTATACCTACCGTGTTAAGGTTGGA
Organism: Euplexia lucipara; assembly: GCA_921972225.1. Classification (NCBI taxonomy): domain Eukaryota; kingdom Metazoa; phylum Arthropoda; class Insecta; order Lepidoptera; family Noctuidae; genus Euplexia; species Euplexia lucipara. Next base: position 1,897,001 of record OV179158.1, read on the forward strand.
ACTATGCGAACGTTGATTTAATAAATTTAAGCGTTTCAATATTATGAGTTTATTTTATTTGAAAGTTTTAGAATTTACTTTGATTTGGACAATATGTATTTTTAGTCGAGTATTTTTGGGTAGACTACTAATGATACGCTACACTACTGTTCATTATTTCTGCTTTCTATAACAGTATCGCAAATTAACACGTTAGCTGTGCACGCCCATCAATTGGAGATTTTTGGATAATCACTGCATATGCCTATATCACCATATTATATGCTATACGTATATACCGGATATTTATTAATGAATCATTAACCAAGTATTCAGAGGGTGTACCCATAAATATGAACAACTTTTACGATTGGACTAACGACTAAAAGAAAAACAGCTTTATTACATAAGCTAAATACCTACCCGTACTCGACCAAAGTGTTTGAAACTGATAATTTTTTATTCGTGATTTGTATGGGGCATGAGTCCTCATAACTTCTATCGCTAATATACACAGTGTAAGCAATGAACTAACCAACATTTTAATTTTGCACGTAGGGTTTAGAGGGGGTCCGTAATTATAGCTAAGACCGTGTTAAAAGTTAAATAACTGATTCAAAATTTCGTTCTCACATAAAGAGTGTTACAGGTAGTCCAGCCCCCGAAAATCTGACAACCAGTTTAACCATGGGGAAATCAAATAAAATTATTTATTTAGTATCCAAGTATTAGGATATAATAATAATAAGTGTGCAAGTCACCCCCTGCCATTTTATTCGTGTATTATAAAGCATTGATGAGGCAGGGGCCATAGTCCTTCCATAGTACTAGGTAACCAGTTCACCTTATCCACCCCTAACCTATAGCTCAATACATTTGTTGCTTTAGTCTGCAATAGTCCTGCACTAGTCGTAGGTTTTCCTTGGGTGCATTTGCATACAGGGAAAATCTGCGATTGGTGCCTCACTGCATTAACAACGACAAAGGGCCTCTGCGAGTTGGCTAGGCTCCTCGTGCGCCTTCCAAAGGTCCGGAACCCAAGGGTTCCGAGAAATATAAGCTCATAATAATAAATCTTTATTCCAGGCAACGCCCATAAAAACAAAATAAACACTATAATCTTATAAATCAATAAACTAATAAATAAAAATAAAGATATGAAAATCAATTTTACACGCTCAATGTAAACACTGGTATTAGCTGACCCTGGTCAGACTGGAAACCGCGCCCCTTACATAGTTGGGGAAAGGGTGGGCAGACAACATTAAACCTTTAACCGCTTGTTGTCACATAAATATGACACATATTTTCGTGCCCCTACCGCGCGTGTCGTATTTCTGCGACAGAGAACAAGTATGACGTTTTCGTTTTATTTTCAAAATACTGACTGTGTGGTAGGTACAACTAAAACCTAAAACATAAACTAAAAATCGATACAACGATTGTTTCTCCTTATTTATTATAGGTAGATATTATTTTATTGATTTGTAGCAATTATGGCCCGGGCGGCGCTAGGAGCACGGCAACTAATATTTAGCCAAGCACTTAAAAAGTCAAAAGATATAAATTCAACGTTATATGCAAATGATTATTTACCAGCAAGGCGTAGTTCCAGCCTACATCTAACAGTTGTACCTAACATGTGCCAATAAAGCTTGTCTCATGTCGTGTTTTTCTTTCACACAGTTCGCGTTGGTGATCTTCATGAGCTATTTAGTCTTAACATCGATTCGGTTAGTACTGTCAATGTTACGGCGTAGCATTGACTACAATAAACTAAGAGTTCTCTATCAAATGTGTTATTTTCTTTTTTTTCTATTTCTTAAATTGGTTTCATCAAACAATTCATCTGTTGGATGAAAAAAGATAAGTTGGTTAGGCTCTTTAAGTCATCGGTGCAGTCGCGTCGACACCGCGCATCCTAAAGGTGGCGGTTCGCGCCGCAACAGAGACAAGCGACCGAGACCGGAGACCGCGACAAGTGTCTCGGTCTCTTCTTCATGTACTGTAACTGTCTCTTGTCGCTGTCTCTCTCGCGAACTGTGCTTATACATTGCCTAACATCAAGTGACCAATCTCCGGTCTCGGTCTCCTGTCTCGGTCGCTTGTCTCTGTCGCGGCGCGAACCGCCACCATAACCGGATTAAGTGCACAACATTATTAAAGTAGCCATGAAAAATTACACGTTATATCGTCAGTTGGTATAAATGTGAATGGACATATTATAGGCACTGACGGTAATGTAGAGGCCGGCAAGGCATGATGATCTGGATCGGTTTGGAGCAAAAAAAATCTCACTAGTTCAGTCAACTGAACTTAGGACAGGAGACTTATGAATCAACCAAATCATAAATACCTATTATTTACTGACGTAGCTCTCACCTGACTATTATATTAATAACTGTCGGCGAAAGGCTTAGTTCTCAAATCTGCGTTCGTTTAAAGAGTGATAGAAATCTTTTTGAAATTATGTAGGTAGTACCTACATATTCCAGTGGCATCGCGTCGCGTTGCGGTTTGGTGTGAGCTGACCCTCAGTGTTAAGCTAAATGGCCTCTACAACGAACTTCTCGAGTTGTAGTCCCTTTGTATCTATCTCTAGTTGCAGGCATTACCTTCAGAAAAATGCGTGCACAGTGGACCTGTCCAGTGACGACACTAGACAGGTCCACTGTATGGATCTTTTCTCATTAGTCTACCTCTGAAACTAATCCGCATAGTCCTCATCGTCACAAGATCAAACCAAGATAATTTCTGGAGTTCTGAGTTTGTTGCGGCAGACGGCAGTGGTTCTTCTAAGAGTAGTTTATGAAGCACCGACCAAATCTTCTAAAAATTGTTGCTTGCTTGAATTCTAAAAGTGCTGTTAACATTTTGGTTGCTGGAGTGGGCGTGTAGGTATAGTTCTTTTACAGAATAAGATGCATGTTTAATTTAATCTCATAATCCAAATAGAATAGTTCATTTTTATATTTAAGTATTTATCTGTAGGTACTGATCCAATGGCTTCTAAGACCTATCAGGAAGTCTTATTTTGCCATCGCGGCATGTGTCCAGATCATCTTGCAATTTCTTTCTGAAGGCATTGTGATTATCTATTTTGTTTTTTACGGCTAGAACTCCAAGGCGGAACATAACGTAGCTTTTCTAATTCAATGGTCACGCCTGTAATTCCCGAAGGGCTAGGACGAGCTGGTGTACCAGGTAGTACACCCACATTTCGCCAGTTAAGTTTAAGTCCCATGTAATAGGGGGCGAACTACCCCCCTACTGGGGGGAGGGGGGGTAGATTATACCTACTCTTAAAAAACTTGGTGACTACCATGGTGTTGTCAAAGACATTCAATACCTACAATCTCTTTGCGAGTAGTCCAACCCAAATAAATAATCTCAAATTCAGTTACGACCTCACGAATGTTATGCATTCAAAGAGAATGTCTTTGTATGCAATCAATAGCAGTGCTTGCAGATAATATTTTATTGTTGTAGAAAAGCTCAGTTTGCGAATTTTCTTTAGCCTGTGTAACTTTATTTTTCCATTTTAAAGGGATTTTACGCCATTCTTCATTCTGATGTGAGTATGTACCTATACGTATTATGTTCGATAAAATTTTAGTAAAATAGGTACCGTGAAACGGGGTGAATAGAAACTTAAGGGTGAATAGAAACAAAACTTTGAGGGGGATTTTCATGCTAGTTTAATATTGTTTGATGTTATCAAGGTGTCGAAACTATATTTATCTCAATTATATAAAAGCATTACAGTCCTCGTTTATAACAAACAACTTTTAACTTACGTGAATAACTTCCTGAAAATGTTGTTTCTATTCACCCCATTTTACCCGGTACCTGTATTCATCACATGCTTTCCGCAATCAAAATAATGTTATAATATAAGTAACCGTTTTTATTTATTCAAATGTCATTTCATACATAAACCTTACAATATTGTTTATTATTAATTGTAGGACCTTTATTAAGGACCGCGCAGAACGCAAGTCCAACTACCAAAAATTACGCGTACGACGTACCCCTATTTAGGATAGTCACAGACAGACTACTCCCGACCGCGGTGCAATGGCCGGAGTCCGCCCGGAGCAACCGCCTGTCTTGATCACGGTACACTCTACGCAAGGTTAGTATGCCAGTGTCAGACTTGCACCCGCTTTTATACGCGCGCCGGAGAATCTTAACACCGACTTCTAATTATTAAAGCATCAGTGACATCTATTATCCATTTTTGGAATCATTTTTGGGTTACCCTTTATGATAATACGTCCAACGTCCATAATTTTTTGGTTTGCGAAAATATTTTATAAAATTTTAATAATTATTGTGTTGGTATAGTTTTATATTATTATTGCATAATTTATCCATTCCATTCAGTTTTATTTGTGGCACCATCGACGGCATACATGTTGGAGGTTCATGAAGGTTGCACTGCATCGCGGGAATTTGGAATAAAAGCATTTTGTAGTTGTAACCTTTTTGTAAATTACTCCTTGATTAGATAATGTATTCATAATAGCTCATTCCGCTCATGCTCAGGAATTTTATAAATGGTATCCTACCGATATCTTCAGGATTGATGTGATCTTGAATTTTTAATAAAGATCCTAGACTAAAAGTAATTTTGTTGGTATCACAAACAAGTAGGTATGTAGGGGGTAATCTCCAGAACGTTCCATCCGGCTTCAATAAACCTTTCACCTATCGAAAGCTGCTTGAATTTACCGACGAGTCCTTTAGGATAAATGTGTTGTAGCTTAGTAGATCTCCATGCGAACGAACTCGCAGATAGAAACCCCGTATGGCATGCAAGGCGGCTAAAGCCACGGTAAAATTACGTGCCAAAGCCTAATTTTAATGTAGGTATTTGCATATTTACCGGAAAAAGCTGATTCATGCGGTCCTGGTTATTGTGACTCGTAAAAGACGGTGGAATCGGATTAAGGATTGTTTGTACGAATTTCCATCATTTCCAGATTATTTTTTAAACAAATGATAGCCTATGTTCGTGTGAAGGACATTATTATTAATTAGTCTCCTCTGCAGCATTGATGGTGTAGGTATCTAATGGCGGTAGATACCATGGGGCAGAAACCAATATAAAATAAAGAGTCACCGACATCATTAACTTCAACATTTTATTACTGGCATTGGACATTCTGGACTGCTACATAATAATATCTTCAGACTACGTTAAACAGATTTGGAATATCTCTTTTTCTTGGGCGGTTCTTTGATGATGATCCTGGAGTCACTAAACGCTCTCCGTAGCGTGAGGGCCTGCTGTCTCATGGTAATGTTGATGGAAGACTGGAGGGAAGAGGATAGCGGCCTGTTTAGGTAGTATCCGTATGGACCCATCTCGCGACGTTGCCACGGGCTGGTTGTGATCCTGCAGAAAAAAATAAGTAAGTACCTACATAGGTAGTTGCATAAGACAGGGATGTTATGAAGCTTCGACTCCGACTCCGATATGTCGGAACTTCCGATTGATCTTACACCTCCGGTTCCGACTTCGGTTCCGATACTTTTAAATCGGAGGTCGAAGCAAAGGTAGCAGATAGTGGCGGGCGGGGGCTGTAGTCAACGTGTACGATCAGATTTATGCATTTTGCCCCGACAGCACGCGTTCTGTCATCGATTCAAATCCACTTACACTCACCTATTAAAGGTGAGTTCTTTTCTTCCTATGCGCTATCCTACAGTGGACTTGTATAAACGCTGTAAGGTACTGACTGTTCGTCAACTTTTTATTTTAGTGACTGTTACAAAAAAGCATGCTGAACTTTCTTACGACCCAAAAACATTTTCAGGGAAAAGGAGAAATACAACTGTCTGTCCAACAACGCAATATAGGACCAGTCTGGCACATAATTTTTATGGTTTTCTGGGATCGTATTTATATAATAACATGAACAAAACGTTGATCATCTATCCTCTCTCCAGGGTAGAGTGCAAGAGGAAAGTGTTGTCGTGGCTTCAAAGCATTGATTACAATGCAACAGAACGCTTGTTGAAACCCCTGAACTAATGCATCGAACGATATACCTACACGTAGGACACGAGTTGTTCTTCACACTATTTGATTATTATGTGAAGAATGATTTCTCTCTCACCCTCACTGACACTCACACACCTACACACACGCTACTTATATTTTACCTTGAAAATGTTTACCAATATTTTATTTTTTAATTAATGAATTTAATTGATTTTCTAGATTGTTATTTATTTGCTAATTTTATTTTTATGAATTAATTCACCTTGTATGAAAATTGTATGCAGTTATAATGTCTTAAGATAAATGTCCGACGGAGGGTCAGCCTGGTGATCTGTAATACAGGTTTTACCTAAAACAGACACCAGTCTCTATGCAGTGAAAATTGACTTTGTACTGTTTATGATGATCAGAGAAAATAAATGAATTATTATTATTATTATTATTACTTGTTGTTACACAATACGGAATTACGGACGGTGGTTTCTTTTGTTTTGTGCGGCGTGTTAAAGTTATTTGTTCTTGATTTGGAGTTGGACAATGAAGCCAAAATCAAGTGTTATTTGGAACTATTTCACTGAATTTGGTGCTGCCTTCGACTCCGTTATCGGTTCCAAATCCGACTCGAACTCCGGAAAACCAAATTTAAAAACTCCGATTCCGATGCCGGTTCCGATAAAACCACCTCCATAACATCCCTGGTATAAAAGCAAGATCCTGCATCTCTGCCATCTCCACATCGGCCTATTCTTTTCAAAAACATGGGTTGGAGTCCTTCCAGTCTAACTGGATGCATGCAGTTGAATACCAGTGTTTTACATAGAGTGACTACTTATCTGACCTCCACAATATAGTGACTGGGCAGCAAAACGACTACATTTTCTTAGTATTTTTATATAAAAAAATATAAAGTAAAACAAAAATACCGATCGAATTTAAAACCTCCTTCTGAAGTCGGTTAAAAAGAATACAAAGCAGCGTATTCATAAGAAATGGAGCTTACTTACACGCTAACATGGAAACAACAATGTTGTCATGTCATAACGTTATTTTTCAACTTCACTCACAAGCGCTTTTAAACGATAACAATGTTAAAAAGAAAATCAATGGGGTGTTATACCATATCATGAGAGGCTGCATTTCTGGTCGCGGCCTCGTTTGGATGTACATGGCCAGTGGTGACGCCCCACACATCCATATCACCCACTGCTGCATCACCTTGCAAGTGTGTATATCATCTTCTGTCATTACCATTGAACCATCCTGTAACGAAGAATGAAGTGGCAATAGCCCAATGGCTAAGACGTTGGACTGGCCATCGAGAGGAGGTGAAATGAAATTAAATGAAATGACATTTATTTGTGTAAGTAGATCTTCTCAGATACTTTTACATGTCTTTTTTTTTAAACTAAATGGCATTTCCAAAGTGACTGATCCCTGAGAAGAAATGCCGAAAGAAACTCAGTGGTCATGGTCTCTTTTAAAGTCCAGACATAAGATTATATTCATTTATTATGCGAGTCTCACGATGCAGGGCAAAGTCTGGAAAAGCCTTTTGAAGAAAGAATCAATTCAGCTTTGAGCCGACCTGTTCCGACAGACGGCATGCATGCTTCAGTCATCGTGTAGCTCAAACCTATTTCAGGGAGCTCGACGACCCACCACACGACGCTATCTGCCGGTCATTTGCGTAGGCCACGTAAAAGTACTCAAAACCGCCAGACAGTTATGGACTCATGTATTTTATCTAGCCTGCATGGTACTCACATTCACAGAAAAAAAAAATCTATTTTAAATGTTATTTACATAATGCCATAACTTAGAGGTGGTTCTTACACCACCCATATCACTATTGACCTGAACCCACTCCGGACACTATAGCATATTTAGCTTAGTTGGAAGGGGTTAACAAGACTACTAATAATGTGCAACACACATTGTTAGTAAGCTTTTTTTGGGGTTTTGCTGTTGGTAGTCAACTACTCATCATTGAGGAGCTTGTGGCTAAATTATAACAGCCGCATGGGTCGATCGAAGGTTAAGCTGCGCTTGACGAGGCCAGTCCGTGACCATTTATAACATACCAAGACTGGTAAAAAGTGTTTTATCCCATCAACTGCCCTTTGCGGCTGTAATTATTTAGCTGTCATACTAGTTTGTTTACCGAATCTAAGTAAGAAATAGTCTGACACTTACATCGTAACACAATTCCACGACGGTCTTTATGACGTGGACCACCATGATCCAGAAATGTACACTGTATATCACCATCCATACAAAAAGTAGATGCTGTAAATGAAATAATTAAGTTTTTATTGCGGGATCTTATATTGGTAGGAGTAGCATAAGTTTTGGGCCATCGTCATCATCATCAGCCCACAGTAGCGCCCTGTCTTTAGCTTACCGCATCCAACAACTACCAGCAAATTTTGGGTGTAGGGATTCAAATGATCTAATGTAAAAACCTCTAACTTGCACTACCTAATCAAATGAAAAACCCACAAAAAATCAGCTGTTCCCTATTTTCGTCGAGAAATGTGAACGTATAACGTAAGTACCGAAAAGCTGGTTTTTTTTTCCGGTTACGAAGAATATAATTTTTACATAGTTATATAGTTAGTATAATCTTGTATAGTTTCTTTTTATTCTAAAAAAAAATGTACTTAAGTAAAAGCCTAAACTTTGTTATATTCATCTTCATGTTAACATGAGCGTAGCATTGACGTAGACTATGTGTAGACCTTGCTACGCGCAACATCGTAGACTCGTAGCACGTTCATACTTTTTTGATTCAACAATTTTAATTTAAGTAGAATTTTCTTTTGAATGCCAAAATATCAAGGTAGATAATATAACATCACGCCTGTATTCTCCAAAGACTTAGGCATAGGATAGTACACCTACAGTTCACCAGTTATGTTGAAGTCTGATGTAATAGGAAGCGAGCCTATTGTCATCAATCTGGCACGAATCAAGATGGCTGTATTGAGAAATTAGCAATGACAACTGCTCGACCTGGGAATCGAAACCAAGACCTCATACTCAGCAGAAGCGCCTGAGGGTAAATATAAAGGAATACCTGTAGAATGAGCTCCCAGAGTGGCACTCGGCGGAACATGAACCGTCTAAATAGCGCGGAGAGTAGTCTTTGCGCGAGCGCACCCGCGCCCGCCGCCCACAGCACTGTTGGTACCACAGATAACGAGTCCTCACCGCATTTTGCCCACTCAAATAGCTGGAATGTTATTGTCAATAACACTATACATATATGAGCTAGTCAGTGGCGGTATAAATATTCCACAACTTACACACAACGCTATCTCCAAGCTAAGCAGAGCTTGTGTTATGGGTACTAAACAGCTGATAAATATACTTATATATTTCTAAATACATACATATTAAAGATAAATTACACCCAGACACAGAACAGTGATCGTGCTCATCACACAAACATTTTGTCCTGGGTGGGAATAGAACCCACGACCTCTGGCTTAGCAGCCACTAACTACTACAACAGGCCAGTCCGAAGATATAAAATCCAAGGAACTATTAGAAGTCTTAGAACAAAAGTTATGGTTTATGATGTTAGCTATCTAGTCTTGCGAGTAGTTGCGAGGTTGTTGATGTTTCACAAGTACCCATGTAGATATAAATAAATAAATAAATAAATATTCCACAACTTTTCACACAACGCCATCTAGCCCCAAGCTAAGCTAAGAGCTTGTGTTATGGGTACTAAACAGCTGATAAACATACTTATATACTTCTAAATACATACATATTATAGATAAATTACACCCAGACACGGAACAAATGATCGTGCTCATCACACAAACATTTGTCCTGGGTGGGAATCGAACCCACGACCTTTGGCATAACAGTCAGGGTCACTAACTACTAGACCAACAGGCCAACTATCAATGTAATATACAGACACTAACAAATCAAGCTACCAAACTGTCAATTTTCTCAATTATTCAAGAACCTTATTCTGTTTGATATAAAGTTGAAATTGGGGTAGATTGATGTGCTAGCCTCTGTACCAATGTCGTCTTAAAAGTCTCAGAGTTTCCACTCTGTCCGCAAATCTCAGCTTACCTCAGTCCCTTCATTTTGCATGTAACTCCATATAGAGTTATCCCACATTACAATTTGTTTAATCCAAATAGTTGACAACGAAATTTAACATTTGGCTTGTGGTTTATTATATTTCTTGTTGATTTACACAAAAAATATTAACTTCTATGTTACCATGATCGCTTTGACATTTTACCTTAAATGATTTATTTGTCAAACGAAATACTTTGACAGGATTTTGATTAATTAAACTTTTAATGCGGACTTCAGTAATCCATCGATAGTAAACTTGTGAAAAACCTCTTTTAAGTAGGACCTCACATATGTAGGTACTAAAGAAACGCCCTTCTATTTTAAAAGGGGCCGGCAAAGATGTACGGATTAATGTTTAGAAAGAACTTCTTTAGTAATTGTTAACCAATTTCAATGATTCTTTGAAGTTTTAAAAGACCTGCTTTACATACGAAGAAACTGAAAATTGCAAAATAAAAACTTTTTTACAACAAAAAAAAACCGACTTCTTCAAAAAACACTAACAGGTGAAAAATAACTACGGAAGTCTGTGGCTTTGGTGGTTTTGTTTAGTTCATTATTAAGACCTATGAGCGGCATAAACAGTGCAGTCGCAAGCGGTCTCGGAATCGATTCCCGGATCGGGCAAACCATTATTGAGATAAATCTTATGAGCCCGACTCGCGCCATGTCTGTTTTAATTTCTACTATAATCTAAATAACAGAACACCATGGATATGACAAAAATATATAATATAAAATAACCAAGATATATATTTAAAGAGTGAATTTATCGGAAGCTTATGGCTGTTTCTCCATGGGTAGTATTCCAGGGTTAGTTTCCTCCGTAGGACCCAGGATGCTGTTGATGGCTGGAATTTGGCAGGCACATTTGGCCATCTGCAGAAAAAAAACATACAGTTTAGTTCTGACAAAAAGATAATGGATATTTTAAAATCTTATGCATCCTTCATCAGCAATGCGATTGTGTTTAAATCACCGCGTGAAATGTAGGTGTAGTGAAGGCGAATTGAACTGTCATTCCATACTAATTCCAGGCATTGATAGTTTACTTAAGGTACGAAAGTTTTCACGCGGTGATTTTACCGGCTGCATTCCGTAAAAATCACCCCACGAAAAGGTAGCTACTCCTTAGCATTAGTATAAAATTACAGGCCACTTTGTCTTTATTTCACCTACGACGCCACGATTCACGCAGTGACTAAGCTGCTGCATTGCGTGTCGCGTGTTCGATCTCGCTCAGAATAAAAAAGTATTTGTAATACAATCATAGAACATAAAAGTTACACACACAGTTACATTATGCTGTCACTGACTTTATTGTAGGCATTATCAATATTTACAACTTTCCTCTAGAACTCAATCATATATCTCTCATCCTTAAGGCAGTGTTCGTAAGAAACGTTTTCGTTCGATAGTTTTTACTCTGACTTTGCAAATCTGACTACCACGAAAATTATTTTTTCGGGTAAATATATATTATAGCCTATGCTATTTACAAATAATGTACCTTTGAGTAAAATAATTTTTAAAATCGGTTTACTAGATCTAGGGATAACCCCCTACAACCTTACCAACGCCATATGACACAAGCTAGAACAAGCTGAAATGCATTTACGAAGAAATAAAGATTCATAATTTAACCCAAAGCATTTTTATGACATTTTTTGGGGCTCATAAAGTGGTCCTTTGTATAGGAATAATCCATTGTTATCAAGAACATAGGGAATCTTTATAAGGGTACCTACCGGTGAATGTAGGAAGAGCCAATGTATTAATTTGAAAGTTATTTTTTATAGTCTTGGCTCGATTTTACTATAAATACATCTCTGCAAAAATTTTCTAGGCTCAAGGCATATGCACTCTTTATAATATGCTCTACAACTATAGAAGTACAATCTACGCGACGGTAGCTTTTATACCTACATAAAATAAGAAGATTGAACTTAAGCCATAAACATGGTATGTCATAAAATAATAAAATTACAACAAGTTATTTTGCATACAGCAAAATATTGAAAGGAGATGTGCTGGCGTCTGGACATTAATTTACAATCTATCTGTACTTACTTTAATGTCATTTCTAAGTTGCTGGATTGCTTGCGCAGTGGTCTCGCTAGCTTTGTGCACAGGCTGCAAGTCGAACTCCTTCGCCGACTTGCTGTTGGCGGATTCTTTGTATAGGTCCAAGAAGGTGGCTGAACAACCACTGGTACATTTGGTGCTTCTGCAGGAGGCACTGACCATGACCGACGACCCCTTAGAAGGCGCGCTCTCACTCTAGTTAACAACGTTATGTCTAAATACAGGTTGGAAGGGGCATCGACCTTATGTTAAAAAATATGGCAAAAAAAATTGATCGCGATAAACGTCGACTTTGAAAAAATCTTTGCATTTGATAGCCAAATTATTAAAGTTGGTTATATGCTATTTGACATCGCGCTACAACCCTTCGAAGTGCTTGAAACAACGGGATACAACACTGGTTACTATAAATATATCAACAGAACAAACTGCTGCGGTCCAGTCATCGTATTGTGGCTAGTCCCTAAAGTAAAATTGCGTGGGATAATGGGATTTATACAAAGGATTAACTAGTTCACCACGATACAATATATGCACCAGGTGGTCTTCGAATTTCTTATTTTATTTTAGTAAATGGGTGTTCCCGTTTACTTACATAAAATAAGAAGTTCGAAATTAAGCCAGACATAAGAAGTTCAATACTCGAGCTGTGAACCAAGCGGTCTTTGTAAGTAAACGGGTGGTTATGTGGATCTAAAAATATTACGTAGTAGGTTGTGGGGTTGCTGTCCTTGGGTGTTCCTGGGCCCGTTCGGGTGGTGGCGCAAACCCCCTCAGGCGCTGGTGGACGGACCCGACGAAGCTGTTGACCCTTTGCATGGTGCAATTGACTGAACGCATTGCGCGATCGTGCAGCTCTGATTGCCTGCTTCCACAGTGACATACAAATAAAAAGTAATTATATTACAACTTTCGTTGCCGTTGGCCCCGGCTGTCACTTGTAAACCTTTGTTGAGTGTAAAGCACCGTATTCATGGTAAACATTTGTTGAGCAACAAAGTTGAATCAACGTGTTGCGGTGTTTACGCTCGATGAGCGTAATAATAATAATAAATCGTTTATTTGCTAAAAACATGGTATAAAAGATGGTAATTTTAATAAAGTGAACAAACATGTTTTGCTTAATAGGTATAAGCGTGCAAATAGGTACATGCATAACGAAACAGTGTCATCATGAGATTTTATGTTCCAGGAACTCCTTGACACTGTAGAAACTATTGGCAGAGAGCCATTTGTATAATTTGTAAACACCGCAACATATCGAGCGAGAGCTGTTATCAACTCTGCAACACACAGTGTTGCCAGCAACATGAAGACAGCAACTCCGCAACACGTTGATTCAACTTTGTTGCTAAACAAAAGTTTACCATGAATACGGGGCATTACAGGTAGTTAGAAACCCAAAAGTCTGACAAACAGTTTAACCAAGAGTTATAGTGTTACCCAGTAACTGGGTTGTGGAGGTGAGAAATAATAGTTGGTAAAAGGCTAAGCAAATCAAGCAAGCAGAAGAATGATAATGACACCGCCACTTCTTCATTCCAGCAAAAACAGTAGAAAGTGGCGAAGGGTAGTGGTTTAGTGTTATACGATCTTAATTCAAAAAGTGCTGAGCCTCAGCATTCTTTTTTTTCTCTTTTATTTATTTTTAGGGACTTTTATATAGGTGTACATGCCAGTCCCATCAGACCTTCTTATGTAAATCGTCACAAAACAAACTTAATTAAATTAAATAGCCTCAGCCTTATTTGAATAAATGAATATGGATTTTGATTTCATTTATAGCTTGCATTCGGACATCGTACAGAAAAGCAATTCATCAACGATACCAACCACTGTTCCAAATACGGCAGGTTGAATCTATGGCAGTAGTTCTTGCGAATATAGTCTGCGTAGCACAGAGACAGGAACCAGCACAACGTGATGTGGATCTGCGGCTGCTGCTGGCGGAGGAACCTCGTCAGAGGGCCCAGCGCCACCATCTCTGCCTTTCCCCCCAGTAAACCAGCTGTTGTCATCTCCAGAAGCACGCTTGGACTCTGGCAAGGAAGTCTTTGGATATAGTCTTTTGTTAGGCACAGTTACAATCTCGAAACGGGAATTGAAATTTATTAATTAGTCCTTTATTACAGACTAAAACCGATACATTGTGTATTTATTTATTTATTTATTTAGGTTAACCAACAATTGTTTACACTATGTACATTTCTGACTTAATGACTAGAGTAACATTTACAAGTGCAACAATTAATTACAGGTTAACACAGCATGCACAAAAACGGTTTAACATAACATAATATTTATTTAAGTTATTGACATTAGGACGTATACCTACTTGCATTAAACAATTAAAAACAATAGTAAAGAAAACTATCAAAATTATTAATTCAAAGCTGTCTACAATTATACCTACTGATTAAATTGTGATTAATTGATTGGATTAAGGAATAAAGAAAAAAAAACGCAGTTGAAAACAGGTTCGAAATAAGATTAGAATCAAAATTAACATCAACATTAAAATCAAAATCAAAGTAAAAAATTAACATTAAAATTAAACTCACAATCAAAAACAAAATTGCAAATAAAATTAAAATTAGAATTAAATTTAAACTTAGAATTAAATCAAAATAAACATAAAAATAGAAAATTAGTTATTCGTTAAATTATGTTTTTTTTTTATTTTGAGTATTTCAACACTAACTTTTGTCACCTTACAAGTTTAGAGAAACGAATAATTGATTTCTGTAGTGTACAGATATTACAGAAATAAATGATTATGAAAGAAGTTTTTAAAACTAAATTGTTTCATTCAATCAGGCGCTGTTATGGTACTGACCTCTCGGATAACTGTATCTAGGTAGTATTGGAAGAAACGCATGCAGCACACCCAGAGATGAATCATCAAGGCCAGCATACCAAGAACCATAGTGGACTGGGGAATAGATAAAATTGGTGTTAGAAACATGTAGTATGTTTATCAGTTGAGAGCAGAGCTTGTGTTGACTTGGGACTAGACGACGTTGTGTAGTTGTGAAATATTATTTATTTAATCTCTCTCATTCTGAGGGTGTATGACGTGTGATCTTCGCAAACTGTCGGGTGTGTAAGGTCATTGATTTTCACTAGAACTGTTCAAACAAGCAAATCGGTGCGCGAGGTCCAACACGTTGCTGTATTTGAACGTTAAATTAGAGTTTTTTAGTCTAAGGAGATGTACTAACTAAGCTAAGTATGAAATTATAATAATACAATACCAGCCTAATTCCTATTATATTATTATTATAGAGCAAAGGCTTTTCGTACAGAGGGCTGCATTGCCTATACTCATGATACTTGCTCGCGGCGGATTATAGATTTAATTGATTCAATAAGGGATCGGGAATAGCCACACATGGACCGAGTTTGGTTGAGAAAAGCCTTAGTTATCTGATTGGAAAACTGAACTGTATAGTCCACTTGACTGTCAATTTAGAATTTGTAAAAATCACGCCGTTGAAGTATAGGCGAAATGAAGAAGAAGTAAGCTTGGGACTGACAACTCACTTCGCCTTCACTTTTCAATTAAAACTTACTATCAAAGTTTTCTCCAACATGTAGATGTGAGCCTGATTCCCGCCGATGAAGACAGTGGATTTCAGCTCGTTGTAAAGGAACAATGCTGCGGCGCTGGCGAACACCAGCGTGGGCCCGATGCCCAGTACCTCGCCGTTGCAGCTCAACCATTTCGTTAGCGTATCCAAGCGAGAGATGCAAAGATCCTGCAGTAGTGGTTGTTAAGTCACTTGGTGAGAATTTGCAACGTGTAAAAAGAGTGTAAAACAGTACAGACCCCAATTGAACATGAACCTTATTCTGTTTTGTTTTAAAGTTGTAAAACTATCCAAAATCTGAAACATTGGGGTGCTTATTGTGCTGGCCACTGTACAGTCAGCCTCATAAGTCGATATACATATCCATATTTCCTAAACTCATGAACACCTTAGCTTACACAAATTGCTAAACAAGACTAGTGAATTTTGAACCTTTAAGACGTTAATTAAATCCTGGCACTAGTCTTGTTTAGCAATTTGTGTAAGCTAAGGTGTTCATGAGTTTAGGAAATATGGATATGTATATCGACTTATGAGGCTGACTGTACATATACCTACTATGATTGAACATAGATCGATATCCGTGACTATGAATGTTACAAAGAGATAAATTTGTTCGTACGTTGTGGGAGGTAATACCCGAAATTCCACATCCGATTTCAAACAATTTTCACTATTGTAAAGCTACATTATCGATGAGTGACATAGGATAAATGATGTATGGTGGTAAAGTAAGTACCTAAGTAGTAAATGTGCGAACAAAGTCCTTATTTCTACGTTTTGTAAGAACAAGTTGTGTAGTAATGAAAGCTACTAGTTTTAGAATTCCTTAATTTGTAAAATTTAAATTGATTTTGATTGTTCCTAATGCTTGCATGTTGTCTGGGTGATTTTAACTAAATGAACAAAGCGCCCTCGCGATGGGACATACAAAACCTGTAAGTAACATTGAGATACTTACGCAATGTGTATTAAAGTTTACACTTCTGGTCGCCATACAAGCTTAGGGATGTTTTTGATACTAGTTCTTCCTATTTTTAACATTTTCACTTTGGGATTTCATTAGTTTATTTTATCAATTTAGATTGTACAATTTGGTTTGATACTTTTAGACTATTTTTTGGGTTAGTTTTACTGACCCGACTCTGACATAATCAAAGTTTTGACAAAATCTAGATGGCATACGCCAGGGAGCATGCCAAAAAATTTTTTAAAAAGTTTCATAGTATAAAGCATTAAAGCCTTTATTATGAAGATGTCTCTATTGATTAAGAGCTCCTTCTGGGTCCTGGTTTTATCTCTAATAACTACTTACTAATACATATCATTATTTATTTTTCAATTTGTAGATAATAGTAGTTTAGAATTTTAAGTGCTTTGAGTGAGCAAAGTTTGATTGGATTTAGTCGTTCTTATTAGTAGCAGCCTGTAGACTGGATTTGTGCCTGGTTGATGGCAATGGGTTTACTCTCTATTATGGGTTTGGCCCTGAGATATTTACTCTTATTTACTGGTGAATTATTGTAGGTCCACCTCTACCTAAACCTTCGTGGAAAAAGGTGTGATGATCGTGTGAAGTCCTGTTTCCCGATACAGCCAGTATTTTAATAAGTCCAGTATTTTAAATTGTTAGGCGACTGACGTTTTGCATCAATAACCTAATGGGTATACCCCGCAAATGGCACTTAAAACTAGGGAATCGTGTTACCGATACCGTTACGATTGAATACCACTCAAACCTAAGGTAGGTTTGAGTGGCTTTCAAACTTTGGTGTTTCTGACCACTAAGATCTTAAATAACCATCTGCCTAACATGCTTATCTAGGCAAGTAGGGGTCTCCTTGGTATTGAATGGGTATGGAACGGTTAACATTGTCCAGTGGCTGTTATTTCTTAACTCCTAGTTATGAAGTGTGTGAGGGAAGAAAAAAAACAACATAGTATTGGTAAAACAAATGGCTAGATGAACCTGTAATGGCTGATACAGGCCCAGTCTACTCATCTGTCGTTTATTCTAACACGTACAATTAACGATTACATGAGTACAACATTTACTACACACAAACTTGTGTACAACTTCAACAAACAGAGAACAAACGTACTTAAATAAAAATAAATCAACAAATACTGTAAAATCACGTAAATATAGCTCTGTGGGTATATGAACTACTTTTTCCATATATATTTTTTTTATAAAAACACTTAACTTTTTACTGGTATAATATTATATGCTAGTATAAACTGGAAGGAGATATTATTTTATATGTTTTATTTTTCTATTTTTTTACTAAACCAACTACTGATTAAAGATTTTTTGAAAATTACATTTAATTCCATATAGGTATGAATGAAGTAAATTGTTATAACAATGCTAACTTGGGCGAATACAAACACCCCTAATTCAATATTATATTGTTTTATTCACTCATGTTTGAAAGATTATATTTTCCTAAACTTCAGCAACATGGAAAGTTAAAGCAGGACTCAAGCTTTTAAATCGCTTGCTCATATTATTATAGAATCCCAATTACATACTGAACTAAACTTTTTTTTATATCTTTAATATCTACTAACAATATTGTTTTTATGGTTCTATGCAAACCTACTTCTCAAGCAACAACTCGCGCTAATATAAATTTGAGCTTATTACAAGAACCTCCGAATTTAAGATCATCATTAGTAATATCTTCACTATAATGGTTTATAAATATATCTACATATTTAATGGAATATATCTACGAGGTAAATATGATATTAAAATGTACTGTTTCACAAATGTTGACTATATTGAAAACCTATTTATATGATCCCGTTAACTCCTTTTCCCATTTCTAATATTATTTACACACTTATCTTATATTTAGTAAACAATATATTAATTTCTGCACTCATTGCCCAAGAGTACAGAAATTTATATAGTTCTTATATATCGCTTAATAAAAGCATTATTTACAATGGGGTTTGCTTAAGTCTATATAAAAATATTCAAGCCTCTATTCACAATTAAATTAAATACACCATTTGTAACCAAATAAGCAAGGACGTATTTATCGAATACGTGAATACTTTGTAAAGTTTACAGACGG
This sequence comes from Euplexia lucipara, assembly GCA_921972225.1. NCBI lineage: Eukaryota > Metazoa > Arthropoda > Insecta > Lepidoptera > Noctuidae > Euplexia > Euplexia lucipara. The sequence goes on from OV179158.1 coordinate 1,915,858, forward strand.
TGTAAATAATTTTTACATTCCCGCAAATATTTTATAGTCTGTCCAGCAACACTTTTGAGATAATATACAAAATACCTAATCAATATTAGATACATACGAGGTATCTTCTCGTTTCTATGTCCATTAGTACACTTAATAATATTCGTTGTATATATACTAAACACGATGATTAAAACACTATGTAGGAAACATTATTATTATATTAATAAATGGTAGATCGAAATGTAAGCTTTAATGGTTATCGATTATTACAATTTACAGCATAGAACAGTAAAATGCCTTTAGTTAAGTATTTGCTTAACTCTGTCTTCAGAATTTTGTCAAAATCTCTATACATATTAAGATACTAGACGATTACGTGTTAGAACTAGGTACACTTATAATTATATTAAAATCTTCAAAATTCTTACTGGTTACCAAAAGCAGATTATACTGTGTTTAAAATTACAACATGATATTGATTTAAAATATGATTATACAATATGAAATGTACCATAACATACCGGAGTTTCTCATCAATCCCAATATTATAATTATAGCTTTCATACACTTATTGTCTGCAAAACCACAAATCTATGCAATATAATATATCTTACTTAACAATTATGCAGAGATATAATGGCTGATATTGCAGAGTTTGGGCAGCTTTGCAGAGTTTGTTCGTGATGAGTATTATACAAGCCACTCAATCACTGGCTTTGTCTGCAGAGTTGTTGAGCTGTAGGCTTGGTCAGGTCACAGACTGCAAAGTGTTGAGTCCGTTGGCGGTATCGAGATCACTTCTGGTCGCATTATCGTTTTGATACGCTAAAGAAAAATATCAAAAGTAAGTAAGGTATGGTAGAAAGTAGTATTCAAGTATTTATCGCAATCCATATTGTATTATGAACATTATGAATTGGTGGTAGGTAAAACAGTTTGAATAACAACTATGGACCCTGCCGGGCACAGCCAAATTTAAATAAGTAGGAGAAAGGAAGAGCATTTTCGCGCGAAACTTCTCAAAGCTTTTTATAAAATAAACTTTTCTTTTTAAGGAGTCCTACGGTTATCATTGCCATGAAAAAAATGATACTTTTACTTGACTTCAATCGAGGTAATTTTAGAATTACCTATGATTTACGATTCATTAGTCTATTAATAAATTATTTAACACTGAAATGACCGCTACTAATGTCATCTTTCTATATTATGTGTTACTCGTACATACACGGACATCTATGCGTACATATTATTATATCCTTTGTGCTACTACTAATTACAAACTCTTCTATTTCCTTCCATTTCAACTCTAATGTAAGATAAACAAATAAAAACGTTTCCACTCACATGCATAAAGCTGCCAGGTGTGATCGCGAACTTGTACACGATGTAGAGGGGAATGCAGGAGACCGTGGTGCCGGTCATGATCCAGCCCACCGTGATGGACCATGGTGGGTACGAGTACTCCCCACCCAACATCTCCTCGTGGGCCAGTACTGAGACGATGAACAGGACCAGAAGAAATACGGGGCTGTGGGTGGGAGGGAAAAGTTTAACCAATTGTAGTATAGTAGTTTGATTAATGCAGTTTAAAGCTTGTTATTGACATAGTTATTATACCACTTGCAAATGGGACAACTATAGTATTACTTTATAAAAATCACCCCGTTAAAGCATGAGTAAAGTAACTATTAATGTCATGCAATAGTGGTGGTGTGGTGTGTTGCCAGTGATCACTTATGGCACTGAAACGTGGTCCCTCACTATGGGCATTATGAATAAGCTCAAAGTAGCCCAACGAGCTATGGAGAGGGCTATGCTCGGAGTCTCTCTGCGAGATCGAATCAGAAATAAGGAGATCCGTAGAAGAACCAAGGTTACTGACATAGCCCAACGGATTAGCAGGTTGAAGTGGGCAGGGCACATAGCGCGGAGGACTGATGAGCGATGGGGTCGAAAGGTTCTCGAGTGGAGGCCACGTATCGGCAAGCGCAGCGTAGGACGTCCACTCACAAGGTGGACAGACGACCTCATTAAGGCCGCGGGAACGCGCTGGATGCGAGCCGCATCCAACCGGTCTTATTAAAGTGCCTATGCCCAGCAGTGGCTTCCTATGGCTGAAATGTTGATGATGATGATGAATAGTGGTATGGAATGACAGTTCACTTCACCTAAATTTTGACGGTGTGATTCTTACAGAATAGCACTGTGTAGTAGCTCATGGTTGGGGTAAAGTCACAAAGGTGTTCATAAACTCTAAATTAAAAATAAGAATAAAGCGTAGATGTGCTTCAGAGAAATGTCCAGGTATCAACGAAAATTGCATTCAAAGAGCACGGAGGGATCTTCTTTCAGTCATTAATCCAACTCACCTGATGTAAGACCAGCAAGCCCTCCAGAACCACCCAGGGGTATGTCCAAGCATGGTCCTCACGTCCTCAGAGAACCGGTCTACGCCGTACACCCAGCAGACTCCGGCTGCCTCTGCAAACACCACGAACAGGATCGCTAGACCCGGACCGTAGACATTCAGGAGGTCCACCAGGTATACGCCACCCTAGAAAGGATATTTAATGGTCACTATGGACAGTCTACTTAATAAATAACACTCATAGTTGTTCAACTCCTAAACCACAAACAATTCGTCTCGTGCCCTTCATGGAGGAAAAGCGTCAGGGCTTTCGATGCAATCTACAGTCTTTGCTACCATAAAAAAATCTTCTGCCTACGCCTCTAAAGGGAAAAGGTTTATACTCGTATGTATATGAATCTGTTATTTGCAACTGCCAAAATGGTAGCGTACAAAACACTCCTGTTCTCAGTTTGATATTATTGTAAGCTATAGATGACAACACAGGAATTTTACAGTCACCGCACTATAAACCAATTCCTTTTACTCCACACCTCAGTAATGAAAACAGGGCCGATATAAAAGCAAAACAAAGCTTCCTTACAACGCCTGTGAGCGAATGTAGTGCCAGGTCATCCCGCTGAGTGATGACCATGAATTATGCAACGGAATACATTCGCGGAGATAACGGAACCGTAATTTATTAGTGATACCTGTGTTGTGGCTTGGGTTTCTCGGCTACAAGTAATAGTAGGGAATGGCAGTGAAGTTGATGAACTGGTCTTTATTGAAATTAATTCTTACGAATGATCTAAGAAGGTATCAACTGGGAATACCCGTAACGCAGATCAAAAACCAAAAGTAACTCCTTTTCGGCTTATTCCAAAATTACGGTTAACTTATGTGATGACGAAATCTTGACTATTCAAGGACATACCCAAAAAACCGAAGTAGCACTCCTTTTAACGTAAAATTATGCCAAACAAATGAGGTGAGGAGGGTGGAAACATTTGTCAAAGTTAAGTTTCTGGAAAAGGAGTGCAAAAGATAAAACGGCCTAAAAGTTACATTAAGCTTGCGACCTCTAGTATTGTATTAATCTTATATATGTCTAATATACATAAAATATGTTGCGTTTTGATAACCCTCCAACCCACTACTTTCATATAAGCATACAAAATAACAGTTGTCTCAATTTTCCCTACAAAAAACCCATTTATTTTAGTAGGCTTAAGACCCTGGTACTCGTGGTCCCACATTACCCGTTTGGTCCGGCAATGAGTTACGGGTAACCGGGCACCGTATGATGAAGCAATAAGTTTTTGTGCTGACTCGTCCCGCCCGCAATCTTTCACTTACCTCGCTAAACGTTGTCTTACCTAACTGCCCAATCATTTTACCGATTTTTATGGTTATCGAACAGTAAAATTCCTGGCCGGGTCGTGAATTTGCGATGGCAAGTACGCATACCCTTCTTAGGTGACCTAGTGGCCTGTAATCGATCATTCTTATGACATGGGCTATGCCTAGCCTCGATGTAACACCTTTTGGTAAGACCGTTATAAGTACAATACTACGTAATTTTTTTTTTAATGATCGTAACTAGTGCTTGACTACAATCCCACCTGATGGTCAGCCGTGATAGGAAAGCGCACTAGTTTATTAAGAGCCTATTCACTTTAACCTTAAAGACACCTAAATTTCACATAACGCCATTCAATTGTTCCAGTTATTCGTAATAACTCATTTACTTTCAAGTTATTGCATTTGGTGGATAGACTAAGAACATCTGACTAACCCCCCTTCTCTTCTTCTTTCTTTTTACTTTTTTCCTTTTGAATCCCTTTGTAAATTATTAATAAGATTTTTGTATTTTTATTTTACCCATTTAATTTTTTAATCATTATTACTATTATTACTATTACATTACGTCCATCAGTCTAACTTACTTAAAGTAGTTAGTTCTGACGGTTAGAATAGAATAGAATACCTACTGCTTATATACACCATATATGTAAATAGGTTCTTACAATGGGCGGGCTTATCGGTCGCTGGACTGTTATTCGTAGATCTCTGAGAGTTGATACGAGTAGTTAGGAACTAGACAAACAGCCTTGCCAAGGATATCAATCCCAGTAAATGAATTGTGAAGATCAGATAGGCCGTTATTCCATGTACTGGATCTGGTTAAGTTGCTTGTCTAACCTGAAAAGGCTTGATGACAAAACCAAAGAAAGCAAGATAAAAAGTTAAATAGGAACCAGTGCAATGGTTTCGGGGAATTTCTCAGATACGCACTTGAAATAATAGAGGTAATGATGTAGAAAGCTTCATTGCGACATTGTGTTGTTCAATGAAACGGTAGCATGTATCGTGTCTCTATGAAGTCGGTCAAATAGAAATAGAATTGTTTGGAATATAAACTGACAGGATTAAAACAATGTGAAGTTTATTGGTGATTCAAACGAAACCTTTTGAAAGAACTTAAAAGTAAATGCAACAAGATTATATGATTCATGTTATGATTATGGTCATAATATATGAATCTTTGTTTAATTTTACTTTTAAGTTTTATGTTCTAAAGTGTCTTTGTGGTGGTAATTGAAATAAATGACTTGACTTTGAGTTTGTATAAGGCTGAAAGAGTAGACGCAATCTTAGACCATTTGAAGAAAAATCGTCTATCGTTTAATGCACTATTTACAGATTTAATTTTCCTTTGCCAAATAAAGTTAAATAGTTTAAATTTCATATTTATAAATACAAACCTAAACACTTTAAAAGCAGGTCAGAAAAACGATACAAGCAAAGTAATATTGAACTACTATCTCTAACAATTTTTCCCTAAGAGCACAGTTTTTGGTACCTTTACCACTTACATAGGACGTAGTGAGGGTATGCCTCTCACGGTGACAATCTGGTGAGGATCTCTGGGGCTCCATAGATGAGGACCGATGGGATCCGAATTCCTTGAAGGAAGCCTATGTCCGGCAGTGGACGTCTCTTGCTGAAATGTTGATGACTTACATAGGTAGTCGTCGGCAGAGCACAAATGTAGATGAACAGCAGAAGAACCGCGACGAATGCCTCTCGGTGCCGCCCCAACACCCTCGGGTACTCGTCACATAGTGCTGTAGTCACTGCTTCTAAACCTGGGAAGTATTTTATGAATTAGGACCTGACTTTTGAAGGCAGATGAAATGCCTAGGCCGTCTACCAGCTACTTATACCAACTGTGGAACTGGTGCTATTGGCTGTTAACGCCGTCTTGTCAATTTTATACGTAAGTTTATTTAAGTGGAAACTCGTAATTGGCCTTATTCTGCATATTAGATACTGTTTACTATTTGAATGTATTAGCTGTAAGTTTTCCTAAAAGTGATAAAATGAAATAAAAAACAACAAGAAACAATCAAAGCCCCTTAACTTTGTGGAGTCTTTTAGGAATTGAGAGTTAGAAAATATTCACAGTATGATAAGAGAGTACTATATGTAAAAAAAGTGTATTCTTCTCGCTTAAATTAGATGTGGATAAGCAATTATTGTTGTTAATGTATTTACAAAACAAAATGTATTTGCAAAAACTCGATATACTATATCTACCTTATTGGTTCTTCAGAAAAGTCACAACCGTGTGTGTATGACAACATGTATGAACGTAAACGAAGCAAAAAAAGTACGTAAGAATCGTAGCAGATAGCACTCTATAGTTTTTGCCTGACCTCATGGGAATAAGGCTTCTTTTTATGTATGTAATTGTAAATACTCGATATAAGAATGCAGGTAGGTTTTGCTTCGTCGCCACTACCTACAAGGTGGCAATTTGTGCAACTGCTCCCACTATTCATAATTTATTGTCAGCTGTAGTTTCTCACACAGCCCAAAGACCCTTTTTAAATTACTACGAGGCTAAAAGTAAGATTTATCACAAGATTTTTTAGTCGGAAACTATTACAATACTCCTAGTTTAATTTCATAAAATAATATTATGTTATATTAATATTACTAAAACCCACCTCCAAAGGTACTGTCAAGACCCAGAGTGATAAGCATGAGGAAGAAGATGATGGCCCAGAAGACGGAGCCGGTCATTGTGGCGATCGCCTCAGGGTACACGATGAACACTAGCCCTGGGCCTTCCAGACCGACTTCCTCGATGCTCTTGTTCTGAACGTGTGCCATGTAGCTAGAGAGGAGAGAGGTTTGATAAAGATTATGTAGATACAATTTTATCAAAATTATTCAATTTTTTTGAAAATAAATCACTTTTGAGATTTGTGCAGAATGATTAAATGAATTTAGTTAGACATATACACAATTCTGTTTTCAATTTGGGAAACACTTTAAGAGGTATGAGGAGGAGGGTGTAAAGTTCCTCTTCTCCCAGGGAGGATCCTCCGACCAGACGGGTGTTGTGTCTGGTGGGCTACTAATGCCCGACGGTTGTTAATGGGAACTTGTATTATACGTTTAATCGCGCGATGTAGGATACAAGTTTTAGTGTGTACGTGGCGAGATAGATATATCGTTACACATTTAAAAGCAAGACTTATCCGTATTTTAACTTACCCCAAAACGGAGAATATAACAAATCCAGCTAGGAAGCTGGTGAGGCAGTTGATAGAGGATGTGATGAGAGCGTCTCGGTAGCAGTTGTTGTTGAACTTGTTGTAGCTAGACAGCGCCAGCAGGGTACCGAAGCCAGGACCCAGCGAGAAGAAGATCTGGGAGGCTGCGTCGATCCAGACCTGGACATGGAAGTTGTGAGTATGGTGGAGAAAGGAGCGTTGAAAATTTAAGGCCAGATAGCTGTCTTGAAAATAGCACCTTTGTAGTCGCTCTAAAACATTTTTTATTTTATCATTTCAATTCAATTTATTTAGCTCAGAAAAATTACAAAAATATATAAAAGTATATTACCCATATTTGGGTTAATTCATAAATGAATAAATAACATTTAAAACACATACAATACAATAAATTACAATAATGGGCATTAACCATACATACACACATACATATAAGAGTTAAAATTAGTTTACGAATAATACTCAATTTCAGTGCAACTGTATTCCTCATTGCTTACACGTCTTTTCTGAGTAACCTACTGCAAACATGAAGTTTATAGTAAAGAAATTGACCTGGAAAACAACCACAAGAGGCTTACCTTTGAATTTTGTAGCTTATGCCATTCTGGCGTTAGATAATATCTGATGCCTTCTGTGGCTCCAGGCAGCGTCACTCCTCGAGCCAGTAAGATCAACAGTACGGCATAAGGAGCCAATGCTGTTACCCACACCACCTAAGTAAAAAAATATGTAATTATCAAAAAACATGATTGTTACTTACAATTTATAGTCGATAGTGGACTCTTTCGTCATTTCTCCCCCAAACAATACCTATTGCAAGGTTAAGAGAAAAAAATCTCTCAGTTAAATACTAGGCTTTATTCGTAAAAGATAAAAAAATTCTACAAAAAAAAAACAACCGTCTTCATTGAAAAATACCGTTTGCAGTGTGACTCGTTTAGAAAACAATTTAAAAAAAATTCCAAACCAGTCACACTGAAACACGTTACGGTGTGAAGGTGTGACTCGTTGGGAACGAACTTTAAAAAGTTTTCCCAACGAGTAACAGTGTGACTGGTTGGGAAAAAAAATCCCAACGAGTCACTCTGTTACAGGTTACAGTGTGACTCGTTGGGAACAATCGAAAAATACTAATAGGTGTCAAATAACTATAGCTTCGCAAGCTTTGGTGGTTTTGTTGCATTCATTTTATTGGCCACCGACTCTTTCAAATCGTTTGGCAAGCGACGAAGTTTTGCGTGAACAAACATAAAATAAACAAACCTCCGAATTGACAACCTACTTATTTTTTAGAAGTTGGTTAAAAAATGGAACATGTTTATAGTTATTTAGTGCTTGTAAACATTTAGTATCAGTGTTAGTTATTGCGTAAATTTATAGAGGAGAATATTATTATGGTTCATGTCATATTTTTTGACTTCTGAAGTTTTATGGCGGTCAAGTTTAGTCAAACCGCGGTCCGACCTTAAAATTCGGTCCGCCAGTTAAGGCATAATATTCAGGAATGAGCAGGTGCAAAATACGGATTAAAAAAAATACCTAATGTCTGCCTGAATCCAGTTTAGTAATAGCATATAACAAAGTATCAACCCCCGAGCACAACGAACCCATAATGCTAACGTTCTCGTAGAAATTCGTCATCTTTTTGCGCATTCCAAAGAAAAGATTACGCTTATGATTAATGAGATACGACAGACTTTAAGAAAGTGTTAGTATCAATTTAGTAAAACTTTTCCAACTTCAGCTCTTTTTATCTACTTTGACATCAGGGTGCTGATGGCCTTATAATTTTTCAGTTTTAAAGTAACAAGTAAGTATTCCATAATTGTCTTAACTGGCAGTATCATCGTAATTTTACTATTTTTGACTTTTCACCTGAGGGTGAGAAAATAACTTTAATGAGACACTTAAAAACTAGCCTGTTGGTCTAGTAGCTAGTGACCCTGACTGCTATGCTGGAGGTCGTGGGTTCGATTCCCCCAGGACCCAGGAAAAATATTTGTGTGGTGAGCACAATTATTTGTTCTGTGTCTGGGTGTTATTGATCTATAATATGTATGTATTGAGAAATATATAAGTATGTTTATCAACTGTTTAGTAGGTACTCATAACACAAGCTCTGCTTGGCTTGGGGCTAGATGGCGTTGTGTATCAGTTGTGGTTTTTTTTATTTACTAAACATCAATATATATTTATGAACAATTATACCCTTTTTCTTCAGGATCTATCCATTTACCTTGCCCGCACTCCTGACTCCCTTCCAGAGCGAGAAGTAGACCAGCACGAAGACCCCAAACACGCAGAGGGCCAGCGACGGCTTGATGGGACCCATGTAGTCTAGACCATTGGACCTCTGCTGCTCCAGCACGTTGCGTCTGGTTGAGGCAATTAAGAGATGTAGCGTGTTGTTTAGTTTGCTTTAAATTGTCTGTAGTTCATATATTTTTGGTTGTAGATAATCAGTGGCAGTATGTCATGGGCCGTTTACTTATGCACCGTAGAAGATACAGTGAAAGTAGCTGGCCTCATTATGTTCATCTGCAAGTCCTGCTCCCAACTATGTTAGGGTCGGCTAACTAGATTTGAAATGTAATTTATGGTTAACCCAGTCTGTTATACAAAGTGGTTACCTGTCTGATAGCGGGTTGTGAAGGTATCTCTGTTTAGTAGACTAAATAAATATTGTTACTTGGATTTAGAATAGTTTGTTTAGAAGGTCATCATGTCAAGAATTTCTGACTTAAGCCTGTACTTTAGGTATACTGCTACTTTAGTTGATGAAGCATGAAGCAAATACATGAGCACGTGTAAAATATGTGTTGTTTTTTTTTATACCACGACGGTGGCAAACAAGCTTACGGCCCGTCTGATGGTAAGCGGTTACCGTTGCCTTTGGTCACTTGCAACACCAGGGGCGCCACACTCGCGTTGCCGACCCATTAAATATCTATTTGCTCCCCTTTCTCTCCTTTTTTGTTTGCAGACATAAAGTAATTTCAAAGAATAAGGTATGCCTAAGTATTGTTCGCATTTCAAATTCAGGTCTTACTCAAAGAACTCCTTAGCGGGCGTCGAAGCATTAGGATTGGTCTGTGGCGCGGTGACCGGGGAGCATAGTGGGGTGTTCCACTCGTTGTTGCAGCTGGTCCACGGGAGCACGGAGTTGATGGAAGAGATGGACGCGATGAGGTAGTACACCGCCCAGCCGATGATAGTGTTGTAGTACATCCCCATGTAGATGTCGATCATGCAGATCGCGTAGCCCACGCCTAAGGGCAGAAAGTTACAAGAATTGTATGTGTTAAGGAAAACTTTGTTTTACATAATTACCTAAGAACAAACACTTGATTTAATACATTTACTGCAATTTCTATAGTATTCAATACTATTGAAAAAGATGCGACCAACGTATTCAAAAAACGGTCCTTGATTTTTCTTACTATTCGTTACTTCATAATTCAACCGTCAAAATACAAACAGTGCCTTAAGCCAGTAAAGAACTTTAACAATATTCCCCCAACTGTATCTTTGTTTGAAAACAAATTACACCCTTCATCTACCTAATTAAATTGAATGTCTCCAAAACCAATTTCTCGCATCTTTGCAAACTGGCAATAAAACAGCATTCATCCATTCATCATCTTATAATAAATCTTCAAACATTTGAAATCAAATTAATCAGTGCAGCGGGCGTCAATTTTCGCGACGCAAAGTTAGTTCAAGTTGTAGAAATCAAATCAGCGCCATCTGTCGTCGCGGGTAATCAAATGATATCGCATCGCCTCCACTAATTAGTTTACTCGATACGAGATGGCGTTATTCTCAATCGTAGCTCGGGTTTACTGCAACTGTTGAATCGGTTTGTTATACGGCACAGAAATGGGGCAATATTGTTAGTTAGCGAGGGTGATTTAATTTTATGTTTGAGTCTTCGTTTGTGACTGTCGATGTGATTGACGTACTGACAAAGAATATCCTAGACTGCAAGAAGATTAATTCATTAAATAAATAAATAGATCCTGTCCAAGAGTTGAGTTTTAGGGATGTCAAGTAAAGATCAAAAACATAATTGGCAGGAACAGTCTCTAAATATGATTTATTTTTATGCATCTTGGCGTACTAAATGATTCTCAGAAACAACCAAAATACCACTGATTCGTGGCATCCGTATTATTGGCAATCCATACCGTAATTTGATTCACATGTCAGATTCACATGTGATTTCAGTGGATTTAAGAAAAACCTAATATTTATGGTATTCACGTGCTTCTGGGCTCCCAGTAGTAATGTCATTTTGCGCCGGCTCTTGTCATTTTTTAAATGTAAAAACTAATGAGTATTTTTTTTATTTCTATCTTACCCTGAGATTCAAATTACAAATAAGATCATTTTAAGGCCTAGCTATCGCGTAAGGATAAGAGCACTAGCTATAAGGAGTTTAAAAAAATTAATCATTACAAAAAGAATAATGTATCTACAAAAAGAACCACCATTTCCACACTAAACATACACACAAATCAAACACAAACATTAATCATAATAACAACATCCTACAGAAATAAAAATGCCACATTCCACAACTCGCGAGCCGAGTTGCACCATATTTTGACACGCAATCAATCCACGGAATATTGCCATGAACGTCGTCGGGAGGGCGATGAGGGACATCCCTCTGTTATCGGGACCTCGGAAGGACGGCCTGAGCACGATAACAGTGATCTACGGCCGCAAGTGATAAAACTGAGTCGTAAACATGGCTTGATGTGTGAATCTTTTAAACATTAGGTCACTTTTGTTGAAAATTCAATAGGACACTGTTTTTATGGGATAGCGTGGTTTATGAAGTAGTTTTGATGGTAGTTCTAACTGTTTGGAAGTGTTTTAGTTTTCCGCTACGAAAAAAAACATACCAGTCTGTTACTGTCGCACTGCAGGGCAAAGGCCTCTTCTCATACAGAGAAGGCACGAGCATTGATCACCACAATTGCTCAAGGCGGATTGGCAATATAAGACTAATATATTAACTATAAGTCCTGGTTTCCTCACGATGTTTTTCCTACCTGATTTGAAAGTATAGTCAATTTAATTCTGTACCTACCATTTAGAGCCAAATATGCCGAAAAGAATAGGTTAATTGTATGGTAAACACCCTGTGAAACATTCTACTTTCTACATAATTATCATGAAATAGCTCACTGACAGTCAGACAGACGAACAGTAAAGGCTTAATATAAAAAGGTTTCGTTGGCACCCTGTGGCGCTATTCATTGAAAAGAATTCTATACTAACTTAGGTACGTGCCCAGATTTAAGACCACAACCTGACATAAAATCTCACACTAAAAATCTACAAATATCATGACAATTATAATTTAAAAAATTAAAATCTCTAAACGCACAGTAAAAATGTGCTAAATTTAATCCTCTAAAAATATAAATGGTTTGACTAAAGCTTCTAGTTTAGTAATTTAGGGGAGTTCACTCTTATTGTGCAACTGATTGGCAATTCGTTGGTTTAGTGGCCGCAAGCGCTACTGCAGAGCATGAGGTCCCGGGTTCGATCCCTAAGTCAGGCAAAGTGTTATTGAGTTTTTCAATCTGGGATTTCTTAGTTGCAGCCCGGAGCCTGGATTTGCGCTAAAGTGCGCAATTGATGGCAATAGACTTGCCTCTATAGCTGATACATAACTAGTAAAATGTAGGGGTACTATTACAGGTACCTCTGCCTAACCTTTCGGGGATTACAGGCGTTATGTTTTGTTATTTATACAACTACCTAATGTCTATCAAGTCCCTGATAAGAAAGTATCAATATCAAAGGCCCCGCATTGTAATTATTACATAAACTAGGTATAAACCTTAATTGGATTGGATCCATAATGAGTTGTTGTTTGGTCACAAAATTTGGACAAGACAACAATGTTAACAATGCTCCTCAAAGAACAAAATTTTGTTTGTATATAAAATAACTAGTTACTAAATCAATAATTTCATTAGTAATAATGTTTATTGTGCTCATGTAAATGACAAAATATTGTCTTAATGAGAAATAAAGTTTTTTGAACAGAAATCATCAAGACCAAAAAAAAAAATATAAAATGCCATAAAGACTTAATATTCTATCATCTATTATACAATTTTCGGATTCTTAAATGATGATAAAAACTTAATTTTAATCTTGACATCTTTTGTTATTATAATTTAATTGACATTTACTAACTGGACATCGCGATGCCCCTAAGCTGTGGAAAAATGTATGATTCAATACCGCATTAGTCTATTCCTACGTCTATAACAATAATAATAAATCAAAGTTTCTAGAATAGAATACTCTTAATTGTACATAAAACTTTTTTACAAAAAAAAAACCGGCCAGGAGCGTGTCGGGCCACGCTCAGTGTAGGGTTCCGTAGTTTCCCGTCCGTCGCAATAGTTGTTCAAAATGCTTGGATATACGATTATACTACAAACTTAGTCCAGAAATTATTTTGTACAAGTTTTTGTCTTTTTTGTACAAAAACTGTTGTTTCCATCCAAGTTCAAAATAATTTTCCTAGAAAGTCCTTATAAAGTTCTACTTTTCAGATTTTTTTCATATTTTATAAACTTATGGTTCAAAAGTTAGAGGACACACACACACACATTGTTTTTTACTTTTGGAGCGATTATTTCCGAAACTATTGACATTATCAAAAAGTGATTTTAGTAAACCCCTATTCATTTTTAAATACCTTTCCAACAAGATATCACACGTTAGGGTTGAAATAAAAAAAAACACTTCCCACTTTACATATGGCTACCCTAATAAAACATTTTTTTTCCAAGTTTTATTTTACCACTTTGTCGGCGTGATTGATACACATATTGGTATGCAAAATACGCGCTTAGACGTGGAGTTGCGGATACTTTTTGGTACCAAATTTCAGCATAATATATATATTTAATATGAATATGCATATTGTAAATTCTGCTGTATTGTTTTGGAATAAAAGGCTTTATTTTTATTATTATAATTGTACACAATAAAAACTCAAGTCAAAAGTGCTTCTAAAACGCATATTTCAGTCAACAATTAAAACTTTAAAAACGACCCCAAAAGACATTTCTAATTACAAAAACTTCTTTCGTCGTCTTTTGTGAATTTGCAAAAGAAACGCAAACTCTGAACAAGTGTCGTGATTGGTCAAATTATCACTACTGAGCATCTGCCGGGGTTCGAACTTGATGCGGCCAATACGACACGGACAGAAAAATACTTTACTTTCTTCTTAGAAAACTTTGTTGGAATCGTGGGTTGGTTTATAGTTCAGTTTGAAAGTATTCAAATTAAGATGATAATTATTTTAGTAAGTAGATCGTTTCAGACATTTTTACTCGTATGGACTAGTCTCAAAAAAGGCCCATAAAAAATTACACTTAAAAATAAAACATTTAAAGTGTAATTATTATGGGTTTTTTTTTAAGAAGCACGTCTTAATAAAACAGCGCACAGGTGTATTGCCACTGATCTGATTCTAACCCCAAAAGTAGGCCTGGGCCTATTTTAAGAGCCAGCGTTCAGCCATGAGTTCTATTACATCATGAATTCATCATAGTTTATGGTATTAAGATCACAATCTAGATTGGGTGTCATATACCTAGACGAGAGCCTACGAGAAGCTATCACAGTAATCCCTATGCACTAAGTTGAGTTTGCATCGTCCATTGTTTCGTAGCACTACGCTACGTGCGTAGCATCGTAGCAAGATTTTCGTAGCCATACATGAATATGATCGTATCGAATATGTCTTGCAATAAGCATGATGACGGCACAGTATAAATATTAATACAGTAGGACGACGCCTTTGATCTTTGGAAAAGTGCCGACAACGTGTACACGCGTAAGCCGTGAATAATACCTCCCGAATTACGAACATTGTTTTGTTCGCAGTTCGGGAGTGGCTGTCCCACGTTTTGCCCCTCACACCCCGCACGATTGCCTTGCCTAGATGGCTTCGTTGGACGACCGTAGGTTTTTAGACTGTGATTATACCATTCATTTAAAAAAAAATATCTATCTTTTTTCAGTTGGCAACAGACTAGTCTGTTGGTACCTAGACTACTGCCTAGGTCGACTAGACGCAGATCTGAATGCTGCGTGATCCGTTCGGCAAACATTTGCGGTGCCCTTCATATAGACTCGTTCGAACTTATACCAATGTCAGATGTCACATTACAAACTTGTATGCACCGATATATTACCTAAGATCGATGAAGGTCAAATAAGAATGTGTGTTAATACTCGTGTTATAATAAAAAGGTAAAGTTTGTGAATTTCTGGGTTTGTGAGTTAGAATGTAATATTTCACAACTTTTTACACAACGCCATCTAGTCCCAAGCTAAGTACATCTTGTATTATGGGCACTAAACAGCTGATAAACATAGGTACTTGTATATATTTCTAAATATATACAAATTATAGATAAATTACACCCAGACAGAAAAAAAAATAAGTAGCTATGTACCTTGTCTTTTAAAGTAAACTAAAACTCAAAATCTTTAATGCATTCACGTGTACATTTGTCGTTACATTTATTATAAGTTCTAACATGAAACCCGGTTAGGGCACGGCAACATAATACATAAATTGCACAAAAACTTAAATGACTATTTATACTAGTACTCATACTATTGCATGTTCGACTTGGGTAGTCTGTTGAAACTTAAAATGTAATGTTTAATAGTAAGCTATACAATAAATATAACATCTTATTCTTTACCAACTTAAAAACTTATAAACACCTCCTCAATTGATAAACTTTACTGACGCACTCAATCAGCAGTCAATCCTACAAACAGAATCCACTATCAGATTCGTTTCATACATTTTAACCATCCACTTGGTCGGACCATTTGTCCGGTGTTAAAAGCATTGCCTGCTGTATATTTATAAGCCACAAGTAATGTCCGATGCTGGCCGGACAGTCCCGGACACTCCACGTTTACACACGAATGCCAGATTTTCGTTTTATATTGAGTTTGGGAAACAATACGGCTAAGTGGTGGGTGTGTCTATGTAGGATTTTATTCTGTGGCTTATATATATATAGATTAGCAACGGGTTAATATATTATATGTAACATAACATCAAGCCTGTAATCTCCGTAGGGTAAGGCAGAGGTGTAAATTGCTTTTCTTTAAATATCGTGGCATCGTGCTGAGATAGGGGCCTTTTTGGCCTCGCACAGGTCTTTTGTTTTATTTTTATTTAATATGTTAGTTTTAGTTCTGTACTGTTAAATTCCTGTGCGTGTCCCAAATAAATATATTTTCTTACTTTCTTCTTTCTTAAATGTAGTACACCCACATTTTGCCAGTTACGTTTAAGTCCCAACTTTAGCCATCGATCGGGCATGAATCAAGACTCCGGGATGCTACTGAGAAATTCCAGATGGACAAAACTCAATAACACTTTGCCCGACGCGGGGATCGAACTCGGGACATTATGCTGAGCAGAAATGCTTGCTACCAATAGACCAACGATACAGTCTACGGGTTAACCTCGGAAAATAACTGCCTAGGAATTGTTTTGAATAGTCAGATGGCATGTCTGAGCCGTTCCCGAAATGTGTGCCAAATTATGATCATATGTATTTAATAATTATTATATATTAAATATTTTTTTATATGTATAATGGGTCTACTCTTGACCTTAATCTTGTCCTGCGGCCAGAGATGAGGTCGACGATGGAACGAGCCTACCCATAAGAAGCCTATTAACTCGCGACTTAAACAGATTGGGGTCATATGAACTCGGGAACACTGATGCAGGCAGGGAATTCCACTCCTTGGCTGTGCGCATAATGAAGGAACAGACAAAGCGCTTCGTGCGAATGTGTGGAACATCTACAAGGAATGGGTGATAACCTGCAGTACGTCTGGATTCCCGATGGAAGAAAGGAGATGGTGGAATGAGCTCGTGGAGCTCTAGAGCACACACTGAAATACAGTCTGTAAAAGACCGACAGACATGCAACTTTGCGGCGGTGGGCCAGGGTATGAAGCTTGGTACCCACCAGTTTTTCGTCACCAATGAGCCTCTTGGCTCTGCGCTTATTATAAAATGACTTCAAGAAGCTGGGATAGCCAAATGATTGGGGCCTTGCCTCTAATGTACGAGTTTGTAGGTTCCAAATCGGGCTAGTACCTACCGTAACTTTTTCAATGAATACCGCGTGAAACATAGACATTATTGACATCAGTGAATCAGGTAAGCAGTGGTACCTTAATGTTATGACCGGCAGATTGCCAAATCATAGGTCTCAAGTTCGCACACAAAGAGATTTAAAAGACGATAGAGCGGGCATGCCAAGGAAATGTCATAGAAAAACTTTGATCCCATGTCTCAGTAACGCCATCTAGAATAATATATGAATATTGGAGCGGCAGCGGAGCGTACTAAAAAAAACTCATAGACTTGTGACCGGCAGGACACACTTTTTCGGACGAAAATTTTGTTTATGATGTCCTGTCTATAGGTATTGAATGTCTTTGTTCGAACCCAAGGCACGCACCTCTGATTTTTCGAATTCATGCGCGTATTGTATTATTACCACTTGTTTTAAAAAACGGTGAAGGAAAACATCGTGAGGAAACCGGCATGCCTGAGAGATCTTTCGCGACGGCATGTGATGCCAAGTCAGAAGCCATTGGGCGGCATTAAAAGTCTGACACCAGGTCAGTCATCATCATCATCATTTCAGCTGTAGGAAGTCCACTGCTGGACATAGGCCTCCCGTATAGATCTCCAATAAGACCGGTTAATAATAATAATAATAGGGAAGTGTGGCAGAGCAAGGAGCTTCACGGACGTTTTTTCCGGGCCCTTCATGGGCCTGATGTAGACCAATTAGCGTCCGTGTCCTGGCTGCGTTTCGGTGACCTCTTTGGGGAAACCGAAGGTTTTGTCTGTGCAATTATGGATGAAGTTATTATGACGAGAAACTACCGGAGATTTATTGTGAAAGATGGCACGGTTGACATCTGTCGGGCATGCCACCGTCCAGGAGAATCAATCCGACACATTATCTCTGGGTGTTCTCGCTTAGCTAACGAAGAGTACTTGCATAGACACAACCTTGTCGCCAGGATTATCCATCAGCAACTAGCTCTGAAATACAACCTCGTGGATTCGGTAGTGCCGTACTACAAGTATGTGCCCGACCCAGTTCTCGAAAATGGTCATATCACACTGTATTGGGATCGATCCATCATCACTGATAGGACTATCATGGCTAATAAGCCCGATATAGTGGTGATGGATCGAACCGAGAGGCGCGCAATGCTTGTTGACATAACGGTCCCACATGACGGGAACCTCGTGAAAGCCGAACAAGATAACAAAATCAAGTATATTGATTTGGCTCGCGAGGTTGTCGACATATGGGATGTGGACTCAGCAATCATTGTGCCGATAGTCGTGTCTGCCAATGGCTTAATAGCAAAGAGCCTCGACCAATACCTGAAGAGGCTCTCGTTGGGCGGCTGGATAAAGCGTTTGATTCAGAAAGCAGTGCTTCTGGACACGGTTCGCATTGTTAGGCGATTCCTCTCCCTGGAGCCCTGACCGCCGGTAGCTTGGACCCTGTTCCCGATACCGGTGGGCTACTATTTTTTATATTTTTAAATGTTTTTTTTTATATTTAAATATTTAAAAAAGTATTAAGTAAGAAATCACAATGAATAAACGGAATAATAATAATAATAATACTTTTGGTAATAATAATAATACTTTAGGTAATAATAATAATACTTTTGGTAATAATAATAATACTTTTGGTAATAATAATAATACTTTTGGTTGGAAGCGGCTCGCATCTAGCGCGTTCCCGCGGCCTTAATGAGGTCGTCTGTCCACCTTGTGGGTGGACGTCCTACGCTGCGCTTGCCGATACGTGGCCTCCACTCGAGAACCTTTCGACCCAATCGGTCATCAGTCCACCGTGCTATGTGCCCTGCCCACTGCCACTTCAACCTGCTAATCCGCTGGGCTACGTCGGTAACCTTGGTTCTTCTACGGATCTCCTCATTTCCGATTCGATCTCGCAGAGAGACCAGGTCAGTCACTAACGTGATAAGAAGAAGAAGATGATGATGAAGAAGATGAGGTGGATAGGTGATAACAAACATATATCTATACTATACTATATTATATTATAAAGCAGAAGAGTTTGTTTGTTTGTTTGGTTGAACGCGCTAATCTCAGGAACTACCGGATTGAATTAAAAAAATCTTTTTGCGTTGGATAGTCCATTTATCGAGGAAGGTTATAGGTTCTATAACATCGCGCTATAGCCAATGAGACCCGAAGCAGCAATAAGAAATGTTGCAAGCGGGAAAAAAGCTTCCGTTGCGTGCGCTGCGTAAACGGTTTAAATTACGCAAAAAAATAAGTATTACGAAATTATTCCTCTTTAAAAGTGTAAAAAAAAGTTTTCAATAGCATTTGTCTATCCCTTAAGGTTAACTTACTATAACCCTTTTTATGGAAATCAAATATTTTGTTCTAAAAAAATGCATTATTTTTGAGGAAGTTTTTATTAACATATTTTTAATAATTATCCAAATAAATACATTAATCATCACAAGTATTTAATTTAAAACAAAACTGCCCTTTTACATCGTTCAATTTCAATGAATATCATAAGAGATATCGCATTTTTAAAATAACAGCAGTAAAATAATTATCACTTGCTGTGGGCGCATTTATGATGTACAGACGCCAGCACATCAAATTACCCCAAAGTGTCAAATTTTACCAATTGAATATGAACCTTATTCGGTTTGTTACAAAGTCGAAAAACGATCAAAGAAATTTGACACATTGGGGTAACTTGATGTGCTGGCGTCTGTACAAGGCACTACAAGGGGGGCCGCGGGCAGTTGAAATTAACCTACAGTGTATGTAATTTAAGATAATAAAGACCCAGTATTTTAACCTAACGTTTTAAAGTTCCAGTCTTACTGTTATAAGCGTGACCACCTAAAATAGCTCCTTAACGTACGTATTATTTAAGAATAATTTCATCCTCTACGTAAACGAAGTCGCGGGTTAAAGTTAGGGTTAGCCCAAAGTAACTAATCCATGCGGACGAAGTTACGGGCAGAAGCTAGTTAACTATAAGTCCAGGTTTCTCACTACGTTTTCCTTCACCGCTGTCAATATAAAGATAAACCTAGACATGAAAGCGGCTTTTATTTGCAAACAAACTGTAAAATACTCTTATAGCTCTCAATGCTGATTGTTGATCAGTGCTGTCCTCTAGAGACGTCTCGACGGCTCTCTATACTTCTAAAGAGTATTGTTCGGTGCTAATATTTTTGATTGGTGGAGAATCTTTTAAGTGCTTAGGGTTTTTCTCCATGGGGAGATGTTTTATAGTGTAAAGATATATTAGTTATGGTGTCAAGCCGGATACAAATTGGTGAAACGTAACATGAAATGAAAAAAACCTTGCAATGTACAATGTAATAACATACATACGTATTTGCAAGGCAGTATTTGTATGCAATTTTATTAAGTACTTTGTACGCCATGAACTATGGCAAAACTTAGAAGACATTGTCTTAACACAATATCTTAAAATGAAAATTGCAATTTGAACTGTAAGTACAACTCATGTTTTACAAACAAAATTATCTTATATCTTTAAATTATCGCATCAATTTAGACAGGTTAAGTGTTTCATTTTAAATATAACGTTTTATTAATATGTACCCGGTGTTAAAGTGTGTTTTCAATTATTACTTTTAGTGAAGCGACAAACGCCACAAATTTTGAAAAATAAAGCATCAGTCTTTAGGTACAAACGCCAGCACATCACCTAACCTAATGTCAAATTTCTTTGATAGGTTTTCAACATTATTCTAGACACGATAAGGTTCATGTTCATTTGGGAACATTTTACAATTTGGGGTAGTTTTATGTGCTGGCGTCTGTACATATGGAAGTACGGAGAGTGTTTAGATTTTTTTCTAAAAGAAACCATATTTTAGGATTGTTATAGAGTTGACGTGACGATAAACGTGTCAAATTCGACTTGCAAGATTTGAATACAGACAGACATCGGGACAGATGAAACTGAATAAAAGCTTGTAAAAATATCGCAAATTGAAATAATTTTCACCCTTATTGACAGACATACCCTGCATTAAAATCTGCATTTTCTACTAACAAATGTTTATTTAGTTCCCTTCTTTTTTCTTATAGAATTGCACCTATCACTGTTTGTGTCTATGTCTATAGCATTAAGTCCGCTTCTGGACATTTATGTGCCTTAAGTATTAAGTTACTAAAAAACAAGATCTTCAAAGTCAAAGTCAAAGTCAAATCATTTATTTCAATTAGGCCTGAAAACAGGCACTTTTGAACGTTATACTTACAAATAAATTAAATTAATATGATTCTAGTTGAAGAATATGATTCTTGAAGAGAGAATAACGATGGGAACTCACCCTTGAGAGCTGGGCAGATCCTCTTCCACAGTGTGAGACAGCCGCAGCGATGGTACTGCCCCAAAGCCAGCTCCATGAAGAACAGCGGCATCCCACCGAATAGCAGCATCACGCAGTAAGGGATCAGGAACGCACCTGGTGGTAAAGTTAACTTTCAAATTGATGGTAAGCGGTAGATGGCTTCGGTGGTCCAGTGGTAGCAACTGCTGAAAGTGAGGTGGGTTGGTTCGATTTCCGGGTCGAGGAAATTGGCAGGAATCTGGGTTTGTGCCCGGTTAATCTCATTAGACCCTTGTTGCATAAGAAAAAAATCCAAAGCTTTGATAGAAGTTGCCTGTAAGAGATCGCTTTAAGCGATGAGGCCGCCCATTAAAATAACCTTTGTAGCTCTTCAAGTTACTATTTTTTAAGTTTTTACACAGTAAAGAATATCCTATTCTATTCAGGTTTAATTTCAATCTTGAGACGTCCAGAATCATGTATTGATCACATTTCATCGTTATGCGTCGATGTCTGTTAGAGCCTGTATTCACTGGTCTATTTATTTACGAACAGTAATTTTTACATTTCTATCAGTGGCTCTGAAAATACTCGTAGCTACTTTAATTCTCAAACAAATCTGACATCATGATTTTATCATTGTGTGGAAAACCTTCATGGATCTTAAAGGCTAAAACCTCTCCGTTCTGTCTCAAACCTCTGACAGGGGTCGCAGCAACGTACAATCCTTTCGCGATTGTGACACTCTAAATAAGGATCTACGTACCACCGCCATTTTGATAGCAGATGTAAGGGAACCGCCACACATTGCCCAGGTCCACCGCGAACCCCACCACTGCCAGCAGGAACTCAGCCTTCTTAGCCCAGGTCTCTCTCTCCCGAGGGGGGGTCAGGGACACCACCAGGGACCGACTCTTCTGAGGCTGCTGCGGCTGCTGCTGGAAGAAGACTGACATAAGGAGCTTGAAGAAAGTGGCCTAGATAACAAAAAACAGCAGGAACTTTGCTTTCCTCCAACGAAAGGCTTTTGGCAAATAATAGCCGCACGGGTGGTTTGAAGGTTTTAGGCTACAATTTTCAAGGTCAGTCTGAGGATGGGTGACCATTAAAATGACATCCTGATATCCTGAAATCAGCCAAACTGGACTATCCCTTTCAGATACACTGAGTTTTTTTTTATTGATAGGCACGCGTTTGACCACTATCTCACCTGATGGTAAGCGATGATGTGGTCGACGATGAAGCACGCTTGCCTAGAAGCAACCTGTTCACTCTTGACTTAAAGACCCCTAGGTTGTAGCTATCACGAAACACCGACTACGGCAGGGAATTCCATTCCCTAGCTGTACGTACAATGCTTGTATTCCCAAAATGTTTATCTGTTCCCTCATGACTTGAAAACTACTTATCATGGTTTGACAAATGAGGTATCGTTGGAAGCATCTTGCCGCGTCTTCTCCTAGATAAAGGAGAATTAGTGTAATTGCTGTACGGCGTTCTGATGCGAGGGTAAATAATAAATAAATAGGCAATGTGACGTCAAATTATTTTACAGCAAAGGGAGCAGCAGTCACGAAGGGGGGGCTTTTTGGAAGACTGTCTTATGTTATTGTTGTTGTTGTTGTTGTTGTTGATGGTAATGGTACTCACGTTGTTGGTGGAGGCGGGTGGTTCGTGCGGGGGCGCGGTGGGCGCGGGCGGCGCGTCCGAGGGCGGCATCTCTGACGTCTCGCACTCGCCGTTGCGCCGCTCCGGCCCGGGGCTCTCGCCCTGAAACAGACTAGCTTTTAATGCTGGTTCTAGGACACAATACGCATAAACTAAAGGCCTGCAAATACTAAAAAATCGTGTGGCACTCGGAGACGGCCGCGGTAAAGCTATTGCATAGCATTTTTATCAACTCCTCTCCTCTCCCCCTCCCCATTCCTCCCCTCCCTCCCTCTCCCCCTCCCTCCCTCTCCCCCTCACCTCCCCCGCCCCTCCCTCACTTTCCCCTCCCGTCCCCTGCCTTGTCCCTCCACCCCCCTCCACATCCCGCCCTGCCCCTCCGTCCCCTCTCACAATACCCTCTTCCCTCTCTCACAATCTCCCCCTTCCCCTCACTTCCCCTTTCTCCTCCCCACTATCCAATACGACTATACAATACGTCTAATCGCACACAACGCCGTGTCGAAGACTGCCGAACTGAAACGACGTTAGACGATGCAAGGCCTTCAAGCCACACCTCCTTACCCGTCGGAGTGGGGAGCGTGAGGTTTTTTCGTTACGGAATTTCTGGATTCGGTCCCCGCGCTCAGGGCCCGCGATAGAAGCTAAAGCTTAAAAAAAAAAGTTGCGTCTAAATGTTATTCTATTAATGGATACAGATAGATGGCATTGACATGGCCTGCCTGTGTCGCAGAAAAATACCTTGAGACGATCACGGATTGACATGACAATTGTTTTCTTTTAGGGGTTTAAAAAAAAACATTTTAAGCACAAACTTTAATTCCGGAGATTCTTTTTGTACTTACCGCGGTTTTCTAGTCATGGGGAAAAGTATCAATTTTTTTCTAAATAATTTAAGGAAAATAAAGTTCAGGCTCGACGTGGCCACTTAAGTGAGAATCGAAAACACGAAAACGGTCCTTTTTTCCCTTTTCAACAAGATGGTAATAACAAAAAACCATTTTCCAATTTAAAAACCTAAGCCAAAATTATTTACCATCCACAAAATTCTCATTATTTTTGTTGAACGAACATCGAGACTTCTCTCAGTGCGTGTATGAGAGTTGTAAAGTACGAGTATTTATGTGTATACGAACAATTTGTCGTGTTTGCTGAGCAGCCGTCCGCAAACACGGCGACCGACCAGATTGCTGGGCAAATAAAAATAATGAAAAGTCACTTTGTTGTGACGTCAACCCAAGACACCTCTAAGACCTCATTACTGACGACGAAATAGGAGATTATGTTTGGTAAACACGGAGGGGGCTGGAGTTTTAAGTATTTTGTTAGAAATACTTACTGAGTCGAATGGGATTACGATTCACCACCTTGCGATGCAGTGATGAAAATTTTAATCGTTTTGTTTTTTATACAAAAAAATACGAATTAATAATTATAAGAATAATCGATGAAAATTAAAAGTAAATAAATAAAAACATCGTAATATTTTATTTTAGTTAAAACTGTAATAAATAAAACAATATTTCTGTCTGTCAATCCCATGAGACATGTCCCATGTAGTCATTTGCTATTGAGATTTTTGATTAGATTGATTTATAATTAGGCAAATTATAATTCATTTATTTAATTAAAAATCTAATTCTACAAAAAAATGTTCCATATTATTTCAAAAGTTTATTAATATACTTACTTAAATGATAATTAATAATTTTAACACTATCTTAATAGTATATTATTATACTAATGTTAAAAGAAGTACATTAACTTTTGGTTACTTTATTTTTCGCAACCCTATTTAATAGTAATAATAATTTATTTCGGAACATAATTCCAAATAAAAAATGTTAGTAGGTAACACTTAAAACTATGTTAATACCTTCTACAAACTATACCTTATACTAAAACAAAAATATATAGGTACCTATCTACAATCAAGGTGGTCTGTAATGCCTCCAGATATAATTGGATTCTATCTATCTGAAAACTGCAAAAATAAATCTATCCAAAACTCGATTACTCTTACAAAATTATCAACGTGTGATGCGATTGGCATCAAGAATTCAAATAACCATTGCATTTAACACGCAATAGTTTTAGTTGCAGAAACTAGATCTTTCATCACTATCCAGCTAATCCCAGAGTGCCTTTAAGAAAGTCAACTTAATAGACACCGTCTTTAAATCACAGACAAATTGATTGAATCTCCACCAGTACTTTACCACATTAGGATCTGCCTATTTTCATTACTCCACCGTTAAGGGCAAATTGACGAACAAGTGGCGCCCTCAATCGGGCGGCGGATAATTGTCTGAACTAATTAAAAGCTTTCTCGCTCGTCAAAGTAATGCGATGTATTAAATGTTAATTGTTTACACGTAACTAGAGTCTTTAAGGTACTGTTTAATTAGTTTTAACATGTAATGATGAAACAGTATAGCAAAATATTGTTCATATTTTTCTCAGATTGTTGTACAGACGCCAGCACATCACGTTACCCCAATGTGTCAAATTTCTTTGGTCCGTTTTAAACTTTATGTCAAACAGAATAAGGTTCAAATTCAATTGGGAAAATTTGACACATTGGGGTAACTTGATGTGCTGGCGTCTGTACAAAAGACATCTTTAAAGAAGGTGGAAGAAGTCCAATGGGCTGAAAAGCGAAACCACTTTAAATTTTTGTGATAGATTATTTTACTTAATAATAAAGAAAGTATGTAGTAGGTTTCTTGGAGAAATTGTCTTTTTAACATTACATTACAACAATAAAATACTAAATGTAATTTTTTTTATTTTCAGCTGGTTTCGATTCCCGGTTTACTCGTAAGTATGCTTGTCGAGAAATATGTTTTACTTCATTTAAAAGAAAACGATTTTTTCCTTTACGTGTCTTAATAATTAAAAGTGGTTTACCAGTGATTTTTCTACCCTGTACAAACCAAAAACGTCAGCATGTTAAACTAATACATGTAAAAGGGCTGGTAGTTAAAAACAAAATGCAAACCGTACACAATGGCTCCTCAAACTGCGTACTTTAAGAGGTATTCTAAGTTTATCGTCGATAAAACTGACGGCAGTTACCATCATTCATTGTGGACGACTTAAAAAGCTAAACATTAATCTCTTAATGTGTAATTTGGGTGTTCCCTATGTGAATACGCTTCGTTTTTATAGGTAATTCGATTTTAAAGAGATGCTAACAATTTGGGGGCCTTTTGTGTGAACTTAAGCAAAATTGCACACAGAGAAACACTAGACATTTCTCTGTTGCAATTTTGGTTACGTGATACTAACGTTACATCAAACTTATATTTGTTATTTTTTGGGTCTCTGTTTTCTTACAATTTGTATGTATTTAGTTTTTTTGATGCCCTATAATTGTTTTACTGTTGTTTTGTTTGTTTATTTTTTAGGTGTGTACCTACTTACGATAAATGAATACATTCCAAATTATACGTGACAATTAAAGACAAGACAAATTAAAAGACAGGCAATTTTCCTTGTTAGTGCTCTATTTGTATGATGTTTGTTTGTTTTTTGATTATATTTATTTAGCAATCTTTAAGGTCTGATTGTGATGACTTGCTTTGTGTGCGTCCTAAGACAAATCCTTAAACTTATGAAGCAACAAGCTAAGTTTATCTGGAATTCTTCCATCGAGTTTTTCCATCTGGAATATCTCAGTAGCACCCCAGATTCTGGATTTGCACCAGATTGATGGTAGTAAGCTCGCCCCCTATTACATGGGACTTTAAGTAGGTCGAAATATGGGGGTACTACCAGGTAGATCTCTGCTTAACCCTTCGGGGATTACAGGCATGATGTTAAGTTTGTTGAGCTGATGATTACTGACAAATGCGTGTACTGACTGATCTGGTCCACAAATATTTGAGTGGTTTTTTCCTCAAAAGACCATTTCCGATACTAATCTGGCACGATCTGATCAAGATAATGTCTGACTTTAAAATAAACTGGGACCTCTGAGTTTCTTACAGTGTTTCATCTCAGAGTTGTCAGATAGTGAAACCGACCTCACCTTCTAATTTACAGATATAAGAAATACAAAGAAATAGGTTGAATGGGCATTATACAAAGCTAAATAGTTTTCCACAGAGTTTTAAATGTGTTTCTGTGGCTAATGGTAATAGTTGTCTTCCATGTAATAAAGTCTTGAAGTCGCCTTTTATGTTTCTCACAGACAACTCACCACCCATTAGGGATGGACTTCTATCATACGAAGAAGCGGAAGATTTCTTCTACTAAAGTACAGACAATGTCTCAATGTCAATTCTGGTAACTTGAAATATAGGTTTTTATTACCTTCCACAGGCACCAGTAACTCACAGCTATGTTACATGTTCACGTGTTTATGCTAAAAAATATTATTAATAATCTATGGCCAGTGCAAGCTTTTCAACTTTTTATTTTGTATTCTTTTTTTATCACATTTGGTTCGGTCCAAGACACCGAACACCTGCTAACGCAATAATTCCTTACGATAATTGCACTTTTACCTAAGTGACAATATTTTTTATACTTCAACGATAGTTCATTACGAGACATCAAACGGACCAAGTGCATTCTACAAACATTCTAAACAAGTCAACAATTAACATAACATTTTACATTAAGACATTTAAAGAACTGTTAATAAACCCTTTTTCATAAAAAACCAATCAGTGCATTTATATTACTTACAACCCACACCCCGCTCACAGTTAGTAACTGCTTCGCTCGCATGATCGTCAGCGTGAAATTCTTACTTTTGACAGATCATATTTGTTACGTACGAGACTCATATTTTAATCAACATACAAAACCTACCACTGAACGGCCAATTGCAAAAATACATGACTATACTAGTTACTAACTTATCCTGCATCTATTAATGGATTCATCTATTAGATGGCAGCGTTGAAGAATTCCGATCGAGATCATGAAACACTAAAATATCAGTCCAATGAATAAATCACCCTGAATATGTATGAATGGTATTTAATTAATAAAACAAAATGTCTTCTGTTTACTTGAGGTACTTTATGTTAATCGAGTTTCGTTTGAATTTAGTCACTTTACGAGATTCGCAATCACTTTTGAGTTAGAACAAATTTGTTTTGTGTGATTTAACATTTAAAATTGTGATAGAAGACTTTCTGTCGTGGAAACTGAAATCAGGTTACTCCGTATTACAAATCTGGGTTATACAAATCAATGTGCTGATGACACAAACAGTAATGCATTGCAGAACCAAAAATATTTTCTTTAAACGTTGTTCCTTCCATACTAGGAATTTCTCCTGTATTGCGGGTGCGTTAAAAACATTTAAACTCACATACACAAATAACCAGTTCCAATAAACATAAGTTCCGTGAGGAGATTAAAAAGGAGATCATATCGACATCGAGGATAGTTACTGTGGTTAAAATAAAGAAAGCATGTTGTTAAACAGCCGATCTCGGCTGACATTCGTAGACTTTGATAGTCGTTACGTTTAGTCAAAAGTCTGAAAGTCTGACAAACATTCTCAGCAATGAGTGTCGTGTTACACTGTAATTCGGTTTTGGAAGTCACAAAGTCAAGTCATATAATCTTAATTGTTATAATCTTTTGTTTTAAATATTGTTAATACTTTTTGTACTACAATTACCAACTTATTTAAATTGCTTATTAGTCTTATAGGCTAGATTGTAATTAATTATTAGGAACCTGGTTCTTTTTAATAAAGGATAAAAAAATAAAAAAAAAACAATTACCAACCTCAATGAGATCCTGTCGCTTGCGATACAGGTTTATCTAACCTAGCAGGCATCTAACATTTAAATCCCTTTGTAAGACTTTTGCATTTTGTTTTACTTATTTTAATTTTGAAAAATATATTATTATTTAAAATTATACACAGTTGTTTCATAAAAATACTAATTATAGTCTCCCCAGCCGTCTCCCTGAGTATAGTCTCGTGCACAAGGAGCTTCCGAATCGGCATTCTTAGTGTTAATCATTCTTTTGCATTCATATGTCTATCAAACTACTTTCTAACAACATAAATTGTTGTGTAAAATTCCTTGGTTATTTATTTTTTAAGTTAAAATAACTGTTACTGTAAAACAGGTAATCTGTGAATAACGGTGTGGGCTATAAGTGTTATGTTCTATAAACTTACTTATCTTGTATACTGAAGCGGTTAGTTGTTGGGTTTAAATAAATAAATAATGTGCAATGTTCCGTAAAACTCGAAGCCTTTGCACACATAGTAAGAAAATGCATCAAATATATTTTTTTAAAGTTTGAATTGTTTCTCCCAGTTCCTCACTTGCACCATCACCTATCGTGTGCAAACATGCGAGTTTATAGGAACTACTCCGCCGGTGCTGGTCTCCACTCGCAGGAATTTAAAGGTAATTGCGTTCCCATTTCGACAAATGTTTGTTAATGTAATTTATTGTCCGACATCAAAGTTTTTTTGTGATAGGATTGTACGTACTGATAGTTTATTTTACTGACTTCACTATTACATTTTGGGGTTTGCTTAAGAAATAATGGTCTGTGGCTTTCTATTCAACTAGTCTTACAAAAGAATATCGTGTTACCCAGAACCTGGGTAGTAAAGTTCAGATAAGCTGATAGGACACGAGCCAGCTCGCAAGCTGCTATTACGAAATACCAGATGGAAAACTCAATAACGTGTTTTGCCCGTCCTGGGGTACAAACCCAGGACCTCTTGCTCGGCAGTAGCACTTGCGTCCACACATAAGCTCGATGTGTTGTCAGTCGAATCAGTAAAAATCACCCTGGAAGTGAACTGTCTATATATGCCTGGCATTAGTATGAACGAAAAGTTCAATTCGATATACTGCTTCACACACCTTTTAACTGGGCAACTTTTACTGAATCAACCTACTGACCATTTAAGTTTGATATTAAAATAATAGACTAATACTGCCCCACTGCAGAGCAAATGCCTTTTCTGAACTTAAATATAAATACCTAGTAGTATTCAAGTCGGGGAACGCTTAGTAAACAATGGCGCCGCAGTATACGGAGCACTGTTTACTTAAGACTTAGACAACTATTTGATATTGTTGTTTTGGTATTTACTAACAGTATCAAACGTAACATTTTTGTCATATTCTGTTTTATTTTATGTCCTTTGCGGCCCTCCGATGTAAATAAATAAATAAATCACCTCTCTCAACTTTCACACTATATCATCTAGTCCCAAGCTAAGCAGAGCTTGTGTTATGGGTACTAAACAAAACATACTGATACAGGGTGTAAAAAGACCGATCACATAAGCCGATAACCACACATTCTGTACATATAAATAAGTAACTTTAACCAACTTTAACGTAATTTGTTTTGAAAAATCGATAATTTTGATAATGTATGTTTGGAAGAAAGTTTACTAATGATACTTGGAATACAATATTTTGAAAAAGAAACGAAAAAAAAATATTGCACTTTGACCTTCAATATTTCCAAAATCAGTGACTTCCCAGGTATGTTCTAGAAGAAAAAAACTATCCCAGAGATGGGTAGAATATGTCGTTTTTGTTTACGTTAAGGGTCTTTTTACACCCTGTATACTTCTAAATACATAAATAGTATAGATAAATTAAACCCAGATACAGAACAAATTTAATGATCATACTCATCACACAAACCTTTGTAAAAACATAATAACACAAAAAAGAGACACAAAAATGGCATGTCTCACGGCTACGCCAAAACGGAGGGTCTTGAGGGTGTTTGCAGAAAGGCTGGATGGACCTTCCATGGGTAGGTTTATCAAGCTTCATGTATTTCATGGCGCTTGATGAATCTATCTGTGGTCCATATATTATCATCTTTTTTTGTGTATTTACTAACATTGTTTATAAGAAAATTTAGACACTAACACAATGTGGGCCTATGTAGTCTGTAAATAAAGGATTTATTTATCTATTTCAGAAAGAAAGAAAGAAAGAAAAGAAAGAAAGAAAATATATTTATTTGGGACACGCACAGGAATTTAACAGTATAAAACTAAAACTAAACTAACTAACTAAACTATTTAAAGGTCATGCCTGGACATTATACAACCCCTAATAATTCTGACATGCTTAGCGTTCTATATCAGTCAGGCAGGGTTTAGTTTACTCCAGTTAGGACTCTTGAAAGATTGTCTACCAGCTTTCGCTATAGGTCGACTAGAGTTCCAACAATCCCTGGTACTTTATGCCTTTACCGGCAAGTTCCAGTCATGCAAACCGGTTCCTGTGTGTCGTATGTTACAAGATTCTGGGTGAGACTCCACCAAACCGGAGACCAATCAGCTTGCGTCATTTTAACCGCTCAGTGCTAAGCTTCAGCATAATTCAATTGTCTTTTGGTTAATTACGAGACTAGCCCGCAAAGCCATTCATCTGTTTCGACAGACTTACTGCTTACATACATATTAGTAGCATAAATTCTTAAATTAAGGCTTCATAATTTCTTTATTATTATAATGTAAATGAAGGTTGTACTTCATTTTAGAAGAATTTGATTATGACAGCGAGCTGACATGACAACCGTCTGCTCGTGTCATCAGTAAAATAAATTAATTGTTTTTTTTTTTAATATTATGATTAGGAAATATTAACTTTAAATGTTGTTTTTCTTTTCAGGTGAGTTACCTTTTATTATATTTGTTTTTAGTTTCTTATGCATACATAAGAAAGAATATAATTTAATTAATTTTAATATTCAATTACATATAATTGAATATTAAAATTAATTAAATTATATTCTTTTCAGAACAACACATTGGTTTGTATTAAAATCCTAATTATAATAATATTGTTCCTCTATTTCTCGATGGGTTAAGCATGGCTTGTGTGTCAGTAAATCTCTTGTACTAATAAGCGAGCCTATTGCCAACAACTGGATAGAAATCCAATGTATTGGCTGCTACTAACATGGTACTTGGTCTCGGCTCGGAAATCTAACCCAGAATCTGATATTCAGCAGTCACTAGCTTTTACATAAAAAATGCTTCTATGATTATCTTGCATGTTTTTTTTAAACTCGAGAAGTTTGAAGTAAAATGAGAGCAGAATGCAGTTGTTTGCGTTATTTTTTGTGTAACGAGAACTAAACATAATCACTGCCAACTATTCAATAACCAACATTTTGGCGCAGCCGTGAGACATGCCATTTTCGTTCATTTTTTTACTTGTACATCATGTTTTTATTGTGTGTGTTTCAGCCTGTTGCCAACAAATGCTTTTTCTTTCTTTCTTTCAATAAGGAATAAAGCTTTCA
This sequence comes from Euplexia lucipara, assembly GCA_921972225.1. Classification (NCBI taxonomy): domain Eukaryota; kingdom Metazoa; phylum Arthropoda; class Insecta; order Lepidoptera; family Noctuidae; genus Euplexia; species Euplexia lucipara. Next base: position 1,948,219 of record OV179158.1, read on the forward strand.
ATAAGTAATATAGCTTCTTCATCAATACGCCCATAGTTCTCCGCGTTCCGTCGATGCCTTACCCCATACATATCGTCCCCAACAATGCGTGGCACGGGCTCGGTATGCGACATACCGCGCCTGACTATGTCGCTTTGTGACACAGCCCTAATCAACAGAACTATGCTGCTAACTAGTTTTTACGTTCCTGTCAAGGACGAGAGGACAGTGCATGTCCTTGAGAATGGAACTTGGATACAAGAGAATCTGTAGACAACACAAGGCCTAAACTATAAAGCGCCACCAACACGCGTAGTTTGTTCACCGTAGAAATGGAAGAACGGAAGAATGGACAAATTGACAAATGGTAGAAACATGTCTGCCGATTATAGAAGAAATGATGCTCGATATTGACGACGAAGAATCGACACATTTCTTTCCTTTTGATTACCCGTAATGATTGACTGAAAATGATTTAAGATTAACTACGCGTATACATTCATATGTATATATTTCGTAGGTTTTTCATAAAATTCGGTTTTTGATGAAAAACCGGAAGATGACACAATTTAAACTCGATTTCATTAACTTGTTACAATCCAGATTTTTGATCAAAAACCTGAACTAGTTTGGGTAGACTAGTTCAGGTTTATGATAAAAAAACGGAACTAGTCTGAACTGTTACAGGTCTATGATTGAAATTTGAGTTTAGAATGTGTCATCTTCCGGTTTTTCATCAAAGACGTAGGTTTTTTTTTTATCAAAAACCTAATTTTATGAAAAACCTGCGACATACACATAGATTTACGCCTTTTTCCCAGGGGGGTACGCAGAAACTACAGAGTGTCATCTCCTACGATTTTTAAATATTGCTAAGTTTAAGTTCGTTCCTAAATTACGTTTATAAACACAGAAATAAGTAATAACAATAAAATGACTTGTAAGCACCTTGTGTTTTAACATGACTTTAAGATCATTCAAAATTTCACTCTGAAACGACGTACGTCAGATTTTGATTGTATGTTTAATACAGTAAAAAATCAAATGCAAAGAAATGTTCACAAATAGCATAACAGATGTTTGCCTGGTTGTACACATTTCACCAGTTATGTTGTGTTTCACAAATGTTTTCGTTAATATTATTCACAATATACTATATTATGTTCTTTGAAGAAAATCTTATTGTGGGTCGTTTTTTTTGTGATCGAAACTTATAAAAAGGCACCATTGTGTTAGAAAAAGTCCCTTCGAAACGTTTAGGGAAAACTTTTGATTTATACCTATAGACATATTTTTAGACTCTCCAACTTTTTAAATGCTGCGAAAAAGATACATGTTGTATTTTTGATGTAATACACAAAAGTCCCTGATATCAGTTGAATTTTATAACACAACTTGTTGCGTTACCGAGTCTAGCAAAACACTGTTTTTGTAAAATCTAAGTTTTCATGTGATTTTTCTTCAACACACACCAAGCTTTTAGTTCCAACTCTAGAAAAACAGGCAACCATAACAACATCCTGTATTCTTTTAAAGGTTCAGCAGAGGTGTACCTACATTATACCCTATCTTATTGCTTACGAGATTACAACAAATTGGGATGAGATTGTTACCCTTGAAAATTTTACAAACCGCTCTCAAGTCGTAAAATTGGTAACCATATAAGTGAAGATAAGTTTTTTACCTACGGAGTTCCCCAGGGCAGTGTCCTGTGGCTTAACCTCTTCCTTATATATATATAGGGTGACTGGTAATTAGTGACCGATACTTGAAAACGTGATTGCATTCATGATTTCAATAAACTTGCCCAAAGATTTTTTTTATACACAATAGCTTTTAACAAAAACGCTGTTTGAATTTCCCGCGCGCGCGCCTGCGATCGATCATAGTAGGCACGAATCAGCACGATCTATATATAGGCTGATAGTCTGACCTCGGGAAGGGCAAAATCTACTAGTAGTGGTAGCGTCACACGCTGCCCCACCACCCCCACTGCTCCCGTTGTGCAGTACTTTCGTTATTGAATTAATTTTGAAAACTAATGAATATAAAAAAAGTTTCTTTGGGAAAGTTATTCGTATTCATGAGTACAATCACGTTTTTAGCTATCGGTCACTAATTACCAGTCACCCTATATAAACAGATTGTGTGGACTCTCCCTAGCAAATTGCAAAGTCGTGACCCAATAATTAAACCTCATCACTTGACCAACGAGGCAGCATAGCAATAAAATAAGACATAACAATGTCTGCATCTCTACAGTATCAAAATAATCCTTCAAACTTACCGTAGAGCGATCTGTCGGGATCTAAGCCCAACTTGTTATCTAAACGAGGTTGCGAACTGTATCCAACTTGCGATGAGTCTGTGCGACGCGGTTACCCTCCCATTGCCTATCTGCGTTTAAGGGAGACGCGGTTACCCTCCCATCCTGTCTATGAGGGGGAGGATTCACCCTGACCTTCAAACAGGTGTACTTTGAGAACGAAGAGTAACAGACGAGTATAATATTGTAGTAGGTCAATATTTATTCCCTCGTATTTTGAAAGTGTGTGTGTGTTTAGATTTCTATTATCACTATTTTAGTCCTATGTAAAGTTAAATCTATTAATTATTGTAGATGACTCTTCAATTGGTTACTACTTTTAGTCATGCTGCGTCGTTAGGTCAGAGGTAAACAGACTATTATTAGCTAATAAATTTAAATAAAACTACGAAAATTAAGTTAATTTGTAAATATTTATTTATAGCAGGATGATATCATGAAATATCGCTCTATACTGTATTAAAATATTGATTATTTATTGATTGCATATTAGGTCTTTTGACAGATTAAGACTTAAACATGCATTTGAAATGTTTCCAAATGCTTTTGTACATCTGAAACTGAATATTCAGTGTTGTTAGTTTTCATTATTGCATTTAAAAGGAGTTGTTGGTTCCAAAAATATGTGTTTAGCGTGTTAATGGCTGAGGCAAATTCACAACGAAAAAAGATAAAACATGTTACTTCAAGTTTAGCAAAACTATGCCAGAAAAGTACTGGCATTAAACAAGGGTTGAGGCTATATCTAGGCATAGCAAGTTAGCCATACTGATGCGACTACTTTAACTTTGCATGTCGTGTTTATAATTTCGCGTGTTTTATGGAAAAGGCTATAGTTATGCAAACATGTGTTCTGTTGAGGAAATATAATTAAGTGCCTAGGTATGTCCTTGACGATCAATCACGTTTTTTTCTACAAGAATTTTCTTTGTAGTTGTTTTACTGTAGAATTATAGCAGAGAATTTAGTACCTAAAAATAATGTACAGACGCCAGCACATTAACCTACCCCAAACCGTCATATTTTCCCGATTGAACATGAACCTTATTGCATTTAGAATAAAGTTGAAAACCTATCAAAGAAATTTGCCACATTGGAGTAGGTTGATGTGCTGGCGTCTGTACGTCTTGGTCAAGCCAATCCGGGGACCCACCTAGCGTAGTGATTAATGCTCATACCTTCTCTGTATGAGAAGAGGCCTTTGCCCTCCAGTGGACCATTTACAGGCTGGTAGTATCAATACAAAATTTTAATACCCAAAGGTCTTAACCATAATGCTTTGGTCTCTTTGCTATCTGCAACTAGTTTCAGTTTTAACCATGAGATTTAAAATACTATAGAGCGGGCATGTCAAGGAAATGTCATAGAAAAACTTTGATCCCATGTCTCAGCAACGCCATCTAGAATAATATATGAATATTGGAGCGGCAGCGTAGCGTACTACAAAAAACTAGACTTGCATCCAGCAGGACACACTTTTTCGGACGAAAACTTTGTTCGTGATGTCCGGTCTATAGGTATTGAATGTCTTAGGTTTTAACTCATAACTCAATTAATATGTTTATTAAAATGAAAAAATACCGTTTTCTGTTAACAAACTGGGACCCTAAAAATATGTAAGTACCTAACATTATACAAAGTGAACATCACCAAAATAATCGGCTGTCTTCCAGAAATCTAATCGCTTGCAAAATATTATAAGACAGCCAGATAATCCTGCTCAATACACTTGTTATAGGTAGGTATGTACTGTAAATGTACACATTGTTCGCGTCACGTTCACATAAGCAGATTACAATGTAACGTACGGTGTTGTCAAGCAATTTGTTTTTTAAACAGTTATCATGTTTTTGACAGGAACTTATAGTTTTTTGGGTCGTGATAGCCCTGAGGTTAAGGCGCCTACCTGTCATACGCGAGGTCGTGGTTTACATCGGGGCAAACACCAAAGTGATTGTTTCAATTCATATGAACTTTCTAAGTTTATTTTAGATAGCATTGACTAAGGTCAGATTCTGTTAGAATTTGGAGGCCAAGTACGCGACCATTGTATGCATATTGTATCTTTAAACTCAATGACTTCTTTAAAATATTTCGCAATTGATCGATGTTATGTTATGTGTTTTATAACACATTTGCTCGTGAAGGGTCTTTTAATTCACCAATTTCAAAATCGTAATGTATCTCGTTACGTACTTGTGCGTTATGGTAATGTAAAACGCATAGTTTATCAAGCTGCTCCGTCTAAAATGAAGAGTACTTTTTTAAATCTTAGCAAAGAGTTATTATGTCAGACAAGTGGTCAATATTTTATGAATAAATTTAACTTTGGGAGATATAATATAAAAAATAAACATTTAATCATTTAATTCTAGAACAATATCGTCTCGGCTGTAATTTTCAATTACCGCACTTATATCATAATGTACTATTACAATTCCTTCAACTATACTAATATTGTGGATTTGAATAAAAATCTTGATATTAATAATATCATTCTACAACCCTTGCCAGCGGGTAAAACCACAAGACATAATTATGCATCAATATTTCCGTACTAGCTGAGCCAAAACATTAAGATTTAATACAGTTAAGACCCTCAAGATCAAGACGTATGTTCATAAAGACGTGGTCACGAGGTCCGTCATGAAAGGAGTTGGTCAAGCGCATCGGACGCTTTCATCCATGACAGATATGAAGATCTTCTGATTTTATACAACACTAGCGGACGTCACGCGGTTTTACCCGTATAGTTTTCGTTCCCATGGGAATACCGGGAATAAAAAAAGCCTACGTCACCCGGGGACAGTAGCTTCCCAATGGTGAAAGAATTTTTCTAATCGGACGAGAAGTTTTTAAGTTTTTTCGTTACATACAAAAATACAAATTTATTTATTTATTTATTTATTTATTTATTAAAACTTTATGCACAAGTAAAAAAAACTGTACAAGGGCGGACTTAATGCCTTAGGCATTTTCTACCAGTCTACCTTAAGGTGGTGCAGAGATGGAACGAGGTAGGTGCAACAGGGTAAAATTAAGTAAGTAAAAATTAATTGATTAGGTACAAAGCTTTCCTCTCCTAATAATTAGTATAGACTAGCACAATGGTCGCGACTTCGTCCGCGTAAATTAAACTTTGACATTCCCTCGACTCTGCCGTAGTTTTGAAAATAAAAAATAGCTTATATTACTCGGTGATAATATAGTTGTCTAATAATACAAGAATTTTTAAAATCGGTTCAGTAGTTTTTGAGTTAAATCCCTACACAAGCAAACAAATCTGTCCCCTTTATAATATTTGTCTAAATAGATAGTATAGACTAGCTGTTGTCGACGGTTTCACTTCTCTTCGCCGTTACCAAAACATTGACGTTAGTTAATCTTGAACATGGATTATCGTCGTTATGCCAAAGCTTAACAAAATTCAAACAATATTTAAGTTGAGCATGTTCTAGCAATAAATATTTTCGCGGACTGACTTTTTTATAAAATCAGTGAGTATTTGTGTGTGAAAAGTAGCAAGTCACAGTATGGTAGCGCTACGTACGTGCTACGGAGAGTACGGTTGTGCTACAAAATGCTACTAATAGGGCATGGAAAATGCTACGGGAATGCTATGGTTGCGGCACAGATAGACTACGGATGTGCTACCGAAATGCTATGTATCCTCTAGAAAATATTGTGGCCATGCCATTATAATACTACGGACTTGCTACGGGAATGCCACAGACTACGGATGTGCAGTGGAATTTACGGTACCGCTACGGATGCGCTACGGAAATGCTACGGTTGCTACGAACGCGTTACGGAGATACTACGGTATGCTATAAAAAAAACAAAGGAATGTGTAAGAGATTGGAATGTTTGTACACTCGGATTAATGCTATTTGGGGTAAAAGCAGATTTTATACTTATAAGATATTACCCTAAACTTACGAGATTGCTTTGAAAAGTTTTATGAATGCCTACCGGTTTAGGTTAACATTATTCCGTGATTATTCCACCTATTTTCATACCTTCTTTTAGCATAACATACTACATATATTTTTTTTTATATCTCGAATTTATGTTGATTTTATTTTAATTTAAATTTGATTTTTATGTTGATTTTATTTCGATCTCATTTTTGTATTTCTTTTTATTCCGATATGTTTTTGTGTTTTGTTTTTATTTATATTTCCCTTTTTTTTATGATGTCTTATTGAGTATTATAAATGTTGGGTTAATGTAATTGACTTTTGAAAGTCGTGTTAACATGAATAAATAAATAAAATAAATAAATCATTAATAAATAACATCACACCAGTTTTACCTGGAGGGTTACGCAAAAGTGGACCTATAGTACATCTAAAGCTCCCAACTTTTAAGTGCAATCAAATTGGGGGCCAGCCTATTGCAATCAACTACGTACTAGTCCATACTCCGGGCTGCTACTGAGAAAATCCAGGTAGAAAATCCAATAACACTTGACATTTAACGACCTGGGAATCGAACCCAAGACTTCACACTCAGTACTAGCGCTTGCAACAACTACACCAACGACTTTTTAATGTCTATTTATACAGTCACATTTGTTTACACAAAACGTGGTAACAATGAATGTACCAAGTAATTTATACTAATATTATAAAGTTTGTAGAATGTTTGTTTGCATAATAGGCTCCATAACTACTGGACCGATTTTAGAGATTCTTTCACGTCTGGGAAGCTACACTATCTCCAGGTGACATAGGCTACTTTTTATCCCTTTATTCCCACGGGAACGGGAACTACGCGGGTGAAACCGCGTGAAGTCTGTTAGTTAAATAATATTTACAAAACCGTCAACAGAATCAAAGTGACTCCTTTCTTCCAATTGACCTTTTGAACTTGAAACCTGATCAAAACCAATGGAAAATCGAACGGTAAAGGGCAATAGAACTCAACAAACGGTAACAACACCGTCTGAAATAAACAGTTTAGTGAAATTAAGCCTAAAAAATAACTTGCATAACAAAAGAACAAAGTCAACAAAAGAATGTGGAGTACTCTGGCATTCCCACTTTTGTACAAATACTTTCACAATTCATTTTTTCTTTATTTTTCGGCGTTTTTTGTCACAGCTTTGTGGTATAAACGTTAAATGTCTGAGGTCTTTGAATTGTGTTATTTTGTTATGACGCGACCTTAAAAAGGCAGCTGGGACTAACTGGATGCTAACTGGGTATGCTTAGCGACAAACTGAGAACATAACTGGGATTTATAAGCTGAACTGATTGAATCAACGTTATAAAATTTGTACTTGGAAGAATTATATTTGGTTTTCGAGATTTTTTAGTTCAATTTCTTACTTAATGAAGTTATTTTAACTCGTACATTAGTTCGTAATTTGCTAAAATTAACAAAAGCTTCAGCACCATGTAGCGAGCAAGTGCCTACAATAAGTAATCTGCAGCAGGGCTAGCATGGGCTGGGGATATAACTTTTATCCACCGGTTATTTCCACTGACAAGGGATACAATTATCTTATCCACCTGCCAAAGCACGGCAACAGGGGGAAAGAGAATTATATCACTTTTTGACATTAGACGTGGATACTCATCCACGGCTTATAGCATGGCGACTAGTGAAAGATTTCGCGATTCGAGCAATCCCAATTGACAACAAAACAAAATAAATATCCAGTACAGATGTAATAAAACGATGAAAGTACTTTGGTTTACATGACATTCTCGACTATTGTGTATTTCATAAAAGTTTTCTTATAATGGCAATAATTTCGAGGACAAGCGTTTCCCCTGGTTTATCCCCGTGAATAGTTTATCCACCCATGTCGCCATGCTCGGAGGGTGGATAAAAATGACAGAGAGGAATAGTATTTTATCCTCTCCCCGTGGAAAGAATATCTCCGGCCATGCTAGCCCTGCTGGCCTTGCAATATTTCAAATTCAAACAATAGAAAGAAAATGGCGTAATATGGAATCAGCTGTTTGTCAACTGTCAAGTGTGTTTCATTTTCAGCCATATTACAAATTCCACTCATTAACACTTGACAGTTGACAAACAGCTGATTCCATACACGCCATTTTCTTTCTTTTGTGGCAATAGAATAGAAATACAATTTGTAATATGGCTAGGCCTGCTGGTTTTGTTTGAATTACAATTACTTTGTAGTATATTAATTCTAATTTAGGTACAAAGCCGTCAGATCATCATCTGCCTAGCCTTTTTCCAACTATGTTTGGGTCGACTTCCAGTTTAAACGGATGCGGCTGAAGTGCCATACATGGAGCGACTGCCTGCTGGACCTCCAAAATCCCGTAACTGGGTAACACGATACCCATTGGTTAAACTACATATATATTATTGTCTACGAGTAACTCCCATTGACATTGTTATCCATACGAAACTTATCGAATGACCAACCAGAGCCCTTTTTATTTTTCTTCGTAATTTATTGACGTACCTCTTAATGTTGTTATTAGATTAAACCATTAAAGATAGTATTTAAACTGTTTAATAACAACTACAACTTTGTATCTAGGTGGCTGCGCATGTAAGATCAGTGTCTGAACTCAACCCTGATACAACCGTAATCTCATAGTATGGCTGAGATAAATGATAATAAGTAGGTCTCCCTCTGAATAGGGAGTTTTGGTTAAGAGTTAAAAGTTTTCTTGGTAGTTAAAATACCAGGAACTCGGCTAACCTTTCCCACAGACCAAATTCTAAGTACCTTAATCTACTTCGCCCCGACAACCAGTTCTTTCAACTATTGCAAAGATATGAGTAAGTATCAAGGGATCTTATCGTCGGCCAGTCATCATCTTTAGCTGAAATCTTCTTTATTATTTTCTAACATTTTATTTGGAGAAATGGATTCAAAGAAAATATAATTTTCACAACGAGTGCTTTCGCAACGTTAACATAATTGAAAATACTTGCGTCTAAAATATTATTAAGTTAGATTTAATAATTCATTAATAAATATAGTTCATACATGCATGACGCGAATGAATATGTTTAGTTGTAATTGTGACATACATCGTGTAATAATTGTTGATATGTACTTAGTAATTTTGGATATTTATGTAAATTTGACATAAATCTTGTACTTTCCAAAACTTTGACATTATCTTTGCTTGTATAATTTTCACAACGAGTGCTTTCGCAACGTTAACATAATTGAAAATACTTGCGTCTAAAATATTATTAAGTTAGATTTAATAATTCATTAATAAATATAGTTCATACATGCATGACGCGAATGAATATGTTTAGTTGTAATTGTGACATACATCGTGTAATAATTGTTGATATGTACTTAGTAATTTTGGATATTTATGTAAATTTGACATAAATCTTGTACTTTCCAAAACTTTGACATTATCTTTGCTTGTACTTATATGACATTGAACTAAATTACTTGAAATTTGACGATGTGACATAAATTGTCAAAATATTTGTACGCCGATACTTATGGCTAAACATGATTGAACTTTAACATTGTAAGATCTTGCACGCTTTTTTATGTGTACTATGTTTAACAAATAAATAATCTTTATCTTCATCTATATACTAATTTTGATTGTATCAATAATTTAAATCTAAATCCTGCGCCTACGCCTGCGTGGATGTCGGTTATCGCGCCGGGTTCCCAGACGGTTTATTTTTTTCTGACACCTCCATCAAATATCATGAACTAATTAAATAGCCAATGTAAACAAAAACTTGACAAATTATAAACTCGAACCTTACTCGAGAACAACTCTATCCATTGGTGATTATATCATAAAAATAAGTTCAGGAGTTTTGAGTTTATCTCGAACAGACAGTCAGACAGTTCCTTAATTAAAGTGAAACGCATTCTCCGTTACCCAGATGCAAACCTTGAAACTATTAACTGTTATCCCTTTAGTGTTCCTTAATGAAACTTGCTGTTTAAACCTTACTCTTAAAATCTATCAACCTCGGAAGTGAAATATCAAAATAATACCTCAATAAAAGTGGAGAAACACCCTGGGTAATCCAGTAACCAAACCCGAATCTTTAGACTATTCTCATTTATACATCCTCCCGTTAAACGTGCCGTTTGAAACTTTTCTTTTAAATCTATCAACCTCACAAGTCAAATAGCGAGAAAAAATAAAGAATTTCAGTTGAAATTGACAAGTAAAGTAAAAGCGCGGCTGCGAGCGAGCTGTTTGCACGACGACTGTGTCAAGTTGAGCGCAGCTTCAATATTGCAACTTTTTTTATTATTTTTATATGCCTGCTGTTGCCAAGTGGTTGTGGCTGACTTTAAACGGGCTATTCTGTCATTTAATCTTAATATGTTTAGGAGGTTTAACATACAACAATCTTTCACTCCGTTATGAATAAAAACTGAGTAAAGTCGAGGCAAAAAAAGCCAGTGGTTTAAGTGCTTGTTGCTTATGCACGCTTCTGTGGTTTGAAATCCAGGCAAGTATCAAATGAAATTAAATGAAATTTATTTCTGTAAGTATATCTTCCCAGATACTTTTACATGTCATGGTCTCCTTTAAAGTCCAGACATAAGATAGTATTAATTTATTATGCGAGTCTAATGATGCAGGGTAAAGTCTGGAAAAGCCTTCATTCATCTTTGAGTTAACCTGTCCCGACAGACGGCATGTGAATTTCAATGAAGCAAACAAATGAACAGAGGCGGAGTTAATATATGCCATAGGATTTTTCTACTCGTCAACCTTCCTTCAGTCAAATCCAATGTACTTTTTGAGTTTATTTAAGATAAACTCAAATGGGAAATGTCATATTGGTTACTGTGATATCCCAGATTTGAACCTACAACCTTGTTCTTCCGAGGCGAGGATTCCGTAATAATTGGGCCATCAAAGCGGTTGGATTAAAGTCACCATTCATTCTGATATCGTCCTTGTTTTTTTATTAAACTAGTGCTTTGCGACTTCATCCGCGTTGATTTCGTACTTTGTACTTACTACAAACTTTGAAATTTCCTTAACCTCCTCGTGTTTTTGAAAATAAATAAAAACCTATATTACGTGCTGATAATGTAGCTTTCTACAGATGAAAGAATGTACAAAATCGGGAAGTAACTTAGTAAGTAACAAACAAATAAATAAACCAGAAAACCAATCTTTTCTCTTTATAATGGTTATCATAGATGTCTCCATATTGTAGCTATAGCTATACTTTTCAGAGAATCTGCAAAGATAAGTCTCCCTAACGTTTAATAATTCGAGTGTTTACGGTTCTTCGAACTCAACAAGTGTTTTGGCTCGACGAAACGCGACTAAGCGCTGCTAATAAAATACAGGGTATTTCTTGTTTGAATGATGTGTTAAGAAACAGTGTTTTTTACAATTTGTAAGGTTAGGCAAAGTTATGATTAAGTGACATGTTATAGGCAAATGTAGACTAGGTAGTAGAAAATGTAAGGCAATGAACTTCTTTGGTGCAATTATTTGTTTTACTTAAGCATTTAGTTTTACCTGTGCAAAAACTCTCTAGTGTCGGTACTTGATTACGTGCTAATACTTGTGCTATGTGACGTCACAGTTTAAATTAATTAATTTTGTATTTATTAATAGGAAACTGAACAGCTATTATTATTACAACGTTCAAGATATGGTAACAATGTCTTAAAAGGTTCTGAAGCCCATTATACAGTTTCACAGCATGCATTATAAAAATCTGAGAGTAACGGAAAATGTAGCTTAAATATTGTAGGTAAAAAATTGGTGGTTATAAAACTTTAACTAATAACTAATCAATCCAGCAAAAATCTAGACTCCGTAAAAAAATATCTTGTATCTATATTACTATACTTTTTCAGAGTTCAGTTTGTTAACTAGAAACTTAACTATTTTATGTACATTTATGAAGTGTTAGGAACTACTGTAAAGTAGTGAAAAGTGGTTGATAAATAAAGTTAATAAGACTCTTTTAAACGTGTTTATAGTGACTAAAGCGAGAGTTCTGTTTGCGTCGTTTCTCAAGAACGTGTTGATTCTAAAGATTGCGGACTCGAACGAATGTTGTCACTGCTGTGGTTGCCACAGGATCAACCTGTGTCAACTCGTAGTGGCAACATGTTTTCCTTATTTAACTGTAGTTTATAGGAAAATGGTGTATATGGTCTTGATGTTTGTGTATGTGAGTTTGAATGTTTATAAACGCACCTACGATATAGGGGAGTTTCGTAGTGAGGTGCAAAGTTTTTTTTTGTTTAAATAAAAAGGAGGTTTTGCAGTGAGTGCAGTTAATTTTTGCGTAAAGAAATGACTTCGGTATACAAAGATGAGACTCTGTCAAGGAAAACATCGTATCTTGATTTTAGGCACGTCTCAAATCGACAAATCGCCTTGAGTAAGTGTGGTGATTAATGCTCGTGCCTTCTCTGTATGAGAAGAGGCCTTTGCCCTGTGGCAAAGGGACAGTTTTGGTATGCTATGGTTAATTTTAATATTTAATAACAAAAAAAAAATAAGTGGCTGATCACATCATATGGAATGATGTAAGGGTTAAGTTAACTGTGTGTGTATTAGTTAAAAAAATATAATCTCTTTTTTACGGAATTAGTACTTTCAAAACTTTTTCAGTTTACGTAAAATAAATTTGGATATTTAACGGTTTGTTTCACTATTTAGGTTTATTATTCTAAGGAAGTCTTAGTGGTAAGACTGCTAAAATCTAGTAATCTGTCAGCTTAGCTAAACTGGCAGAACATTTAATAAAACTTTGTAAATAATGTTCTGATTTATTTATCCGGTGGATAAAGCCAGTCTGGAGACACAGGCCTTAAAAAAATTAATTCCTGGAGCATTAGCAGCTACTTCGCTAACGTTGCTTGCGACAATGATGAAAAATTTTACATTAATAAGTGTTGGAAGTAAGTGTAAATGATGTAAAATTTTAGCGTTATAAGTTATGAGATCGAAGTCTACCAAAACTTTTATAAGATCTCGTGAAAATTGTTGAAGAATATACAAGCTCCACTTACCTTAGGTTTAAGTAGACGTCAGCGCTCCGGCGAGAGGATTCTCATGTCGAACTTCCGAAGGGTAGCCATCACGTGTGCTGAGCTCTGCGTCTTCAGTGCCACTGAGGAAACCAGCAGCATCGGCCACGATGGCGCGGTGGGCGGGGCGGGACACGCCCACTGCAACAAGTTGCCACCAACAGCTCTCAAGAATCAGCAATGCCGACTGTTTTTTTTAAGACTATCGTTGAGGACGGTGTACATGGGCCGGGAGATCATTTAGAAAAATAGTTTTTTTTCGGTCAGTGTTTCTTAAACTTTATTAGTACTACTACAGCTTTATTGACTGACCCGTTAGTCTAGCAGTTCGTGGCCCTGACTGCTATGCTGCAGGTCGTGGGTTTGATTATTATCTAAGATAAACGTTTGTGTGATGAGCACGATCATTATTTTGTAAAATCAAAAATCAAATCAAATCTAATCATTTATTTTGCAAACAAACAACAACAGCAACAACAACAACATTTTTTTTTGTTCTATGTCATGGTGTAATTTATCTGTAACAGGTATGTATTTAGAAATATTAAAGTATGCTTAATCAGTTGTTTAGTAGGTAGGTACTCATAACACAAGCTCCGCTTAGCTTGTAGCTAGATAGCGTTTTGTGTATATGTATTTATTTTATTTATTTTTCACGTAGATAAAGACAAACATAAAGAAAAACATTTTAAATGAGCTGTGAACACTTATGCAGAATCAGTAAGTTAAAAAAAGACAGGCCTATCTAAGAATAGTCGAACGGGTGTCAAAAATTGTTTAGTACTGAGTTAGATTAGTGTTATATAATTATAGTAATAATAAGTTTAATAAGTTTGTTTAGACTAAATAATTAAGCCTAAGTAATACAAAATAGCTACTTAGAACTAAGACACAATGTATATTATACAGGGTGTCTCATTCAAATCGGTCAGTATGGGAAAGTCTGAAACTATGTATAAGACATACGAAGATCTGTTCTGAGGAACCATGTCATCGATTTTAATAACAAGAAAAACTGCATTCATACATTTTAAAAAACATCTCGGTGAAGGTTTGTGTGGATGTACTCAAAGAGGCGTAATCTTTATACATATATATTTTTATATATTGTCTATAAGTTAAGCTTTGTCTAGGTGACCGATATTGAACTCACAATATTGCTGAAAACTTTCATTTTGTACTAATTGAAATAGAAAATATTAAACTAACTACCAATAAGAGAGTTCCACTTGCAAAAATTAAATGATTTACCTTCCGAAATGATTTAATGTGTACCCACTCTTGTATATTTAATAAATTATTGTGTGTGTGTGTTTTGATGACTGATGTCAAATAAATATTTTTCTTTCTTTCTTTTCTTATTTCATTTGTTTTGATTGACAGCGCTTGGTTTCAGACACAGTCGCAGTTTATTCAACGAAGCATTACGAGCCTGTAACAAAAACTATTCCTAGCCACGCTACATCCTCTCCTCGTCTTAACATCTCACAATAGATAAATAAACATCACGGACCCGCCCCTCTGTGCTCTTCGCAGATTTGACCAATCAACCGATGCTATCTATAAGACGTGCTCATCTCTATCACAAACTAAAGGATAAGTACGGCTTTTCTATCCATGCTGATCGGGGAATAAAAGAATTGTGTCGGAGGCATCTACTGTGTTACTGGGTACATGGCAATGGATGGTGCTTATACAGCAGGATTGGTTAGGATGGGATAGATATCTATGTATTATACACAGTGAAAGAATCATTGTAGCATGAACTGAGAAATCATAATTCTGGATTAAGGTTGATGTATAATGGGTCTACTCTTGACCTCAATCTTGTCCTGCGGTCACAGATGAGGTCGACGATGGATCGAGCTTACCAAAAAGAAGCCTGTTAACTCGCGATTTAAACAGATTGGGGTCATATGAACTCGGGAACACTGATGCAGGCAGGGAATTCCACTCCTTGGCTGTGCGCATAATGAAGGAACAGACAAAACGACACTCGTTGGTTAAAATGAATGTTAGACTTCTGAGTTTATGACTACTTGTAACCACTATCAAAGAACTATATAAATGACTAGTACATCTTGATATGTAATGTATCTGTTGCAGTCAAAACCCTTAACCAGTCAAAAGTACTATTGACTAGCAAAATCAGTCAAAGCTACTTTTGACTGTATGCTTTAGTCAATAATACTTTTGATTAAAATAACAGTTAAAAGTACTTTTGCCTAATGGAGCTGGTTAAAAGTACTTTTAACTAAGTGATTTCGCCAAAAGTGGTTTTAACTGGTTTTATCAGTTAGGTAAAACCGTATATGGTTGGCGAATCATGTGGGTTAGGTTAGGTTAGAACCATGACCATTAGCGCGCGAAGGCGAGCGAGCGAAGCGAGCGTGCCGCGGCAGCGGTTACCGAGCGCCAGATCCCTTAGTGCTTTTGACTGATGCTTTAATGCAGTTAAAAGTAATTTTGACTGACGCTCATCGTCAAAAGTAGTTTCCATTAGGCTCCATTAGGCAAAAGTACTTTTAACTGCTATTTTGGTCAATAGTATTATTGACTAAAGCATACGGTCAAAAGTAATTTTGACTGATTTTGCTAGTCAATAGTACTTTTAACTGGTGAAGAGTTTTGACTGCAACATATCTATTTACCTATCGCCGAACTGACCTCGTCAAGCGTAGCTTAACATCGTTCGCTGTTATTGTTTAGCTAAAAGCAATCAGTGCATGCCTAGACTTAAACTTACCGTTACGAAACTTTTGAAGGTATCAAATAAAGTATACTTACTTAAACAATTTTGTTCTGATGTTAAACAGGCAGTAAAATAAAAGTTACAAATTACAAATAATCTCTTTTAGCATCACGACGGTATAGGTTTAAAGTACCCTATGAATTAAAACACGTCTGAAGACACTCCAATCTGTGTATTTTAGAAAAGAATCAAGTAAAACGTATAATTTTATACAGGGTGGAAGCGGCATCGACGCACCGACTTGACTATGTGTTCAGATATGTGGTCGATTGTGTCAATATCACCCTGTGAAAACTTGAGTGAAGTAAAACAATGTCTGGCATTAGTATGGAATGAAAGCTCAATTCTCTTTCACTTGACCCACAGTTTTACAGCGTGATTTAACCAAAATTGCACTGCAGTACACGATTTTGGTCTCTCAGTGTTGATATTTTCGAAAACTGAATAAAACTCTTTAATGTTTTTATTTTAAACTTTAGAACATTATGATTATGTTAAAAAATAAGTGAATCGTATATTTTAAATATAAGCTCATTTGGTTAGATACAAATCAAGATTTAATACAGTTTAATATTAACCAATCACGAGAGAAAAAAACAATATTTAGAAAAAGTTGACGTAAATTTTCAATTGTGCGTTGAAAATCATCGTTCAACATCATGTACGGAACCCTGTATTATTAAATTACGTCAAAACCATAGAAAGACGTAATATGTAATTCCTATTCGTACGAACTAGACTCTGTAGATAACTGACCAGCGGCCCGCATTTGTGTCGACCGTTGTTATCAGATAACACGTCACAAAGCATGACCTGACGACGCATGGCAGTATATTATATTATCTGTATATTAATACGCTAAGTGAAAACTTTGGATTCCATTTTAGACGGCACGGGTGGTGCAGTGACTAAGCGATGGGCTGCTGCGCCACGTTTCTTAGGTTCGATTCCCGCATGCAACACATATTTATATGATCCACATATTGCTCATTATAGTTAGTTAGTTTTAGTTAATCATTATCGTTTATAAAATTAATTGGACGCTAAATTAATCTTGTAAGCGCTTTGGATGTATTTCTGTTAGCTTGTAAGATGAAATGATTTAATAAATAAATAAATGTAGTAGCTATGGAACCGTAAAAACTAAAATGCCCAACACAAAACCAACACACAGAAAATCAAATCAATTATCAATTTCGACCTAAAACTTTAATAACTCTGCTTTGATTACACGTTAGATGTTTTCAGTCATGTATGATAATTGTTTATTGAAAGTATAGGGTGACGTAAACGTAAATACATAATTATATTTGCTTTGTATCAACACCAAGCGAACCGACAATTATCGCAAAGGTTGCAGTGGTTGACAACAGTTTGTTGATTTAGTTAACATCGCGAAGAAACTTGTACCCCATTTACAATAGTCAATAGGATTAGAAAAAAGAGACTAGTAGAAGCAGGAATGCACAACATTTTATTTCAAAGATAAGTGAAAATAATTTTTATTCAAATTGTTTTATTTCAAATTTAAAAGAACAAAATTAAAACGAAGAATGTGTCCATGTTTTGTTCATCCCTGCTTCTTAGAGGTTTTCTTCACATGTAAATGAAATAATATTTAACTAAATGAAATCGACATCATTTCCTAAAATAAATTGTTGCAATGGTAACAATTAAATGTGACATCTGGTTTGAAAATAGATTACAATAAATTCGGCGTCTATCGTTATTGTAATATGCTTAATTTTACTTTCGTTACAAAGTGCGCATTAAAAATAACCTTTCATAACTTTTTTATAATGCTATTGCCAAAGAGATTTAAAATACTATAGAGCGGGCATGTCAAGGAAATGTCACAGAAAAACTTTGATCCCATGTCTCAGTAACGCCATCTAGAATAATATATGAATATTGGAGCGGCAGCGGAGCGCACTACTAAAAACTCATTGACTTGTATCCAGCAGGACACACTTTTTCGGACGAAAATTTTGTTCGTGATGTCCGGTCTCTGTATTGTCTTTGGCTATTGTTAATGGAGATTTTTCATTACCATCTGCCTTATCCCAATGTATGTTGGGGTTGACTTCTAAATAGCAGTAAAACTAGTGTATTATATGAAGCGACTGCCTATATGACTTCCACTTGACAGTAACACGATACACCTTGGTTATACTGTGTCTGTTGTTAGACTCTTGGGTTTCTGACTTCCCGACCAACGACGGTTTAACGTGCTTTCTGGGGTTCAATTCATTAAAGCCCAAGAGGACACCGGTGTCTGCGCTGTCATTGTCTTTCTATTGTGTCTCTAATTGGCGCGCTTTCTGGGGTATAAAGAGTCTTGATATGCAATTAATCGTCACTCATTCACAGACCGATTTTGGCAAGCGTAGCTAAACCATCACCAACCTCGAGCTTGAAGACTATTGGTCGTAAATTTTCTTAAACGAGGTCTTTGCTCTGTATTTAATTAAGATAGGCGTGATATAAAGTCGAATAAGTTTCATTTTATATAATTCTATGTTAATTAATGTTATTGGACATGTGCCGTTTTAACTGCTAATAAAAAAAATAACTGCTTGCGAGTAAAAGATGCAAGCAATATTGTCAAGTTCCTGTTTGAAGAAATTTGTGATTCCTTCCGCATCAGACGATGATTGATTTGGAAGTGAAAAAGTATAAATTGACTTTGTAATTTTTTGTGGGAATACGTCGTAGTCTTATTGGCAAATACCTTTTCGAATGCAGAGATGGCACGAAAATTATCATCACGGTTGGTTAATGCGGGTTAGTAACGTCACGCTACATTATTTATGACAAAATTTTACCTAAGTCAATGATGTTTAAGATACAATTACATAGCGTTTCAATAAACGCTGTTCTTAAATGTAATAAGTTTTAATTTGGAACCAAAGAGATTATACATTAGTACCTAATAAAATGACACTTCAATTAGAATAAAAGAAGAGTAAAAAATATGCAATGTGTACAAAGACGGCTACAGGGATCAATCTTCGTTCAAACTACAGTTAAAAATCAACCGCGTTTTCTTTTGTCTTTAGGTTCCTAAAATCTGTAGTCACATCATGCTACATTTGATATAATCTTATGAATAACAACATGTTACACACCCCTGTCATCGCAATTAAGAATTTAAATCAATTCTGTCATTATTCTGATTTGAGCTTTTACCTTCTACACACGACGTCATTCAAGTCTTGTGATTCGTAGTCTGAAGTGAGGATAACTTTGAAGACATCCAAGATGGGTATTTTAGTAAA
The DNA here is from genome assembly GCA_921972225.1 of Euplexia lucipara. Taxonomy (NCBI): domain Eukaryota; kingdom Metazoa; phylum Arthropoda; class Insecta; order Lepidoptera; family Noctuidae; genus Euplexia; species Euplexia lucipara. The sequence goes on from OV179158.1 coordinate 1,967,559, forward strand.
AAATGCAACGTTATCAGTGAGAATTTCTCTGACTCTTTTACAAATGGTTGGGTTTTGGGCCCCAGAATTCTTGACAGAAACACAAAAACAATTGTATAGTTTTTACACTGTGTTCTCGTTTATGTTCTTATTGGGTAGGTAATATTTTGATTATCTGCATGGTTCTTACAGTCATGATCTGGCTAAGATAATGTCTGGAGTTTTAGGGATCTCACAAATAACTGCGAATTCGCAACGCATCGCAAATCTCCGAGGTATGGTCACCTGAACCAACGCTTTACCAGACGAAATCGTATCGTAGAAATTGGCATCGTGGTTTTGTGTGGGCGCCCTTAAGAGGACTGTGACCTCTGTGTTTGTATCAGTGATTGCCCTCAGAGTAGTCAGATAAGAAAAAAACAACTTCAAAAACATTTGTTTTCGACGTGTTAAACTAATGGACCAAAGTAAATACCATTGATCGGTTATTACGAAAAGGAGTAGTAAATAGAGGGAAATAATATTTTGTTGTGATTTGTATTTTTTTATTGTTTACCAACTAAAATTTCATAGTTTATTGATGTGACATTTTAAACGACCTAAAATTATAAATCAAAATCAATGAAAAATATTAGCCCACTGGTATTGGTAGCAGGTTAATAATTAATAACGTACGTTATTAATCTATTGCTAAAACCAAGTCTTCAAGTCTGAAAAGACAAACATCAACAATCGTTTCATACATTTCCAATTCTTTCATGAATTCAATGCAATTGCAATGTCTATGCTATGGTCTATGCTTTATCAATATGTATAATAATTATAATTTTTCGACAATTTATAATGGAACGTGCTTAATAATAAAAACAAAGTAATAAATGCATCAACTACAGGCACCTACCTCATCATACAAGTAGTTGACCTAATCCTGATCTGGGGAGACCTGGCTCTGATGACTGGGACGGCGTTCCTGCTGTTCACAAACATGGCCCAGGCTGCCAAGATCGTCAATATCCTGGGAAGGAAGCAGCGGATTCAGAATATTGTCAACGCTGGTGATAAGGTCCTGTCAGGAGTGAAGACTCGAGAGGAAAGAGAGATTGTGAAGAGGTTACCTTAGTCAACTTACCTATAATATCATGTTTTTAACCGACTTAAAAAAAGGAGGTGCTCTTTTTGACCCTTATGTAGGTACCTAGGTAGTGTTTATCTTTGCAGGGTTGCGGTTTTCTTTGAAACTATTGACCATAGTAAACAACATGAGAACACTGCCATTGTTACCGTCCGGAGCCGCCGTCGGCACGGTTGCGTTTAAGTTGTGCCAACCTCAATTTTGTTATAAAATCAGTGCAATAGTCAGTAAAGATATACATAACGTATATGTATATTTTACTGTAACGTATAACTCTCTTTCATATTCTTATTAGATTTTTCTTGAAAACGTGAAGCGCTTTTGGTAAATGTAACACGCACGGGTTTGTTATATTGTAAATAGTTAATGTTTATAATAAATAAATACCTCGAGGCACTAACGCTTCATCGGTTGAGTGTGAAAGGTTGCATGTTTTTGTCAATTTCCGATAATAAGGCCTAAGGCATTAAGTCTGCCTATGTACTATGCGTTTCAAATAAGAATAGGAACGTCAATGACCTCTATCTGTCAAATGTCGCTTAAAAAGTACGGCCTGCAACGAAACCTTAATCGCGTATCAATTACTTTATTTGTTTTTGTTTTACTGAGTCGAAGTTATTCAAAATGAAAAAAACGTCTTAAATTAATTAATCTTGTGGATTGCTTACGTCTTATTTATTCATTCTATTTGTTACACGGTTGTTTGTTGTTGTTGTTGATATTTGTTTTTGTTTTCATCTCCCTGACGGCTCGAAAATGTGTGAACGAGGCGCTGATTTGCATGGGAGGGCTCGAGAGATTGTCTCCAAATACTTTGACAGTACAATTTAGAGGGTTATTCGTTCGTGATTCGTAAAAAAATATATTTAGACAAAACCTTGTTTTGCTGATCTTACCCAATTTATTCGAATTGACAGCAATGACGTGTCAACATGGCGCAAGGTCATTCCTATTCTCATTTGAAACGCGTAATACATTTGTGCGCTTTAGGCATTAAATAAATAAATAAATAATACGCGAGTTTACGCGACCCATCTTTTGTCAGATATGTACCGATACTTTGTGGGAAATGGGACGATTTTAGCAATTTTTTTATCAGCGTTTTTATTTATGTGTTTTATTTTCGATTAGTTTATAAACTAAAGTATTTATTTGTTTTATTCTAGTTGCAACCGGGAGATGATAGTCCTGCAGGTGCTTTATTTCTCAGTCACACTGATAACAGGCCTTGGATGGGCCACCAGCGCAGAGAAGCACCAACTACCTCTAAGGGCTTGGTGAGTAGTCTGTTCCTATTTTAAGGGTTTGAAATAAAATGGTATCAAAGTCCCGTCGTTCAAAGTAAATAAAACATTTTTACAAAACAGAAACAACCGACTTCATTGAAAAACTCTAACAGGTGTTAAACTATTCTAGTTTCGGAAGTCTGTGGCTTTGGTGGTTTCGTTACATTCATTATTGGCCACCGACTTCCGAAACTAGAGTTATTTAGCACCTGTTAGTGGTTTTCAATGAAGTCGGTTGTTTTTTTTTTGTAAAAAAGTTTTTATTTGGTAATTTTTAGTTTTTGAATGATAAAGAAAAAAAAACTATCTTTTTATTAATTATCAGTGATAGGTACACATGGAAAGTGCATACCGTAACAATTCCAACAAGCCCAAAAACGGGTAGGATACATTGACTTATTATGGAGTTCTGGTGCCTGTCTCTTGGCTTCATCATCAGATCTGATGGTAGAATGGTTCTAATTGAACGCAAATGCTTCACTTGTAGAGAAAAAAATATGTATAAGTACATACCTACTAGGAAGATTCCTTACTTAAGCGGTACCCCGACGCGACATAAAACGAAACTGCTGCAGGTGAACCGATTTTGAAGAAATATGTCTAAGAACCATTGCCAGAAACCGTGCTTTCAAATAAAAAAAAAATTGCGTCTAAATCGGTTCACCCGTTTCAGCGCTACGGTGTCACAGAAAGACATACAGACACACACACCCCTCTTTTTGCGTCGCGGGTTAATGAAGATATAATTTACTATCTAGTATTTTTAAAATATTTCAAAATAGTCCAAAAAATCACTAAGACACGTTATGGTCACACTTTTTTTTTAATATTGGCACGTTCCTTTGAAAGTTTAGCCAACCCTAAGCTAGATAGATCACGATTAAAAACCATTCTGAGGTCACTATCAATAATCGACGCACTTTGCACAGCAGTGTAAGTAGTGTATTGCGTCAAAATGTAGGTGAAGTGACGGTGAATTGAACTGTCATAAGTCATTCCATACTATTTGAGAGGTCTTACAAACGAGCGGCATGTTGTCAACGGCAGAGGTAACTGCAGACCTCGACACACCTGGGCCGCAGCCGTCGACACACCTGGGCCGCAGCCGTCGACACACCTGGGCCACTGCCGTCGACACACCTGGGCCGCAGCCGTCGGCATTCAAACTTCAAAAATCAGCAGCAGCCGTGGTCAGCTCTCTTAGTATAGGCACAGTCTAAAAACCTACAGTTCTGCGGGGTGTGAGGGGCGAGACGCGGAAAAGCCGCTCCCGAACTGCGAACAAAACGATGTTCGTAGTTCGGGAAGTATTATTCAGGGCTAACGCGTGTAGACGTTGTCGGCATTTTTCCAGAGATCAAAGGCGTCGTCCTACTGTATTAATATTTATACAGTGGTATAGGAGTATAGAGGGCTGCCGCCGAGGCGTGGCGACGGCAGCAGTTGCCTTTTTTTTAATATTATAAACCAGTGCTTGACTGCAATCCCACCTGATGGTAAGCAGTGATGCAATCAGTGATGGTGAAGTGCACTAGTTCATTAAGAGCCTATTGTATCTAGCCTTGAAGACACCTAAATTATAATCGGACGGGAAAACCACAGCAGGCAAGTTGTTCCAGTCCTTCGATGTACGCGGTATAAACGACGAAGCGAAACGCTTCGCCTTTGCCGTTGGCAATATTTCACTCGTGTGTAAGAGCCCTTAATGGCATCAAATAACAGTTCACTTCACTAAATTTGTTCACGGAGTAACTTTTACTGGATCGATCGACAGGTACCCATACGACACAACGAAGTCTCCAGCTCACGAGCTGACCTACATACATCAAGTCGGCGCGCTGCTCATTGCCGCTTACCTGAATGTGGCCAAAGACACCCTCGTCGCAGGCCTGATAGCACAGTGCAGGTGCCGGCTGAAGCTGCTGGGACATGCCTTGAGGACCTTGGATGAGGGGTTGGATACTGAAGAGGAGGTAATGTTGCACAATCATAAAGACCTATCTGTCTGTTAGGGTTGCCCCGCTTTTGTCTCCGGTGTGTCTGGTGGGAGCCAAGGAAGACGGCTTTCGTAATGTTGCACAAATATTAAGAGCTACGTGTCCAAAATAACAATAGGAGTTGGATGGTATGTCTAGTGGAAGCCAAGGAAAACGACATTCATGCCAACGTACGCAAACTCGCGTCGTCGCGTCGTCAAGCAGAGTTCAAAGTAGTATTGACCGCATCCTACAGGTTACACTCAATACTGAATACATTTGGCGCTTCCACATGTGAACTTATGTGGTCTTTTGGTCTAGTGGTTAGTGGCTCTGACTGCTATGCTGGAGGTCGTGGATTCGATTCCCACCCAAGGCGGATGTTTGTGTGATAAGCACAATCCTTTGTTTTGTGTCTGGGTGTAATTTTTCTACAATATGTATGTTTTTAAAAATATATAAGTATGTTTATCAGTTTTTTAGTACACATAACACAAGTTCTGCTTAGTTTGGGTCTAGATTGCGTTGTGTGAAAGTTGTGGAATATTATTATTATTGTGTACTCTGTCGGGCACAACAAAGTAAGAGAGTAAAAGTGGATTATTTTGTTGCGGTAAACAGCATTGCTATTCTGTAAATGGTAAATCACTTCGAAAGTCATTTCGCAAATCATCTCGAAAGTCAAACTTACTACGCTTCACATGTCAGTAGGTTATAATTGGGGGTTCTGGATCACTCGCTCTCGCTCGAGCGCATGATCCAGAACTCCCCAATTATAACCTACTATCATTGACTTATCGATGTCTTTTTATCCACTACGGTTTTTAAACTGATGAGCGAATGTTGCTACCGGTTCGTTGTAATTGTCTCTCGCTTTGCTCGAGCGCGTGATCCAGAACTCCCCAATTTATACCTATCATCGACTTGTCGATGTATTTTTATCCACTACGGTTTTTAAACTGATGAGCGAATTGTTGCTACCGTTTCTTTGTGATTGCCTCCAGTTCACAGCAGTTCACTCGAACGGTTGATCAGATTCAGAACTCCTCAATTTATACCGTCGCACATTATCGCGATCGTTGGCGTGGCGTCGAACTACAGTGGAGCAAAACTATCGAGCGTACATTACAACAATATCATGTTCGATAGCTGCACCGCGTTAAACCGAAATGTATTGAGCGCTACAGCGTTCAATATATTAGCAACCGTGCAAGTTAATGTCATCGGTGCCTTGGATACGGATAGAAATCCAGAAAAAGAATTGAGGATTGTTTTTTTTTTTTACTTAACTGTATTATGGAGATAGAGTAATTGATTATAATATAAAATAATGTAAAAAATCATAAAAACCAAGCTGGAACTGGAACAAATATTCATTTGTTCTGTGCGGGAATCGAACCAGCAAAACACTTTTGACGCATTTGTTAAGGCATCTATTAAACCTACTATTTACATTGTGATGTCGCACTCTTAACCAATGCGCCAAATGTGTCTTTAGAGATGTGACAAAATATTGGACCACTTTGTCCTAATAATTAATTTATTAAATTTTTGGAACTACAAACATAATGTAACCCAGCAGTTTTCTAATTCCAGTGCAACCAAAAATGATAGTTAAGACCTTTTTCTTTGCACTTCAATAGTTTCAGTTGTTCTAAATTAGATCTTATTTTTATACAATTTAAGTTCATATTGCTATCAGTAGAAATAACGCGATTTGCCAATTTAATGCAAAGGCATTCCGTATAGTACACAGGCACATTGTTGATATCGACATGTTTCGACTTGATTCTACTACCAAGCATGATGTTTAGATAAAATAGGCATTGTTATGAAGAAATTTAAACCGTAAAGACGTGAATTACAAGACATGCATTTATACGCCATAAAAGAATCTGTTTTGTACAGATTGTAGAAGAAAGCTTTTGGCTGTAACACAGTAAACACATTTATTTTGTTTGATTCAAGCACAATGTCGGTAAGTAATAGTTATTATTATTGATTTTAATATTTTTAATAATTATAATGTAGGCATTGTATGTATCTATATTTATAACACTATTTATTTCTGTTTTCAGGACGGCGAGGATCTTTTTAATTTTATCCCCAACAAGCAACTGAAGGAATCGGTTTCATCACGACTCAATTTGAAGAGAAAAAATGATGCGACAGGCCCTCCACAGAAACGCGAAAGACAGCAAAACTACTCATATATCAAAACCAGGGCGCCAAATACATCTTCAAGGACATGCGCAATCAAAATTGAGATATACGAAAGTGATAATTTACCAGAGAAATCTTGCGAGTGCAGTGCAAATAAGTGTGTGCAATTTATAACTGAAAATGCGGTCACTAGTGATATATACTTAGATTTAGAAAACCTTATAAGTAAAATTCGCGAGAATTTATAATTAATGATTTTATGTTTATTTTTATATGTAAGTTGTGTGTTATGTGTAAGTAATTAAGATAATTCCAATAAGTATGAACGGTTGTTTTTTTTTTATGTAGTGTAATAAAAATCGCTTCTACTAATATATGCATTGATGTCAGATTAGGTAAGGAATCTGTTATTTCTTAGAAGATTAATTACTCTTTTAATAAATATATGTATTATTATTACCTACTTAAAGTTCTGAGTGTTTGATTTCCCCAACGCTCAATATTCCTTAGCCTATTTCTGTAATATCTTATTAAGAGTTCTATAACAAAAATCACTTAGAAATCTATTGCCATCCCTTTCCATTAATATTAAAATGAGCAGGATAGCTATATCTAACACAGCCTTTACGACTTGAGAGTTTTAAGAAAAAATAAAATAAATAATTATCGCTGGACATTACACACACTGCCATCTAGTGAAGCAACGAGGTTTGTGTCGTGGACACCAGATAGTTGATATACTACATAGATACTTTTTGTACCGAGATTCGAACCCGGAACCCTAAGACCGTAGGGCAGCCTCACTACCGCTGCACCATTCGAGTCGTCAAGAATAAGGCAACATTTCTGTATACATGACAAATAACTACCAGAGACCTCATTTTATTGGTTTCTCATATGTTTGTATGTATTCCGACAGAGTTAATGGACACCTCATTCCTTTTACAATGTTCGTCTCAAGTCGCCTCCAAAAACACTAATAAGGATAAAGTGCTGTGAAAACACTTTCCATAACTAGAGTATTCGGAAGCATTCACATTGCGATTTCAGTACGAGAAATTAATAAAATAAAATCTACTTTAAGTGCTCAGGTGTTAGAGATGAAATTCTAATAACAATTTTTTTTTAAATAAAATTTTGAAGTCATTATTTTTTGGGAACTCAATTATGACTAAGGCTTTAGGATTTAGGTCTATAAAATAAGCATCTGAGATAATTATCATTTCTTACATCTTGTCATTGTTGTGCTGAAGTGCATTTCACTGAACAGTGAGTTTAAATTTGTTTGTGGTTGTTCATAAGTGTTGCAGTTGAAACAAAGTTTAAGTATGTGAGTATTATAAATTTTACTTTATCATTTTTTTTTTCGTCAATATGCACGACTGTAATAGTTAATTGTTTTACGACTGAAATGAATGAATTAAGTTTAGATAATATGTATATTTGTTTAATATTTCAAAAACTATTGTAGGTTGCTACGTACTTGTACTGTATGTGTATTTGTAGTTTAATGTTAATATTTTTAGAAACGTTTAATAATTCTTGCTTCGTTGCTATGTCATGCAATAAACATAAGACCTGGGTTCAATTCCTAAGTCATCTAAAGTATTCATTACATTCATTTCATGTTCATGTTGTTACGAACGTTGGTAACAAAATATTTATTACATTGTAATCATGTTTTCAGGGCTCAGTCGATGATTAATCCTTTTTGGGTTGAAGAAGAGGACTCCGAGCCTTCAGTGTCTCGAGTAACAAAAGAGAAGCCAGCGGCGGCTCAAAAAAAAAAACCTGTGAAGAGAGTTGCAAAAGTGACTCAGAAGAAGAAGGCGGTGCTTTCCAAAAACCCTTTCGCTTCAGAATCATCAGATAGCGACGGATCACCAGTTGTAACAACACCAGTTCCAAAAAGAAAACGGAATAATACCATCGTTTCAGATTCTGAGGTAAGTTTTTTTTTGTGTTATTTAACATGTTAAATTTTCATTTCATAATAAACATTCATAAACTATCAGTGTTTCACAGTGTATGATTTTCTCCATCAAAAATGTTACTCATTTTGCAGATATGAGAGTTGAAATAGACTTTTCTAATAGATTATATCTATAATTATGGTAACGGTAGATTAAACAATGTGGAAGTCTCGAAATTTACCTATTTTTATTTTTTTATATAGGTATGTTATTTTTAATTAGGTACTTGCGCTCGCGATTTATTATTTTTAATAAATTAAAACTAGATATCTTATGTATTTCAGGATGAATCGTCTCGACCGCTGATCCGTGCTGCCAATCTGAAGAGCTGCTTCACTCAACGAGTCGCTGATGGTTATACCTTCCAATCAGACCCGGGCAGGGTTGGAAAGTATTATTTCGAATTAAAAGTTTATAATACGAACGAAGTGGAAAATCTTGCCCCAAACGAGCGTTGGAAACAATCTATTGCCACGTTAAAATTATCAACTGATATAGATAATGTTGTGTGGAAAGCTTTAACACACCTTGTGAATACTGGAAAGGCTGAATTTAAAGATATTCGGCCTATTCTATATAGAAATAAATGAAATTTAATGTTATTCAATTTCCTATATTTTAACCACGCTCTTTTACGCAAGTTTTTTGTAATTTGCTAATAACTTTAATATAAATCTGTTTAATCTTTTTTTTTTCCTAAGTTTAAATCTATTTTAATTATATAAACAAACTGAAATATAGACATATAAACATGACATAAATTATATTAGATAATAATTATATTAGAATATTTTATTGATTTGAAATGATTATTTTACATGTACTTTTTCAGAGTTTCGAACTAAGAAATGAATAACTCCGAAATTTGAAAACTCGAAATACGAAATTCTGAAATTGAAAACTAAGAAGTTTAAGACCTGAAATAGAAATTTCGAAATTGAAATATTTTAGATACAGTCTTTATTAAGAAATATGAGAATATTTTCTTGATTTAAAATAATTATTTTACATGTACTTTTTCAGAGTTTCTAACTAAGAAATTAAAAACTCCGAAATTTGAAAACTCGAAATAAGAAATTCTGAAATTGAAACTGAGAAGTTTAAAAACCTGAAATAGAAATTTAGAAATTGAAATATATTAGATATAGTCTTTATTAAGAAATGTGAGAATATTTTATTGATTTAAAATGATTATTTTACATGTACTTTTTCAGTTTCGAACTAAGAAATGAATAACTCCGAAATTTGAAAACTCGAAATACGAAATTCTGAAATTGAAAACTGAGAAGTTTAAACCTGAAATAGAAATTTAGAAATTGAAATATATTAGATACAGTCTTTATTAAGAAATGTGAGAATATTTTATTGATTTGAAATGATTATTTTACATGTACTTTTTCAGAGTTTCGAACTAAGAAATGAATAACTCCGAAATTTGAAAACTCGAAATACGAAATTCTGAAATTGAAAACTGAGAAGTTTAAGACCTGAAATAGAAATTTCGAAATTGAAATATTTTAGATACAGTCTTTATAAAGAAATGTGAGAATATTTTTTTTATTTAAAATAATTATTTTACATGTACTTTTGCAGAGTTTCGAACTAAGAAATGAATAACTCCGAAATTTGAAAACTCGAAATAATAAATTCTGAAATTGAAAACTGAGAAGTTTAAAAAAAACCTGAACAAAGAAATTTCGAAATTGAAACTTGATTATTTAAAAAAAAAAAAAAAACCCGAAATAAGAAATTCTGAAATTGAAAAAAATTTTTTTTATAAGATAAGTTTAATAAACATGTTTTTTTGTAAAGACTGTAATATTTATGTTTCAAAATTATCAGCACACAGTAGAACAAATATTCATAAATCTAATCGATTGCTCTGCTCCGAATTCGAAAATATTCAAATTATTGCTACAGCGTTTAAAAATAGAATCATAAGTTACAAAGTGAATCCACTTAAATCTAATGAAGTAACAATAACTCCAGAAACGTTTTTAAATCAAATTTCAAAATCCGTATGTGATATTATCAATCTTATGATTCAAAAACATAAAGCAATTAAAGTCAATTTTGAATTATTTGTGTCATATATTTTGCCAAAAAATAATGAAAGCTCTATGAAATCTTTCAATACCAAATATATGATAGCAGTTCCGAATACAAATATTTATAGTATGTATTTTAAATGCTCTGAGAAATTAATATCTAAATGTTTAGAGTTTGAACTCGCCGAATCTGGTTGGACTATTGATTGTATAAACCATTTGGAAATAAACATAAACAAGTACAATCCTTTAAGAGCTGGAACATATTTAGAATTGCCTAAGGTTATAAAAAACACAAAGTCGTGTTTGAATATACGCAACAATGACAATCATTGTTTTTTGTGGTGTATTATTGCCCACATGTTCCCAAAGAGACTAAATGCTAATAGAATGCAATCGTACCCACACTATACGCTGCTTTTAAAAATAAATGATATGTCTTTTCCACCAAGTTTCGATGATATTAAAATCTTTGAGAAAAATAATCCTTCTATAAGTGTGAATGTTTATGGTCTTGAAGCTAATAATCATGTAACGGGTCCTCTATATTTGACATACGAACGAAAGCTTACACACGTCAATTTGTTGTATATAACGAAAGACGATAAAGCCCATTTTTGTTTAATAAAAAACTTTAGTCGCCTTGTGCACAGACAATTAACCAAACATAAATCTAAAGTATTTTTGTGTGATGAGTGTTTTTTGTATTATGACAATGAAGACAAATTATTAAATCACAATTGTAGTAGAATAAAAACAGTTTTGCCTGGTGAAAATAGCAAATTAAAATTTTCAAACTTTGAAAAAACCCAAAGAATTCCAATTGTAATATATGGAGATTTTGAAAGTTTGCTTTGCAATTACTCGGACAAAAATAAATCGCTTTTTACTGAATCTGTACAGGCCCATGAAGCATCATCGTATGCTTATTATATTTGTTGCAAATCTAAACCTGAATTAAATGATTTCGTTAGTTATAGAGGGTCAAACTGTGCGCAAAAATTTGTTGAAACCATTACAAATGACCTAAAAAGGCTGTATAAAATATTACAAAATAAACAGCCAATGTTACCTCTTACGTCTGACGAGTTAAAATCATTCAAAACAGTTCAATTATGCCACATATGTAAAACTAAGTTTGCACAAAATGATAAAAAAGTTAAAGATCATGATCATTTCACAGGTAAATATAGAGGTCCTGCACACAATGCTTGTAATTTAAATTTGAAACAATGCCAGTTCATACCTATAATTTTTCACAATCTATCTGGATATGATTCACATTTATTTATAAAAGAGCTGTCGGATGTAATTGGCAGAATAACTTTAATTCCTAAATCGAAAGAAAAGTACATATCGTTCACAAAAATCATACCTCTTGCCGATAAAAATATAGTTCAGTTGAAATTTATTGATTCGTTTAACTTTTTAAGTACTAGTTTAGATAAATTGGTAAAAATGTTACACTCGGATGATTTTCAACACCTGCGCTTGTTTTTTAATCAGGATTGTTTATTTAATTTAGCGTGTAGAAAAGGTGTATATTGTTATGATTATGTAGACAAATGGGAAAAATATGATGAAACCCAACTGCCAGAACAGTCAAAATTTTTCAATCAACTAACGGGAGAAAATATTTCAGCTGAAAATTATCAGCATGCTTTAAACGTATGGCAAACTTTTAAAATAAAAAATTTAGGAGAGTATACAGACCTTTATTTAAAATGTGATGTGCTGTTATTATGCGATATTTTCGAAAAGTTTCGAGAAATAAGTTTACTTTATTATAATTTAGACCCATGCTATTATGTTTCATCACCATCGTTAAGCTGGGATGCTATGCTAATGTATACTAAAGTAGAGCTTGATTTAATATCGGATGTAGAAATATACCAAATGTTAGAAAATGGAATTCGAGGAGGTCTTGCCCAATGCTCATTAAGATATGCCAAAGCTAATAACAAATATCAACCATCGTATAATAAGGACAAGGCAAGCACATACCTTATTTATCTGGACTGTGTAAATTTATACGGCTTTGCAATGATGCAGAAACTTCCAATGCGTAACTTCCGATTTCTTAATGATAATGAATTAAATAACTTCAATATAAATGATGTTGACAAAAACGGAGATAAAGGATACATTTTAGAGGTAGATTTATATTACCCGCCTAACATTCATAATGCTCATTCGGATCTGCCATTTGCTGCCGAAAAATATTCTCCTATGCAAAGCAAATGTAAAAAATTAATTGCAAATTTACACAGCAAACATCGTTTTGTTATCCATTATATACATTTACAAGAGTGCTTAAAAAATGGTTTAATATTGTTAAAAATATATAGAATATTATCATTCTATCAAGATAGCTTTTTAAAACCATACATTTTATTAAATACTTCTCTTAGGCAAAAAGCTAAATCGGATTTTGAAAGCGATTTTTTTAAGAAACAAAACAATTCTATTTTTGGAAAAACAATTGAAAACAAGCGGAAACAAGTTGATGTGAGGCTCGTAAAATTATGGAAAGATAAGTTAAATACAACCAACAAATTGTATGGCGCTGAAAGGTATATTAGTGCACCGCATTTTAAAGACTTGTCAATTATATCCGAAAATTTAGTAGCTATTCAATTAAATAAGACAAAAGTTGTATTAGATCGGCCTATATATATCGGATTTTCTATTCTTGAAATTTCTAAAACACACTTATATCATTTTCATTATTCTGTAATTAAAAAAATGTATGGAAACAATGTAATTTTATGCTATACTGATACTGACAGTTTACTTTATTTTGTAAAAACTGACGATTTTTATGAGGATATGAAAAACAATATTCGTTATTTTGACACAAGCAATTTTGAGGATAACAATATATATGGGCTACCTAAAGCCAACATGAAAACGCCAGGCTATTTCAAAGACGAATTGAGTGGAGAGATTATTTCAGAATTTGTAGGTTTACGAGCTAAGTTGTATTGTGTACGCACTGAAAATAAAACTATAAAGAAAGCAAAGGGAGTAACAAAGCCGATAACGAAAAAATTGGATATTGAAAAATATAAAAGGGCATTAATGTTTAATGATAACCTTCGAGGTGATATGTATGTTATAAGATCTAAAAATCATCAAGTATTTACACAAAAAATAAATAAGCTGGTACTTAATAGTGATGACGATAAAAGGCAGAGAATTGAAGGTAATTTCAACACTTTACCTTGGGGACATTATAGTTCAATACTTTAGTACTTGTAAGATTATTCTATTTGTTCTACTGAGTTTAAACTATGTTGTAAGATATAAAATTTAATTCAAATTTAATTAAATGTGTAATAAGTGTATAATCGAATACAATAATGTAATAAATGAATGTAACTACTTATAATTAATAAATATATAATCTATATTTATTTGTTTTATTTTCTTCCTTTCCGAAAGATTTTGTCTCTTAAAAACACTGTGTATAAAATGATGTTACGAATAACGTTAGTCTATCGATACTTTTATATCTAAGACTAAGCTTGTCATAACTATATGCAGTGTTTATTCATAAGAGGTATCACCTATACAAACTTAGTGTGATTAAAAACCCAGTATAGAGAATCAATTTTAATTTAATTGTTTTACATTTAATTAAAGAATAACTTCTAAATTGCATTTAAGGTCTGCATGTAAGCGAACTTAATTTTTTAACTATTCAGCTAATTCTTTAGTAAAATAGATTGACTTAATAACATCATCCACAAATCACAATATCTGATTTATTAGGTCTTAAATTTTCTGATTTATTTTATATAAACTGGGATTAGAAATCAAACTACAAATATTTCTTTATAAGTATTTATTAATAATAGTTATATTATAATACTCTTTCAATAATTAGACTGATAGGAGTTTCTCATTTGCCAAGGCTTACAAAGAATTAGGAACACTTAATTTTTTAACTATCTTCCCAACTAAATGTTCAGTCTCTTGCATGATATCATCATAGTCACTTCTTACTAAATATTGCACATTTACACTTGCACTATCGGGATCACTGCAGTTTATTTCACTGTTATCATCCAAGTCATGTATTATAATTTTTACTTTGTGACGAACGCGTCCTGTATCTCTCTTTATAATATAAGATGTATTTTCCAGAGACTTCGACTTGTTTTTTTTCTTTAAAGTTTGTTCCTTTTGTTTTTGTTTATTTATCTGACTCTCACAGACTTTTGGTGGTACTTCAGCAAACCAGCTCTCGCTATCTTGATAATAATAAAAAGGATTGGTAACTGGGCCTGAGTCTTCCATCACATTCTGAAAGAATACCAAGAATATTATAACTAAACAGCATTATCTATGGATTTTAATGTTTAATTTAAGATAATCCTAAAAATTACATACCCTTAAATGTTGTGGGTCGACGGGGCTGTAGGATGGCGAGTGTGACATGTTTCTGTATAAAAAAAAAAAACATGTAATTAATTATTACTATTAGTTTAAATAATTATGTTAACAAATTAAAAAAAAAAAAAAAAAAAAAAAAAAAAAACATACCTTGAAAATATAAAATAATAAACAAAATGACCTGCTTTAGGCAAAGAACACCTGCGAAGTGATCGCTTATTTTATGATACATACCTTCGATCAATAATTATTGATCGAAGATACATACAAAAGTTATTTGGAGCTAATGTGTAACATGAGCACAATTTGTACGTACCTATCTTGTAAGATGAGAATATAACTGTTCCTGTAGTGACAAGTTTAAAGATAGTGCAAAATAAAGTATATATGTCTATGTTAGGTATTAATTAAATTAATTGACAAGATGAAGTTGATCAAACAACCCATATCGCTAAACGTTAAAAATATAAATCTTGGCGAGTCTCCTCAAGAGATTAGACATAGCGCTTTGTTGCCAAATACGATTCGTTGTATAATTTGCGGTCCTTCTAATTGTGGTAAAACAAACGTTGTGATCAGTTTGTTATTGCATGAAAATGGGCTCAAATTTCAAAACCTTTACCTTTACTCGAAGACTAATTTCCAGCCAAAATATTGTTTTTTACGAGAAGTATTAAGAAGAGTGCCTCAGATAAAATTCAATGAGTTCAATGACGATAAAGATGTCATATCTCCGAGTAAGGCTTTACCAAATTCTGTATTTATATTTGACGATGTCGTGTGTGAAAATCAAATAAACATCCGGAATTATTTCTGCATGGGTAGACATAAGCAAATTGACTGCTTTTACCTATCGCAAACCTACTCGAAAATTCCGAAACAGTTGTTACGCGATAATGCTAACTTTCTTATAATATTTAAACAAGATGATGTAAACTTAAAGCATATCTATGAAGAACATGTAAATTCTGATCTACTGTGGAATCAGTTTAAAGACATTTGTAAAACTGTTTGGAGTAACCCTTATAATTTTCTACTTATTAGCAAAGAGTCACCATTAAAGAATGGAAGGTATAGACAAAATTTTGATATTTTTTTTAAACTTTGAATGAAGGTTGTTAATAAAATAAAAAATAAAAATAAAAAAAATAAAAAAAAAATAAATAAAAATAGCCTTTATTTCCTCTGACCATAAAACAAGTAATACTAACTAACTAATAATAACATACTAATCATAATAATAAGTTTGTCTACATCTAAATATTCCTATAAATTATCAGCTACCAGGTCAGGCTGTCTTGCGACATAGGCCTCCTCTATTTCCCTCCACTTATTCCTGTTCCAAACTGTTCTTCGCCAACCTTTTGGCAGATCATCCTCCCACCTTTTTGCTTGTCCTCCTCTGCGTCTTTTACCATTCCTCGGGTACCATTCCGTGACTTTTTTGGTCCATTTTTCAGTCTTCGTTCTCATCATGTGGCCTGTCCATTTCCATTTTAGTGTTCTTGTTTTTACTCTAACGTCTGCCACTTTAGTGATGTTCCTAATTTTCGTGGCTTTCCATTTGTCTTGCAGTCTAAGGTTCATCATGCTCCTCTCCATTCCTCTTTGGCATACACACAGCTTATGTTCAATTTTTCGTGATAATGGCCAGGTCTGGCAGCCGTACGTGAGACATGGAAGAATGCAGGTGTTGTATAGCTTCCTTTTTTCCGAAACGGGTATAGTTTTATTTTTCATTATTTCTTTAAGAGACCAATATCTTTGCCAGGTGTTATTTATTCTTCTATTTACTTCTTTAGTCGATAGATCCCTTACATGATGAAGGTTGTTACTTAAATATGAATTACACACATAAATGCCGTTAGTATTATTATTTTCTTAGCTGAATACAGTTGCTTTTTTTTATTGAAAGATGGAGGCAAACATTAAAATGGAATTAGTGAAGTCTGTCGACTCCATAAAGAAAAAAATAAAACAAATGAAAAATCAGGAACATACAATGACCTTGTCACTTGATAAAATGCTAAAACCTGTCACAGATCCTCTAAAAACTCTAGTTGATTCTAATAGATCTGAAGAAAAAATGAAACAAATTGGAAATACAACTCTAAATTACTCTGAAGAAATCGAATCCGATGAAGATAATAGTAGTTCATCTACAAAAATCGATGATTATTACGATGCAAATTTAAATTCTGCCCAATTCGTTGAAGAAAATGCAAAAAAAGAATCTATAGATAATTTAGAAATGTCGTTAGAGGGTGATGATATCTTTGATATTTATGATGGTGTTAGCATACCATTTGGAATTAGAAGTGAAAACAAAACTTTAATGATGGGTAATTTGGCGGTATCATTTTCTAAAATTGATAGTATGAATAACGATAATATCATTTTGATTAAAATCGGCAACAAAGCTTACAATTTAACGGCTGGTCTAAAAGAACTTTTACTTCGGAGAAAACCTGATTTAAAGTTAATATCAAGCGAAGATAAACTTGTATATAAGGATATGTTACAATATACAAATGCACACAAAAGAGATTTTAATCGTAAAGGTCAAATAAAAGGTGACAAAGGTATAAAATATTGTAAAATAATCAAACCCCTATTTTCTGAATCGTCAATCGATGATAAACTTTCTCAAACTAAACTTGGTGGAAACTTGCCAACGCTAAAAAAATACAAAAACAACATCGACTTGGTATATTGGGATGATCCTAACGAATTAGTCGAGAGATTGAAACTATTAGTAGCTTCAAGAGATGCTGGTAATACGAACCATGATAATGAAATTTTATCGATAATTGAAGAATTAAAAGAAGCCGGCATGATTAAAGAATAAATAGTCGTAATAATATGCTTTACATTCAGTATTATACATGAATTCAAGACAAATGTACTGAATTTTGAACATGAGCAAAGCTGATGTGGTAAACGAAATTCATAAAAATGCAAGGGTAAACTTTCCTCGAAGACATGTTATTATGAAAGATATAGATGACCTGTGGCAAGCAGATTTAATTGATATGCAATCAATTTCGAAGGAAAATAAAAGTTGTAGATTTATTCTTGCTGTTATTGATACATTTTCAAAGTACGCTTGGGCTTTTCCTCTGAAAACTAAAACCAAAGATGATGTGTGTAACTGTTTTAAAATTTTCCTAGCTATTGGACGTGTTCCTAAAAATCTGCAAACAGATAATGGAACAGAATTTTATAATAATAAATTCAAAAAGCTTATGAAGTCTAATGAAATTAATCACTATTCAACCTTCTCAACAAAAAAGGCTTCGATAGTTGAACGATTTATCAGAACATTGAAATCTAAACTTTATAAGGAATTTAGTTTTAAAGGCAACTATAATTGGGTAGATAATACCCTTAATGACATTATTTACAAATACAATCACACTTACCATCGGACAATTGATGAAATCCCCGCTAACGTGGATAACAGTAATAAACAGCGAATATTAGAAAGATATTTAAGGTTGGTAAAAAATGATAGTATAAGAAGCAAGTTTAAAGTAGGTGATTATGTACGTATCAGTAAGTACAAAGGAACATTTGAAAAAGGATATACCCCTAACTGGTCAGCGGAAATATTTAAAATTCGAAAAATACAAAATACAACTCCTATCACCTACTTAATTGAAGATACCATCAGAGGCCAGCCTATTTTAGGAGCATTTTATGTGCAAGAGCTTCAAAAGACAAAACATCATAATGTGTATCTAGTCGAGAAAGTTCTCAGAAGAAAAGGAAACAGGGTTTTAGTAAAATGGCTAGGTTTGTCTTCTACTGAAAACAGTTGGATTGATAAATCGAATATAATATTATAAATAATAATAAAATCTACTCAATAGTTAGTCATTGATGAAGCGTGTAAGTATTTATTATAGTGCTTGATTCAGATTCATTAGTCTTATGATGTGTATTGGAGAGAGTAGTCTTCTCAATTGGCTTATAAATAATTTACCATTTGAGTTGCACTTACCCGGATACAATTATTGCGGCCCTGGCACAAAATTAATTAAAAGGCTTGCAAATAGAGATAAAGGTATTAATAAATTAGACGAATATTGCAAAGAACACGATATTGCCTATCACAAATCATCAAACTTAAAGGATCGTCACAAAGCTGATTTAATTTTGTTAAAAAGGGCAAAAGTGCGAGCAGTTGCCTTGGATGCGAGTGTATGCGAAAAAATTATGGCACGTTTAGTAAGCAAGGTAATGTCTGCAAAAATTAAAACCGGCTCTGGCCTAAAAAAATGCAGCAAAAAGCGCTCTCGGAAAATTACATCGGTAAAAGGGTTAAAAAATAAATTTAAAAATGTTATTAGTAAAACGAAAAGACGCTTTAAAAAATTAAAGCCAAAGTGCAAAAAAGTGGCGATAAAATTAGCTATGGCGGCTGCCAGAGAATTAGCTGACGATTCATCCATTAAACTTCCTCGGGTTATTCCTATACCAAAAAGTGGTGGTGTATTACCTTTGATTCCTATTTTTGCTGGATTATCGGCGGTGGGAGCGTTAGCAGGCGGTGCAGCTGGTATTGCCAAAACTATAAATGAATTCAAGATAGCTAAAAAGCAATTGACTGAATCGAAGAGACACAATGAAAAAATGGAAGCTCTTTGCATTGGAAAAGGTTTACACCTTAAACCGCATAAACATGGGCTTGGAATTTTTATATCAAAAGAAAAAAACTAAGATATCGGCTACCCAAACGAGCCTTAACTAACTTTGATATTTTGAAGTATGGAAATAATATTCCTTATTTTCGAGGTGTATTTATGAGAGATGAGTTCCCTAAACAACCTTTTAAAAAAGAGTGTGGAGTTTTTAATTTAGATAGTTCTAAAAATCCAGGTTCTCATTGGGTAGCCTATGCAAAAAACAATGATTATATTGAATATTTTGATAGTTATGGAAATCTTAAACCACCAAAGGAGTTTATAAAATACTTAGGAGCTAAAGTACACTATAATTATGATAATATACAGCGCGACCACCCTTACAATTGCGGACACCTATGTTTACATTTTTTAAATAATTTTTGGTGTAGTCAAGGAATAAAATGAACAGGATCTCCTAAAAGTGTTCAGTCTACTAGCATGTCTATAACGGTAACCATCTCTGGAAATAAATCTGAATTGGATACATTCTTTCAACCGCCTCTGTATTTATCTGGTCAATATGAGTGCGGTTTGTTATACTTTTCAGTATTAAATTCAATACCAAATGTACGTATTAATAACAACATTATTCCGGTGATCAGAATCGAATGTGATCTTGTACACGGCTCATACTCTAACGGGTTACCAACTCATATAATTCATGAATTTGTATCTAATACTGCTACAGGTCAACGAATTATAGAAATACCGCGAAACCTCATTTACTTTCCAGTGAACAAAAATACTATTACATCGATATCTATTAAGATAGTTGATCAATTTGGGTTCTGTATTAACTTTATAGAAGAACATAAAAATATTGAAGTACGCCTTCATATAAGAAAAATAAAATGATATTATATTATAAAAACCCTGTAGTTAACAAAAAGCGTCCTATTTCTCGTACAACCACTAAGGAGCAAAGACGTAAGAAAAAAGTTATAAAATTAACTAAAGCAAATAAAGATTTTCTTAAAGCCCTAGGTTTAAAAGTATGAATATGCTACAGATTACTGAATTACCACACTTCGATACTTCGATTGAAAGTTATGAAGTCCATTCGTACAATCCCTACAACAACAGCTTTAGAGAAAACGATGAAATCAGAATTCCCATACACCAGCAAGACGTATATGTGCTGCCATCAGCCAGCTCAATTTACGTCGAAGGGCGAGCAAAGTTCTTCGGTAAAGATGGAAATCCTATTAAGAAAACTATTACGTTCAGTAACAACCCTGTTATGTTTTTGTTTCAAGATATCAGATACGAAATAAATGGTATAGAAATAGATCGTATTAAAAATTCTGGAATAACATCAACAATAAAGTCATACGTTTCAATGAATGATGGAGAAAATAAAGTCGCCGCCTTGTGGGGTTGGAACATGGATGGATTTAAAAGCGATGGTTATTTTAGTGCTATTGTTCCTCTTAATAAGATATTAGGATTTGCTGAGGATTACAATAAAATTGTAATAAATTGTGAACATGAACTTATTCTGAATAGAAGTAACTCTAACTTAAACTCTTTTATAGTAACTGACGATGTTGCACATTTTCAAATAGATATTCAAAAAGTGCAATGGCGGGTGCCACATATAAAAGTATCAGATCGGGAACGACTGACGCTTCTTAAACATTTAGAAAGAGACAAACCTATTCAGATAGCCTTTAGAAATTGGGATTTATACGAGTATCCTTTGCTCCCTAAAACTACAAAACATTGCTGGTCTGTTAAGACTGCCTCGCAATTAGAGAAACCTCGGTATGTAATTTTTTGCTTACAAACCAGTAGAAAAAATAGTAAAACCAAAGACAGTTCTCTTTTCGATCACTGTGGGGTTACTAACGTAACTTTGTTTTTGAATTCACAATATTATCCTTACGAGCCTCTATGCTTAAATTTTTCCGAGAACAAATACAGTATATTATATGAAATGTATGTGAAATTTCGTCAGTCGTATTACAACTGTCCTGCAGACCCCTTACTTGACTTAATCGGTTTCAAAGAGAAGGCCCCTCTCTTTATCATAGACTGTTCAAGGCAAAACGATAGTTTGAAAACAGGTCCTGTAGATGTGCGTTTGGAGATTGAATGTTCAGCACCAATACCAGATAACACAGCTGGATATTGTTTAATTATTAACGATCGTCTTGTGGAATACAAACCTTTGAGTAACATAGTGCGCAGGTTATCATGACTGCCATTGTAGATGTTCAAGGTTTCAAAACAGAATCAAATTTATTTATCATTAAAGAAATTGCTATATTATGTAATAATAAAATTCAGGTGTTTTTAATTAAGCCGCCATTTCCATTTCGCGGTTTGACGGAGCCAGAAAAACGGCAAGTTACTTGGATTGAACGTAATAGGAAGATATACTGGGGTGAAGGATTTGTGTCTTACGTAAATTATCAGAATTTGATTGAAAATATTTTAAAAGATAAATGTGTTTACACCAAAGGTATAGAAAAAGTATTATGGTTAAAATATATTTCAAATAATAATAATGTAAATAATTTAGAAGATAAAGATTGTCCTAGTTTGTTAAGCTTGTACAAAAAATATAAAGATTGTCATGATATGTATAGTTGTATTTATCATAATTCAATATGTGCTTTAAAAAATGTTTTATGTTTAAAAAGATGGTGTATAGATAATAAAATTTTGATATAAATATTTTCTTGTTTATTTTTTACGATTACAGTATCCTATCCCTCCCAAACCCATATTTTAGTGTAAGAGAGGAGAGCAGTGGTGGCTCAGTGCTAATAGTTGCGACTTACAAGTTGCAGGGCGCGGGTTCGAACCTAAGCTAGCGTATTAATTTGTGTAAATTATTTCATCACCACTGTTCTCTGAGGAAGTAGACCTTTGTGCCAGCAGTGGGGAAAAAAAAATTACATATTGAAATCTTATCGGTAATCATAAATCGTAAGCACATAACCATCTACCTAGCCTTCATGATCTAATGATCACGTATGTGTCGCGATCTCACTTGCTCTCGCTAACACATTTTTAGAGACGACCAGACGGTTGTTTCATAGTCTTAAGACGCGGAAAACTTTGCTTGCGCGATGTAGGATTTGTGGTTTTTAGTTCATCCGATGTGTCATAGATGGTGCTGTAGTACTTTTTGTAGTGTATACTCACCGAGGATTTAGCCATGCGAATGCACTTGAATTTTATTACCTCATAACAGACGCAGTTTTCCATCCCTCCCAAACCCCTAAATGTTAATCTTTATAAGTTGCAAGCAATAACTATACAGCCTCATTGTGCTTTTATAATTATCTGCAGCAACAAGTACAGAGTGACTAAACAGAACATGTCTCAAAATAAATACAATCCACGCTATGACATGTATAACACGCATAAAATGCGTGAATTTTCATTTAATAATTATTGGGCAACGGCTGATTCGAGGAGAAGATTAGTGATGGAAATGGCTGATGCTGGATTTTTTTATTGTGGAAATAGTGTAAATGATAAAGCAGCTTGTTTCTCATGTGGAGGTGTTATAGAAGATTGGGAGATTTACGATGATCCTTGGTTGCAGCATGTTCAAAACTTTCCTGATTGCTTTTATTTAAATGCTGTGAAAGGAAAATATTATGTCGACAAATCAAGATGTCTATTTATAAAAGAAACTAAAATATAAAACAATTCGTAAAAATATACATCTACAAAAAAAAAACAATAAAAAGGAAAAAGAACAAAAGAGACTCGTGAAGGATTTGAACCTCCGACCTCCGTTTCTCCGACCGTAATCGGCGACGCTCTTACCAAACTGAGCTAACGAGTCTCAACGATGTTTCTCTAAAACAATGACCACAGTCGTCAATATGACGTCATGATTATTCGTCCTTAGTACCAGCTGTATTGTGGACCGAATCGCAGGTCACGATAGTACACGGCGGTATAAATTGAAGAGTTCTGTATCACCCGTTCGAGCGAACTGTCGTGAACTGGAGACAATTACAACGAACCGGTAGCAACATTCGCTCATCAGTTTAAAAAACCGTAGTGGATAAAAAGACATCGATAAGTCAATGATAGTAGGTATAAATTGGGGAGTTCTGGATCACGCGCTCGAGCGAGAGCGAGTGATCCAGAACCCCCAATTATAACCTACTCATGTCGCCTGTACAACTCGCGGTATTCACATGTCAACGTCAAAATACTCACCCGTTTTAGTTCCTCTCACTTTGGTCATCACTTGGTGGCGCCAGTGTCGAAATCACTCCATTTTAGAATACGATATTTTAATTTCACATGATTTCACTGCGGATTCAGAAGTGATTTCGCAAATTAACTTTTCAGAATAGCACTGGGGCTTAAATATACTAAAAACATTTCTTCGTTCCCAAATTTTATCAACTGCACGCGCAGCATGATCTTCGTAGAATCTTCGACTGCTTTTCATTGCTGAAGGTATTTAATGTAAAATACAGAGATGACACTGTAGTTGATTTTATATTACAAAGACATTCAATACCTATAGACCGAACATCACGAACAAAATTTTCGTCTGAAAAAGTGTGTCCTGCTGGATACAAGTCTATGAGTTTTTTGTAGTACGCTCCGCTGCCGCTCCAACATTCATATATTATTCTAGATGGCGTTACTGAGACATGGGATCAAAGTTTTCTATGACATTTCCTTGACATACCCGCTCTATAGTATTTTAAATCTCTTTGTGATTTTACAATGTTGTTGACAGATGGTACAGACGTCAGCACATCAAGTTACCCCAATGTGTCAAATTTTCCCAATTGAATATGAACCTTATTCTGTTTAACATAAAATTGAAAAACGATCAAAGAAATTTGACACATTGGGGTAACTTGATGTGCTGGCGTCTGTACAAACATTTCTGCCGATTATAGAAGAAATAATGCTATGCTGATATTGTAGACTATTGTCGAGTGAAGAATAGACACATTTCTTTTTTTCAATCTTGACATTGTCGTGCTCAATTCAAAAGAAATGTTAATACGATTTGTCACTTTGTCGATTCTTCTGAAGATAAAACTAGTTTCTACACTTGTCATGCTAAGCGTGCTGTACTGCTTACCCACAAAACATTGTAAAATCAACAACAGTGTCATCTCTGTATTTTACACTAAATACCTTCAGCAATTAAAAGCGTAGCGTCACGTAGCGGTTCTTTCGTAGAGTGTCTACGCGACTACAAATGCTACGCCTGCGTAGCTTTTGGGTGCAACAAGTTTTGGGTTAGGATAAGAGATGGCGCTTATTTAAGTTTGGCTTATTTGTCCATTCTGTTTTAGGAAAAAAATAATGAAAATGTAGGATTCTCTAACCAGTATTATGTTACGCGTGGGTAGACTATTGTCAGTTGTGTTCAAAGGCAAAGAAAATTTTGTTATCGCGATCCAAGATCCGTCCGTTTAGTTCGTCTCCGGCGATATAGATGTCGCTACGTTAAATATTTTTTTCATCCCATCATCTCGGAAAGAGTATTTTTAATCTTCAATATCTGAGTGGAAAAGCCGTTTTTATTCTCTAGAGGATAAAGTAAATTGAATTTAGAACATCGTGTGCATTAAGTTTGTGAATTAAAAAAAACATTAAACCTATTCACTGCTACCTCTATGGTGCCGAATATATCATACAACTTTTTTTTAATTTGTTAAAAACTCAGACTCGGAACCTTCTTGGTGTTCTTTTTTCAATTTGCTTTGTACGCGGTTCTTTACGCGGCATTTTTTCACGTCATTGTTAAACCATAGATTAAAAACCAGAAACTTGAAAACAAGTGAAAAAACTAAAATGAGTGATTCTAGCGACGAGGAAGTTTGTTTGACGCCAACAAAATTGACTGAAACTGTTAATAATGCGCAAATGAGCTTTCTCCCTCAACAATCACGCGAGAAGTATTTAAAACAGTACGATATGTTCAACACGTAGCGACTAGCAAAAGGAGCCAAAACTTTCTCAGAAAACGTTTTTTTTTTTGCATTTAGTCATTTCCTCGCTGAGGTGGAATGAAAAGTTACGTGTTGCACTTGAGTGCAAAGATTTTTCACCTCGTGCTCTTTTGATTCCCTCGCTAACGCTCAGGATTCTAATTTTGAATCACTCGCTGCGCTCGTGATTCAATTTTAGAATCCTTCGCTTGCTCGGTCATCAAAATTGAACACGCGGTTAAAAAGCAACTTTGCACTCTTGTATAACAAATAACTATTTTACGCATAGCTTGTGCTATTGTATTGAAACAATACCTATAAGTAAAGTAAAATAAAAAATAAACTCAAAACAAAATAGGTATGAGGAAACGCATCCAAACTAACTAAAATTCAAATAGGTTATTTGCAAATATATGTAGAATGATGAGTTCTAGGTTAAAATATTAAATAGGTACTAGTTTGGTTTCACTTTATTTAACTGTACGATATCCAGATTAAGGAAAAGAATAAAAAGAAACCAATATTTAAACAGATAATGTAACACAATACTTTTCCTTTACACAGTACATGTTAACTCCTGAACAAGAGAAGACAGTGAGAATGCGCCTGGGCACTTGCGTGGTGCATCACCAGGAGACCCTCGAGACCGCCAAGGAGCTGGAGAAGTGCTTCTCTGAACCAACCTTCGCGCAGCTGACCGTGTCGCTCATCATCATCTGTGTCACAGCTTTTCAACTATCAGTAAGATATTTCAATTTTCGGTTAGATACAGACGCCAGCACATGAAGTTACCCCAATGTGTCAATTTTTTCCAATTGAATATGAACCTTATTCTGTTTAACATAAAGTAGAAAAACAAGCAAGGAAATTTGACACATTGGGGTACCTTGGTGTGCTGGCGTCTGTACATTAATCTACACTACCTAATATTATAAAGGGAAAAAAATTGTGTGTTTGTAATGATTATACTTAAAAACTGCTGTGCCGATTTCATAAATTCTTTCATCATTGGAAAGCTACATTCATCCTGCCTCAGTAACATAGCCTTTTTTTTTCTTGCATGTCTGTATTCCCACGGGAACGGGAACTACGCGAGTGACGTCTGCTAGTTATCTAATATACAAAAAACAGTGGCATGCCTGACAGGTTTTTCTCAACTTCAAGTAATGCCAAGACAGAAGTCCATAGGAAGCTTAAACTCTGACACTCTGACACTCTATTTGTCGGGTGAATATTCGAGCTTTACAACCGCCATCATTATCTTCCCCTAAATGTTAAGGAAAGGGAATGTGTTTAATGGAATATCTCAGCCATTTTCAGAATCTGGTACTTTAGCAGTTTCTGAGAATTGCTGAAATATTGCATTTAAAATATGTCTCTTGCATTTACTACTCGAAAAGAAGAAAGCAAAATATTGAAAAAAAACTATATACATACATACATAGATATCCGTGCCTACATACAATGTCGCCCATGGGCATGTGACCGACAGTTTTTTGCTCAATATATGAATATACATGTATTAATTTTACATATATTTTACTATACAATTTCGCTTTAAGATGTCTTTTTCATTGGTTTTATTAAAGTAAATGAACTGATTTTGTCTTTGTCAACTCAGCTATCGTGTCTGGGTGATTTTTCGTTTAAAATTGGCGTTTTATAGGCACACTAATGCCCAAGTTAGCTAAGCCCCAGGGAAAAGGGGCGTTCTGTTCTGCTTATAGAACGTATTCTATTTTCATATATGAATAATAAAATGGGAGGAATAATATTATCAACCATTAGACGGTATTTTTTCTAATGCACACATTAGATCTTGAGATTTGAGCATCAAAAGTATGAAAGGAATTGGACAGTGTTCCAGGATAGGGAAGACCTTCACATGTTTTCCAGTTACCCAAAACAATTATGCCAGAAAAATTACACCATCTGTCACATTTAGATGGCGCAACCAGACAACATGGTGCGTTTGCTGTCGATGGGCACCTACCTATTGAACATGTGCTTTCAAGTGTTCATCTACTGTTACCAGGGTAACCAGCTCTCGGAAGAAGTAAGTGTTTCTGTTAATTGTTTACGTAGGTAGTCATTTTCTGTCTTGTTAGGCTATTGGTCGTTAGCGCAGAAACGGCTAAGGAATTCTCGAGCCAGGCAAAGTGTCATTTAGTTTTATTTCTCGAGTCTTTCCCAGTATTTACCGGGAAACAGAACATGTAGATCTACCCGTTAATTTAAGACCTTAAACATATTATTTGCTGTGTACTCATATTTTACAATAAAATAATATATTCTATTCTGGTTTAGTGATAAAAAGTACCTTATATTGTACCTTGTTAATCATCACCCTAACATAACCTCTTCTCAAGAAGATCAACTAACTAATTTATCTCGTAGAGCTCAGAGATAGCCGGTGCTGCGTACCAGTTTCCATGGTACAAGTGTTCGTTGCGCGTGCGCCGCGCGCTGCTGATCGTCATGGTGCGTACGCGACGCGCTCTTCGACTCACTGCAGGAGGATTCACCTCACTGTCTCTGGCATCTTTCATGGCTGTAAGTTGCTGTTGTGTATAGATAATTATGAGACTGTTCTTGTGGAACAAGAAGTTATTGAGTTCAATTACTAAATGCTGATAAAATTCAGCTTTCCTTTTGCTAGTTTAAAGTTTAAAAAATACCTTAATAATAAAAATTAGGATTGTAGTAGGTACGTAGTGTTTCGTAGTACCGGGTAAAACGGGGTGGATAGAAACTCAAGGGTGAATAGAAACAAAACTTTGAGGAGGTTAATCACGTACCTAAGTTAAAAGTGGTTTACATACGAGGGCTGTAATGCTTTTAAATAATTGAGATAAATAGTTTCGACACCTTGTTAGCATCAAATAATATTAAACTAGCGTAAAAATCCTCTTCAAAGTTTTGTTTCTATTCACCCTTGAGTTTCTATCCACCCCGTTTTACGGTATCTGTCTACCCTATAAGACTTGTCAAATTGTCATCTAATAATGAACTGCGATGACATTTGTTACCTGTCACGTTATCCAAGATGGCGCTGTATTGAAAAATGTTTATGAAAACGAATTTTTATTAAGTACTACGCCACTGATAAAATGAATTTAAAAATTGGTCGTACCAACTCAGAAACCTGCTTTGGGCTCATGCACAAACACTTTACTAAAGATCATCACATTATGAAATGCATAGTTTACAATTCTATTTAAAGAACATATAGACAAACAAATATAGATTAATACTAAAGAGCGGACATGCAAGGAAATATCATAAAAAACTTTGATCCCATGTCTCAGTATCGCCATCTAGAATAATATAAAAATATCGGAGACGCAGCGAAGCGTACTAAAAAAAACTCATCTGACTTGTGTCCAGCAAGTTTCGGACGAAAATTTTGCTCGTTAGTAAACTATGTATTGAATGTCTTTGCAAACAAACATTGATTTTTATATATACAGATAGATAGACTAGATTGTAAATAGTGATTATACACATACTTAATATAAAACGGAGTTTCAGGAATTAAGCTTGAGATCATATGCATCAGTTACGCGAGTAGGTAACATGTTGAAAACTGTCTACATTTTGAAAGAAATGCACGTCTGATGATGCCTTAATTAATGAGATAGGAAGGCGCTTTACCTCTGCGAGCAACAATATCTTAAGAAATTTATTCTTTTTGTAGACATCTTGTCAAATATTCTTTTATCTTTTTGTTTTCAGATTATCAAAGCATCGTACTCACTCTTCACTCTACTGCAACAAGTTAATGAAAAGTAAAAATGCTCGCTTAGACTTTACACATAATATTTATGAAACATCAAGAACGTAGTTGGTAGTGATCAAATTAATTGAATATAATTTAGACAGTATTGCTGTTTTATTTTAACTGAACATTTTATTATTGTCGTCTATTTTTTCCTCAAAAGAAGAGCTAGTAATAATGCTAATAATCTTTCAGTAGCATCATTACGATGGAATAGGTGTGAACAAATGTGTAGTCCAAGACGTCTGAACTCTGGGATCCATTCACATCTGGACCATCGCCTCAACAGCAATTAACAGATTGGATATATCGTCGTGGATAGTGCAATTCCGCGTAACTACAATGGTTAAATACTGCGAATATACACCTTATCACAATCAACGAAGGTGTATATTCGCAGTCTTTAACAATTGTAGTTACACGGAATTGCACTATCCACGACGATATGTGGCATGGACGCTGCTGACATAAAATAATCCTTGAAGGAGCGCTTTCTCAATCGACAACAAAGTATTGAATAGTCTTTCATGAGGTGCAGAAAACACACGTCTTCAACGGTTATCGATGATGTCGGTTTTGATGTGCTTTCGGTATAAATAAATGGACTCTACAAGAAATTGAAGCCTTGGATAGGAGCGTCCGTACACCGCCGAATAAAAACCTATCGCGAGGTTGTTGATATATGGGACTTGAATATGTGTCACATAAGTCAATAGTCATGACGGCCAATGGCATAAGCTATTGGCCGTCACGACTATCGGCTATAGCAAAAGCTTCAGGCCAACATCTGTGGATTCTCAGCTTGAATCAATAAAAGTAGTAGTAGCCTTTTGATACGTTTCGCATTGAGAGTAGGTAATTTAGATCAGATACCTAACCATCGGTAACTTGCAAGTAGTTGCCGACACCGGCAGACTACAAGTATATTCAAATAAATGCAATAACAATAATAAAAGCAGCGATACAATTATTTTTAAATAAACAAACAAACAACCAACTGAATGATATCTTAATTGAAACACTATTTCTTGCAAAACACCTGTAATTAAACTACGTTTACGTCTAAGTCACGTCTACGTTTATTGAAAACACAGGTTGCGGTGCAAATAATAACATAACTACATTCCCGTAAAACAAAGACAACTGATAATTATTGCGTATGACTGTATAGTCGACAGTAATTGTTCTTGCCTAGTTGAAAGGAGCTTTTAATACTAGCTATTGCTTGCGATTTCGTCTTAGTATATTTCTTATTTATTTTTGCTTTAAATTTACAGAATGAAATGGTGTACCTACCTATATTATTATGTTCTAAGCTACAGAGACAAGTGATCTTAATCAGGTCACAGGTAACTTATCTGTCTGTGGGTCCATCATATCGATCGGTGCAGTGGTTTAGGCGTAAAAAGGTTACAGACAGACAGACATTCAAACAGGTGCACTTTCACGTCAGGCTTGTTTTTTCCGAAGGGATAAGTAGAGGTATGATCGTTTTTCAACCAATCTTTGATCTAGCTTACTTAGTAGCAGTTAGCAGTATTTGGCCACCACACATGTCCCTACTATAAGGGATTTAAACATTTAATAAGTAGATGGTGAAAGGTAGGCGTCAAAATCAAAGTCCAATCATTTATTTCAATGATGCCAAAAATGCACTTAAGAACGTTAACTTATTAGTTAAATAAAATTTATAATTATTGTAGTTGCTCCATCCAAAAGGTAGTATCGTATGAAGAAGAATGGGGAAGAAACTCCATACTTACTCTTTTGAAACTGTTTTTTTTTACAATATTTTGCATACATAATAACAAATACATTATATGTGAATACGATGTGCCTTAGATATAAGAACTACATACATGCATTGTAGGAGATTAATTAATAATTAAGTGGATAGATATGTCGCAGCCAACTAGCTAAATAAGCCGTTTAATGAACTAGTTAAACGGCGCTGTTTATTAAAGAGTCTAGTCTTTAATAAACAGCGCCGTTTAACTAGCGGTCTGAATGATAAGTTAGCCATTTGGATCGATGATGTTTCATTACTTGCCTAGCATGTTCATTTAGTAAAGAGGCTAGGCAGTTAATCGAAAGGCTGATTGAGCTAATTGCCTGCGACAGATACATAGTGATGATGATGATACACGTTAACAGTTACGCTGAAGTGTACCTATTGTTGTCGCCTATATAGGCGAAGTGTTATGTTTATGTGAAATGGTTTTTGAGTTACGAGAGATCAAAAGTGGCTCCAAATGCTTCGTGGAAAATTACCCACTGACTCACACGGTGCTGATCACCAGTTCTGTTAGCTTGAACTTGGTTTAAGTTCAGTCAATTAGCTCTCCGCCGACAGCCGCAGCCGGAGCGATGTAGGCTCGTCGCTCGAACTTGTTGTATTCTTAAGGCTGTAACTGTACCTTTGTAAGTATAGTAAGTATTTTTTTGTGATGATTATAATGCGGGAACGCCTTCAAGTACTTAATAGAAACATATTTTACATCTTGAACTTCTGAGTAATACTGTAGCCTTTCTGAATGTTTGAGCTATAGGAACCAATTAAGAACAAACTTATTTTATATTAGTCGTGTTTTAATTTTATGTTTCAAACGAGACGTTACTAAACTCACAAAAATAGCGTAATTACTTAAATAGTGGTTTGACAATATTTTGTAGGAGGTAATTAAACTTAACAACTCAATTGAAACATCAGTGTGATGTCACATATAATACTATGTGTTGTCACTGGAATACAAAGACTGCTCTACTATGTACGCCCAATAACAGGAGCGGAAAACATTTTGAAAACAAAACACATTACACATGAAGTAATATTTATCTGCTGGACTATTTCGTATTTCCATGGACAGTTTCTCCTCTTACTTATGAGGAACTAGAAAACCTAATTAAAACGTAAGATACACGTAAACACCCACTCTCAACACGACACCCCACACACACGCACAACACGACACCACACACACGCACAACACACCCACTCACAACACGACACCACACACACGCACAACACAATACATCACACGCATTACACATCGCAACACACATATGCTTTTATTCTGATTACCATACCTTTTAACTTTAATTTTCTTTTCTATTCCTGTTTTATTATTTTCGTCTGTAATTTATTTGTAAGTTAGTATTTTATTTTCTTTTTTTGCACGATGCACGATGGAGCACTGACACATAAACCTTTTTTTGTATGGGCGTTAATGGCTGCGACACAGTTTATAACTAATGCAGACATTATCGTACATAATTTTATTGTAATTTGTGTTTGAGTTCCAATAAACATTATTATTATGTCGTGTATTCATTTAAATATCTTATAAATTACATTTTTAAATATCAATATAAAAATAAAAACATTTAAAAATATAATAAAATAGTAGGCCACCGATGGCGGGAGCAGGTTCCAAGCTACCGGTGGTTAGGGTCTCAGAGACAGGAACCTCCTGACAATGCGAGCCGTATCGAGGAGTACTGCCTTCTGTATCAGGCCTTTGACCCAACCGCGTAACGATAGCCTCCACAGATGGTCGTCGAGGCTTTTGGCAATAAGACCATTGGCCGTCACAATAATCGGCACAATGACAGCAAAATCCACATCCCACATGTCGACAATCTCGTGGGCTAAGTCAAGATATTTTATTTGTTTATCTTTCTCAGCTTTCACGAGATTTTCGTCATGTGGGATGGTAATATCAACTATCATTGCGCGGCGCGGTAATCGGTCTATCACTACTATATCTGGCTTATTGGCGACAATAGTCCTATCAGTAATGATAGACCGATCCCAGTACAACCCAGTATTATTATTATTATTATAGTTCATGGTGATGATCACTGGGGTGGGCAAAGTGTCGAACGATTTCTGTCAAACAGCTAGTTTCATATTGGCTATCATCAGTGTGTATCTAGGATGACGTAATGCGCACTCGCAGAGATGTGATGAACCGCACAGTATCTTCATGTTTCAGACACATACTTACACTTTTACTATCAATCATTCTCATCTTTTTCCTTTTACATCTAATGTCGCGCCTTGGCGGCAACTATTTTTGTTGGTAATCTTCCAATCGATTTTATTCGATTGATTTACTTTGATTTTGCTTAAATAAAATATTAAATCTAATAAATAGAGCCAACGCCGTCGCGTAACGAGTCTTCATCTGGTCTCTCTAAAAGAGCTAACACCGTTGCGTAAAGACTATCTAGAGATTCTACTTCATACTTCGGCCCTCTATAAAAGATTCGCCTGTGATCTGCGTGTTCTCCGGGTCTCCCCAAAGGACTCGCCCCTGGTCCACTCACCTGGCTGCAGGATTGACCTGTTCTGGGAGCTGTACTCCTCGCCTTACGCCTTCCTACCTACCTAGAAGCTTGACGGGAAGTGACCATGGCGTGACACCTTTCCAAGTACCTACTGAGTTTTATAACTTCTGTAGAGCATGTTATAGGTAGGTCTGTGTTTTTATACCATCACTGTATTTTCTACCCTTTTCCCTTTTCTTTTATTAAATTGAAATGTTAATCTTACTTACCCTTTTACTAATTAAGGATAAGTAAAACGACAACAGTACTCCGTATGATAGTCACCGTAACTCAAAGTCCACTTAAAATGCAATACCATTTTTTTGCAAATTCTAAGTTGTTATCAAAGTTTGGTGTGCAATTTGGCGCCAGTTATTTATTGGCAATGGAAAGATAGCTTGAAGCCCTGCAGGTGTGCCCTGCAGGTGTGCCCTGCAGGTGTGCCCTGCAGGTGTTCCCTGCACCTTATTCCGTCTATGAGCCTTTGATTTTGCTTCGCATGCCGTCTTGATACATCTCTCAAGCATGAAGGCTTCCTCACGATATTTATCATTAACAGCAACTATGTAGCCATGCGAGTTTCAATTTGTAAGTATAAAAAGATCAGCGTAGCACATAATAATCTGGAAACACCAAATGTTATCAACACCTGCCTTCCAAAGTACCGTCAATAAAAACATTTGATATTTTTCAAATCGATTCAATAAACAGTTGGCCAGCAAACAGCTGCACTGTTATCATGGGGATCTTGGTGGACAATGTCAATAGCACCCTCCGTTTCTGTCTGACAATACTTAAAGTCGTTGGGTTTCTGACACCGCATCAGCGAGGGCAAAGTTATGATTTCTTTAAAGGGGTGTACTGCTTCTCTTCTTTCATGTTCATGGTTGGTAAGTAGGGGCTAAAAGTAGATATGATTACTCATCATCCTGCCGCAGCAGTCATCTCTTTAGTCTGCAACAGTTTTTTATAGTGTACAGAGGATAACACATCAAGCTTCCCCAGTATTTCGAATTAGTTTTTCAACTTTATTACAAATTGAATAAGGTTTTTTCATGGCCGTTTTGTGTATTTAACTAATCTTTACTTATATTATAATATTATATAGCCGAAGAGTTTTTTTGCTTGAACGCGGTTATTTCGGGAACATAGGCATACTTTTTTTTTCTTTTTGTATATGATTGTGAACTTGCTAATTGTATTGGCTAATTATTTGCAATGCTTTTGTTTAACCATTCTAGGTGGCATTGTAATCGCTCAGACTGGCGCAATGTTCCTTATATGGGGCGATCTCGTACTCATGACCAGTGCATCATTCCTACTCTTCACCAACCTGGCTTTCGCGATGAAGATCATCAACGTCGTGGTGAAGACCCGGCAGATCCAGGACATCGTTGATGAAGCTGATGCGGATCTGCTAGCCGAGGATAGGGAGAAGGGCATAGAAATGATTAAGAGGTGAAATAAGTACCTTTACTTCGTTGTGTCGAATTGTGTAATTTTATTTTTCTCTCTTTAGACATAATTCTCTATATATTAAAAAAGTTCGTTAGCTGCTGAATTTAGTTTGTGGGTTTACTGATAAAGTTCATTTTATTATAAGATTTAAGTTCTTTAAGTTCTTTCATTCAAAAACTTACTAGGTATTGGTGCAAGGCGGACGTGTTGAAAGACTTTAGTTATTAGTTTAAACCTTGAGTAGATATATACTTTTTATACTTTTTATAATGTTTGACATGCAAAAAGTGCTGATGGTCAGCCGCAAATGAATAATGGACTAACGTTTCCTATTTAAAACTGCTTAAAAAGGTTAGGATTTACATACATACAAACGTACATAAATATTATATAAACAGATCCTTTACCCATGGGGAAGGCAGAAACTACAAAGCGCCATTTGCTTCGATTCTAACGTATTTACTTTGGTTCATTTACGTTTATACATGTAGGAATTATGTTTTCAAAGAAAGTTTTTGTTATAAGCAAATTTAAGAGTAGGTTGACAACTTCCACTAGGGAAAGCTGCTCGAAAGATTATGTGTTAGCATAATTTTGTTTAAAGACAATGAAGATTATACTCTTGCTTTAGAGATATATCGCTTCCAACTAAATTAGAGCAATGTGTTCTTTGTTCATACAGTTGCGACCGCGAAACTACCAGGAGTATATACTTATACGGACTGCTTTCTGCAGTGACTGTTTTTGGATGGGCAGCCAGCGCTGAGAAGAACCAACTGCCTCTCAGAGCATGGTTAGTACCTCTTCTACTAAATTTATTATATTACCATAATATCTTAGTACTTTGAAAGATTTTGTGTAGAAATATTTTAATTGGTAAGAGTAACTGCCCAGACTGACTCGTCAGTGGGCAGAATGGGCCGCCATGAAGTATTTCGAAGCGAAACTAACCTATCGAATCTAACCTGTAACACTCCAAGCACTCCTTGCAGCGCTTTGAAATTCATTGGGATAGGCCAGTTCTTCACACAGACAGACATTCACATAAATTGATAACATCAGTTCATACATTATCGGGACCAGTGTTTCAATTTTTCATCACTTTTCTAGTTCATCATCATAAAGAAAATTTTTTAATAAACAAATTTTTTTTATGATTTTTTTCTCTGTCAACAAATATTTAAACCTGAAATATTGCTTTATATATTTACAGGTATCCATATGATGCCACCAAGTCACCTGCTTATGAATTAACGTACGCTAATCAGGTGAGTGAATACTTTTTTCAGTATTACATACATAAAATCACGTATCATACGAGGTGTAAAAAGACCGATCGCAAATAGCCGATAACCACACATTCTGTACATATAATTAAGTAACATTAACCAAAAAATTATGCTGGGAAAGTACTTTTTTTTTCATCTTTAAAAAAGATATGCTTTTTATTGCGCGCATTGCATACCGCGACAACGCAACGCAACTTACGCAACTCTCGATCAGCTGAGCGTATGGCCACTTGCGCTTGGTCGTTGACTCGACCGGCCCGCTTGTTTAGTATCCATTGCATTTTTGTAACTTCAAATGCGTATTTTGTTTTGAAAAATCGATAATTTTGATAATGTTTGTTCAGAAGAAAGTTTACTAATGATACTTGGAATACAATTTTGAAAAAAAAAGAAAAAAAAAGTGTCTCAGTCTCGATGTGACCGAGACGTTAATGAGTATCGGAGAGTCTGTCGACGTAGTCAGTTGCGTTTGTGTCATGATGGAAAACCAAGTAAGTAGTAGAAGTTCTATTGGAGGAAGAAGAAGACGATGACTTGCTCTTATATTATTATTATTACAAATACAAAACTAGAAGGAGATTACCTATTAAGGAATTATATTTAAGTAGAGGACAAGAAGGATCATTTTCGCTATTAGTGAACAAGCACCTAATGTTTCAGAATCATTTATTCGGCATTAATTAATTAATTCGTTTGATGCCAATATATTCAGAAAGTGTTTTCGGCTGAACAAAACACAGTTTGATTACGAATTATATTTATTGAAAAAAAGAATGCGTGAACCTAAACACATGTGATTTTTGAGCGCAGCGACAGTCTCGCTGTCTTCTGTCTCGCATGTCTGTCTCCTGTCGCTGTCTCGCTCGCGAACTGTCGCTTGTACAATGCCTAACATAAAGTGACAGTCGCGGTCTCCTGTCTTGGTCGCTTGTCTCTGTCGCGGTGCAAACCGCCACCTTAACTCAGGACTCTAATGTCAATAAAAATATTATCATTAAATTAGTATTATTCTTATTCTTTTTTCTTATTCTTGTTTTCCTAATTTTCTTTTACTTGTCTCAGAGCTCAGCAGTGACCATAGCTGCCCTGGTCAACGTCTGCCTGGACAGCTTGGTGACCTCGCTGATAGCTGTCTGCCGCTGCAGGCTCCGACTAGTAGGATTGTCCCTCAGGAATCTGTGTGAAGGAATTCCATTGCCTGAAACGGTATAATTATTTCCTTTTCTAACATAACTGCACGTCTGTATATCAAAAGGTATGCAGAAGTATACACGGTACACATTTTACCCGTTATGTTTTAAGTCCGTAATAGGGGGCGAACTTGTTCCCATCAATCGGACACAAATCGGGTCTTGGCTGCTAGTAAACTTTAGAGCTGAAAGAAAACCCTAGGCATTTAGATCACAATAAAATAAGTAGAGTTTACTTTTCGAATAGTTTGTTTCCTATTTTCAATCTTGATTTGGTCTTTTCAGAAAGAAATAAATAAAATATTTATGAGGAGTTTATTGTTATTATTAAAATTATTTTTCACAGGAAACAATCAAGTACTTACCTAAAACTAATGCGGATTACACATTGTTGTATGTGTAATTCCGCATTAGTTTTAGGTAAGTAAGCAAGGCCAAAAAGGCTATCTTAGCTTAACTCCATATTTCAATAAAACAATAAACACCGCAGTGCTGTTATTCCGATAGGGCTCGATGAAGAAACACTATACTAAACTAAGAAGGTCTTGAAAGCATTACTTTTAAAAACTCTCTTTTTAAAGTCGGGTTTTTG
Source organism: Euplexia lucipara (assembly GCA_921972225.1). Taxonomy (NCBI): domain Eukaryota; kingdom Metazoa; phylum Arthropoda; class Insecta; order Lepidoptera; family Noctuidae; genus Euplexia; species Euplexia lucipara. Next base: position 2,005,771 of record OV179158.1, read on the forward strand.
ATTTATCTATATTTTTTTTCGTAATTCTAAAGAGCGTTTGACCACTATCTCACACGGATGATGTGGTCGACGATTAAGCACGCTTGCCTAGAAGTAACTATTTACTCTTGATTTAAAGACTCTTAGGTTGTAGCTATCAGGAAACACCGACTCCGGCAGGGAATTTCACTCCTTAGCTGAACGTACAATAAATGTGTTACCAAAACGTTTAGTACCTACGTATGGGTGGGATGTCTACCATGTACCGGTGTCGCAGCCACGTAGTTTACGCTGACCTTGTATTGTACAGAAATCCTTTTTTCAAATCAAATCAAAAATGTTTAGTTGCAAGAAAATACATATAAATCACAGGGAAAGATCTTATATCCTAAAAAGTCGCTGTCAAACTATCATACAATTAATAAACTCAAAACTCAAACTGTACGGACAATGGACTGTACTGTACCCTAAGTGCGAGTTGTTTTTACGCTAACGCGATCGAAACGTTCACCGCGTTTGGCTCTCTGATTGGTTAAAAGCTTGGAGCGGGCCAATCGGAACGGCGAACGTCATGAACGTGTCGACCGCGTTAACGTAAAACAAACTCGCACTAGGCACTCTGTACTGTACTGTGTCTGTACTGTACTGTACTTTCTCTGTCTGTACTGTATGTATGATAATTATGCTTTACAATGCGAGACAAGCTTATACTGGAAATGTATAGCTTGAAGTGTGGCCGTGTGAACAATGTACATCTACTGGCCTATTAAGTTATTTATTTAGATAATTTCGTGCACCTTTTCACTGTTTTTTTTTTCTGTATCCTTCTCCGCAGAATCTTCTAACCCCTGAACAAGAGAAGACAATATACTCACGCTTGCATCAGTGTGTGGTTAAGCACGAAGCCGCGTTAAAAACTGCCAGCCAGATCCAGCAGTGTTTTTCTTATCCGATACTGGCGCAGTTTACAGTGTCCGTCGTTATCATTTGTGTTACGGCTTATCAGCTCGCCATGGTTAGTATATAATTCTTAATTTCAGTCACTATACAGACGGCTCCACATCAAGCTATACATTTTCAGTTTACGTTGACCTTACACATTTTTACCTTGTCATATCAATGTCAAAAAAGACAACACGGTTTTATTTATTTATTTATTGAATACTTCAAGCACACTATTAATGTACAGAGGCGGACTTAATGCCATAGGCATTTAAAATTTAATAATGCCATAGGCGTTTTAAAATTTATCTCCGTTAAAATTTTGGTAATTTTAATATTAGTAAGCTATTAATAATTAAATGTTTTTTCACTCACTTGAATGTTGGTCGACATATTATTGGCGACTGTATAAGTCTGATACTTGGTACTAGATATTATTCTAATGTAATGCTGTGTACAGAAACTGTTGGTTTACCTTTAATAAATAAATAAATATACCTGGCATTGTGCGGAAATCATATACATAAATAATACATTGTATAGTTTGATGTGTAGCCGTGTGTACACGGACTTTGTATTTTATTTATTACTATACAGTAAACAGGCTAGAAAAGAAATAGTCGCACTTACGGCCACCATGAGTTCAGAAGAAGATCCTGGCCCAAGAAAATCCATGGATAATGACAGCTTTTAACAAACAAAGAAAACCATAAAATTTCGTATAAACCAAATCAATAATTTCTACGCTAGATGGTCTATAATCATGTTCAGAATTTAGTGTCGAACTATTTGGTTACTGTAGCAAAAATAGAACAATTTATTGTGTACAAAACTTGTATATGTCTTTTCAGGAACTAAATAACAGGAACTGGGTCCGAAGTATACCTATGGTCTCGTATCTGCTGTGCATGACACTACAAGTCTTCCTGTACTGTTATCAAGGCAACCAGCTCTCTGAAGAGGTAACTGTCAAGAACAGAAACTCAAGTACTTACGACTTTTTCCATTGGGGGGCGCAATACAGTACACCACTTGCTACGATCTTTATAAGTATACTGAATATAGATACTCATTTATAATTATTTTGCTTCGTTCATACATATAACACAGCATATCTCGAATACTTGACACAAAACTAAAAGTTAAAACGCATGATTTTAAAATTGAAATTGTTTTTTTTTAGAATCAGTATATTTTTAAGTAAGTTAAGTACCTAAGACTTAAAAATAAAGATACTGGGCTGGTATCCGCAACTCCACGTCAAAGCGCGTATTTTGCGTATGGGCCCTATAATCTACCACGCGGGCCCAGTGCGAATTGGTAGATGTCATTTGTTGCTTCATAAGGAATGGAAAATTTCACAGGATATAATTACAAATTTAAATGAAAATTATGTAACTGTGGATCGATAAAAGGAAATCAATGACAATATCCTGAAAGAACTGTGCCCAAAAATTGGACAAAGCTTGCAATAATTTGCGATACCCCTTATGTAATATTCACAGTAAAACCACAATTATGTAATATGTACAGACGCCAGCACATCAAGTTACCCCAATGTGTCAAATTTTCCCAATTGAATATGAACCTTATTCTGTTTGACGTAAAATTGAAAAACGATCAAAGAAATTTGACACATTGGGGTAACTTGATGTGCTGGCGTCTGTACCTAGAATATATTTAAATAAAATTATCAATACCTACTGTTGTTTTGGGAAGTTTATTTTTTAATAAATGATGATTTCACATGTCTTCGAATTTTTGGTTCTAGGACAAGCCGGTTCCCCCACGATGTTTTCGTACACCGTTTTTGAGAGCAGTAATGATATAATTACACAAAGTAATGCGCCTGCCTGGGTTTGAACCCAGACTTGTTTCGTCAGTCGTGACCGCCACCACTAGGCCACCGTTGCACTCAGTAAGACTTATATCGTATCCAAAGACATTCAATAGATATTAAAGACGGGACAAAAGTCGATTACTTAGTTTAGTACGCTCCGCTGCCGCTCCAATATAGCTTGATTATGCTAGATGGCGTTACTGAGACGAGGGATCACAGTTTATCAATGACATTTTCTTCGTATGTCTTGTCTATAGTATAATAAACTATTGTGCTTGTTGTAGTAATTTAAACCTAAATGCTGAATGGTAGTTGTATTTTAAATTTTAAAATCGTTCGGATGGCCATTGGCTGGCTAGCTGTGCGGGGGAGTAGCAACAGCATCCTGAAAATGATAGCGGATAGGTTGGACGCGACGGTGTTCGACCGGTTCATCAAACTGCATGTGAGAGGTGCGGGCTGATGTATTGATCACAGTAGTATTTATATAATTTATCAACCTACTAACTTACTTTCTAAGTATTTCTGTAACTAACACTATGGATCATTGTTGTCTGAAAATAATCAATTTTTATTTATTTATTTATTACGCTTATATCAAGAATATGATGGGCTACAGTTCCTGGCGTTTCCACTTACATCTGCTTTATGTAAGGGCGAGACTCCACCAAAGCGGAGACGAGCAGAAATGAAGCTTACAACCAATGAGCTTGCGTCGTTTTGACCGCTCACCGCTTAGCTTCAGCGCAATAAAGTATCATATTGGTCGAGTCTCGCCCTTAACCTTTTGCTTTGCAAACATCCTCTCAACGTTACCCAACCATCTAAGACGAACATTCCGGATCATTTCCAACAGCTTCATTCACATTGGTGGTAATTAATACATTTAAAAAAATAATTCTCATTTGCCATCACTGGGGGATAACGTTTTAAAAACGATTTGGTATTCTTGTGTATCCACTGACGCGCGGACATAGATATCGCCGAATGCATTAGTGCGATATTGTATTACATGCTTTTAAAACGGTGAAGAAAAATATCGTGAGGAAACTGGCTTGTCTAAGAGATATTTTTTGACCGCATGTGAAGTGGCATAAAAATTATGACACTAGCTTAACTACACGAAAAAAGAGAGAGTGAAACTGTTTTTAGTGTAAGTAGTTGTTATTTTTTATTAAAAACTATGTTTATACCACCTTTGTTTATATCCTGCCTATTGTATGATATTGATTAGATTATCATCTTGATTCAGAGTTCCGAGATAGCGGGCGCTGCGTACGAGTGTCCGTGGTACAAGTGCTCGTTGCGCATGCGTGGCTCGCTGCTCATCGTCATGGTGCGCACGCAACGCGTTCTACGACTCACCGCAGGTGGATTCACCACACTGTCACTCTCGTGCTTTACTTCGGTTAGTTTTAACAAGAAAGAAAGAAAAAATCTTTGTTAAAAAACAAAAAAACATATTATAGAACATAAATTGTCGGCACGGTTCGCGCAAGCGATTGGCTGCTGAGCTGCATGCGGCGGGTTCGATTCCCGTCCAGAATAAATATTTTTTATGGCACACAGGTTGTTCCGGTTGTTGTTGGTGTATGTCAAGGACATTCAATACAGAAAAAAAACTTGTGTGGGTTTAAAAAGGCTCCTATGTCAGCATAATATTTATGACGCACTGATAGACATATATTAATGTAATAGGCCGGTAAAGGAAAATAGGTACAATATTATATCAGTTGGGCTTTGCCCACTGATCTAAGCGTTTTTTTATCATTTTATTAGTCAGTAGTATAAAAACTTACGAATCTTATCATATTAAGCTATTAACAGTGCTGCTGAACAGGCAACCAGTGAATGGTGAACGAGTAGATACAGCATGATCGTTACAATACATTTCCGTGGACTTACTTTGATTGTTCCCAGCAGAAATATATAGTTAGTAAACACCACAAAGAAGTGACCCAAGGTTCAACTCTTTTTTTCTGATATTTATGATTATGACCCGTGGTACAACGGTGGAATTATGTCCAACTGGTTGGACCACGGGGATAGGATGACCGTGTAAAACAAATGAACGTCTAAAACACAGGACTTGGGGCATCCCGACGTTAGGTTAGTTAGGTTCCTTTAAACCCTACAGACAGAAATATGAGCCCGTCGTCTACGCTTTTTAAATTTCTTCGTTGTTATGGCACTTCAGCATTGATAGATAACCTTTTCCTGTTTATTACCAGTAGTTGTTCCATAGATACATTCAATTCCCAGAAGTACAACTAGTTGGACCAAGGAAAGAACAACTCACGCGAGTTGAAACATTGGTAAAGATATTTCCCCATAGAACAACCAGTTGAACCATGGGTAAATTTACTTCTCCGTAGTACAACCAGTTGGACAGGACATCGCAGTTGTACCACGGGTCGGGAGTGAGATAATCATCTCGACAAAACTACTAAAGATACATAGACCCACATTTCACTAGTTATGTTGAAGCCCCATGTATTAGGACTCATGGTCATTTGTAATTGATTGAGATAGAGAATGGTAGGATGCTTCTATTTTAATAAAGATAAAAGTTCGTTAAATATCTGTCTGCTAGAGCAATTTATGGTTATAATTTAGGTTAAGAAACTATTAGAACATATTAATAACACATTACTAACTAGTTTAACCACACTTTGTTTAAAAAATTTTCACCGGACTTATTCGTCCAAACTTTTATAGTTAATTTATAGATTTGTTTCATTATTACACTAACTTTTTTGTTTCAGATCATAAAAGCTTCGTACACCTTCTTTACGGTTTTAAAACAAGTCGAAGACAGAAAGTAAAGCGCTAAAAATACATAAGACAGTCCCCCAAAACGCCCACTCTTTACCACTTCCTAGTTTTTTTGTTGGAAAGAAGAAGTGAAACTACCCTAACTTCATATCCCATTCGTCCGACTCATTTTTTTTAAATATTTTAAACTAGTGCTTGACTGAGATCCCACCTGGTGGTAAGCAGTGATGCAATCAATGATGGTGAAGCGCACTAGTTTATTAACAGCCTATTCACTAGCCTTGAAGACACACAAATTAAACTCTAACGGGAAGACCGCAGCAGGCAGGTTGTTCCAGTCCTTCGATGTACGCGGTATAAACGACGAGGCAAACCGTTTTGTCCGGATCGTTGGGGTGCCAACGATGTAAGGGTGGACACTCGGCGTACGCCGGTTTGTACTATGGCAGAAGGGTAATAACGGAATCAATTCATGTAATTCCCGTGCAAACTCTCCAAAATGTATCCTATAGAATACCGAAAGGCTAGCTACCCTACGCCTGTGCTCAAGGCTTTGCAGATTGGAAATGAACTATGCCTTTAGTTCATCGCGCGTAAACCAACAGAATTAGATGAAAACCTGCTACGACAGACGTTCATTTAAATTAATCAGTATTATTGTAGATAAATAGTAGTAGTAGTTCCTAGTTAACTAATAGTCTCGTTATATTTAATTTATTTCTAAGATATAAATTGTTAACGTTGTTAGCCAATGAACATTTGCATTTTATTTCTTTTGTACGAATAGTAAGTGTAGTATTCATGGCAATATCTTCCATTACAATCAAAGCAATTGGATATTAATCAGTCATACTAAGTTATCAGATTTGGGACTACAAACGTATGTAGGTACTAGATGCTGCGTGCGACTTCGTCCGCACTTAATTTGACAATTTAGTGTTTTGTGCGAAACTGTGGATATTCTTCTGAAGTAAAAGTACCTCAAGTTACTTCTTACAACTGCTCTGCTGTCTGCCATTAAAAGTCCCATCAAAATCGATTCAGTCGTTACGTAGATTAGCTCAAACAAACAGAAATAGACACAAAAAAATAATGTGACTACCTTAATATGGTGGTCGTACCATTTTTTTATCATCTGAAATATACTTTATTATTATTAAGTTTTAGTTCTTGAAACCCTTGGGTTCCGGTCCTTTAAAAGGCGTAGGTACGAGGGGCCTAAGCCAACTCGCATAGGCCCATGTCGTCTTTAATTAAATGAGGCACTATTTAGTAACAAGCTGTTATTTTAACAACAAACTCCTCAATTTCAATGATTTGTGTAGTATATCTATATGTGGACATAGGTAATATACTCTGCACGTGTCTAGCAAGTCACATGGTAGCTATACAATGCAGTAGTGTATGTTCAGTTTAGTAATAAATTAATTATTATTCTTACTCAAGTCTTAGGATATAGAAACACTAGCGAGAAACTGAAGCAAACTATTATGCTGTTTTTGTATGTGACTTTAAAATGAAATACTTGTAGCTGCACCCACGATACAGGGTTGCTATTTTATTAAAATCACCGCGCGTAAGTGTAGGTGAAGTAAATGCGAATTGAGCTGTCATTCTAATGCTAGGAACCACTACCATTATTTTGTCCATTAACATTAGAATTTATTATTATACTTTATTGGAGATTCTATTTTGTGTTGTTTTGTGTGTTGACGATTTGAATGATTAAAATGTATTTTTTATTTTATTGTATATTGACTGATTAATGTTTGATTTGGTATTTAAACTATCATGTATGTATAAAATATTTGTACGCCAAAGACGTCTAGACATTTGTATTTAAATGTACTGCAGTTAATTATTATTTTCAGAATTTATGACATTGTATTTTTTGTGGTTTTATTCTCATTCTCTTTTATATTATTGTATTTTTGCATGCCTTACTTGGTGCAACACAGTTGACTACGCATTCAAATGACTTCTACAAATGTATGACTATGTACTGTGTTGAGCAATAAACATTTGAATTTGAATTTAGGAAAAGACAGTTCACTTTGTTCGAGTTTCACTCGGGGATTTTAACAAATCTAACCAGCAGGAAATTATTTTGCCACTTATTTTGGTTCTGAGATATGGATGGATGCCTTTCAGGCACGACTGAGGGACCACCTTAAACCGATTGTAACTTATAAAGGGTATTTTTTAAAAAAAATGGCTTTATTTACAATTGTTTGAGAACTTTTACTAAAACTTGACGCATTCAAAACTCAAAATTGAGAGACGCACACAATATTCGTAGTATGGAATACATTGAGTAAAAACGTTGCCTCACACAGTAAAAGAAAAAGTAACTTTTCATTAATTACAGCGGGTCCTATCAAAATAATAGTAAAATAATGTTTATTGTTTTTCTTTGAATATCGTAGCATCGTGCTAAGACTGGCGTGGCTCTTATGGTTTTTACATGTAAATTTCAGTTTTTAATTGTTAAATTTCCTAAGCAGGTCCCAAATAACTGTTTTTACTTTTTTATTTAGGTACTCTTATTTTTTTGTATGAAATGTAACCGACCACCATATACACCCCTATTTTTTAATTAATACAAAAAAAAGATTGGGCAGTATCCGTACCTGTTACCAATCATATTTGCGTAATCAAAAGTAAAAAAACGAAGTTCAATTTTTAAATATGTCACTATTTAGTCAAAATCAAAAAATCAAAAGTCATTTATTCAAATTAGGCTGAGGATCAGCACTTTTTGAACGTCGAAATTACAGAAGACAGTCCCCCAAAAAGCCCACCCTTCGCCACTTCCTAGTGTTTTTGCTGGGAAGAAGAAGTGGCGAAGTGGTGAAGTGGAAGAAGAAGTTAAACTTAAATAACGAAAACAGCTGTCAGAGGTGGGGCATTCTTGAGCGAGATCACGCGAACGTGAGCGAGAGATGACGATTAATGAATACTACTAAGTACGTCATGAATTGCCTGTACAATTTTTCTATAAATTGGGTGACTTTTTGGGATATAAACAAACGCTAATTACCATGCTGTTTATGAATATTTTTAATTGATACTTTACAAATATAATGAGAAGAACGTCTAGAATAAGCCCTTTAAGTATTTTTACTAATTAAAAAATAGTGGTGTATATACCTACTTCTGCTTAGCCTTTCAGGGTAGGTATAAAGGTGTAATATCTGTGTGTCTGTGTAAAAGGTGTGTTAAGTGTTAAGCTAAGCTTGAGAACTTGTGTTATGGGTACGAAACAGCTCATAAACATACTTATATATTTCTAAATAGATACATATTCTAGATAAATTACACCCAGACACAGAACAAATGATCGTGCTCATCACACAAACATTAATCCTGGGTGGGGATCAAACCCACGACCTCCGGCATAGCAGTCAGGGTCACTAACTACTAGACCAACAGGCCAGTCAAGGTACTTACTCTTACTTTACTTATTTTTTTATTTGGGACAAACAAACAGTAATACATTATATCTGCGCACATAATATAATACTCGTATATACACATGAAACTACAATATATTTCTGTTAATAATCGATTATAATGCTGTTTTATGGTAATCGTAGTCTGTTTGTTATAATTTATATCAATTATATTGGTTTACAATTTTATTGATCGTAAATCGTATCTACAATAAACACATGGACTGGAGGCGTGGACATCATGACATAGACGAGCCATGATAATGTCAATTGCATCCATATTGTTACGTTAGATAAGATAAATGTTACACGAGTCATTGGAGATTAGCTGATTCGTCTATTAGAATATAAAGGCACCGACATAATGGAGTCGGGACGAGCCTTTTTTAAGCCAAACTGGATGAATAATAATAATTTATTTAAATCAAGTAACAAGACAAAGATAATTGATTGATATAGTTTTAAGGTGTATCTTTGTTGTAATAATAATAATAAAGAAATGATAATAATAGCAAAGAGCCTCGACCAATACCTAAAGAGGTTCTCGTTGGGCAGCTGGATCAAGGGTTTGATTCAGAAAGCAGTACTTCTGGACACGGCTCGCATTGTTAGGCGATTCCTCTCCCTGGAGCCCTGACCGCCGGTAGCTTGGACCCTGTTCCCGATACCGGTGGGCTACTATTTTTTATATTTTTAAATGTTTTTTTTTTTATTTTTAAATATTTAAAAATGTATTTAATAAGGAAAGAAAATGAATACACGAAGTAATAATAATTCATTTAATTCAGACAACAATCCATATCACTCAGTAAAAGTTTGTACAATAAAATGTTAGTAGCCCTACTTAAAAACTATGTTAGTAAATGTTTTTTTTTAAGCCAACCACGTGTAGTTGACTCAAAAAGTGCACATATTGACAATCAAGTTTACCAGCAATGACACGCACGAGACTGTTAGAGCCAAAAACAAAAGCAAAAAAACACATTTTTCTTTCTTTTTATCTTTCTAAAACCTTAATCACCCCACACTTTGCCTTACCCGGAGATGGAACCCGAAACCTTGTACCCTTCACGGCTAGTTTATATGCAAAATTAGTAACAAGTATTAGTAACAATACACTTACAAGCTACACTAGTAACATACACAGACAAACACAAAAATTGGTTGTGACATCATTGCCACAAGGTAAATTAGAAACAAGTAGGTAAACTTATTCAATATTTATTTTATTTTGCAGGCTGAAAGGGAAATTCTTATTATGAAGGGGGAATTATTAATTTACCTATTCAAAATAGTCATCATCATCATTTCAGTCATAGGAAGTATTATTTAAGTATTTATTTCACTGCTGGACATAGGCCTCCCCTATAGATCTCCAATAAGACCGGTTGGAAGCGGCTCGCATCCAGCGCGTTCCCGCGGCCTTAATGAGGTCGTCTGTCCACCTTGTGGGTGGACGTCCTACGCTGCGCTTGCCGATACGTGGCCTCCACTCGAGAACCTTTCGACCCCATCGGTCATCAGTCCTCCGTGCTATGTGCCCTGTCCACTGCCACTTCAACCTGCTAATCCGCTGGGCTATGTCGGTAACCTTGGTTCTTCTACGGATCTCCTCAAAAATGAACATAGTAATGAAAAGGTATTGAGTGAACAAATTACAGGTTAATACGATTTTAATTCCTAAATAAATTCTAGTGGGGGATAAAAGGAAAAAAAGTGGGATACAAGCACTGGGCGACAACAGGAATAACCCCTCAGGCTGGAAGGGAAATTATTATTATTCAGAGGGAATTTATTATTTTACCTATTGAAAATAGCTTAATGAAAAGGTATTGAGTGGGAAAATTACAGGTTAATACGATTTTTATTCCTAAATAAATTCTAGTGGGGGATAAAAGGAAAAAAAGTGGGAGATAAGCTCTAGGCGACAACGGGAATATCATTCCTCAAAATGTTTTCCTTCACCGTTTTTTTTCTCACAAGGATCCGAAAAGTCAAAAGACCTAATAACTCTACCCTACTCGGGACTAAAACCGACCTCATGCTCCGTAATAGTGCTTTTTACAGTGAATCTTACAGTTTATTAAGTTAATACATATACGTGTATCCGACTGAACAGTTAACAAGAAATGTATCGTCGTTGGATATATTTTGGTCTACAATGGCTGCATATCGTCACCGCAAATTCGTTCTGCATACGTTAGGCTGGTTTCATACATACGATTTTACAAATGCATAGTTCTTTAGCACAATAAATGCATCACTTCATTAGTCACAGGACTTGTTTTGATTTGTTAATATTTTGCGTATAAACTAGCCGTGATGGCCCAGAGGTTAAGGCGCCTACCTCTCATACACGAGGTTGTGGTTCAAATCAGGGCAAGTACCAATATGACTTTTTCAATTCATATGTACTTTCTAAGTTTATCTTAGACATCATTGACATCGGTGAAGGAAAACATCGTGAGGGAACCTGGACTTATAGTTAATATAAGTTTGAAATCGCCAATCCGCCTTGAGCAAGCGTGGTGATCAATGCTCGAGCCTTCTCTGTATGAGAAGAGGCCTTTGCCCTGCAGTAGGACAGTAACAGGCTGGTATTATTATTATTATTATTATATAAACTAGCCGTGAAGAGTACGAGGTCTCGGGTTCCATCTCCGGGTAGGGCAATGTGTGATTGAGGTTTTCTATCTGGAATTTCTCAGTAGCAGTTTGGATTTGAAGGTGCGAATCTCTCTCCATCCCTCTCTATTAATGTCAAATGCCTTTTCCACTTTAAAAGCGTGTTTCTTTCTTCAATCCTTGATTTACATGACTTACCTATATTGCAAGCTTTGATCTACTTTTAGTACCTAAGTTAAATTATCATACCCTGAATTTAGGACTCCGACTATACTTGGATAAACATTATTTTGGTTAAATTTTTGACCGAGTTTCTGAGTGTGCCCGAGTGATGGCAATTGGCTCGCCAATAGCCTAACCTTTCGGGAATTACTGGCGTGATGTTATGTTGTTGTTATGTTTATAAAGTAGCCAAATATATGTTTTTTGTTTGCCAAGTCTCGAATATTACAAACCCTAAATCCCCCACAATGTCGTTCATAGAATACTCGTCTTTTGCAAAAATCCTGCTTGCCTTAAAATGTACGCTGGGTTGATATAAACTTAAGCAGTGTACAGACGTCAAATTTATTTGTTATATTTAACTTTATTACGAGAGCATAAGGTTCATATTTAATCGGGATTGACAGTTAGGTAAAACTTGATGTGCTGGCGCCTGTATAGACAAGTTGATTGGTTAACAGCGAAGAGATTTTAAATACTATATAGTATTGAATGTCTTTGGTTAACAGCTAAAGTCAGCAATTTTCGACAAACAAGAATATAAATGATATGGTATGACTCAAAGCAATCACCATTAAAATTTCCAATCGTCTTTAACGGACTTAGTTTTTTTTGGCAAAAATTCAAGTTAGCTTGTGTTATTATAAAAAATAGAAAACACCCTACGTCATAGTACATGATATTAAAGGAATTGGACAGTAAATTAAGACTATAAAATCTAGTTTTAAAATAACTCAAATTGATAGCCAATATTAATCTTTGACTATGAATAGGTATAATATTTGAATATAATAACTAACTGGCCTGTTGGTCTAGTAGTTAGTGACCCTGATTGCTATGCCGGAGGTCGTGGGTTCGATTCCTACCCAGGACAAATGTTTGAGTGATGAGCATGATCATTTGTTCTGTGTCTGGGTGTAGTATACCTACCTATAATAATATGTATGTATTTGGAAATATTATATATGAGTATGTTAATCAGCTGTTTAGTACCCATAACACAAGCTCTTAGCTTAGCTTGGGACTAGATGACGTTGTGTGAAAAGTTGAGGAATGTTTTTTATTTATTGTGGAATATTTAACTTTTGACTAACATCATTTTAAAATTGTCTTAGGCCTGCAATAATTGTTTTTTTTAATTACCTTTTGTTTGTTAAGTAAATGACATTCATTATTCTTTCTCAATTATATTTTGTATGCCATTAAGGCAAAAGATGACATCTTACATTTATAATAATAATAAATATAGATGCTAAATATAGTAGTGGTTGACCGATTAGCGCGAAGCGCAATGATAGTTGATATTACCATCCCACATGACGAAAATCTCGTGAAAGCTGAGAAACTAATAAAATATCTTGGCTTAGCCCACGAGATTGTCGACATGTGGGATGTGGATTCTGCTGTCATTGTGCCGATTGTTGTGACGGCCAATGGTCTTATTGCCAAAAGCCTCGACGACCATCTGTCGACGCTTTCATTTCGTTACGCGGTTGGATCAAAGGCCTGATACAGAAGCCAGTACTCCTCGATACGGCTCGCATTGTAAGGAGGTTCCTGTCCCTAACCACCGGTAGCTTGGACCCTGCTCCCGCCATAGGTGGCCTACTATTTTTTTATATTTTTGAATGTTTCTAGTTTTATATTAATATTTAAAAATATAATTTACAAGAATTTTAAATGAATATACGAAATGATAATAATAAACCATTTATTTCAGGCAACAAAGACCCATAGACAAATACCTTAACCTAAAAATACATACTAATAACACTTTTGCTAGTAAAATGTTACAAAACTATGTTAGTATCACTTCACTAGCACGAAGTTATGTGCATTCTTGTGTAATTTGTCCGCGGAAGCGACGGAACACCACATCTTGCGGCCAAAAACTTTCTTCCAGCACCAAATGGAGCATACACGTTGGGATGCGCACCACAAATGCCTTGAAATTGACGTTGCGGCGCGACTCCATGGTAGCTGTACTCTATGTGTAAACTAATGTTTTTAGCAAAATAAATAATCTAGAGTCTTGTATCTTGCCGCCGATGTTATCGTGTTTTGTTGAAGATCACCTGGGAACTCCTAGCACACTATAATTAAACAGCAAAAAGCACCGTTATACTCAACAAGTTTTATTGAGGTCGTATAAGGCCAAAGACATCTGCGAACCATACCGGTCAGATATACCCTAACCATGCAAAACAAAATAAACTTACCAATCAATTAACTAACCTAAAACTATTAGGTACAGACGCCAGCACGTCAAGTTACCCCAATGTGTCAAATTTCTTTGATCGTTTTTCAACTTTATGTCAAACGGAATAAGGTTCATTTTCAATTGGGAAAATTTGGCACATTGGGGTAACTTGATGTGCTGGCGTCTGTACATATCTAAAAAGAAAACAAACAGAACGTAAAGCAAAATAATTACAGTATCAAATTACAATATCACGTTGTAGTACTGTAATTTTATTGGTCTATCAATACTGACAAGACCATTGTTTGACTGGCCTGTTGGTCTAGTAGTTAGTGACCCTGACTGCTATGCCGGAGGTCGTGGGTTCGATTCCCACCCAGGACAAATGTTTGTGTGATGAGCACGATCATTTGTTCTGTGTCTGGGTGTAATTTATCTATAATACTAGCTGTACCCTGCCACGCTTCGCTGTGGCACATTGTGATTGAATGGTTTAAAAAAAAAAAAGACGTGGCACTCGGAGACTGCCGCGGTAAGGCTATTGCATAGCATTTTTTATCAACTCCTCTCCTCTCCCCCTCCCTCTCCCCCACACCTCCCACGGCCTCCCTCACTTTCCTCTTCCTCCCCCACCTCCGTCCCCTGCCTCTTTCCCTCCCCTTTCTCCACCCCTTCCTTCTGTCATCACCCTCCCCTCCTCCTCTCTGCCCCTCCTTACCCTATCACAATCTCCCCCCTCCCCCCTCCCACTAACCTCCCCTTTTCCCCTCCCCCTTCCTCTCTTCGTGATATTTCAAAAAGTCATTAAAAGTTCTGCTATTCATCGATAGATGGCAAAACCAAAAACTAAAAAGTATCACCGCTGTGCCTGTGTTAGGTTATTTTCGTTACGGAATTTCTGTATTCGGTTTCCACACTCAAGGCCCGCGATAGAAGCTATACAATAACTTAAAAAAAAAAACAAAAAATATGTTAGAACCATCCTTGATGCGGATTATATTATATCATTAATAAATTGATGTAATCGAGCGGGATAGAAGATGATAAAAATATGAAAATGACTATTAAAAAGCAAAGGTTGGTGATAAAAAAGTGCAAATTTAGAGTTGTATGTATTTTTTGATGCCACATAATAAAAAAATAAAAATTATCAAAAAAATAAAAAAATAAAATTTGTGGCGAACACCCCTTATCACTTACAGGTTAGAAAAATAGATAGTAGCCGATTATCAGGCTTACTGAATATGCATAAAAAATTTCATGAGAATCGGTCAAGCCGTTTCGGAGGAGTATGGGAACGAACATTGTGACACGAGAATTTTATATACAGGGTGTTTTGGGGATGAGTGTAGGCATTTTGCAGATGGATAGGGTCGGTCCATACGATTATTTTATAGTATGGGAACTATGGTCCGATATCCTTTAGTTTTTAAGTTATGGGCAAAAATTGTTTTTATGAATACTTTACACTTTTTGGGTTATGAAGCTAAAAATAAACACAATTTCATATTAAATACAGTTTTTTTATTATTTGTCGATTTAAACACATAACACACGATAAATTAAAAGTCTTACAACTATTCCGGTAGCAAAAACAATCAAATAGTGAAGCCCATAACTTAAAAACTAAAGGATATCGGACCATAGTTCCCATACTATAAAATAATCGTATGGACCGACCCTATCCATCTGCAAAATGCCTACACTCATCCCCAAAACACCCTGTATAAGATGTATGTATTTAGAAGTATACAGGGTGTAACGGAAAGGGTATATACATACAAACAGGGTGTATAGAGTATTTAATAACGAGTCTTTCCTCAAAATTTCAGCTCCCAACTAATAACTTTGAAACTTCACGATATTATTTAAAATCGACAGTTTATTAAATGCAAAATCATAACAAACGTGTCACCGCACTATGAGGGTCATAATCCTGTCCGGCAAGGTTCCAGTATATCTATCTCGGGTTCTGCGCACCTAGTACAGACCTATCGGGCTCTGCCTAACCGACGAAGGCGCGACGGCGCGGACGGGCTCAACTTTACAATTATGTATGTATATGTATAAAAACGTTGCCATGTCGTTTCTTATCACCAAGAGAATCCGTGCCCTTCGGATGTATATACCCTTTCCGTTACACCCTGTATAAGTACGTTTATCAGCTATTTAGTACCCATAACACAAGCTCTTAGCTTAGCTTGGGACTAGATGGCGTTGTGTGAAAAGTTGTGGAATATTTATTGATTTATTTATTTAACTAGCTTTTGCCCGCGGCTTCGCCCGCGTGGTTGTCGAACTTCCGCCTCCTATGTTTTCCCATTAAGGGTTGAATTTCCAAAAATCGTGTTTTAGTGGATACTTATTCTTAACTAAGAAGTCCCCTTCAAGTTTCATGTCTCTAATACCAGCGGTTTGGGCTGTGCGTTGATATACAAACGTAATAATTTTAGCATAATACTTCCAGATAGACTACTTTCAAAGTTGATCCTTCCAGTATGTATGCATAAAGATTTCTGGAACTACTGACCCGGGAAAGAGCGCCGTACAACTGACCATGTGTAAAACAACTGAGACTAAGATCAACCTACCCAGGCGTATTGATTACAACCGTACCAAGTCAATCCCAATCCCTATAATAGTTATTGAACTATGCGTGCACATACAGACAGACAGACAGACAAAACATTTACTGATTGCATTTTTGGCATCAGATTCAGTATCGATCACCAATCATCCTCCAATATTAATTTTGAATATATATTCAATGTACATAATTATCTTCGTAGTGTGTGATAGTCCATTGAACTGTATGGCGAGCGATATTGTATCTTAAGATAAAATATTATAATATATTAGCCGTGTGCAGCGCCTCTTGGTGAACTCCACTGCGGGTGACGTAACCTACGACAAACTTATTATTTGCGGTTGGTACAGTAGTCGGGTCTAGGGGTCGAACCGCAAAATTAAGTTTGTTTCTTATTGTATATACATTTCCGGGATAAAAAGTACCCAGTGTTGTGCCCAGGATATTAAAGAATAAGTATACCAAGTTTCATCGTAATCGAACCGGCAGTTTTTGCGTGATACCTGAACATACAGACAGACAGACAGACAGACAGACAGACAAAAATTTTTTTAATCATATTTTTGGGTTCGCTGTCTGTCTATTAACACCCCCTGCTATTTATTTTTTTGATATTTTCAATGTACAGAAATTTTACTTCTACAGATTTATTATAAGTATATATAGATTACCATCTGGTATTTTCCCTGGAGGCTGGATTTGAGGCCGGCCAAATAGGAATAAAGCTAACCCCCTGTATTAACACTGGCCTTAAAGATAACTTGCGAAATTTGGGTAAACTGTATTGCCACCACCACACCACATTTCACCATCTCATACTACCCCTTCAAGGAACACAGGTATCATGTTTGTATTACAATGAAATGATCACGTTAAGCAAGGCCTCCTCTCTCCTACCATTTTTGCTGTGCCCTACAGGGTCCATAATGATCTCATTTATATACCCACCACCTAAGAATACATATAGAAAGCAATAAAGATATTGAGTATGTTACGTTCGACGTTCGTTATTAATAATAAATTTATTTCGAAAACATATTGTAATGTAATGCATTTTTACGAAATTTCTAGTACTAAAAGTGAACTTGCACGGAAGATCAATAATTGTCATACCCCAAAATGGAATTCACTATTAATTTAAGTTCTAAGTACAATAAGACATAGAACAGTTGTTTGTATGATGTTATTATTGCAACGAAGTTCCTTATCGCGCGTTGTGAAAGGGGGGCTAGACGGAAAAAAATCTTACGAAAAGTTGTCACGTCACTTTTTGCTATAGTAAGCTGTGCGGCGTCGCATGTTCGCAGGGAGAGGGAGAGGGAGAGGGAGAGGGAGAAGGAGAGGGAGAGGGAGAGGGAGGGAGAGGGGAGGGGATATGGGGAGGGTTGGGGGAGGGAGGGAGGGAGTGGGGGGAGGGGAATGGGAGGAGGAAGATGGAGGGGGGGGGGGGAAGAGAGAGAAGATGGAATAGTTCACTTATCAATCGAAGGGAACTTCGTTCCATCCGGGTGTCCCTTGACACCTCTCAAGTTTTTTTTTTTATTTATTTAGTACATGGATGACTTAAAGCTTGTTATGCACCGGCCTTTTACCTGTATCGCTGACGGTGCATCAACGGTGGAAACGTACCATCATGACACACATACAACGAATTGGCAAACTGACGGAACCGCTGACGGTGCGGCACGTGTAAGCGACCTGCAGCGCGGAGGCCTACGTGACCACGGGGCTCGTCTATTCCGATTCATACTTCGAATCTGTACACTAGATTTTTATTCTAATTTTAAGTAAAGTTTGTAATACTTATTTTAATTAAATCATTATAAGAAAGGACGACGGGCGGAATGTACCCACCGACCAATAACGACCAGACGTATGTCGTTAGAAAGCTCTTTTCATGACTATCATTTGTTATTATCGGGGCTAGTCTCAATTCGCTGTGGGGAAAATGTTATAGTTACTTAAATAATATCTATTAAAATAAAAGTTGTTAATTCTAGATATTTAAAAAAAAACAGTAGATGTGGACAGGGCGTTTAAGGTGCAAAAAAAATGTATTAGAGCCATGATCGGAGCAGAATACCTAGACCATTGCAGGCCACTATTTAAAGAATTAAAAATTCTCCCACTCCCATGTCTGTCCATTTTTGAAGCATGTTCTTTTGTTAAAAAATATCCTCATTTATTCACACTGAATGAACAAGTCTCCGAAAGACTGAACAAAAAAAATGCAGGAAAATTGCTAGTTCCTTCTCAGAGATTGCAACTGTACAGTAGGAATGCTAGTTGTATGACTATAAACATTTATAATAAACTACCAGCTGCCCTAAGAATGTTACCAATAAATAAATTTAAATCTGTATTGTTTGCTTGGCTCTTAGATATGTGTTTTTATTCCGTGAATGAATATTTAAATCATAATTTTTGACATTATAATTAATTTTTTGACATTGGAGCATATTTTTAACATTACTTATTATATTTTGACTATGATTGTATTCTTTTGACATAATATTAATTAATTAATATTCTGACATTACAAATAATATATTATTCTGAAATCTCAATTTGCTATAATTCTTGTAATGTCTCTATAATATTTCTACACCAGTAATGGTAGTATGTGTGATGCAATATATAATTTAAGACCTAAATGTACCATATACTTGGAAATAAATATTATCGAATCTTTATCTTTATCTTTGAACAGTTTTGTGTGGATTCATTCTCGCCCGTCATCCTTTCGGTTTTTTTTGAGTCCTCCGACAGCGATCGACATAATTAGCTAATAAAAACAAACAAAACAAAACAAGAAACCGTAGTCACCAGAAAGCCAATTACAAGTCCTCACGTATAGTGATAAGTTAAATGTTTAAATGGTGTGAGCACAAATACAAAAACACCCTATTTATTAGTTATTCGATTTTTTTTTAAGAAATTACATTTAAAAAATAAATAAAAACAAAAACAATCAAAGTAGCTGCTACACGAAAAATAAAGTGCTATAAATAATTTATGATCGTATAATGCACAAATATGGACGCACCTTTACATTCGCATTGCTACCGTAGTGGGGACAATATAGGAAGCCGATGCGCGTAACTGAACACAATCAAACGCTGGCGCGCAGTCGACATGTCTAAACTACTTCTAACACTCGTGGTACTACAAATTGTTTATAGTAACGGTTGCTACTGGAACGCGCCATGCCCCTACCAACTGTTCGGCTCGAAGACACCTTATGACACCGTGAGAGGTGATATACGAGACCGTGCGACGCCGGCAAGTAAGTGTGTTTATTTTTCTTTAAGTGCTTACAGGGTGGATAGGGATATTTGCTCACGACATGATTTACCATGACTTCAGCCGATCGATTCTGAAAAAGTCACCTCGTGAAGACATTCGTGATGTGAACTGTCAATGCCTAGCATTAGCATGACTACTGGACTCGCCTTTACATCGCTCACATTTTGAACCCCACATGTATCGAAATTTTTCAGCGTCTTTTTTTTTTACTTATTATCTGATGTCGTTTTGAATGCTATCATGCACGAGTCCATACAATTATTTGTAGAATTCAATATCCATTTTACTAGAGAGTGTATAATTAAGAAACTGTTTTCAAAAGAAAAAATATTTATAAATTTAGGATGTTTTTATTAAGAGATACCTAACAAGGTCAAAAATCAAAATCAAAAATCATTTAATAAACTCGGCTGAAGATCAGCACTTCTTAAACGTCAAACTGACACCAACCAATCCCCACGTTCTCCCGAAACGCCTGCCCTTTACCACTTCTTGGTGTTTTTCTTGAGTAGAAGAAGTAGCGGAACAAAATTCCCAGTAACACATTTGTCTGATAAGTTAGGAGAATTTGAATTAATACAAACTAATTAAAAAATAATTAGACACTATGAATCAATAATTTTCTACATGTTAGCTACGACTCTCCAATGTACAGACGCCAGCACATAAACCTACCCCAAACTGTCAAATTTTCCCAATTAAACATGAACCTTATTGTCTTTAGAATAAAGTTGAAAACCTATCAAACAAATTTGCGTAACACATTGGGGTAGGCTGATGTGCTGGTGTCTGTACATTATACTAACAGTAAGTAGGTATCGGCACAAGATTTAGTTCTATAGGTTTTGTACAGACGCCAGCACATCAAGTTACCCCAATGTGTCAAATTTCTTTGATCGTTTTTCAACTTTATGTCAAATTGCATAAGGTTCATATTCAATTGGGAACATTTGACACATCGGGGTAACTTGATGTGCTGGCGTCTGTACATACTCAGTTTGTTTTACACTTAAACCGTTTATTTAAACAACTGGTATGATAAATTTTGTCAGTAGGTATTCAGAGTTCGATTCTTGCGTATAAATCCGTAGTATGCATAATCTTGCCGTTTTAAATCAAATACAGAGTAACTTAACTTCGAGAGTCATATGTTCGATTAACAGAAATTCGACTGAACGTTTGTTCGAATGCAATTTATTGCGAAACAACCTTTTTTCGCCAAACACTGCTTCGACTGAACGATTAGTCGAATATTTATTAATCGATTGACTGCTCTTCCGAATGAGTTTTACTTAACTAAACTAAACTATAATACTATAATATAAGTTTGATTTTTGATGTCCTCGATTATGTATGAAATAAAATGTACTTTCATAATTTTATTTCATTTACTTAATTAGTAGAACTAATAAACAGAGTTCTCTACTGCTGAGAACTGCTCAGGTTCGATCCCCGGGTTGGCAAAACAGTTATTGAGTTTTTCTATCTAGAATTTCTCAATAGCAGCGCTGCGTCTGTATTTTTGCCCGATTGATGGTAATAACTCGGCCCCTATAACACGGGTGTCAAACATAACTTGCGAAATGTGCGTGTACCTACTACAGTACACATGTCTTACCCTCCGAAGTTTACAGGCGTGATGATTTGATGGTAGGTAGAGTAATACAGATATTAAATAACTGGCCTGACTGACTGGCCTGTTGGTCTAGTAGTTAGTGACCCTGACTGTTATACCGGAGGTCGTGGGTTCGATTCCCACCCAGGACAAATGTTTGTGTGATGAGCACGATCATTCGTTCGGTGTCTGGGTGTAATTTATCTTCTATACTACTTATAATAAATCTGTAGAAGTAAAATTTCTGTACATTGAAAATATCAAAAAAATAAATAGCAGGGGGTATTACTAGACAGACACCGAACCCAAAAATATGATTAAAAAATTTTTTGTCTGTCTGTCTGTCTGTCTGTTTGTCTGTCTGTCTGTATGTTCAGGTATCACGCAAAAACTACCGGTTCGATTACGATGAAATTTGGTATACTTATTCTTTATTATCCTGGGCACCACACTGGGTACTTTTTATCCCGGAAAAATATATACAATAAAAAACAAACTTAATTTTGCGGTTCGATCCCTAGACCCGACTACTGTACCAACCGTAAATAATTAGTTTGTCGTAGGTTACGTCACCCGCAGTGGAGTTCACCAAGGGGCGCTGCACACGGCTAAAATACTATAATATTTTTTCTTAAGATACAATATAGTTCGCCATAAAATTCAATGGACTATCACACACCTAAGATAATAAATAATACTTATAATACAACTGTAGAGAAGTCAACTCTGATGAGGAGGATTAGTGATCGATACTGATGCCAAAAATGCAATGAGTAAATGTTTTGTCTGTCTGTGTGTCTGTTTGCATGTACTATCACACACCTAAGATAATAAATAATACTTAATAAAACTGTAGAGAAGTCAACTCTGATGAGGATGATTGGTGATCGATACTGATGCCAAAAATGCAATCAGTAAATGTTTTGTCTGTCTGTATGTGCACGCATAGTTCAAAAACTTTTATAGGGATTTTAACCAAACTTGGTACGGTTGTAATAAATACGCCTGGGCAGGTTGATCTTAGTCTCAGTTGTTTTACACATGGTCAGTAGTACGGCGCCCTTTCCCGGGTCATTAGTTCCAGAAATCTTTACCGGAATGATCAACTTTGAAAGTAGTATATCCGGAAGTATTATGCTAAAATTATTACGTTGATAATAGATATCAACGCACAGCCCACACCGCTGGTATTAGAGACATGAAACTTGGGGGGGGGGGCGAAGCCGCGGGCAAAAGCTAGTCTATAATATGTATGTATTTAGAAATATATAAGTATGATTATCAGCTGTTTAGTACCCATAACACAAGCTCTCAAGCTTAACTTGGGACTAAATGGCATTGTGTAAAAAGTTGTGGAATATTTATTTATTAAAGGTCAGGAAATTGTGTAGGACGTTGTAGCAAAAACGTCTATGGTGTCCGAATGGGGTGCGTGCGAAAGTAAATGCAACGGCATGCAAGAAATACAATTTTAACCTTTTGCTATCCAGAGCGTAAACGTATCCCCTTCCAAACCAAGCGTTTTGACGCCATACGTCAAGCGTCAGAAGTTCAGAACACACCATTGTTTTATTTTTATTGAAGCCTTTTTATTTCCATAATATAATAAATTAAATTTCACTAGTTACAGCTTAAACTGGAAATGTTTAGCTTGATGTGCAGTTTATACACATGAACTATTTTTAACATACAGAATTTACATTTCATTTTAGCTGATCAACACATAATGTACGAAATAGGTATCAGCATAGAGATTTCTCAGAAACATTCATTACGTCTAAGTGTTTGCTTCTCTTAGGTGGCATCCAATAATAACGTGACTTCTAAATAGGTAAAGCGAGGTCTAGCAAATTCTGGTTAAAAAGAAGCAGGGGAAATTCCAAATCTCTCGACGAGTTTTTAGGCATTTTAACCACCAAAACAAAATCGTGGCTACAGAAAATCATGTTGTAAATCTTATATTATACCTATTATAAACGGGAGGGACCGTGCTCACCCAATCTTATCACATCTCATGAAACACCAAACCACAATTTCAACTTCAACTTCATTATCTTTATTGTGTATCATAGGTTTGTTTATATATGTATAGGTCTTAAAAAAATAAATTTATCAGCTACGTCCCGCCCTCGGGGTATAAAATAGTCATAAAGTACATATGTCTTGGGAATACATTATTTCCAATATATATGACTAACGGGAAGGGACGAATAAAAAAAACACAACCATACATAATTCCACCATTCTGCCTCGTGGTTCTAGCGGTCCCAGATTTGATCTCCAGGTCGGGCAAATCATTTAAATTAAATTAAATTTATTAATTTATTTAATTTATTTAATTTATTTAATTTATTTAATTTATTTAATTTATTTAATTTATTTAATTTATTTAATTTATTTAATTTATTTAATTTATTTAATTTATTTAATTTATTTAATTAATTTAATTTATTTCATATATTTAATTAATTTAATTTATTGAGTTTTTCCATCTGGAATGTCTCAGTAGCAGCCCGGAGTCTGGAATTCTACTTGGTAAATGGTAATAGGCTCGCCGTTCATGGGACTTAAACATCACTGGCGAAATGTGAGTGCACTAACAGGTACACCTCTGAGTAAACTTTCGGGGATTCAAATCACCCATTTTTCCCATGGATTGGTAAAACAGAACGCCACATGCTATAGCCCTTACCTACTTTTTTATCTTCGTTTATGCACTTAAATCTGATCAAAAGAAAACATCTAACGTAATTAATGACCACCTCCTTGTCGTCAGCAACATATTTATTTTTCTACTCATTCTTGGCTCGTACTTGTAAATATTTTTTTAAGTAATCAGTACTGAGTATTATGTTTTTGCCTCGTTAAATATGTAAGACAACTTTGTTTACTCACGTGTGGTTACGAGTTATGACACAATAGTACCCGTGGCTTGGGAAATCCCTGTTTGAATTTGTTTAAATCCATCCATATTAATACATCTGCATCATCTGGCTACCTCAGATTATATGTATAACGGTAGTACTATAGAGCATAAGATTTTACGATAGCATCACCGGAAAACCGGAAAGAAAGAAAGAAAGGAAGAAAGAAAGAAAGTGAACAGGATTCCCTTAAGGTCCGATAGGCGAGAACACCTAAAGAAACAACTAGATTAGTTTCAAAATGGGTAGTTATATTTTACTAGGAATCGAATATGTTTTTTTTTTGATAGAGGGCGTCTTGCCACTTGTAAATAGCATAGATCAACAGTTACCGATGATTGTCAAGGCTGGTTTACGACAAAACAATGAAACGCAAAAACACATTTACAATGTAGATAAGCATTAAAAAGCAGTTTGTAACAGTGCGTAACTAGAGTTTTTCTGTAAGCATAATTATAAAAAGTTGAAGATGGGTAATAACCCATCAATTATCCGGTACTTGCTTGCGTGAAGTGGTTCTGTGGTTTTCATGATAGAAAACGGTGTGGTTTAAACCACACCGTTTTTTGTAGTCGTGATAGCCCACTGCAAATGGTTAAGGCCGCACATAGTTCGTTTGTTCAAATCAAGGCGTATATACCATTGTAAATAAATAATATTAAATTATAAATGTGTATGACTGTATTAATCCAAAAATGTATTCTGCAAGTATTTCGAAGACATCACTCTTCTTCTTATCGTGTGGTTAATGCGTAACCTGGTGTCAGAGATGTTGACTGGCCTGTTGGTCTAGTAGTAAGTGACTCTGACTGCTATGCCGGAGGTCGTGGGTTCGATTCCCACCCAGGACAAATGTTTGTGTGATGATCATGATCATTTGTTCTGTGTCTGGGTGTAAATTATATATAATATGTATGTATTTAGAAATATATAAGTATGTTTATCAGCTGTTTAGTACCCATAACACAAGCTCTTAGCTTAGCTTGGGACTAGATGGCGTTGTGTGAAAAGTTGTTGAATATTTATTTATTTAATTAATTTATTTATTTAAATGATATGGAGGACTTACAGCTAAAACAAGTAAGAAACAGTAAGTTAGACTAACAGCCAATAACAAGTCCTCCCTAATAAAGGACAGGATAATACAAAATTCCGTGGACACCAGAAGGTGCAGAAAAAGAACAAACAGTTGCTTAGTAGCTAATTATTTACAAAAGGAATAATTATTTAAAATTTAATGCCGCCCATGGTCCTCTGACTTGGCATCACATACAAGTTTTAACCAAAAAATGATGCTGGGAATTTTTTTTTTTTCATCTTTAAAAAAGAGATGCTTTTTATTGCGCGCATTGCATAGCGCGACAACGCAACGCAACTTTCGATCAGCTGAGCGTATTGCCACTCGCGCTTGTTTAGCATTAATTGCATTTTTGTAAGTTCAAATTTAGTAATTTGTTTTGAAAAATCGATCATTTTGTTAATGTTGGTTCGGAAGAAAGTTTACTAATGATACTTGGAATGCAATAATGAAAAAAAAACGAAAAAAATGTTGCACTTTGACCTTTAATATCTCCAAAACCAGTGAATTCCCAGGTATGTTCTAGAAGAAAAAAACTATCCTAGTGTTGGGTAGAATATGTAGTTTTCGTTTACGTTTAGGGTCTTTTTACACCCTGTATAATAATATGTCCTCGAGAAATATCTCTCACGCATGCCGGTTTCCTCACGATGTTTTTCTTCACCGTTTTTAAAGCAAGTGATAGTTATAAAATACGCACACGCATACGCCTAGGGTTCGAACTCGGGACCTATTATTTGGTAATCCACCGGTCACACCACTAAGCTATCGCAGCTCTAGGGGCAAGACAAGCACCTCGGGTCTCCTGCTCTAACACATCACTGATATTGGTGGTCAGAGCATTGCAAGAAAATCTGCACTTATAATTATTGACAATATTATTATTTGTATATAACATAACATCACACCTGCATTCCCCAAAGAACTAGGCAGAGGTGAACTCACATTTAGCTAATTATGTTTAAGTCTCATGTGATAAAGGGTAAACGCACTAAACTCGAAGAATGCATGATTTTTGTGACTGGTGGAAAAACCCAACACATCTTTGTCCGACTCGGAATTGAAACACCAAGACCTAACTAATGCTTCAGTAGCGCTTGCAATCACTGGACACACACAGCCGCAGTTGTTATGTAAATTTACTGTTCAGATTTTAGGAACAAAACCAAAATATTTAAAATGTCACACAAATTTAAATTAAAAATATTTTGGTGTAGATTTGAGGCCCAGACCAGTGTAACACGGAAATGTTAATAACTGATCATCAATTGCCCCTAACATCACTATTGTCATCGGGCCTATCGCAACGATATTGTAAGTAAAAAAGTTTAGATAGGTAGGATTGCTCAGAAAGCGACACGTTAAAATGTGGCTAACTAGCCACATTTTACCTCAGAGTCGCGTCGCGCCCCAACGGACACGTGCGTGCGTTAGTGTGCCGTTTTTCAAGATCGAACGTTGCTTAGGTGAACTATCTACACCTTTTTGCTTATAATATCATTGGCCTATCGTATATAAGGGCGTATAGATATAAGGTTTTATCCCATTGTTAGACCACTGATCATTTTGTTTATTAAATACCAATATCGTGTTAACATAAGTTCTTATTACATAACAGACAGACGTGTTGTTCGGGAGTTTGTTCCGCCATTTCTTCTTCCCAGCAATCCTATCCTACTAATATTATAAACGCGAAAGTTTGTGAGGATGGATGGATGGATGGATGTTTGTTACTCTTTCACGTAAAAACTACTGAATGGATTTTAATAAAATTTGGTAAGGAGTTAGCTGACACCTTGGATTAACGCATAGGTTACTTTTTATCCGACGTCTGCTAGTACACTATAAGGTAGTTTTGGGGGACTATGTTTAATAGATGTTGACATTAAAAAAGTGCTAATCATCAGCCTCATTTGGAAAAATGACTTTTGATTGATTAATTGACAGATACACCGCTATCCAATCCTTCGATAGTAAGTTTTTTTTTCTGATGCATTTCTGATGGTACCTACTGAATATTCTTTAAAAACTGTTTTAAAGTCACCCATTGTAAACACGTACAATAAATTGGAACAGTCGTATAATCCCTATTTTTTGAGTAACCTCCTAAACCCAGACTCATAAGATACGGGCTACCCAAGTTTGAGAGGCAGAGCACAATATCTGTATACAGTTTTCTGCAGCGTATTGGCATGTTGTTAAACAGTGTATACGAATGTACGTTTCTTTATGACAATAAAGTACTTCTTATTATTGTTTTAACAAAAACCAAGTAGGTACTGTTTAAAAAATAATAAGTTTGTACTATCTGTATTTTTTTGTGAATAAACGTTTTTATTATTATTTCTGCCCAGATTGCCAAGCTGTATCAATATGGACGCTCAACCGCCACGGAAACCGAAACCCTGGCGGCAGCGTCACCCTCGGCATGAAAGAGGCGTCTCTCCTGAAGAATGAAATCGTTGCCAGTTGGGAAACTGGTTTCAGCAAACTATGTGCTCAGGTGTGTAGCGCCATCTATCCCGCCACATACGAACAAAAATGTACGTGTCCTAAATCGCGATGTTAAAGTTATCCGTGTGATTGAACAACTGAACATATCCAGACGCCATCACATCAAGCTACCCTAAGAGTCAAATTTGTGTGAAAATTTATTACCAGAATTTCTGACATGTAACTCCTGTTAATTCTTTTAAAACATGTGTGTAAATACTAAACACCAATATTCTTACTTTGCAGGACATCGAAGACTTCAGAAACTTTAAATGGAACGACACCATGGACGTTTCCACGTCTTACCTCACAGGAACTGGATACGAAGAGCTCTATGACATCGGCAGGAGGATCCGTGAGAAGTATCCGCACTTGCTCAATGGCCAAGCTGATAAATTCTACTTCAGACCCACCAATGAGCAGAGGACAATCACCAGCTGTGTGGCGTTCATTAACGGCTTCACTGATGGCACAAACTTAAATGTGACTATGGAGGGAGCAAGGCAGAGGGATGATGTTATAAGGGTGAGTTTGAAAGAAAGATATTTATCACAACGTTTAGTTAACGCTTCTTGTGACTCAAAGACTGGCCTCAACTTTGTCCAGAGGCTAAGCGTTGTCATTTAACATCTCTGTCAGTTTTTTGGGCATATTACCAACCGTCAGCGATGCGGATGAATTGGTTCATGCTTTATACATATACTTGTCGGCATCAACGATGGCTGAGCTGTATGGGCCGACATCAGGGGTTTCGTGGTACCAGGTACAGAACGTTGAATAATAATCTTCATTGCAGTAATAACCACACTTTAATAAAAGTAATCACATAACATTACTCAGATAGGTAAACAGACAGCGTCGCACTGGACTAGTGTCTTCGTTGGTGTCTCAAATCCAACTCAGCTCTGCCTAGCTTCCACTTCCCAACACGACTCCATCCACGTGACATCGTTCGCGCCATTTGCAATTACAGCTGACGTCACGGCGTTTATTATAGGCTCTGTACTAATGTAATCAACTTCGCAACTTCTTATTTCTGAATATCGTTCGCCACGACATACTTAATTTATTTTTTGGTTTATTTAGGATAGTTAATTAATTTTTAAGTTTTGATTTATTTAATCTGTGTGTATAGTTCAGATGAATAAAAAAGTACAGATTTGGGAAAAGAAAAGTTAATAAATAGCAATCCCATCTTTTACTGCCCCACTGTCTAGGCTAAAGGCTTTTTTATACGGAGAAAGCACGAGCATTATAATCGCCAAGATTGCTTAAGTAGGTAGTTTTGGCGCTTGTAATAAATGCGAATGTATTGATCTTGTAGAGTGGTGTCTTTGATACTTAAATCTAGACTTAAACTAACAAAGAGATAAAACTAGGTTGTACACTGACTTGTATGTATGGTTTTAATTAAACAACTAGTATCTTACTGAATAGATCAAACACAATAATAGGATTGCACAGTAAAAATGTTTAAAGATGAAAATAGAGAAAGTTTAGATTTATATCTCTATACATTAATCAAAACTATTCTTTCGCTTGGGTCATTGAACTGAAAGAGATGCCAATTTTTTCTGGAAACTTTAATAAATTAGTTCTTTTCTCGTTTCAGCCGTATGAGAACTGCGATCGTTATCAGCAAGATGTGAAAGGTGGACAAACTCTGGAACAACAACTGGACTCATATTTTGTTACTCCGGACTATGTTGCTGTAAGTGATTTATACTATTAATCTGGAATTTATTTATAAGAAATGATAAAATTATATTTATTTCTGTAAATAGGTTTTCACAAACACTTTTTCACGTCATTTTTTTAACTAGTAGATGAGATCGGTGTGAAAAGAAACACCGAAAGAAACTCAAATGTCATTGTCTCTTTTAAAGTCCAGACATTATCTTGGTCAAATCATATAAGAACCATGCAGATTATTGTCTGAAATGGTCTCTTGAGGAAAGAGAGTAAAGTTTATATCAATTGGAAAAAATCCGCATGTTTTTTTTAAATTCACTTAGCTGAGGCTCAGACCAGAGTTACAGACCTGAGTCTGTAATAGCTGAAGAGATTGGAAAAGGCCAGTTGTGTTTAAGTCCCATGCTGCCAGACTCCGACTACTACTGAGGAATTGCAGTTGACAAAATTCGAGAACGCGTTGATCGATTTGGGGATTAGCAAAACGCTATTTTGTTAAAAATATCTGGTGAAAATGTAGGTGAAGCAAAAGAGAATTGAGATGATCAGTCTTTTGGGACAATTTATAATAATTTATTTATTTCACTTCAAAAAACTTAAAAAAAATCAAGTATCAGTGTGGCTCTGGCTCTTGTTCCAGGAGTTCCTGTATCACAAGAGCCAGATTCCAATAACGTACTTAAATCCTAGTTTTTCCAGATGGGAAAAAGACAATAAAGCTTTTCCCGACTTCGGGAATCGAAACCAGCCGGTCGATTCAGTAAAAGTCGTATACTCCGTATAAACTTGAGTGAAGTGAACTGTCAATGCATTATTATGGAAAGACAGAACAAGCAAGACAGATTATTGCGCCTTTACTTCACCTATAAATTTTCATGGGGTGATTTCAACAGAATCGCACTGAAGTACTACAGGATCAGCAGCACCTAGACCTACTAGGCCGTATTTCTTTAAAAGTATTTTATTCTTTCTGCAGGTCCAGAACGCAGTTCAGGCCCGTTTAGGCATTCCCACGAAACTGAATGCGTCCATGATCTTCTCCATCTACGAAATGTGCCGGTTCTTGCGCTCCTGGGAACCTGACCACAGGTCCCCGTGGTGTGCTGCCTTCACTGAAAAAGAACTCACTATCTTGGAGTACTATGATGATGTTAGGCATTACCACAGGAATGGATATGGTTCTTGGGTGAGGTCCAATGGATTTTTGATAATACTAGCTGACTTTTCACACGTTGTCTTGCCCGAACGCTGGTTTCAAACCCGATCGTAGCGCCACCTACCAGGTCTAATCTTGAAGTCCAGCCGTCTAGGAGGAGTTTAATTACAAACACAGACATAGAAGATTTATAAATATGATAATATTGTAGGTTCTAGGGTTCTGAACCTAAAGCCAACGAAATGATACTATAACATGATCCTTTGCTATCCGTTTCCCTGATCTGGGATCGACCCCGAGACCTCATGCATAGCAGTGGCATTTGCGACTAAGACAACACACCAACAGACTAGGCCGAGCTCTGGTTTCGGTTCTCGTGGCCTAACTTTGCTGAATACAGACATTATATTATTGTAACGTTTTTTTTACCTTTTTCAGGTAAACGGGAACCTGGGCCGCTTACCAATGAAGGACTTATACGACAACTTCGTGGCTTTCGTCCAAGGTGGGGGCAGGAAAGTCAGTGGCTACTTCACTCACGACACCATGATGGAGATGGTGTTCTGTGCCCTGGGACTATTCAATGAGGATCCACCGCTGCAGGCGTCCAACATGGACTCTAATAGGGTGTGGAGGACGAGCTACATTGGAGCTTTCTCTGTCAATGTTATTGCTGTTCTTAATCGGTACGTGTTTTTTGATTTTGATAACCAAATACTTGTACTAACCCACTTACCCACCCAATTTATGATACTCCCGCGTAACTACTGCATTTTTAATGTTTTTCATAGTACTTCATATGGCAATCTTTATCCCCAAATATATCTAAAACGTGACAATTTAGGGCACCTAATTACTTGAGATTTTTGGTTTGTTTGTGTGTCCTCTTCAATATGTAAACGAAACAATATAGGTACCATGTATAAATTGTAGCACATCTGCTACAATTTATACATGGTACCTATATTGTTTCGCGCTCTGTTGATTTTGCGTTCCGCCATGGGAGGCGTGAGTTTGTGTGTATGTATGTATGAATGTATAAACGTAATCTTCCTATAAATACAAAGCTCATAGAGCGTGAAAGCTTTGGGACCGCCATTTTGTTTTTTGCATCCCGTTTAAACATATGAGCATCTTGACATTCCTTGCCAAATAAAATGATAGTATTATTGAAAATATACCTCGTACAATTTACCTTTGCAAGCAGGTGTTCCGGTCATTGCCTATTAATGTAACTTTTGCTAGTTTGTTAGTTTCTAGACAGTCTTCTAATAAAATAATTGTGACACTCTTACTGTCCACAGAGTGGACACAATAGTTCACACATTCAACATGAGTCTTATGTGACTTATGGAACAGGGAAGTGGCTAAAGTAGTTCGAAATTAATATTATACGAATTTGATAGGACTGGCCTGTTGATCTCGTGGGTTTGATTCCCACCCAGGACAAATGTTTGTGTGTTGTGCACTATTTGTTCCGTGTCTGGGTGTAATTTATCTATAATATGTAGGTATGTATTTAGAAATATATAAGTATGTTTATCAGCTGTTTAGTACCCATAACACAAGCTCTCAAGCTTAGCTTGGGACTAAATGGCGTTGTGTGAAAAGTTGTGAAATAAAAAATAAAAAATAGGATTCATAATTAGTGATCATATCACGCTAAAACAATTCTAATTTGTTTTATTGATTGTGTTTGGCTCAATTTTCTGGCTTAGAGTCGAAACGAAGTATCGCGACATCTATTTCATTTCATCATCATCTGCCTAGCCTTTTCCCAACTATGCTGGGGTTGGTTTCCAGTGTAACTGGATGCAGCTGAATACCAGTGCAAGTGTAGTGTTTGTGTGTGTGTGCGTATGAGGCTAGCCGTGGTCATATAGAAGCAATCCAGAGGCGATTTATCAGGGCTCCGTGTTTAAAATTTGGGTTGCGACGGAAGATACCGGAATATTTAGACCGAATGCAAAAATTCTCTTTGGTAACTCTAGAACACAGAAGATGGATGAGCGACTTGTGCACCTTACATAAGATTATAAATTGTTCACTCGACGGCCAACTTCTTGAATATTTAGATATAAAAGTACCGACTCGGTCTGCGCGCATACCACAATTATAGATCATTTAAGTCTTATTCGTAATTATTTTGTTTATTATTTTATTTGTTAAAAATTTTATACTACTACTGAAATTCAATTTTGACCTTTAAAAACGAGGCTTTGTTAGTTTTGAATGTTGTGTACAGTTGTAATTGGACTTCAGGTTCACTCAATTTATATTATTAAGGGTATTATTTTGTATTGTTTTGATCTGTTGTCTGTATCTGTACCTATTGAATAAAATAAAATATGCCAAATCCTGCCCTAACAAAACAATGCCTTCTAACAGTTTAGTAAGCGATCGTAAACTTTAGTGCATAAAAGGCATACAACCACGGCTATCTTCTAAGGGAATATCTTCATAGAAGAATATTTCCCTGTTTCATACTTTATAAGTAAGTCAATGGAAATAGGGTTCAATAAACTAACATGCGTCATAATGCCTCACTTCGACTCTGAACCAGTGTGAAAAGAGCCCTATCAATGATCCAATGAATGATATCATTTTCGATTACTTTATCAGCTGTTCGAGTACTATAACTTCTTATCGAGTCGCGTCAGCTAATTTAATTTCACCTTGCACGCGTACAATGTCTAGTGATTTTTTTATCTATGCACGAGCTTGTCACTCATTGATGAGTTGATATTTATTGTCAAACCATTCTTCCATATCTTGAGTCCACCTATCTAAACCCCTATTTTACTACCTATATCGCTTTCCTGTATGAATATTTATAATGTCGTGTTATCTAGTTGTCATATATTATTTTTATTGTCACTCATTCTCCATACGGCCGCTTTGTGATAGGGTCTTCCAAATATATTATCGTTATTCACGGTATCGATGCTTCCTAGGTAAACATGATGACATAAAATTATCACTTTACAAAAGGGACTTTAAAACTAAATTGAAACGTTACTAATTAGAAGGCTGCTATTATTCTATTGATGATATTTAAATTGTAAACACAAATTATGAAAATCATGGTTAGTATTTATCATTTAGTCTAAAAATCTTTTATTGTTTCAATTCCTTTCATGACATTTATGTATGTAATAGACATTTTTGATATTTGACATTGGCTATATTTAATAATTTGTGACATTATTCTAGTTATTTAAATGACATTTGTTTATTATGATTATTTTCTCTCGTATGGTAGGTAATTAAGTGGCATGTATTTTTGTATTTTTTGTTCTTTTGTATTTTTTTAGTTATAAATCTGTTCTCAATATTCGACACAATGTAAAAATTGTTATGAATTTAAATAAATAAATAAATAAAATATAATTTCGTTGATTAAGTACTGTATCTTAGTGATTAACTCTTGTGAACCAGGGCTAAAGTGTTGGCATGAAAATTCAAGGTTATTATTAATTCTCTAAATATCTTGACATGCCTTTAATCCGAGATGAGGCCTTTGCTCTGACGTGGGATAATAATAGGCTGGTATTATGCAATACCTTTTAGGTTTCAGTACTGTAGTTCCAAACTATTTTTACTATGAGACTGACCACAAAATATTAAAAGTCGATGCTTTTATTGTGTTTTGTATCAATAAGCAGATTATTTTTACTTTTGAGGGTTGGAAGTTTAGTAATAGCTGTTAATATCAGAATCAAAATTACCTTGTATTGAATTATCGATTATCCTATATATATTGACTACAGCCAATTTTTTTCCAGTTGTACGGAATCCGGCAATGAGGTCTACCGTGTCCAAATCTTCATGAACGAGTGGGAGACTCCCATCTGCCCCTCGGAGGGCTGTACCTGGGAAGAGTTTGAGAATAAATTCAAGCCCTTCACGGAAGCCAACCTAGACTTCTGCAGTATGTCTTACGTGCATGAGGAAGATGAACCTTCGTCAAACAGTGCAGCACCAACAAAGGCGTTTTGGGGGTTATTATAGTTTTTAAAAAGGGGAAACTATATTTCTAAAGTAAAATACAACATAAACATTAAACATAACATCACGCCTGTAATCCCCAAAGGGTTAGGCAGAGGTGTACCTGGTAGTACACACACATTTCACCAGTTATGTTTAAGTCCCATGTAATAGGGGGCGAGCCTATTGCCATCTATCGGGCATAAATCCAGACTCCGGGCTGCTACTGGGAAATTCCAGATGAAAAAACTCAATAACACTTTGCCCGACCCGGGGATCAAACCCGGGACCTCATGTTTAGCAGTAGCGCTTGCGACCATTAAACCAACAGTGAAAGTATAAAGTGTTAAATTATATTGACTTAAACAGTATTTAAGAGGTACAATATTGACGGAGTAAAGCCGGTTCCTATTCGTAACGGATCGTTAATGGCCAATACTAGTCTCAAATATCATAAGTTGTATTGAATTGTTAGTTCTATACCTACCAAGCAAGGATTATTTCGAAATTACTTAAATGTTTTAAAAGTATACTTTTCGTTTAAATTTCCATTTATAAACATAAAAACAGGGCATAAACTGTACATACGTCAGCACATCCAAGTTACCCCAATGTGACAAATTTCTTTGATCGTTTTTCAACTTTATGTCAAACATAGTAAGGTTTATATTCAATTGGGAAAATTTGACACATTGGGGTAACTAGAAGTGCTGGCCTCTGTACAATGTTAAAGATAGTATTATTGAAAAAAGATAATGTGGCTTGCTTCGGTTTTAATTTTTTTCTTCAACTGTTTATTTTAGTCTTTAGCAAAAAATGGCTTCGACATCAGCTGTGATGCATGCATATGATGATATAATGATGCATATATATCTGGTGCTATCATGACAAATATTAATTTAATGCTCTGTCTGTCTTTTACTATCATTTCCACGACAACCCAGGTTCAGATGAAATTCGTTACACAGATAGTCCATGACCTTTGTAACAAACTTAGAAAAAAATGTCAAACAAATGAATTGAGGAGCTAACTTCGGGTCGATCGAAGGTTAAGCTACACTTGACGAGGTTGGTCCATGGATGGGTGACCATTCATTACATATCAGGACTTCTCCGTGCCTCGGAAAGCACGAAAAGCCGTTGATCCCGGCTGTCATTTGTAGATCTATCACTGTCGTTAAAGATTGTGAAAAGTCCGAAAATTGGCAACCAGTTTAACCAAGGGGTATTGTGTTGCCCAGTAACGGGGTTGTGAGGTTCAGACAGATAGTCGCTTCATGTAAAATACTGGTATTGAGCTGCATCCAGTTAAACAAACTGGAAGCCGTCCCCAACACAGTAGGGAAAAGGATGGAGGAGAGAGATGATGAGTAGTTCACGACCTAGCATAGAACGAAAGACTTTGGCCATCCTCGTGTTAAAAAAACTCAGGATTCACGCGGGCAAAGGCGCGGACAAAACCTAGTCACAACATAATTATGTCGTCTAATTCAGTATCTCTGTATATTTTACGATGTTCCATTAATTACGAAGGTAATAAATCTTGATGATGAAGCGACGAAGTGTGATCTTAATCATCTGTTTATTTCACAATCATTAATTTTGTATAATATAAGTCTGTCAGATCCAAATTATTCTGACAAAACCCAGTTCCTCGACCAGTAAATATAAATGTAAGATACTGTTGATTGAGACAGTGGTTTAATTATAGTGTTTTGTAAAATAAATATTTAAGTTCACGTGTGTATGTTTTTTGTTCCCCTTTTCTTTTGTATTTCCTTGGTCCTAACAAATTTTGGATGCCCTGCAAAAAGGAGCATGTAGTTTTCATTAAGTGTGAGTGTGCTCTAGAGCTCCACGAGCTCATTCCACCATCTCCTTTCTTCCACCGGAAATCCAGATGTATGTACTGCAGGTTATCACCCATTCCTTGTAGATGTTCCACACATTCGCACGAAGCGCTTTGCCTGATCCTTCATTATGCGCATGCGCACAGCCAAGGAGTGGAATTCCCTGCCTGCATTAGTGTCCGAGTTCATATGACCACAATCTGTTTTAGTCGCGAGTTATTAGGCTTTTTTTGGGTAAGCTCGTTCCATCGTTGACCTCATCTCTGACCGCAGGACGAGATTGAGGTCAAGAGTAGACCATGATATATATAATCTAAAAAAAAAGTGTGGGCTTCAAATATTATTCTATTTGTAAGTAACTGTGGTCTCTCTAAGATGAGTTCTGCTGCCCCAGGCAAAGAAAGTGTAACTGATTTCTTCTGTTTAAAAATATGCAGCCTAGCATAACGACTCGGGCTGTTTTTTGAACTGTGACACTTCATTTGTGTACCGCATTTAAAAAAAAACCATAGAAAATCGTTGGAAGCATCGTGTTCTAATCTATCGAGTGCTTTAAGTATCAACGTCCTGCCTCTAGCCCAATTTATTTTGGTAGATGAGCACATTATTTTGTGTGTCATGTCAATTAGTCACCTTTTTTCTTATAGCTAGATCTTCTTCAGATCCGCCTCAACTCTTATAACCCTTATAGATATTCGAAACTTTTCTCACAATATGACCCTAATGTCTTCGAATCACATGCGATTTCCACGCAGTGTCCTCGATCTTATCGGTCTTATTTTAAGGCATGCCACACAGTTTTATTTTGTCAAATATGAAACGTTGCTTCACTAAATCGCACAACACATTAACGTCTCGTGGCGTGGTGTATTATATATAAGTCTGGTGCCAGCCTTATTCGTTCGAGCTCAGTACCAGTACTCATCTTTGCTAATGCTGCATCGTTCGACTATAGTTACCTACTACCTACTGTACCCAACTGTGATTATATGTGTACAATGTGTAGTATCAATAGGCCTTCTACCATCTTATCTTATGAATGGGGTACAGTCATCAGAAAATTGCTCAGAAAACTGATCAGTGTGATCATAGTTTAGACGAATGTGATGGTAAAGTGAATGTATTTGATCTGATTGCCCATGTGTATGACTTATAGAATTATAAAGGTCTTAAATAGTTAAAACAGGTTGAGGATTAATAATAATAAAAGTCGAGTAATAGTATTTTATGACAACGATATCGCTTTATTAGATGTCAAAATGAGGCAAGCGAGAGAAGCGCGCGTGCAAGCGGCGGTGAGGAGGTGGGGGGCGTGTCTCGAACGTTCAAGCGCACGCACAGCTCACGCGCGTCTCTCGGGGCCTCGCACTCTCGATACATACTCCACGGTAATAAATAATATAAATAAATATCAACAAGTTACAAAATAGCCTTTGGTAAAAAGATTAGATCACTAAAGTGTATATTTTTTTTTTGTTTGGCTTACAAAATTTTTTTTTACAGTTTTTCGTTTCACGCATTCGTAACCTTCAACTGCTATGTATAAAAAAAATTAGTTACATTTCAACGAAAAATCTGTACAGTCCGTTTTTTTTCTGTAGTGGAACGTTTAGAAATCTTCGGGCGCCAGGTCGAACCTAGGTGGGAAGGTGCCGAAACCGTCAGCGAAGCCGGGACGCGTGCGCTGGGGCTGCGGATGAAAACATATATTAACATCTTACCCAATGTCTCCAGCATAAAAAACGACATGCAGGACCTGAGAACTTATTACAAAATGACATTCCAATTGCGATAACGACTGTCCCATACATGCTCCACCGTAATGTCACGTATTTTTTTAAAACACAACAAACCAATGGTTGGCAGACGTTATGGCAGATAAAATGTCAATTTGTCAAGACACTCTGGATACTCGGACATGCCTGGGAGTCAAAGATGCAAGAGTGTAACATATAAATATGGGGATAACTTCCACAGGTACTAGCTCTACATCAAGGGGCTGCACTGCTCATAGTGCTGTATATGGCGTGCATTATATTGCCAACTTACATATTTACTCTCCAGTGCTGATTTAGGGACGCCCTTTAACGGACGCCTGAATCAGAGAATGATGCTTAGTATCTCGAATTAGTATTGACGGTTTGGTAAAGACTTAGTGAAGGAAACTCACCGCCGGACTGACTCCTCTCGCGGCGGAACCCGCGCGTCCCTTGCCACGGAATTTGCTGATGGCCTGCTCGGCAAGGTCTGCCCTTTCTTCGGCCTCCTCCAACTCCTGCTGTGCCTTGCGGAACTTAGCCAAGTTGAGGGCGGCGATTTCTTCGGCCTCCTCGATCTGCCTCTTGTAGGTCTTGATCTTCTGTTGCAGTTTGTCGACCAGGTCTTGCATGCGCTCGTGGTTCTTGCGGTCCTCTTCGGCCTGGAAGGTGAGCTCCTTGATGCGCCTCTCGGACTTGCGCAGGTTCTTCTGGGCGTCAGCGTGTCTCCTCTGTTCACCGTCAAGCTCGTTCTCGAGCTCCCTGACCCTCTGTTCGAGCTTCTGGATGGCCTTCTTGCCTCCCTTAAGGGCGTTGGCTTCAGCCTCATCCAGCCTGACTTGCAGTTCCTTGATCTGTTGTTCAAGAGCCTTGCGGAGTTTCTCCTGGGTCTGGGCGTGATCTTGTTCAGCGCGCAGCTCATCGGCGAGACGGGCAGCGTCAACCATGGCCTTCTTCGCCTTCTCCTCGGAGTTCTTAGCCTCGTTGAGAAGCTCGTCGAGGTCGGAGTGCAGGGTCTGCAGCTCGGACTCGAGTTTCCTCTTGGCAGCAGACAGGGAAGCGCTCTGAGCGGACAGCTCGTTGAGCTGTTCGTGAGCGTCGCCGAGTTCCTGCTCGGCCTGGCGGCGGGCGCGGTCGGCCTGTTCCAGCAGAGTGCGGGACTCCTCGAGCTCGTTCTGGAGGGCGTTGGCACGACGCTCGGCAATGCCACACTGTTCGCGGGCATCGTCGCGGGCGCGCTGTTCCTCTTCCAGGGCGGTCTGGAGGTCCTTGATCTGGGCCTGGTAGCGCTTGATGTTCTTCTGGGCCTCAGCGTTAGCCTTGTTGGCGTGGTCGAGAGCAATCTCGAGCTCGTTGATGTCAGCCTCAAGCTTCTTCTTCATGCGCAGGGCCTCAGCCTTGCCCTTAGCCTCGGCTTCGAGGGAAGCCTGCATGGAGTCGAGGGCACGCTGGTGGTTCTTGCGGGTGTTTTCGAACTCCTCTTCCTTCTCTTGGATGCGCCTGTCGATCTCCTGCCTGACCTGGGACAGCTCAAGCTGAGCGCGGAGGACCTTGTTCTCCTCTTGTTCGAGGGCAGACTCAGCCTCCTCGAGGGCGGCCTGGAGCTCGTCCTTCTCGGCCTCGAGGCGCTTCCTGGCCTTCTCGATCTCGTGGATGTTGCGGCCACCTTCACCGATCTGGTCAAGCAGATCCTTGACTTCGTCGGCGAGGTTCTTGTTCTCGCGGCGGACAGCCTCAAGTTGTTCCTGGCCTTCCTCGTAGGCACCCTTGAGGCGGAACAGTTCAGTGGAGTAGTTGCGGCACTCCTTCTGGCTGGCATCAAGCTCGGCGGCGAGGTCGTCGACCTTGAGCTTCCATTCTCCGATGATCTTGTCGAAGGCCTTCTGCTTCTTCTCAGCAGCGTTGGCAATAGCGGTGGCACGGTCGACCTCAAGCTGCAGGTCCTCGACCTCAGTAGAGAGGCGCTGCTTGGTCTTTTCGAGAGCGACAACCTTCTGGTTGAGGGACTCAATAGTCTCCTCTGCTTCGGCGAGGCGGGCTTGGAGCTTGCGCTTGGCCTCTTCGAGTTCCTCGGAGCGGGCAACACCCTCGGACTCGTACTTGGAGCGCCAGAGTTGAGCCTCGGCGTTGGCCTTGGAAAGCTGGCGTTGAAGATCAGCCTTGCCTTCAGCCTCCTCCTCGACCTGTTCGCGGATGTTGTCCAAGTCGTGCTCGAGGTTGCGGAACTTGCCAAGAAGGGTAGCGCGTTCCTGTAGACAAAATATTAGGAACCATTAGGTCTTGTTCTAATTAAACTTTGAATAAGTGGAACTTTCTTTAGAAAGAATACATACCCTGGCTTCCTCGTCGGCAAGCCTCTTGGTGTCCTCGAGCTGGGTGGTGAGAGACACCTTGATCTTGGAAAGCTGAGACACCTGGGACTCGGCCTCCTCCAATTGGCGGAGCAGGTCAGAGTTCTCGATGGACAGCTTCTTCTTGGCGGCATCCAGGTCATTGAGGGTGCGGTTAGCCTCATCAGACTTACCCTGGACCTCGTTGAGCTGGTGCTGCAGCTGCTTGACGATCTTTTCTTGGGCAGCCTGTAGGATAATAATGTGTTAGAGTGTTTGTATTGATGATGTTGCATGTTAGTTCGTTTACAAGAGTAAAGTGAATTTGAAATGTTGTTTTCATTATTTGTCTTCATTAAGTATGAATTGTTGTTAGGATTAGTATTTGACAAACTGTATAAACCATTTCTGTAATTGGATTAGCATTATTTAAATTCATAAACTTTTTATTAAATAATAATTAAAACTTTTTTTTTTTCAAACATATAATATACTTCCATGCAATATTATTGTTTCTTTTTTAGGAGGTTATCGTAATAAAAGGAGGTCACTCCAACGTTGAGGCGGTTTTAGCTTCCATGCTACACCTAATCAAATGAAATTATTAGTTTATTATAATGATTGTTATCATTGTCATGGGATGGATTATGTGTTTTCATGTGTGGTGTTTCGACATTTATTCTCCTTAAATTTAATAAGCTGCAAAAGCGAAGCCCTGTAACGGCAAAGGCCAACAAAATTTTCTTTTCATCCTTTGTACCTTTTCGTTGGACACATGGTCGAGTCCGGCACGAAGGTCATTGACTTCGCTAAAGTACTGAGAGCGCTCTTTCTCAGCCCTGGATAGATAAATAATGACAAAAGAATTTTAATATAATGTCAACAACTGTCTAACATGGTAGAGGAATGAATAGAGAAATATCGATCGTATCACAATGCCATGTGATGTGTAATGTGGGTCGTAAGGTTCCATGCAAGGTTCACCCCAGGCGGTACACATGCCTCTACGGACGACATGTTACCTTCTCTCTCGCAACTTGATCGACAGCCGCGCGAGTGTTGTTTAGCTCGTTGTAGCAAGACGCACGGTCATGCTCAGCCCTGGATTTTGCATTATAGTTCAGTAAATGGAATCTCTATATTTAATTCGAACATAAATCTATCAATCCCACATGTATCCGTCGACCGAGTTTGATGAGTCACGCGTAGGCGTTGATACATCACATTTATTTTATAGACTATTTTTATAGTAGTGTAAAAATATACTCACTTGGCCTTGAGCTTGTTGAGCTGGTCGAGCTGCTCACCCATCTCAGAGACGGCATCGTTGTGCTTCTTGCGGAGGTTGGCGAGGGTAGACTCGTGCTGGATGTTGGCCTCCTCGAGGTCGCGACGGAGCTTGCTGAGCTCTGCCTCGCGCTTCTTGTTAAGCTCGATCTGAGCGGAGGTGGCACCACCAGCTTCCTCAAGGCGCTCACCCAGCTCCTCGAGCTCACGGGCGAGGTCGGCACGCTGTTTCTCGGCCTTAGCACGGGCCTGGCGTTCGGATTCAACCTCTTCTTCGAGCTCTTCGATACGGGCTTGCAGTTCCTTGATCTGTTTCTGGTTCTTGCTGACAAGCGATTGCTCATCCTCAAGCTTAGCGGTAAGGGACGAGATTTCCTTGTCCTTGCGCTGGATGGTCTGCTCGAGCTCCTTCTTGTTGCGCTCGAGGTCGGCGACAGCCTCCTGGGTGAGCTTGAGGTCGCCCTCAACCTTCCTCCTCTGCTTCTCAACGTCACCACGCAGCTTCTTCTCACGCTCCAGAGAGTCCTCGAGCTCGTCGAGGGTCTGCTCGAGCTTCTGCTTGACCTTGTTGAGGTGGTTGACCTTGTCTTCAGCGGCCTGGAGCTCCTCGGAGGTCTTCTGGGTAGACTCTCCCTGGAGCTTCTTCTCCTTGTTCAACTTGTTGATGAGCTCATCCTGGTGGGCGATCTCGTCGTTCAAGTTGCGGATCTGGTGGTCCTTGGTAGCCTTGTCCTGCTCGGACTTCTGGACGGAGAGTTCCAAGTCCTCAACATCCTTCTTCAAGCCAGACACTTCCTGTTCCAACTTCTTCTTAGCCTGGAAGAGCTGGTTGCGGGCATCTTCCTCCTGGGTAAGGCGGTCCTGGGTGTCCTACAATAATAAATGTTCGAGTTAGTTCGGTGAATCAGCTTTTGTTTAAAATACGTATTACGTATGAGCACACGCGTCTGCTTCTTTTCAATTAACACTTCCAAGAATGAGGCAATTAAAGTTTCGCAATAAAATCCTGTAGGGTGCAGACGTGCAGTTATTTTAAACTCGAACGAACTATTTCCCGTGTAAACAAACCTGGAGTTTATTTAAAGAATCGCGTCCAGTAAACTAGCGTTGAGTTAACTTCCTACACTGTATAACCCTACATATTTGGTTTGTAACACTGAGTGATGTTTATCGACCACAGGAAACTTCACTAATTTTAATTAGACTAATTAGCTGTAGACTTTTATAACGTCAACTCTTCACGACCTAAATTCTAATAGCTATTTCAGTTCCAGTAACAAAATTTAAAATATCCACTTGCTTGTTTATCACTGCACCTAGTATTTTAATTAACGGTATGTGCACTAGTTTTTTTTAGGAGTAATAGAAATATGGAATACTCACCCTGAGCTGGAGCTCGATGTCGGCCTTCTGCGCGTTGAGCTTAGCGGCGCGCTCCTGCACCTCGGAGAGGTTGCCTTCCTTGCCTTCGATGGAGGCCAACAGAGCGGTCTTCTCCTCGAGGAGCTTGGCGTTGAGACCCTCCAACTCCTTGCGTAGCTTCTCTTCCCTCTCGAAAGCCTCCTGGGCCTTCTGGGCCTTCTCCTCAAGTTTCTGTAAATCGTTGACACCATTAGTTTCTCCGTTCCATTCCGATAAGTGAACCGCGGCCGCCATTGTTTATTAATTAATTAATTATTATTTAAAACATCAATAAAAAAATAAATAGGAATGCAAATGTGTTCGGGTCGTTCGTAAGTATAGGGTAGGGTAGGTG
Organism: Euplexia lucipara; assembly: GCA_921972225.1. NCBI lineage: Eukaryota > Metazoa > Arthropoda > Insecta > Lepidoptera > Noctuidae > Euplexia > Euplexia lucipara. The sequence goes on from OV179158.1 coordinate 2,049,624, forward strand.
GTGCGCGCGCCGCCGACCACTCCGCTACTGAGCGGCGCTGGAGTTCTCCAGCGGGTTGAACATCGCCCACGCGATCTAACATTGTAAGTAAGGAGAAAAGGCGCGCGGAGGGGGCGCGGATCCAGAAATGGCCGCAGCACCTGCTGCGGTGTCGCGTAACCAACAGGTGGGCGCGGCTCGAGCTATTTGCGGTACCTTGAATCACGCGTCCTATATCCGTGTATAGTGGGTCAGAGTGTACGATCTAATTAATAACGATGATTGATGCTTACCGCGAGCTCATCCTCGACGCGGGTGACGTTGAGGAGGGGCTTGACCTTCTGCCACAACTTCCACCAGGGCCAGGTGCGGAGCTGCAGGTACTTGCGCAAGTTGCGCTGGACAACTTGGAGAGACACTCTGTATAAAAAATATAATTATGAAATGTCGTGCACTTCCAAATATGGCGCTAAGATAATGTCAAGTATGCGTACCTCTGTTCCTGGAGCTTCTTGTACTCCTTACGGGACAGGTAACCACGGATGTAGGCCTGGAGCCATGAGACGATCTTGGACAGCCTGTCGTCACGCAACTCTTCCATCTGACCCAGGACACCGGCGCGGAAGAATACCTGCTCGTACATGGCAAGTGTTAGGGGAGGTGCACAGCACGGTGTGAAGTTGAGCAATAAATAACTTTGAATGCATTGAATATCACAATATTGAATTTACCTCATATGGTGCTTAAAACAATTAAAAATGTAAAATTATTAACAGCTTCAATAAAAATAAAATAAAAGAAAAGATAAAATTTTGTGTTAGTCATTTTTCCATATGAGTCATTAACAAAGAATCCAGTAAAACAGTAAAGTGGCACAAAACAGACCGATAGAACAGAAAGATAGGGTTATTTTAGTTACAGTGTCATGCAATGAGGGTATAGAAGGGAAAATTAGTTTCATGTAGGCTGTGTGTGGCATGCTTGAGATCTACCTTCGTCTTTCCGAGCCTGAAAGACTCCGAATCCAATCCGGTATGCTCGAGAATTTTCTTAGTAGCAATCTCAGGTGTAATTGGTTCTTTGATCAGGTTCGGGCACAGAATTTTGTATCTGCGTTATAGGAGTACATACAATATGATAACAGTGTTTATTATGTACGTGTAGGGTAAGGACAGGGTAACACAAACAGGAGTCTTAGTAACTTGGACTCTACGGGTAAACACGTACAGGTATAAGGTTAAATTATGACACCAGTCTCATGAGGTGCTGAATTCAACCAAGCACATTTAAGCCTTGCGATCCGGGTGTTTGGGGTTTTGGACCGCTCGTCTCAAACATCTAACTACGTTCAGGGGTATAAAGACATGCCTTGGTGTGACCCAGACGGTAGGACTCGACGTCTAAACCAGTAGCCTCCAGGATGACTTGAGCCATTTTCTTAGGATCGGTTTCCTTTTCCACAGCTTGAGGGGCCAGGATCTTGTAGCTACATTATCAAAATATATGGACACACAGTGAGGGAATGTACTGATAATATGTTCATGAGTATACCAATACATAGATACAACGTCCTTGGTATCTTCGGGGTCAATGAGGGTGGATCAATGGGTAAACCAGAAGTTTCCAAAACAACGGTTCATTCTGGAAAAATCTTGCAGTCGGGGTATAAGGGTTTGTATGACTAGATGACAACATCTAGATTACAGGTGATTTCTACAGGTGCATACCATTCATGACAACTAGGTATGATACATACTCGGTAGGAGGCAAATCATGTATGGTAGGATCTAAAACAAATCTAGTTTCTTATAGATTTTCAAAAATCTATTAACTATCACATGCTATCGCCATTCAAGGTTGGTATCAATCTCTGCCTTGCCTTTGTGTGGCCAATACGATAGCTTTCAGGGTCGAGACCCACTTCCTCCAAACACTTCCTAGCGGCCTCTTTAGGATCTTTTTCTGCTGTCATGGCGACTGGTGCAAGAATCATGTAACTGTTCATTAAATAATATGTTAATTTAGTTCATCATCGTAAAACATGAGTGGCTTCAGTATTAATATCACTGCGCACCTTGATCAAAAATATAAAGGTGTAAGTGAGTGAGTCATCAAAATTATTTTAGGTGTTATTAGTCAGGCCTGCACGAATGTCTGATGACGTCAATCACCAGTCAGCTGCAGTACCAGAATAAAATCGTGTCGAATATACCAGAGTCCAAAGAATTTGTTTATACTCGCCAACCAAAATTATGTGCGTGTCTGAATAAATTTAATCTCATATATGAAAATAAAATGAAGTTATTTGATGACTAGAGATACCATAAATATTTGCCGAATGGGCACTTAAGACTGGAATAGATTGGTTGGAATCCGTGAGGTGGTAATCTTACCGGAGCTTGAAGTCAGGGTAGACCATCCTGTTGGGGAAACCTTTACGGCAAATACGGATGCCTTCAAGCACACCGTTACAGGTCAGCTGGTGCATTACAAGGTGAGAGTCGATGAGACCTGCGTGGCAAGATTACACATACCGCTCAAGACAGGTGCTATTTTTTTGTACGAAACATGGAGCAAATCAGGTGACTTTAAATTTAATATTTCTGACAAAGACCTTTAACGGACTTTATTCTATGGTAAAAAGGGTTTCAACGGATGTTAAAATTGAAGAAATTTAGAAAAGTACTCACCAGCCTGCTTCAACTCGTTGGGGATGATACAACGTACGAAGTGAGGTTGGGTAGACCTTAGGGTAGCCATCAGGTTGTTAAGTTGTTCCTGTAGATACAACACTTATTAGAAATCACAATTCTGGTGCTAAAATTTTCACAAAAACGATTTTGCACTCAAAGATTGTAAGAAAAGTTTTTCTTATAAGCTTAATGAAGATCATTTCTGCCGTTAGTGTTCAGAAATTATCTTTGAAACATAGAGAAGCAACACTCAAATGTAACGCAAACAGAAGTATATTTTGATGAAAAGGTGCAGACATAAAATCACACATTTAGGTTAAAAACATGAAAAAAACCACAACAAAATAATTAGTTTCACATTCCGCAGCAAAGGTAGCAGAGTATGTTTTTTCAGTAACTACTTTGCAGCTAGAAATACATTTGAGATACACTTTAGTTTGTAAAGTGCGTCTACTATGGATGATGGTGAATTGTACAAACCTTACATGTGTAAATACATGTAGGCATGGTAATGAGGTGATTCTAAATTACCTTTCAGTCAATCCAGGTATCGAACTACAATAAAATCAAAATCCGAAGCAGATCTACGCCCAAGTAGTTGCTTCTGCATCGGAGGTGATGTAAAAACAAAAAAAAAACAAATTCAACTAAATAATTTGAAACATTTAAATACCCTGTAAGCGGAGGAGACAGTAGCGAAACCACCGCCCTTCTTACCGCGACCGCCTATGGACGTATAACATTAACAAGCAACATTTAGTACCAGGACAATCACAATGACGCCACTTAGGACACTACAATACTCGTAGACAAGACATCAGCGGGACTGCGTCGACATGAGCTGTGTTTATATAGACATGGACAGACATGATTATAGTGAAAGCGTGCAAGGCTGGCCCTATCATCCAGGAATCTATATAATCCAAACTTAATAAACAACGTTACTGAAATAATATCGCTAAAAATTCCATAGGATGGGAGCCAGCCTTAAGCGTGTAGATAGACGAAGACAGTAAAGCCACGTAGGAGACACAGAAGCAAATCGCGGTGATTGTATGTTCCGGTTTACCCTGTAGAGTGATGAAACAGTCTGGAAGGCAGAACCCTTAGCGCGCTTGCCACCAGCGCCTATTTTATTGAAAACATGTGTCAGAATAAAGGTTAAAGCTGTAGAACTGACCTCTGACGTTTGTAGTCAGTGATAGTTCTAGATAGTTGTTGTATAGAAGGAAAAAAATGGACCAAGTATTGAAGTATAAATCTTGGTGTGAAGTTGATTGATGTGTAGACTTATGTGATGGTGGTGTATGAATGAGCTCATGGTACCTGTCGCCTTCAATACGATTATTATAATATAAAGTATTCGTCATTATAGTATTTGATTCAAATATTTGAACTATGTCAAGTGTTGAAATGATACGTACCCTTGCCACCACCGCCGCCACCGGCATCACCAGACTGACCAGGATGGTCAGCAAAGATCTCAATAAGCAGTTTGTTCTGTCCCTTCTTGAACTGGTCAACGACAGTGTCGTTAAGGGGGTCCTTGTTCTTCTCAAGCCATCCAGAGATGTTGTAGCCGACCTGTTCCGAGATAAGTTGAAGGAGTTAGATCAGGAAGCAGGAGACAGTATAAGTCCCAAAGATAGCGATGATGTAGTTCATGGCGTATGGGTTTTTGATACTTACGTTACCGGCATAATGGCCAATGGCGAAGTGAGCGGCCTGGCAACCGGGCTTGGGGGGCTTCGGCTTCAGGTAAGGAGCAGACTTGCCCAAGTGGTTGTTGTTCAACTTCTCAACGAAGGTAAGATCGGTGGCTTTAGGGAACATAGACTCTTCCTCAAGGATGGAGAGGATACCCATGGGCTGTAAACGTACCAAGGAGATTAGAACACGAAGGAGTCATAGGCGCCGCGAAGAAATGTCTCATATCTGTAACTTTAGGGGAAGAAAGGGTGCATTAGGGAAACAAAATACAATTAACATTAATTAAAATATTTTTTGATTTACACAATTTACTAGTGAAACAAAAGAAATCTTGAAATGAGACATTGTAGCTTAATATAAAAATAAAACTATTGGTAGTTATAAGCAGCATGCAGTTAAGACATAATAGAAGAAAGTGTTATGATAGTGAATTATTAGATAATGTGTAAAAGTGTATTGTGGTAAAAAGCTCTACCTCAATTTTTTGTACAAAAATCTGTGCAGATTAAAAATAATTACGTAATAGTACACAGGCAAATTAATCTCGAAAGAGTAAAATCTAAATAAATTAGATAGTTCGAGCTATTAAATTTTAAATTAAAATGATTATATATTAACTACTTTTCGCGTGCGATCCTGAGAGCGGTGTACTTAATTTACTAAGGACGCGGTAGCTAGATGCAAATTAATTTGTTTTATAAGTTTTGCAGTAGCTTCGCTTGCATAATTGATTGCGTGTGTGGTACAAGCGGATACTGTCATATCTCTGCCTAGTGATACTGTGGCACAGGGGTTCAGCCAGCAGTTTGCGCTTGCAGGCAACGGCTCAGCCTTAAAGCTCTTGTGGCCCTACTGCCTCAAGCTATGCATTTATAATCTCTAATACCTTCTCTATTAACTCTATTGTCGCTTGAAGGTCCATACCAAAATCTATAAAGGTCCATTGGATCCCTTCTCTTTCATATTCCTCTTGTTCTAGGACGAACATGAAATGATTAAAGTATTGTTGCAATTTTTCGTTGGTAAAGTTAACACAGAGCTGATTAAACCCGTTCATCTGGATCGCGGAGCGACATGGAAAAAACGATCGAAATACTGTGATTAGTATTTGATTATTTGTAAGAGTAATGTGTTGCATGTTCCTGAATATTTTAAGAATTTAAGATAAAACACTAAAGAAAAGAAAGACACACAGAAGAAATCACACGAAAAAACACAAAGAGCAAACAGCATTGATGAGGACACTCGAGTAACATCACGTTACTCGGGGACCCCCGTGGCGTGAGCAAGCTTTCATTGTTGCGTTGACGCCAACTACCTTTTCAATAAGGTCAATGCAATTTTGCAGATCCATGCCAAAGTCAATGAATGTCCATTCGATGCCTTCGCGCTGGTACTCTTCTTGCTCCAGAACGAACATGTGATGGTTAAAGAACTGCTGAAGTTTCTCGTTCGTGAAGTTAATGCAGAGTTGTTCAAAACCGTTGAACTGCAGGGAGATAAGTAATGTGGAGGGTTAAGTTAGGGGGTTTAGGTATGCTACGGATCACATTCCGCAGTTATTGTATGACGTGATGTAGACCTGAGTGAAGAGAAGTACGACCAAGCCGGTCTCACGTGGCTTGGCATGTTAATTTTACACGTTATCCCGTCAAGTTGCTTCCAGCGCCGACGGGTACGACGAGACTCAACGACTATTACCTTTTCGATAAGATCGATACAAGCAAGCAAGTCCATTCCGAAATCGATGAAGGCCCAGTTGATACCCTCCTTCTTGTACTCCTCTTGTTCGAGTACGAACATGTGGTGGTTAAAGAACTGCTGCAGCTTCTCATTGGTGAAGTTAATGCAGAGTTGCTCGAAACCGTTGAACTTTTGATAACATTATGAAGGGGGAATTACACACACACACTTTAAGCATATGACTATACTAATATCGCTATATATGAGCGAGCGGGGTCCTATATAATAGCTGAAAACTGAACACAAAATGGATAACAATCGAGCCCAACCGAGGATGCGCACACTCGGTGTACCTTTTCAATAAGATCTATGCAGGCGAGCAAGTCCATTCCAAAGTCAATAAACTCCCAGTGAATGCCTTCTTTAGTATACTCCTCTTGCTCCAATACAAACATGTGATGGTTGAAGAATTGTTGGAGTTTCTCATTTGTGAAGTTAATACAAAGTTGTTCAAACCCATTGTACTAAGAAATAAATTTGCATTAATATCTTACGAAATAAATAATGTTCATTTCTTTTTCTACTTTACTATTCTACTCATATTTCTATAAATATGGAATAATTATTTTTTTTTTTAAACTATCAGCCTTAGCCTTTGAGGCCGGCTCAAGTAATGATACTCACGTCGAAGATCTCGAAACCAGCGATATCCAGCACACCGATGAAGTGCTGCCTCTTCTGCTTGGTGTCTAGGGTCTCGTTACACTTCTTCACGAGCCACTTGAACAGACGATCGAACATGCCCTTGCAGAGAGCACCGACGGAGTTGGTGACCTGGTCCTTGTTACGACCCTGGGTGACGAACTCGTTTCCGACCTTGATGCGGGGCTTCAACAAGTTCTTGTACAGGTCCTGCATCTCAACACCGAGAAGCTTGGCGACCTTCTCACCATCCTGTAAAGAGAGATAGGAAAACACGTTAGAAATTAGTTGATGATTTGAGTTGGTGCTAAGTAGACTTTTACTCTATAGCAGAAAATGCAGCTGGGACTTTTGTAACTAATGCATTTTGTTATAATCTTTTAACAATAAAGAAAAACAGTTAATAGCAAAATGTAGATAATACTGACCTCAGTACCGTCAGCCTCAGCCTGTTCCTCACGACCCCTCTGCTTGAACTGCATGCGACCCATGTGCATGACAGCGGCGGTGATCTTGTATACGTTGTCCTTCTCCTCTTGGGTGAAACCAAGGACGTCCATGGCTTGCTATATTACAAAATACACATTAGTATACAGTATTAAATGGCCCATGCTCATCAGAACATTAACGGGCTAATAGGAAGAAAGAAAAAAGTATTGTGATCGGAAACAGAAAAGGTTATAACAAATTCAATTTCGTGACAGAATTTACTTTTACGTTATTTTTTTTTTATGTAAAGCTTATTGTTATACATCAAGCTATGCTATATAAAGTGCTAAAAAACGAGCTAAATAGTAGGTACAGTAAAATAGTTAAAAGAACAAAACAGCTTAATTCTAGGAAGTACTTACCACATTAGAGGTGTTAGTGAAGTAAAAGGGAAGCGTTAGCAAAGTTAGGCATTTCTGGTTAAGTTAAGTTCGTAACATGGGAGTTGGTGCACAGGATACCGATTCTGTTTATTTTTTTGTAGGTGCAGAGGGACGGAAATACTAGACAAATTTTGATACGTGTCGTTTCAGGGGGTTCATTGGACTGGTATAACAATTTGTATGGTTTCATAAACTACGGAAATTTTCCATTAGCGTCAATGTTAATGGTGTTTTTGTCTCATATTCGACTCTGTATTATCTTATACAGATTTCTTGTGGCTACATCAATGGGATCACTTTTTTTTCATTCTCATTCCACTTACGTCCGTCAACATTGATTCTTCTCCGTCATCGATGTTGGGGATAGTAATCTTACCCTGGGCGACGGAATTGTAATCGTATATGTCATTGGACAACATACACATATCTGCCGATTAGATCATAAAGTAACTATTAAAAACTAATTAAAACCACCAAAACTATGAAATATTTCCTGAAAATGCTGTCCAAAACCTTAATGTCCCTGTCGTGTCTTTAAACATATTAGTTCGTGTGGTTGTGCTTGTGCTGGATCGGATATGGTGTGTCACCGTGAAATATAAAAAAACCTGTGCATAAAGTCCTTTGAACTTTTGCAGGGAGCGGGCAGCATGTGGTATGTCAGAAATTTTGAGACGATGACTGACAGTTCGACTACACAACGTTAGACAAGAAAAAAAATAACGTTTCTCTGTATAAAATATCTAAGTGACATAATGAACATCCACTCTACGTCTAGACAGGGATGGACATTCATAATCAGATTGTTGTCTACGAAGCTACAGTGTATCATGCCTTATGTTGTGGAATCTATTCAGTCATCCGAAATCGGACCCAATACACGTATATCTGCATCAAGACGCACGCTCCATGCGCAGGTTCAAGACTTACGATCGTGAGATCGCACTCTTCCGCGTCGTTGATCCCAGGTATTCGTGTCTTCCCTTGACTTATGAGGGGATAGTCCGAGATGCGGTTGCTTAGCATCGTTATTTCTGTAAACACCAAAATACCTGACATACACATGCAAAAACCGAGCGCCGACTCAGAAGTAAGCGAAGCAAGCTGCACTGCAATAGATGAAGAAGATAGGGCTAGAATGAGTTGAGCCAGTAGTCAAGTTCTGGACTCACGTCGGTAAGCCTCATTTCCTCGCCGTCGTCAACACCAGGAATGCTAGTTTTGCCTTGCGACACGATGTTGTAGTCATTGACGTCGTTGGATAGTAAACAGATTGCTAAAAATGACACCAATCATAGTCATGAGTGAAAGGTGCCTACAAACTAAAGGTAGGAAGGGTCACTCCACAGTCTCAGAGTTTGTGATGGAACTTAAACTAATCTAAAGGTAGGTATCTCGTGGCAGTAGTCAGGCGAGATACGCCGACCACCAGTCGGTTACATGCGAGCCGGTGGCCAGCATCACACAGGGCACGCTCTAACGACCTTCTGCTATACAGAGGCCGGACTTACGTCAGTCAATAGACACTCCTCGCCATCGTCTACGTTGGGGATGGTAGTCTTTCCTTGCGATACGATGTTATAGTCATATACGTCGTTTGTCAGCAAACACATGTCTAAATTTCAAATAAACTAATTAATGATCACAACATGAACAATATGTAGTGTATGTTCACGTCATATATGTTGAAGTGTGTAATTGTGTTTGTGTTGCTGACTCAGGCTTTGCTAAATGGAATAGGGGTATAAAATTAACACATCCTAATATTGTGAACTAGGATTAAAATATAGTGAAATATAAATCATTTCTTATAGTGATAATCAGGAAATTACTAATTGCTGTTTTTTTAAATCTTCTCAATAAGTTTAAAAAAATATATATATTCAATTTTGCTACTATTTATCGTTTTAAAGTATAGTGTCATGGGACCCGCTTTGGGGATATTCTTTAGTTGCTCGTTAATAGTCATTACGAGCACAAAATATCTAAAGGAAAAATATAAAAAAAAGTAAGTAAGTCCCATGACCCTATCAGACTTTATATCAGACCGGAGTCCATACGCACCCTTAAGTCCGGGAACGGAGCCAGACATCATCTGGTAGAAGATGTGGTAAGAACGCTCAAGGCTCTGTTGGGAGATGACACGGGCCTTCTCAAGCAGATCTGGCAAAAACAAGAACATTAGGATCAAGAACAAATGTACCTAGATTAAAACTAGCTCAAAGGACCCAAGTCCTAGGTGAAAATTACTTACAGGTCTCGATATCAGCTCCTGCCAGTTTACCGGAGGGTCCGAAGTGGATACGGATGAATTTACCCTGGGTGAGGAAGGAAAAATGTTTTAGAGTAAGTAATTACAATGTTCTTCTGAGAGTTTTCACTAAGAAAAATAACTTAAAGTTTATTATACTTACGAAACGGGAAGAGTTGTCGTTACGGACGGTCTTGGCGTTACCGAAGGCTTCAAGCACAGGGTTAGTTTGTACGACCTGGTCTTCAAGGGAGCCCTTCTTCTCAAGGGTGGGGTCCTTCTTCTGGGAGGCACCAACGGTGGCGAAGTACGCAATTACCTTCTTCGTGTTCTCAGTCTTTCCGGCACCAGACTCTCCGCTGTTGGTTTAAAGGGTTTATACTTAGTTGTCGTGGGGATGGAGACATTTACTTGTATAGTGTTGAAATTGGCAAAAAAACAACGCCTCTGACCGGTACTCCCAGTTTTACTTTGATTCTTTTTGATGTTTTGTTTTTTATCTTTTGGTGTAGCTAAAGATTTTTATTTACTTCTTTTTTCTTTGTACAAAAAAAAATATTAATATGAAATTTGATAATTATTAGATAAACTTACGTAATCAACATAGATTGATTCTCGTGGTTGGTCAACATGTTGACGTAGGCACCGTCGGAAATGGCGAAGATGTGAGGGGGAACCTCTGAACGACGCTTGCCACGGTACAGCCTGGCACATCGTGTGGTGTACACGGGGAATCTCTTGTAGGGGTTGATAGCCACACAGAAGAGACCGGAGTACGTCTGTGGTGATCGTGAAGAGATTAGATATGCTGCTGATAATGGAGTAAATGGTGATGATTCTGAGTGTAGTGACAAAGGTAATAGCGAAGATTCGGGTGGGAAAAAGAGATGTTTTGTTGGAAATTACGGGTTTATTGACATTGTAGTATTAAAACAACCGGATTAAATATCGGTAATTTTTACGTTGTGTAAAGGGAGTATGAACAGGATAAATGGCATAAATGACGTGGCATTTTATCGGTAATAATTATATGAGTTACCGAAATGTCACGTTGTGTTCTGAACGACAAATCATTGTTTGACAGTTCAGGTGATAAATATACTATTTAGTAGCAGTTCTATTCTGTAGGAATCCCTCCAGGAAGATACAGGTGAAGTTAAGGCAAAGAGAACTGTCATCCCATACTAATTCTAGGTTTTGACAGATCATGCCCTCTTCACCCAAAGTTTTCAAGGGGCGATTTTTACAGAATCGACTGGCTAGGTGTGAAAATTACATCTCATCAGTTTTTACTTGGTGAAAAAGGTAATAACGGTAAAAGAAAGTCACAACGTAAGAAATTCTGAGAGAAGTATACACAAGAAAGAAAATGGAGTTTATATCAAAACAAATATAAAACCAACGTGAAAAAAAGTAGGTCAACTGTAGGGAAATTTTGATGAAGAGTAAAAAAGTACACATGGTTAAGTATAAACAGTAAAAATAAAAGCTAAATCTAAAGAAAACACTAAAACAGACACGGGTACTGTCCAAGTACTTTACGTCTCTGTTCTTGAAAAAAAAAAAACCTTGAACAATGCAGAATTCTCTATAAACTATACATGTTATCCGAATTATTTGTAAGAAGCATTCGTCTTATACAACATAATTATGAGTATTATAGAGAATCCTGCAAATTCTAAAGCTAACACATTTCGTTAAGGGGACGTCATTGAGTCCTGTAAAACAAATATTGAAAAAAGTGCAGAGCGAGGGTACAGTAATGATACCTTTCCGCTCTACGTAAAGAAAGATAGAACCACTCCCAACGTCAGCGACGCGGAAGTTAAAACACAACACAAATCTATTCTAGACAACAATGTTCTCTATAATAAGGAAAGAAATGCTAAAAATGTAGAAAAACAACCACAAGAAGATCCTCCGGACGCTGTCGAGTCCTTTTGCACCGACTTGCACATGACAAGTACGGCCCAGGAAGTGTTTAGTTACAAAATGGGTCAAGATTTGGCGTTGTAGACACATTTACTGCGATAAAGAACCCTATTGTAGATAGAATTAAAGTTCATAAAGCTATAGCGGAAGTTACTGAAATTAATTTGTAAACAGTCTATTTTGGGAAGCTTCGGCAGTTTTTTCTTCTAGTCATCTTAATATTGTAGTCTCATGTAAAATTTATTCACAGTTATAAAGATACAAAGTTATTTTTAATAACACTGTGTTTAAATAAATATTGCAACTACTATTAGAAATCATTAATGGCTTGTGCAATAATTAGCTGTGTTGAGTTCGTACGCCAAATTATTAGCGTCAAACGAGAGAGAAACTTTTCTATCGGGACAGAAATATCGAGATGCTAAATAAAATGGACTGAAATAGCATCAGCTGGCATATCTCTACTGCTATTTATATACCAAATTGAGACATCAATCCAAGATTAATTGCGCCGTTCATGGACATCTATCGCACTTTAATACTTGGTAACAATCCAATACTATCGAGAAATGTGTCTACTGTGATGAAAGATAGGAGAGGTGAGGTGCATGCACACTGCAAGGCCGGAACTCTGGACCGCTCCCTCGACTTACGTAAATAAGTTTATGGTAATATCTCTGCTTCAAGTTATACAAAACGGAAGCGTCGTTGAGGTATGTCAAGTTTGACATGTCCTCGCATTTCTCGTACTTAGGTGGGTTGACTTGAGCAACAAGATCTTTCTTGAAGTCTTTGGTCTGTGGGATAAATGATTAAATTAATAATAAATAATGGTAAAGGCGCCGGGAGCGCCTACTTACATATATAAGTTTCGCATAGTATCGTTGTCGTAGATTGTGAAGTACTGCAGCATCATTAAGATAAGTCAAGTCAGCCATGTCCTCGACTTTCTCGAATTTCGGCGGGTTTACTTGGGAGAGGAGTTCCTTTTTTATCGTCTTTTCCTGCTCATTTAATGTAATGTTTAGTAAATCATTAAAACAATTAACAATATTGAAGCCTTCCTCTTCTTCAATGATTCAGATTTGTTTATCTTAAAGGGATGTCCCTACCGGTAAACTAACGAAAACCATGTTTATCTTTACAAGTTCTATAACTCTTCAACAAAAAAAATAAACTAAAGTGCAGTTACGTCATCTTCACGTTTACTTAAAGTTGAATATTGATAACTATCGAAAGTTTATCTTATCTATCATTCTACGGGCCTAATCCACTTTCAAAACAGTTTATTTCACCAATTATTCTAAGTTCAGCTTAGATTGCACCAGTTCCTTATTATAATTCTATCAGGATATGCAAATCGGCATAATTACCTCGCCACCCGGCAAGCTGACGGTCACCAGTTCACCCTTGGTGGCCTTGATCTCGCCCTGCAAGAAGCCCTCCTTTTCGTCAGGCACCCAGCATGCCTTTTTGCCATCGTACGGCTTGCTCTGGTCGATACGCTTCTGTTCCAGAGAAACGAACAGGTACGGAGTCGGATCGGGGTCCTCGCCCTCTTGGACTACTGGCTTCGGCATTTTCGGAGGGCTAACGAGACTTTTGGGCTAGTCGAGACACGAGAACGTTGCCCTGGAGCCTTCCTGTAACACACCCGGTACGTTAGTGAGCCGACACAACTTTATCGACGGAGATAAAGCGGCCGAGAGGCGCGTGCGTCTATTTGTGGCTGTAACCCGAGTAGTGGCCGTGCGGGAACGGTGCCAGCTCGCTAGTTTGCGTAACGCCGACTTTTATGCTCGCGTTTTTATTAGCTTACACCGTTCGGCCCTTCGCGGATATTGCGTCACAGAGGTATGCGAGCCTGGAGGCACGCCAACCGATTTATCCGTCAGTGGATTGTTTATTGTCTTTTATGGTGATGGTTGATGGGTCACTGTTCACAACACCTGTTGGATCATTGATATCGATTGCGTTGTTATTATCGATTATGACATTCGATTGATTGATTGATTTCTGTTTTCAGTTAATCACATTTGTCAATCTTATCGATGTTGTATTTTGTCAATACTACATGAAAGAAAGCGTCAATATCAATTAGTTAATAACTTTCTACTTTAACTTCAAAATCAACATATTGTTTATCCAAATATTTAATTACATACAGGACAAAAAACTTTTAAAACAATCAATTAATCACTTCAAACTAAGAAATTTTTAATTTAATTCGCTTTAAATTTAAAATAAATCAATTCAATTTAAATTGCTACTAAATCAACAACAAATCGAAACGGTATTATAAAATTCATTTCAAATAACAAATAAATGCACTGAATTTCAATATACCCTCAATAATCCAAACGTGTCGAGAGAGCCACAAACCGATCACCACAAGGTACAGCGACCACTGAACACAATCAATCCAATGCACGCGATAGATCAGCTGTGCTCCTGCTACGTCACTAGCACCGCCTTGCACTGAGGCACTCGCGAGCCCACTCGGTATGCACTCCACTAATAAGCGCACCACGCGGCGCGTGCGTCGGTACTCACGTTAGAAGCCGTTCTGACCGGCGGCGGGGTGCTCCGCTGCTTTTTATACGCGCAATACGATACCATCGCTCGCGATCACCCCATTTTAGGCGGATGCCAGCCTGGGCTTCAGCTACACTTTCAGACGAGCTTAGCTTTCACTTGGGCGGCAACGCGCTGCGACGCGCTTCCCGCTGCGCCGCACAAAACACATATTCGAAATAAATTATTGATTTCTGTTAATGAATGTTTTTATGTTTATTGAACAGCGTTCCAGCAGATGACCGGTGGATGGAGAGGTAATTGAAAACAGACCTATGCGTTTAAGTACTGTTTAATATAAACATTCGAGCGTTTACACGTTTGATTGGGAAGGTAACTGTATTGATGATTGGGTTCAATGGATCGTCGTTAATTTAATTAGATTCTATAAAATCAAATATATCTCATTACTGTGTCATTGACTGTTGGGAAAGGCAGCTCTGCTGTTGATTTTTTGCGGTTATTTTTGTTATATTTCATCATAATTATTGTTTATTAGGCGTATGATAGCACATATTTTAGTACAGAAATATTTCAGTGACAGATATAACTGTTTGAGTCTAATGCCATAGTATCAACATTAATTCTGTGCAGCAATTCTACTAAATGGTGTTGTCCAATCATTTTATCGTTGACGAAGATATGCATTAGCATAGATTACAATACATATTTTCATCGACGGAAGTTGTTTTGTTTTCATTATTTTATTCTCGACTTCAGGTAAATACAAACATACATAAACTCGTGCCTTTTTCCCATGGGGGTAGGCAGAAACTACAAAGCGCCAATACTTCTTTTGCTTCGCTTACTTTAGGGTATTGTATCAAATTTTAATTCTATTTTATTTATTTTCCTTTTTATTTATTTAAAAGATATATGATGATCAAGATTTCTATGTTAACCTTTCATTCGTGTCAATTAGAGACACAATAGAAAGGCAATGACAGTGCGGATACCTACGTCCGCTTGGGGTTTAATGAATTAAGATTACAATGCAGATAATTTAGAGAGGACTTCTTCAGTAGAAATAGGTCGAGGTGATGATGATGATGAAGATATTCTGAGTATTAAACTGTCTATTTAGCCTGAATGTTTTCAAATAGATTTGGTAATTAGGTACAAAATAATCTTTAGAAGTTTGTAAAATACAATAAACATTATCACTGACTTATTCTGTTGACACACTCACTCACAAAACACACACACATCCAACACAATCCCCATTTACGTATACATATAAACCCTGGTATTGTAATTACTATAATTTATTTATTAATTAATTACTGTTTAACATTCATACATGCTCCAATCACTAAAGTGTTTTGTTTTATTACGTATACGAAATCAACAAAAGCACTTTTTTGTGTAGGATTACCTACACAAAAAAGTGGTTACAAAATTGTGTGAAATCATGTGAGCTAGGTGATAAACCAGTGTTACAAGACCCAGTGCCCTCGCCCTGTAGGAGTTATTAAAAATCTTATGCAATAAGATTAACAAAAATAAGAATTTGAAACTATGTTAACAATTATAGACAAAAATGCAAGAAATATACACAAAGCAATAAATGCATTTAAAAAAAACCCTATTCAGTTTTCAAGTGTTTGCAAGTGTGTGTGTGTGTGTTTGTGAACGAGTGCACGTGTATGTTTGTGTGAGATTAGAATGATAATGAAATAAAATATATTTATTCCTGCAAGATGAACTTTTCCAGACACTTTTAATAACTGTCACTTAAGGTATTATGTCGTGATTGTCTTGTGGGTTAGACTATACCTGTCGTGCACTAAATTTCTCAGTTCTAATCTGCCTAGGTTTTTCCATGTACCGGTAGGCGTGCAGTCTATCTGGATGCACTATTTGACTTCCAAAACCGTGTGAATGGGTAACACGTTATTCTTTGAGCAAACAAGTTGCCGAAATTCAATGTTTTGTTACTCTGTACTACTCGGTAACAGATATGACAGTCGGGAGCAACTGCTCAATAATAATCAAAGACCTAGATATGACGGTCGGGAGCAACTGCTCAATAATATATTATATTTTTCTTAGCACGGGCTGACTTCGGAAATCGTAGTTTAATTTTCGAAAGACCTGTTCAGCTGATATTATTTACCCACATGATCCTAAACTTGTTACAAATATAAGTCAGATATCGCCAATACGCTCTGAAGAAGCATGGAGATTAATGAAAAAATAAAGGCCTCTTCTCATACAAGGAGGTTAGATAAATGAATAGTCAACACACACTCAACTTCAAATGCTTTATTCAATACGCGCACTAAATGCACAGACAAGTTCTAGATGTTAACAATAGGTAGGTATTTTAACTTACATAGTTGCCTGCTAGAGCATTGCAATTTAAATAGTTCTAACAAAAGCAAGGAAATCATACATAATAATTGTTCAACGCACACGCACGCATTGAACATTACACACACACATGTCACACTACCGTACTACAATAATTGAATCCGACACTCATCAAAATAACCATCATAATTATCTAAATACCTACATTATATACAAATAAATGAATCTGATTTCTGAAGGGCAAAACCAGTGCATTCCATATAAAGATTGATACACGTTGATGAAATCGCCAAATGTTATTTTAATATATTTCTCTGGTTATATATTTAACTAGCTGTGCCCGCGACTTCGTCCGCGTGAAATAGTGACTTCGGGCAGCATATTTTGAATTACATATACCGTCGTTTGGGTAGCTAAAAATTTACTTTACAGTAATGCTTCTCTGGATACGATATTAATTTGACGTATGGCCATCGGGGATGAAATCATACAGGCTCCTAGGAACAACTGGCCGTGCGAGAAACAGCTGATGACCTTGGGCTTTATTAATTGTCATCGCAAAACATAGGCTGACTGGAAACTGGACTCGTTTAGAACTAATTGGAAAATTGTTTGGAATGAGACGAATCCGAGGAATGAAAACACTTTCACCTTTTCCACACCCTGTTAAAATCTCTGCTTCTATCAGATTTCGTTGTAAATTGGTCACTTTTAACCTGGTGCCATTGCAAAGTTTTGGGGGGCTTACATTTCTAAGAAGCATTATGGGTACGCCTACTTTTAATTTTATTTTATGTGCTGGTAGTCCAGGAGCATTGAGGAATTCTAAAAATTCTACTGGGTAGCTGGTAGATTCTCCTTCTTCCATTTGCTGTCCGAACCCTCTGAGAACTCAGACGAATTACCCTATCAGTGAAAGTCTCAGACTCACGCGATAGTGCATGAGCTTCACGATCGGCAGTGAGACGTACCTATTTCCCGTTCGTCCTGTGTCTCCTGGGATCGAGCATTTGTTGTCCATACTCTCTAGAAGCTCAGGCGGGTTTCCCTGTCAGCAAAAGTCTGAGACTCACGCGATAGCGCGTGAGTTTCGCGATCGACAGATAAACATCCCTATCGTTGTTCCCCGTTTTCCCTATTTTGAGTTGTCATCATTCGAGAACGATTTGAACTCAGTCGAGACTCTCGCTGAGTTGAAGTTTCTGCAGCACGAACCCTAGCCTGATGTTCCCGAGTTGCAGAGAGCCTTGTCTCTCGACCTTCCTCAGATTCCTGTGATCGAACTAACCTCATCCTTTCAGCATTTCTGCTACATTGGGAGAGGTTGGATCTTCTTCGAGGCATTCTTACTATAAAATAGTAGGTACTTACTACTTTACACACAGTTATTAAGTAAACACGTACTATCGTAAACAATTAAAATTAAATTAAAAAATTAAAAAACCCCTACCGCAAAAAAGTAAAACATTTAAAAAGTTAAAAGTACTTAATACTTTCCTATCGTTGAGCCATGAAATTTTACTTCACGTCGGGGTACCGCTTAAGTAAGGAATGTTTCTAGTGCTCGTTGGTATGTAGGTACTTACTTATTTTAGCGGTACCCCGACGTTACGTAAAATTTCATGGCTCAACGATAGGAAAGTATTATTTTTAACTTTTAAATGTTTTACTTTTTTATATTTTTAATTTAATTTTTATTTCAATTTTTTTAAAGTTATTCCTTTTGTTTTATGGAGTTTACAGTTATGAGATTTTTCCAGTGCAGTGTATGTAGAGTCTAATGCTGGTTAAAATAAATCCAAACACGACATATCGGCTATTATTTTTTTAAGAGTCAACCTACTGGTGAGCTGAATAGCCTGGCTGCAGCATCAGCTCATCCTGTTGCCATCAGTGCATTGTGTGCAGAATCAAATGCTGGTTAAAATGAATCCAAACACGACATATCTGCTATTATTTTCCCAAGAGTGTATCAGTGTGCTAGATGTCCTGGCTGCATCAGACCAAATATACCATAAACTTGCTTATTAATATAACACTCATGGGTGTTTGAAATTTTCACCCACACAAATATGTTTGTATGTAAAGTTAATACCCATAGACGTCAAAAATAGCAAAGGTAGCTAACACAAAAGAGCTGATAACCTTGAAACGGCTTAAACGATTTTGATGAATCATGTCTAAGAACCATCGCAAGAAACCCTGCTTTCAAATAAAAAAAACCGCATCTAAATCGGTTCACCCGTTTGGGCGCTATGGTGCCACAGTCAAGTGCGAGGCGTGTACGTACTCTGATAGAATACCTTAACAAAATGTTCGCCGCGATTCTTTAAATAGACATAACTTTTTTATTTATGAACCGATTAACATGAAATAAACACTAAATGTTAAGTGAAGCTTACTACAATATATTAGTGAGAACCCCATCTAAATCAGATAAGCCGTTTCTAATATTAGCGTGCACAAACACACAGACAAACAGACAAACAGACAAACCGACAAACAGACAAACAGACAAAAATTTTTTAAATTACAATTTTGGGTTCGGCATTGATATAGTAACAACCCCTGCTACTTTTTTTTTGTATATTTCCATTGTACAGACACCACTTTTCTACAATTTTATTATATGTATAGATTGTGGTAATTTATGTTAACAATTAAATTGCTATTTCGCACAATAATTAACGATAGTATGTCTAGAGTAGCATTCGTCGCCAAATAATAAACCACAGCTAATGTTTATAAATGCTTGAAGATATTTGCGTTCATTATGTATTTCTGGATACGTTTTTTACATATTTCTTTTTTCATTACTGACCCTTAGTATACCTAAGTGGTTCACCCAGGTATTTAACAGTTACCTTTCTGTACCTTAGTTTAACTAAAAGGTGAACCATGACTGAGTATTTAACTATAAGAATATACCCGTAGTTCACCTAATTGATGAACTACGAGTAATTATATGGACTGGCCTGTTGTTCCAGTAGTTGTGGCCCTGGCTACTATGCCGGATGTCCTGGATTCGATTGCCACCCAGGACAAATGTTTGTGTGATCAGCACGATCATTTGTGCTGTAATATATCTATAATATGTACGTATTTTGAAACATATAAGTAAGTTTTGTACCTAGCTGTAAGTTCCCAAATAAGTCTGAAATAAAATGGCTTTTAGAAGGAATTTATATTACATGACACTGTAGTACACGAGAAATTTGACGATATTAAGACTTGTTATATCTTCATCATCACCTTAATCTACAGATGTTTGTATGACTGTATATCTTTGCCAAAACGGAAACTATATCAAAACCCTTAGAAGTCATTTAGTTGATTGGTGTTTATTTATTTATCATGCAAATACCTATTTCAAAGTATTTATGCAATCAAAAATATTATATGTGTCTGTCCGGTTTTCTGTTATAAATATTGTAAAATAAATTAAATGTTTCTTTGATGTAGCGTGAAATTAGCGTGGAATATGTGAGATATTAGTTATTTATTTTGGTGTGTTTATTTTTAAAACAAATTATATAGCTAGGAACAGTAGGTGAGTATTGAGATGAGAGCAAATAGAAATGAATGGAACAAGGAGTCATGCTGCTTGAACCCTCAATAAATTGGGACCAGCAGGTCGATTCAGTAAAAGTCACGAGCCGTGAAAACTTGAGTGAAGTGAATTGTCAATGCCTAGCATTAGTATGGAATGAGAGCTCAATTCTCCCTCACTACGCCGTCATTTTCATGGGTTGATTTGACCAGAATCGCACTGCTGGGTAGGAGGTGATGATGACATTTAATTAATTAAACTCTTGTCTTGCTATTGTGTCTCTGATTGACAAGATTGAAAGGTTAAAGCATCAGGGTCACCGCAAACAGGGTGGGGCGCAGCAGAGAAGATTTTATTAAAGCAAGGAGACGAGAGGAGGGAGTTTAGGGGGGTTTTTTTTTGTCACTCAACTAAACACATGGAATGGAATAATGTGTGTGTATGTGTGTGTGTTGTGTGTGTATGCGTAATAAGTGTTGTATTTGTAATTATGTATCTACTCATATTAGATATTAAGTGAATCGTTACTAACACTATGGACTTTGATGAAATATTTTTTTTCTATTTTATTCTATTCTATAATAAAATACCAGACATGTTATTCTTGTCAGTAAAAACACTAGAAAATGGTGAAGCGTTTTGGGGGTTTCATATTTGATGTTCTAATAGTGATAATTTTATTATTTATTTATTAAAACTTTATGTACAAGTAAAAAAAATATACAAAGGCGGACTTTTCAGCCTTAATTTGATTAAACGAAGTGTATTTGTATATTTTATTCTAACAAAGTAAAATATTTTGACAGAAGTAATGAAAATATAGACCAGAGTTCACTACATCGATCGAGTTTGTTTGTCTGTCCCAGTTATACCTGCAACCAACGTGCATCCTAGTTTAGTCTACACTGTATATTTAACTTCTAAACAGATTTTTATATGAAATACTCCAGGAAAGAGTGTGTAAAATATACAAGTGATCAATTCACAATACGTTATGCTAACCAGTCTTTCAGTTTTCAGCGTTAGTAATGCATTAGATAATCTACGTAAACCAACTTTTGAAAAGAATTGATTGAGTAGGTTAGTTTTTAAATAAGCGTGTACCTACAAACTTCTAACAAAGTAGTAGCAGCAGCTTAGTATTATGAATGAAGAATAAAAAAATATGATCTGTAGGTACAGACGCCAGCACATCAAGTTACCCCAATGTGTCAAATTTCTTTGATCGGTTTTCAACTTTATGTCAAACTGAATAAGGTTCATATTCAATTGGGAAAATTTGACACATTGTGGCAACTTGATGTGCTGGCGTCTGTACATCAAAAATGAAAAAATGTAGAATCTAAATACAGTATTAGAAATAAAGAATTAGTAATGAAGACTCCATAATTCAGAATAATGAATAAAATAAAAATAATAAATAAATTAAAATGTGGAATTATGTAACAAACATTATTTTGCAGAAATTGCAAATGTAAGCAAACGTTGGTTTGTTTACTTTATCACTTGCGAACAAATTTTACATAAATAAATTGAAAATCGTATTAGTATCAATTTGTAGGCATTAATTATAAAATAATAATATAAGCAACCAAACAATGGAATGTGCAAGAAAATCCATATTTACTAACTCTTTAAAAATAGTTTCATCACATTTTTAAAACGTTGCCCCTCGCTAATGACATTTAAACTCACTGTTCCGGAACAACTTGTAGGACATACAAATATTTTTTCCATGCGGGAATCGAACCCGTAACACGCAGCACAGTAGCCAATCGTTCAACCATGCCCTCAGATTAAATGTGAAGAAGAAGTACCCAGAACAAAAACTATGCAATACCTACTAAGATAGGTTATAGTACGTACAATCTGTTACAATATGCAAGCAGATAAATACAACAGACTTAGTCCAGTTTGGTTGTTGGTTGCAAACATACGCTAGTATTATTCACCCGGCCTTGTCTGTTAGGTAATAACTCTTCGTTCTTAACCGGCTAATGTTCGTCGACGCCTTGAATATACGAGAATTAAGCTGAATCGTTCCCAATTGATAAATTAATTGATTTACTAATATTTAATGGGATTAGGTAATCGCTTGGTGGTTTTCCTACGCCGGCGCTGTTAGGTTAGATTTACTGCTTGCAAAGATGATTAAAATAATATTAAACAATAATCATATTCGACAACTTTTACACAACGCCATCTAGTCCCAAGCTTAACGGAGCTTGTGCTGTGGATACTAAATAGCTGATAATCATACCTACTTATATATTTCATACAATACATATTATAGATAAATTACACCCAGAAATGGAACTGATGATTGTGCTCATCACACAAACATTTGTTCTGGGTGGGAATCGAAGCCACGACCCCGGCAGTCAGGCCACTAACTGCTGAACGTGGACTGAACGTTGAGGAGTTTTAACATAACATCACGCCTGTAATCTCCGAAGGGTTAGGTAGAAGTGTATCTATATTGCACCCACATTTCACTAGTGCTGTTGAAGTCCCATGTAATAGGGGGCGAGCATATTGCCATCAATAGGGCACAAATCCAGACTCCGGGCATGTACTGAGAAGGAAATTCCAGATGGTAAAACTCAATAACACTTTGCCGGACCCTTAGATCGAACCCGGAGCCTCATGCTCTGTAGTATCGCTTGCGACCACTAGAGCAACAAGGCAGTCGCAACATGACAGCTTTGGAATGTTATTTATTATTATTACATTACGGTCCTATCAAATAAGAAAAAAAACCAGATTAAAGTCCAGATTTATTATATTTGAAGGTATTATATATTGAATTCCGCGTGTAAACCTGTAATGCGTCAACAATCAGCTGATATATCAGGTTCCCAACTGAGTTAAGATTAGAAAACAAAAGAAAAACACTAGCATATCGTTGCCAATTAAAAATAAACAGATATAAATAATGTTAAGCGACCGTTCGATGGTAATGCTCGATTAAAACTAATGACGATTAGTAAATCTACGCCCACGACACACCTCTTCAGTCTAGTCTAAATACCTGGTAGAAGAAGTCATCATGGGGTTGCAAAAGTCGATTATCTGGTAAGAGACTGGTAGCTGATAAGATGCTGGTAGCTAGTGCGAATTCCGCCAATCATGCAGTCAATCAGTCGTCAGTGCTCTATGAGTCCAGTGCAGCAATGCATTCAGGGGGTCGAGTCTGCTATTGCAATCGTGTCTCAATGACCGGTCAATGGTTAGTTTATTTTGCTACACGTGCTGCTGTTATTATTGTTCCTATATAGCAATTAATTTCCTTTTTATTAACCTCTACGTCTATTTGTGGACAGCGTTGTGGGTTACATTATAACCAAATTATTAGTATGTTTAATTTAGTTGTAAGTTCTTATAATGTTACTGTTTGCTGTTCCTTTCAATAAAAAAAATAAAATAAAATAAAATGATCGATTTTTGACGTATAACGTCAAACTATGACACATTTCCCATACAAAAACTGTCAAAGTTGTCAAATATTCGATCAATGACCGGTCATTGAGACACGATTGCAATAGCAGACTCGAGCCCCAGGGTGTTGTTGGGGCTGCCACGCTACTGCAGCGCGTCAGGTAGGACGCGCATACGGATGGCTTCTCTGCGATCAGACGATCACGGAAGCATGCAGCGTTCTTGCTGTTCAGAATGCGTGCCAGCCCTAACAGTCTCCTGCGTGTCATTGATAAACTGGATTGTCCAATAGTGCTTTTTTTAAGTTATTTCATGTCATGTGGTTGACTCAAAAAACCATAAAACTATCACAGCGTCTAAGTAGGGCTACTTACATTTTATATTCATACTGATATGGAATGTTTTTCGAAATAAATTAATTATAATTTCCTTTATTCAGTATTGTGTATGTACAGACGCCAGCACATCAAGTTACCCCAATGTGTCAAATTTATTTGATCGTTTTTCAACTTTATGTAAAAACAAAATAAGGTTCATATTCAATTGGGAAAATTTGCACATTGGAGTAACTTGATGTGCTGGCGTCTGTACAGACGCCAGCACGTCAAGTTATCCCAATGTGTCAAATTTCTTTGATCGTTTTTCAACGTTATGTCAAACAGAATAAGGTTCATATTCAATTGGGAAAATTTGACACATTGGGGTAGGTAACTTGATGTGCTGGCGTCTGTACATAAAATGATATTATACTATTGACTTGTCCACAACTACCCGCAGGCTATACAAATATGACAATGTATCGTGCGGGAATCGATCAGCGACACGCAGCGCAGCAGGTCGGCAATCGCTCAGTCACTGTGCCAACTAGTGTCGTCAGTTTCTTTAATAAGTTTTCATTCGACTCTTATGAAATATTATAATCATATTTTTTAAATTCATCTTAGTATCTAATAATGACTGTTGCAAGCATTTACTAACCTTACCAACTCTTTTAAAATGTCTCGTTAAATCATAGTCTATCATAGTAGTCACCACGTGTGAGCGATATTTTCATTAGGAATCGTCCCCTGTCATAACACGTCAGATAATTTAGTTTTTAAGCATCAAACTAAATTATCTGACCAGTAATAAAATGGTACAAAAAAAATATATGTCGCTTACTATAGAGGTAGGTTATTATAGTAGGTATAGTATACTACAGGGCAGGTGCGTAGTAATCAGCGTACATACGTAAACGTAAACGAAGGAAAAGAAGTATGTTCCCTGCCTACCCCATGGGAAATAAGGCGTGATTTTATGTTTGTATGAAATGAAATGATATTTATTTCTATAAGTAGATCTTTTCACATACTTTTACATGTCTTTTCTTTTAACTAAATGGCATTTCCAAAGTGACTGATCCCTGAGAAGAAATGCCGAAAGAAACTCAGGGGTCATGGTCTCTTTTAAAGTCCAGACATAAGATTATATTCATTTATTATGCGAGTCATACGATGCAGGGCAAAGTCTGGAAAAGCCTTTTGAAGAAAGAATCAAGTCAGCTTTGAGTTGACCTGTCTCGACAGAAGGCATGCATGCTTCAGTCATCGTGTAGCTCAAACCTATTTCAGGGAGCTGGAATGTATAGTATACTACACATGATTGATGAAGCCTTTTCTGAATGAGCTGTTCAAGCGTTATGTACCTATTATCATCTATCTATCGGGGATCAAGGAACAAAATATACTTCCGCAACTCAAATGTGCTCACCTTTCGTTTCGTGTGTGGTGGAAAATCCCTATGAATGTCCTCCACCCTAGGGAGACCGAACTTACTTATACTAAATACCACCTTGGTGTTCTATCTCACACCTGAGCCCCGGGGGTCACGGGAACAGAAGATACTTACCGTGACGTTTAACGCTGGATATTAATAATAATCTATCTCGGTTGCTATCTTGATCCCGATCTTTGTCTGTAACCAATCAACGACCGAATTCGCCTATCCGAGTCTTAAGGATGTCCAATCAGAAGCAGCCGTCAAAAACAAAGGATCGGAATTAGGATTGAGATAGAATATTTATATCGGG
Source organism: Euplexia lucipara (assembly GCA_921972225.1). Classification (NCBI taxonomy): domain Eukaryota; kingdom Metazoa; phylum Arthropoda; class Insecta; order Lepidoptera; family Noctuidae; genus Euplexia; species Euplexia lucipara. The sequence goes on from OV179158.1 coordinate 2,075,389, forward strand.
CGTAAGAGGGCTGCGCGTGAAACTCTGAGCGCTGCCACCTCAGATCCTGGGCCAAAAGCTAAACGTGCTTTCTAAATAAAATCCTCTCCGTGTAAATTCCAAGATAAATAAATAAATATTCCACAGCTTTTCACACAGCGCCCTTTAGTCCCAATTTAAGCTTGAGAGCTTGCGATGCTTGCGATGTTTGCTTGTTTGCTTGAGATGTGCTTTTAATCTTACCCCTAGTAACAGTGATTCACTAATTGGACACTGTAAACAAATATCAGCTCGTACCTGAGCTGATTGATTAAGTGTTGACACACACGTTAGGTATGATCTGGCAACAAAGATATATTGACTCTAATCTATAATACTCTGAATAACAATTTATATAATTAACTTCGCATACTAGGAATAACTGTAAATAGTTCTATATGTTCTAAAAGAAATATGGCCAATTGTCGAGTGGTTAACGCGGCTGCTTCTCAAGCATCAGTTTGTGAGTTCAAATGCGGCTCAACTGTTATGCGACTCTTTCAATTTATATGAAGGAAAACGTAGTGAGGAGACCATCCTGTGCCTTGAGCGAACATTAGACATGACAATCAATCAACATGAGAATCAATGCTAGTGCCTTTTCTGTAAGAAAACAAACCTTTGCCTTGCAGTTAGACAGTAAAAGGCTGGTATTATCTTTGTAAAGCTTAAGCACCTTAAGCATAGGATACAAAATAAGTGTAAATAGGCAAAAACCCATATAACTGTAGCGACATCTATCTCGCCACATACGAACTATCCTACATCGCGGTATCAAAGTTATCCTTGAACGTATACAAGTTTCCGACAACAACCGTAGGGCAGTAGTTAGCCCACCAGACACAACACCCGTCTGGTCGGAGGATCCTCCCTTTTTAATGGTGGATGAGGAAATTTACACGCTGTTTCCTCATACCTCCAAATAACAATACGCAAAAAGCAAAATGCGTTTATTGGCATTACAGCAAAATAAATACACCTTAAAACTATAAAATACACAGAAGACAAAAATTGTATTGCCAAAAGGGCTTCAGCTCAGCATAGTAATGTTAGTAGGGGTATGCAGCTAGTTATACTTCAAGAGGCTGCTGGATATGAGGATCCGGGGTCGATCCCCTGGCCGGGCAGAGTTTTTCCATCTGAAATTTCTCAGTAACAGCCCAAAATCTGGATTGGTGTCCGATTGATGGCAATAGGCTCGTCCCCTATTATGTACATGGGACCTAAACATAACGGCAAAATATGGGTGTACTACCGGGTACACCTCTACATGACCCTTTGGGGAATACAGGCGTGATGTTATGTTATATTAGCACTATTTCTAGGACACAATGATGTTAATGTAAGAAAATCCCGAAATACACACAAGCTATGTGTCCCTCAACAAAGAATTTCACTATTTTCTAATAATTCTTACTGTATGACAATTCGCATTTATAATAAGTTGCCTAACATTTTTAAAACCCTTAACATCATGACATTTAAAAAGAAATTATTTAACTTTCTCTTGCATAAGTGTTACTACACAACAAATGAGTTTTTAAATGAAAAGTTTGATTATAAATTTAAGTTTGATGACGATTTGTCTCTAAATCCCAAATTATTGAATAGCATTTACCTATTATAATTTATCTGTGAGTTGCTGTTGACATTCCATTATTTACATTGTATATTAAGTTAACTTTTTTCCTACCCTTGACCTTGTTTAGTTTGTACAATTTTATTTCTTAGAAATTTAATATTTGTACGCTGGAAACAGCAGAATATTATGGACGTCATATTATGTTAACACCTTTGTAACAACAATATTCTGACAAATAAATTTTATTATTATTATTATTATTTCCATTTATTTTTTTGTACATACATATAAATTATATTTTTAAATATTGATACAAAAAATATATAAAAACATTTAAAAATATAAAAAATAGTAGGCCACCGATGGCGGGAGCAGGGTCCAAGCTACCGGTGGTTAGGGTCTCAGAGACAGGAACCTCCTCACAATGCGAGCCGTATCGAGGAGTACTGCCTTCTGTATCAGGCCTTTGATCCAACCGCGTAACGAAAGCCTCGACAGATGGTCGTCGAGGCTTTTGGCAATAAGGCCATTCGCCGTCACAACAATCGGCACAATGACAGCAGAATCCACATGCCACATGTCGACAATCTCGTGGGCTAAGTCAAGATATTTTATTTGTTTATCTTTTTCAGCTTTCACGAGATTTTCGTCATGTGGGATGGTAATATCAACTATCAGGACTGACTCAGGTCATTGTTGTTGGTAGTTCTCGGTTAACCCCTAAGGTAAACTGGACGCAGCTCCCTCAAGTTATGTTTAATGGAACCATTATTCCTTTTAGCGAGAAGGTAAAGAATCTTGGGGTTTGGATTGACAAGCATCTTGCTTGGGGTCCTCAGTTGACAGAGGTAAGCCGCAAAATTTTTGCGTCTGGAAAGTCTCTCAGACGGTTGCGTAATTTTTTGCCTACTGCCACTAAAATTGCGCTTGCACAGTCCCTTCTACTTCCCCTCCTTGATTATGCTGATGTCAGTTATCTCGATCTCACTGAGGCACAACTTGATAAACTTGAGCGACTTCAAAACTTTTGCATAAGATTTATATTTGGCTTACGTAAATATGATCACATTTCCGAATTTCGTAAAAAACTCAAGTGGCTTCCAATACGTCTTCGCCGGAATACTCATATCCTGTCCCTGCTCTACAGTATTCTGTTTAATCCGAAAACCCCCAATTATCTTAAAGAACGTTTCAAGTTCCTTCATGACACACATAATAGATATCTAAGGTCATCGGAAAACTTGAGTCTAGATATGCCCAGGCACACCACTAATTTCTACGGAAAATCGTTCACAGTGGAAGCTGTACGGCTATGGAATGCTTTGCCTGTGTCAGTGAGGCAAGCTCAGACATTACAATCGTTCAAAAATTTGCTTAAAAATTATTACCTCTCTCCTAACACGTCCTAATATAATTGTTCGTCACTCTGTAAATGGTTTGTATTTATGTATTTATTTTATTTATTTTTTGTCTTGATAATTATACTTATTATATATGTATATTCAAATAGTCTTGTATGGTATATATTTATGTAAATAGTACACCACACACTGCCTACTCATCTTTTTTCCTCCACTATCAAGTCCATCCAAAGGTTGTCTGTAAGAGATCGCTTTTAGCGATAAGACCGCCCATTGTATCACCGCTTGTAGCCCTTAAAATTATTATTTGTAAGTATTAATGGTGTACAATAAAGAGTATTCTATTCTATTCTCTATTCTATCATTGCGCGGCGCGCTAATCGGTCTATCACTACTATATCTGGCTTATTGGCGACAATAGTCCTGTCAGTAATGATAGACCGATCCCAGTACAACGTGACATGGTCCTTTTCGAGAACTGGGTCGGGCACATACCTGTAGTACGGTACCTCAGTGTCCACAAGCTGGTATCTCAAAGCAAGTTGCTGGTGAATAATCCTGGCTACTTGGTTATGCCTGTGCAAGTATTCGCCGTTAGCCAGACGAGAACAACCAGAGATTATATGTCTGATAGATTCACCAGGGCGGTGACATGCCCGACACACGTCAACCGTCCCGTCCTTCATAATATGTCTCCGGTAGTTGTTCGTTAGGATAACTTCGTCCATAATTGCACATACAAAACCTTCAGTTTCCCCGAAAAGGTCACCAAAACGTAGCCAGGATACCGACGCTAGTAAATCTACATCGGGCCCATGAAGAGCCCGGTAGAAGCGGCCGTAAAGCTCTTTGCTTTGCCATACCCGTCTGCGGTCATCTGTACTAAGCACTACAGGTTTGCGCCAGTTCTCGTTAGCCATGGAAAGCGGGGTGAGCCCTTTGTCCACGGCGACCACATCTCGGTGCATACCCACCTCGGTTTTTAAAAAATATTCCCTGAGGCTGTACACTTCACGGTTGTGGAGAGTCTTAGCATTTAGAAAACCTCGACCCCCACACTTCCGCGGAATGTACAACCTCATAACCGAAGAACGTGGGTGATGCATCCGATTTGCGGTCAGCAATGTACGGACTCTCCTATCTAGGGTGTCCAGTTCAGTTTGAGTCCATTTAAGTATGCCGAAAGAGTACATCAAAACCGGCATGACCCGACCGTTGAAGGCGCGCACCTTGTTTCCACCTGAAAGAAGACTGTTAAGCACTTTTTTCAGGCGACCAAAGAAACGCTCCCTCAACGATTGCTTCATGTCAGTAATATTGATACCTAACGCTTCCGACATACCTAAATATTTATAGCTCTCGGATGAGGAGAGGGATCTAAGGTGTATGGAATCCGAGAGTTGAATTCTCTGGGATTCCATAATCTCCCCTCGCTTCACATGCATGACAGCGCATTTGTCCACACCAAATTCCATCCTGATGGCGCTACTGAAAGTTTCAGTTACCCTCAGTAGCTCCATCAGTAGCAAATTGTTGGGGGCAAAAAGTTTTAGGTCATCCATGTAAAGCAGGTGAGATATGACCTGACCATCTCTTCTCAGTCGATAGCCTAGACCTGAATCCTCCAGCAATGTGCTTAGAGGATTCAGGGCTAAGCAGAACCATAAGGGACTCAAACTGTCACCCTGAAATATTCCCCGCTTAATCCAAATAGGTTCATCATTCCCCTGAATCTGTCGACATCCTGGATAGCGAAGGACCGTCCTCCACTGCCTCATACAAGATTCAAGGAAGGTGCGTAGAGTTGTATCTATTTTGTACAACTCCAGCACCCTCACGAGCCATGAATGTGGCACGGAGTCGTAGGCCTTCTTGTAATCTATCCAACATGTCGACAGATCCTTGTGGGATCGACGAACCTGTTGGCTTATGGCCATGTCTATGAGGAGTAGCTCCTTAGTGCCACGGGACCCATTCCTACACCCATTTTGAGAAGTAGACATAATAGAATTACTGTCTATATGTTCAGTAATTTTAGTTCTCAAAATGGATGTAAGAAGTTTATATACCGTCGACAAGCATGTGATCGGTCTATAATTCTTGGGTTCCGTGGTACTACCTGACTTATGGAGCAGGTGAGTAACACCAGTTGTTAAAAACTGTGGTAGCGACCCAGACTCCAAGGATGACTGGAACTGCGACGCCAAGCGCGAGTGTGAACTACCTAACCATTTTAGCCAAAAATTGTGCAGTCCGTCCGGTCCCGGTGATTTCCAATTAGGTAACGGACGAACTGCTTTGGCTATGTCTGAAGGACAGATGTTAATTTTTTCCATTTCCGGTATAGTTTCACACGCGCGCTCGACATCACACATCCAGCAAGCTTCAACATGACGGACGGGCTCCGACCAGATGCTACGCCAGAATGCACTCGTGGCGGCATCATCCGGACGACGCACGTCCGTCACATTTTGTTCAGGTCGCTCCCAAGCTCTGTATACCCACCTCTCATCGCTCTGGAACCTGCGATTCTGTGAGTACCGGTCAACCCGCCGTTTATACCGTCGAATACGGTTTGCCCATGCACAAACTTTTTGCTTCAGGAAGTCGATGCGCTCTGTGGCACGGGACATGTATTCGCGAGGACTGATTTCAGTCCCCGAGAACGCCCGCTTCACAAAGCGCATCACTCGTGGCCGTGTATTGCCCTCCCTGAAGCAGTATAGTTTGCCAATGAGTACCCTGGCCCCATCGATACGGCGCTCAATCCTGCCCTGCCAGGCTGGTACAGCTGGCTTCGGTCGGATAGCTACGTCAACATTTGGGAACTTGACGTTAGCTAAACGGCATGCTGCAACAGCCGCGCAATACAGGATTGAGTGCGTATCAATGAGGTCCTCGCTGCTTTTGAAGAAATCCTCAAGCAGCGAATCCAGGCCACACACCAGCGCCCTATTTTTTTTGTGCATCGGCAACCGCGGTAAACGCGGTCTAAGTTCGGTTGGTGTTGACCTATACTCACGAAGCGCATCTTCCAGTGCTCTCCTCAGTTTGTTATTGCACTGGCTACTTACTGTGACAACCCTATCATCCACTTCGTCACTAATAGGATTGGACCGTGGTGGGGTTGCATTTACAGCTGGTACCACGGTCTGTGTCAAAGTCGAGACGACATGGTTGTTCAGTACGTCTGAGCGCAGCCTATCAAGCGCGGCTTCGTCCAACCTGTGGTTACGTTGGATAACCCGCACCTGATCCGACAGTCGTTGGGCCGAGACGTTTACGGTTGGTTCCAATTCCTGAAACAGAGACAGCATTCTAACACGGTACGCAGTGAGGTTAGTTCCCCCCTCTGTAGACCCGCAGTATGCGCGCATGACGTTCTCGTTCATAGACTGAGTCCATCTCATGCGCTGCACACAACCTATTATTATTATTATTACTATTATAAGCCTTGAAATTCTGACGATGTCAGGTTCCCTTAATAATATCTTCCCAGGCAGTTCACTTCCAGAACTAACACTTACAACCTATGAATGATCGAACGAATGAATGAAACATAAAGCCGTCGGCACTCACTTCAGATAAGAGCCCCCTAGCTATGTACACATCCATGCATCATTCTCATACAAACATTCCAGTTACGTCCAGACCACCCAACTACGAGGTTCTCATAAATATCTTTGCCGAATGTAATTCGAATGACACATATTTTATTTCTGCTACTGTACCACAGCTGCAGGTGTTGCGCAAGAGTTTGTTTTGATGCAATGCACTTGTGTTTTTGTACTGTTGTTTCTTGGGATTTTTCGACTTTTTTTATTATTGATATGCTCGCGTTTGAACACTATCTGACCTGATGATAAGCGATGATGTGGTCGACGATGAAGCACGCTTGCCTAGGTAACCTATTTACTTATTGACCCAAAGACCCCTAGGCTGTAGTTATCAGGAAATACAGACTCTGGCAGGTTTACTATGCTTTAGTAATAAGTAGACTGTTTTAGTTTTCGCAAAGCTATAAAATTTTCAGTCCTTTATAGGATCGTGATTTGGCATACTTAAAATGTATATGTAAGTAAGTAGCTGCTACTGAGAATGAGCCGCTATAATCTTAGCACAAACAATCGTGTTTATTTTAACATTTGTATTCTGATGCAGACATGTAATTGTAAATTAATGCATTATGTAAAGCCAATCATTTTAAGCAACTTGACTAAGATTTATATTACATGACATTAAAAGTGTAGCTAATGTAAAAGCCATGAAGTCAAGCCAAAAAGAAAAAAACACAAAGCTAAGATTATTTATTTCATCAATAATCTAGTCAATTAAGCTCTCAATTATGCATATTTTTTTTCCAGACTTTGATAGGCCTTATGATTGATTTGATAAAACTTAGTAAATTATTTCGTTGGTATCTATTACGGTGACATACGTAGACGCTTAATAATTTCATCAAAAATTCCCTCGCCGGTGTTCTTTAATTTACTAGTCAAATCTTGACGCATGTTTCTGCTTAACCTTCCGATAAATTTGGCAGTGATGTTTGGATATCCATCTTAGGCATATCTCACTACCATATCCTTTACTAAACACAGAATCTCACACGTCATCACCACATACAAATTCCACCGCCATTGACGTCTTAGCCTCTGGGTTATCTTAACAAAGATAAAGTACAGACGCCAGCACATCAAGTTATCCTAATATGTTAAATTTTTTTGATAGATTATTCAACTTTATCTGAAACAGAATAAGGCTCATGTTCAATTGGGAAATTTTGACAGCTAGCTATAGCTTGATGTGCTGGCGTCTGTACATCTCAGACTAAATCGGCTCATCCGATTCAAGATTATACCTTTGCTCTTCCCTCTCCTCTGATACAACAACATAATACACACCCTCTGCCCCGTGCGTCACTTGCATTGCTCCCGATACGACGATGCTTATCTGTATGAGTCATTCTCATTTTGCTCCAGCTAATTATTTACAAAACTGTTTAAAATGTTGGTTTTGTCCAAAGACATTCAATACCTATAGACCGGACATCACGAACAAAATTTTCGTCTGAAAAAGTGTGTCCTGCTGGATACAAGTCGAAGTATGAGTTTCTTGTAGTACGCTCCGCTGCCGCTCCAATATTCATATATTATTCTAGATGGCGTTACTGAGACATGGGATCAAAGTTTTACTATGACATTTCCTCGACATGCCCGCTCTATAGTATTTTAAATCTCTTTGGTTTTGTCTTATTTGAGTTACGAAGACGTTTAACTACTCATTTGTAATCAATGGCCGACACAACAGTAAGACAATAGACAAAAATCTCCTGGAGATTTATCGGCAGATGGGGGGTAATATGTATATTATTTTTGTTCTTATTTATTAATTCAAGGGTAACATAACATAGTTACTTTACTAAAGTAGGCTCGTGGGTAGGTACAGACGCCAGCACATCAAGTTACCCCAATGTGGCAAATTTTCCCAATTGAATATGAACCTTATTCTGTTTGACATAAAGTTGAAAAACGATAAAAGAAATTTGACACATTGGGGTAACTTGACGTGCTGGCGTCATTTACACATTTATCATCTTAAATACATTTTTACCATTGTATCAATAAATACTACACTTAACTACTTAATAATTAATTATTTTATTATCTAATAACTAAATATACGTTTTAATCTATAGTATAAACTAACCTATACAAATGGGTACCAATACTCATAAGGACATAACATTCCACAACTTTCACACAACGCCATTGAGTCTCAAACTAAGCAGAGCTTGAGCTCTGAGTACTAAACAACTGATAAACATACATATATTTATAAATACAAACATATATATAGAAATAATATAATATATAGAAAAACTGGCTGCTACGCAAACATAGTTCCGCATTAAAAAAATACGACATATTCTCAGACCTACTGAATATACTTACACACAAATTTCATAAAAAATGGTCAAGCCGTTTCGGACGAGTTTGGTAACAAACACTGTGACATGAGAATTATATATATTTTCATTCAGATTACACACAGTCACCGAACAAATACGAGTAATCGTGCTCATAGCTTGAATAAGCGTTCCGATTCGTCGTTTATACCACGTACATCGAAGGACTGGAACAACTTGCCTGCTGCGGTCTTCCCGTCCGATTATAATTTAGGTGTCTTCAAGGCTAGAGCGAATAAATAGGTTCAAATCAAATCAAATCAAATCAAAATAATTTATTCACATAATATGGGTAAATAGGTGGTACGTAATATATAAATGTTGGATCCTCATATTGACCATTGCTGGTATGTGAAACTTAACATTATGTACTATGTAAGACTAATCTTAAACTAAACACTTTATTTATTACACTACTACTTACATCATTTTTTTATTTGTAATTCTAAGGTAGTCATTAGTAGTGTAGAAGCATTTATTGACAAGCCAGGTGTAAAAATTTTTTCGGAACAATGTAATAGGAAGGTCTCTGATTTCGCTAGGTAATTTATTAAATAATTTAATTGACATGGGGTAACAGTTTCTTTTAAAGAGATCAGTTTTTATGTTTGGTAATGGAAGGTTATTCGGATAACGGGTATTAAAATTACAATAATCCCCAAAGGATTTGTACAGGTATTGATACGTTTTAACAAATAAACAAGATTCAAAAATATAAATGGAGGGTGCAGTTAATAAGTTTAATTTTTTGAATAAAGGTTTGCAAGACGTCAATGAATCTACATTACAAAGTGCGCGAATGCACTGTTTCTGAGCCAGGAATACTCTATTAAAGTCTATTGAGCCCCCCCACAACATTATACCATATCGTAAATTGGACGCAACGTAACCATGATACGCCTGTAATGCCGTCTTTAAGCTGGAGATTCTAGTTAGACGCCATAGTGCATAAACGTATCTATTTATTTTATTACATATTTTTTGGACATGTAATTTCCATGATATTTGACTGTCTAAAGATATTCCAAGGAAAGTTATGCTGTCGGATTGTGCTATGGTGTCGTTATTATATGATACTATTAATTTATAATTATATTGTTTTCTATATAAACTAGTTTTCTTAATAAACTAGTGCGCTTCACCATCACTGATTGCATCACTGCTTACCATCAGGTGGGATTGCCGTCTAGCACTGGTTTATTATATTAAAAAAAAAATGAGAGAAAGAGTTTGTTGATCTTTGAAAATATTCGACAGAGCCCATTCTATGTCCATGGGTGTCTGTCTGCCATATTTTCAACCGATGTTGATTATCATGAACCTGATTCATATTCGGGATTCGAACCATCAAAGACGAATTGTGGTATCGCTACGAGAGCTGATGACGTAAGCGACACGTAACTATAGCACGACCTCGCGCATACCTCGGTATTTTGTCTACATTCACTAGTTGGCTATCAGAAACGTTATATTTATCATAAATTGGCCAATTGGTTAGAACTAACTACATATTATATTCGCGACAAACTAAGAAGTACGATTTGACAGCTAACAAAAAACTTAGATAAGACAATAGAAAAAAATCGGTTGGAATAAAATTCGATTCTTGAGATTTATTGATTTAAAATTATTAAGAGATTGTAATCAAACTGTATTTTAATTGCTTAAATGTGAGTATTAAACGCGTGAGTTATTTATATGGATAATATAATACAATTAATCTCATTTTTAAATGTGATGTTAGTAAAAGTAATGGTTTTAAAGAAAACCGATTGCATTCCTTTAAAAAAAAAGCTTTTAACGGTCGCAACACTATGGTAACCAACCAAAGACATAGATACCATTGTACCAGAGGCCTTCTAAACACAATAACAGAAAGGGTTGAGTGTCCTATTGTGCGGCACTGGAACAAGGTGCACAACTCAGGTGTCCTTTATAAAGATGTTTAATTAAAAGAAGAAGATATTATGATAGATTATGATGATAGTTTTTTTTTGTATATATTTATTGTATTATATTATACCTATTATATTTTATGATATTTATCATATTTATTATATTTATTGTTTACATATGTATAAATAAACTATGTTTACTTCTCTTGAAATTTCTTACGGAATTGCACCTACCACTGTTTGTCTCTGCATGACCTAAAGGTTGACTGGTAGAGAATGCCTAAGGCTAATGCCTTAGGCATTCTCTATGTACAAATGTACATAGACGGACTTAATAGTCCGTCTATGTATATTTGTGTGCTTGAAGTATAAATAAATAAATTATGCTCAACTGATCACAAATTAATTGAAATGAGGGCAATAGTATTATCAAGAGGCATGATTACGCCTGTCATAAGCTGTGCAATATGTAGCAACTAGCAAAATTACTCAGTAAGGACCCAACTTTGTTCTAAAATACATTAAAACTAAATCTGAACGTATTATGAAAACCGTAATATGGCACGGATCGTAACTTCCTAACATATTAAAGACATTCGCTAATAATAAGAACCGGCCAAGAGCGAGTGAAACTTTCACATGAAGGGATCCGTATTCTTTTGTTTTGACCTAAATATTACCTGTATATTATAAAAAAAATGCACTCGATTATGGAAATTAGATGTTACTGACTAGATATTGCAAATACGTAATAACAACTATAAAGGATTTAATTTAAATAACTAGCACTTTCTTCGCAACTTCGTTGGCGTAAATTTCGCACTATTCTCTTCAAACTGTATCATCCCCGCCACCCTCTCGCAGTTTTAAAAGTAAAATCTACACTAAAACAAAAGGGAAAATATTTGCATTTTTGTGTGTACCAAATAAACTTAAAAAATACTGGGCTAATTTTCTAAAAATCTTTCACCGCTATACCCTATGTGACTCAGTGAAAATATATCTTTATAATTTTAAAAGAATTTTCAAAATCGGTTCAGTAGTTTTTAAGTTAAATCTCTCCAAACAAAAAATCAAATTATTCTTTAGTAATATTAGAATACACACAGATTATAATTATATTGTACACGACACCTGACTGTGAAATGCAATACGATGACACAATACGCTCCATTTATGCGAGAACTTGTAAAAAGCTAAAATTACGCTTTACATTACCGGGAAAACACAGCGCTTTAAATACATCGGTTATTTTAAACATTCAATGTATAGCTTTGCTGTTTTCCTACATCTGTTGAGATGAATGAGGTGACTCAATCGAAATTGGGTGAGGATAAATAGGATTATTCATTTCCGTTCTAATTCTGTTTCGAAGGAAAGACTGTTTATATATTGAAGAGATACTTGCTGGTCTAGATTTAAAAAGTATTCTGGATTGTTCTTGGTTTCTACAACTGTCCTTATTATCTTCTTGCCCCTATTTCTGCCCCACAGGTGTGAGAGGTTACACCGGGGTGGTTTTTAGTCAGTAAGAGTTTGACAGACCCCTCCGCCACCCTGGGCAGAGGACCGCCATAAAGATTTTCCATCCCGCACATAAAAAGGGTGTCGCTTGGGAGAGGTTATCTAATTCCAAGGTTGTCCTCTGCTAAGACAACTCCTCCCCTTTCACTCTACCGTTCTTTGATGAATAGCGCTCTTGTAAAATTGACGAACCTACATGTACTTGATTTTGTTTTTCTTTGTCGGGTCGTTGAGCTGCTTAAGTTATAAATTGAGCTACAAGATTACTGGCAAATGTGTTCATTGACTAGATGATCAACTCAAATTAGGTGCTAAGCTACCTTCTTTACATGATCTGCCCAAAATAATGAGTGGGTTTATAAATATAAATTTCAGACTTTCAGTTTTTTTCGGTATTCCTTCTCAAAGTAGTCAGAAAACAAGACTTCATTTAGTTTACTTTATCTTGTTTTTATTTATTTATCGTGATAAAGTATTGATTTACCAAAATCAAAGAAACAAAAAACATAAAACATTTAAAATAGATGGCAATAAATACTAATACTAATTAGAATTAAAAAAAATATAAACTCAAATCGAAATCCATTAAAAATTAATTCCATCCGCAACTAAAAACAAAAACAAATCGATTTCAATTTGATTAAAACATAAAATCCCGAATAAAATTAACAAACATCTTATGCAATTAATGAGATTGCTCATTAAATTGTGCTTAATCGTGGCGGCGTCCTGTCATTACGGTGTAAGTTGGCTGAAATTAAACATCATTTAGTATCTCATCCTCACACGGCATCCGATAAAATACGTCACCGTCATTTGTATAATAATTTGTGTACTCACTGAAATATATGGACACAGATTAATGAGAAAATACCACAGAGTATGCGAAAGAGAGATAAAGAGAGATACAGATCAATTAAGTATAGAAGTAAATAATGCGAAGACACTGCCTCCTGAGATACAGGATCTTCCTAGTTCAGGAGTCAGGGCTCTAATTTTGTATTTCTGTATTCGAGAAGTGTCTTAAAAAAAAAAAAAAAATTTGTTCAACATGAGTGGATTACAACAATAATAGATGCATGCAATGGTAGCTTAGTACAGACGCCAGCACATCAAGTTACCCCAATATGTCAAATTTTCCCAATTAAATATGAACCTTATTCTGTTTGCCATAATGTTGAAAAACGATCAAAGAAATTTGACACATTGGGGTAACTTGATGTGCTGGCGTCTGTACATATAAGTATGTGCTACATGATGTACTATATAGATCTTACAGGCTTTTATCGTCATCATCTGCCTAGCCTTTAACTATATTGGTGTCGGCTTCCAGTCAGTGCCGGATTAAGCCAGTGCGGGGCCTGAAGCAAATTCGGCTTGGGAGCCTTTGGTTTGCTTTAGTTTCTCAAGTTTACCATAAACTCAGATTAGAGAATATAACCGAAAACGTGCGTGCTGTGATCTAGGGGGCATTTTTTTTTTACCATAATTTTTAGATCTATTGATAGTTGTAGTGCAATACACGAAAGCATCTACAATATTATGTACCTATGCGAAGTTGAATTTTGTTACACTTCACCTCAGAAAGATTTAGACAAGGATGTTTTGGCCGAGTTGGCGCCCTGGGCGACGGTTGCCTAGTACTCCTAAAGCCGACACTGGCTGTAGGCAGATGTGGCTTTAATATTAATATCAACCAATTTTTCATTGATTAGGATCTCACATTTATTTTTATCAATCAATTTTAAATTAGAGATGTTTTATTCTCCAATTTGAACTTATTTTTTGTACGGTCAGACAGGCGTTGGAGCGCGGGGCCCTCCAATATGCGAAGCCCGTAGCATTTGCTATTCTTGCTACGAGGCTAATCCGGCAACCTTCCAGTTCAACTGGATGCAGTGTTTTATAAGGCGCACCTGCCTGTCGGATCTCCACAACCCAGTTACTGAGTAGGACGATACCCCTTGGTTAAACTGGTTTTAATCAGTACCTGGTTTCTGGTTAACTGGCTATAATAAAGTAATATCAGACTAGTGTGAATTCGTAGACTTGCTACGAATCGGTTGAGACCTCTACGAAGCTACGGCGTAGCAATCGTAGCACATTAATATTTTAAAAGAAGTTTAAATTGCTATTCTTAACGTCAAAGCTGCCACGAGCGGCACGCAACATCAACGACGTTTACGGAGCTAACACTACAAACCAACGCACCACCTGTTATTGGTTTGCTCGCTTCCGTTCTGGAAATTTCGACCTGAAAAATGAACTTCGTGGTCGTCCGAAGACTTTGGTCGACAATGACGAATTAAAGGCGATTGTGGAAGCTAATGATACACAATCTGCGGTTGAATTAGCAGCAGCTTTCGACGTTAGCGTCAAAACAATATTGGTCCATTTGCGTCAAATTGGCAAGGTAAAAAAGCTTGACACATGGGTGCCCCACGAACTCAATGATCGCCAGCGCGAAGTACGCGTCGAGACGTGCCTTGCACTGCTCAACAGACACACAAATGAACCGCATTGTTACCTGCGATGAAAAATAGATTCTGTTTGATAACCACAAGCGCTCAGCAAGTTTTTTGGATCCTGGTTCAGCACCTAAACAATGCCCTAAACGAAAACTTACCCCTAGAACAGTGATGGTCACTGTTTGGTGGTCTAGCGCCGGTGTGATTCATCACAGCTTCTTACCAAATGGGTTGAGCATTACTGCAGATGTGTACTGTGAAGAACTGAACACAATGATGGAGAAGCTGGAACATCTCCAACCAGCATTGGTCAATCGCTCGTCTCCGCTGCTCCTTCACGACAGCGCGCGACCTATACTGCACAGCAGACGGTCTCCAAGTTGCAAGAACCGGGGTTGGAAGCTAAGCTTTCCGTCATCCGCCCTACTCACTAGACCTTGCGCCTACATACTACTACTTTTTCCAGAATTTGGATAACTTCTTGGCGGGAAAAAAATTCAATGCCCGAGAGGCAGTACGAAATGCCTTTGAAGAATTTGTTGCCTCCCGTCTAGCTGATTTCTTTAAGAAGGGCATCAATAAACTGCCACTACGTTGGCAAAGATGCATTGATTGCATGGGTGATTACTTCGATTTATACAAATAAAAAATACATGAAAAAAAAATCGTTTAATTTTTTTCATACAAAACGGCAATTTCATAGGTAAAGACCTATTATATTGTGGAGGCAGATGTCATATTATATGGTAATGATTAACGGTTTCTTTGACTTACACGAGTTTGAAAGGTGGATAAATGTAACAGAAAATAAAGAAAGAAAAATGCATTTTTCTTTAAATACAAAAGTATACAATACAAAGGTTTATAATGCCAAAGGGGTCTCAGCTCAGCTTCTTCTTCCACATGGCGTTAATCCCGGCTATTGCCAGGGTCCGCCTTCCGACTGAGCTTCTTCCACTTTGCCCGATCTTCAACATCCTTTTCGGTCAGGCCATTGGCTCTCATGTCGGACTTGACGACGTCCAGCCAGCGTTTGCGAGGGCGGCCACGGGGCCTAGCCCCAAGGACAGCCATATACATGCATCTCCGACCAACGTACTCGATAGGGCGGCATGATGTGTCCATACCATCGCAGACGACACTCTTGTAGTTTTTCTCCCACGTCGCGGACACGCGGGTCTCAGCTCAGCATAATGTCGAATGAGAACACAGGGTGTACTGGTATATGTGATGGATGGTGACCGATCCGTGGACCGACCCCTCTTGATGTTCATTCCATGTGTGGCTGTTATCACTAAGCTACGATCCCCTCTTTGTTTACCCTCAGTAATAATAAAGACAGAGAGCTATCCAGTTGCCAATAAGATATATGACTGGCCTGTTGATCTAGTAGTTAGTGAGCCTGACTGCTATGCCGGAGGTCGTGGGTTCGATTTCCACCCAGGACAAATGTTTGTGTGATGAGCACGATCATTTGTTCAGTGTCTGGGTGTAATTTATATATAATATTTGTATGTATTTAGAAATATATAAGTATGAGTATCAGCCGTTTAGTACCCACAAAGACATTCAATACCTATAGACCGGACATCAAGAACAAAATTTTCGTCCGAAAAAGTGTGTCCTGCCAGACACAAGTCTATGAGTTTTTTGTAGTACGCTCCGCTGCCGCTCCAATATTCATATATTATTCTAGATGGCGTTACTGAGACATGGGATCAAAGTTTTTCTATGACATTTCCTTGGCATGCCCGCTCTATAGTATTTTAAATCTCTTTGAGTACCCACAACACAAGCTTTCAAGCTCAACTTAGGACTAAATGGTGTTGTGTGAAAAGTTGTGGAATATTTATTTATTTGTGGAATATTTATATGCTTTAGATCTTGCTGATTGGGCAAATAGCAGGATAAATTTTGATGACCCATCACATCTGCCCTCTCTATACTCCCTAATCTTTGTTGGCTGCATGACACATCAGCGCAGGCTGGCGCGTCGCCAGCTCGTCTCCACTTCTCAGCTAAGGTTCATTTGTTATTTGCCTTTAATCGAGCCATTGGGGCACTTGAACACTAACTGTTTGTACTGGAAATAGCAGAGCTCTTTCAGGTGTTTCGAATAAAAGTTATTGGAATTACTAAGTAGTTTGTAGTACTAAGTAATGTGGATGGGTGCTGTTTTTAATCATTGTTGAGTACGACGTACCTATATTGTAGCTACTGAGCACAAATATGCTCTAAACATGAAAATGATGCAAAGAAAGCTTAGGAAATAATAAAGCAGTGCGTGTGCGATTACCCCATGGCCGTCTCAGGACCGTAGTTTCTGCCTACCCTTATAAAAAGCCTTATATAAAGCGATATTCTTGAATAATAAGTTGTGTTGTTGATTAACTTAGTACGGAGTCTATGGTGATCAGCAGGACGTTACTTGTCATTTGAAATGGCGCGAATGTGTGTTTGGTAATGTCATGTGGACAGAGTCATGCTGGTGCGTGGGAGCTGGGCAGAGCGCTCAGGTTAATTTGAGGCACCAACGAAGGCACACATCCAGTACAAAACTGTCAGTTACCTATTTGAGTTATGTTTTGTGATTACGGTTGTTAAGTGAGGTTATTACTGCAATGAAGATTGTTATTCTACGTTATGGACTCGGTACCACGAAACCCCTCATCGGTGTCAGATAATCGCTCAGCCATCGCTGACTCCAACATCTATATATTTGAAATCCAGTTTTTTTCGTTTGCGGTAATTTTGTTTTGAATTTTATATTTATCTGTTAATTTATTAAATTTAATCTGTTAATTGTTTCTTTTAGTAAACTCTTTATTTACAGTACTAGTTGTTCTAAGTGGTATATGGGTATGATGGAATAGGGAATAAATCTCTGTAAAATATTGGTAATCATTTGGCAGCATACTACCAGGTTATAATTTAATTTTATTGGGCAGCTAAACCATTGATCTGTAATGACTTATTTTGGCTTAGGTTTGCATATTGAAACATTATCAAGCAAGTCGTGTGAAAATTACATTACCCCCTTCCAGATTCCTGGCTCTGCATCGCTTACACATACAATGCCCGTTTTAGTGACCGCATTACTAAAAGCGTGACGCTCAAATGTCGTATACAATGTAGTTTAGTACTGCCATCGAGTATCTACTTTGTACATACTGTCCAGGGTTTGTCACTAAACTTGTAGGATGGATAAGCAGTATACCTACATAATAATAAATAGTCTTGTCTTGTCTTGTCGTCGTTTTTTCTTGTAGAAGAGCTTGAGGCTAATTGCAGCCTCACGGGTCGATCGAAGGTTAAGCTACTCTTCACGAGGTTGATCCGTGGATGGGTGTGTATTCATAACATATCAAGATTCCATTGTGCCTCGGAAAGCACGTAAAGCAGTTTGATCACGGCAATCATTTAAATAAATATTCCACGACTTTTTCACACAACGCCATCTAGTCCCAAGCTAAGCTAAGAGCTTGTGTTATGGGTACTAAACAGCTCATAAACATACTTATATATTTCTAAATACATACATATTATAGATAAATTACACCCAGACACAGAACAAATGATCGTGCTCATCACACAAACATTTGTCCTGGGTGGGAATCGAACCCACGACCTCCAGCATAGCAGTCAGGCTCACTAACTACTAGACCAACAGGCCAGTCAAACTGAGCTGTTATTTTGTGTTTTAACTCTTCATTTCGGTTAAAAACGTAGGTATCACTGTGTGTATATCTCTCGTGGAACCCACTTCAAACAATTCTCCTGCGTTCGTTTTCTCATTCACCCCGTCTTCTAGATAAAAACATACATGCATTGACGCCTTTTACCCATAGACAAAATACAGAATGCCATCTGCAACATACTAAATATTTATTTTTCTATACACGCACTCCCTTTGCGAGTACTACGCACCTGACCTTTCTAAGAACATCACCAATAAGGTCAGTGTATGTCCTTCTGGTTTCTGGGTGTTTCCACTATAGAATCTTACCCATAAATTTATGTTACTCGCCTTTCATTCATCCTCACAAGAACGTGACCAAACCATCTAGGATACTCTTTTTAATTCTCTTTCTGCATCTTTTTATAAGCAACTACCTTATTTTCAATCCTCATAGTCGTAGTCATAGTAGTCATAGTATTTTATTGATAAGGGATTCTTACAAGTCATATACAGATTAAACAATTATTAAAAAATACATTACATAAATTATTAAAAAAATCCAAGATGTCAAACCAGTTAAAGTTAACAGATGAATAGCAGTCAAATAAAAAAAAATAAAAATAAATTTAAAACAAAAACCATTAAATACATTACATCATTCTCCAAATTATGTCAAATAGTAAAAATGTCAAACAAATAAAAGAAAAAAAACACATAAATACGAGTCACAGACAAAACACGCAATAAATATTACAATTCAAATTAGTTCGTATGTCTTAGTTTAAAATAATCTACATTCGTCAATGAATGAAAGGCTTGCTCTATAAGCCAATTTTTCAAACGAGTACAATATCTTTATTGCTTTCCTTATATATTCTTAGATGGTAACTTTATAAACGAGATCATTATGGACCCTGTAGGGTACAGCAAAAGGTTAGGAGAGAGGAAGCCCTGCTCTAAAACCCAGTAACAGAAGGATTTTGTTATACTTGGCACTATATTATAGAAACTTGATTACATTCTATTTACTACTAAACTAACCGTTCTGACGATTGTTTTATTGTTTGGAGTAAACGCTTACTTTGTGATTTAATATTCGTCGTAAGCAACTCCAGTGCCAGATTCTGAAACTTTATGGAGAACACAATGCATGCATTGCACATATAATTGCCTAGTCGTATCTGAGTGCAACTTTCGTAACAAAGTAGGTTTAAGGTATATTATACAGATGCCAGCACATCAATTGGGAAAATTGGACACATTGGGGTAACTTGATGTGCTAGCGTCTGTACAAGGTGCACGATATAACGTCTGCCAATCGATTTAGTAAAAGTTACCCCGTGATAACTTGAGCGAAGTGAAAGTGAAATGACTAGCATTAGTAAAGAATGACTTAATTTGCCTTCACCTCACTTACTTTTTCACGGGGAGATTTTATAGAATAGGACTGCAGTACTCGATTCTGAACCCAGAGAAATTTCAAAGCGGTTTTGGCAGTATCTAATTTCAATTTTATCTGCTATGATATAGCCGTATTGTTGTAACTAATAAGTATTGATTTTTGTTAATTGTAATATAATCTATGATCACACTCACAAATGAAGTAGCTATACATTTTTAAAAGAATCGGTTCGGTTGACCCAAAGACATTCAATACCTATAGACCGGACATCACAAACAAAATTTTCGTCCGAAAATGTGTGTCCTGCCGGACACAAGTCTATGAGTTTTTTGTAGTACGCTCCGCTGCCGCTCCAATATTCATATATTAT
Source organism: Euplexia lucipara (assembly GCA_921972225.1). Lineage (NCBI taxonomy): Eukaryota > Metazoa > Arthropoda > Insecta > Lepidoptera > Noctuidae > Euplexia > Euplexia lucipara. The sequence goes on from OV179158.1 coordinate 2,095,656, forward strand.
TCTAGATGGCGTTACTGAGACATGGGATCAAAGTTTTTCTATGACATTTCCTTGACATGCCCGCTATAGTCTTTTAAATCTCTTTGGGTTGACCCAAAGATTACTCCTTACAACGACACAAACTTTACCTCTTTTTAACTCAGCGTAGATAATAAACAGATGCATCCAGTTAGACTGGGAGCTAAATGAAAAGTTGGAAGGGTAGGCAGACTAACATAATAACATTAATAATTTACCAACAAGTAATTTAAAAATGCATTTTCCATCAACAAATGCCAAAGTCACACCATTACTTTTCTTTTTCTAGTTTTGGCAAAGAACCTAAAAAGACATATCCTACATTTGTTTCACATCATAGAGATCAACACACTCTAGAAAATATAGACAGTTCGATACTTAAGTTTGGACTTTTATGGCAGAACAATAAGTTAGCCTTTGGTGAATACTAATAGATGGCTATGAACACTGTGCAGAAAAAAAATATGTTAATAACACCCCTCTTTTTGCATCGGGGGTTAAAAAAAAACAATGTTAATTAAAAACAAAACAAGAGAACAGTTCCTAATTTAAAAATAAAATGAAATATTCATACTTTTCTTGGCTTTACAGTGGCTTTGCAGAATCCCTATCGGCCGGTCCATCTGTCTGTCATATGGCTAGACAGTAGTTTTGCATCTGCGTGAAACACAAAAATAAATATTGTCTTATCGTAAAGATAAAATACATACAATATACAGTACGTTATGGTCATGATATTACTAATATTTATCTAATTATGAGTTTGGTATAACTTTTGCGTTTTTTTTGGTCTAAAGGTTCATACTTACGTCACTCTTACAAATGAAGAGAACGAAACGCCCATCATGACTTTTACGGAAATGTACCTACCTAGCAATCGTTAATTTACAGTTGATCACAAAATCATAATTCCGGATACGAAAACAAAATTCCTGAAGTGAAAAGCTTGCAAAAAATAAACAAATAATTTCTATATTAATTTGGTTTTCATACATGCCACTTTTCAGGACTGCTTTTGGTCATTGTCCTCTGCACACTAAGGTAGCTTGATGTGCTGGCCTCCGTACATCGATTCAAATAAGTAACTATATTTGGAGCCCGACTTTCGTAGTAACTGCAACTAATACAGTTACTAAAGCTTTGCATGATTGACGTACGTACGTTCACCGTGTACCTATTGAATTCTGTACTATCCGCTGCCAAGAATGTATGTACAATGGTCGACTCAGTTTTATTTCTGTTTAACGGAAAATAAAATTGTTTGTTGCCAGCTATTTTATTGTTGCTTAGTCGTTTCTAATCGTTATTGTGTCCCCAACAGACTTTTATTGGGTTAATAAAGTTTTATTTTTAAGCTTTAATTGACATTTAAATCCATACTAATATAACCTACAAATGAGAAAGTAAGTTTGTTTGTTTGTTAAAAGTCACGTGATAACTTGAGTGAAGCAATCAGATACAGAATGACAGCTCAATTCACCCTCTTTACGCCTTCATTTTCATGCGGTGATTCGACCACAATTGCACTGCAGGTAGTATTCTCTAAATTAGAATTTTCATTTTTTTTTACACCACGACGTTGGCAAACAATCTTACGACCCGCCTGATAGTAAGTGGTTACCGTAGCCTATGGACACTTGCAACACCAGGGGTGCCACACGCGCGTTGCCGACCCTTTAAAAACCTATTTACTCCCCTTTTGAAGAACCCCATACTGTAGCCCTCTGAGCAAACCTGGTTACTAGATTTAAGTTGGCTATCTAGCTTATAGTAAATCCGTGGAAAGCCATAATCACCCATGCTATTTGCACGGTTTCCAGTTTCACCGGATGCAGTAGAATATACCAGAGCATCTAACCTGTATATATCTTACCTTACAAAATATAGTTAAGACTATTTAATTTAAATACTAAAAAGAAAAAACAATATTCTCAAACAGAAATATATTTTCTACGTCAAATCAATAAATCTAGACGTTAACGATTGGGAATGTTCAAACAAATATTTGCCTACATACATTGCATTCAATATAACATACGAGTATATATGGTGCCTATCAGCTGTTTGTCTGACGTAGGCAATAAAACCTGAATGGAGAACAAGCTTACTGCTATTTTAGTAGTTTGAGCACGAGGTGGTAGCATCCACCAAAAATTTCATTGTGCGTATAACAGTTTGCTATATTTGGTACCTAAATTCAGTTTTTAATGCCAGTAGTCTCTTTCAGCCTATTCAAGGCGATGCTTCATTTTTAACTGGGTTATTAATAAAGGAGGAACATTTAAACCTAATCAAGTTTTATTATCAATAATAATAATAATAATAATAATTTATTTATTTGCCAGAAACACGGTACAAGGTTGTAAAATTAAGTTTAAAACAGTTCTTCATGTCTCGCTGACACAGCAGCATGCAAAATAAGATTGAAATCAATTGAAATGTTGCCAAAAGAAAAAAAACAAAAATACTACAGATTATAAAAAAATCAATTTAATTCAATTTTTATTTCTATTTCTTTAACAACAATTTTTACATTGTGCCTAAATTCCTATGACTAAAATCAATGTGAGAAATCGTACGTGCAATTTACATTTAAATCATTACAATTCCAGACTAAATTAAAATTAGAAAAATAATAATACGAGAATAATTATAAAAGAAATACAAATGAATATCATAATGTATTTAATTTCACATGTTAATTATGATTGTTATTTTTTTTATTCATTTCAAAACCACCGAGTTTATAATAAATATTCCACAACTTTTTCACACAACGCCATTTAGTCCCAAGTTAAGCTTGAGAGCTTGTGTTATGGGTACTAAACAGCTGATAAACATACTTATATATTTCTAAATACATACATATTTTAGATAAATTACACCCAGACACAGAACACATGATCGTGCTCATCACACAAACATTTGTCCTGAGTGGGAATCGAACCCACGACCTCCGGCATAGCAGTCAAGGTCACTAACTACTAGACCAACAGGCCAGTTAAATAACATTGCTTTAAATGCTAAAAGCCACAGAAGCCTTTAATGGCTTTTATATGGCTAATGAGTTCGAAATACATTTAGTTCATAAGTCAATTCATAAAATACAGTGGATTCTATTTCAAGTCAATGTTACATAAGACTTTTGTATTAACTTATAATTTATTCATTAATAGAATATAGACACTTGTCTAACAAGAGCATCGTCTGCATAGCCTTTTGAGTGGATGTAGCTGAATACCACCGTTTTACATGGAGCGACCGAGTGAGGGGCTGGCATTTTTGGTCCTATATATTTTTTGACGCTCAAAAAGTGCTGATTCTCTGCCTATTTTAGTTAAATGACAGCCGAGAGTAACGGATTGGAATCTATGTTTGTTAGCTATAGTTTTATATATGGACATCGTTCTATAAATATTTGCTGCCAGATAAACGGAAGTCATCATTCAAGGAAACGCAAAGGAAGACATCAATCCTATGTAAGCTTTTGGGGAAGCTGTATTGCAATGTAACGTGGTATTTGTTGAATGATGGTTGAATATAACATAATAGTTATGTCTGCTTTAAGTATGCGTTGGAATTGAAATGTTTAGATTAAACTGCAATGATATTATAAATAAAAAGGTGTAGATAGATTACAAGCGCTCAGAAAACGACACGTTAAAATGTGGTTAACTAGCCACATTTTACCTCAGTGTTGCGTCGCGCCGTCAACGGAAGCGTGCGCGCGGTGTGTGCCGTTTTTGAAGATCCAATGTTGTTAAGGTAACCTATCTACACCTTTTTACTTATGATATCATTGTTAAACTGTCGCTATTATGTGTAACCAGTAACAATAATACTTAAGTATGAAAATATATGTACAACACTATCTATTAACATAAAAGTGTACTTATCTGCTTCGTGGACTTTTTTGTAATACCTTGTACAGACGCCAGCACATCAAGTTACCTCAATGTGTCAAATTTCTTTAATCGTTTTTCAACTTTAAGACAAACAGAATAATCTAATTTCATACTTAATCTGAAATGCAATTTATGTCATTTCTTTCGAATCTTGGAATCATATTTTCATTGTATTGTATTATATTATTTAATGCCCTAGTGGCTGATCGTTGTATGAACATTATTTTATTTAATGTAATTAACACCTGCATGTAATTGTAACCCATGTATCACAAATAAACGATTTTGATTTGATTTGATTTCATTTGAATAAGGTTCATATTTAATAGGGAAAATTTGACACATTGGAGTAACTTGATGTGCTGGCGTCTGTACCTTTCTTAATATTATTGTTTTTATACAAGGTAGTTCGTAATTATGAAATGCCTGTATACAAATATTGCAAAAAAAAAAACTATTTTGAAAAATGTAGGTATGGTGTTTTTGCCCATTCTTCTCCATACGAATATGATTAATATGTAGTCAATGTACGGCCCACTTAGTGGTTTTTAACAAATTTAAAATAGGTTTTAAACCACTTAATTTGGTTTCAAACAGTTTGTTTGCAACAATAGCTAGAAGCCCAACACATCGGTTTGTATACCATGCATCGGTAGATCATGATTTGTGTAAAAGAATGATAATTTTGTTTAATAATAATTGAATATAAAATAAATACTATCTATACTAATATTATAAAGAGGTAAAATTTGTAAGTTTGTATGTTTGTAAGTTTGTATGTAGGGGGTAATCTTCGGAACTAATGATCCAATTTTAAAAATTATTGTACGGGTAGAAAGCTACATTATTCCTGAGTGCTATAGGCTATAAATTGTTTCTATAACATGTATATTAACCGAGCTATCACAACTTTTGTCTAGCAAGTCGGAAAAAAATACCTCATAAAACAGAATTATTTGCGTGCGCTGCCTAAACAGTTGCTTAAAATTAAAAACAATGTATGGCTACCTGGTTCGTCTTAATAATTTCTACAAAAAAGTCCGCGATACCATATCTCTATCTTTTATATTTTAGCTTTTATACTTCTTTTATTGCATTAAAAAAATCTTTTTGGTGCATACTTACGTTTGGTTGATTATTTGAGCAACAAAATATTAATTCTTATGACAATAAATTATTTCAGTATCACAAGAACATCATACAGATAAGATTTGCCATTTACAGTATATCAATTGGCCATACAGTTTCGGAGATAATATAAAATTACTAAAACGCAAAATGCCCAGGCCCTAGCATAACTTTCATTGTGCAGACGTTTTACCTATTTGCCCATAGATGGCGTTCTGCAGTTACGTCATTTTTTTGAATCGCGGTGTTAAGACTTTCCGTGGATTGATAACCCTCTCGAATTTTTATGCCCGCTTTGTTGTTAGTTCTGGAGTTCTGAATATTACATGTCTGTTGCTTATTGGTTTCGGTTGTTTCGTTCGTATGGTTGTTGTAGTATACTTCATAATCGAAAATATCGTAATTTCGTTGTTTTGTATGTTCGTCTTCGTAGTTTCGTACTTCGTTCTATCGTAATAATCGATACGAGTTATTCGATATTACGATTGTTTAGTTTTGTAAAGGCAGACGGTGTTCGAGTCGCTCTCCCTTTGTTCATAATTGTTTTCAAGTCTGTGCGTAGTCTGTTGAGAGCATGCCTAAAAGGAAATCTCAACTGTCCCGGCAGACATCACAGACAAGAGCCGCTCGAGTACGCCGTACGGAAGAATCTGCCCCTGAAAATGAGCAGCGCCTCTCGATAAATAGAGAAAATATTTCGCAAGCACGCGCTAGAGAATCTAGCTCCGAGCGCTCACAGCGCCTCGCTGGCCAAAATGTGAGGACGTCGCAGGCCCGTGCTCGAGAAACTAGCGCTGAACGTGCGCACCAGCATGTCTCTGAGACAAGGGATAGGGAGACTAGCGCTGAGCGCTCGCAGCGGCTTGGTAGGCAAAATGTCATAACATCGCAGGCCCGTGCTCGGGAATCTAGCGCTGAACGTGCGCACTTGCGCAGCGTCTATCTCATTTAAGGCAGCATGTCTCTGAAACAAGGGATAGGGAGACTAGCGCTGAGCGCTCGCAGCGGCTCGCTAGACAAAATGCCATAACATCGCAGGCCCGTGCTCAGGAATCTAGCGCTGAACGTGCGCAGCGTCTATCTGATTTAAGGCAGCATGTCTCTGAAACAAGGGATACGGAGACTAGCGCTGAGCGCTCGCAGCGGCTCGCTAGGCAAAATGCCATAACATTCGGTAATCTTTGAAGTTACTGATCTGATTCCAAAAAATATTTTACTAATAAAATTAAACACAGTAATATCAGTCGAGTGTAATCTTATGTTAAAATAAGAAATTTTCCGCGGACGAAGTCGCGGGCAGAAGCTAGTAATAAATATAAATACAATATGTAGTATAAGAAATCAGTATACCTAATAACTAGGTAATAATTTAATTGAGTAATATTTTTCAAATATTTAAGTTTTATTTTAAATGTATAAAAATGTGCTCGTCCTTTCTCCTACTCATCTTAATTTGGCTGTGCAGGCCGACAGGGTCCATAAGTGTTACTCTAAACTGTTTAACCTTCCACCTGTATGTTCATTATGGATTGCAATAAATACTTGAATACTTAAAGGACATAGTCCAGGGGGTTGAGTCTGCTATTGCAATCGTGTCTCAATGACCGGTCAATGATCGATTTTTGACGTAGAACGTCAAACTTATGACACATTTCCCATACAAAAACTGTCAAAGTTGTCAAATATTCGATCAATGACCGGTCATTGAGACACGATTGCAATAGCAGACTCGAGCCCCAGGATAATTTTTATCTCCGTAATTTTTATTCCCTTTGGGATATTCCATGCCTTCATTCGGGCAAAGTTGCTATAATGCTATGCTATAGTCCTCAATAAATAAATACTCAAATAGAGTAACATGCAAGGTTTTCTGTTCGCTTAAAATACTAATGAATGATGAGGCTCAGACGAAGTTTCACAAGAGATTCCATTAGATTATAATCGTTACTCTCGTCTGCCGGTCCGTCTGTCTGTCATAGTTTAATCTTTGAATCAGTAACCTTAGTCTACAGGCGACCTTGTCACTGGACGCTTACGAAATACTGGAAAATGTGGAACTACATGTACCAATTGACGACTTTTGAAGTAGTTTCTTTTAAACATTTGAATGAGGAATTGTTTGTCCTTATCTTAATAATTCCATTCAAATCATATACCTACTAGAATATTCAGACACAGAAAATTTGTTGTCAGATTTTAACACGTTCTTATTACCATACAGAATTCCTTTCATCTCTCTCACTAAGAAATCCATGCATTTACTCAGCCTTCTCACTCGGATCTTCCAGGAAAACTAAATATCAACGCAATTATTCATTTTATTTATACGTTCAGCCATTATCAACCACCAACACATTCGAACACACATATAAAAAATCCAACCGTCACCACTTCCACAGCTCACAAACACACAGAAAGAAATTCAAAAATGGAATCTGAATTCGAAAATTAAAACTGAACTTTCGAATTCAAAATTGGAACTGTGATTTGTTCTAATTAATAAAACGTCCGTTATTCAGTTGGCGCTTGAATTATGCAAGGTGTGCACGCGCATGCTGTTTGTGGATCGAAAGAATAAGGTATCTCGACCCACATTGCGCCGCGATCTTTGTCGTATTATTTTTAGCCCAGCTGAAATAGCCGTCAGGGCACACGACAGATTTAGATCGCGTTTCGTTTGTTCTGCGATTGTCACTAACGGAGGCGCCCTGTCGTTGCCATGATGTTTAGGCTGAATCGGATACGTGTTGCAAAAATTTGTGTAATGTTTATTAGTTAGTGTAAGGTTTAGATTTTAATCAATAGGTTACTTTAACCGTTTTGCTGGGAAGTTTGTTCCGCCATTTCTTCTTCTCAGCAAGCACACTAGGAAGTTGTGAAGGGCGGGTGTTTTGGGGGACTGTCTTCCTAAATCTTGACTTTTTAAAAGTGCTGATTCCAACTCTTATTTAAATAATTATGATATTTTGAAAAACTATTGATTTTGATTTAAACAAAAGCAATATCTGAATTTGTTTAAAATAAATGGCTAACCTCTGTTTGTTTACACTCTACAATAAACAAAATGTTTTATTTGTTTAAAACTCCAGTGCTACCTATCTTATTACAAAAAAGTAATAATTAGTATTTCAACTAAAAATATGCACAACATTTTCTAAATACATTGCGAACAGCTGACTTTTGTTCGTCAGTCAAACATCGACTTTTCACAAGAATAACGACACAATTGACATTGTACCGCCACTAAATACTGTTAAAAACACATTTCTCACAGATTTTATTAGAAGTCTTTAAGTGTCAATTAATATTTTATTATTTCATAGTATTAATGATCGTAAATAATGTATTTGTAATTAAGCTTTTACGTTCAATTTAATATAAGTATAGTTTGAAAACCACAATTCACTTGAAAAGACAGCCAGCCAGCCAGTAACAGCTGTAAAAGTCAACTCGTGTAAATTTGATTGAAGTGAACTGTCAATGCCTAGCATTAGTATGGAATGACAGGTCTATTTGCCTTCACTTCACCTACATTTTTACGGGGTGATCTTTATAGAATAACACTACTGGGTAAAACGGGGTGGATAGAAACTCAAGGGTGAATAGAAACAAATCTTTGAGGAGGATATTCACGTAAGTTAAAAGTTGTTTGTTACAAAAGAGGTCTGTACTGCTTTTAAATAATTAAACTAAACAGTTTCAACACCTTGTTAGAATCAAACAATATTAAACTAGCGTAAAAATCCTCCTCAAACTTTTGTTTCTATTCACCCTTGTGTTTCTATCCACCCCGTTTTACGGTAATGCAGCGCTTTTGTAGTTTCTGCTTACCTTCTTAGGAAAAACCCGTAAGTTTGTTATATAAGTTATAATATAATATCTTTTTGTCTAAGAAAGGTATTTTCAATTTAATGATAAATAATATTTATTTCTGTAAATAGGTTCACACGAACGCTTTTAGACGTAATTTTTTAGCTAGTTGAGGTCGGCGTTTCACTGTCTGACTACTCTGAGAAGAAACACCGAAAGAAACTCAGAGGTCATAGTCTCTTAAAGTCCAGACACTATCATGGTCAGATCAATTCAATGCAAAGTTGGCATATAGCATCTAACTTTTAAAACGTACAATCTATATCTAAGTAGTCTAACTGACATTGTTACCAACCGCAGTCTTTGGTCAGACTCAAAAATATCCAACCAATCCTTACAAAATCAAACCAGAAAGTTCACCCATACATACATTGATATATCATCAATCTATTTCCATATTTTTCCGTCTCAGTTCATTTTTGTGCGAACGTTGGCAGCGCGCACGCGGAAGCTCCCGTCGGACGATTGAGGTCGAACTATTCAACATTTTGGAACCAGCTGGATAGGCAGTTTTATGTTCCCTTTCGTTGGAAATGGGTACAATGTGAAGGAAGTGGAGATGGGTTTCCTGGGATGTGGTTAAGCTAGATAATTGTCAACTCACCTACTAAAGTGTTTACCTAAGACCACATAACTGGGTGTTTTAACCATCCTTATAACTTTTACATGTCCTCTTTTGGGAAACAACTTGTCAGGAATACAAGGAGATAAGATTACAAAAACATTTTTTTTATTTTTTAAACAAAAATCACACATACATACATACATAAACTCACGCCTTTTTCCCATGGGGGTAGGCAGAAACTATAGAGCGCCATATGCTACGATTCTTACATACTTCTTTTGCTTCGTTTACATTCATACATGTTGTCATACACACACGCCGGTTGCGAGTACTACGCACCTGACCTTTCTGAAGAACCTCACCAATAAGGTCTTTGTATGTCCTTCTAGGGCGTCCCCTCCCGGCGTTCCCACTTACTTCTGCCTTGTAAATACCTTTCGTTAGTCGCCTTTCATCCATCCTTTCAACGTGACCAAACCATCTAAGCATACTCTTTTCAATTTTTGTTACTACATCTTCTTTTAAACCACAACGTTGCTTTATATCATCATTCCTCAATCTGTCATTAATTGTTACTCCACACATACTTCGCAAGGAACGCATTTCTACAGCATTTATTCTACTTTCATGTCTCTTTTGCCACACCCAACATTCACTTCCATACGTTAGTGTAGGCACCAGCACACCATTGTGAACAGCCAGTCGTGCCTTTTCGGACATAGACTGGCTGGTCACAACGCCATGTATAGCGCCATTCACTTTATTTCCTGCATTTACTCTCCTTTCCACATCCGCATCAATCTTTCCATCCCTTGTAAACAGACTTCCCAGATATACAAAGTCATTCACTTGTTCCACACTCATATCGTTTATTTTCACATTGCACAACGACACGTTTTCGTCTCTTTCAAACACCATTACTTTCGTCTTATTCACATTAATGTTCATCCCTTTCATCTCATATGCTTCATTCATCTTGGTCACCATGTCTTGCAACTGTTCCGCTGACGATGCAAGAAGAACTTGATCGTCTGCGTAGAGGAGGCATTTGACAGGCAACTCATTCATCCTTAATCCACACTCACTCTCTTTTAAATCTGTCAGACAACTATCCATGTATAAGTTGAACAGCCAAGGTGACGCTACACAGCCCTGTCTAACTCCCCTAGAGATGTTAAACCAGTCTGTGTATGCCCCGTTTATCCTGACACAGGCACTGGAATCCCTATATAAAGATTTCAGTGCCCGTACCAAGCACCAGTCCACACCATACATGGATAGTGTCGACCACAGCTCATCCCTCCACACACTATCATAGGCCTTCTCCAAGTCTACGAAAGCACAGTAAACTTTCTTGTGCTTAGCCAGATATTTTTCGGCTATGCACCTCAAGGAGAAGATCTGATCCATACATCCCATTCCCTCTCTAAACCCTGCCTGCACGTCCCATAATTTCTCGTCTGTCAGTCTGATCACTCTTTTAATCAAAACCTTTGCATACAGTTTACCAACTACGCTTAAAAGGCTAATGCCGCGGTAGTTTTTACACTCCTGCTGTGAGCCTTTTCCTTTATACAGTGGCACGATTACAGCCTTGCACCAGTCATCTGGGACTCGGCCATATCTCCAACACATATTAAAGATCCGGCACAACAGGCTTGCTACTACCCCGTCACCGCCCTTCAGCATTTCAGCGGACAATCTATCATACCCTGCAGCTTTTCCAACTTTCATTTCTCTTAACGATCTTACGATCTCATCCATTTCTATTTCATTCTCTTCATCTACATCCGGGTTTGGGTTTTCACCACTCTCCTCTGCCCAGTTACCCACTCCTTGCACACTATCCTGAAAACTAAATAAACTTTCAAAATATCCTTTCCAGCGTTCCAAGACATCACATTCTTCGCTTATCAAACAACCATCCTCTGCTCTTATAACATTCATACTCGAAGTCTTTGTCACTCCACGAGCCAATCTTACCTGTTTCCAAAACATCTTAACATTGGCCCTGAAGTTATCCGAGAACTTCCTATTATACTCTTCATCTTTTTCATCCTTCTTCTTTTTTACCACTTCTTTCACTCTCGCTTTCATTTCGGTGTAACTTTTCTTCACTCTCTCTAAATCATCTATTCTATTTACATTTGTTGCCAGATTCACTCTATTTTGGGCCTTACAGGCTAGCACGTTAAGCCAGGCCTCTTTCTTCTTTCTCACAACCTCTTTAACTTCACCATCTACCCAAGAATCATTCGTTTTACTACCACATTTCCTTCGTGCTAGGCCACATACTTTTGTAGCCGCTTGCACCATACTATCTTTCATTATATCCCATACTTCTTCTAAACTATAATCATTCATCTCGTCAAATAATTTATCCGTCTCTTCTTTTACTTCCCTTTTATATTCCTCTTTTACTTTGACTTCTTGCAGTCTTTCTACTTTTATCCTTTCTAGAGCAGTCACAGGTACTCGAACTCGATGGCGCCAATGTTTGAACAAACCATGCACCCGACACATTACCAGATGATGATCAGTACCTACATTAGCTCCCCGATAAGCTCTTGTATCCGTAACTTTACTCTTTAACCTTTCATCTACAATCACAAAATCTATCATACTTTTACTATCTTGCCTTTCCCACGTATACCTGTCAATCTTTCTATGATTAAACATAGTATTCATAACACACAATCTTTTTTCTATACATATTTCTAATAAACTTAACCCATTCTCATTCACTCTATCATCTCCAAATGCACCTAATACTTGTTCATACCCATCTCTCTTCACACCAACCCAACCATTAAAGTCTCCAAGCATAACAATCTTCTCGTTTGCGGTACATCCTTTCATAACATCTCTTACACTGTCCCAAAATTCTTCTCTCTCCAAGGGGGAGCTTCCCATATCAGGTGCATAAACGCACAGGAAAAAGATACGGTTTAAGCCTACCTTGGTTCTCACCCAAAGAATTCTGGGACTAACGCAATCATAACCTTTTACACATTTCATCATTCTCTCAGAGAGAACAACTCCCACACCCTGACAGGCCCTACGTGTTTCTTTAACACCGGACCAGATCGCGGTCAGGGGACCGTGTATGGAGATGTCCACCCCTTTTCTTTTCGTCTCATTCAAACATAGCACATCTATCCTTTTGTCCTTCACTAACTCACAAACTTCATCCATCTTATCTTTTAGGCCTCCCTGAACATTCAGCGTAGCTAAACGACACTCCGCAGCTCGCTTTTCGCCCCGTGAGAACAACTGACGTGGTGTGTGGCGAGCGCCACCGCCGCCTTCGAGTTGATTTTGTTTTGTAATACTCATATAGTTCCCACGAATAGCTAGGGAAATAATCTGTCCACACTCTACAGAGCCCCGCATGTAGAGGTAAGGCTGGATTAGTGCCTGGGGACGCCTGGCCCCAGACAACAGGCACGCTTACGACTCGGCTCTCCCCTAGTCATGCAGCTCTCGGCACGGCAACCTTAGCTTGGGGGTGAGTCGTTGCCACCGCTCAGAGGAACACAATTGGACTCCGGCTGATTCCCTAAGTCGCCTTTTACGACACCCACGGGATGAAATGGGTTGGTTCTATTCTACTACCCGGATACCACACGGGGTCAAAAATCACACTTCCTAGATTAAGAATTTAGGGGCTTCAACACAAACTTTCATCACCGATTTCACGCCTTCCAAAGAATGCATATTCCTTTTCGCTCACTTGAGCTATGTAAGAAAGAAAGTGATAAGTGATAGTGGTAATTACTATTAATTAAACATTCAAGTTTTTATTACCTTTTTGCGCCTACCATGTTCTGTTTCTGCATCACCTTAAATAGACTGGTAGAAAATGCCTAAGACGCCTAGAATGCCGAAGTCTGCCTTTGTACAGTGTCTTTTACCTAGTGCAAATAAATAAATAAATAAATAATCTGCTTCAGAAGGCACACATTATTTACCTATTATGTGACAGAAAATATCAATTAACGAATTTCTAATGATAGTGTGTGCGTTGAAAGGTTTTATAAGTGAATTAAGTAGCTCATAATAAATAATGTAAGAAGAAGCGCAATTTATAAGCATGCTATTAACTCTCCATAATTTCCTAAAGCAGTGCTTATGACTAGCCAAATGAGCATGTAAATAACATTTTGCATGAAATAACAATCACTGGTTCACCATCTCACCAACATTTGCTCTTATAAAGCGATTAGATTTGATTTGTAGAAAGGAAATACGTGTATTGGGTGTTTTTAAAGCTTTAAATAATACCAACGTAAATAAATTACACTGCTTTTCTCTGCATCACCTAAAGGTTGACTGGTAGAAAATGCCTATGGCATTAAGTCCGCGTCTCTTCATTAGTGTGCTTGAAGTATTATATAAATAAATTAATAAATTATAATGAAAGGTACCAACCTGATACTGTCGCGCTGCAGGGCAAAGGCCGCTTCTCCAACAGAAAAGGCACGAGCATTGATCACCACGATTGCTCAAGACAGGGACAACTAAGAACCGCTACATAAAAGGAAGATTTTTTTTAAGTTAGATGTAATATATCGAAGATTACCCCTTAGATACATACTTAAAAAATAATCATTTTTACCTGTTTATAGTGTTACTTACTAGCGGACCCGACAGACGTTGTTCTGTCCAAAAATTAACTTCGGACCCGATCGCAGCGCCACCTACAGGGTCCAGTTGTGGATCTAAACCATCCAGAGACCAACACAAACACAACAAAAAATATCCAATTTGGTACAGTCGTTCGGAAGTTTTGCTCGTACATATCTGTCGGCGATTTATTTTTATTTATATATACTTATTATAGATTTATTAGTATAGATAATAAGTCCACAGTTTTCGCACGAGATGGTTCTCTTAACTAATGCTTGTCAATATCATCATTATCTGCATACATTAAACTCGTTATGACGACAAAATAACACAAATCAAAATTAAAATAAAACTACTGAAAAGTCGCGTTACACATACGATACATTTAGAAATAGTTCCACAAATCATACACGACGTGTGCGATTTCTCGTAAGTTTATTTAAAGCTTTACCCCACATTTAAGTGTGGGGACACTAACACCTGGACTGTTAATTCGCCTCTGAGCTTTGCCAACTACCCTAGTGGAACAAGCGCAATAATAGTATTTCAGCATAAATCATGAATGCCTTTTAGCGTACTGTTCGATTTTAAACATTCGGTACTGTGTCGAACGTTGATAAATCAACAGTTTGTTCTTATTTGGCTATTCTTATTCATGTGAAATGGGCATGTTTAAATGTTTTTGGCATTCGTGCTAACTTTTAACTAGGCTAGCTTTTTAAGTTTATTTCTAAACATGGCTCTTACGAGAACATTTATCTAAATAACCAGATAATGTGCTCAATATTGCCGATTCTATTGTCAACAAGTTAGCAGCATTAAAAGCTTAGGCAATATGTACATATTCATTTTTTTTTTCTTATAAAATACATAAGAAGAACAGATATTTTCTAGTAGATGTCATTTTGATTTGAATACTGATTGATTTTAGGGATAAGACTGCCTTTCATAGCTCGCTGTTTAATTAGAAGCTATGGTTAAAATGAATGCATGTTTACGTCCACGACGCAGAAAAAGCCCATCGGTCTAGAAATAGAAATAGTAATCATTTATTTGCCAATTTATTTGCCAATAATGCAGGTATACAGATATGATGGTAGTTTTTTTTAGAGCGTCCAAATACATTTTTCCTTACGGTATGCACAATTATTTAATGAAAAGATGTCAACAAATTAAAAGTATTAAGACAATTAAGAAATTTCAATAAATTAAATTCCAAATGTTAGTAAATTTAATACAAACAAAAACTAAATAGATGGCGAGAAAATAAAATAAAATATAAATTAACATTAGAATTGCAATTAAAACAAAGGTTAATAACTGTCACTTAATTAAATCATACGTAAGCAGGAGATGCACATAAAAAAAACAAAAAGCCCTTTACAAAAAGTCTTGTCATCAAAATAATTAATTGCGTAGTTGCACTTGTCCAGTAGCAGTTTTGTTAGCTTTTTTTTGACAAAACGTTGATGGATGGGTAATTCTTTTAAATGTAACGGTAGTTTATTATATTTAATCTTTATCTGACGGTAACAACTTTTTAGCACTTTAGACACTAATAAAATCAATTGAATTTAATAAGTGTACCTAAATGTAATATAGAATCTAAATCAAATCAAATCAAAAGTCATTTATTCAAATTAGGCTGAGGATCAGCACTTTTTGGACGTCAAAAATTACATAAGACAGTCCCCCAAAACGCCCGCCCTTCTTCAATCTATATTACATATACACTTATTCAATTCAATTATTTTTTTATTTATTTATTTATTCATGTTAACACGACTTTCAAAAGTCAATTACATTAACACAACATTTATAATACTCAATAAGACATCTCAATTGATTTTAATAGTGTCTGTTATAACATTAGCCACTTACTATCCCACTGCAGAGCATATGCATCTTCAGATACAGATAAGGTACGAACACTAATCACCACACTTGCTCAGTGTAGGTTAACGGTTTTCGGCTAATATGAGATTAGGTTTCCTCGTCAAGTTTTCCTTGACCGATGGCAGTAAAGTCGAAGATGAACTTGAAAATATGTAGTCAAACGGGGTTAATATGCATGCAGGTGTAAATAGAGACCAAACTTTAAAGAGGTTTTCCACGCTTGTTTAATATTATTCGCTTCTAACAAGATGTCGAAACTAGTATATCAATTATTAAAAAGTTTTAGAGTCCTCCTACGCAACATGCAACTTTTAACTGAAGTGCTTTTCTTTTAACCCCGTTTCAGGGTAAAGTGTAACAGTCATATTGGTACTAGCCCAAGTTCAAATCCACACCCTCCTGAAGATTAGAAGCCAGGCCTTAAACACTGTATCATCACTACAAGAAAATCAACCCAGTAGATACGCATCAACAATGACGTTGTTACCCGTCACTGGTCTGGTTTGATGGTCATAACTCTTGGTCGTCATAAACGAACACTCGAGACTGTATGTCTTGTTGACAGATGGTATGTCTGCGTCATGTCTCTGTGTGCAAATAAGATTGATAGGTATTCCAGCAATCTGGCTGGTATTCTCTGTGCTACCCCTTTGACGTCTTCTTTACGCAATCAACGGGTATGCACATAAATTTTTCCTTTGGCTTGCCCTTTCGACTATGCTGTGTTTGGCTTCCAATTTATCAAGCTAGTAATATAGTTTAGTCACGTTTCATCAGTTATGTTTAAGTCCCATAAAATAAGGGCAAGTATATGGTCATCAGCCTACAATAAAGGCTACTATAAGTGATGTCTTATAGTAAATGATTTATTTATTTACTTATTTAATACTTCAAGCACACAATTAATGTACATAGGCGGACTTAATGCCTTAGGCATTTTCTACCAGTCAACCCTTAGGTCATGCAGAGACAAACAGTGGTAGGTGCAATTCCGTAAGAAATTTCAAGAGAAGTAAACATAGTTTATTTATACATATGTAAACAATAAATATGATAAATATCATAAAATATAATATAATATAATACAATAAATAATTTAAATAGTTATAATAAACAATGATTTATTTATTGCCCAAACGTATATGTAAATAATATCTACATCTTTGTAGCTAAATATATAAGGTAGTGGTAGTATTGTTAGTTTCTTGAATAATATCAATTCACCCTTACATCGTTGGCACCCAAACAAACGATACGGACAAAGCGTTTCGGCTCGTCGTTTATACCGCGTACGTCGAAGGACTGGAACAACTTGCCTGCTGCGGTCTTCCCGTCCGAGTATAATTTAGGTGTCTTCAAGGCTAGAGTGAATAGGCTCTTAATAAACTAGTGCGCTTCACCATCATTGATTGCATCGCTGCTTACCATCAGGTGGGATTGCAGTCAAGCAATAGTTTATAATATTTAATAAAAAAACCCATGTAATTATGTATCCAATAGCAAAATATCTATACATAAACAAATCAATTCTTTCGCCAAGTCTATTGTGTGATAGGTCAACCTCCTTCTGCAATGTGATGTAAAGGTGTTTTTAAAGAATTGACAAGTCAATGCGGTTCACGAAAAAAGCTGTTGAAAGGTGTTTTGATCCGTGAAATGCCATTCCTATACCATTCATTGACATCACTATTAGTTGTCGATCTTAAATTCTTGACTGACATCGTCACTGACGTAGGTAAGTAAATTTAAGGGAGTTCATTTGTATCCAGTAGTAAATGGTATATATCTAATATAATAAAGACCACTGGAACATAAATAATGGCTCATAAAGGGAGCATACGACTGGCCTGTTGGTCTAGTGGTTAGTGACCCTGACTGCTATGCCGGAGGTCGTGGGTTCGATTCCCACCCAGGACAAATGATTGTGTGCTGCGCACGATAATTTGTTCTGTGTCTGGGTGTTATCTATAATATAGCTTGCTTGTATTTAGAAATATATCAGTATGTTTATCAGCTGTTCCAGCAGTATCCGTAATACAAGCTCTCAAGCTTAGCTTAGGACTTAATGGCGTTGTGCGAAAAGTTGTGGAATATTATATTATTTTACTAGCAGATGTCCCGCAGTTTCACCCGCGTAGGTCCCGTTCCCGTGGGAATACAGGGTTAAAAAGTAGCCTATGTGTTAATCCAGGGTGTCAGCTAACTCCATACCAAATTTTATTAAAATCCATTCAGTAGTTTTTACTTGAAACAGTAACAAACATCCATCCATCCATCCATCCATCCATCTATCTATCTACCCATAAGTACTCACAAACTTTCGCGTTTAGAATATTAGTAGGATATTAGCTACCAACTGTTCCGTTGGTCTCAGCCCCGTATTCATGGTAAACATTTGTTGAGCAACAAGTTGAATCAACGTGTTGCGGTGTTTACGCTCGATGAGCATAAACACCGCAACATATCGAGCGAGAGCTGTTACCAACTCTGCAACACACAGTGTTGCCAGCAACATGAAGACAGCAACTCCGCAACACGTTGATTCAACTTTGTTGCTATACAAATGTTTACCATGAATACGGGGCTTTATGGTCACAAACGCAACAATCTTTGTAAGGTGAGTAGCACTGGCACACAAAAAGAAGAGAAGATTTCCTTCTAAAACATTAAAATGAAACGTTGCCCCACACTTGAAGTATCTGCTGTGTCGTGGGTGCGTTTACAAACACATACACAATAACTACCTGTAGGCCATGAACACATATTTATTCCATTCGGGAATCGAACCCGGGGTTTTACAGCACAACATCCTAACGCTCAACCACGCACGCAACAAACAGCTAAATATTAATATTTTACATGAAGCGACTGTCTATTTGACCTCTGAGGTTTTTAACTATTTGAGGTAACTATTTGAGGTATATGAGGTTGTTAACTATTTGCGGTGGTTGTGTTAGTGTAATAACCATAACTATGACATCATCACGCTTGCACTCTCCGAAAGAAGACAGAGTAGTACACCCACATTAATTGTCAGTTATGCATAAGTCCCATGTAATAGGGGGCAAGCTTTTGCTATCACCATGCCACGGAACAAACCCAGAGTCCCGGCTACTATTAAGAAATTCCAAATGGAAAAACTCAACAAAACTGCCTGACCCGGGATCGAACTTGGAACCTCATACTCATTTGTAGTAGCACTTGCAAACAGTAGGCCAACCGGCAGTCTTTAATTTACAGTAAGTTTTATTAATGTCAAATAATCAGTTTGTAATTATAAAATCACAAATCAATTAACTAATCGTAGTTTTTTGCCAATAGCAACATACTTAATATCAAGGGACACTGATATTAAATGCATCAGTTCTTGCCTGATTAGGAGCGGCCAGGGAATATCGAATCAGTACCTAGGTACATGTAGATCAGTGACAAGACACCGGGGTTCAGTAACGTCTGTACAACAATAACACATTTACTGAGAATGTTGGCAGCCACCGAGAAACGAACAACTGATGATTTTTTGAAGTTTGATTTTAAATTGTAAAAAACTACGAGTATTTGAACAAGAATAATGAATGACCCAAATGTTCAAAACCGTAGAAAAACCGTAGGAAATGGAAAATTAACTTTCAAAATTATTTATTACTAGCTTCTGCCCGCGACTTCGTACGCGGATCCTGTTGCTTATGCCAGCGACAACGGGGTCGTCAAAATCGAAGATCTGAAACATCTGATGTCGAATTCTATAAGCCCGGGGACGGGAAATCAATGGGATGCGCGAGACGATTCAAGATGTTCCAGATTTTTTATTTTTGTTGGTCAACAGGAAATGCCATCAGACTTAACAACTTTTGCTAAGACGCCATTTCTATTATGTATATGTTATATTGTCTCTGGGCTTTAGAGTTCCCCTACAGGTGGTCCAGGTCTTCAAATTTAGTCTCACAGCAGAAAACACTCTTCACGTGGAATAGTTTTTGCAATGGCACCATTTTTATATCTCTTTCACTTTAGGTGTTCCATTTTCCAAAATAAATTATAGCCTATAATATGTTGCGTGACGTTCACGATCAGCGGTCAGTCGCGCATCTCCTTCCCCCACTTATCTCTAGAGTCATACGCTGAAAACTCAAGCGTCATGCTTTTTCCGTGAACGTCTCCAACTCGCGAGACAGTGCATGATGTTCACGATCAGTGGTCAGTCGCGCACATATTCTTCACTGGTCTCTAGAGACCTGGATGTAGATGCGTAAATACGCTGAGAATGCAGGCGTGCTTCGCGATCCCAAGAAGTTTCCACGGAGCGAGTTGCAGCCTCATTTTCTCGAACAGCATTAAGTCTCTCCTAACGCTCTTCGGTAGATTGTTGGGATCTTATGGTCTTTAATCATTTAGCACCTTTGGAACATTGGGAAAAATTTGACCTCTTTCTAGGCATGGTTATAGTTTTATTGTGATGATACCTAATCAATTAAAATCTAAGTGGCTGCTCCCCTGCGTTACCGGGTAAGCTACCGTGTAACGAAAATAAATGGAAAAGGAAATTAAACACTCAAATAACATAAGCCCGAAGGCATACGATAAAAAAAAATGGGAGTTTTAGCCAGTAGAGTCTAATTTTCAACGATATACCATCGTCATCGAAAATCAGTCCTGAACTGTTCCCGCCTTCACCGCGTAGTACCTCCTACTTATGTTATTTTATAATTATGCAATGAAATTAGTGATAGTTTTAATTTCTATATCAAATGTTTCTGATCTTCGATTTTTATAAGTCAACAGGAAATGCCTATCAGACCGAACAACTTTTGCTAAGACGTCATTCCTATGTGAGTTATAGTGTAGCTGGGCTCTTGGAGTTCCACAACAGGTGTTCCAGATCTTCGATTTTTATACGTAAACAGCGAGTGCTCATAAGGCTGAACAACTCTTGCTAAGACGTCATTCCAATATATGTTATAGTGTAGCTGGGCTCTTGAAGTTCCACATCAGGTGTTCCGGATCTTCAAATTTATTCTCTCAGCAGAAAATGCTCATAACGTGGAACAATTTTTGCTATGGTACCATTTTTGTATCTCCTATAGTTTAGATGGTCTGTTGCGGTTCTGCATCAGGTGTTCCGGATCTTCAAATTTATTCTCTCAGCAGAAAATGCTCATCACGTGGAACAATTTTTGCTATGGGACCATTTTTGTATCGCCTATAGTTTAGCTGGTCTGTTGCGGTTCTGCATCAGGTGTTCCGGATCTTCAAATTTATTCTCTCAGCAGAAAATGCTCATCACGTGGAACAATTTTTGCTATGGGACCATTTTTGTATCGCCTGTAGTTTAGCTGGTCTGTTGCGGTTCTGCATCAGGTGTTCCAGTTTCCAAGATAAATTATAGCCTATGTGTTGCCCAGACTTAATATCTATACAACAAAAAAAAAAACATTCAAATCCGTCCAGTAGTTCCGAAGATTAGCGTGTGCAAACAAACAGACAAACAGACAAACAGACAGACTTTTTTTTTTGGATTCGTGCTCTATTACTGTTTCTAAACCCCCCTCAATTATTATTTTTTAAATATATTCAATGTACAGACACAGTTTTTTTACAGTCTTATTATATGTATAGATTATATAGGTACCATACCTACCTAAGACCTATGGATGTATAGTTTTGAAGATCCCTTCCTACATACAAAGTAATAAACAAAGTTAACTTCCTTTTATAATATTTAATTAATAATTTATAAATATTCTGAACATATTCAACACGTTGGAAAAGATTGATAGATATGAACAAGTTGTCTTGGCAACTTAGCAAGGGTGTATTGTATATTAACTTTAAACTGTATGTAGGTACTAGGTACCATGTATTTATTATAAAATGTTAAACTTGATGCAAATAAATAATTCTTATTATTTAATTTACGCTTTTATTTCTCGGAACCCTTGGGTTCCGGACCTTTGGATGGCGTACGAGGGGCCGAAGCCAACTCGCAGAGGCCCATTGTCGTTTTTAATGAAATGAGGCATTATTATCATGAAATGTTGTGTAGGTATATATTCAATAGGTCTGAGAATAGGATTTTAAATTTAATAAAAAATGTTAAAGGACGAGTTTGTCGGGAGATCTAGTAATATCTATTATAAAAAATCTGACAATTCCCTATGAAAAAGTGTATAATCCTGAATAGTTTGATCTCTTATTTAGTTCCAACCATTGTATTTTATATACGAGCCTAACTAAGCAAGACAGTCTGCGAAGTCAGTCAGTTTGGAGCAAGAGCCCCTGCAGCTTTGAGTCGACCTTTCCCAACAGATGACAGGAGACTCTTGATTGGTCTACGCGAATGTTGGACAAAGGCCTCTCTATGACTCCTGTACAGTTCTCGACTATCGGCCGACTTTTCACCGTTCCTACGTGTAAAAATAAAGTATTAAATTTATTTTCGGAGCACGCGATTACCCGCGTGCCAACAATAACTGTTTGTATAAAATCAGCTGATTCTTTTCTGAATCTGATGGTGTTCGATTTTTTTTATATTCAAGGAGTTCTTAACAATGAAGAAAATGGTAATACTTATGTAACCGTTACCCACTACAAAGATTCAGAGAGATTCGTAAGCTTTTCTTTTAATTTTCTATGATACAAAAAATTTATTAAAATAAAATTTTAGATCTATAGGATTATTTTAGAATAGGTACACAGTAATATTTTTTTTTTATTTTAATAAAGGTCTAAATATTTCCTTTTCTCAATCTTGTGTAGGTACTTCAAGGGAACGTCAAAAAGATTTATGATCACATTCGTCATCTCAATCTACATATAGCAAGGTTAATAAAATAAACCAAGTAGAAACAAATTTTGTTTTTTTCAAACTCATAATTTTATTTATAAAACTACGCCTTCGGTCTGACGAATCTTACATTGTGTATATATCTCGTCTCCACCCATATGAATTCATAAAATCTTTCTCAATGAAAATAAATTACTTTCTGATAAGAATAAGAATGAAGATCCGCTTTCAGAAGACAGGTCTAGTTAGCTGACTTGTCAAATGGTGAGTCACAGCCAGCCAACGTCAGTGATCCTATAACCACCTCACAACCTGTTCCCTGCCAATTCTATTCTTAATAACAGGTAACGACACTACCAGACAAATTTAAACTTTAAATGAAGATGCTAAAACACTTTTTCTCATGGCATGATCCTCAAATATTTCTGCTTCGGAAATTTGAATTCTAAACTTAGAAACAAAAGGTTAAGATTACGTTGTAGGCGTCTCCTGCATAGTTCCAATCTAATCACGTATCGCCAAACGTCATTTAATAAAGTGTACTGAACGTAATCGAAAATGTCTGGAATGTTCCACATTGTGTTGTAAAAATTACCCACAAAAACAATGAAGGTTATATCATAAACGTTCCAGAAATAGCCAGGCGAGGTGTCGAGGAACTCGATCTTGCTATTTAAATAAACGCAAGCTGTAAGCCGTCAATAGAATGTTACTACGTCACGACAGTAAACGTGTCACTACGCAACATTGGGTTCGACTCAGCAGATTTAATTGAATGAGGTGATGAGTTGCTAGAACTAATATTTAACAAGGTCCAGTCATGGGCAAGGCTAGGACTATGTTAAAAAAACACCAGAATACTATATGTCTAATATATGTCACTTATCCAACCTTGGACTATGAAAAATTTTATCTTTGGCCTGCCCCATTACTAATTCTATCCTAGCTACCTAGCCGTCAACGAGCCTTTTACCCCAAACATTTGCTATTGTTGCTTAAATTCTTGTTAGTGTGCCTTGTGAGGCTTTCTCTAATGTATTTCGTATTTCATTGCTTTCTTTCTCTTGAAACCCTGCCCTAGCTGAGACTGGCAGTTAGTTCTATCTCATCCTCCCAATTTTAATCTTCTTTTTACTTTCATTAGGACACCAGGCTGTAATAATCTTGATTTATTTAATTGGGTATTTTGCAGTAAGTGTCCATATCCACTTCAATAGGTCCATCTTTAAATAACTATTTCAAATTTTAAATAAATAACAATTGAAAGTCCTGTAAGAGCATAGGTACGAAGGATCCATAATGTGGTATATAATTGTCCACTTACACCACTTTTCTCATAATTATACTGATTTCTGTGCTACGAGTAGAATTTGTGTCTAGACATTATATTTCATTTTATGACTGACCTCCACAGCCAATCTAAAATATCTACCTTAAGGTTACAACAAGCATTAATATTCTCTGTATGTTTACTAGAATCTGTACTTTCTTAATTAGTATGTCGCCCATTATATTTACAGATAAATTAAGATGTGCATGTATCATTTACACTACTATCAACTGTTGCATAGTACTTGCCAAAGGTCTTTAACTCTCGCCCTATTTCTATCTCAAATTTTCGATGAGAACTCGTGGGTATCATTCTAAGAAATTATATTGGCTTTAAAAGGCTATTTAAAGACATAGCTTCAAATGGTTTTAATTTGTTTTTATTCATCCACTTGCAATTAGTAAGTACTCGTGGGTATCTCTCCAAGCTTCTGTTCAGAAGTCACGTTTTGGTACTAAGGTTTTTGGGTTTCCGTGGCAATCGAAAGAAATACCAGTTTATACAATCATGATTAATATTACTGACTGTTTTTGCTGGTTCATCTAAGGAGTTTCTGATCTGTACAGTTCTTATACATTCATAATTATATTTACTTCCAGCATAATCTTCAGATTTAGATTAGATTACTTACTTACGTTTTTCTTGTTGTTTTTATTTTCTTAAGTGCTAAGGAATATACATATTTTGTTTATTATGTCTTTAACAGAAACACATAAAACGTGAAAACTTCAGTGCAGTGATCTGTCAATGTCTAGCATTTGTATGGAATGGCACCTCAGTTCGCCCTCACTGAACCTATATTTTTACGTAGTGATTTTTACGGAATAGCTCTGCGGTTTGTCCGTATAATACGCCGAAGAGTCTCACTGAGCTGTATTACATTTAACTGTATTGTAATTATAAATTCTACCAGTAACCGAATAAATATTCTGCTTCCTTGCTTTCTTAAACTACTGTCTATTTATCCAGATAACAATAAAATCACCAATATCTCACTGAATAATACTTACGCAACTTACCTTTCTCAAATCAAACAGATATTCCCAATTAGCGTCCTATCTGACTCAAAACTATGATAAACATCTTGAGATTACACTCTATTAAATCTAAATGGTAAGTAAAATTGATAAATCGCTCGTCATTGGATAGAATGTTTGGCTCGCGACAGTTTAGTGGCGCAAGCGCAACTGCTTCGCGTCTGACATGATGAGTGGCGCTACCTATCGACTATCTTTAGACATACCCACCTGACTGTACAGTCAATATCAAATCCCTTACTGCTACAATATAAAAAGCTCTGTCAATGTCAACTGGATGTGCCTGTGGTTGACTGTCGAAATTGATTTATTTATTACAACTTTATGCCCACGTACAAAAAACAGGCGACCTTAATGCCTTGGGCATTTCCTACCAGTCTACCTTAAGTTGGTGCAGAGATATAACAAAGTAGGTGCAACAGGGTAAAAAACAAAGGACTAATAAGTGACACATATAAAAATAAAAATACAGATACATACAAACAAAATAAATACATAGTCAAGACAGATAAAAGTACGTTTATAGACGAAAAACCACTGAGTAACAATCAACTTTGTGATAAACCTGCCAACATCTTATGAATATGTTCACGAACTTTAAATTCAAATGTGAACTGACTGCTTGACATCCTGATGTTCAGAGGGAGCGCATTCCAAAAGAAACCTGCCTGGACGAAGAAGGAAGAGTGAATAATAAAATCAGAGCGGTGAGAAGAACATCGTAGAAGACGATCATTCGTGGATCGAAGATTCAAAGTGTACGCAAGCAAAGCATAAATATTGAATGTGACTCCGATATTTATTGGCTAGAGACTCAGGCGATTTCAAAATCGATTCAGTTTCAATTAATTGTCTTGTCTCGCTTGTATTCGGGTTGACTGCCCGGGATGACTCAGACTGTAACGAAATGACATTACGGTTTAGATTATTAGATTATTAGATGCAACACGGCACAGAAATAACAGGCCTCATTTTTTGACGATTTCACCCGCGTAGTTCCCGTTCCCGTGGGAATAGAGGGATAAAAAGTATGCTAAAAAACAAGCAATCAAAATTTTGGATGGATTTTCTGTAGTGGAACTGTAACCTATTACAATATGTTATTATTTAAGTACTATATATTATTTACAAACTTGCATGTTACAGCACAAATAGTTAAGATCGACGTTGTCGGCAAAAATACGAAAAATCAGTTCTTTGTTTTTCTGCACTAAGAACATTACAAAAAGTATAGCGATATAGTTGTGGTCTAAAAATATGTGTCATGCGTGTCGTTCATGAGAAACACATAACATGCATGATTGACAGAATTCTTAGCTGTTTACACTGTTTTTTTTAACTGGAGTTACATAAACTAACAGGTTTTTGCATTAGTTACAAATAACCGCAAGTTTTTCCAAAGAAACTCGCTTTCGCATTATCGAAAAGCCCTATCAGAATAACAGCACTGCGATGGGTGCGGTAATATTCACATTTTTAAATGTCGCAGCTAATGCTGAGATAGGGACCTTTTTGGTCTCGCTCAGGACTTTTTTTGTCTTTTTTTTTTAATCTTTTCTTGTTTTTTTTACTATCTATTATATTGTTGGTGCTTTTGTTTTATGTTCTGTGCGACCAAATAAAGTATTTTCTTTTTTTCAAACAATCATGTAACATCATCCCAGTATTACTCGATGGGTAAACAGAGATATACTCATGCACCCTGGGTTACATAAGTTTAAGTACTATGCAAGGAGGAGAGCATAGAAATTTCATTTAAAGTTATATAAAGAAATATCGTTTATATATCTATGGAGGAGAGCCTATCAGTCGGGCCCAAATCTACTATTTAAAATAGGTGCTATAAACTATCTAGGCTGTTACTAATCACATTGCGTGATTTATTTTTGATTGAATTTACAATGATTAAAAAATGACATTTAGTGATTTCATTGAGTTTATTAATGAAAGCGGTTGATTTTTAAGTCTTTAATTTAAAATCTTACAGGGCTAAATGATGTTTTCATTATTTCTAACTGTTTTTTATTAAAGTAAAAACATGTCCAGAAAAAATTGCGTATTTAAGCCATGGTGTTAAATCATGTACTGAACTCATAGTATCGAAGTTATGCCTTGTTATCCGTTCCACCCTGTATACAAACATTCCCTGTTGGCATCATAACCCTCCCTAGTCGGGTAAAAAGGACACAACATCTAAAAAAACTAACAGGTGAAAAATAACTCCAGTTTCGGAAGTCAGTGGCTTTGGTGGTTTTGTTTTGTTAATTATTGGCCACCGACTTCCGAAACTGGAGTTATTAATTTTTCACCTGTTAGTTTCTTTTTAAGAAGTCGGTTGTTTTTTTTGTAAAAAAGTTTTTATTTTGTAATTTTTAGTTTCTTTGTGTGTAAAGAAAGTCTTTCAAAACTTGAAAGAATCATTGAAATTGGATAACAATTGCTAAAGAAGTTCTATCTAAACATTAATCTATACATCTCTGCCGGCCCCTTTTAAAATAGAATGGCGTAATCTTATGTTGTGGGAATACAAAAGCTCAGCATAGACATATGACTATAGCAATCGCGAATAATTTGCTGTTATGCGTTGAAGAGTTCCTTTGCCTGTCTTCTACATCAGTTTTTCTTCACCAAATGATACTTTCTAAATGAAAATGCTTGATTTGTTACTAAAACTGTTAAAATCGGTGCGTGTGTGCCTATATTTTTTGAGGAGTTCCCTCAATTCCTCGAAGATCCCTCATCAGATATGAGTTTTGATACAAATGGGACCAATTTGCTACACCAAATGGGACCATTTTGCTTTTTTTTTATACCCTATCAAACAAAAAAAGAATTTTGAACATCGGTCCATAAATGACGGAGTACTGAGGTAACAAACCCTAAAAAAACAAAAAAAAAATACAACCGAATTGAGAATCTCCTCCATTTTTTGAAGTCGGTTAAAAAGACTTGTTGCTTCCCAAAACACACGGCTGACGTGGTACCCTCGCCCTTCCTCATCCAAACCCATCATTGATGAGACACGAGACTACGCGTTTACTACTCGATAGCCAAGGTTGTTGGTGAATGGTTCTCGACTGGAACCGCTCCAAGCCAGCTCCAGTGGTATTTATACTTCGTGAAAACCGCATCACCTGTTCATTGTACGGCTATCGAGTGCGTTGGAGGTACAACCGGTCAATTTTGCAAAAATATACCTGCAATGAAAGAAAGTGAAGTGAAAATGTACTTGTTAATCCCAAGCACGACATCATTGTTTTCAGTATAATTTTTATTGTACTGACATAACTTTAAGATTTTTGTCACTCTTCTATGGACCATTGTAGTTGGCTGAAAACAAAAATATTAAGTATTATTAAAAAATAAACATAGCATAGCATGAGATACTCGTAGATACACACATACACGTCACACACACATAGCATGGCTTGGCATAGTATGAGATGATAGCTTACTTTGCCTTAACTTCTTTCTACACTCTTTTTATCTACATTTACACAGTGACAAACTAGATGAGTAAAATATAGTTTTCTAGCCTATGGTAACCGATAACGATACATAGTTTAGCCATTCGTTTCGATACTTCTGTTTTATAAATGGTAGATAAACCTTTAACTAGTCGACTTGTGGTAAATGCCTATGGAATTAAGTCGGCCTCTGTACATAAATGTCCTTGAAGTATTAAATAAATATTCGTCTCCTCAATAATGCCAAACTATCCAAGTACCTAAATTCACATCTTCAATAATTATTTCCTGCTTAGCAACCTTTCGAATACCTACGTATTTACTAATCTTTCCTAATTCCTTCCTTCATAATTTTTGTCTAGCACTTGGAATTCCAAGTGTCTGCCCTGCACAACCGCAACGAATGCAGCTCAAACGATCATCGCTCAGTTTGAAGTTATGTTTAACTTCAAACAATAGACTATCAACAGATGCACGGCGAGCACTCAAAATAACTCAAATAATATTTGCAGACACAAATGTTTTGAGAAAGATAAGTAGCAATATTAGGTAGGCGTAGCATAAATAAGGTAAGTTTGAAATTGCTAGTCAAATGCTTATTAATTTTTTTGTTTGTTTTTGTTTTATAAGATTTTACTAACAAAAGTGCTATTAATATGTATTTTTAGGTACAGGTATTTGTCTATGGGTCTTTGTTACCTGAAAGAAATGGATTATTATTTTTTTTATTTTAAATCAGTTAGTCAAGTCCAGATTTCCTCCGATACGTTTTTCCACAGTTAAGCGTACAGAAATTACACCTGTATAACATCAAACATTTGAGGCCCGCTCCACCTCATACTATGATTTTGGAATCTAGTTCAGAATCCAGCCCACAAAAAGGTTCTAGATTAAAGAAACATTATTTGGTATATATTGTATGTAAATAGTAGGTACACCACAATCTACATGCATATCGTGTCCCTTTCACTTTTAAAGATTTTAGCGAAAAGGCTGCTTATTGTCACAACCCTTAGAGTATAGAGTGTGTAAGTGTGGGTGTGTGTGAGTGTAGTGTGTGTATTATTGTGTGAAAAGTTGTGGAATATTTATTTATTTGTAAGGTTTATGGTGCAGGATAAAGAGTATTATATTTTATTCATTGTATTAATTAATTGATGTAAATTGTGTAGGTTCGTTTTATGAGAGAAATAAATAATAAACGATTTATTTATTTTATGTAATAATAGATACAAGTGCGGCCAAAAAGTCAACATTCTTACTTAAACTTTTCTGAGACAAGCTGCCGTTTTGGCGTAACAAACATAGACACACTTTTAGCAAAACAATTACTACATAATTTTACAGAGCTTCACGCCTTTAATCCCCGAAGGGTAAGGCAGAAGTGTACCTGGTAGTACCCACATTTCGCTAGTAATGTTTAAGTTTAAGTACCATATAATAGGGGGCGAGCCTATTGCCATCTATCGGGCACAAATCCAGACTCCGGACTGAGAAATTCCAATCTGAAAAACTCAATAAGACTTTACCCGACCCGGGGATCGAACATGGGACCTCATGCTCTACAGTAGCGTTTGCGACCACTAGACCAACGAGGCTATAATCAGTTTTAAATTAATATCAGCATAAAAGATTAAAGATACCGGGCTGGTATACGCAACTCCACGTCAAAGCGCGTATCTTGCGTATGGGCTATAATCTACCACGCGGGCCCAGTGCGAATTGGTAGATGATCTGTTCTAATACATGCCGGTTTCGAAATAAATTACACAAAGTAATGCACCTGCTTGGGTTCGAACCTACGACTTACTGTTCGTCAGTCGGGGCCGTCACCACTGGGCCACCGCTGCTCCCACCTTTCAATTGAGGTAATTATAGACACAATAGAAAGACAATGACAGGCGGACACCGGTTTCCTCTCGGGGTTTAATTAATTAATATCAGCATAAAAACCTTTTTTATTAATCAACGTTTTACTGGGACAACTAAAATGTACCGATAGCTAAATAATTTAAATTCTTCAGTTCTAAGATTCAGCCTCTATTTATTTTTAATGTAACGCAGCGCTGGTATATGAGTGTTTGTTTGATATTTTTAGCACCAACGTCTGTTACGTTTGAGGAATCTATGAAATGATCAGCACTAGTATTCTGTGTTATGTTGCATGTATAGATTTGTATGTAACTGTATAATGTACTAGCAGATTGCCCGTGGTTTTATCTGCCTGGATTTCATACTTTTTCCTTCAAGTTTTCCAAATAATAGTAAAACTATGCTACTATGGAAGAATGTAGCATTCTAATGGTGAAACAACTTTTGAAATCGGACAAAATACAAATCTTTGTTATTACCTCTACATCTTCTCCTTCCTATATCAAGAAGGTTCTTCGAGTATTCATAGTAAATCCCACGATCCGGGGTGCAAAAATCGATGGGCTCTGAAGGGAACTACTTAAAATCCTTAAATTAGTATCTGCCGGTCCGACACTGCCCAAACTAACCTATCAATGTGGCAGTATTTGGCGTTAATCAGTATTTTCTACTAATGCCACATACAAAAAAATACCTTAGCGTAACTTACCTGAGCGAACATTTTTGTTTATTTTGTTTATTTTATTTATTTATAACCAACATATACTAACAGTTAATAACTAAACATACAAACTATTGGTTGAAGAAATATAAAAATCGAAATAATAACAAAAATAAGTAATAATAATAAAATTAAAATAAACAAACAAGAACACAATCAAAACAATCTTACATTATTTTATTTTATTTTAGTATGTCTACTAAAATAAATAAAGATAAAGATTGTTTTAAATAAGAAATCTTACATTATTTTATTTTATTTTAGTAGATATACTAAAATAAAATAAAATAAAATAATAATAAAAAAAAATAATAATATTAATATTTAATAATAGGTATTTAAATAATCTTGGGAAATAGTTCTTGGAGTGGCAATGGACTCCAGATACCGAGAAGCAGTGTTCAGGAGTCTCAGTTCGGTACTTGCAAAGATATCTGCGCCTACGTCCAAGACATAACCTGAGTAAACCTAACTAGCGAACTTAACTTGAGCGACGTCAACCGCCATATTTTTTTTTTAGAAACAAATTATTTGACTATTGAAACAGAGTAATAGATTAGATGTTAAGAAAATCGTTTAATGCCTTGCACATTTATGTCTAGTTTATTCTTGTCTTTGTGTCTTTACTTTTACTAAGCTGTAATATTTTTTAACAGAGATTTTATGCCAAAATTAATCCTATTTACTAGTAGAATAAGTGTGTATTTTAGCTGATTCGAATCTCTGTTGAGGTATAAGTGACCTTTAGAGCCCAATGACTTTTCCACCCGGTATATTATAAATGTACCAGTAAACAGTAATAGCAAAGTGGTGTGACTGCCAAGTCTAAGGTTTTGAATTCGAACCCAAGGCACGCATCTCTGACGACCTCTAAAGACTTTTCGGATTCATGCGCGCATTGTATAACTATCAATTTTATTGCTTTCCATTTGGTGAAGGAAAAAATCTTGAGGAAACCGGCATGGGTGATATCTGTCAAAGGCATGTTAAGCCAAGTCAGAGGGCCTTGGGCAGCAATAACTCTGTTACCAGGGTAGCCAGTAGTCACTTACCACAGAAAAAGAAGATTGTGATTGTATTGTAAGAGGTTTTAAATAAATATTCCACAACTTTTCACACAACGCTATTTAGTCCCAAGTTAAGCTTGAGAGCTTGTGTTATGGGTACTAAACAGCTGATAAACATACTTATATATTATATTTCTAAATACATGCATACTACAGATAAATTACAGCCAGACACAGAACGAATGATCGTGCTCATCACACAAATATTTGTCCTGGGTGGGAATCGAACCCACGACCTCCGGCATAGCAGTCAGGGTCGCTAACCAACAGGCCAGTCAAATAATTCATTATATCAGAAAACAGTTTTTATTCAAATTTTTTTATTTCGAATTTAGAAGAAAAGTGAAACAAGGCGTGTCCATGTGTAGTTCATCCCTGCTTCTTTGAGGTTTTTATCATTGACACTACAATTTTCAACTAAAATGAAATAATACAACTAAAGGAAATCCACACCTTTTCTAAAATAAATTGTTGAAATGGTTACAACTACACGTGTGACATCTGCACTAAATAAAGATTATAATCATTTCAGCATCTATCGTAATTGTAACATGCTTAATTGTACAGACGCCAGCACATCAAGTTACCCCAATGTGTCAAATGTTCTCAATTGAATATGAACCTTAATCTGTTTGACATAAAATTGAAACGATCAAAGAAATTTGACACATTGGGGTAACTGTACAGACGCCAGCACATCAAGTTACCCCAATGTGTAAATTTTTCCCAATTAAATATGAACCTTATTCTGTTTGACATTAAGTTGAAAAACGATCAGAGAAATTTGACACATTGGGGTAACTTGATGTGCTGGCGTCTGTACATTAATTACAAAGTGTGCATTAAAAATAACCTTTTTTAACTTCAGTCTAATGCTATTTTAAATGAAGTATAGAGTAATATATGAATGGTTATTTTTGCTAATACTGGTTTCCGTTGCCAGGTGGTTACTGTCAGTTCACAACAAGCATTTCATTGTTTTAATGATGGATGAAGTTATCGTGTTTTTAGTAGTATTGCTCATCGGTTCTAATTGTAAATGTTATAAGATGGTAATATTTATCGTTAGGTACAGTTTCTTAGGTTGTGTTCAGAAGGTCGTACGACCATATACCTATATGTTTTTTTTTGTTCAGGTAGATATTTTTTTCGCAGGCATTAATTAGGCTTAACTTTTTTAACACGATATTTAATTCGTTCAGATAGACCAAAATCAGTACTAACGGTTGCAATTTCTTTTCCAAACATTATTCATTTATTAGGGACAAAAACAGTTACATGCTCAGAATTACAAAGAAATACTTAAACTAGGATTTATCAAACACGTAACCCACACCATTGTCTACGTATTAACAAAGGTAAAGAGAAGTGATCAAGCTAGTTACATTAACATTATTAAATAAACAAGAAAGATGTTCTAAAAATACTGTGATTGCTTAGCTTAACTTAATTTAACCTATTATATTTAATTTAATTTACATGGACATAGACACTAATATGTGTTTTTGGAAAAGTTGCTTTGAAACCTACACATTAAGTACAAATCGTGCAACATCTTTACAATTTTGTATAACTGATTAATAGTCATTCGGAATTAATCTTATTTTACACCTTAAAGTTGATATTTGTTTATTTATTTATTTTATTTATTAAAACTTTATGCACAAGTAAAAAAACTGTACAAAAGCGGACTTCATGCCTTAGGCATTTTCTACCAGTCTACCTTAAGGTGGTGCAGAGATGGAACAAGGTAACAAGGTAGGTGTAACTGGGTAAAAGTTAAGAACAAATACACATGTTTAGTGGAGTTAGTTATCAATTAAAAGTAAGATTTGAATATGTAGAACACATGGCTAGGATAATGACTAATAAGGTAAACCGTGGCAAGTAGTTCGGTCAAGATTTAAAGAAAGAAAGAAAGAAAATCGTTTATTTGGACGCCCAGAACATTATTTGAAACAAATATCCAACTATATGTAGTTGGATTTTTTGTTTCAATTAATGTTTTGGGCTAATAATGTTTTGTTTAAAAGAAAAACTTTTTTGCAAAAAATAAAACCGACTTCAAAAAAAGCACTAAACGGTGAAAAATAACTCTAAATTAGGAAGTCTGTGGCTTTGGTGGTTTTGTCTTATTCATGATGGGCCACCGACTTCCTAATTTAGAGTTATTTTTCACCGTTTAGTGCTTTTTTTGAAGTCGGTTTTATTTTTTGCAAAAAAGTTTTTTATTTTTCCATTTTTAGTTGTTCCCATACAAATATTTGATGAATGAATTGATTAAAACATGAATTTATTTTATACTTATTGTTAATTGTTAACATCACATGTCACGATAAATAGGGTTATATCCCCAATAAATGAAAATTAACATACCTAACTGTCGAAATCTAGGTATATTGTACACATCTGCATACCCCTCAGAGCATACAGGCGTGATAATACGTCATGATGTTGTATAAACAATAAACATCCAAGCGATTTCAGCAATCACGACAGATTTGCCGCAGATCTTTACCAAATTAAAATGGGACCACCTCGGGAGTATACTCTTTCAAATAAAAAAAGAAATTTGAGAATCGGTCCACAAATGGGGGAGAAAACAGGTAACATACATAAAAAAAAAAAAAAAAAAAAAAAACATACACACGAACATAGAACCTCCTCCTTTTTTGAAAGTCGGTTAAAAAATAAGAATTGATTAAAAGCTAGAGAACTAAAATAAGAATTATTTACTTTCGTGTGCCTGAGTTTATGTCAAATATATTCTTGTTTTTATTTCTTTTCTTTCAAGACTATCTATGACTATATGTATTTTTAAGCTTTGGCATATCTAAACATCACGTTTATTTTCTTCGAAGGATAAGGCGGAGGAGTAGCTATAGAACACACTCATTACGCTATTTTTGCCAGCCTATTATCATCAATGAGACTTTTGATTAAGAAAAAGTAAGACAAAGTAAATCCTACTAATATTACAAACGTGAAAGTTTGTGAGGATGGATGGATGGATGTTTGTTACTCTTTCACGTAAAAACTACTGAATGGATTTTAATAAAATTTGGTATGGAGTTAGCTGTCACCCTGAATTAACACATAGGATACTTTTTATCCCTGTATTTTTACGGGAACGGGACCTACGTGGGTGAAACCGCGGGACGTCTTCTAGTATGAAATAAAAAAGCAAAGTATTAAGTAAATTCAAACTCCTGGAAAACCCCTATTACACTTTTCCTGACCTAAAAATCAAACCCAGGACCTCTAGCTCAGTTGTAGCACTTCCACCACACAAGCCAATGAGTTATAAGCGAGATAGCATTAAACGACTGTTCTCTCACCGTACAAGATATTTTTATATTAAAACAGGCACTTCCTCGCGGTGTTTATCTGATGATTCATATAAAACACCAGCTGTTTATAATTGTGTGCTATTTTAATTTGAAACATTATGGTTATCACGACTCTTGCGCATGATAATATCGTGAAATTTTAACCCAAGTTTGGGAAAATTCAGGGAAAAAAACCAGAAAGTTTTGGCATTTTTCAACGGATCAAAAAAGTGACAAAATTACCGTATACCTACTTAAACAAATTTATTATTTACTCTAAAACCTGACAACAATACCAACAACAACCAAATAAACGTTCTGACTTCATTTTATTTTTTTTTTTGTGATTTCTTTTTTACTTTTCTGCCTTCCATACTTTCCATTCTTTTGTAGTAGATAACAATTTTGTCCAGGAACCTTTATTGATCATTTAAGAAAAAAAAAAAAAAACCAGCTTGTTACTGTCCCACTGCAGGGCAAAGGCTTCTTCTAACAGAGAAGGCACGAGCATTGATCACCACGCTTGCTCAGGGAAGTCAATGATTTCTTAGATAAACTTGGATAGCACAGACTTTATATTATATGACTATTCATATTATATGAATTGAAAAAGTCAGATTGGTACTTTCCCGGATTTGAACCACAACCTCGCGTAAGTAGATGTACGCGCACATCATTAAATAATCATCATAAATTCCGCCATGCTGCCTTGTAAGGCGCATTCGTAAAAGACATGTAATACTCGAATTCCTGTGCGGGCCGGCCCTCAGTTCTGACTCAGTCCGGTCTAAAATTACCAGAGATGACGTCATCCGCGTGTGCCACTGCCACAAAAACGGATTAGCGGCCACTTGCCAAATTTAGTTGTTATTGCTCTGACCTGCTTGAGAAGGCGGCTCCTGGCCCGTGCAGGAATATTCCCAAGTGTTGACAACTGTGGCCGGTTAGTTTGCACGACAGTGTAATCTGCAACAAAAATAGGCGCTGTAAAGACAACGCCCACTGCCTGATGTGTAAACGGTGGTGCAGTATCGGCCGAAATCATTTTCCATGGCAGATTTCATTGCTTTTTAATTGCCATGTCTTTATTCGTTTTTTTTTTTGTAGGTATGTCTTTCCTACTGTTTATTTCAAAAGTGAGTGAGAATGTTTGTTACTCCATCACACAAAAAGGATTAAACGGATTTAACGTAACTTTACAGAAACGTCGCTTATATACACCAGAATAACACATAGGTTCTAGCTTATGAATATATTGTGTAAATTGGCTAATGACCGGCCTAGTGGTCTAGTAGTAAGTGTCCCTGACTGCTATGCCGGAGGTCGTGGGTTCGATTCCCACCTAAGACAATTATTTGTGTGATGAGCACGGTTATTTGTTCTGAGTCTGGGTGTAATTTATCTATAATATGTATGTATTTAGAAATATTTAAGTATGTTTATCAGCTGTTTAGTACCCATAACACAAACTCTGCTTAGCTTGGGACTAGGTAGCGTTATGTGAAAGTTGTGGAATATTTATTTATTTATTTTATTTATTGGATTGTAGTACCTACTCGAATGAAATTTTAGTGTCTGCTATTTTGACGTCCACTGCGAAAACCGTAAGAGTCATACGTATATGCAAGTAAGATCTTGGGGCACAGGAAGTACTTTATATATGTATTATATAAAAAGTTTATACAAAAAATGTTTATAAACAATTTTATGGATATTTAATAGTCACCCAATACAAGACTATTCAATATCCATAACTATCTATACTGAGACTCCTTCGTTTAGAGGTAGGTCACAGCATTATTCGTAGATTATAATATTCTTAAAACCATTCTCACCATGGGGTAAGCTGAGCATGTACTTAGATCTATTCTTATGTTTCAAAGTCGAAAGGGAAATTATATTTATTTATTTATTTATTTATTTATTTTATTTTTAGGAAGGCTTACAGGCTAACAATCCAGTGTATTAAGAATATAATATTATAAAAAATAGCTAATAACAAGCCTCCACATATAGTAAACAAAAAAACAAAAAGTCGATTAAAAAGACAGTGCAAACAGGTAAACACTATAATATGGTAAGAATCGATAAGTCGACTAGCTATCAAGAAAAAAAGACTGTGCCAAGAGCCGTCTTAAGGTCGAAACACGGGTGCAAAATAAGTCGACATTAAGGTCCCTAGGAAGTCTATTAAAACTAAGTGCACTTCTTATAGAGAAAACATTCCGCCTATAATTAGTCATTGCAAAAGGTACATTCAATATTGGCCGTTGACGTAACCCCATCAGATTTGTGCGTAATGTCAGATTAGCAACGAGTTCAGGACAGTCAATGTGACCATTTGCGATACCCAGAAGTAAACTCATGTCTCCAATATAACGTCTCATCTCTAGAGGAAGGAAGTGGTACCGTTTGCAACGGTGCTGGATACTTTATAAGGAAACCAAATTATATATAGCCAGAAGTATTTAACCTGGTAATTGAGTTGAAGAGCCAAATGGGAGTCGCTTCATGTGAAATAGTTGCACTTATTCGTTTTCGATTGAGAATGGATGCTTACTTACGAAATTCAATTTTTAAATATGTGGCCTTTTTAGTTAAACTTAAATAACGAAAACA
Source organism: Euplexia lucipara (assembly GCA_921972225.1). Lineage (NCBI taxonomy): Eukaryota > Metazoa > Arthropoda > Insecta > Lepidoptera > Noctuidae > Euplexia > Euplexia lucipara. The sequence continues at coordinate 2,133,893 of OV179158.1, forward strand.
GCTGTTGAACGCGGGGCATGCTTAAGCGAGATCACGCGAACGTGAGCGAGAGATGACGATTAATGAATACTACTTACTATGTCATGAATAGCCTGTACAATATCTCCATAAATTGGGTGACTTTTTGGGATATAAACAAACCCTAATAACTTTGCTGTTTATGAATATTATTTATTGATACTTTACAATTATAATGGGAAGACCGTCTAGAATAAGCCCTTTAAGTATTTGTACTAATTAAAAATTAGTGGTGTATACATAACATCACGCCTGTATTCCAAAAAAGGTTAGGTAGAAGTTTAGCAGAGCCACCTTTCGCCAGTTATCTGTTGTGTATGTATAAAAATCGGAATGCATGTGTATTGCCGATTTACAGTCGATAAAACAACTTGTTTGCGGTCAACGTTGCTCCAGCAAACGTCGATAAAACCATAAAAAATGATCGTTAACCTTAGATTTATGTGCTCAGGAAAATAAAGAAAATATGTTATTCACCTTAACACATTTATTGGTTCTTGTTAAGATTCCGTTTATACTGTTTTATCTGTATCATTTCGTCGGAGACTTTTGTTGGTTATATAACGTTATAAGATGTAAGTAGGTATGTCACTAACAATCGCATTGGGTCACCGTAATGATCTTTACCCCTTTACAATGTTTGTGTGCAAGATATCTCACGTACTTACAAAAGTTAAATGGTGTATTGCCAAATGACATCTTATTCTTGTTTACAGTCAAATATAATTTGTACTTTAAATAGATGTGCGAGACCGTATGAGTTCGTGAATCATGTCCCAGACTTGTGAGCGTACAGGTGCGTGGGATCAAGATCCCTTTGAGGGAGCACACGTGAACTGTGGGTGGCACAGGTGAGAATTGAGCAATTGGTTTAAAGTTGTTTTTAATCGACTTATATACCAATAACTATAATATATTTTTTTTTTATTAAAAGACCTCGAAGTTTAAATTAAAAGTGCTCTCGCAATGTTTTACTTTACCAATGTAAGTAATATCTAAGAAAAAACTTAGGAAATGCAAAGAAGTTTTGGTACTTGCGTGAATTTTGAACCATAAAGAGAGAAAATACCTTATAAACCACGCTTATTCAAATAACGTAGCAATAATAGTTAAATAAATTAATTTTAATAGCATTTTTTATAAAACTAACATTAGTTTTAATCGACTCGTAAATCAAAATACACAGTTGCAATGTCAATCACTCAACATGCTTATTTCTGGACTGTAGCAGATCGGCGCGGCGGTGTGCAAATAATTACGATATAATAATAAATCAGCCAGCGATAAAATATTGTTCGATCGCTGATTGATCAGTTAAATGAGCTGCCACCGAATTAGAACATTGACACCGATAGGGTGTGAGCAACGCGGGGTTAGAGCGAGGATATACTACATGAGCGGAGCGATTTTTCTTTTCAGGTAGTAGTCACTAATCTGGTGTTAGTTTTTATGCCGGCCATGGGCCTCCGACAACAATTTACATTATTACAAACCATTAAATACCTATAAATCTTACAAAAAAAAACATAAAAAGCATCCACAACATTGCTATTAATATTTTTTTTGCAAAAACTTTAAAATCACTTTCACGATAATGAATGTTCATTTTTATTATTATTTCTAAAACTGGTGATTATTAATCTGTGTGCCAGTAAATAGGTTTTACAAACACTTTTTAATATCGTAAAAGTAAAATACAACATCTTATCAAATCAAATCATTTATTTCAGATGTCATAGATCCATAAAAAGATAATTAATACACAAAAACAATATTCAATACAAATCAATCTCTAACCAATCTCTCTCTCTGATCTTATACCTGTACCTACATTCATCTATATCTATACTTATAATAAATCTGTAGGAGTAAAATTTCTGTACATTGAAAATATAAAAAAAATAAATAGCAGGGGGTGTTACTAGACCGACACCGAACCCAAAAATATGATTAAAAAAATTTTTGTCTGTCTGTCTGTCTGTCTGTCTGTCTGTCTGTATGTTCAGGTATCACGCAAAAACTACCGGTTCGATTACGATGAAACTTGGTATACTTATTCTTTAGTTTCCTGGGCACCACACTGGGTACTTTCTATCCCGGAAAAGTATGTACAATAAAAAACAAACTTAATTTTGCGGTTCGATCCCTAGACCCGACTACTGTACCAACCGCAAATAATAAGTTTGTCGTAGTTTACGTCACCCGCAGTGGAGTTCACCAAGGGGCGCTGCATACGGCTAAGATATTATTATATTTTATTTTAAGATACAATATCGCTCGCCATGCAATTCAATGGACTATCACACACTACGAAGATAATTATGTACATTAAACATATATTCAAAATTAATATTGGAGGATGATTGGTGATCGATACTGATGCCAAAAATGCAATCTGTAAATGTTTTGTCTGTCTGTCTGTATGTGCACGCATAGTTCAAAAACTATTATAGGTATTTTAACCAAACTTGGTACGGTTGTAATCAATACGCCTGGGCAGGTTGATCTTAGTTTCAGTTGTACGGCGCTCTTTCCCGGGCCAGTAGTTCAAGAAATCTTTATGCATACATACCGGAAGGATCAACTTTGAAAGTATTCTATCCGGAAGTATTATGCTAAAATTATTACGTTTATAATATATCAACGCACAGCCCAAACCGCTGGTATTAGAGACATGAAACTTGAAGAAGTGTTCTTAGTGAAGAGTAAGTATCCACTAAAAAACGATTTTTGGAAATTCAACCCTTATAGGGAAAACATAGGGGACGGAAGTTCGACATCCACGCGGGCGAAGCCGCGGGCAAAAGCTAGTAGTAAATAAAGTTCTGATTCTGATTTACAGTATGAGTACCTACAGTACAGTCGCACTATCAAGATATTAAGATACAATTATCTGCTGCAATACTTTTATAGGTTGTAAAACTTTGTTACAAGAAACAAAGTAATATTTATTTATTAAAACTTTATGCACTAGTAAAAAACACTGGACAAAGGCGGACTTAATGCCTAAACCTGCCTTGCCTGCTTTGCTGTGCCTTAATATGCGTATAGGAATCTTAATTCTAGGTTAAAAAAAATATTTAGATAGGCTCTATATATCTTTGCTCTTCACGTATCTTATTATTAAATTCAAATTATTGTAATAAATTCCATTCTTTTCTAAACGAAACTACGATGGGGCAACTTATGCTTTCAATCGTGTCAATTAGAGACAATAGAAAGACAATGACAGCGCGAACGCCGGTGTTCGCTTGGGGTTTAATGAATTAAACCATTGTAAATGTCACACAACTTGTAAGTGTGGTGTTCAAAAGTGCCTTTTTAAGTGGTCTAACTAATATAAATTATCTGACTATAAGTAAAAGTCAGTCGAAAACTAGCACTATGGGTTACATTGAATCACTTAGGATCTAGTGTATCAATCTCTTACAGGTAAGCACATTATGCGCTACATATTGATTAAGTAAATGTATAAATGCTAGGTACATAAAATTACAGGTTATTTGATACACACATAACAATCAGGCTCCTCGGGCCAAATTAAAACTAAAAATTAAGTGAAAAACATTAAAATCACAGGCAGAAAAAAATTTATGCAGAAATAAAATTATAATCGAAAACCTAAATGAATTAAATACTTTAATGCTGATCGCTTTGTCCAAGTCTTTTCTGCCTAAAAATTGCTTCTCTTATGTAACATGACCGCAGCACAAGCGCATGCGTCACCTGCAATGCATTTATTGTTCGACATTTGCCAACAGTTTCGATTTGGTTCAACATGACACTCATTGCTAACATTAGTTGTTACTCCCGGGTTCACTCGCATTCCGACTTGAGAGAAATGTCGAAATACTTCTTATTGTTGTGTGATTAGTTACTCAACCTAGTGTTAGTGTTTATGCCGCCTGTGGACTTTTGACTTAGCTTCACATGATGTCTTCACGTTTTCTCACGATGTTTTCCTTCACTGTTTTTTAAGCAAGTGATAATTAGACAATACTGACTCTTTGACTAGTCTGTTGGTTAATGAGTTAGTGACCCTGACAGCTATGCCGGAGGTCTACACAGTCTTCTAATAAAATAATTGTAACACTCTCACTGTCCACAGAGTGGACACAATAGTTAAACATTCAACATGAGTCTTATGTGACTCATGGAACAGGGAAGTGGCTAAAGTAGTTCGAAAGTAATATAGGTAGTAAAATAGGTCTAGTAGTTAGTGACCCTGACTGCTATGCCGCAGGTCGTGCGGGATTCCCACCCAGGACAAATGTTTGTGTGATGAGCACGATCATTTGTTCTGTGTCTGAGTGTAATTTATTCATAATATGTATGTATTTAGAAATATATAAGCATGTTTATCAGCTGCTTAGTACCCATACATAACATGAGCTCTTAGCTAAACTTGGGACTAAATGGCGTTGTGTGAAAAGTTGTGGAATGTTTATTTATTTTATGCAAGATGTACACAACAGGCTTAAAACTAATGAGTACATGGCCCTGCAAGGGCCAGAAAGATAAGTTACAACTAGGTTAAAATAAAATATTACAAAATATATTAAATAAATTATAATAAATCTGTAGAAGTAAAATTTCTGTACATTGAAAATATCAAAAAAATAAATAGCAGGGGGTGTTACTAGAACGACAGCGAACCCAAAAATATGATTAAAAAAATTTTTGTCTGTCTGTCTGTCTGTCTGTCTGTCTGTCTGTATGTTCAGGTATCACGCAAAAACTACCGGTTCGATTACGATGAAACTTGGTATACTTATTCTTTAATATCCTGGGCACAACACTGGGTACTTTTTATCCCGGAAAAGTATATACAATAAAAAACAAACTTAATTTTGCGGTTCGACCCCTAGACCCGACTACTGTACCAACCGCAAATAATAAGTTTGTCGTAGGTTACGTCACCCGCAGTGGAGTTCACCAAGGGGCGCTGCACACGGCTAAGATATTATAATATTTTATCTTAAGATACAATATCGCTCGCCATACAGTTCAATGGACTATCACACACTACGAAGATAATTATGTACATTGAATATATTATATTCAAAATTAATATTGGAGGATGATTGGTGATCGATACTGATGCCAAAAATGCAATCAGTAAATGTTTTGTCTGTCTGCCTGTCTGTATGTGCACGCATAGTTCAATAACTATTAGGGATTGGGATTGACTTGGTACGGTTGTAATCAATACGCCTGGGTAGGTTGATCTTAGTCTCAGTTGTTTTACACATTGTCAGTTGTACGGCGCTCTTTCCCGGGTCAGTAGTTCCAGAAATCTTTATGCATACATACTGGAAGGATCAACTTTGAAAGTAGTTTATCTGGAAGTATTATGCTAAAATTATTACGTTTATATATCAACGCACAGCCCAAACCGCTGGTATTAGAGACATGAAACTTGAAGGGGACTTCTTAGTTAAGAATAAGTATCCACTAAAACACGATTTTTTGAAATTCAACCCTTAATGGGAAAACATAGGAGGCGGAAGTTCGACATCCACGCGGGCGAAGCCGCGGGCAAAAGCTAGTATTCAATAAACTAATTAACAGTTGAATAAATATTTGAACTCTATTATAATTTAGTGTCTTCTTCGTGTCATTAGTGCTTTTAACCTAGCTTTAAATATGCACAGTGTTTTTGTGGATCGTAGGTATACTCTCAGGTAGCGAAAAATATATTAAAATACTTATCAGACAGAAATGTGTCTTATGTTGTGTTGTGAGCATGATGAAACAATGATATTATAAGTAAAAAGGTGTAGACAGGTTATAAGCGCTTAGCAAGCGACACGTTCAAATGTGGCTAACTAGCCACACTTGACCTCAGTGTCGCGTTGCGCCGTCAACGGACGAGTGCGTGCGTAGGTAACCTATCTACACGTTTTTACTTATAATATAATTGTGATTAAATGTAATAAATGTGTTACTATGTGGTCTCCTCTTTCTTCGTTGATGTTTTCTTCTATCTATCTATCTTGGGTATGTTTACAGCGTAAATCATTGGCACAAACAAACAGACACGGAACTTTTTCCTGTAAATAATAAGTAAATCATTGTGTAGCAGTTAAGAAAACAAAGATATAGGAGCTGTAGCCAAGATTAAACCAGGAACAAATTTAGACTGAAATTGCAGGTAACAAAACTCAATACTCCAGTTAGTATTGAGTTTTGTTTGTCTCGTTCGTCCTGTTGGTCTCGTGGTTAGTGGCCCTGACTGCTATGCCGGTGGTCGTGGGTTCGATTCCTAAGATAAATGTTTAGGTGATGAGCACGATCATTGCTTCTGTATCTGGGTATAATTTTATCTATATTTTTTTTTGTATTTAGAAATATATGTGTATTTTAAACAGTTGCCTAGTACCCATAGCACAAGCTCTTAGCTTAGCTTGGGACTAGATGGCGTTGTGTGAAAAAGTTGTGGAATATTTATTTATTTTTTTCGATACCCTGAGTCCCCGACCTTTGGAAGGCGTACGAGGGGCCGAAGCCAACTTGCAGAAGGCCATTGTCACTTTGAATGAAATGGGGCACTAACCCAGAGGTTGAAGCTCCCTATGTGTTGGCTATCCCCATTTTTCTTAGAACTCCTACCTCGCCAGGCATCAAACCGGCGTAGTTTTGACAGATTGGTGACTGTTTGAGAACATGGGAGTCCTGTCACAACAACCCGTGATAATGCCTTGGTATAGTGACGATTTGGATCAATCGGAATAGATATGAAATGAAATTAGTGGACTGCAAGTATTCAAATAGGTTTATTGCTACAATCAACTTACGACTTGTACAAAGTTACAAAGAAATGCCTGTGGTCTCGCGCGTCTGTAAGCTGTGAGTGGAGAGGCGGGCGCGCAGCGGTCGTCTTGGCCCGGGTTCGGTACCCCGACTCCCCAGCGCAGACACCGCGGTCAATATTCCCTTCAATTGTCGACTGGAAGGGGGCAGATGCAGTTCAAGGCACGATGGTGCCTCGCCTCGTCTTCAGTTCGGGCACTCACGTGACCCCAACACGACAGTGCCGACAGTGACCAATGGATGATGCCAATAGAAGCTTATCTCTACATGCATTATGCACTTGCATTTAAGGAAAACCTACGACTGGTGCTAGAGCTAAACCTAGAACTATTGCATGCTATAGAAACAAAGGTATATTAGGCTATGAGTTATTATTTTAGGAAGAAAAACTTGGACGAAAAATTTAGCAACAAGCCCCTCACATCATGTCGTAGTTATGTCACAATTATAACACATAATATATAATATATATAATTATAACATATAATTAAAATGCAATTTGTTTAATCTAATGTTGTTGGCATGAGAGGTATTTGGACCGTTGTCATCACACGTTGACAGGCGAGCAAAGAATTGCTAGCTCACTCAAAACATCACTAGATTTAGATAGGCGTCACTCATATTCATTGTTTTATTATGACAGTAGCCATATGCATCGTGATTAAGTATTATGAATGGCAATAACATTAGAATTGTAGTTAACTTACTAATAATCGTTACGTGTACCCAAACCCGAGAAGTCAATTTAACCTAGTCCTTTAAAGACCATTTCAGACTGTTTGAGCCCTTTAACTCAAAACTATACTGTATGCATTTGTGTGTCCCTACTATGTTATGTTAAAGTTTGTATAAGAAACGATCCTTTTAATATGTGTAATTACTTGTAGCTAAGTAGTCTCAAAATAAATTCATAAGAAGCAACACCTCTTTTAGTTAAACCAACACCCTAACAAAGTAAACTCAACCTTACTTACCAAAGAATACAGACACTAATCTGCATGATTCTTACATGATTTGACCAAGATAATGTCTGGACTTTAAAAGAGACTGTGACCTCTGCGTTTCTTTCGGTGTTTCTTCTCAGAGTAGTCTGATAGTGAAACATCGACTTTACCTTCCAGTTAAAAAATGACATTTAGGAGAGTTTGTATGAACATATTTACATAAATAAATATCATTAATCATTAAAAATCATATGGAGATTCTTGTCCATTTATCTTCGTACGAAATTACCTTTAGAGGCAACTAGAACATTTTTTGTACTTTTACGTGAATTTTAATGTTTACGTTCAAACTTCGATCAATAATACGTTCAAAAGATCCTTGCAATTCCAAACGTTACTATGGAAATAAATTATTTGATTTTTTTGGTGGACTGTCTAATGAACATTGACGTTCAAAAAGTGCTGATAGTCAGTCTTATTTACATAAATGACCTTTGATTTTACCTAGTCACTGGGTTGTGGAGATCCCATGTTGTGGACATGGGATCTCCACAACCCAGTGACTAGGTAAAAGACTGGTATTCAGCTGCATACAGTTAGACTGATCTGAACTGAATTCGGTTTTAACAACTTTACTTTACATAACTTATTATTATTGTAAAGTTGACTTGTCTATTTCGTCTATTGGCCGCAAGCACTACATAACAGCTGAGCTAAGGTTCTGGGCTTTAAACCCGGTTCGGTCATAGTGTGATTAGGTTTATGTCCGTAAGGATTGAGGAGCCACATCAGATTTTTAAAATCTGATCTCACCATTATATAGCAGCAATGTAGCTTATTTTGCAGCACGAATTCTAGATTTAGCAGCAAAATATGTCACTAGTTATTTTAATGCAAAAGTGGCTCCTCAATCTAAACGTTTGAATTGAGGAGCCATCTCTAACTCGATAAGTAATAGATGAATATTTATGAAAAATTTGTATCATTTAGTAGCAATTTTGCATATTACCGTCCAAAAATTTAACTTCTGTAGCACTAAAATGAAAGAAAATACAATACTTTTAATATGGCTCCACAATCTAAACTCAAGAGGTGAATTTCTATTGGATGTGAGCGATCAATTAATATATTCGACATAATGATCATTTAGCAGGTGTTGTGTTTATTTTTGCAGTATAGGAATAAAATAGTAAAACAGAGTAAATTTTGTATACGAACGCATTTTGTTTGGTTCCTCAATCCTGACGTTCTTATTATATACTAGCTTCTGCCCGCGACTTCGTCCGCGGATCCTGTTGCTTATGCCAGCGACAACGGGGTCGTCAAAATCGAAGATCTGAAACGTCTGATGTCGAATTCTAAAAGCCCGGGGACGGGTAAACAATGGGATGCGCGAGACGATTCAAGACGTTCCAGATTTTTTATTTTTGTTGATCAACAGGAAATGCCATCAGACTTAACAACTTTTTCTAAGACGCCATTTCTATTATGTATATGTTATATTGTCGCTGGGCTCTTGGAGTTCCCCAACTGGTGTTCTAGATCTTCGATTTTTATACGTCAACAGCGAGTGCTCATAAGGCTGAACAACTCTTGCTAAGACGTCATTACTATATATGTTACAGTGTAGCTGGGCTCTTGAAGTTCCTCATCAGGTGTTCCGGATCTTCAAATTTATTCTCTCAGCAGAAAATGCTCATCACGTGGAACAATTTTTGCTATGGTACCATTTTTGTATTTCCTATAGTTTAGCTGGTCTGTTGCGGTTCTGCATCAGGTGTTCCGGATCTTCAAATTTATTCTCTCAGCAAAAAATGCTCATCACGTGGAACAATTTTTGCTATGGTACTATTTTTGTATCTCCTATAGTTTAGCTGGTCTGTTGCGGTTCTGCATCAGGTGTTCCGGATCTTCAAATTTATTCTCTCAGCAGAAAATGCTCATCACGTGGAACAATTTTTTCTATAGTAACATTTTTGTATCTCCTATAGTTTAGCTGGTCTGTTGCGGTTCTGCATCAGGTGTTCCGGATCTTCAAATTTATTTTCTCAGCAGAAAATGCTCATCACGTGAAACAATTTTTGCTATGGTACCATTTTTGCATCTCCTATAGTTTAGCTGGTCTGTTGCGGTTCTGCATCAGGTGTTCCGGATCTTCAAATTTATTCTCTCAGCAGAAAATGCTCATCACGTGGAAAAAATTTTGCTATGGTACCATTTTTGTATCTCCTATAGTTTAGCTGGTCCGTTACGGTTCCGCATCAGGTGTTCCAGTTTCCAAGATAAATTATAGCCTATGTGTTGACCAGACTTAATATCTATACAACAAAAAAAAAATCATTCAAATCCATCCAGTAGTTCCGAAGATTAGCGTGTGCAAACAAACAGACAAACAGACAGACTTTTTTTTTGGATTCGTGCTCTATTACTGTTTCTAAGCCCCCCTCCATTATTATTTTTTAAATATATTCAATGTACAGACACAGTTTTTTTACTGTCTTATTATATGTATAGATGTTTGACTGTAGCCACCTGAAGTCTCAACGGAATCAAAAGCCAGAGATACTAACATTTAGCAGAAATGTCTGCTAAATGACCTTGACCCGGCCCCAACTTTTAAATAGTTTACGAATAAAATTATGACATAATACTCAATACAATGCTTAAGTATTACATGCTCCACATGTGGTAAGAAGTCACGAGTCACCATGTGTCACGAACAGAAATATAGCAGCTAATGATTCATGTATACTGTGTATATTACGCTGACGATATTAAACAACATCAGTAATAGTTATAATACCAGCCTGTTACTATCCCACTGCAGGGTGAAAGCTTTTTCTTATACAGAAGGTGCGAGCATTTAGTCACCACGCTTGCTCAAGACGGGCTGGACATTTCAATCTTCTATTCATAAATTAAAAGTCCAGATTTCTTCACAATATTTCTTTTCACCGATGCCGCGATGTCAGAGATGATCTAAAACTAGTTCAGTGAAAATGAAATGTTAAATTATTAACATTCAATTCATACATAGGTAACACCTAATACGCCCCTAACACTTCTTACTTCTTCTTTTGCTTCGCTTATGTCAATATATGAAGTCGTACATGCACGCCAGTTCTGAATACTAAGCACCTGACCTTTCTAAAGAACCTCACCAGTAATTTCTATATAAGTCTTTATGGTTATGAGGAACAGTGTGTAAAGTTCTTCGTACCCCAGAGAAAAGGAAGGATCTTTGAAACAGACGAGTGTTATGTCAGTGGAGCTACTACGAGTACTGCCCGACGGTTACTGCCGGGATCTTATTGACGTTCAATCGCGCGGATAACTTCAACATCGCGATGTAGGATATCAGTCTCTAGTTCATATGATGCGAGATAGATGTCGTTACATGTCCTTTTCCTACCGACGTTTTCACGTATTGAATCTCTCTATTGATACAAGGTAATAGAAAAACACCACGATGCTCAGAATTATATTAAAAGTAATAAAATTAAAGAAAACATTATTCAGCCAAATTCTTCTCGCTCCACTTTTCGATATACTCTTGCCTGATCGTGTTAACGTCGAGAGTAGTTCCAGAGGCGACACTGCTGGCAGTGTTGGACTTCTTCTTTTTACAACTGATAAATGGCTCTATGAAGGTGCGCCAGGTCTTGCCGAAGATGTGCATCAGACTTATCACGGAGAGGCCTAGAAGGAAACCCTGGAAACAAAACGAATTAGGTCTTAAGAAGCAGGCTGACTCGTGGCCTTTTCTTAGTTATTTAGGCATTAGCCGCAGTAGGTATAAAGGGTTGAGTAACAATTCTCGAAGTAATAAGAGACAATTAAAATGTATTATATGATTGACGACTATGTTTGAGCCTTATGATGTTTTGAATAACTTAAAAAAAAAACAATTGTCCTTAGCATATACCATGTTAAAGATAAATGATTTATTTAACATGGTAATTCTAGTTGGTTAGAACATTGCAAGGCTAGAATATGGTTTTTAACTATTCAGTGCATCCTCAATATATATCTTAGCATTATTATCATCCAATCAGCGACTGTCCTCAGCGACGTTTTAGTAATCTGATTCTTTGCAACGTTCCGAAAATTAATCAAAAATGACGATCATCTATCACGTTTGTGATTTATCTCTTGGTCCAAGATGCCAATAAAACCGGTATGTTACGACAATGTTTCCTCGATACTGATTTCAACTGAGCTGGTATTTTTACACTCTACGTATACTTTTGTCCCGAATTAGCTTCCTCTTACACGTATATCACGAAAACAAACAATATGAGATATATCACGACCTCCAACTAAATATACAAACTTTAGAATAACTGAATTAAATATATATTAAAGATGCTTACATATTATCATATTCCTAGCATTTTTAGTAAAGTTTAATTTTAAATAAAAGCTTAAGAGATGTTTTACTATATCTTGGAAACCTTATTTACATTCATAACTTTCCCCCATAACTCCCATTCCATCCCATCACATCATCATCTGCCTAGCCTTTTTCCAACTATATTAGAGTCGGTATCCAGACTAACTGACTTCAGCGAAATACCAAAATTTCATATGAAGTAACTGCTTATCTGGACCTCCAAAACATCTGGGTAATATGATTCCCCTTAATCAAACTAGTTTATGTCTTTCGGCCTTCTGACTACTGCAGGTTTTGACCAAAGATTTTAGTTTAAACGGTATACACCGCTAACTTCTAATTAGTACAAATGCTTAATGCTTAATGCTTAGGCTTATTCTAGACGGTCTTCTCATTATATTTGTAAAGTATCAATAAATAATATTCGTAAACAGCAAAGTTATTAGCGTTTGTTTATATCCCAAAAAGTCACCCAATTTATGGAAATATTGTGTTGCTGTTTTCGTTATTTAAGTTTGACTATTTAAAAACTGAATTTCGTTTTTTTTACTTTTGATAACCTACGCAAATATGATCAGTAACATGTACGGATACCGCCCATTTTTTTGTACTTATTAAAAAGTAGTGGTGTATAGTATGAAACGTTGGAAGTGACAAACACTTTAACGTGATGTGAACTTTATTACGTCTTTCAGGACAAGTCATCTTAAAACAGAAATGTTTCTGTCTTCGGAAAGCCTTTTGAGACTGCCTTGCATCGTTAATACAAGGTGTAGGTATGTGAACTAATTTCTCTAAAAAAAACTCAATATTAGGCACGTTTCCGAGTCTGTACGCACCATAACAGTTCATTCCATAGACACAAAGTTACCAAGTCTTTGAAATAGCAGCATGGCACCGCGCCAGGAGCTGGCATAATCAATGGCATCATGTTTATCTCATCGGAGTACGTGGATGTTTGTGTAATATCTAGATTGGCAGAGCTTAGGATTAAGCCTATTGAAGATAGGGCTGTGGTTCCGGGTTCCAGGAAGAAATTAGGGTCACCGAAGATAAATACGTTTCGGATCTTAAGAAGTGTCAGTCATTACGAGCGCAGTAGCTGCTTTACAGATAAGATAAAAGATGACAAAACAGATGAATTAACCTACTGGGAATTGTAAGATTCTGATAAAGTTCCTATTGGAACTCGTTCATAGAATTGAATTTGTAAAAATAACAAGTACAGAAAAACAAGAAGAAGAACAGTAGAGCGTTTCCCGCTTCAACCTAGGGGTCCTAAGTCAAGAGTGAATAGGTTATTTTACGTCAAGCATACTTCATCGTGGACCAAATTATCGCTTACCATCAGGTTGGTCGAACGCGATCCTATCAATAACAAATAATAAATAAAAATATTTACAATATTTTGATCACGCTCACACCATTATTTTTATCACCAAATATTTGTAAGACTTATTATATGTGAGCACATACCTATAAACAATAATAATACCAGCCTGTTACTGTCCCACTGCAGGGCAAAGGCCTCTTCTCATACAGAGAAGGCTTGAGCATTGATCACTACGTTTGCTCAAGGCGGATTAGCAATTTCAAACTTATATTGATTATAAGTCCAGGTTTCCTCACGATGTTTTCCTTCACCGGTGTCAATGAGTGAGTACATAATAGAATTTTTCCTATTTTAGCAAAAGACTTGTAACTTCTCTTCACAACTACCGTACGAAGCGGCAACTGGAATCATTTTTTGTATTTTTTAAGTAGGTCAGCCAGTTAATGTTAAAAGTATCCTATGCCAGGTCGTCTTCTTAAATATCACTTTAAAATATTACTCTGGTAATTAAGAGCATACAAAACCTACTTACAATACTCCCGCCAAGGTCCGACAGGAACAAATTCCAGTCATAGTTATATCGCTCTTCGTATACCGACACCATCATGCTGTTGAAGTAGAAGTACAGCTGCGAACGGAAACCTTAGCTTAATGTGTGAAAAAAATGTAGAATTTCAACATCTCATGCATGATGTTGATCGACTTCGGAATCCTCTGCAACGGCTGCAACCCTTATAAACTGTTTAATGCTGCTAAAAATGCAGTTGGAATCTGATCACGGTATTTGTAAGAAAGGTCCTCCGAAACGGCTTGACCGATTCTTATGAAATTCTGAGAGCATCTTCAGTACGTCTAAGAATAGGACGTAAATCAATATTAACTGAATGAAACTAATAGTTAAATTAATAAGGCGAAATGAAGTTTGCCGGACAGCTAGTGTCTGCATATAAATTGTTTTTTACAAAAGCACAAGTTATTTTTTTAAATTGATTTGCACTTGGATGTCCTTTCTCGTTATTTATAACAAAGAAAATATGTGAAGCCATGACTGAATGAACACAGCAATGCCCCTTTTTTTTCAAGTGGTTTTTGTAGCCCAACCAAAGCGAATTCCCTTATACGAGTATACTCGTCGTTCAAAGAACTAGAGACATCTCTTACATGTGTGTACAGACTTGGATCCCTTACATGCGTCTGCAGAGCCGCTTCACCACTACTTTCAGACCACTTCCTTGCCGAACTGTCCCAGAAGTAGAACATTTGTCTGTCAGTGACAAACCCGTTGTAGAGAAGTGAATGGCAGATGCGGGGACAGATCTTGCACGAATGGCTTTCGTACGTGCTGTAATATAGATAAAAAAAATTGTAAAAGATAAATCGGAAGGAACCTCGTTCCATCTGGGCGTCTCTCTCTCTCCTCCTCCCTCACCCCTCCCTCTCCCTCTCCCTCTCCCGCCTCCTCCCTCCTACGAGATCATAGAAAACTAATGATACCAGTTGCAGGGTAAAGGCCTCTCATACGGAAAGTGTAATGTTAGTCACTATGCTCGTTCAAGGCAGATCTGCAATTACAGACTTCTAATAAGAAATTAACTCGCTTTATACGACTAAACGGCTGAACAGATCGTTATGACACTTGCCAAGGATATAGATGATACCCTGGGGACAGACAAAGGCTAACTTTTGTCTATTGAAAACAATGGATATTCACGAAAACAAATATGAAGAAAAGT
Organism: Euplexia lucipara; assembly: GCA_921972225.1. Lineage (NCBI taxonomy): Eukaryota > Metazoa > Arthropoda > Insecta > Lepidoptera > Noctuidae > Euplexia > Euplexia lucipara. The sequence goes on from OV179158.1 coordinate 2,149,127, forward strand.
CGTGTTCTTAAACATTTTCAAATACAGTGCCATCTTTGATATGACATCAAAGATGGCACTGTATGACCGATGGTGAAAAATGTCTTCCCAATCCATTATCAAGTTACATTTTAACATTTGACAAGGCTTAAACTAAAACTAAGAACGGAGCACAACACGAATCGGTTCTAAGGCCGAACAAAGTTCGCCAAAATTATTATGTTTTTTTTTTAATATGTAATGGGACCACTCTTGACCTCAATCTTGTCCTGCGGTCAGAGATGAGGTCGACGATGGAACGAGCTTACCCAAAAGAAGCCTATTAACTCGCGACTTAAACAGATTGGGGTCATATGAACTCGGACACCGATGCAGGCTGGGATTTCCACTCCTTGGCTGTGTGCATTATGAAGAAACAGGCAAAGCGCTTCGTGCCAATGTGTGAAACAAGCCATGGAAATGTAGTTGGAAAGGAAGGAATGTAGAAATGTTGTGGAGGCCTCTGGTAGTAAACAGTTTTGGTCCCTGTCCAAATCGGTCGAAACCAACTTCTGTCGGTCGTCATTACCTCCCCTGCTCAAACCGGATGGGTCGCTAGCTCACTCCGCCACCGAGAAGGCAAACCTATTTGCATCTCTATTTGCGAGCAATTCACGTCTTGATACTGAGTCAAAACAGCCACCAATGATTCCTCACTGTGGTTCTTCGATGCCGGAGATCACAATACACATGAAAGAGGTTCGTAGAGTACTTTGTAGCCTGGACGTGAATAAGGCTAGTGGTCCTGACGGCATACCAGCAAGAGTCTTGAGGAACTGTGCGCCTGAGTTGTCCTCTGTGTTGACACGCTTGTACCGCCTCTCTCTTAAAACGAAAACGGTGCCGAGCTCATGGAAGGTTGCCAATGTACAGCCCGTGCCCAAGAAGGGTAGTCGTGCCGACCCCGGTAATTATCGTCCAATCGCTATCACCTCCATACTTTGTAAAGTAATGGAAAGGGTTCTTAATGGGAAGCTGCTGGCGTACCTAGAAGCAAACGACTTACTAAGCGACCGTCAGTATGGTTTTCGCCGGGGACGGTCAACTGGTGATCTTCTAGTGTATGCTACGCACTGCTGGGGCCAGGCCATCGAGAAACACGGCGAAGCTCTTGCCGTGTCGTTGGATATCTCGAAGGCCTTCGACAGGGCACGGCATTCCCATTGACTTTTGCTGCTGGATATCTGATTTCCTGAGAGAACGGTCGATCCGAGTTGTCATAGATGGCTGCTCCTCTGACCTTTTTGGTATTGACGCGAACGAATTCAACCTTAAGTCTTGTCTCCAAGTGGGGTGACGAAAATCGGGTTGTTTTCAACGCCACTAAAACACAAGTGTGCCTGTTCACCGCCAAAAGGAGCCCCTTCAATCTGGCTCCTACTTTCCGAGGTGCATCTGTACCAGTTACCGACGGCCTCGAGCTTCTTGGCACGAAGTTAAGTGCAAATCTTAACTTTGGTGCCTACATTGAGTCGAAAGCTCAAACTGCGGCAAAAAAGCTGGGCATCCTAAATAAAGTTAAGCGGTACTTCAAAGCTGACCAGCTTTTAGTTCTTTATAAAGCTCAAGTCCGGTCCAGCATGGAGTGTCGCTGTCACCTTTGGGATGGCTCAGCCAAATACCAACTAGCCACACTCGACTCAGTAGAGCGCAGAGCCAAGAGGCTCATTGGTGACGAAAAGCTGGTGGGTACCAAGCTTCATACCCTGGCCCACCGCCGCAAAGTTGCATGTCTGTCGGTCTTTTACAGACTGTATTTCGGTGAGTGTGCTCTTGAGCTACACGAGCTCATTCCACCATCTCCTTTCCTCCATCGGGAATCCAGACGTACTGCAGGTTATCACCCATTCCTTGTAGATGTTCCACACATTCGCACGAAGCGCTTTGCCTGTTCCTTCATTATGCGCACAGCCAAGGAGTGGAATTCCCTGCCTGCATCGGTGTTCCCGAGTTCATATGACCCCAATCTGTTTAAGTCGCGAGTTAATAGGCTTCTTATGGGTAAGCTCGTTCCATCTTCGACCTCATCTCTGACCGCAGAACAAGATTGAGGTCAAGAGTAGACCCATTATATATATAAAAAAAAAAAAAAAAAAAAATGAGGATTGTTTTTAAAGTGTTTATGCTCACTTGTCGTAATGAGCGATAAGTGCCCTCATGCCAGTGAAGTTGTTACAATGAGGCACGTAGCTCTGCATCCAGGGTCCTGAACACCCGGCATGCTCCACCGACTGGTCCCAGACGTACTTTGTTGTGCACTAGAAGAAGATCAATAAATTAGTCCTTAACTGCTGCCACTGCAACAGCTACACAAACACACATATTCCTAGGGTAAATTAACTTCAATTCCAATACAGTAACTATAAATAGTAGGTTAGGTTTAACGGGCAGGTGTCCGCAACTCCACGACTAAGCGCGTATGTTGCGTATAAATGAAATGATGTGTAATAGCTGTTATCATTTCTATATTCTTAATTGAGTATTTTTACCGCATGATTCATTATGATGGTAATCCACGAAGGAATTATATTATATCTTAAAATTTCATAAACCTGTTTTCCTACTGATAATTAATACGCAGTCTGATTTTGGGTAAGTACCCTTCTCGAATTGACGAGCATAATTTTCCAAATTATGGGTGTAAGGAGACTAAGGGATTAATGTTGCTGGGGAGTTTGTTCCGCCACTTCTTCTTTCAAGCAAAAACTTGGTGGGTGGGCTTTTTGGGGGACTGTCTTATGCAATTTTTCCATGTTCAAAAACTGCTGATCCTTAGCCTAATTTGAATGAATAACTTTTGTTTTTTTTTATTTTTAAGGAAAAAATACCTCATTAGCGCTGTAGTTATCTTGGGTAATGCAGGGGTCATCATTGCTGCTGATCATCTTGTACTGGTCAACCTTTAGCTTCACGGTCAGGGTCTCGCCCACGTTCACATACATGGAGTCCACCATGCCTCCATTATACACTGTTACCTCTGCATAAAAAACAAAATCAATTAAGTTGTTGTATCTTGAATCACCATATTAAAGTTATCCGTCTTTTTATTTATTTATTTACTATGGACAAAACAGTTATATGCTCCGAAATAGATTCATACTAAACTTAGATTTGTCAAACATAATCATTATACAACATCGCGACTATTCGCGACAACACATGTCTCGTCGGAGAATTCTCCCTTTTCAACGTTGGATGAGAAAATTTAATATTCCTCAAGCTTTACACAACGCGCGCCGTCTAGAACCGAACCAAGCAGAGATTTTGCTATGCGTATTAAACAACTAATAAACATACTCATACTTACATTTCTAAATGCATACAAATTATAAATAAATATCACCTAGACAAAGAATACATAATCGTGCACATCTCACAAACATTTGTCTTGGGAACCGAACTCACGAGCTCTGGCACGGTAGTCAGAGCCACTACCCACTCTAGACCAACAGATCAGTCAAACTTCACACCCTGCATCTTGTACCATTAATAATTAGAAATATGGAACTGATCTAGCTAAAGCAGACCAGGGGTCGGGTGTCTCAGAATTATAAAGAATAAGGAAAAATTCTCTGAACCTTTTACCTGTAAATGGCTCCCTTGAGTAATGGATATAAACATGGTACCCAGGCGGTATGATGCTGGTGGTAGTGGCGATGTCCTGGGCGGTATGCTTCAGCGACACTGAGTAGCCCAAAGGCTTGGTTGCATGAGTACTCAGGACCTTGGGAGTTAAGGTGAAGCAGCGACCGAGCGCGAAACCCATCGTCTCGGTGAGTTCTACGTCTGTTAAGGTAAGTTAAAAATCTTTGGAATTCTTGAACATGTTGTGAAGGTTGTAGAGTGAAAAACAGAATGGTAACAGAATGGATTAGAAAACATTGCTTTAATTTTAGAAAGAAACTAAACTGGGAACCAAACTAGATAAAACTCAAAAAATAAACACTCGTTTTTTTTTATTTCACTCATCAGCCTCATAAGTCGATATACATATCCATATTTCCTAAACTCATGAACACCTCAGCTTACACAAATTGCTAAACAAGACTAGTGAATTTTGAACCTTTAAGACGTTAATTAAATCCTGGCACTACTCTTGTTTAGCAATTTGTGTAAGCTAAGGTGTTCATGAGTTTCGGAAATATGGATATGTATATCGACTTATGAGGCTGACTGTACAGCCAATGTTAAAGATTAAATTCTCCAAGAAACTTTAGGTCTTACACTCGTCTGTCATACAAGATATCCATGAAAAAATGTCATATTTAGTGTACAAGATTACCAGGGGTAGAATTGTTCCGTTTCAATAAGTGTAAACCACGTAATATCATATTTTTCATATAATAATAATAATAATAAAACTTTATTTCGAGCATAAAACTCATAGAGGGTTAGTAACACAGATATTCAATAAAAACTAAGTGTTAGTAGAAAACACGATACGGTGACACATGTAACTGGCAGCAGTGAACCACATACGGACAGTCCACTCTGTCAGCAATCATTTTCAGAACCCTGTTGGGGCTGACCATGACTCGCGCCACCATCGCAGCTGCACGCTTGCGCATTATAGTGTAAAAACAATCCACACGGGCCGCCGCAAACATTCCAGACGCACTGCAACGCCAGGGCAACCCCATCAGTTTCCTAAACGCGTTATTGAATTGGACACGAAGGGCCCCGTACGACGCTTGCGAATACCTTTCCCACAGACTGCACGTGTAGAAGGAAGTACAGAAAGCTCTAAAAAGCGTCACCTTTACGTCTGCAGTTCACCGTGCAAACCTGCGGGCTATCATATTCGCGCGGACGGACAAAGCCCTCCGCTCCCTTTCAATGTCAGCATCGTCCCTGAGGTCAGTGGTGACCAAGTGACCCAGGTATTTGAATTGCTGTACTCGCTCAAGAGGAATACCATTAAGCCGTAAGGGAGGTACATCAAGACGGTACTTGGTCCCCGCCTCAAAAACAATGTACTGACTTTTACTAACGTTATAACATAATCCATGCTCAATGGCGTAGCGCTCACAAATAGCCAGTAGGGTCCTAATACCGCCGACTGAAGCGCTCAGCAGCACCATATCGTCCGCATAACTTAAATTATTGACACAAACACCGTCAATGTGACAACCGACATGATGACTGCTAAGCGCCTCAATCAGGGCATTCATATACAAATTGAAGAGGGCAGGTGAGGTTAACCCCCCCTGCCTCACACCACACTCCAATTGATACGGTTCCGACAACAGACCTGCCCACCGAACATTGTTGACCTGGTTTCCATACCAATGCCTGCATTCGTATGTAACTTATCTCTAATATCCAAAGCCCCCCCCTGGAGTACAAGGTTGGTAATAATTTATCTCTAAGTAACGCGTTCAAGCCTTACTTCCTTCTTGATGACATCAAGAGACCAGTGTTTATCCAGTGGGGTTGTGGAGGGCAGTGGGAGAGGTTCAATGTAAAAAAACTGGTTCTCTTTTGCCTCTGGTTACATTGTAAGCCGAGCACAACATAGATGATGAAAAAGGTAGGAAGATGATAGGTATTGGAATATCTTTTTCCACTTCTTCCATTTTCTTTTTTTTGGATTTTATGGATAATGGGAACAAGAATGCCTTGAAAGATAAAATATCTTACTTGTCGGCTCCCCGCCGAGACCGTAATGTAGAAAGAAGTCTTCTTCATTGTACGTGATATCTTCCCATAAGTCAGACAGATTATTGTTCTCGAAGTCGAAGTTGCGCCAGGCAGATGTGTAATGAGGATGAGCTTGTAAGCCGTACTCCTGGAAAAGTTCAATTTCAGATTTTTCGATATTAATATTACAGAGAGGAAGGATTTGAGTGTTTGTTTGTTTGCATTGAACTGGAAGATCGATTATTTCACCTTTGGGAAGCTACACTATCCCTGGGTCATATAGGCTACTTTTTATCTCTATATTCGCCCGACAGCAGGCACCGCGCGGGGGAAACCGCGTGATGTCTGCTAGTATACTATAATTTAATTCCTCGAGCGTAGTCTAAGAGCGACGTGGTCCGGAAACTTAATGTTGTTATAAGTCTTGCTCACCCAGAAAAAAATCGGCATGATGTTACATTCAATCTATCAACGTATTAATTTACTTATTTTAGCTTATGCATACTATAATTAACCTATAATGTTACCTCTACTGGGACTCAGGCTCTTTGAGAAGAATCGGGCCGTAGTCTACCAGCGGGCCCAGTGCGGGTTGGTAGCTGTCACAGGTCTTCTAATTTTTGGAGCTAGGACATTCCGGTTTTCTGTTATGTTATCCTTCACCGTTTTGGGAACAGTGGTGATGTAATAATTTACACCAATTAAAGTCTCTGTCTGAGAGCTAGGACCAACCACTCGTAAGTCGCGTCCGTTACCAATAAGCTACCACTGCTCCTCATTTTAGTATAGTAGTTTTTATTCTAGAAACATCGCCTTTATCAATGACCAATTGCACAGGTATGATGACGTCATGTAATTGCTACTTACCCTCATTTTATCAAACTTGTAAGGCGGTTCTCTGCAGAGGGTCACGCTGGGGTAGATCAGGGTCTTGTTGAAGTCAAAATGCGTGTATGTGGTGATAGGAACGTCTATTAGTTTGTAAATGCATGCTGAAATCTGAGCAAATGAATTTCTTTAAAGACACCTAAGACCTTTTTTTGCTTGAGGGAGGAAAGATTCAAATGTCTGTATACCAGGTCGTAGTAACTCGCACATAGCACAGGGGTGGTTATTTGAGAGGCCATTTTTCCCTTCTTCCCTTTGCTGATGGATATCATCAAAAGCTTTAAAGACGTATTAAATATGTATAAGTATACCATCACGAATTTTATCACCTGGTTAATTCAAAATGGTTCACTTTGTTATGATGTGGCTTTTCATTTATTTGTGTCTAAAAAATTTCGCCGGTTGTCGAAAAATGTCTCATGGTAATGTACCATCGGGAAAACATTTGTGAGCTCTTGACCCTATCCTATGAGGGCCTACTCACACTTATTCAGCTCCGTTCAGAGTTTGTCTATAGAAAGCACTTGTTTTGTATCATCAGACTCATACAAAACTAGTATGTTCTATGCACAAACGTTGAATGAAGCTGAATAATTTGTGAGTTGTTCCTAAATGAACTAGCTACCTTACGATACCTTTAGCTAAAAGACTATATTATTATTTAGGTACCTGTTGGATCACAACTCCAATACACACAACTATGACCACAGTTCTGATCAAGTTGGGTCCTTGAATACATTCTGCACACTTCTGTCGTATCTTCCATCTAGGATCGACTTCAACCTGACAATAAAAATATGCGAAATAAAAAGTTAACATTCGTCTTAGAAGATAATAATACCTTGGCACACCAGCAAGTTACCGCTGATCATTTTTGACCTTAAAAAATATCATGTGCTTGTGATTTCCAGTACCTAACAGTTGGTGCGGGAGTCTGGATTTGTCCCCGATTGTAAGGTATAGGCCATTACATAGGCCTTAAAAATAACTTGAAAAATGTGGGTACAGGAACTATTAGTATACCTCTTTCTATAATTTTGGAGATCAAAAGTGTTGTTTCCTGTTCATAACCAAATTTTACAACGGTCAGCAAAAAGCTGCTGCTAAAAAACGTTTTTACAAAAAAATACAACCGACCTCATAAAAAAGTTCGATTTAAGCTCCTGCTGTGCAGACTGCAGTCTCCTGGATGTCAAATTAATCGATCATTTTTGAAACCCCAGCCCACGTTCTTCGAAATAAATGACTAGCAAACAGTGTCGACTGTGCACAAAAGGCTGCCCAAGATAAATGGAGTGGTGGGACATGAATGCCGTATGCCATACTAGCTTTACGTCCATAAACCGCAAAATTGGTGCCCTGAAACAGCGACACGATGCTGCAGAAGACCACGAAGGGGATGCCGAGATCGTAAGAATTGGCGAGTGGTAGCGCAGAATCGCGACATATGAAAGGGATGGAGGGAGGCCTTTGTCTAGCAGTGGGACAGTTAAGGCTAGAAATGGAAATTTAGCATGTATTGTCATCCAAAACAAACATGTAGGTAGGGTAAATTTCAGTTGTATCGGTTGGTAACTGGAATAAAATTCAGTTGCTAGATTTGTCTCATACATATTAACTAACGCAGCTAGTTAAGTAAAAGTTAGTAAAACATAACAGTACCTTCTCTTCACCACACATCTTAAGGGTATCAAATATTACTCCAAATTAATATCCCATGTTGCACGACTGAATTTCCTATCACCACAAAGATATATGACAAAGTGGAAGTGACCATGAAACGCGGTATAGTCCCAAGAGTGTAATTTATGGAGTCGTAAATACCATTTATATTAATATAGATAGCGCTTATTGCAGTTTAGTGGATAACCTAATGGTGGGATTAAATATGTTCAAGTTTTTTTATGTTATTGGATGGCTAATAAGCCGACGAAGGCCCTTCTAGAGAAGAAAAAACAGAGTAGTATGTAGGATCGTCAGTATATTTTAGAATTAGATTTTCTAAGGGCAAGAAAATGGGCGTTTTATCATTACTGAAAACTTTAATACACCGTTTGGGATATTTCTTTTGATTTGTTTCATGTAGGGAATTTATTTTGATCATTCTGAAATTGTATTGTTACAACGCCCTCTATTTATTACATGCAGAACTTCAACTACAGTCGCTTATAGATCATCACAGATGGTGCTGTTGTCGGTTATGATACTTTTGAAATTTTTGAATAAAAGAACACCGAACTGAATAAAATTAAATATTTGTCTTAAAAGTCATTACTGTAAACAGAAACGGCTAGAGCAGCATTGCCACGTTGAATGGTAAAGTTAAGTTAGTAAATATTAGTAAACTATTCACTTACTTCCCCATGGAATGATTTTTCGACTCGGTATTATTATTATAATCTTGACATAAGAAATAAGAATTAGGTAAGCACCTACTTAGTCTTGGATTTTTCATAAAATCAAGCAATAAATGGATGAAAAAGGTAATCGAGTTTATCAGTAAGGATTTCAATTTCTCTCAGGGGTTGTATATTTATATCATCCTCATCTTTCTCCTGCTATAACACAAATGAGGGTTAGGGCATCTTGTTTCTTATTCTAGACATCTCTTCTTACTGTCAATCCAATAACCATTTTCTTTAAAGCCATAGAATAGAATAGATTTTTTTTTCATATTATTATCATCTTTCATAAGACCGTCTACATTCCACCAATCGTTATACTCGTATTTCATAGCCTAACCTAACTAGTTTTGGGTTAAAATCCGGGCTTTTTTTATTGAAATTACCCTTTCTTAATTTGAAGGGCTTGGACGAGATTCCATATCTAAGATATTTCTGATTTTGATAGTGGATCTAGACTTATGAAAGCAAAACTTTTAAAATAAGTCGGAATTTATTGAGTAAGTAATTTATGCTTGCGCTGTCTCTGTATCAGAAGTGACATTTGCCCCGTACAAAGAGATTTAAAATACTATAGAGCGGGCATGTCAAGGAAATGTCATAGAAAAACTTTGATCCGTTGTCTCAGTAACGCCATCTAGAATAATAAAATATATGAATAATGGAGCGGCAGCGGAGCGTACTACAATAAACTCATAGACTTGTATCCAGCGGGACACTTTTTCGGACGAAAATTTTGTTCATGATGTCCGGTCTATAGGTATTGAATGTCTTTGGCCCCGTATTGAGACAGTGACAGGTTGTGGTTATTTTCAAAATCCCCCCGTTTCTATTGTTACCGGTAAATAAGAAAACTCGTTTAAGCTTGTAGCATTTTTTATTAAAGTTAATATTTACAAAAACACACGTACCGTGCACTACTAATGTAGGTTAGCTTATGTGATATCACGTAAAGGCACAAACTAAGTACGAATAACATAACATTTTATGCGATCACAATAAATAAAGCGGTAACCTGTTTGTTACTGCATCGCTGTGCATCACAGCTGAATTATTTTAGGACCTTTGTACACAAGGCGATGGAAGTATTTCCGATATTCTGGTGATTGAAGTCTACATATCTTTTAACGTAATACGTACTCATATTTACGATATCTTATTGCACTGGGATGGTGACCAATGCGTGCCTACAAGCTATCTTCTCGAAGATATAAGACTGTGCTAAGACGAGCTGATAGACAGCAGTGAGTAAAATAGAAGGCGCATGGCCAATATACGAACCCACCGTGGCATCAACTGACCCGTGCATACTTCCAGAGCCTTGTGAACAAAGTATGTAAAAAAATACTCAATAGTATGATATTTGAGTACAATTTGTGAAAAGCCGTTATAAAAGTGAAAGTCTAGATGCAGAAAGGCCTAAATTCTTTTCTACTAGTAAAGCTAGGACCAAGAAACATGACTCAATTTTTTATCGCACACCGTATAAACGAACACAAAAAATATGAGCGAGTAAATTTGCCTACGGGCATTGAGATTAAAGTTTACAAATGAATTTGAGACGTACACCAAATTGCTTGCACCACCTTACCCAACTCGTGGGTAACTCAGATCATGTCTTCTAAGCATACGTATGTGAATCATGATCTGATACAGCAGCAAATCTCTTGGAATGTTTATTTATTTAAAAAACATTAAAAAAAACGACAAGGCAACCTAATATTAAAATAAACTATAATACTAACACTTCCGACTAGCATACAAACTGGGACGTCAGCCCCCCGGCACATCAAGACTCCAAGCCACAAACAATCAAACATTCTGGACGCCAGTTACTATTTCTAAGTTCACAACCTTATATTAAGTCCTTAAATATCTTAAATTATATTCCAACTCTTTCCCCCTTGCAGGAGAAAAGAATACAGAGATGGTGTCACAGGTTTTGCATAACTGACGTTCAAAACGAAACTTGTTCGTAAAAGCAACGCAATTAAAAGACACCCTAACATTAATTTGTATCAAAAAGCCTTTAAATAGTTAAGGTCATAATCCAACTGAAGAACAGAACCGTTAGAACAGACAAGGGACTAACAGCTGAACCAGAATTCTGCTTAATCTTCGCGACAATCGAGTTCGTGGTATTCTTGACTTTGTTCACGAATTTGTCCAAGATGTCGGATCTAGGCGTAATATCGCAAGCCGTATGACTGATCGCGTCTACAACAGGAGCTGAGAAAACCCTAAAGTTTACTTCATTATAGTCCAATTTTCCGTACATCCAAACCGGCATTCTGTTTGACAAAATCCACAAGTTGTCGTTGTAATCTACTTTTATGTCAGTCGGGTACACCATCGTGATTTCGTTCATGTAGATTCTGCCCTGGTTCTTCATCAAATACTCTTTGTTTGATGTCTTCCAGCACGCAACAGCGTTCAGGTTCACCAACGAATAGAACAACACTCCAGTTTTGGGATCCACGAACGAAGCGCTGGATTGAGCATTCGGCCCACGAGTTCCTAATAGTTTAAAAGCCTTGAAATTATCTTGAGCAACCGACTGATTCCTCAAATATTCCGTCGACACTGAGAACTCATTGTGACTCGCCATCGGATGGAAGTACAGCGTGCTGTAGTTGTCAGCTCCAGGGGCAGAAAGACCAATACCAAATATCGCGTCAGTCCAACTGAAGTTAAATCCTTTGACACTGAAGTCGCAAGCTAAAGGATCAGGGTTGAAGAAGTGGTGAGTTATCCTCCAAGATTCGTTCTTTTCCCAGGAGTATACTACAATCGCAGGCTTTCCCAAATCTCCAGCATAAGCATAAGTCTTTTCGCAGTCAGCATCTTCGACTGCTATGTTCGCGAAGCCAGAATCTTCTTTGACCTGATCTGCAGGGAACTCGTACTTCCTAATCAGGTTATCAGTTTTCAGGTCGTAAACAATAATGGAAGGTGTGTGTTTTGTCACGTTTTTCTCAAGGCTGCCTATTTTTCCGTTGTCGAGGACCCAGAGACGTCCGCAGCGGTCAGCTCTGACGCGGAACGGTGAGACGATCTCTGGTGGTTTGCCGTCCCTGCCTATGGAGTGGGCCGCCCAACTCGGGTACGGGATCAGCTTCGGTGAAGTCGTTGAATTATCTGAAATTAAAACACAATAAGTTTAATAGTGGGCTATTGTAGTTAGAGGATCACCAATCCTCTCTCTCTTAATTTATGTTAGCAAATGCTACCGCATAAATTATTTCTTCTTTTAAATGTCCATAACCTAGTATTCCCAATATTTGGCAGTAAACAGTGTTTGTAATTTTATTATTCTTAAACAAGGAAAATCAATCATCTGTCTAGCCTTTTCCCAACTAAGTTGGGGGCTTCCAGTCTTACCAGATGTAGCTGAATACCCAGTATTTTAAATGAAGCGACAGACTGCCTTAACTCCACAACCCAGTGACAAGGTAACGCAATAAACCTTGGTAAAACATATTATTGTCAGACTTTCGGGCTTCTGAATACCCGCAACGAATTCAACGATACAATCAATATGACACATTAATCAATAATTCTCATAATGGTTTCAGGATAAATGTTTTCCATTCAGAAAATACTCGGAATCGAGCAATTAGGTGAAGCGGTATAACGTTACAAATAAACATTAATGGGTAGGAAGGAAGTAAAGTTAATGTTAATCCAATTAAACAGACAAATGGAACATATTGTTAAAGCTGTTTTGTTGGTTTACTAGTTGCCAGTGCTACTGCTGAGCATAAGGTCCCGGGTTGGATCCCCAGGTCAGGCAAGGTCTTATTGAGTTTTATCCACTTGGATTTTTTCCTACTAAGAAATGCAGAAGGTAACGGTAGTAAGAATATCCAGATGGAAAAGCAAAATATTATTCAACTTGCATAGGTCACGCGGTTTCACCCGCGCAGTTCCCGTTCCAGTGGGAATACAGGGATACAAAGTCTATGTTACTCAGGGTGAATGTAATCTTCCAATGATTAAATAATTTTTGGAATCGGCCGATAGTGTTTGAGTTTATTCATTACAAACATGCACACACAAATTTATTCCTCTTTATAATATGAGTGTAGAAATGTAGATGAATCAGTCGATTATCTCAACCAGTGAACTAAAAGAATAACTGAATTGAAAAGGTTAGATTTAAAATAGACCTCATAGGTAGTTTGAATTAGAAACAAACAAACATCGCAAACTGACATCAATACGATAACAAAAGAAAAAAATCCTTTAAAGAAAAAGGACTAATACTCAATATATTGCTTCCAAGGAGGTATAAACAACGTGAATCATCTTGTTGAGCAGTGATGCTCATCAAGGCATAGAACCCATTCATCCGAATGTTTTGCATGGGCTGACATCTTCATACATACATACTTCTTCAATCTTTTGCTTCGTTTACATTCATACATGTAGTCATACAAACACGTAGGTTATGAGTTCAACGCACCTGACCTTTCTGAAGAACCTTACCAGTAAGGTATGTGTATATTCTTGGGCGTCTGCCTTATAAACACCTTTCGTTAGTCGCCTTTCATCCATCCTTTCAACGTGACCAAACCATCTAAGCATACTCTTTTCTATTTTGGTCACTACATCTTCTTTTGAACCACAACGTTGCTTTATCACTTTTATTTATTTATATATTCAAGTTAACCAAAAATGGATTACGCTTAACATGTTTCTGACTGAAAGACTACGGATACATTTGCACGTGTACCAATTAATTATAGGTTATCAACACATGCACAAAAAAAACCACATACTTATTACTTAAAATATCTCTTGAAACTTGAAATTATACAATAACAATGAATGAATTTAAAATGAACTAATAAAGAATTACAATGGAAGACGCAGATCATTTTAAAATGAAAAATAACTATTTCGTAAATACTAGGTAGGTACCTACCTACTAAGTAAATAAATTATTCTCATCTTGCGCTGTGCCAACCTAATTTGCAAGCAGATAATGTTAGATTACCAACTTATATTGTTACTACTATTGTATGCAGGTTGAATCTCAGCAAATTGAGTTGCTTCATTGCAAGTTCTAGAAATGACGGAGCGTTTTGATTCATATCTTTATATTCATCCTTGATGAATCTTAAGTCATCTGTCTAACTAAATTAAGCCTTTTCTTTTAGTGTTTTTATCATACTTTAGTTTGCTATCAGAGGGCTATTATGCATGATGGTGTATGAATATCGAAATTCTATTTAGGCTATCAGTTAGGTAGATGTTTTTTTTCCTTTTCAAATTGATGGAAAACTGCTTAGATAAAACGCATTAAATTTAAGGAGAGGGAGCTAGTGACGTCATAATTGTACGAAAACTGTACGAAATCGTGACGTAATGCGACATATTTTTGACTCAAATTACCGTTTTTTTTATTAGGTACGTGAAAAAATATTTATATGTGTAATAATTATAGTAATCTAGGGACTAAAACTAAAAAAAATGCCGTAGATATTTTGATACGTATACGTATGATTTCCCTAAATTTTTGACAAGTTTTAGACATTCGACAGTTTAAAGAACTGAAAATTTGGTAAGGAACAAGATTAAAAACTAACGATTACAAAACTTATGTCGCCGTCATCGTGTTTTAGGATGTAAGTATCTTAAGGAAGACATTTTCGCGAAGAGTAAAGCGTACACAACAATTTCGCAAACAATGTAGTGTTCATTAAAGAAGATATGGTGAAAGCTGAACAATTAATTCCCGGTAATGGCTCGTAAAACTGCATTGACTATCTTAATGATTACCGACACTTCAGAGACGCAGCTAATCGTAGACATAACTCGAATTACTGTTTACTTGACAGCGATTCTTCTCTGTTGTGGTTAGTAATATTCAAGAAAAGATAAAGAATAGATTCAGACGAATTTCAATTTGAGTCAGTGATTGCACAGTGGTGGAAACTTCTAATCCATATAAACTTTTATTATACCAAACCAAATTAAATCGACGAACAAACAGTAATCAAGGAGTTCAGTACTTTTTCGGGATTATTCCGATCTGTCCCCCCGCTTTGTCCCCTCAGGGGGACAGATCGGAAAAAAAAGTTTGATCTGTCCCCCTGTTAGCAATGAGGGGACAGTTCAAACTTTATTCACTCCTTAACGGTTTCATCTGTCCCCCTATCACTGATAGAGGGACAGATTTATCCCGATAAACTAAAACCAACAATAATTAAGCCCTTATTTAAAAAACACGACAAAACTGATATGAATAATTACAGACCCATTGCCCTAATACCAGTCATATCAAAAATATTTGAGAAGGCTATTTATTACCGTATGAATTCCTTTTTTACGAAACACAACATCTTGGTAAACGAACAGAAGGGTTTTAGAAAAAACAAATCCATAAATATGGCCATCTATGATTTTCTTAATATTATAATGACAGACATCGATGGAAGAGTTCCCATTAGCGCTATATTTATGGACATGACGAAAGCTTTCGATCTAGTGGATCATAATATACTACTACAGAAACTTAATGCGTATGGAGTAAGAGGTAACGCACTTTCTCTTATACAATCTTATTTAGCCAATAGATCGCAGTGTACGGAAATTAGACGGATTTCTAAAAAAGATAAAAAAGAACTCAAATATATTTCAGGCAAACGTAAAATCACTTTTGGCGTACCACAGGGTAGCGTATTGGGCCCGCCGTTGTTTCTAGTCTATATAAATGACCTTCCAAAACACGTCGCTTTTCCTATGGTTCTTTTTGCTGATGACAGCACGTTAATTGTAAGACATAATAAAAATATAAATTATGAATGTGACATTAAAGACGCATTGCAACAATCAATTAACTGGCTTGGACATAATAATCTAAAATTAAATTTAAATAAAACTAAAATTATACAATTTCGACAAAGAATAACCACTCCTGACATTAATATAACATTTGACGATAGTAAAATTGAAGAAGTAGAACATATAAAATTTCTAGGCTTGATAATTGACTCTCAACTGACTTGGAAAGACCATGCAGCAAGTCTTATCACGAAATTAAGTAGGTTCGCTTTTGCTCTATATAAACTTAGGAAAATTGTTAATCAGGCAGCTGTTGTAGCTGCGTATTATGGTTACGTAGACTCCATATTACGTTATGGAGTAATTTTTTGGGCAAATTCCTGCGAAAAAAATAACATCTTTAAAGCACAGAAGAGGTGCATTAGATCTATACGCAATCTTAAACCAACGGATAGCTGTAAACCACATTTTAGATCTCTTAAAATTCTAACTTTACCTTGTCTTTACATTTATGAGACCGCATTGTTCGTCAAGAAAAACAGTGACTTATTTAAAAAAGCTTCACAGCAACGCTATAGGTCGACAAGACCAGAATATCGACACGAATTATGTCTAAGAGCCTCAAAGACCGCCCTTATGCACAAAAGCATTCTCTGTATGGCTCCGAAAATATATAATAAAATTCCAAATGGCATTAAAGATTTAAATTTGACGCAATTTAAACAAAAACTAAATAAATTTCTAATCGACAAATGCTACTATACCATTGACGAATTCCTTCTTGACAAAATGTAACAAACCAAGCTGGCAATTATGTATTTATTATCCTTGACAATTGAAAACTTGACTAATTTGAATAATATTATTAATCTAAATTGTAATCTGATATTTTTTTTATGAATTTTATTGATTGTATTCAAAATCATTATTGTAGAAATTATTGGTTGTATTTTAAAATTTCTTATATTGTTAATTGTGTATGCCCTGACGGGTAGTTTTTTGAGATACATATCCTACTGTAAGACCACACATCACCAAAAAATACGCAAATAAATACTTTGACTTTGACTTTGACTTTGATGAAACTTTTTATTATTGTTTGTCCCCCATAGAATTCAAATTTAATTTGAATTTATACTTTAGAAGACTTTTTAAGTAACGGAACATTTAAAAGCTACCCGAAACCATTTCTACAGATTTATACTGTACATGCAGACTTCGGCAGTAAAAATATGAGTACCGATATTGTGCCTGTAGTTTTCTCATTAATGAGTCTTATGGATCAGAAGAGCTACGAAATTTTATTTAACATGATTAAGTCACAGATTCCAGAGTGGAAACCCAAAACCTATAAAACAGACTATGAAATTCCCTCAATGAACACTATCAAAAAGGTTTTTCCAGAAGTCACAGTAAAAGGTTGTTTCTTTCACTATAATAAAGCTGTGTGGAAGAAGGGAGCAGCTCTTGGGCTAACTAAGTCAAAGTTTTTGAAAAGACAAGTGGCACTGAGTGCTGTATTTCCACTGATACCTGATAATGAAATTTTAAATGGATGGTCATACATCGCATCAGAAAATCCAGATGATGATCAGAGCAAGAAATTTCGTTTGTTTATGATCAAATAATGGATTAGACCGCAATGCTGAGTTTACAAAGTTATGGTGTGTTTTTAATGAACGTCATCGTACTACAAACTTTCTAGAAGGCTGGCACCATGGATTAAATAATACAATTGAAAAAAAAAACCCAACTTAAATATGCTTTTAGTTATTCTAGAAAATAATGCAGCTTTTTATAGAGACATATCACAACAGATCCAAAACCAATTACCTCCGACGTCAAATTGTCGCACAAAGAGAAATATTATGAAAGACGAATATATACCTACATAATTATTGTCAAATGCAGTTTGTAGGTGGTGACATTGCTATTGGTCATTTGTTGGAGAAGTTGCGATAGATATTTTATTTATATATTATTCTTACGACCTTTGAAAAGTTTTGAAATT
The DNA here is from genome assembly GCA_921972225.1 of Euplexia lucipara. Lineage (NCBI taxonomy): Eukaryota > Metazoa > Arthropoda > Insecta > Lepidoptera > Noctuidae > Euplexia > Euplexia lucipara. Next base: position 2,166,875 of record OV179158.1, read on the forward strand.
CGTTATACTAGTGATTTTCGTTTATTTATGTTTTGAGATTATTTACAACTTTAAGTATATTATTATTTAAAAGTTTTCATTTGTAACTAGGCTATATGAAGTCAAATCAGAAGACTGATTGTAGTTGTATCTACTATACGTACTGTGATTTATAGGACTGTGGCTGATTAATAGAAAAACAAAAGAAATATTTGTAACTTATTTAAATTTAAATACAGATGATTTTATAAACCTAAACCACTAGTCTTTAATTTACTATACCTAATGTTGCAGTATGTGTGGCATAACTTTTAAGAATTAATTTATTAAATACTGTGGGGACAAACAGTAATAAAAAGTTTCATCTGTCCCTCTATCAATGTTAGGGGGACAGATGAAACCGTTAAGGAGTGAATAAAGTTCGAACTGTCCCCTCATTGCTAACAGGGGGACAGATCAAACTTTTTTTTCCGATCTGTCCCCCTGAGGGGACAAAGCGGGGGGACAGATCGGAATAATCCCTTTTTCGGGACATTAGGACAAACTGACAAAAATAAACGTGCCGGTGGGATGTCTTATTTCTGCTATGCTTTGCCCTGCTTTACCTTGTAGACTTAAAATTAATAAAATGCTAAATAGGATACCTAAATTACATTTAACCTAGCCTACAAACCGAACCAAACTCCTCAAGATCACCAGTAGTAGGTACCAACTTGTACATAAGAAGATACAGCTTCCTATTAAAAAAGCTCCTACTAATCATACTAATCTAGTTAGTTATTATTATTATTTTTTAAATATAATAAACTAGTGCTTGACTGCAATCCCACCTGATGAAAAGCAGTGATGCAATCAATGATGGTGAGGCGCACTAGTTTATTAGGAGCCTATTCACTCTAGCCTTGAAGACACCTAAATTATACTCGAACGGGAAGACCACAGGCAAATAGGGAATATGCATGTAATTTAACAATGGTTCGAATATTTTTTTTTCCGACTCTTTATTGGCAGAAAATGTGAACTAAATCATTATTTTACTTTTTAATAGCGTCATAATTGTTTAAAATTAAAAAAGAAGTGCGAATTAAGTGCGGGAAATTCAAATTTGTGAAATTCATCACCATTGGTTATAACGAAAAATGACGTCAAATACTACGGCAACAATTCAACGTCAAAACATACAATGTGTAAGTATGACTTTAAGTATTAGAATGGACTTTTTATTCGAAAACATAATTATTGCCGTATGTGTTGTGAACTAATTTAATGTTCAAGTCTAATTTTAGCTTCATAGTGAGGTTATTTAACATTTAAGAAAAATTACTGAAAGTGGTTTTGTAAAAGCACAATCTGATAATGTTTATTGCATTCGGGTACAGGCAATACCGGTGAACTGGTTTTTGAGCTTTTTTCATGGTGAAATGGTTAGAAGGACGAAAACACCCTAAGTAATTCTAAAAGGATCATAGTAAATGACGTAATCGAAATGGCGCGCGAAAATGGCGACGTTTAAACAGCTCAAATTTATTCTGTATTTTAAATATTTTTTTGAGCATATTACTGCATTTTTAAACAAGTTTATATTTTTTTACTATGTTAAAACGTTCTAAACAGTAAATTAAAAATATAAAAAAAAAACATGCATATACCCTATTGTTCTAGTTCTTCGATGTACGTGGTTAAAACGTCGAGGCAAATCGCTTTGTCCGGATCGTTGAGGTGCCAACGATGTAAGTGTAACTCGCCGTATGCGGTTGTCCAATAGTGGAAAGGTGATGGCGGATTCAACTCATGTCATTCCCGTGCACACTCTCCAAAATGTATCCTATAGAATACCGAAAGGCTAGCTATCCTACGCCTGGTTTTAACGAAATCTGGGTCACCAAGCGTGCGAAGAGGCTTATTAGTGATACAGTGGAGAACCACTGAGTCCAAAGTTACCTTTCAAATTGATGTAGTTCAAACTAGCAGGCACTCCTAACTTCCACCTTGGCACGGTTATAAACAGCCTGTCTTCATATATCTCCAGACCCATGGGTATGTTGTTCTCTGGTATAAAGGTCTTGGTTTCTAACGCCTCTGTCCTGGCCGCGGGGCTGGAGAACTCGTAGTCTATCTGTTTCCATTCGTAGACGATATGCAGCTGATCCATGCACACGCAGAAGTAGACCAGGTGTAGAAGGATGAGGGTCTTCAGGCCCCCCATTTTGAAGAGCTGGAATGTAGAGAAGAGAATTGGTTAGTTTAGATTTAGAAATAACATAACATCACACCTGTAATCCTCGAAGGGCTAGGCAGTGGTGTACCTATGTTTAAGTCCCATGTAATAGGGGGCGAGCCAATTGCCATAAATCGGACACAAATCCAGACTCCGTGGTGCTACTGAGAAATTACAGATGGAAAAACTCAATAACACTTTGCCCGACCCGGGGATCGAACCCGGGACCTCATGCTCAGCAGTAGCGGTTGCGACCACTATACCAAAGAGGCAGAAATAAATAAATAAATATACCACTACTTTCACACAAATCCGTCGAGCACAAGCAAAAGCTCTGCTTAGTTTGCCAACACTAGCCAGCTGATTAACATACCTAAAACCTAGTTCGGGAGGCAGGGCGCTTATGTAACTGTGTACTTACTTTGTTTTCAATAAAGCTATTATTATTATTGTTATTATATTTCGAAATACATACATATTATAGATACATAACACCCAAACACAGGAATCGAACCCATGAGCTCCGGCATAGCAGTCAGAACCAATAACCACTAGCTCAACCGTCCAGCGGAATTTGGAGATATTAGGAGTGCAGACATGGAAAGCGGTTTGTATTAAACCGACGCCATATTCAATTCAGTGTGACGTCACATATCAACACGCTTCCAGCGATACCTCATTTGTCAAATTATGTACATGTTAGAAGTCATGATGGAGCAGATGAACACACATTTAACGCGGTCAAAATCATAACCCGCCTTTTTGCTTCGCCGAAGTCGGGTAAAACGATAATAACGCTGTACTCGTACATATTAATTACATTACTAAGAGCAATGTGTGCCGGTGGACAAATTGAAAGGAGTGCGACCTTGAACGAGGTCAGAGCATATTACTGACCCTGGCTTGTAGGAAGTAGGTAAGCACTTGTTTTGGTCGTAAGGTTAAATGCTGATTTATTATGTAACTAGGTAGTGTGATATTGTTTTTTCGGCCGGTTTGCTGTACTTGTTATCTCTTATAATAAATAATTGCGTATTGTTATTTTTAACCGACTGCAAAAAGGAGGAGGTAGCTCAATTCGTCTGAATCTTTTTTTATGCACTTAGGTATTATGTACGATAACTATTTGCAAAATCAAATGTTTTATTAAATTTTCTTATTCTACAAAGATATAGTTATCTAAATGAAGTTCGTTATGCATATTGTAGATAATTTTAAAACCATTCAACAGAAATTAACATTTTTTGTAACCAATACCTAGGTACTTATTTAAATTTTAGCAAGGTGTTCTATGCTGCCCGTGAACATGAACAACGTTCAAAATTCGGCTAGCTCAGAATATACACGCAGGAAACTTAAAGTAGCTGTTTCTTACCTTACTTACTTGAATACCTTAGTTAAACTTTTAATGAAACTTTCGTTCCCACGCTATTGTCTTTGAACTACATCTTCTTTTAAACCACAACGTTGCTCTAACACATTATTTCTCAAACTCAAGAAGAAGACCCATATTGTCCCAACTATGTATTTATTTATTTAATACTTCAAGCACACTGATGTACAGAGGCGGACTTAATGCCATAGGCATTTTCTAACAGTCAACCTTTAGGTGATGCAGAAAAAAGCAGTGGTAATACCTACTAATTATATTTTGAGTATAAATTCATAAACATGCCACTACAGTCGTTTGAAAACATTTTTAAATACCTATTATACGTCTAGACAGACCCAAAGTTAGTTCAAAGAGCTTTTGAAGTGACTTGAAAGTCCATTGATTTGTAAATTCAACGGAAGTCATAGCATAACAAAAGGCAGTAAGGAAACTGCGTAACCCGACAACTTAGTTATTATGAATGTTGATGACTCATTTATCAGTTCAACGAATTGTTGCTTGGGTTTTTTAAACCAACTAGCCGCTGAGAGGTCCAAAATTCGAGTTTTACCTTTATGCACCACAGTATAAATATTAATACAGTATGACGACGCCTTTGATCTCTGGAAAAATGCCGACAACTAATACACGCGTTAGACTTGAATAATACCTCCCGCACTACGAACATCGGTTTGTTCGCAGTGCGGGAGCGGCTTTCCCGCGTCTCGCCCCTCACACCCCGCACGATTGCCCTGTCTAGACATCTTCGTCGGACGACTGTATGTTTTTAGACTGTGATATTACTATGCATTACGTCAATGACCTCTATCTGTCAGATATCACTTGAAAAGTTCGGTCTGCAACGAAACCTTATTCACGTAATCAATTATTTTTAGCTTTTTGTTTTACCGAGTCGCAGTTATTCAAAATGAAAAAACGTGTTAAATGATTTAGTCTTGTGGATCGTACTTTTCAACTGACATCTAACAGATAGAGGTCATTGACGTTCCTACTCTCATTTGAAACGCATAGTCCTTATACTAAAGGTACGAATTCGCTACGAATTGACACGCGATTTGAAGTTTCAATTCTGTGAATGTTGCCTACATTATTTACAGATCTTCTAGCTGAAGAGCAATGTATTAATAAACGCATCAAACTCGCGAGTTTATCTGTATAAGGCCATAGTAATCTATTTTCAGCCTACGCTGTAATTTATTATAGCATATAGTCCATAGCACAACAATATCGCGCACCATAGAATAGAATAGAATACCTACTCTTTATTGTATCTACACCATAAAAACTTACAAATTGTAACTTTAAGGGCTACATAGGGTGATACATTTGGCAGCCTTATCGCTACAACAAGCGATCACTAACAGACAACCTTTACCACCAACAAACCATTACCATTGACATTATTATCAACACGTTCACACTTGACTGTACTATGTAATCAAAAGATTGAATTCTGATCAGGTCCTCCTATAATCTGTTTATTTATGAACAAACTAAGCTTCTCAACAATGCGTCCTATAACATTACAATTCAATGCAAACTGCGTACATAATGGGCTTGATACTAAGTATTGTTTATGCACACAAAGGAATATGATATTTATAGCACTCAGGTTAAAGGTGGTAGTTGAGTGGACTTATAACTATGTCGCCGGCTGATTAATTAACAAGTTATCGACTTTAATAATTTTATGAATTTCTGTGATCATGTTTGTAAAGGTACACAAAATCCCAATAGATTATAAATCTATGGTTATTCCCAATTTCATTATAATTACTAAATATACGATATACGGAACTTCAGTAGCCCTATGTCTTGATTCGTGCCCGATTGATGGTAATAGGCTCGCCCCCCTTTTACATGGCAGTTTAACATTAGTGCACTTGATGGCCGTAGAAATGACGGAAGAATCAACAAAATGATAGATGTTAGAAACATTTCTGCCGATTAAAGAAGAGATAATGCTCGATATTGTTGACTGTTGTCGACTGAAGAACCTACACAAATCTCTTCTCTCCATTCTTCATCATCATCATCATTTCGGCCATAAGAAGTCCACTGCTGGACATAGGCCTCCCCTTTAGTACTCCAATAAGACCGGTTGGAAGCGGCTCGCATCCAGCGCGTCCCCGCGGCCTTAATGAGGTCGTCTGTCCACCTTGTGGGTGGACGTCCTACGCTGCGCTTGCCGATACGTGGCCTCCACTCGAGAGCCTTTCGAGTCATCAGTCCTCCGTGCTATGTGCCCTGCCCACTGCTACTTCAACCTGCTAATCCGCTGGGCTATGTCGGTAACCTTGGTTCTTCTACGGTTCCTACCCATTTCTGGGTGTAGGCCTCCTCCAACTTTCCAGTGCTGTCTATCTTTTGCTTGGCGCGTCCATGTAGTTCCAGCTTCTTGGTAGATAACGTCTTGACATTATCGTGCACAAAACAAAAGAAATAAATAATAATAATAATATAACTTTATTTCAAGCACAATACTCATATTAGTTGGTACATACATAACTTCATTGTCACTATTTCACTATAATCTTACAAGAGCTAGCAAGCTTCTGCCAAAGCCAAACAATCCTCATTGAACTGCCTTTCTCTATAATTCATGAACCGTCTGAACGTGATTCCAGACGGCCACAAATTCATATTCAGGAACAGTTCCATTTTACTTTTAACAACAAGGACTTTATATGCGTTGTAGTCTTTTTCTCTTTTCATTTTTATCTTTACCAAAGAAACTGTTTCACCTGTATTTTTGTAAACATAGTTGGCTATGTCTTGTTCCGATACGTCTCTATGTACGTTAGATATAAACAAGCCAATCTTGGTATCGGCAGCTTTAAATTTTTCGGAGTTTTCGGGTTCCGCCATACCGACACCTCCTTTAGTGTAAGTCTTATTTTTCAATCGCCTTTTTTGTACAGTAATCCATTCACCGGGTTGAACTGGTTGCTTTGATTCAGTATCGGTACTAGCTACTTCAGCAAAAGACAGTTTTTGTGTAGTTTCAGTGGTTGGCTTGTATGTAGTCGTTTCCTCGCTGCCTGTTAGGTTGCTTTGCGTATTTTTATTTATTTTTATTTATTTTAATGTTTCTACAATCTCTCACTTTATTGATTCTTCTGTAGGCAAGTCCGTTTCTACGGTGGTCATGCTACGCGTGCTAGGGAAATTTGGGTGAACTACCAGGTGCATCTCTGCTAATAACTGTTTAGGGAATACAGCCTTTTCATGCAGTCGTTTATCGACACATAAATGCCGGTTCCCTATCCATTTTTTTAAGCATAAATTCTCTAACCATAAAAGCGTAGTCGACGGAGACCCGCTATGCGGGGCTCCTATTTCTGTCTTCAGGGTTTAAAGGAACCTAACTAACCTAACGTCGGGCTGCTCCAAGTCCAGATTATGAGAGCAAACTCTTTGGGATTAAAGCAAACCTGTTATTTTGACAAGAACGTCAAATTTATGCCAAAACAAATTAGTCTTTAAGATGATTAAGCCAACTTATATGTATGCCTAAAAAAATTATGCCGAAGTATAATTATGCCAAAACAAATTGTGCCAAAATCGTTATGCCGAAGTATATTAGGACAAAGAACATTATGCGAAAAGAAGGGATCCCATAAATGCCACATTACCGAAAGAAACAAGTAGTTTCTACTTTTCACACAGGTTGTGGTACGTTTTCACTTGTCATTGTTTTCACACTTTAGTTCTCTCTATTTGCCTATACCAAATAATTTCACATTTATGTGATGTGAGGTTTTAAATATACTGCTTTTCCTCTCATAGTAACATTTTGTGAGCCAGCAACCAATACAACAGTGTTAAAAGAAAGATTTAGACAGACAGACTATGTGAACTTAAACATAGTGATTGTCTTATGTGCTCTCGCATCCAATGCCTTTGGCTGGGCCATAAGATTTATTCAACAAAAAAAAATCTGTGAATGAATATTGGTAACAAAGTCATTATTTTAAAATAGTAAGTTAATAAAAACAATTGTGGTCAATTTTAAAGAGGTTTTTCAATAGGTTGTTTCACAGAATATGAACATCAAAATATGCAGTTAAATTATATTATAAAAAATAATACACAAGTAGGATCTTTTCTTTTTCAAATTGATGAAAAAAAATTGATTCTGATAGGTATGAATATTTTATTTTGTTTTGTTTCTTTTTTAATTTTAAATTTGTTGTCATTTTGATTTCATTAGCTCTCATTGTGTAGTATTTGTAATTTCGTTATGTTCTCTTATTAACTTTAATTTGATTATTTGTGATTTTAATTAGTAGTATAATACATAGTTATAAGTAGTTTTATTTATTTATTGAACACTTCAAGCACACTAATGTAGGTATAGAGGCGGACTTAATGCCATAGGCATTATCTACCAGTCAACCTTTAGTTTTAGTAAGTACTTGAGCTAATAATAATTAAATGTTTTTTCACTCACTTGAATGTTGGTCGACCTATTATTGGCGACTGTATAAGTCTGATGCTTGTTACTATTATTCTAATGTAATGCTGTATACAGAAGCTGTTACCTTAACTGCTAAATCTATACATATAATAAAATTGTAGAAAAGTGGTGTCTGTACAATGGAAATATATAAAAAAAAAGTAGCAGGGGTTGTTATTATATCGATGCCGAACCCGAAATTGTAATTTTTTTTTTTTTGTCTGTTTGTCGGTATGTTTGTGCACGCTAATATCAGAAACGGCTTATTCGATTCAGATGCGGTTTTCACTAATATATTGTAGTAAGCTTCACTTAACATTTAGTGTTTATTTCATGCTAATCGGTTCATAAATAAAAAAGTTATGTCAATTTAAAGAATCACGGCCAACATTTGTTAAGGTATCAGAGTACACGCCTCGCGATTATTGCGATTCACTTGAATACTGTTTGCATATTTCATTTATTTATATTTTAGGGTTTGTAGGTTGGGTTCTTTTTCTTAATTTTCTTCAAAATTTTTAACCCCTGACGCAAAAAGAGGGGTGTTATAAGTTTAACCGCTATGTGTGTGTGTCTGTCGGTCTGTCTGTCTGTCTATGTCTGTCTGTCTGACTGCCAGGATATCTAGCAGACTAATACACTCTTGAGACAATAATAGCAGATATGTCGTGTTTGGATTCATTTTAACCAGAATTTGATTCTGCACACAATGCACTGATGGCAACAGGGTGAGCTGATGCTGCAGCCAGGCCACCCAGCACACCAGTAGGTAGACTCTTGACAAAATAATAGCAGATATGTCGTGTTTGGGTTCATTTTAACCAGCATTTGATTCTACACACAATGCACTGATGGCAACAGGATGAGCTGATGCTGCAGCCAGGCTATCCAGCACACCAGTAGGTAGACTATTGACAAAATAATAGCAGACATGTCGCGTTTGGATTCATTTTAATTTTAACCAGCATTTGTTTCTTCACACAATGCACTGATGGCAATAGGATGAGCTAATGCTACAGCTAGGCTATCCAGCACACCAGTAGGTAGACTCTTGACAAAATAATAGCAGATATATCGTGTTTGGATTTGTTTTAACCAGCATTTGACTCTACATACAATGCACTATGAAAAAAACAACTACTGAAAAATTCTCATAACTGTAAACTCTATAAAACAAAATTAATGCGTTTGAAAATTATAAAATTAAAAATTTAAAAAACCCCCACCGCAAAAAAGTAAAACATTTAAAAAGTTAAAAATAACACTTTAGCCATGAAATTTTACTTCACATCGGGGTACCGCTTAAGTAAGGAATGTTCCTAGTACTTGTAGGTATGTAGCTAGGTACTTATTTTAACGGTACCCCGACGTTACGTAAAATTTCATGGCTAAAGTGTTATTTTTAACTTTTTAAATGTTTTACTTTTTTGCGGTGGGGGTTTTTTAAATTTTTAATTTAATTTTTATTTTAATATTTTTAAACGAATTAATTTTGTTTTATAAAGTAGGTATACAGTTATGAGATTTTTACAGTGCATTGTATGTAGAGTCTGTCAGATGCTGGTTAAAACGAATCCAAACACGACATATCTGCTATTATTTTGTCAAGAGTCTACCTACTGGTGTGCTGGATAGCCTGGCTGCAGCATCAGCTCATCCTGTTGCCATCAGTGCATTGTATTTAGAATCAAATGCTGGTTGAAATACATCCAAACACGACATATCTGCTATTATTTTGTCAAGAGTCTACCTACTGGTGTGCTGGATAGTATGGCTGCAGCATCAGCTCATCCTGTTGCCATCAGAGCATTGTGTGCAGAATCAAATGCTGGTTGAAATGAATCCAAACACGACATATCTGCTATTATTTTGTCAAGAGTCTACCTACTGGTGTGCTGGATAGCCTGGCTGCAGCATCAGCTCATCCTGTTGCCATCAGAGCATTGTGTGCAGAATCAAATGCTGGTTAAAATGAATCCAAACACGACATATCTGCTATTATTTTGTTTAGAGTCTACCTACTGGTGTGCTGGATAGTATGGCTGCAGCATCAGCTCATCCTGTTGCCATCAGAGCATTGTGTGCAGAACCAAATGCTGGTTGAAATGAATCCAAACACGACATATCTGCTATTATTTTGTCAAGAGTCTACCTACTGGTGTGCTGGATAGCCTGGCTGCAGCATCAGCTCATCCTGTTGCCATCAAGGCATTGTGTGCAGAATCAAATGATGGTTAAAATGAATCCAAACACGACATACCTGCTGTTATTTTCCCAAGAGTGTATTAGTCTGCTAGATATCCTGGCTGCATCAGACCAAATACACCATAATGTTGCTTATATTAATATTACACCCATGGGTGTTTGAAGTTTTAAGACACATGTATGTTTGTAAGTAAAGTTAATACCCATAGACGTCTAAAATAGCAACGCTAGCTAACACAAAAGAGCTGATAACCTTGAAACGGCTGAACCGATTTTGATGAATTATGTCTAAGAACCATCGCAAGAAACCCTGCTTTCAAATAAAAAAAACCGCATCTAAATCGGTTTACCCGTTTGGGCGCTACGGTGCCACAGACAGACAGACAGACAGACAGACAGACACACACACATAGCGGTGAAACTTATAACACCCCTCTTTTTGCGTCGGGGGTTAAAAATAAAAGCTAAATTAAAAATTAAAAAAACCCCCATCGCAAAAAAGTAAAACATTTAAAAAGTTAAAAATAACACTTTCCTATCGTTGAGCCATGAAATTTTACGTAACATCGGGGTACGAGTATTAGGAACGTTCCTTACTTAAGCGGTACCCCGACGTGCAGTAAAATTTCATGGCTTAACGATAGGAAAGTGTTATTTTTAACTTTTTAAATGTTTTACTTTTTTGCGATGGGGGTTTTTTGTAAATAAATATTGTAAGTATTTGGTATAGGTTAGGGGGTTCTCTACTTGATTTTTGGTTATTTACTTATCTTAATTTGTATTTAAAGTTTGTATAAGTTTGTATAATACTTATAATATTTATATTATAAATATTATAAGTATTTGTTATAGGTTAGGCATTTCTTTTCATGATTTTCTTTATTAAGTATTTAAGTTCATTAGCTCAGGTTAGTAATTATTTTTTCTAGCCATTCTTTTATTTTATGAAGTTAGTACGTTTGGTTTACACGTCTTAACACTTATTACTTAAACTGTGATAATTTTAGACTGTATATGTATGTATCTGTAAGTTTTTATATTTTAATTGTCTACGATAGTACGTGTTTACTAAATAACTCAATTTTCTATTTAGTTTTAAACGAGTCCAGTTTCCAGTCAGCCTATGTTTTGCGATGACCATTAATAAAGCCCAAGGTCAGACGCTGAAAGTTGTGGGTGTAGATCTACATATTCTATTCTATTCTATCTAAGTATCAGCTGTTTCTCGCACGGTCAGTTGTATGTAGCTCTGTCACGGGTTAGCAATCCTAGGAGCCTGTATGCTTTCATCCCTGATGGCCATACGTCAAATATCGTATACAGAGAAGCATTACTGTAAAGTAAATTTTTAGCTACCCAAACGACGGTACATGTAAATCAAAATATGCTGCCCGATAAGTCACTATTCCATGCGGACGAAGTCGCGGGCACAGCTAGTAAATAAATATGATTTTGATATTAAAACCTGACCACAAAACCGATATTGATGAAATTTAAAGATACTTTTAAAGTTTAAATCTTAGTAGTCATAAATGTTCGGAGTGCGACTGGACGCTAGTCGTTAGACACTGGCAATGAAAAAATAGCCCTGCAGGTTGGTCTTTAACTACTCGAAAATAAGACCATAGAGTAAGATGTAGGCTTCTTTAAGTCTTACTTACCCCATTAAAAAAATCTTGACCGAGTTAAACTAGGTTCATCGAAAACTCATCTCAGATTGCGTGGTAATGGAAAATTATGGGATAGACAATAGAATAAAGATAGTATAGGAGCTAAAGTCCCGTTATTTAATTCTTATTGTTATCTGACTGAAGATCGTGGGAACTGAATGTTCTTCTAAATGAATACAGAGAGGCAAGTACTTTCTTTAAATGAAACTGTTCTAGACATTTTTATATCTAAATCTATACTATCAATGCTAATATTAAAAAAAGGAAAGACATGTTTGTTTGTTTATAGGGATTTAATTCAAAAACTACTGATCCGATTTATAATAAAAATCCACCACTATTGGACAGCAATATTTCACCGAGTAACAAGAGGCTAAGAGGGGATGAATGTCAAAGTTCAAAGAAAAAAGTACGAAAGGACAATGGGCAAATTTGTATGGAAGGTGGTCCATATGACCAATACGCGTAGTGGGTGTCTTTTTAGGTTGGTTTCGTCATAAAATCCATGAAAAGATTTGATTTTTTATTTTGATGAACCGGGTACTAGTACAGTCAAGTTCATAAGACTTAAGTATTATCAAGGGAATTAATTAAATTCTTTTTATGGTATGCCTATATAATCTACGTATTTATGTACCTATGTATGTGAGGAGCTCGTGGCTAAATAATAACAGCTGCACGGGTCGATCTTTAAGGTTAAGCAACGCTTGCCAAGGTGGTCTGTGGATGGGTGACCATCTAAACATACCGAGTTTCCTCCGTGCCTCGGACAGCACGTTAAGTCGTTGGTCCTGGCTGTCATTTGTAGTACTTTGGCAGTCGTTACGGATTGTCAGAAGCCAGTAAAACTGGCTCCAGTCTTGCCAAGAAGTACTGTGTTACCCAGTTAGTGGGTTGTGGAGGTCTGGTAGATAGCCGCTCTACGGTATTCAGCTGAATCCGGTTTGACTGGAACTCGACCCCAATATAGTTGGGAAAAGGCTAGGCAGATGATGTATGTGAGCATGTTTACATACGTGCGTTTTAATCAAGACTAGACATACTGATACAGTCAAAGACATTAATATGTAACGACATACAAATGTATTTTATTGTATATGGAATGTTCCATCTAACTAGGTGTTTACATGTTAACACTTCTGACTGTAGGTACACGCCGGCAATGGAATTCAAACGTATACACTATGGATGCGTGGCCAAACACATAACTGCTCGGCAACAACCAACTCCAACCCCAAATAATAATAAAAAGCAGTAAAAAGTATTACAAAGGCATATATTTAGAAAACACAGTTTACAATTATTCATTTATTATAAGGTGTAGAACCAAATGTTTTTATTTTATTCATAATGTTTTTATTATTTCGTCTAAAAATTGTGCTGGAAGATTAAATCCTACATGTCTCGCTAGACTCATGTACCAAACAACAGATAATATGTGTGCACAGCTTTTTATAACTTCATATTTCTATATTTTCGTAGAAAAACAACAAAAATCTATCTAAAAATAATGAAAACTTTTCGACCTGAGTGTACATGTTACCCGGTTACTTGGATTTTTTTAAATATTTTTTTACTTACATATGGGCTATGACCTATCATAAAAAAAATATTTCTTGAGTATTGGTTACTTGGACCAATTTGTCCCATTGTCCTTTATGCGGAATTAATGTTTTAAAAGCGAATGTTTGTATGGATGTTTGCAATAAGGCCATTTAAAAAGCACTTCTGATCGTCAAACTTGTAAGAAGTTAAATTAAATATAATGATTCTAGTTTCCCTTCCAAAAGGTAGTTTTCTATGGAGAAGAATGATGATGAAGAATGATTCTAAGAAACTCCATATTTACTCTTTTATCATTTTTTTGTAAACAATAACAAATACATTATATTGTGTGAATACGGAATGTTCACTCATCTACAGACCAACCTCGGCACGCGTTGCTTAACCTCCAATCGACCCGTGCGCCATCGACACGTTAATAAAATTGTAGTATCACGCCTACCTTTAAAGTAGATTTCTAGGTAACATTGAGGATATTATTGGCTTTAATAAATTAAATGTTAAATTGGGTTAATTAGTAATTTCACGTAAATGCTGTAATTACGTTATAATTCTAAATTGACACACTTTAACCACCATGTGGGTTATTTTATAATTCAATGTCAGTAACTTAATTAACTTACTCGAGGCTTTTGGATCAGTGTGGTTCTTTCCTTAAAAGACTTAGCATAGCTATGGCTATCGTTTCATTGCCAGTGCACCCAGTGGCACACCGAACTTTGAAGGCTCTTAAGATATTAAAAAAATGATATTGCACTTTAAGGGCCTCTTTCACCACCTACAAGTAAAGTTCTGAGTAAGCAAACCGGCAGTTAAAGTCACCCGTAACTTACCATGCGAATTTCACGACGGTCGAGTAGCACTAATCATAGGATAAACTGACCCGTAACTTACTTGGTCGGCCAATTAGGTGTTTACTTGACAGTTTAATGACAGCGTACGTTGAAATAGAGTTGTTACATTTTGTCTGTTGTTTGTTTTGTTTTTTTTTTTAATCATTTATCATTGGATTGAAGTTGAACTAATGAATGATAGATGGTAGACTATAATGATAGCATGATTACGATTCTGCAAAAATGAAGATGGAATGGCAGGATTATCGGACACTAAATAAAACTATAAATTAATAAATCATTGAAGCACATACCTAAAATATTTCTTTAAATATCGCTTAAAATATTGAGAGGATGGTAACGTAATTTTTTCTGTAGGTACAGCTAACTGTGAGTAATTACCAAGCGTGATGAAATCTTTTGAATTATTCATTGTATCATTCTATGTTTGGCAATAGACGCTTGCGATTAGTTTCAGGGATTTTGATGACATATACACATGTATGGAATGGTAATACTAACCAACCAAAAATATCTACAAACGCACGCGTCACTATTATTCACAACATAGGGGTCTTTGAGTCAAGAATGAATAGGTTACTTCTAGGCAAGCGTAGTGCTTCATCGTCGACCACATCATGACTTACTATCAGGGGCTCGAGTCTGCTATTGCAATCGTGTCTCAATGACCGGTCATTGATCGAATATTTGACAACTTTGACAGTTTTTGTATGGGAAATGTGTCTTATGTTTGACGCTATACGTCAAAAATCGATCATTGACCGGTCATTGAGACACAATTGCAATAGCAGACTCGACCCCCAGGTGTGATAGTGGTCAAACGCGAGTCTACCAACAACAAAAACATAATTATTCTGCATTATGCATGTAGAAGATAAAAGAAGCTTGTTCATGGAAAGTCATTACATTTGAAGGCCCCTCCATGCCTCGTTAAGCACGTGAAGCCGTTGATCCTGGCTGCCATTTGCTCAATATAAAACACTGTTATGATATTTGTAGTTACCTACTTCATGTGGTGCAAATATTATACAATTAAAATGGCATTTCAAATATCTGCATTCCAATTGCCAGCGAATAAATTCGAATGTTCAACAATAACAAGTTTCGAATTGCATTGCATTGATAAATTTTCTACAGTTAGAGCCGTAACGAAAACCGCACAAACTATGCTTTTCACGCATTTTTTTCAATTAATAACCCGTTCGATTTATTTTGCTTTTCTAAATTTATTAGTTTTTAATTTTCCCATGACAAATCAAGATGGCGTGAATCACTTGTTCGTTAGCTCTTGGACTAAGATTGGACAAGAATAGTATTTTAATTTGTAATTCCGATTGTACATACTTTTAATTGTTCTTACGGCAGTCATTAATTGAACACTTACAGCCTGATGCCGATAATTACTTTTGACGAGGACAAGGAAATCTCATGATTGAACTAAGTATCCGCTTGTAACGAGATATTTTAATACCTACCTATGTTTGCGACACCGACTAACAGACATTGTTGTCAAAAGAAAAGATACTGTTAGGTAAAATAAACTCCTATTAAGTAAATATTTTATTTTATTGGGACAAAACAGTTACTTGCCGCAATAAACAGAGATACTAAAACTAAAATTAATCAAAGACATTTATGTACTCGGGTTGTCGATTTCACACTATTATTTTAGATTTTATTAGGAAATATGCCAATTTATCCATTGTACTTCAAAACTATTAACACTTATATTGTGAGACCTAACTGATTTGTTAAGGCCTTGCCTTTTAAGCAGGAGTTTGTTGGCTCAACGTTTTCAATTCATGTGTACTTTTGGCCTGTTGGTCTAGAAGTTTGTGGCCCTGACTTCTCGTGGGTTCGATGAGCATGATAATTTGTTCTGGGTCTGAGTGTAATTTATCTACCTATAATATTTATTTATTTATTTATGGACAACCAACAAAGCATACACCAAAATACATGATAAGGTGAACATGTTCATGATAAGGTGTGGAGTGGTAATATGTATGTATTTAGAAATATGTGGTGACATATAATTCTTAATTCTTTTGTTTATTCGTTCTGCCAATGTTTTTTACTTCTGTATACATTATATTTCGATGTTGTAAAAATATTGGAGTTATTATTTTACCTTATCTCCCACAATTGGTGACCCCGACGTAATATGAACACGCAACCTTCTGATTCATTAACTCATTAGGCTCCGCGTGGACACCGGTGTCCGCAAACAATAGTAATTTAATTGTGTCTGGATTGCGGTAATTGACTAGTTAATACCCAAAACACAAGTTCTGCTTAGCTTGGGACTAGATGGCGTTGTGGAATATTATATTATTATATAATTTTAAATTTAATCTTAGCTGTCACATACATGTTTTCCTATAGCAACGTCTGTAATTACAGAATATAATAATTATAAACCCATACTAATAAATTAGAATACTAATAAGTACAGACGCCAGCACATCAAGTTACCCCAACGTGTCAAACCGAGCGAGAGCGTGCTGAGATAGGCGCCTTTTTGGTCTCGCACAGGTCTTTTTAATATTATTTTTTTATTTTTGTCTTTAGTTTTTTAATCTTTTCTTTTTTTTTATCTGTATTGCTGATCTTTTGTTTTATGTTCTGTGCGTCCAAATAAAATATTTTCTTTCTTTTCTTTATTTCTTTCTTTCAAATTTTCCCAATTGAATATGAACCTTATTCTGTTTGCCATAAAGTTGAAAAACGACAAAAGAAATTTGGGGTAACTTAGAGGAGCACGTGACTAAATATAATAACAGCATCACGGGTCGATCAAAGGTTAAGCTACGCTTGACGAAGTTGATCCGTGGATGGATGACCATTAATCACATATCAAGACTCATCCGCGTCTCGAAAAGCACGTTAAGTCGTTGGTCCTGGCCCTCATTTGTAGATCCATGACAGTCGTTAGGTACAGATAGTCAGAAGCCCGAAAATTTTACAACCACTTTAACCAAAGGATATCGTGTTACCAAGTAACTGGGTTGTGGGGGTCCGACAGGCAGTCGCTACCAGCGGTTTAGCTGGTAATAAGCTGCTTCATGTTAAACTGGAAGCCAACTCCAGCGTAGTTGGGAAAAGGTTTGGCAGATGACTAATGAGTACAATATAGTAGATTAATATGTATATTTATATAGAAACAGCTAAATCGACAAGAGATAAGTAATATAATGTTTTATTAATAAGCCCATAAAAACTAAAAACATCGTGCTCCTTTGTGAGCATAAAGAAGAAACAAAAGAAACGACACGTGTTGTAACTCCTTGAAGGACATCTAATTTTACAACCATTTGCATATTATAAAAAAAAAAGGCACTTCAAACCAAAATACCTAATAATTCAATACAAAAATCGAAAAAAGAACGTCTGAGTTCGAAACACGAATAGAGGTGGCATTCTTGCATAATCCTAACATTTGACAGATCATATGTCAATTGGCTTACGTGGAGATAGTGTAGGCCCGCACCTGCTGGCTTATTCACAACCCTTCGACTAGATTCCGCACCGAATCGAACGGCTAAGATGTCGAAGATGTCATCCAAACGCAATTCACAAATCCGAAACCGTTTTTTTTTGACAGTACAAATTCGATAAGAAGACTCAAATCTTTCCGACAGCTGTTTGCTATCGGGAGCCATACCGAACAAAATTTAAACAATTTATTTTTCATAAATCCAGGTTATTTCAGAGAAATATAAACACTGTAAACCTTTAAAACACTGCACTTTTACGTAAATGAAGTTTTATTATTGTATTGACCGTATTTCATTGATACTTTCGCATTTACATAAATTCAAAGTGTAATTATGTAGTTCTACATAATTACACTTTGAATTACTTTATTCTTATAGTTGTACGTGTTATTGTTTGACAATAAGCAAATAGCAAGATTTGTGTATTGATATCAAATACTTACAGTCATTTAGCCTTTTTAAAGCAAAGTTATAATAAAAGAAATTTTAATCCATAGTTTTATTTCAAATAAAAACTTTTTCCACATTGCCAGACTGGCAATGCGGAAAAAGTTTAAAAAGTAAAAAAGTCTGTCAAACTGGCAATGCCAGTTTGACAAACGGCTGTTTACAAAGCAAGTTTATTCGAAATAAAGTTTGTTTGATTAATAATAAAATCATTTTGTACCGTTTGCTGTCTATTAAATTACTAGCTGTATATTCTATAAATAAACGGAACGAAACATTCAAATAAACCAATTTTATTTACTACTTTAAATTTTCTACCACGCTGATCATTTACTACCATTTTGTAGCGTTCCCCATAAATACAATGATCAATCGTATAGAAAAAAAACGTATCCGTTCGGATCTGTGAATAGCGTTTTGGCAGTTCTTCGGCTCGGAAATGAGATTGTCGAAAACGGTTCCTTACCGACACGGAAACCAATCGAACGGTTTAGAATAAGGCAGCTGTTCTAAAGTACTTATTGATTGCACAATGCAAACTAGATGGCGTGCGTAAAAATTCCGTAGGGGCAGCGCAAGGTGAACCAGTCGGTTTAGGAGTAATGGGCCAGTGGTATACGCGCCTACACACTTACCCACTACCACATTTTACTATCTGTATGATAGATTTCTTCAGCTGATTCGCGTAGTACCTACTACGTATTAGTACGTTATAAATGAGAGTCTGTTACGCTAAATACACGAGTAAGCAAGATAAATGAAGAACTAGCTATGTATTGGAGTTCTCGTTTTTAGAAAACTGTGAAATGTAACAGCGAAACTAACTGTCTTTATTATAGGTGCGAGAGAAAAGCCCTTGTGCCGAGAACTACTTATGCATTTTTTTTTATTTGTAAAAAAAACATTCTGCTTGTTAAGTATCTGTACTATTTTTGCTGCAGCACTAAGGCCTTTCCTAAAATACATCGAAGGCAGGAATGATGTAGAGAATGGTGGTATGGGGTTAGGAAGTGCGTCGCGAGCATTTTAAACCAACTAAAAAAGTGGAGGAGGTTTTCAACCTGGTGTTTTTTTTATGTGTATACCTCATACGTCAAATTCTTTTTTTTGTTTAAGAGAGTATCTTTCCGTGTGCTTAGTTGTTTGGTTATTAAAATTGTAATATGTAAAGATTAAAGAATGAAATATTTTCAGAGTATATTTAACAGACATTAACACCATTATGATGTGGCAATAACTTCATCAAGTAACTCAACTGTTAATGAATAATATATTCACACAGTTTCTTTTGCTTTTAACTGTTTATTGTTTTTTTTAACCTCCAACCGGACGGAAGCAGCGATTTTTTAATTGGTTTTCCTTGTTACGAAACCACTTTTTAAGGCTGGGGTTGCACGTAGGTACGAGAATGGCCTGACCAGTGCGAGCGCTATTTTGAGTATTTTTTTTATTACAGAGGGCTGATTTTTTAATGGTCAGATAACTTTTATTTTAAGAATAAAAATGGCCGTTTGCATATATCCATAGAACAACTGTGAAAGCGCCATTTTTATTGCTAAGTTATTTGACCGTTGAAAAATAGGCCCTGCGAAATATAATACCGAAATTATAAAATGTGTTAAGTACACCAAACCAAAGAAAACTGTAAACCCTGTTTCTTATAAAACTTTTAAATGGTTGTATGATAGCGCTTAATACTCAGAGACTAAGTAATCATCGCACGTTGAAATATTACATGTTTGAAATGGCAACATGAGTCTAATGAAATCTAATTTTTTTCTATAAAACCAATATTTTTAAATTACGTTTTTGTCTACATACCTACATCGTTTACCAGTATAAAATTGATAAGAATATTTTTTGGTCAACATTTGCATGTCTACATAGATGTAGGTTCAAATCAGAATTACAATATTGTACCTACCTATGCAACCTAGCCTTAAGTAACTATAAGATATAATTCAACCAGACAGCAAGCCTGAATTATTTATAAACCAGTAAGTGGAAAGGTTAAAGGGAATGGAATATTTTCGTGCTTTTTTAACTCGACATTTCCTTATAAGCGAGAACATCACGACCTTATAGGCCTATACGCCCATACTGAGAAGTAAAAGCCTTCGGGTTGGTAAGCCTCTGTTTTTTAGTTATTTAGTACTAGCAGCTTACAGTAACTGCATCTTTATAAATAATAGCATACGTGTTAAGTATTCTAAATTAGCCAACTATACAACTGAAAAGTTTCTTCAAAATACGCTTGGTAATTTTAACGTTGAAGAGTTAACAAATATAGGTAAAGTAAACATCTACTTAAGTGATATCTTATTAACAACTTGTGTACTGTGTCTTAAACAATCAATACATTTTACTAGCTACAGCCCGCGGTTTTGCCCGCGTGTTGAGTAACTTTCCCAGGATACAATTATAATTTGGATTCTATTAGTCATCCTCACAAACTTCCAGATCTAGAAAATTAGTAGAAAAGCGTTTGCTAAAGCTCTAAGTTTATGACTAAGTCTGTGTCTGTCTGTGTGTTTGGCTTTTAACAACCTCATTTCCATGTAACACTGGAGTTTTGTTAACCTTTAACCTCATGTTATTAATTGCCCTTAAATCTACAAGATAACTATCTGACTTGCAAAAATAATGCACGGTCTCTTTGATAAAATCACAGTGATAAATGTTACTGCAGGTTTTCTTTATATCCACAGAAGAAAATAACATTTTGATTAGACACACACAAACATTATTTTTACAATATTGTTGTAGGTACTTATCATTAGGAGGAGCTGTGAGGTCGGTCCGTGGAGGAGTGTCCATACATTACATACCTGTTAACCTCTCAATCGTGTCAATTAGAGACACAATAGAAAGAATGACAGCGCGGACATTGGTGTCCTCTTGGGGTTTAATGAATTAGGTGTCAGGTTTTTTAGGCTACATTCTATCTATTTAATTTTACATAAGTACGTAAAATATTATTTATTTATGAAGTATAATGATAATTGTTACTCATCCGTCATATATGTCCCAAAGGTTCATTTGAAAATCAGCTTCAGGCAGGATCTCAGCATCTGTCTGGCATTACCGCTGAAATGTACCTTTTAGCGCAGCCGTGAGACATGCCATTTTTGTCTATTTTTTTTGTGTTGTTGTGTTTTTACTGTGCGTATAGCTGTTGCCAATAAATGTATTATCTTTCTTTCTTTCTTCTTTCAATTAAGACGCCTCGGAAAGCAAGGTAAGCCGTTGGTCCAGTCTATCAGTTGTAGATCTATGTCAGTTGTTATGGGTCGTCAGAGCCTCGAAAGTCTGACTTTCAGCTTATCCACGGGGTCAGGAGTCGCTACATGTAAAACACTGGTTTTAGATGGCATCCAATTAAAACGAATGCACTGAATTGCATTCGTTTTAATTGGATGCCATCTAAAAAACTACAGAACGCCACCAACTACGATTCCTACGTATACTTATTTTTTTTTTTCTAAAATAAAACCGTGTCTATTACGTCCTTGTCTTCCATAGGGACAAATTATATTTGCTTACATGGCAAGTAGATAAATCCGATCAGTTAAGTGGGCAGGCTTGCAACGAAATTAGTGGGTCGAGGCGAGCGGGGCAAGTTGAACGGCGCGCGCGCATAGTCGCGGAAAAAATGATCGACACATGTCGCGATCATGTGATAATGTTAGTAATAGTGATAATGGCACTGTTTTCGACCGAATCTACGGAGTCCTGATTGATAGCTGAGCTCTATATCTCTTAAGATTACATGTATATTGTATACTAGCAGACGTCACGCGGTTTCGCCTGCGTAGTTCCTCTACCCGTGGGATTACATGGATAAAAAGTAGCCTGTGTCATCCGGGAATAGTGTAGCTTTCCACCAGTGCAATAATTTTTAAAATTGGATAATTGGTTCCGAAGATTACCCCCTACATACAAACTTACAAACTTACAATCAAACAAACAAATTTTACCTCTTTATAATATTAGTTTAGAATAAAAAAAAATGAGTAGGTATAAATATTGAATCTGTATATAACTTGAAAGAATCCCTTATCAATAAAATACTATGACTACTATGACTATGATTATTATTAAATGGTATGTACAGACGCCAGCACGTCAAGTTACCCCAATGTGTCAAATTTTCCTAATTGAACATGAACCTTTTCTTGTTTGACATAAAGTTGAAAAACGATCAAAGAAATTTGACATATTGGGGTAACTTGATGTGCTGGCGTCTGTACATCACGGAGAATAGTCAACAATGGACACACCAGTGGTTGTGGCGAGCGGTATATTTACTTAGGAGGAAAGTCGACAAAAAAAAACCGTACAAAGTCGGACTTAACGCCTACCTATCAGTCTACTTTAAGGTGGTGCAGAGATGGAACAAGGTAGGTGCAACAAGATAAAGTAGAGTCAAGTTGAAAATAAACCTAGGACCTATATTTATACAGTATTGCATTTTTTTGCACGATTTTCGATACCACTATTTTTCCCACATGACCATCATATTACAAAAAAAATTAAGTCATTCATAAAACAGCGCAAATATAGACGATATTTTTTTTTAAATTTTGGTTAATCCAATGTCACTCTTACAATTAAAACAAATCGATCGACACATCACAAGCTGAAACCCATAAAGCTCTTTTGCTACAAAGCGTACTTCAGAAATATACATACGTACAATAGGTACAGTCGTAAAACATAACCCTCTTTATGACGCAGTAGGATAAAAACTACGAAACCTTTCTAAAATTTACCTCATTACCTGGACTCATAAACTACATAGTTCCGATCACACCTAATTCAAACAAGGTTTCTTCACAGTCATTGACTACTGAATTGATAGTCCTAATTAAATATGCGGTACATACATACATACATAAACTCATGCCTTTTCCTCATAAGGGTAGGCAAAAACTACAGAGCGTCATTTGCTACGATTCTCACATACTTCTTTTGCTTTGTTTACATCAGACAATGTATAGTTGTCATACATACACGCCGGTTGCGAGTACTACGCACCCGACCTTTCTGAAGAACCTCACCAATAGTGCCTATGTATGTCCTTTTAAGGCGTACCCTCCCGGCGTTTCCACTTAGATCTGCCTTAAATACCTTTCGTTAGTCGCCTTTCATTCTTTTATCTCTTCAACGTGACCAAATCATCTAAGCATACTCTTCGATTTTTGTCACTACATCTTTAATATTACCTACAGTTTGCGGTAATTGATACAAAATCTACGCAAAACGATATAGAAGTTATGCAAATGCCCAGCAAGGCCAATTTGCCGTTCACATGTACTTAAAAAATAATTAACGCTTCGTGCTCTGCTAAGTTTCGGTCTAGATATTTTTCAGCGGCGAATTAATTAGATCCTAGGTAATTAGTTGCAAAATTATGAACAATGTTCTGGTGGACTCTTCCTGATGTAATGTTGTATATCTGTTTTATTGTACTATCTCAAAGTTTTTATTGCGAGCGGTGCGGCCGGCGAGTGCCTGAAACTAATAGATTGTACAAAGCCAAAGTAATTATCTATCTGATTATGTGTGTATATTATATTATTATGCCCTGTCGACGGAGAGTCCTGACGGCGAAGAGTCATATACATAATATTAAATAAACTGACTGGTTAATGCTTAGGCCTGACTTATTATAACGCTACGGCTGAATATATTCAGGCTACTGGCTGAACGTTGTTGTTTAGTTAAACGGCTAGGCAATTAATTGAACGGCGGATATAGATTAGTATTAGCGGTAAAATTTAGTAACAAATATTTTGAAAATTAAGTGATTTATGGTGATATTTTGATTATATACAATAATAAAATTAGTTAGTATTAACGCTCAAATTATATAGGACTGCTTTTTTTGTGAAAGATTTAAATGTGTCTATATAATTAATTGCAGTTTTTTTCTTTAAGACCCGAATACCAATTATAACCATAAATGCGGCGCGCGCGCTGCGGCGTGCCGGGAACCACTGTAAAGCGAGGAGCGACGTACTGGGAATCGAAGTAAAACGGAAAGCGACATTATGGGAAGCGACGTTCAGGGAAAAATTAGTTTCGTATCATCAGGTGTGTATCTAGGATGACGTCATGCGCATTCGCAGTGATGTGACGAAGCGCACCGTACACCGTATCTGCCAATAGCATTGCAAGATAGTTTAGATTCATAAAATAATTGGATCAGATGTGATTGGGTTCAAAACTAACGTCTGTCGATATGTGAATGTTGTTGTCGTATAAGTGTTGGTGTATCACTAATATAGGGTGACTGGTAATTAGTGACCGATACTTAAACACGTGATTGTATTCATGATTTCAATAAACTATCTCAAATGATTTTTTTTTATACACAATAACTTATAACAAATGAAATACTTAACAAAAAGGCTCTTTGAAATTCCCGCGTGCCTGTGATCGATCACAGTAGACACGAACTAACAGCTGATAGTCTGACTGGACAAAAACTTCTACTAGTAGTAGCGTCACAAGCTACTCCGCCACCCCCACTGCTCCCGTTGTGCAGTACTGACGTAATTGATTTACCTAATTGAAAGTTAATAAGTATAAAAAAAAGTTTCTTAGGGAAAGTTATTCGTATTTATAAGTACAATCACGTGTTTAAGTATCGGTCACTAATTACCAGTCACCCTATGTAACTTAATTTTATTTATTGTTTAATATCCTAATGAGTCTAATTATAGTCAATCGAAATGAATGAATTATTATAGGGAAGCGAAGCGGACTGCATTTTAGTCCCCTCTCTTCTTTTTTAAGCTATTGCATAGCTTCTATCGCGGGCCTTGAGCGCGGGGACCGAATCCAGAAATTCCGTAACGAAAAAACCTCACGCTCCCCACTCCGACGGGCAAGGAGGTGTGGCTTGAAGGTCGTGCATGAAGGGGAGGGGAGGGGGAGGGGGGAGATTGTGAGAGGGGGAAGAGGGTATTGTGAGAGGGTCGGAGGGGCAGCGGAGGGGTGTGGAGGGGGGTGGAGGGAAGAGGCAGGGGACGGGAGGGGAAAGTGAGGGAGGGGTGAGAGGAGGGGCGGGGGAGGTGTGGAGGAGAGGGGGGAGGGGGAGAGGGGGAGGGGAGGAATGGGGAGGGAGAGAGGAGAGGAGTTGATAAAAATGCTATGCAATAGCTTTACCGCGGCAGTCTCCGAGTGCCACACGTCATTTTTTTGTTGTATGTCAATAACCATTAAAATTATACCATCATAGGTACTCATTGACGCTACGAAAGGTCACCTATTCCAAAGTGATATTAAAATATTGTGCAATAATAAACCTATATTTTATTGTACTATGGTACGTAGGTATTATTTGAATAAACTTCGTACTTTTATTGCTTTCAACTACTGTTTGACGGAAGTTTAGTTTTAAATCATTATTGTAATCGATTAATACATAAATTACATAATGATTGTTATATAAACAGCCATTTACGTTAGAGATAGGTTTTAAAGCGATCAATGAATTTAATTGACCTTCTAAAGTGCACTACTGGTCAACTAAGTTGCGCGTGCGCCACCGTAACGCGTCGTTTTCCGCAAGCGGGACTTGGGTCAGACAAGATACCTACCTACGCATTTAAACTTTTTATAACAACAAATTGAAGGAATATTAATAGTAAGGAAAATATATTAGTTTATTGTGAGTTGCAAATAATATTGACTAAAGAAGATGCGCGTGCGTCATATCCACAATCCTCAACACACCGTTTTACGTAAGCGAGACTTGGGTCAGACAACGTAGATATTTATTTATATTTTTTTTATAAAACAACATGAGGTAGGTACTTAATACTATAGACAATGATAAGAATTTATTTTTTAGGTATGGAATGACGTTATTTTGTGATGTTCTGTTTACTTTTATTAAACTGTAAAAAATCAGGTCCTTCCCAAGTTTTTTTTTACTAATATGCCAGCTTTGATTCATTGAAAAAACTTATCAACGGTTTTATGACTGATTGGTAACTAATTGGTTTCGCTACGGGAAAACAATCATTGCAATTTGAGCGAATAATTTATATTTATTTCCGTAAATGGATTTTTGGAGTATTCCCGTTTGAGCACCTATTTATTGAGCACCTATGCATTAACCTATGGGAAATGGGAATACCTTTGGTGCTAAATGCATAGGTGCTCAAAAAATAGGTGCTCAAACGGGAATACTCCGGATTTTTTTACACACTTTTTTTAGAACACTTTTACGTCATTTTTTAATAAGTAGATGAGTTTGGTGTTTCACTATCGTACTACTTTAAAAAGAAACAGCAAAAGAAACTCGGAGGTCACAGTCTCTTTTAATGTCCAGACATTTTCTTAGACAGATCAAGAACCATGCAGACTAGTATCTGAAATGGTCTTTTGAGGAAAGAACGGCACAGATATGAGGGGACCAGATAAGTCCAAGCATTTGTCAGATATCGTGAGCCTAACTTGGAACTTAAAGAGCTTCTTGTCCAGTGTTACTTACCTATACATTTTAATACAATTATATACATATAGGTACATGGCCCATTCGCCGGAGCCTTGTATTGTACCTTCGAGTTTGTACAAACATAAATACCGTGATAAAAGTATAAGGGGTACTATGTCTCGACATGTACTTTTATGTCACGTACGCAGTAGGTACGAGGCATTTGAAGGTTAAGCAGTTGTTATTAAATAGTTCAGCAATGACTACAATGGTTACCAGTTCATGAGCTTATACCTATTTGCACATAGTATAAACATTTGTATTATTAAAATGTTAATAGCTGTAACCCGCGACTTCCATCCGCTCGGAATTTAACCGTTACTTGTTTTGCAAGGAATCCAAAGCGAAATTCCCATTCGCTGAGGAAACTTTAGCCAAGTGACGCACATGGAAATAACGAATGATAGAATTGATATCACAGATAAAGAAACAGCAGCTGTTTTTCACATAGAACTTGGTGGGAGTTTTTTTTATTAAGAATTGCAATCCCTACTTCGATAGTACTGACCACCGAACAGAAACATGAATACAATGAACTATTTGAGTGTCTTAAAAAAAGTTGGTGTTCAAATACCTATAGGTACGGAATTCGAAATTAAATTAACAATTTGCGTAAAGATAAAGTTATTCCTTGAAGTAGATAAAGCTGTGTTTTCTGTTTTGTTTGATTGACCTCTAAGGCTGCGTTTCCACCAGAAATGTGCGAGGATGCGTAGCGAGGGATGTGTTTGTGAAGAACCAATAGTATCGCTTCATTTACCTAGCCTCGGTCAGCACAGCTCTGGTGGAAACGGCTCAGCGGAGCTAGATTTTTGCGCATACAAATCAAGCGAGGAATGTGTGCGAGGGATGTGTTGCGAGGAATGTAGGTATGTTGAGAAGGATGTGTTGCGAGGTTTGCACATACTGTACCAGCCAGTCCATAGACGGAGTTTGTTGGAATAGGTAAAAGTGCGCAAAATAGATATGAATAATTGGAAAATTTACACCGCACCTCCGTCGACACATTTCACAGCTTCACAACGCATCCTTGCACCACACATTAATGCGCATTTTCACAGCTCCGCTACACCTCCTCGTAGGCACATTTTCATAGCACAGCTTTGGTGGAAACCCCCACACAATTTCAAAGCACAGCTGGACATCCTCGCATGACACATTTCCATCGCACATCTCTGGTGAAAATGCAGCCTTAACCTTAACATTCTTTGTTATATGAATATTAAGCCCTGGGATAGAAATGCTCATGCACTGGTTGTGCGGAGTGCGAGACTAAGGTAGTAAATGCTGAATTCTTGACATTCCAGTTAACTTTTATTACCCACAGTTCAATTTTAACAACGGTTTGCTACTATAACGATTGAGTTCAGAAAACAGTTATAACAGTGTCGAATATGATTTTACATGCACATTGTTATTTATCGGAAATAGCTTTGAAAATTGATTTAACAAAACTGGTTTTTAAGTGTAAAGAAAATAAATAACTTTACTGCCTCGTTGTCGCATTGGTCTAGTCGTGAAGGGTGGGCGTTTTAGAAGTAGGTTTTATTTAAATAGACCAATAATTGACCAATAATAATAAAGGCAAAATAAGGCTAAGGCGGCTAAGGTAATAGGCTATAGGCCTTATTTTAATTGCTCTAGAATGTCGAATAATATTATATTATAATTATTAGGTACTTATTTTTGTATGTTTGCATATGTAAATATTCAACACAATGTTAATTATCTATAATATGTATGTATTTAGAAATATATAAGTATGTTTATCAGCTGTTTAGTACCCATAACACAAGCTCTTAGCTTAGCTTGGGACCAAATGGCGTTGTGTGAAAGTTGTGAAATATTTATTATTTATTATTATTATTTAATTGTTTCATGAATAAATTGAATTGAATTGAATTGAGTCTTAAATAATTTAGACGTTAAAAAGAGTGCTGATTCTCAGCCTTATTTGAAACTGCTATGCCCGAGATTTTGAGTTTGATGTTAGGAAAATGCAAAGAACACTTCCTATAGACTAGACATCGCGAACATAATTTTCATCCGAAACTTGTGTCCTCCGGGCAAGTACCAATGTGACTTTTTCAATTCATATGTACTTTCTAAGTTTATCTTAGACATTATTGACATCGGTGAAGGAAAACATCGTGAGGAAACCTGGATTTATAGTTAATATAAGTTTGAAACCGCCAATCCGCCTTGAGCAAGCGTGGTGATCGATGGTCTAGCCTTCTCTGTATGTGAAGAGGCCTTTGCCCTGCAGTGGGACAGTAACAGGCTGGTATTATTATTATTATTACTTGTGTCCTAGAGCACACAAGTCGATACGTCTAGTAAAGTACGCTCGGCTACCGGAGGCTACTTTAAAGTTCCTGATTTTGTTTTGTATTTCCTTTTCTTATTTTATTTGCGATTAGTCTTAGTCTACAATATTTCCCCAAGATTGTTCGTGTTTTTTAATGGAGCGACCGCGACTTGGCATATTATACGTAGTATAGAACGGACGACGACCTGCGAAATACTGCTGGTAGATGCTAGAAGAAGACAGGGCGCTATTGCGCTCATTAGGGGAGGCCTATGTTCAGCTGTGGACTACTGTGAGTTGATGATGAGGATAATAGTATACCTATATCTAAATTAATTGGTTTTAAAACAAGAATTTGTATGCTGAAAATTAACGTTAAGGTAAAAATTTACGAATGATAGCCTGATGTGGGAAACCACAAGCAACAAATGAAACATTATAATTACGATGACGCCACCTCCGACTCAGGACTTCATGAATGGCGACAAAGCTCACCTCATTGTTCTCACCCCGAAAAGCTACATGAATCACAACTATGAATAATTGAACAGTTCGTGACCACAGACCTATAAATAAACTTAATCGACATTGTGTCTAACCAAATTAATATGCCGTCTTCAATCCAAAATGCTCTAAGTGACAACATGTTTTGAGCTAGAGCCGAACAAGAATACTATGTTTCAAATGAGAATACGATCGACTTTGCGCCATGTTGTGTCAATTCGAATAAATTGGGTAAGATCAGCAAAACAAGGTGTTTTCTAAATACAATTTATTTTCCAAACTGTGCTGTTTCTCGGTCTAAAAGTATTTGTCTACATTGGAGATAGTCTCTCGAGCCCTCCCATGCAAAACAGCGCCTCTTTTACCCATTTTTATTTTATATTTTGTTTAATTATTTATTTATATAATTACTGTACTGTGACATATGACAGATTCAGGTCATTGACGTTCCTATTCTTATTTGAAACGCATAGTACTTCTAAGCTGTCAGTCGATTCAGTAAATAAGTCACCCCGTGACAACTAGAGTGAAGTGAACTGTCAATGTCTAGCATAAGTATGGAGTGGCAGCTTAATTCGTCTTCACTTCACCTACAGTTTTGCGCGCGGTGATTTTAACCTTTTCACCGCCACGCCATATCGGTATTCCTATGCCCTGTACGCCAAGCCCGAAAATTCAGCTTTCAAGGTGTATCAATAAAATACATAAAAGTAATGATTTAATAGGTTTATTTTGTATTTTTCTGCGACCTGTTTTTTGTCGAGTATAGCCGTCGTTGGCGCACAGGGCACGCTTGCTCATGTCGGCTATAGCCGACATTGGCGTTCAAAAGGTTAACACTGCATATAGTGCCAATGCCTAGTTATCCTAACCCTAACCAATATTAAAAATGGGAAAAATAAGTTTGTTTGGTCGTTGCCTTTTTGTGACTTAACTGTAGAGTCGCTGATATTAAACCCATTTGTTATCAAAATGAATTCTGCACGCACTCGGCTGAATGCCCACATTTTAAAAGTGCGTACCTACCTAGTGCATCTTTGCCTTTGATCCTTGTCATAAGTACCTGGTGTCTGTGTATTAGTGCTTATTGTACCTTTCTTTCCTTTTTCCTATTTTCTGTTATTTATCGTGCTTGTTAGTGATCCTAAGATTTCTGTTAAGTACTTATTCTGTTTCTTTGCCTTTTCCAATTCATATATGTACAGACACCAGCACATGAAGTTACCCCAATGTGTCAAATTTTCCCAATTGAATATGAACCTTATGCTGTTTGACATAAAGTTGAAAAACGATCAAATAAATTTGACACATGGGGTAACTTGATGTGCTGGCGTCTGTACTTTCCAAGTTTATCTTAGTCATCATTGACGTCGGTGAAGGAACACATCGTGAGGAAACCTGGACTTATAATTAATGTAAGTTTGAAATCGCCAATCCACCTTGAGCAAGCGTGTTGACCAATGCTCGTGCCTTCTCTGTGTGAGAAGAGGCCTTTGCCCTGCAGTGGGACAGGAATAGGCTGGTATTATTATTATTTAATTGTCAGACATCTTTTACAGCTGTTGGTTCCTATCTGTAAATAAATACTTAAATATGAACATAAAGTACATACATACATGCAAATTGGAAATATAAATCATGGCACTTGCCACTTAGGTACATAAAATGACGTAGATTATGTGAACAAGCATTTCAAATTGATGTCACGTTACCGCTGATTTCCATGAACCGGAGGATGTGAGAACGAAATGTCTGATAGGTTTTAAGATTATTTTTTGGAGTATTCCCGTTTGAGCACCTATTTATTGAGCACCTATGCATTAACCTATGGGAAATGGGAATACTTTTGGTGCCAAATGCATAGGTGCTCAAAAAATAGGTGCTCAAATGGGAACACTCCTATTTTTTTGCCTTTAAATGAGGTAATAGAGACGTCGTAGTCGGTAGTAGTAATATTCTTACAAGGGTATCAAACTACGATCATAGTTTTACACAACATAGTCTGGGTTTCAAAATTCGTAAAAAAAAGTTGCTACTCTAGTTTATCTCCCAAAAATGCAAACAATTTTGTGCTTTTATAAAAATAACTTTAACTGCCACTGGTAAAGTCCATTTTTCACTACATCGAACAATTTCTGGGACTTCTTTAAATAGCTTTTTCATTATGAAATAACCTGAATTAAAACTGGTCTAAGTTGTTATTCGTGTAAATGCAAAAAAATATAATAATACCAGCCTGTTACTGTCCCACTGCAGGGCAAAGGTCTCTTCTTATACAGGGAAGGGTCGATCATTGATCACCACGCTTGCTCATGGCAAATTGTCGATTTTAAACCTATAAAAACTATAAGTCCAGATTTCCTCTCGATGTTTTCCTTCAGCGATATCAATGATGTCTAAGATAAACTAAGAAAGTACATATGAATTGAAAAAGTCACATTGGTACTTGGGCGGATTTGTACCACAGGTGCATGAGAGGTAGGCGCCTTAACCTCTGGGCCATCGCGACATTCAAACATCATCGAAAATGGATCAATTATTGGATTCATGGATTTGAATATACTAGAATAAAAACCTATTTACAAAAATTATCGACCGGGATTTTTTGCGGTAGTAGGTACTATTTACACACTTAAATAGTGAAAATCAAAAACTTTCCACGACCTAAATTGCTTAATGCTCCTTGAACTTGACTATGACGCAATGTCCACCAATGGCCCCAATGGTAAGTATTCCCGTTTGAGCACGGTCTATTTATTGAGCACCTATGCATTAACCTATGGGACATGGGAATACCTTTGGTGCTAAGTGCATAGGTGCTCAAAAAATAGGTGCTCTAACGGGAATACTCCTATTTGACAACATTTTAGTTTTTAGTCCCTCATCTAGATAACAAGAAAATAATCGACACATTTTTTTCTTGACATAAAGTTGAAAAACGATCAAAGAATTTGACACATAGAGGAAACTTGGCGTGCAGGCGTCTGTACAATCGAACCACACACTAACAAGAAAATGCACAAGATATAGAACAGAATGTGTCATGGTGAACAATTCACATATGAGACTGTAGCTAAATAATAACAACCGCACGGGTCGATCGAAGGTAAGGCTACGCTTCCGAGGTCATTCCGTGGATGGGTGATCATTAATTACGAAACAAGACTCCTCCGTGTCTCGGAAAGCTCGACAACACCCGCATCACCCACAACAACCGCATCACCCACAACACCCGCATCACCTGCACGAGCCTGAGATGAGGATCTTTTTAAGCCATTGCTCCCGGCTGTCAATAGTCGTTACAAGAAATCAGAAGTCCGAAAGTCTGGCAACCAGTTTAACCAACGGGTATCGTGTTACTCAGTAACTGAGTTGGAGAGGTCAGAGAGGCAGTCTTTTCATGTAAAACACTGGTATTCAGCTGCATTCGGTTAATCTGGAAGTCCACCCAAACACAGTTGGGGAAAGGCTAGGCAGGATGATGATCTATTCTTAGATGGTGGTTACTTTAGCTGTATCTCCCTCTTTCTTATTTTTTTTTTTTGTTTGCTGCATGAAAAGAAAGTGCCCTTGGCTAAAGGCCAAGGCGTCAGATTCCCATTTTAAATATGAAATACACTCTCGTTGCCGTGATACGTGATTGCACGCTACTCTTCAACGAAGCCAATATCACCGTACGGCCGAACCCACAAACGGCCCGTATTCGTATTACGAGCTGGCAGTGCTGGCACGCATTGAGTATTTATTGGTACCGGTACCATCGTAAGATAAAGATCTATGCGACTCCTTTACGGCTTCAGTTCGTAAATTTGATTTTGCATGAAATAGGTAAGGCTATTATGCAAAATTTAAATTGTATGAGTACGATTTACCAGGGTGTATGAGGCAAAACCATAAAATATGCTCTTTAGAGAATCATCACAAAGTTATCTCTTTTCTTTGACTTTAAACATATTTACGGGAGTTTTGATTGTGTATTTTAAGACTAATACGATACGATACGATTTGTTCTTATTCTGAGGAAGCAGTCATCTTCCGTTATACCTACGTCACGAGAACTACAGTCATATTTTTATCTCACAAATCGGACAACCGTCTTTATATAAACGATCCCGATTTGTCTGATCAAGATCTCCGTAGATTTGCATGGGTTGTGTATTGTTTGCACTGAGCCATAATTATTTTAATAATATTCTAGTAACTCCTTATTACACCAGCTTATCGGACACTTAAAACCCTGTCAAAATCGATCGAGACATTTAGGAGAGCCGATTAGGGAATCGTGGAAAAAACAAAATCCATTATGCTGCAGGAACAGCTTGTGTTAAATACAAGGATAAGAGGGGAGACTTGCACACACATTAATGGGCCTTCGACTGTCACTGCACGTATAATAGAATAGAATAGAATAGAATAGAATAGAATACTCTTTATAGTGATTTAGCACCAAGAGGAAGGCCACATATTCTGCAGTATTCGAGGAATTAAGAGGTAGGTATATAAGTATAAAGGCTTTAAGATAGTCCCGGGGTACAAGATCTCCACCTACATACTTTGGGCTTTAATCAAATGGAAGTGTTTAATTAAGTAGGTACGAGAATTGGTTGGTCACTAATCAGATGAAGATAAGAAGATTTAACCGGCTATCTTAGTCAGAAGGTACCTATTTTGATTGCAAAAATGGGCATGTGGCTGATGTGGCTATAGACAAAATTATTCACGTTCATTCACAAATTTTTAAACGGTATGAAAATTACATACTTATTGCACGTTACCTGTCTAATAGATCAATTAATGTTATTAAGTTATCAAAACTTCCGTTGTTACCAATTCCGGTACGAATGAGCAATCAAATGATTAGAAGGAGGCTAAATTAGACTTTATTGATCCGTAGTAAGGTACCTTCTAAAATAACCTGGGCTAGTAGGTACTCTTTCGGCAAAAAGTACATGTCATGTTGGATGCCTTCTTGGATTCTAGGCATCGGTTAGCGTTGATTGGACGCATTTACCTGATGGTGCCCAACAAATGAATGAATATTTTATTTACTTTTTTTTCTTGGTATAGTGGAGTGTGCTAGCTAACACGTGACAATAATTCTGTGGCCCTAGTGAAAAGGGGTAGGTATAAGTCCAATTTTGTCGAAAATGAGTTAAGTGTACCAAAGTGATCAGAAAAAAATGCTCTATCGTTTGGTGAAGACAGATCTAAGCTATCTCTAAAAATAAGAAAGTTACTTTGTGTAAAAGGGTCCAACTGACACCAAAAAAAACTGTAAATGCGGTTTTCTGATCACTTTGGTACACTTAACTCATTTTCGACTAAATTGGACTTATACCCCTTTTCACTAGGGCCACAGAATTGTGAAATGTAATATTTTACCAAGTGTATAAACTTTAGTGCTATTTATTGAGCATTTCATTGTACAGATTCTTTGTATAGTTCTTCAAACGAATCAGACAGATGTGTTGTTGGGGAGTTTGTTCCGCCACTTCTTCTTCCTAGCAAAAACACTAGGAAGTGGCGAAGGGTGGGCCGTTTTTGGGGACTGCCTTTATGTATTTTTTTTGACGTTCAAAAAGTGCCTAGCCTAGTTTGAATAAAGACTTTTGATTTTGACAACTCGGAACAAAATTTTGGGCCAAATAGTGGTCGTCTAGTGGGCAAAATTAAATTGTTTAGCTTTCTGCACTCCTACTCACTCTATTATAAATTTACTAGCACTTCACTTCACTTGCATGTGAATTTCGTTTCCTCTCCCTTAAAACTTTAACGCCTCCTCCACCCTGTCTTAGTTTAAAAAATAAAATATAAGTAGCCTATGTTACTCTGTGATAACATTGGCTTTTTAATGGTTTTTAACATCATCGAAACTTTCCTCTATAAACGTCAGTATAAATATGAAATACTCGTACGGATCAATGTAGAGCTACAATTACCAGTATCATACACCACACAGCCTTGCCTTAGTTCTGAATTGGAATCGGAATCAGAACTTTATTTGCTATGAATGCAGGTACTGAACGGGAGTAATGGGAACTGTAGGTACGGTAAGAAATAAGTAAGAATGGTAGCACACGGCGCTTTGTAGTTTCTGCCTACCCCCAAGGGTACAGGTATAAGATTGTATACATAAATTAATGAAATCGGCTTCAGTATAAGGTAAGTACCTACCTACGTTACGACGTGCAAATTATTAAGTAAGTAAGTATATAATTTATCCATATTCCTCTCCATATAAACTTTTCTATGCCAAACACGGTGCTTCATGCACGAAAAAATCTTTAAAAAGGATTCAATATTTTCGCTTAGCCTATTAATACCGATACCGGTACCAATAATGATGTAAATTGCCATAGACACGCTCATAAGAAGTCTAAGTTATTCAAAAAGCCTAAAATGTCTCATATTTGTATCTACGGTCAAGTTCTTGACCTTGTCGAATCCAACAGGATATTATTAAGTAGGTAATAATCTATAAATAACTTTTATATGCATGCATGTAGGTATAATTATTTAAAACATTGAAACACTCAACAGCAAATTAGCACTAAACATTTGCAATTCTTAAAGTCTCGTCAATATCAATGAAATGTTAATGCGAAAAAGGTTTTTTATTGTTTTAACAGCTCTATAAAGTTCCTAACCAAAAAAAGGATAAGCTCTGACTCATCGGATACTTGGATCGGTAAAATTTAAGGGCACGCATACCAAGAAGGGTCCGTGGTTTGTGTCCCGAGTCACGCAAGCATTTTATTGCTTGGGGCTCGGTTTTATTCAAGCA
The DNA here is from genome assembly GCA_921972225.1 of Euplexia lucipara. NCBI lineage: Eukaryota > Metazoa > Arthropoda > Insecta > Lepidoptera > Noctuidae > Euplexia > Euplexia lucipara. The sequence continues at coordinate 2,203,265 of OV179158.1, forward strand.
AGGAGTTTTTTTTCCATTGGATTTCGATGAATACATTAAATAATAAGTGTTCTGTCGAAAGTAAATGCTAATTTGAAGAATTTTGCAACTCTTTGAACTCTAGACGCCACTCTATGTAAAAGGCGTGGGTGACACTGTTGCACTAATCGCTGAGAACTCAACGCGAGCTAGTTTACATTAAAAACTGGGTTAACATTGCTAATAAGACTCTTATTGGTTGCACATGTCTACTTAGCAACATAGTACATTTTCACCAAAAAGTATGCACTGTTTTGTGAACCTGCTTTAAATTCTTTAAAATAAAAGTTGTGGCGGAATTTAAAAAAAAAACTTCAAACGCGTCCCACCAACAAAGTTTGAGGCTGGACCGTTAACCGGCGCACGCTATATTGTAGCTTATCGAATTAATTTAAAGAAACATTAACACTTACCTAGGTATCTCTGTAACAGCAAAAAAAGTTGTAGCAACAAACACCAAGTTACTTAATTAAAAGGTCGTATTATTATTTCAAAAACGAACACACAACCATTCGACGGAAAAGCGGTACGCAAACTGAGGCTGAGGTAACAAGCTTAACAGCCCATTGCCTGCCTCGAACGTGGCGGGGTTACCATCACACACTCGCGATTCTTTCAAAAATATATATCCGTCCTTTTTCTTCGTTTGTAGAACGAAAGAGACAGAGGAATGTTGTGATTTGATTACGAGAATTATGTGAGTCATTGCTCCGTAGTAAAGCCGCAATGTAAGTGCCGTGAAGGGTACCGACCGTGGTACCGACCGACACATTTGGAATTCTCTAAGACATTTTCTCATTGGTGTTATGAACATGAACCGTAATGGTTATGCTCTTTTACATAACAAATGTGAGCCAGGAAGCGGAGTCAAGCATTGCTTGCGGTCTGTCAACGAGATGGTGAGTATTTGTAGACTTTGTTATTGTTGTCCAACTAAATTGGGCAATCAGTATTACGGTTCATAGGTGTGTGAAGTCAGAACGCCGAGTTTGTATAGCGGATCTCAAAAACTGCTAAACAGATTTTGATAAAATGGTTTCCAATAGTAGTCCTGATACCGTAGTAGTCGGGCAGGTCAGCTCGTCAGTAGGTATAGGTATGTATATAAATTGATAGACTGCGTAGATGAAACACTATCGTGTAACAAAACTGATATGTAACATATCTACATAACGTGCTATCCGAGGCAGGTAGGGATCTCGTTATGTAATGAATGGTCATACATCCCCGGACAGACCCCTCCAAACGTTGCTTAACCTTCAACACACCACTTCAACCAAAAGCCACTCCAAAATGGCAATAAACCACATAGAATTAAGCCAATGAATTAATTATCATAATTGACTTCCAAAAACTATCAATTATGACCTACAACTTACAAGCCTCCTCGCTAAGGTCGCCGTGTAATAATAAACTTTAATTGGCAGATCTTTAGTCAGTAGCTATTGCTATTAAAACTTATCACAATAACTAAGTATTGATTTGATAGTACGGAGCATCGTCCGAACTGTTTGGAATCCTAAAGTACTTCGAGTAAGTACAATTAATAATTATTTATTTAGACATTTACCAAATCAACAGCTTTTTTACAAATTTCTCTTTGTGGTAAATTAACGTTACAGCCAAAACACAATGGCATGCAACATGTAGGTACAATGTTGCACTTTAAGTTCAACCAAGCCAACCATGGATCTTTGACTTAGCTTCACATGCCACCGTTGCACTTTACGCCAACCATGGGTCTCTGACTTAGCTTCATATGCCGCCGTCGCACCTTAAGCCAACCATGGGTCTCTTTTTTTTTTTTTTTTTTAAGGGTGGAAAATCCTCATGGATGTCCCCCGCCCGGGGAGGCGGAGGGGTCTGTCAGACTCTTACTGACTAAAAACCACCCCGTGTTCCTTCTCACACCTGCGCCGGGGGTCACGGGAACGGAAGATACTTCCGCGACCCCCGACTGGTGCCGGCCCCGCGGGCTTCGCCAAGTCTGCGAGGGGAGTGAGGTGTTAGACTCCCCTCGCGACGTCTAAGAGGGGCGCGCGTGAACACGACGCGCCGCCACCTCGGGTCCATGTACATGGGGGCGGCGGACATCCCCGCGTCCGTCGCCCTGGACCCATTCAGGGGGGCTGGAAGAGGGCGTTGTCCGCCCTCCGCCTGCGCCCGGTGCGTCTGCTGCGGGCAGGGTGAGTGGAGGTGATCTCCCTCTCCCTTTCCGCAGCCTCCTTCTGCGAGATGACCGTTTCGCAGAAGGACACCACCGCGTCCCAGGACTCAACGCTGCCGACCATCCTCTCGACCACAGCCGGCAGCGACAGGTCACTGCCTACTCCAGAGACGAGGGCACGGCGTGGGTCTCTGACTTAGCTTCATATGCCACCGTCGCACTTTAAGCCAACCATGGGACTCTGACTTGCCTTCAAATGCCGCAGTCGCACTTTAAGCCAACCATATGGGTCTCTGACTTGCCTTCACACGCCGCCGTCGTACTTTAAACCAACCATGGGTCTCTGACTTGGCTGCACATGCCACCGTCGCACTTTAAACCAACCATGGGTCTCTGACTTGGCTGCACATGCCACCGTCGCACTTTAAACCAACCATGGATCTCTCACTTGGCTGCACATGCCACCGTCGCACTTTAAGCCAACCATGAGTCTCAGACTTGCCTTCAAATGCCGCAGTCGCACTTTAAGCCAACCATATGGGTCTCTGACTTGCCTTCACACGCCGCCGTCGTACTTTAAACCAACCATGGGTCTCTGACTTGGCTGCACATGCCACCGTCGCACTTTAAACCAACCATGGGTCTCTGACTTGGCTGCACATGCCACCGTCGCACTTTAAACCAACCATGGGTCTCTGACTTGGCTGCACATGCCACCGTCGCACTTTAAACCAACCATGGGTCTCTGACTTGGCTGCACATGCCACCGTCGCACTTTAAACCAACCATGGATCTCTCACTTGGCTGCACATGCCACCGTCGCACTTTAAGCCAACCATGAGTCTCAGACTTGCCTTCACATGCCGCAGTCGCACTTTAAGCCAAACATGGGTCTCTGACTTAGCTTCACATGCCGCCGTCGCACTTTACGCCAACCAGGGGGTTCTTAATTGGCTGCACATGCCGCCGTTGCACTTGAAGCCAAGCATGGACCTCTGACTTAGCTTGCTGTTGAGAAATATTTCTCAAGCATGCTGGTTGCGTCCTCTTACTACGAGTAACACGAGCTCGTTCGTTAAGCATTGGCATCATACGCGGCATAGTGGATATTGGAAATTCTATATTTTTGATGGCAGTTGTTAAAATATGGACAACATAAGCCTAAGAAATAATATAGGTACAAAGTATGATATCTGTACTAGGTTAAAACCTGTAAGTATCACACACAGGCGGCATAAGTTCTTACAAATTGGAATAGTGCCACAATGATTGATGTAGTCAAGTTCATGGGAGTACTCAGTGTCGAGGCACTCTTAAATTTTATCTGAGGTGGAGTGCTAATAATGTAGGCAACCGGGACCGTCACTCAGAGCGCCAAATCCGTAAAAGCATTCAATCTTACCCAAACATGTCTAAGGCAAAGTGAAAGAAATTACGAGCTCGCTTCGCTCGCTCTAACTCTATTCTTTGTCCGCAATTAAATAAGATTTAAAAAAAATGTGAAGTAGGTACTAATTCACTTTTATATTGGGTTGTTAAAATCAAAGCCACATGTGCTTAGAGCCACGGTCGGTTATTACCCACTTGGCTGTAAGCACATGTGGTTTTGTCACAATCTCTCTGCTCTGAAGTTCTAAAAAATCGGGTCGATTCGAGAGTCGAATCGAGATCTTTTTTTAACTTTAACTGTGATATGATAATTACATCATATACAAGGTGTTTTTTTTTATATCCCATAACTCTAGGGTTATATTCTGTACCTAGGTAAAAATAATACTAAAACTCCTAGAATAGATGCACAGTTTCGGAGATATCATCAATCACAATTAAATTATCAGTTGTTTAGTACCCGTAACGTAACACAAGCTCTGCTTAGCTTGGGACTAGATGGCGTTGTGCGAATAGTCGTGGAATATTGTTATTAAGTATTATTAATATTATTTAATTACCTAATTAGTTCAAAAATTGTCACCTGCCTGCGTAGCATGAACACCGAAAAAACGGTCTTTGTCGTGTCTCGGAAGAAAAGAAATTAAGTGTTCATGCTACGCAGGCAGGTGTATTGAAAGAAATTTTGACAGATTGAGGTTCCTGTCTATATAATCTGTCACTTTGCCGATTCGTCTGTAGACAAAGGCCGTTTCTTCGGTGTGCAATGTGTTCATGCTACGCAGGCAGTACGACGAATCTTCTTTCTAACTTCACTTTTCATTCACGTAAGGGTGTTTTACATTAATCATCGTGACTTTGTCGAATTATTTTGTATGATAGTAAAAAAAAAAAAACAAAACGATGATTGATATGCCAGTTGATTCTTTGATATGGTCTCAAGCATACCCTAGAGTTATAGGATATCAAAAAAAATACGTTGTATAATGTTACATGTTGAGGTAAAGTGCTAAATATTATCAAGCTCGCTTCGCTCGCTTTGATTCTTCTAAACTACCTTTGCAATCTTTTTTTTAAGTTAATGGCTTCCAATATTAACATTGCGAAATACAAAGATGACCGAAAAACACGAACAAAATGGAAAATAGCTAAGCGGAAAATATGCCCCCGGATCAAAAGCTGGGTACCCCTATGGGCAAGTTTACACCTATCTACCCCTTCAACGAAAACAGGCGTGATGATGTTTGATAGAAGAGCGATTCTGTTCAATTATATTATGAATTTAAGTAGAATTATCCTCAAAAATGACGTCATATCAAAGACGTAAGAGTCATCTATGGGTATTTTATTAATACAAATGGGTACTTGAACATAACGTCGAGTCTTTTTTATTGCTACTAGAAATATAGGTAAATGGCTTCTATAGAGACACCAGTTTCAATTCAAAGCAGAGATATTTATTTTCACTTTTCCTCAATGGTTCGTTCTTCGAGTGGGTGTCAACAAATGCATCAAAAAGGACGAGTCTCATTTTCCTTAAAACAAAAGCAAAAACAAATTAATCTGATATGCATGCAGAAACAAGCAATAATTAGTGTTGAACTGTGAGAACGTTTACTTTTGACTAATACATAAATGCTGAAATTAGGGTGTACTACATAGACACACCTATCTAGTCCCTTGGGGGAATACAGTCGTAACATTATTATAATCTTTTTTTAATACCATTTGACTGGCCTGTTGGTCTAGTAGTTAGTGACCCTGACTGCTATGCCGGAGGTCGTGGGTTCGATTCCCACCCAGGACAAATGTTTGTGTGATGAGCGCAATCATTTGTGCTGTGTCTTGGTGTAATTTATATAGGGTGACTGGTAATTAATTAGTGACCGATACATAAACACGTACTCATGAATACGAGAAACTTTTTTGTAACTCATTAACTTTTAATTAATTCTATTACGTCAGTTCTACACAACGAAGCGGTGGGGGTGGCGGGGGAGCGTGTGACGCTACTACTACTGGTAGATTTTGTCCTCCCGAGGTCAGACTATCGACTGATAGATCGTGCCGATTCGTGCCTACTGTGATCGATCACAGGGGCGCGCGCGGGAATTTCAAACAGCGTTCTTGTTATTTAATTGTGTTCTATGTTATTGTGTATAAAAAAAAGTTTCTTTGGGAAAGTTTATTGAAATTATGAATACAATCACATGTTTAAGTATCGGTCTCGAATTACCAGTCACCCTATATATAATATGTATGTATTAAGAAATATATAAGTATGTTTATCAGCTGCTTAGTACCCATAACACAAACTCTTAGCTTAACTTGGGACTAAATGGCGTTGTGTGAAAAGTTGTGGAATATTTATTTATTTATTTATTTAACTGGTGAAATCCCCTCATGTACAGACGCAAGCACATCAAGCTACCCCAATGTGTCAAATTTCTTTGATAGTTTTTCAACTTTATTCTAAACACAAAAAGGTTCATATTTAACTGAGAAAATTTGACAGTTTGGTGTCGCTTGATGTGCTGGCGTCTGTACTACAGGTATACCTCTGTCTTGCCTCTAGAGGAATACAGTGCTAACATTATGATAATCTTTTTATGTAGGTAAATCTCTTTCATTTTTGACGCTAATAAAATAATACTGGCCTGTTACTTTATCACTGCAAGGCAAAGGCATCTTTTCATACGAAGAAGGCAACGCATGCTTAAGGTGGATTGGAGATTTAAAGCTAATATTAGCTTCTAGTAGACGTCCCGCGGTTTCACCCACGTAGGTCCCGTTCTCGTGGGAATACAGGGATAATAAGTAGCCCATGTGTTAATCCAGGGTGTCAGCTAGCTCCATACCAAATTTTATTAAAATCCATTCAGTAGTTTTTACGTGAAAGAGTCACAAACATCCATCCATCCATACTCACAAACTTTTGCGTTTATATTATTAAGTAGGATAACACTCTCCGTCTTATTATAAAACTTCCGTAAGTACCAGGTTTAAACCAGGACTAAAAGGTCTAGGTTTGTTACGGGTACTAACGTTAATTCTTTCATTCGTATTATAAATCGTTGACCAACAAAGGACTACTTAGTACCAAAGATAGTCCCTGGTCTAAATATTATCCACAGATTATAAGCAACAAAATATTAAAACTATTCAATCATTCGTTCAGCGTTCTACGCGCCGTTCCTTTTTACAAAATATTGTTACGTAATTGAAAGAAAAATATTTAATAAATTGCTATTTGTAGTGGTGAAATATAAAGTTTTGCTATTTAAAGGTATTTAAATAGCAAAACTTTATATTTTTTTGAATGCATGTTCACAATTAAATTGTTCTGGTTTGGAACAACTATAACTAACACGTATAACGAAGTGAACTTGGCAGCGCGCGTCATACGAGTAATGTTATGATACTAAAATATAATGTAATAATAATGTTAGATCGTGTGTACGCCGTGTATTAAGAAAATGGAACAGCCAAAGAAAAAAAGATGATGCACACGTTGAGTCAAAACTTCAAAGTCTTGAGCATCGACGCCGAGTTGCTAGCCTGTCGGATTTCTACCGGTTAAATTTCGGAGAGTGTGCATCGGAATTGCACGATTTAATTCCACCAAGTCCTTTTCATCATCGGACCACCAGACGTACGGCACTGCGCTACCGGTACATGGTAGATATCCTAACCATACGTACTAAACGCTTTGGAAAATTATTCATTGTGCGAACAGCTAAAGAGTGGAATTCCCTGCCGGAGTCGGTGTTTCCTGATAGCTACAACCTAGGGGTCTTCAAGTCAAGAGTGAACAGGTTGCTTCTAGGCAAGCGTGCTTCATCGTCGATCACATCACCGTTTATCAAGTGGTCAAACGTGTGCAAATCAATAATAATAAAAAATATATATATATAATAATCATAAGTATTTTAAGACTAATTTTGGCCTGTTATTAAAAATAATAGTTACTATCTATGTTTGATTTATTAATACTTATCTGTATAATAATAATATAATTCAGATTTTATTTTAGCATTCGTATAAGTACACGTATTAACATGTCATGCTTCCTGGCGAAACCACCTTTTCCTTTTCCAAGTAAAAGTAACGTAAAAAAATCTATGGAATGTCTACAAAATTCTAGTCTTATTAAAAAAAGTCTATAGCTCTAGTTTCGACGTAAACTTTTATTTAGAGTGGTTGCGCTGTGGAGTATCCTTCCCGGCGAAACCAACATAACATTTCTATTACTATACATAGTATATGCTAATAATATATATAGTATCTAATAATTCTCTTACAATTCTATATTGAACTAACACCACTAAATTCTCAATCTAATTGAAATATACGAAGAAAACGGTGCCTCATACATTGATGACGCACAGGTTAGCCTTATTTGTATTACAAGGTACAAACTTACTTCATGGCGAGCCCAGTTGCATAGTGCGCAAGCTATTTGGATTTCTGGACTTAATGGATATCCTCGAGGATCGTAGGATAAATTCTTACGTAGTAAATCGACTATCCTTACGCCAAAACGTTTCGTAAATCTATATTTATATCAAAAATCTGCGTCGGGTAAATCAAATGGATTTCGTCGCTGACAAACTCTGTTGGGTCCCCGGGAACTCTCAAGTGTATCCAACAACTCCAAATCTTCCAAATCAATCATCAATATCCATTTTTAGTTAAAATTGTAAATAATACTTTCCGAAAGCTAACTTGAAAATTAAGAATTTGACGTCTAACAATTTAGTACCATAGTAAAACTAGGGGTCACGATGGTCTAACTTTGGTACCATAGATAGTTCTAGGACTAGCGATAAACTTCGTTTTGTAATAACGATTATTCAAGTTCATGGTTTAAACCTAGTACTAAACCCGGTACTTTTTTAAGACCACGTTTTATAATAAGAGGGTTCTGTGTCTCGCTACGATTTATTACCTCCTTATGTCAGTCTGAGATAAACTTAAAAGTAGTACTACTTAGATATCCTTAGGTATGCTAAAATATGGTCAAATTATATTTTTGAGCTAGGTCATCTCAGATAATTTTTTTTTTAACTAAGCATCTACATCTTACTGTGCTCTGGATTACAGGCTTACCATTTACATGTAGGTAGGTACGTTTGAGAAGTTTGCCACTATTAATGGCAAAACATGTAGATCACTAACTACAAACTTCATTTTGTACCTATTTAAAACTTAAGTTCTAACGAATATAAAACTTGAAAGATAGGTAGTTATCTTTTCTATCTTTTTTTAAAGGTCAGCACCCTAACTATCCTGATGACTCAGCCTAGTTGCGTGTAGACTTCCCGCTGCCACCAGGAACCACCACGAAACAGGTCGCAACTGGCCTCACCCAAACCCATTCTCATGGCTAGGGTTGCCAGGTCGCCAAACCTAATAGCTGGACAGTCCAGCCAGTTTGACCAAACACTTGGGTAAAAGGCCTACATTATTGTTGAGGATGTTATGTCTCAATATGCAACATTTTTTTAATGTAAAATCAACATTATTATTTTTAAAAATAATAATACCAACCACCCTATTTTTACAAGATTTAATTACAAAATATGTAGTTATAGTTTTGAGACTTTTTCTTGTACGTGTGATTTATAACGTTGTTACGTGCCAAATTTCTATTTCTAGGTCAATGGGAAGTACCCTATAATTTTGATGCCCTTGAGAGTATCGAAATATGCATTTTTTGCTGAAAAACACTTCATAGGACCGTGGACCTGAGTAAACAGGTTAAATTTAACTTGACAACTTCACGCATTCCCAAAATAAAGGGTCTCGACAGACAGGCAGACAGATAAACGGACAACATAGTGAACTAATAAGTTCGCTTTTTCCTTTTGAGGTACGGAACCCTAAAAATACCTTTTTCCCAACCGAAACTCACGGTGTCCGGCTTATTGGCAGGACACTGTTTATTTCAGTCGGACACGCAATCAAAACGTAGTTAGGCTAACTACGTAGGTATGTCCAGCTTTATCCGGACACGAGGCAACCCTACTCACGGCCACTAGTTACACCCTAAAAACTACTTAAATGATTTATAAATGCCTATCCCATATAGCAATTAGTAATTATACCTTCTGATAATATTTGGACAAGTCACGTCACTTTTAGGCGTGATGACATAATAAGGCCGAGCCCCTAGTGTATTGTTAGGTCACCTAGTGCTTAAGAGCCTCGCCCAAGCACACTTTAGTGGCACGGATCACGATTGGGATGGGGACAAATTGATAAAGTAGGTTTAGATAGTCTACATTTTATGTACCATTATTAGATACCTAGTTATTAATACCTATATTTAAAGTCTGGACCTAAAAAGAGACGATGATCCCTGAGTTTGTATACGTGTAAAAGTGATTTCCATACCCTACTTGCATAAGAAATTATTGTATTTAAATTCATTACCTATTAAGTAAAACAAATAAAAGTTGCCTTATATCCCACTTACAATAATTATTTGGAGTAGGTAGACTTAATTCATGTAAAAAACAGTGGCGCTGTGGGAGTGCCGACGGAATTAAAAATTAATCGTCAGGAAATGAAAACATGTAGTCTGTCTAATGCCTTAAATGTATGTTACGGTAACGGTCACAGTGTCGCTTTCAATGGTTAACTCAAAAAACCCAACAAGCGAGCTTATTATAGCAACGGGCTTCAAGTTCTGACTTCTCGTAAACGTTGACAAAAAAAAGTTAATGGTAACCAATGATATTATAAGTAAAAAGGTGTAGATAGGTTACACGGTTTACACAATGGGGGAATGGGGCTAACTAACCTCAGTGTCGCGCCCGTCAACGGACTTGAACGGACACGTGCGTGCGTGAGTGTGCCGTTTTTGAAGATCGAATGTTGTTTAGGTCAATGACATACATAGGTTATCTACATCACCTCTTTACTTACCTATTTATGTCATTGATGGTAGCATATACAAACTTTAAAGCAGATCAAAACTCATTCATTTATTCAAATAAGGCTGAGAGTCAGCACTTTTTAAACGTCAAAACTACATAAGTCTTCTAAAAAGCTCACCCTTCAACCCGGGTATCATTTTTTGAAGTACCTAGGTACAAGAGGTACGGAACTCTAAAAAGAAATTAAGTAACAATGGCAAGTTACTGATTTATATTTATTATTATTTATTATTTAAGTTTTACCGCCGAATCAATTCATTGAATTGGCGCCTTTTTCTGATGACCACGGTTACAAACTGACCGTCAATGACTTGAAGACCGTGTAGACTTGTCGTCAATGACTTACGGTACCTGTAAACTGGTCAACGGCAACTCTGCTGACCTCCCCTTAGGGTATAATCATCATGTAAGAAAAAAAACATCCTGACTTGCGCTGCTTTTTAAAAGGTTACAACGAAATTCAATAACAGATGACATTCGTTTATTTTTTGGCCTGTTACCCAAATGGTTTGGTTGTTGGGGGCTTGTGGGTACTGTGAGCATGCAACCATTTTCGAAGATTTATAAAAAAAAATGGAAAAACACTTAAGTATTTAGTTTAGACTGCAGTTGGCTGACAGGCGTTTGACTAGTTGTATTTATGTAGATTCTTAAAGGAATCATTCCTATCTATTCTTCTAATCTTCTTCTTATCTTTTTATATATAAAATTCTCGTGTCACAATGTTCGTTCCCATACTCCTCCGAAACGGCTTGACCGATTCTCATTAATTTTTTTATGCTTATTCAGTAAGCCTGAGAATCGGCTACTATCTATTTTTCTAACCTGTAAGTGAAGGGGTGTTCATCCCAAATTTTATTTTATTATTTTTTTGATAATTTTTATTTTTTTTATTTTTTTATTAAGTGGCATCAAAAATACATACAACTCTGCACTTTTTTATCACCAACCCTTGCTTTTAATAGTCTTTTTCATAATTTTATCATTTTCTATCCCGCTCGATAACATCAATCATTTACCAGTATAAGTATAAAAATGTTATGTTTGTTTGTGTACGCATCAAAAACTGAAAAGTTCTGCACCGATCGAGCTGTAGCATGATAATATAATGCGCATCAAGGATGGTTTTTACATGTTTTTTTTAAGCTATTGCATTGCATAGCTTCTATCGCGGGCCTTGAGCGTGGAAACCGAATACAGAAATTCCGTAACAAACAGCGGTGATACTTTTTAGTTTTTAGTTTTGCCATCTATCGATGAATAACAGAACTTTTAATGACTTTTTGAAATATCACGAGGAGAGGGAGGGGTGGGGGAGGGGGGGAGATTGTGAGAGGGTAGGGAGGGGCGAGAGAGGGAGAGAAGGGGGATGACAGAGGGAGGGGGTGGAGAAGGAGAGGGAGGGGGTGGAGAAGGAGAGGGAGGGGTGGGTATTGGTCAAGGGAGGGGGAGGGGGGAGGGGACGGGGAGATGAGAGGGGTGGGGTAAGGGGAGGGAAAGAGGCAGGGGACAGAAGCGGGAGGGAGGGGAAAGTGAAGGAGGGTTTGAGGGAGGGCCGTGGGAGGTGTGGGGGGAGGAAGGGGGGAGAGGGAGGGCGAGAGGAGAGGATTTGATAAAAAATGCTATGCAATAGCTTTACCGCGGCAGTCTCCGAGTGCCACACGTCATTTTTTTTTTAACCATTCAATCACAATGTGCCACAGCGAAGCGTGGCAGGGTACAGCTAGTACTTATATAAAATTCTCATAACACAGTTTTTGTAACTCCTCCGAAACGGCTTGACCTATTCTTGTAAAGTTTTTTGAATATTATTCAGTAGGTCTGAGAATAGTAGGTACGTAAACTAATAAAAACTAAATAAAACTAATAAATTGATTTTAAGGCGGAACGAAGTTTGGCGGGGCAGCTCTATATTAAAAATATTAAAAACAGAAAATAAATAAATACTTAAATGATTTATTTTTTGTTTGCTAACAGGGATTGAACTCAAAAACAACTGAACCGATTTTAAACCCCCTCTGACCAACAGAAAGCTCTATATCACCGAGTAACATAGGCAAAATAATTTTACAAAACTAGAGGGGGAGGTGATGTTAATGTCGCGTGTCAAGTGCTAGTAGTAATTTTAATTTAAGTTGCCTTTTAGTGATAATAGGTAACTAGGTACTTCAGTAACCAGTGAAGTTATTAGTTGGTAGGTTGTTTATTACCATGACGATGACCTAAACTTACTTATTTTCACGTGGGCTTATATCCTAATGTATTTATTCATGTAATTAGAAGATTAATTTATCACCCCGTTTCAGGCAAAACAATATTGACGTGACATTAATTTTGCGCTAGTCTAATTTCGCTAGTGATGTATCACACGCCCCTGGGTTTAACAGTAAGAGGACATGTCAAGTCAAATAAAGTCTTTTTTTGTACTTTGGCAACAGAACCGATGTCGACTACCTATTCTGCTAGCGCCTATTCATAAGTTATAGCTTGAATAAAAAAAACGTTAAACTTCATTTTATTGCTAATGTAACTGTGACAGGCGATTTGGTAGATAGAGAAGTAGAGTAGAACGTCGCTTTTTTTAGATATGTTTTGTGTTTTGTCATTTTGCCAGCTGAAAGGCAAACGTAACTAAATGCAATGTATGCACCCAATTTATTTGTCAATAAATGTCTCGAGCACTATTTTTGTTTCATTTCTTAAAAACACTATTTTTGTAAAGTGATTTTTATAATAATAAAATGTAAAAACAATGGCTATATATCAAAATACTTAAAGAATAAAAGGAAAATATCTGGAAAATATGTAGAGTTATTTGTTCGACAACACATTTTTTGATAACCTTCTGACCAGAAACGCCCTAAAGAAGAGTTGAAGTTGAAGTTGATAACCTTCTGACAAGTGTCAAAGCACTGAAAATAAGTCAATGTCAAACTCGACCTAACGAAGTATTGATTTTAGAGACAGACTGAAATGTCGTTTACCTTTGTCTATCTCGAGCGATTAGCTATCGCCATCTCTTTTTCAACATGCCTATAATTGGTACTATTTTATTTATAAACGTGGAACGCAGAGTTTCATATCATTGTTAGCAATAATTTGTTTCGACATAAATTAATTCCTAAATTCTCATAAAAAACCTGAATTTTGTTATAGTTTTATATAGGTACGCGTATAATGTAATATTTCTGTAAAGTATCCAAGTTATATTGCAACAAGCTGAGTTACATCAAAAGTATAAACATGCATTTATCTATACTAGTGTTGTTGTCTTGTTTCACCTATATTTCTGCTAGTGCATGTGATTTTAACGTAAAACTCAAGCAAGTGCTCAAGAATCAAGGCTTCCACAGGTAAATTTAATTATTTAAGTTCATAACTTTATCGAAACGATAGCCTCACGGGTCCATCGAAGGTTACCCTAAGGTAGGATACCTAGGTCGGCTCGTGGATGGGAGGTTATTCATAACATATTATCAAGACCTCGGAATGCACGCCAAACAGTTAATCCTGACTGTCATTTGTCAGATCCTTGACAGTCCTTATAAGTAAGTCAGAAGCCCTAAAGTCTGACAACCAGGGGTATTGTGCTATCCAGTAACTGGGTTGTAAAAATCAAAATATATACAGATGCTCCATGTAATACGCAGGTATTAATCTACATCCTTAGTGGACTGGAACCCCAAAAAACATTTTAGAAAAAGACTGGGCAGGTAGTAATGAATTGCATATAAACTAAGCATTCAAAATGTGTCACTTCTATTCAAAGAGATTTAAAATACTATAGAGCGGGCATGTCAAGGAAATGTCATAAAAAAACTTTGATCCCATGTCTCAGTAACGCCATCTAGAATAATATATGAATATTGGAGCGGCAGCAGAGCATACTACAAAAAACTCATAGACTTGTGTCCAGCAGGACACACTTTTTCGGACGAAAACTTTGTTCGTGATGTCCGGTCTATAGGTATTGAATGTCTTTGCTTCTATTATATATATAATTATTCATGTTTACTACAGTTTCTGGTAGTAATAAGTCACTCAAACTGTAGTTTCATGTAGGGCTGCCATCTCGAAAGTCTGTCACTCAGGACAAGAAACGTGAAAACCCCGGATTTTGGATCTTACTACCCGGACGTTTCAAGAGATTTTATTTTTTCTAAGTTTCTAAGTGGAAAAAATATAGTTTTAATAGTTTTAAATATGTATTTATTATTTTTAATCAATTTAAACTAAATTACGTCTAAAAAGGAAACAAAACCAAATATTCTTAAAGTTTTAAGGAACTTACATTTCTCGTTTCGTTAAATAAAAGAAAATTAGACTCTTGTCACAAAAAAAAATATCTCTACTCTTTTAACAAAATAAATTTTTCTTAAAAAACTTTAAAATTAACTATTATCAGTCGTACATGTTTAATGTCCGTAAACATAACAAAAAAGGGCAAGCCGCGTCGCGTGTCACGCCAAGCGCCGCGCGTTTCGAGTCGCCCGCGACCGTTGATTATTTGAAAAGTGTAAAACCCGTACTACAAATAAAACCCCGCCTGGACGCTCCCCGGACGCCTCCTAAACTAGGACAAATCCGGGGAAACCCGGACGGATGGCAGCCCTAGTTTCATGGATTGTTAGTCTGTTAAGCCTTCTTTAAAATAAAATAATTAATTCAAAGGCAAAGGACTTTTTTGCTTACTATAGCTAATACTGTAACTATTTGAACTCATTACAAAATTCTTGTTTTATTAAATTAAACACCTTTCTGTGTGTTTATGGACATGTCTTAAGTAATGGTATGAGGACCAGTTTTTTATCCTACACATACAGAAATTTATTAAGAAGTTAATATTTCAGGAACATAACCTACGGTATAGTATTCAACAGTGATGAGGACCAGTGCTGGCTGTACAAGGATTGTGTTGTTGGTCTGGACCAGACCCTGCCTCATGGAGTGTATGCCAACCCTGACGAGTTGAGTACTTTGAGGAGGATGAAGAAGGTATAGAATTTTACATTTCTATTTTAAGAATTTTGCTTTGGTGTGCAAATGCAGGGCAAGGGCCTACCATTCTCCTTTATATTCAACTTTCACACAACGCCATCTAGTCCCAAGCTAAGCTGAGCTTGTGTTATGAGTACCTACTAAACAACTGATAAACATTCTTAAACAGGGTTACTTGTAAAACACGAACAATCTGACAGGATTAGATAGCTAACATCATGAGCAACAACTTTTGTTCTACGACTTTTAATAATTTCTTTGATTTTATTTTCAATACAAAAATAATTCTTGTCCTATGTTATTGAAAGAATCTACTACTCGCATTGCTTACTTACATCTATCTCGTAATGGTCATATTATTAAAGTATTAGTAACATTATACCAATATAATTCAATGTTCAACCATTAATGGTAGGACATAGAGATCAAAATTATATCTGACTGTAACATCTTTTCTGCTCTGGACATAAATAAAATGTATTAAATTGAATGTTCCAGCTCAATGCAGTACCAAAGAACCGCATCAACACAGAGCTGCCCGCAGAACACTCATATCCCACCACAACATACATGACGGAGAGGATTAAAGACTGCAAGGTATACATGTGGCTGCCTGTTCATGCGAGGTATCATCTCGCTACGCCCGGTGGAGGGTGAGTAGAACAATTGCAAGATATTACTTTCTAAAGCAAAAAATTGTTAACAAATTTTATACTGCGATTAAAAACTGCAGACTAGCTTGATTTTTAATACATTTTCTTTTAGTTTCATGTCCCCACAATATCGAATAAAGTACAAAATATTTGTTCAGTATTGTAGTTTAATTTATAATTTAATCTCACTTGTACAAACACACTGATTGAGAACATCTGTGTAGTAACATACGCATTCCTCAAATAGTTAACAAATATATTTCTGTAAATTGATTTAAAACAAACATAAACAATAACTTTTTGAGTTCAGGTCTTCTTAACCAACTCCTTTGAAAGAAACACCTAAACAAACTCAAAGCAAAAGACCGTGCATTGAGTTTTTTTGAATGTCTTAAATAATAAAATAGTTTGGCATTAAACAATAAAAGGAAACTTATTGAGTTTAGTATTTCTTAGCTGACTACTCTGAGAAAAAACACCAAAACAAACACAGAGGACAGTCTTCTTTTAATGTCTTAATGGTTCTACACGGTGCAATAAGCTTGCGCATATTGAGGCACTTGCGCAGGTTGTAGGTATAGATCGTAAACTTTACCGTTTAAAAACATATGCGGATCTAGCGACTCGAGCATGTACCAAAGCGAGCCACCCGCACAACTAACACGCGTACTCTGTGGCGCGCGCGCGGGATATTTGCGCATGTAGCTCTGGACCACGAGCACATAACTTGTGCGTGCTGCTCTTGCGCAAGTAGCCTATACTCCATCTGATTAGGTAGTTAACAAAAGGTAAAAAAAATTGACATGTATTTTTAGTTAATAACACAGTTTAAAAATAAAATGCAGCTGAAAATAAATTTAGAATTTTAGATACAACAAAAACGATTACATGATCAATTAAACAATTTGTTTAGACAGTAGTTGTATTTAATTAAAAAGCGTTTATGTAAAAAGACTTGTCAAGACTCTACTCGGATGGAGTATAGGTCTTTACTTGCTCCAGTTATTTGCATTATGTACAAGTACAAGTGAGTAACTTGAACAAGTAGCTTGCGCATATTACTCACGCCTGTAACCCGCATCTTTACTTGCTCCAGCTCCATGCACTGTGTAGAAGCACCCTTACATAAAGGTTACATCGAACAATATTAAGACCAGGGCCTAAAAAGGTATTGTGAGGAAAGAACCACAGATATGAGCACATAATCAGCCAATAACGTTCCCCACAGCTGGGACACAAACCTTTTCTTCGATGTTTTAAGTTCTAGGACATGCCGGTTTCCTCACGATGTTTTAATTCACCGTTTTGAGAACAGTGGTGATGAAATAATTTACACTTTTTTGAGGTCGAAATATATTGTATGTGACATTTATTTTTTCTTTTTCCAGCATGGCTAAAAACACCATTGGACCACCAAAACTGTATCTCCGCTGTCCTGACGACCGTCTGGACATGTGCGGCAAGGCGACAGCTCCCGTCAGCTTCCTCTGTAACGGCAGTTCCAAGGAAAAGTGCAGCTGGAAGGAGCTACCTTATACCTTGGTAAGATGAACTCTTATACTCGTTTTCAATAAATAATAATGTCTTATGGCTAAAAGCCTCGATGAGCATCTTTCGAGGCTTTCGTTGCACGGTTGGGTCAAGAACCTGATCCAGAAGGCCGTACTTCTTGATACGGCCCGCATCGTGAGGAGGTTCTTGTCTCTGGAGCCCTAACCACCGGTAGCTTGGACCCTGCTCCCGCCATCGGTGGTCCACTATTATTATTAACCCCCGACGCAAAAAGAGGGGTGTTATAAGTTTCACCGCTATGTGTGTGTGTCTGTCTGTCTGTCTGTCTGTCTGTCTGTCTGTCTGTCTGTCTGTGGCACCGTAGCGCCCAAACGAGTGAATCGATTTAGATGCGGTTTTTTTTATTTGAAAGCAGGGTTTCTTGCGATGGTTCTTAGACATAATTTATCAAAATCGGTTCAGCCGTTTCAAGGTTATCAGCTCTTTTGTGTTAGCTACCGTTGCTATTTTAGACGTCTATGGGTATTAACTTTACTTACAAACATATGTGTGTCTTAAAATTTCGAACACCCATGTGTGTAATATTAATAAGCAACATTATGGTGTATTTGGTCTGATGCAGCCAGCATATCTAGCAGACTAATACACTCTTGGGAAAATAACAGCACATATGTTTGGATTCATTTTAACCTGCATTTGATTAGATACAGACGCCAGCACATCAAGTTACCCCAATGTGTGAAAATTTTCCAATTGAATATGAAACTTATTCTGTTTGACATAAAGTTGAAAAACGATTAAAGAAAAGACAATGCCAAAAATTGTATGAACCTGTGCCCCAGGCTGTACATAAATGAAATCTGTGTAATTTAGTAGTAAAGATCGTCTACAACAAAAGTATAAAAGGCGCATATTGCTCAGCAGTCGTGCACAAAAGTTATAAAGGTTTAAACAAACCGTTTTTGTACCTACCGGCTAAAGTATTTTTATGTTTATTGTAAACATTAAGGTATAAACATGTTTAGATATCTGTTCCAGGCATTAATATACACAGTGTATTCGTTAAAAAGCACTGGGAGGGCATTATTTTTCAAAGTAAATCTAATAAGGTTAGTATTATTTGTAGACAGAATATTTTGTGACATAATGTCATTTGACGTTTGATTGAAGACTTGAGTGTTGCCAAAACAAAAGTAAAATAATGTTAGATATGAATGCTCAGATTATTTTAAACTATTAATCTAACAATATTATAGTTCGATTTATGCATAAGAAAACATAAAACACAAATAATAATGTATTACGTTTTAAGTTACGCTAACTTACAAATATTTAACATTTTAGGTCAGGTATGTGTTAAGATAGTTTTTCCCTGTTTTGCTCTTTGTTAATATTATATGGCAATGTTGAGGGTACTTTCAAGTAAATTATAAAGAAAGATACTTTTTATTTTGAGTTTTTTTCCACGTCTGGTATGGAATGTTAGTTATTTTCTAAAATTCGTATCTTATTTTATTATAAGTATTTGTAATACAATGATCTCTGTACACTTTGGGGCACAAATTGGCATTCTCCTTTGACACATTGGTGTAACTTGATGTACTCGCGTCTGTACAAATAATAAATGGAAATAATTATAATATATTTAATCAAAATTAAAATAGGTCAAATAAAATACAAAAATCTCAATGATAAAAAAAGTCAAAGTCAAAAGTCAAAGTATTTATCAAAAATCAAAATTGTTTATTTCTTCAACAAGGTTACAACAGTTAATTTGTGATTGGAGCATTCTTATAAGGAAACAATGCCTCTACTCCGCTCCTCCATAACAAAAGAAAGAAAGGAAGCAAAATATGAATATTTGTTGTATGAGAGACGTTCTAAAAAATGATGTAATTGTAATGAAATTAAAAGAACAATAATTTGAACATACCTTAAAGATAAAGATACCGGGCTGGTTTCCGCAACTCCACGTCAAAGCGCGTATGTTGCGTAAGTATGGGCCATAATCTACCACGCGGGCCCAGTGCGAATTGGTAATGTCGCATGTCTTCGAATTTTTGGTTTTAGGACATGCCGGTTTCCTCACGATGTTTTCCTTCATTGTTTTTGAGAGCAGTGGTGATGAAATAAATTACACAAAGTAATACGCCTGCCCATTCAAACCCACGACTTACTGTTCGTAAGTCGGGGCCGCTACCACTGCTCTTGTACTTTTAATAAACACTTTATCGAAAAAAAAAACTTGAGAGGTGTCAAGGGACACCCGGATGGAACGAAGTTCCCTTCGATTGATTAGTGAACTATTCAATCTTCTCTCTCTCCCCCTCCCCCTCCATCTTCCTCCTTCCGTTCCCCTCCCTCCCCCTCTCTCCGCCAACCCTCCCCATATCCCCCTCCCCCTCTCCCACACCCTCTTCCTCTCCCTCCCTCTCTCTACCCCCTCCCGATATCTCCCTCTCCCTCTCCCTCTCCCTCTCCCTCTCCCTCTCCCTCTCCCTCTCCCTCTCTCTACCCCCTCCCGATATCTCCCTCTCCCTCTCCCTCTCCCTCTCCCTCTCCCTCTCCCTCTCCCTCTCCCTCTCCCTGAGAACATGCGACGCCGCACAGCTTACAATAGCTTACTATAGCAAAAAGTGTCGTGACAACTTTTCGTAAGAATTTTTTCCGTCAAGCCCCCTTTCACAACGCGCGATAAGGAACTTCGTTCCAAAAACTTCCTTCTAGAATTTAAGTTTCCGTCAGGCATTCTCCTAATTGCAATCTTTACTTTCTTCACCAGTTAACAGACACCCTGGTCTGGCCGATCCCGATCGGCAACATGGAGCACTACCACGCGATCTCCGTGGGCACGGCGCTGGTGATCGCAGTTGGCTCGCTTTACCTCATCAAGGCCATACACGAACACAAACTGGTGACAATGTCCTTCAACCGGTATAGTTCTGTGCATAAACAGCGTTAGATTATCTCGTTTTTAAGGGTGTCTGTGTGAAATTGGGGTATTTGATGGCATTTCAAATTATTGTTATTCTAAAAGGTTGTTTTCTATACTAATATCTATACTAATATTATAAAGAGGTAAAATTTGTAAGTTTGTAAGTTTGTATGAGGGGGTAATCTTCGGAACTCATGATCCAATTTTAAAAATTATTGTACTGGTGGAAAGCTATACTATTCCCGGTGGACATAGGCTACTTTTTATCCCCGTATTCCCACGGGAACGGAAACTACGCGGGTGAAACTGCGTGACGTCTGCTAGTTTTATATAAAAGAATGTGTGTGTACTTATGTACAGACGCCAGCACATCAACCTACCCGAGACTGTCAAGTTTTCCCAATTGAACATGAACCATTATTGTGTTTAAACTAAAGTTGAAAACCAATCAAAGAAATTTGACTTATATTGGGATAGGTTGCTGTGTTGGCGTCTGTAAACGCGTTAGAAGTTATACTTCTTTCGCGTAACAAGAGAAACATCTTTATATGTATATATTTTATCTTTCGCGTTATCTTACGTTTGTAGAAAAAAACGACACTAATGATAGAAAAAAACTAAAATGTTGACTAAAGCTAACTACAGGGTGTCGGTTTTTCGTGACGGTGTGCGCGCGCGTCGTTAAAGTTTACCCAACATTTTTCCCTAACACGCCAAAAAAGTATAACTTCAGTGAATAATATTTATTTCTGTAAATAGGTTTTTACAAGCACGTCATTTTTTAACTAGTAGATGAGTTTGATGTTCCACTATCTGACTACTCTGAGAAGAAACACCGAAACGAACTCAGAGGTCACAGTCTCTGTTAAAGTCTAGAAATTATCTTTATTTTATTTTATTTATTTATTTTATTTGGGAAAACAAACAGTAGTATATTAAGTATACACAGCCTTAAAACAACTTAAAATTAAAATTAACAAATATACTACCCACAACATTTTCCACAGATTACTATGTTATATAATAAAAGCAAACTGTTAGCAGACGTACATTACTGTAAGAACACAGAGAAAAATAAGTTAAAAGAGAAATAAAGATAAACAATATTTTATAAAAGATGAGGCAAACTTAAAAAGAAATAAAAAAAAAACAATGTAATATCATACGTGATTTATACAGGTCCCTGTAAAAAGTAATATCCATATTGTGGAATATGGAGCCTACTGCTGATTCTTTAAAACGGCAATTAAATCATTTTTAAATTTATGTTTGTTCAGGAACAATATGTCTATTGGTCAAATCATATTAGAACCATGCAGATTAGTGCCTGGAATGGTATTTTGAGGAAAGAATCACACAGATACAGATATGAGGAGGCCAGGATCAGTCAGTGCAAGCATTTGGTCAGTAATCGTGAGATCAACTCGGAACTTGAGGAATTCAACGTGCTGACGTACAATACCAAAGAAAAAAGCATTTGGGTTGGTCTCTCATACAACAAACGTGATTTTTTTGACGTTGCTTGATCGATATTAATAACGGCAACAGGTAGATACTTTAAATATTTACAGAATATTTACTTTATAAAATAATTATTGTTTATAGATAATGGTACGGAATCCTTCGTGCGAGTGTCTGACTCGCACTTGGCCGGTTGTTTTTCATTTTTTAAATCATCAAATACCCTATTGTAATTATTTATTTATTTATTTGAGTTTTCATGAACCAGTGAGCAAATTAGCAAAAAAAGTCGATTATATACTTCTGCTGTACAATAATGAACTATACTATCCTGTAAATTAAAGGTGATAGCTAAATGTCTAGTGATATTTACTAATTATTGTATTTCTCGTAAAAACATTACAGTTGCAGTGGAAACTAAACTTTACATGCATGTAATAAAGTTGTTTTTCCAAAATTCTGTTAACAGCTAAGTAAATATAAGCGATTGCTGGCTGGTTTTTAGAGAAAATGCTAGTTGTATGAACTTGTGTATGAAAGGCATGTGGAAAGAAATAACTAAGACTGATATAGAAGCCCTGTGGTGCTCTATATTACGCATTATAGGACGGGGTCTAAGATATTGCTGCAATTAGATGATACTGTTAGAAGTTTGACAAATAAAGAAATTGTATGACACCATTGATTTTAAATTTTAACGAACATCAACAACAAGTATGCAAGGGGAGATGTAAATAAAGATTTTACTTCATTTTAGAATAATAATAATAAAAAAACAAAGGAATACAAAATCGGAACACGCAGGAGTCTAAGTACCTACTCCTCCTCATCGATGTCATCTGTAAACATGCCTGAATGAAGACTGGCAGCAGAGTCACGTTGAATGGCAATGCTAATTCTTTCTTCCCCCCCCCCCCCTGTTTTTTTCTTTATTTTTCATTTAGAGTCCAAAACTAGTATGCAACTAACTTTGCACTTTACCACCAACGTGGTAAAGTTCATTATTCAATATCTTCAAGTATCTACTACGCTGCGCTTGCGCATCTTTAGTATGTAAATTGGTTTAGTATTTACTGAAATTATGACGGACCATGTGTGTATTATAAGCTAGATGACCCAATGACCTTTAAGGGGGGGTTACGACATTCCATTTTCTGACATTGTTGCCGATTCACTTGTTAAAAAACTAGACTAAAATTAGAGAATTGTGATCTCTTACTGACTTACAGTTTTAGAAAAGGACAGATACTATAAGAACTATTAGTTACAAACGTTATATTAGTTTTTTCCTTGAACTTATAGCCATAGTGTTAGTTGATGCGTTTGGAATGTCAACCCAGTGAACTATGCTGTGAACAAAACCAAATTTTTGCAATATTTACTGCGTTATTGTTTGTTGTTCCAAATAAATAAAATTCAGTATGAAAGAGCTCTTGTAAATGTCCATGAATTTCTTTTTGTTTATTAAAGTAAAATATGAAAATAGTCTAAATGAAGTTCAGTTTGATAAGAAAGGAATTGGCTTCAATTCACATTAAATTAAAGTAGGTGGAAATTAAAAATATATATTAAAAATTGTGGATAAGTGAGTTGAACAATCAATGATCCACCAATTTCGTTTGACGAATAAATAATGTTCGTCGATTGTTTGCAGAACAAAATTCTTAAAGCGAATGCTGGCGGTTAACACTGCATTATATAAGCTAACTTTTCAGTATTATATATTTGTATCTATTACATAATTATTGTAAATGAAAATATCTTAGTAGATTTTAATAGCATAATAAATAAAATTGTAGTTTTGCTGTAAAAAACTTGCCATTTTTTATCCTAGATTTAACATTAGTTGGATAAAACACTTTCTCTAAACATTCCTGTTATTGTATTTATCTATGTAAGTACAGTCGACAAAAGAGATTAGTAACCAGCCAAGAACGTCATGTGCACTACAAATGTAATGTAATGATGTTTTTCAACGACGATTTGTAATTTATGGTTCATCCATAACGCTTGGGACTGGGGCTAAAAGATCAGCTGTTGCGCTGGGCATCGCAGGTTCGATTCCCGCACGGAAGAAATATTTGTATGACTTACATTTAGTTGTTCTAAGTCCGAGTGTTTCTGTATGTGAGTTTAAATGTCTATAAACGAACTCACAATATAGGAGAAAATCTTAGTAAGAACACATAACTTACACTTGGATGGACAACGTTATACAGGGTGTCTCATTCACATCAGTCAGTATGGGAAAGTCTGAAACTATAAGAGATACGAAGATCTGTTTTGAGGAACAATGTCATCGATTTTAATAACAAGAAAAACTGCATTCATACATTTTAAAAAACATCTGTTCTCCGTTCGGGAATCAAACCCGGTTATTTTGAAAAAAAAAACCTACACTATTTCTATTTAGATAGCGATTGTGTAGGACTCAAGCAGTAAATTTCTGTATGAAACATGATGTCTATAATGAAGAAAATGCATTGTTTCCACATACTCTAATTTATTTTAGTAGGTGCTCGAAGTGACCACCGCCTTTTTCAATACAATATTCAACACGTTTAGGTAACGATCTTACAATTGCATTTTGTATCTTCATGTGGTGAATTTGCGTTAAAATAATATGTAAAGCGGTGTATGTATCAAGTTGCAACATCAGCAAAGAGGTACAAACAACTATAGGGACAATTTTAAATACTTGAACTTGCTAAATATTGTAAACGTGGTCACTTCGAGCACCTACTAAAATAAATTAAAGTATGTGAAAACAATGCATTTTATTCATTTTAGACATCATGTTTCATACAGACATTTGCTGCTTAAGACCTACACAATCGATATCTAAATAGAAATAGTGTAGGTTTTTTTGTTCAAAATAACCGGGTTCGATTCCAGAACGGAGTACAGATGTTTTTAAAATGTATGAATGCAGATTTTCTTGTTATTAAAATCGATGACATGGTTCCTCAGAACAGATCTTCGTATGTCTTATAGTTTCAGACTTTCCCATACTGACCGATTTGAATGAGACACCCTGTAGATCAAAGAAGTGACTTATACTAATTATTTAACTTACTTAACTTTTTATTTTGACTGTACCATTAATGTACTAGGAAAAATAAAAATATACACGTACCCAAATGTTATCTATATTAATATATTTTATCAAAAGATGTTTTTAATAATTAAATGTATACCAAATCGTAATATCAACACGATTTCTCATGCAAGTACATACAAGAGACCTTTTATGTATTTTTTCTGTGACAATTCGTATTTTAAATCTTTATCGTTAATGTCTAGTCATATTAGCAAATAAGAAGTCGATCGCACAGTGTTATGACAGTGTGAACTGCAAGATTTTATGAAGAATAAACAGTATTGTAAAAACTTTTCAGAATTTTAATTCATGTTTTCTCTTGAACCTCAATTGTTTTTCGATGCCAAAGGAATATAAATCTTACATACGTTAAAACAAAAATGACACTTCTTTGGGACTGAATTTCACGCTGCATTGCTTTTCCCGAAAAGGTATAGACGCTTGCACGCGTAGCTTGATCACCGCAGAAACGAATATGTCGATGATCGACAAATTGACAGATAGGAGAAACATTTCTGCCGATTATGGAAGAAGTTATACTCGAAATTGTAGACTTTTGTCGACTGAAGAATCTACAAATTTCTTCTCTTTGTTCTAGGCATCGTCGTCAATGATATTATAAGTTAGAAGGTGAAGATAGATTATAAGCGCTCAGCAAGCGACACCTTAAAATGTGGCTAACTAGCCACACTTGACCTTAGTGTCGCGTCGCGCCGTCAACGGACGCGTGCGTTTTTAGTGTGCCGTTTTTGAAGATCGAATGTTGTTTAGGTAACCTATCTACGGTTTACTTATAATATCATTGATCGTCGTGCTAAAAACTAAAGAAATGTATCTACAATCTGTTAGTTTGTCGATACTTCTGTAGACAACATTTCAACATCAAGCTATCAAAAACTGTAAAATTGTTCCAATTGAACATGAACCTTATTCGTTAAGTTGAAAAACTAAGTACCTATCAAATAAATTTGTCAAACAAAACTGTTCTTCACATTGGATTATGTTACTACCCCAAGTAGGAACATAATTCAATGTGAAGAACAGTTTTTAAACGTCATTTAAAATATAATATGATGATTCAGCAATCAAATTAGAAGATGGTGTCACTGTTGCAGTCAGAATTCGGGAAATGATTTATCGGGTAGTCGTTTAAAAACCGTTTTATCCCTGATCAAATCTTGAAACGGTTACGAAATTTAGTTGTGCAGATCGCCGCAGTGGGCAACCTCGTCTATATCATACATACATTTTCATACAAAGCGAAGGAAACACGTAGCATTACCTAATATTAAAAGCTTGAAGCTTTTGAATCTGCTATAAGGCAGTGGTGCCAGATAACCAATGATGTCCATCGTGTTTCATATCTTAGGTACCTATTACCAAAAAGCCGGAACCCGAGACAACTTGTCTAAGCAAGTATCTTAATATCGTGTTCGATAGAAACAAGCTGCATTAAAATACGTAAATTCCCCGTAATCTAATTAAGGAATAATACTAATTTGTTACACCTACTAAAACAGAGGGCAATTCCGATATTTTTAAGATTGTCCCATACTAGTCTCAGCCTCAATTTGTCTGAAATTGGACGCTTTCAGCTGACAAGCTCCATCTACCCACATCGTACGAAACCGTGTACACTTGCAATGGGTTGTTTCCGCACTAGTACAGTACGTACCGGAGCCCCAGTTAGATGGCACCACTCGCTGCTCGTATCGATCTTGTGCGAGCAGTGAACCTTCCGGTGACCGCGGATGAACGCGTTTCATCTCACGGATGTTGATGACGGCTATATTTAATACCGCCCCTTTCATGTCCTAGCGCTGCCTACTTCCGGCTTTGTGAAATTCATTTTCTGCTAAGAATTTCTAACGTGCGTTTCGTTTGTTGACAATGTATACTAGACCCGAAGGTCACAACGTTTGTGCGCTCGGAGTAATTAGACATTTGCCTAATGAGCGTGGCGGAGCTCGGTGAGGATGTAGTGTCCGTGATGCCGGGATGCACGTGCTCGGCTGGAGCGCGCCCCGGCCGGGGGCGTGCCGGCGTGCGTACTCCGCGCGCCGCAGATATGGATTTAAGATTAACGAGGCCACGTAAACGCGGCGTCGCGGCGGGGGCCGGGGCGCGCGCCGTGTTTACATGCGGGTGCAGGCGGCGGGTGCAGCGGGCGGGCGATCGATCGCTGGGCGGGGCGGGAGCGGGGCGGGGGCGGCGGGCGGCGGGGGGCGGGGCGAGCGCGCGCCGGCCGCCAGTCCGCCTCGGGGCCGCGTCCGCGCGGTCGTCGCCTGATCCCGCGGTGCGGCGCGCCGGAGTGTCTCCGCGGGCGCCCGGCGGCGGCGGCGAGCCTCGCGCCGCCCGCCCCCGCGCCGATGCCGCTGCCGGCCGGAGCCGCAGTGCCCCCCACCCTCCCCTCGCCCCCGCTGCCGGCCGGCGCCGCGCGCGCAGCCTGGTCTGCCGCGACCTAGCCGAGAGTGCCCCGCCGCCCGCGCACCCCGCACCACGCTTGCGCCCCGTGTTCCTGTGGGCGCGCCAGCGCGACGGTACCGTGCAAGAGGTCCGCTGTGAAGATTACGATCCGCGTAACCGCATCCGTATCGCGCGCACCCCAACCGGTTGGAGAGTTATTCCGCGTACTGAAATCTTTGACTCTATCCTAGTGACTAGCGCTCCGGCGCACGAACCACCCGAGCCCAGTGCTCCCCCTGAGCGGCGCCGGCGCCGGCGCCCCGGAAGGCCGCGGCGGAGGCGCACGGACGCGGCAGCGCCCGCGTCCTCCTGGCTCGCGCCCGACCTGGAGTCGCACATCCCGACACACACGATCGCGGTGCCGCGCGCTCCAGCTTCGCCACCGGAGCCCACGCCGCTCGATAGCCTGCTGGCGGTGGCGGAGCTCGAGTTCAACCAGCAGCGCGGCGAGGAGCTAGAGCTGGAGCTGCAAGGCGCACAGTACCCCTTCTTGCCGGAAGCCGAGGAGGTGGCACGTGACGTCATGTCGTTCGAGCTCGGCGAACCCAAACCGCCCGACGAGATGTTCTTCGAGCAGCGCAAGACGCTCGAGCCTGAGCGCGCTGCCGAAGAAGATGTTTTCCATAATGACATGGGAGTGCACAAAGACCTGTTTGAGACTATTAGTGAAGCACACTACCTGCCCGAGCTCGGCGGGCCCCACGACGAGGCGCTGCTCGAGTCACTTGTAGAGAAGGGCTGTGAGGATAATCAAATTCTCGGGCAAGCGCTTGACAAGCTGGCGCACCTGGTGCACGGCACCGACTACGTAGAGGAAGAGGATGACATATTGCTCGGCGGCGCGCCCGTCGCCGACATCATCGACCGGCTCGAACAGTCGCTAGAGTCGCCCAGTCGGAGCAGTATGACGGCAGCACAGGGGCTGCTACATCTACATAACATAGGAGACCACCTACCTCTAACGGACCAACAACAGTCTATCGAGCAGTCTTACATGTCGGACGAAGTGTTCGCGTCTACCTCTCCGACAGAATGTGCGCTTGAAACGCTTTCCACGGCGTCACAAATGCAAAATACTAACGAAGTTAACCATTTAGAATATGAACAGAGTGCCGAGAAGAGGCTAGAAAAAGATGTTGATAATACGGAAGTGATGTATACTGAACAAGTACCTGAAATCCCTGAAATTCCTGAAATTCCGGAAATCCCGGAAATCCCTGAAACTTTGGAAGAGCAAAAATATCAACCGTTGCCGGATCAGAGTGAAACAACGTTACCCAGTGAATTGCAGGCAACTAATGACGAATCCACAGAAAATGTCACCAATATTACTCTCAAACTAGAAACTGAAGATAGCGCATGTGACGACGAAGGTAACTTTTCCAGTACTATTAAAGTGGAAGCCCCAAGCATAGAGTTTCCGAAAGACCTGGAAGACACGACAGCCGTGGAGTTGGTGGCAACGGATTTAAGTGTCAAAAATGCTAAACCTATAAAATCTGGTCGAGTTGTGAGTGTAGCTGAAACTACAAATAACATGGAAGACAATTTATCAGAAAAAAGCGACGACCTACCGAAAGATCTAAGTGTGCAACGAAGGTTACCCACCCCGCATGCGTCGCCGAGAAGGATAGACATACCGCGAGCGCCGTCGAGAGAATCGGATGCGATGCAGTCGCCGCAACCGAGCGGGATCCCCGCCGTGCCGTCCTCACCTGAAATATTTACCATGCCTCAATCGAAGAGCAAACAATCATTGTTTTTAGAAACTTTGTTGTCATCGCCCTCGCCTAAAATGTACACATCAGAAGTGACTATTACAAAGCAGCAATGTGAACCGTTAAACTTAGGTAAACATCGAAAATCAGCCAGTCCAACAGTAACGAGCTGTTCAGACGAGATTCGAAAGTTAAATAAAGAATTTGGTGAACCTCAAGAGAAAAAAGGCAGACGGGAGTCTACCGATGATTCAGTTAAAATAAGCAAAGTTTTCAATAACAGGTGTGATCGCGACGAGCACAACACTGAGGCTCAAACAAAGTCAAAGAAAAGTGAGGCAGAAGAAAAATTACCGATGAAATATGTCGAGAAAATGAATAAAATGAGTCCACTTGAACAAATACAAAGTCTGAGATCGGGTGCTAGTTTCAACATACCCGATCCCATTCTGATTCCGAAAAACAAGCTGAATCTAATTCTCTCAGCTCCTGGTATTGAAATACCCTTGATGCTAATGGCTAATCCAGAGTTCAGATTACCAGACGCGTTCCACTACCCCATGGTTCTGCGGGATCCAGATATACTGGTCATATCATTTTCGCAATTAGAAAGTATAATATTGAACGAACCCAAACGGACGGCGTCACCGAAAAAGGAGCCAAAGCCACCTACACCAAAAAGTGCAATAAGTACAACGAGTACATCGAGTAGTGAAAATACGGCGACCACAAGTCAACTCGACCATGTTAACTCCAGTACTCAACCAAAGCCGATACCGTCGATGGACGCATTAGCTGGCGATATCGACGCCGCCACTTCGGCTGCGCTCAACCAAATGCTCTGGCTACCCTATATCAGCCAACTTGAAGCAATGGCCACGTGTTCTCAAAATATGGATTTCCTAAAAGCGCTAAATTCGTCTGGTTATTCTGCCGGGCAGGGTTATCCGGAGTTATCACAGGTGTTTAACCCGAATTCTCGTTTTGGAGGACCAACTGGTTTCCCAGTGATGCCACCGATGGATTACGAAAATCGAATGCAGTACGCAATGTGGCAAGAAGCGATGAACCATTCGAATCAACAACAACAAGCTCAGAGACAAAGCCAAGCCAAAGCTAACGAGTCTCAGGCCAAAGAAATGGCATCAAAATCATTAGACGTACAGAATCCGTACGTTCACTCTACAAAGAGTCATCACCATCAAAATAAATCACATAGCAGTATGGCTTCTCGATCTAGTCCGATGGCCAACTACACGGCCAGCCAGCGAGCCGCCATGCAACACAATACGTTCCTGCAGAACATGTACCCGGGGATGAACCATAATATAAGGCCGAACATGCCTCTGCCAGGCCTTCAGATACCATACTTCAATCCCAACTTGATGGGTAGTCAGCGATCTCCGAGAGGGCAAAAGAGCCCGTCGTCGCCGTACTTCCCAAACAACAACTATCTACAATCTATGCAGCATTCTGAAGCGCAGGCTTATCAAAGGAGTAGTTCGACTGGGTCGCAAGACTCGCCGCGGCCGCGTATCAGTGTTAAATCCTTGCAAAACTTGTTGGCGCCACAAAATATTGACGGATCAATGCCAATGCCGTCGTCATCATCGCGGCGAGGCCACGGCTCGGCGGCAGCGCAGGCCCGGCGTCGCGACGAGCCTGAGGTGGGCAGCACGACGCCGCTGGGCGAGCCACCAGCGCACCTGCCGCCGCACCCGCACGATCCGGCCTCCTTCCACTTGTGGCATCCTCTGTTTGGCAAGTGAGTCACTTTCATTCATGTCTACCGATTTTACAAATATTTGCATGTTCTTAATAAGATATTGCCATGTTTACTATACTTATTGGAGTCTCTTTGATTTCTTAATTACCATGTGCTTATACAGCGCTGACGGTTATTCGAGGCGTTGTGAATTCTAAGAAAATTTGGTAGATGTGTGTACTAACTTACTACCTACCTACTTACCTTAAACTGTATTTCAATACAATAACTTCAAAGTTACCTACTTCCTTTATTTATAATACAGCTATTATTCGCCGCTGTATTCTTGTGTCATGTAAATACATTTTTCACTATCTTTCGTTAAAAATGTACCGGCATTTGCATCAAAGAACGCCGCCGATACATATGTAAATTCCGCGCATAAACAGAACTTGTTCAGTACGTTAATAAACAGTAAGCGACGTAGCTAGTTAATATAGTACAAAGCACAATATACTTGGGCAATATTGCAGGCATTGTTTATTTATACTGGGCGTTTATTGGGTCAGGCCGTCGAGTAGAGCTAATTCTGCCAGAATCGATACGCTTCTGAAATAGCGGCGGAGTCGAAGGGTTAATGTTGGGGCTGAGGGTCAGCTCGTCGACTTGTCAACATTTAATTAGGACTGAGACAGGGCCAAATGTGAGCTCTGTAATTGCCATGTGACTTGAGAAG
The DNA here is from genome assembly GCA_921972225.1 of Euplexia lucipara. Classification (NCBI taxonomy): domain Eukaryota; kingdom Metazoa; phylum Arthropoda; class Insecta; order Lepidoptera; family Noctuidae; genus Euplexia; species Euplexia lucipara. The sequence goes on from OV179158.1 coordinate 2,235,064, forward strand.
AGGTGAATACCTAGAGCTCTGTGAAATGTGTAATATAGTCTAATACGTTTTGCGATAAACGAATTTCGGTGAAATTCGCAGAGAGGGAAGATTGGGAGTTGAAGAAACATGTGGAGTACGCTTATTTAAATAAAACTGTGGTAGAGAAGATCGCTTTCAAATATTTTGATAAAACTTAGTACATTTACATTCCTTCGCTACACAAACTTTAACTAAGTATGCAAAATCTTACCCTCTTACGTGCGCGTTATATTCTTAAATACATCGCGGTCAAAATCAAAATCTGATAAGAAAATTCTCAGCAACACATTTTCAATAAAGTTAAAAGAATGATTTGTGAGAAATAATAAAAAATTACATGACTTACCAACTACATAGTAGGTCAGAGTTAGGATACGAGCTCTGTTGATGGCAATAGACTCGCTATTAAGTGAGACTAAATCATAACTAGTATTTTCATATGGTAAACATAGCCACTTAATAGAGCTTGAATTTGCCATCGTGGGGAAAGAAAAAAACTAGTGAAACGTGGCTGATAATACAGCCTTATTTCACTAGTTTTCTTCCTACCAACACTTCTGCCTAAATTTTCAGGAATATGTGTGCTTTTATCACACAAATTCTTTTTAGTTATTAAGTACTAACTTAGGCTAAGTAAGATTGTTACTAACACAGTGGACGTTAATAATTGTCTGAATATGTCTATAAGTTTTATAGTAATTTGGTGATTCTTTCCGCAAAGGACTATCTCAGAAACTATTCTGCACGAAGAGATTTAAAATACTATAGAGCGGGCATGTCAAGGAAATGTCGTAGAAAAACTTCGATCCCATGCCTCAGTAACGCCATCTAGAATAATAGCCTGCGGCAGCGGAGCGTACTGAAAAAAACTCATAGACTTGTGTCCAAGCTGGACACAAGTTTCGGACGAAAATTTTGATCGTGATGTCCGGTGTATAGGTATTGAATGTGTTTGATTCTGCATGATTCTCAAATAATCTGGTCAAGATATAAGACTTTCAGGAGTTTTTTCTGTAATAGTCAGATACTTAAACACTGTCTTCACTATAGATAGATATTAACTCCTCTTAGATATGAATTAATTTTACAGGAAATACTTTTTAATGAAGCGTTTTTATTAATTAATAAATTCTACTCCTACAAAAATTATAGTATAATTTTCATTTACGCTCTTGCATGTAGGTCGTCTAAATAAGTTTTTACTTCAATAAATATCATTAATCATTTAATAATTAATTTATCATTTACCTCTTATATAAACTACTATCCACAAATAACAACTACACAATATCATAAACAATAGTGGAACAAAACAAATTTCTGTCCGCCTATCACTTCACGGTCATAAACTAGCAGTTGTTTATGCATAAATTTTAATTAAAGAGAATGTTTGATGCGTTTGTTTGTATGCCAATAAAACTATGAAGTAAGTACCCACAGTTAATAATTAATTAATTATTCAATGGAGAAGCACAAATTAGTGATAATAAGTGGCTAGAGACTAGTTCTAGATAGACTAGTTCATGTGTACACGTTTGCATGATTATAACTATAAAACTGCTTGATAGAAATTGATGATAATGGTAGGTTCTGGATTTGGATTCTGTTACTCACATCCCACTAATATTATAAACGCGGAAGTTTGTGAGGATGGATGGATGTTTGTTACGCTTTCACGTTAAAACGACTGAATAGATTTTAATAAAATTTGGTGTGGAGTTAGCTGACACCCTGGATTATCACATAGGCTACTTTTTATCCCTGAATACCAGCGCTGCGGTATTTGTTAATACCAGCGCTGCGGTATTTGTTTTTTCATTTATCGCAGCATCATGCTGAGATAGCCTTTTTGGCCTCGCACAGGTCTTCTCTTTTAGTATTTAGTTTTATATTCTTTTTGTTATTATTATTTTTGTAGTTCCTGTGCTTGTCCCAAATAAATATTTTTCTTTCTTTCTTTCTTTCTGTATTTCCACGGGAACAGGACCTACGTGGGTGAAACCGCACACAGTGTTTGTAACAAAAATCCTCCTGAACGGCCTGACCGTGTCATATATTTAGTTGTAGGTCTGAGAATAGGGTGTTAACTATTTTTCATACCCCTAAGTGATAAGCGTGGTCCCCAATTTAAATTGAATCAAACGCAGTACCTACGAAGTTTGCAGGGGCAGCTATTCTATAATATACTAGCTGCCCCGGCAAACTTCGTTGTGCCCTAGAGTCAATTTATTGCTCTTATATTTTTTTTGTATATTAGATATACTTACATACGTTTAATAAGATGACAACTAATAGATCCAAACCAATAATAACTACTACTACTTTTTATGTAGCGAGTCTCTACTGTGATCTTATTTAATCATTTTTGTGTTCGATAGAATTAAAATTACAACATGTATATATGTATAACCTAACCTAACTTACCATACCTATCCTATAGCTAACCTAACTACCTAACCTAAGTACCTTACTGAAATGCATTGAATTAAAAAATACTAAATTCATAGTTTTATACTAAACTATTGCGCTGCGTGCCTTTATGTTACATACAATTTATATAGTTTTCCCGGTCTACTTTAATTAAAGACCAAACAGTAAAAAAAGTTCTATTTGCAAAGAATTATTGAAGTTCGTCTCGGTCGTCATTATTAATTCCGTAAAGCTTGATAAATTAATACAAAGTACTTAAATCAATGATTCAACATTAAAACTGAAACACTCGCCCGCTCTCATGATTAAATATTCACACTGCACTTTCCTACTAAGACTTTCTAGTAATAACACCAATCTAGACTTCAAAGTGAAGTGAATAAACGATTTAAACATTCACGACGGAAAACATTCGACTTGCACATAAAAATAGACCAGATTACTAGAACAAAAAGATCGATATTTGAAGTACCGTCAACAGCATAATCCTATTAGCCCAACCTACTCAGAATCCTCTGAGGGTATTAATATTTTATATTCAATTTATATAACAAAGGAATTATTTATATAAGAGAACATAAAGGCTGTGGGATTTATACTTGTATCAATAAATTATGTACATAATAAATGTTTGATGTGGGCTTTTAATATATTATGTTTCTTAAGATAGGTGTCAATGTAGACATGTTTTTTTTAACATCTTCGATGGTTGTTGCTTTGATAAATATTTAGGCTGGGAATAGATGTCTGCAGACTTTATTAGTGCATATTATATAGAAATGTCGGATACTGTCTGAATGCCATGAACACTACAAAAAAAACTTACCAAATGCCCTCTTAAACTAATAGTTTGTTGGCTTGTATGGTGTTGGTACAAGTAGGTACATACAATAACGAGTATTCTATTGTATTCTATTCTAAATGTTCGTTTAACACAGGACGTTGAATAATGCTAATTTTTTTATTGGTCATTATGTAAGAAAGTATATATCTAAAGTAAGTTGTCAACATATTAAACAAACAAAGCGATAACGAACATAATTATCGTACCACGTAAAAATAAATTTGAAATCCATAGAAGTCGAAAACAAAACAGAAAGGTACCAAAAAAATTAAACCTAAGTACCTTTGATGCCTTTTTTAATTAGTTTTATTAAAACTTTACTTCACTAGACTGCAATGTCTTGGGTTTTTTGGGTTTTCCATTGGAATCAGTGGCATCTTGTAGTCTGGATGTAATCACCTATTCCTGGCTGGCAATCGACTTCTATATAAGGGATTTTAACCATTCCTGCCAAACCAAAGTCATTTCAGGTAATTTAAGTACTTATACGTATAAGAAAGAATAGCTCATTTAACGTGAACCTGGGAATAGCTCTAGCCCCGAACAATTACATAATCACGTCCCAGATTCAGGTGTTTCAGCCATTTCTGTCGTCACCTTTAAACTTTAAATAGAAGCGACCTACTTTCTGCTTTTATAACCTGATTCACGGTATTAGACTATACTCCAAATAGCCACGTTACCTTGGTGCCTTTTGAAGTTTTGACATATTAAAGTTAATGATGCATTAAGAGGTGACATTCATTCTGCCGCTTCTTAGTTAAGCAAGAAACGTGTCGTATGTCTTGTCGTGTTAGTGACAAGGGCATTAGATAAAAAAAATTACCGAAAAATACAACCAACTTCATAAAAAAACGCTAAGTAGCTCTAGTTTCGGAAGTCTGTGGCAAATCATTGTTATTGACAGTGACACACCTGGTATCTGAGTTTTAATGCTGGACCTCTGACTAGACTCAGCGATGCCGGTTTCCTCACGATGTTTCCCTTCACCGTTTTTGACTATTCGTCAATACACACATGAATCCGAAAAGTCAAAGGTGCATGCTTTGGTGTTATTACTGCTAACGGTGGCAAATAATGATTAATGAATTATACAAATTACCACAGACTTCTCAAAAATGACGACCCTACACGCTTTAAAAAAAAACAATTTTTAAATCAATTTAGATCATAAAAGGTAAGAAGGAAAGGATCAGTTCTGAGGTAACACACATAAAAAAACCTATCCATTTTTTGAAAGTTGGTTAAAAATAAGTCTAAACAACAGAGACCTAGTAAGACCAGTGCTCCGATCGGCATACAAGCAGACAATCAGTTTAAGAGTTGGGCTAACACATGCAAGTATTTGCATTGACAAAGGTGAAGGAAAACTCAGAAGGAAACCTGGTTCATAGTTAATAGGTCAAGTCTCAAAACGCTTTGAGCTAGTGTGCTGAACAATACTTCCTTCTTTCTTGATAAGATCTAGAACTTTAAACAATAAATATTTAGTCCAAACATAAACTCACGCCTTTTACCCATGGGCGTTGGCAGGCAGAAACTACAGAGCTCTATCAGCTAAGATGCATACTACAAAATAAATAGTAGAAAATAATAATATAAAATGTCTTTGCAATTTTTTTGCTGCCAATACTTTAGCCGACGCGTCTTCAAGTCGCTTGTCGGGTATAAACTGTCCATCCATTAACTATTAATAATAAATAGACTAATCGCTGGCTTCGGCTGTAATAGAGAATATTTAAGTAGCAAAAGCTTTGTTCTAGAAATGCTTCTTGGAAAATAATAACCACTGTCGCATGTCCTAGGAACAAAATGTCTTTATAGTACAGTTATATTAATGGGGCCTACTTTGTGTTCTATTTTGTATGCCACGTATCGATTATTGATCGATACTAATGTGTCTTGCAAGAAACTGTGAAAGACTGTCATGTATTGATTGCTTCGTTGATATTAGGTATTGAATGTCTTTGGTTGGTATAAAGGGTGTAAAAAGACCGATCACATAGCCGACAACCACACATTCTGTACATATAATTAAGTAACTTTAACCAAAAAGTAATGCTGGGAAAATACTTTTTTTTCAATCTTTAAAAAAGAGATGCTTTTTATTGCGCGCATTGCATAGCGCGACAACGCAACGCAACTTTCGATCAACTGAGCGTATGGCCACTCGCGCTTGGCCGTAGTAACATTGCATTTTTGTAACTTCAAATGCGTAATTTGTTTTGAAAAATCGATAATTTTGATAATGTTTGTTCGGAAGAAAGTTTACTAATGATACTTGTAATACAATTTTGAAAAAAAAAACGAACAAAAATATTGCACTTTTACCATCAATATCTCCAAAACCAGTGAATTCCCAGGTATGTTCTAGATGAAAAAAACTATCCCAGTGATGGGTAGAATATGTAGTATTCGTTTACGTTAAGGGTCTTTTTACACCCTGTACAGTAAAGGCAAAGACACTCAATATTTACTATAGATAGACGTGAAATCACGAACAACATTTTCATCCGATGCTTGTGTCCACAAGTCGAAGCGTCTCGTTTGGTACGCTCCACTGCCGCTCTAATATTCCTATGTTATTAAAGATGGCGTTACTGAGTCATGGGACCACAGTTTTTCTATGACATTAATTCTTCGCATGTCTCTATAGTGTCTTAAATCTCTTTGAGTACCTACAGCTGGCCTAGCCATATTACAAATTCTATTACTATTCTATTTCTATTATAGCAAGAAAATGGCGTCTATGGAATCAGCTGTCAACTGTTAAGTGTATTTCATTTTCAGCCATATTACAAATTCTACTCGTAAACACTTGACAGTTGACAAACAGCTGATTCCATATACGCCATTTTCTTTCTATTGTCGCCTTATCGATAACCTACTTATGATAATAGAAGTACCTGCTGGGGTCCCAAATTATTGAGGTAATGAAACACTCCTTACACTCCAAATCTCCTCTACGTTATGGAACTTCCACAGCAAATAATAACAATTCAAACACTACAATTCAAATTAGAGCAAAAACTTGAATTACAAATAACAAAAAATAAACTGTGACTTTGATTGCTTTGGTCAATGTTAAAGATAAAATTTCTCCAAAAATCTAAGACAATATGATAATGTACTATTTAGAAGGTAACACAAGATTATCTAGACTAGATCTTTTTGAAGATTTAGCTAGTTCGAATTTCGGTTTAGATGTGCATTGTCGAGATTTGTGAGCGCAGTATTTTTTTTAAAATAAAAGAATTAAATTAAGTAGGTATCTAAAATCATGTCCATAGCTCATGTATTTCACCTTATATTAAAAAAATCTTAGAAATGAAACCTACGAGAATTAAGTAGTTTTCTTCCCCTTTTATGGTAGACTAGCTTCTGCCCGCGACTTCGTACGCGGAACCTGTTGCTTATGTCAGCGACAATGGGGTCGTCAAAATCGAAGATCTGAAACGTCTGATGTCGAATTCTAATAGCCCGGGGACGGAAAAACAATGGGATGCGCGAGACGATTCAAGACGATTCAAGACGTTCCAGATTTTTTATTTTTGTTGGTCAGCAGGAAATGCCATCAGACTTAACAACTTTTGCTAAGACGCCATTTCTATTATGTATATGTTATATTGTCGCTGGGCTTTGGAGTTCCACTACAGGTGCTCCAGATCTTCAAATTTAGTCTCACAGCAGAAAACACTCTTCACGTGGAATATTTTTTGCAATGGCACCATTTTTCTTTTTTACTTTAGGTGTTCGATTTTCCAAAATAAATTATAGCCTATATAATGCGTGACGTTCACGATCAGCGGTCAGTCGCGCATCTCCTTCCCCCACTTATCTCTAGAGTCGATGCGTATATACGCTGAAAACTCAAACGTCATGCTCCGTGAACGTCTCCAACTCGCGAGACACTGCATGATGTTCACGATCAGAGGACAGTCGCGCACATATTCTTCACTGGTGTCTAGAGACCTGGATATAGATGCGTAAATACGCTGAGAATGCAGGCGTGCTTCGCGATCCCAAGAAGTTTCCGCGGAGCGAGTTACAGCCTCATGTTCTCGAACAGCATCAAGTCTCTCCTAACGCTCTTCGGTAGATTGTTGGGATCTTATGATCTTTAATCATTTAGCACCTTTGGAACATTGGGAAAGATTTGACCTCTTTCTAGGCATGGTTATAGTTTTATTGAGATGATACCTGATCAATTAAAATCTAAGTGGCTGCACCCCTGCGTTACCGGGTAGGCAACCATGTAACAAAGATAATAAATGGAAAAGGAAATTAAACACTCAAATAACATAAGCCCGAAGGCATCTTTAAACGATAAAAAAAAATAGGAGATTTGGTCAGTAGAGTCTAATTTTCAATGATATACCATCGTCATCGGAAATCAGTCCTGAACTGTTCCCACCTTCACCGCGTGGAGGTACTTATGTTATTTTATAATTATGCAATGAAATTAGTAATAGCTTTAATTTTTATACCAAATGTTACTGATCTTCGATTTTTATGAGTCAACAGGAAATGCCTATCAGACCGAACAACTTTTGCTAAGACGTCATTCCTATGTGAGTTATGGTGTAGCTGGGCTCTTGGAGTTCCACAACAGGTGTTCCAGATCTTCGATTTTTATACGTCAACAGCGAGTGCTCATAAGGCATAACAACTCTTGCTAAGACGTCATTCCTATATATATTATAGTGTAGCTGGGCTCTTGAAGTTCCTCATCAGGTGTTCCGGATCTTCAAATTTATTCTCTCAGCAGAAAATACTTATCACGTGGAACAATTTTTGCTATGGTTCCATTTCTGTATCTCCTATTAGTTTAGCTGGTCTGTTGCGGTTCTGCATCAGATGTTCCGGATCTTCAAATTTATTCTCTCAGCAAAAAATGCTCATCACGTGGAACATTTTTTGCTATGGTACCATTTTTGTATCTCCTATAGTTTAGCTGGTCTGTTGCGGTTCTGCATCAGGTGTTCCGGATCTTCAAATTTATTCTCTCAGCAGAAAATGCTTATCACGTGGAACAATTTTTGCTATGGGACCATTTTTGTATCGCCTATAGTTTAGCTGGTCTGTTGCGGTTCTGCATCAGGTGTTCCAGTTTCCAAGATAAATTATAGCCTATGTGTTGCCCAGACTTAATATCTATACAACAAAAAAAAATCATTCAAATCCGTCTAGTAGTTCCGAAGATTAGTGTGTGCAAACAAACAGACAAACAGACAAACAGACAGACTTTTTTTTTTGGATTCGTGCTCTATTACTGTTTCTAAACCCCCCTCAATTATTATTTTTTAAATATATTCAATGTACAGACACAGTTTTTTTACAGTCTTATTATATGTATACAGGGTGGCAGGGACATCGACGCACATCCGCTTACCATGGATTCAGTACATGATTCTGGGCCCCCCTGCGTTGAAATTTTTCGTCGGCTTTTCCTTAAATTTTACGTTTTTTTCTGCGAATTTTTTTACCGTAAACTGTATAAAAACAGTATTTTTACCTATTCCAATGAGATTTTTAATTAAGAAATAGTAAATTCACTTGTTTCACTTAAACCAGCAATGAAAGTAAAACTCGAAAGGGCTACCTGATCAGCTGTTTTTCTAAAGTTCATATGCGAGGTCAACACTAGCATAGTAGGTAGACATCCTATTGTCGGCATTTCGGGGAAAACCCGCCACAAAGGACGCCGCAGCCGGCGGCGCGCGGTCTAGTCTGTACGATATATCCCAAAGAATCTAACAGACGCGTCACTTGAGGCATTTTAATTATCTACATAAATGAATGACTCGCATTTACTACTTTTATTTTAGATTCATTATGGAGGATAATAATTTCTTTTGAGCTTTGTCGTGTTACTTAAAGAAGATTTAAAAAAAACGTCAAAGTCACGTAATTGTTCGACAATTTTTTGTTATCAACATTAATTTTAGTTTTGAATGCAATTCAACAATGTAATTTATTGTTTCATAAAAAAAAACACATCCATTATCGCAATTAATTTCATGAGGAGGTAACTAGGTACAACTTAATGTGTTTGTACGCTCTATCATGTTGTTGATCTGTTGAAAGTGCGGCAAATTGAAAGAGAATTAGTAAACCTACATTTCTTTTGCATTTCTCCGATTTTTGTCAGTTCCTAGATTTCGTTGATCGCAAGCGGGCGTGTTGTTTGTCGCGAATTTGTGATCATAACGTACCTAGTAGATTTTAAAATCAAAAGTAATTTTCTCTTTGCGTGTGTGTGTGTGTGTGTGTTTGAGAGCGTCAATTGGAAGATTCGGTCCGCAACCATGGCCAGCTCGCTCACAGGACTTGACCCCATTAGATTTTTTTATGTGGGGTTACGTTAAGTATAAGGTGTCTGTGACCGAGTGCAATACCGCAGCAGAAATGAGAGATCGCGTTGTCAAATGTGAATGTGTTTGCGACGCTGTGTGAGGAGTGTGTCCAGGATCCCACTATTTTACCCCGTGTCCACGCAGAAACTCTGCGCCGCGCTCAGATCTGCGAGCGACCACTTCGAACCCTATCTCATTAGGAATGAGCGAGATAAAGGTAGGTAAGTTAATTAATTGAACATTAGGTACTGTATCGCTAAGTTCTTATCAAGAATCTTTTTTGTTATCAATCCTCATCGGTAGGTACCTATCGCTATTTTGTGAGAATAAGCTTAGGTATTGTTAGTTTTATTTCTTTTGATGTAACTACCATCAGATATCGAGACTAATTAAACATTTCATGTGTTAAGTAACTATCAATGTTGTCATTCGGCGATATTTCGTAGGTACGTTCACGTTCGTCAGCAGAGGCGCGCGGCGGCGGCGGCGCGCGGTGTAGCGGGGGGCCGCGCTGTCGACGTACTATGTATGTGTGTGTGTAGGTTAGGTAGCACACGCGCGCGCGCCTTCCGCAGAGCGTTTTGATCGCGTTGTTTGCAATACATTGCGCACTCAAAAATGACAATTTTTTTAACGAGCCATTTCCGAGATGAATGACCTTCGTAATTTCATTTATGGCATCAGGTGCAACCTTTTCACGACGTTTGCGCGTCGATGTCCCTGCCACCCTGTATAGATTTTCTCACTAAGGTACATATTTTCCTCAACTACCTACATACTTTCTTTGCTGCCAAAAGACCGTGATAACAGATTTAATCTCCACAGCCTCGTACCTAAATAAATTAAATTCCAGACTTTTCAGGCCCATTAAGTTTTAGCAGTACTTTCTGACGACTTCCGAGACGTTGGGTGATTGGCTAAATGTCCTCCGTACTCTGTCGTGATTGGCCGATAAAAGTTTAATCTCGCACCAGATTGGCTGATGTTTGTTATGTGCCTCAGTTTACGTGATACAAACATTGATTCTTTATTAGGTCGTGGAGTCGTAGTTCTTTATTGGAAAGGTTATTTTAAATCTCGAGAATTTTAAAGCGTTCGTACCTATATCAATTTTATTATTATTCTTTACTAATAATTTTGATCGGTAAAATGATGGATGAGTTGTATGAAAGATGATATGGCTAAGAAGAAGATGACGAGTGAGATAACGAGATGTTTAGAAGAAAATAGAGGATATTTAGACGAAGAGTAAGTACCTACATGCTGCAACGACCTCTAATAAATTGGAACTAAGTCAGTGGGATAATGATAATGACTGATCCAAGAAATATGTACCTACCTACTTAGATAGGGTGTTCTGTTCCCGTTGTTTAGAAGAACGAAAACATTTTTGTTAACAAGTAATTGCAGTGGCAGTGCCTATAAATAATTGTTACTGACCCACTCTCGGGCAAACTTCTCATATATCTATAGTTCTACACTGATATTATTAAAATCGAAGATTTATATTTTTGTATGTAACGAACGTACTTAAAAACTACTGGACCGATTACAAAAATTCTTTCACCGTTGGGAAGATACACTATTCCCGGGTGACATATATCGAAAAAAAACGAACAAAAATATTGCACTTTTACCATCAATATCTCCAAAACCAGTGAATTCCCAGGTATGTTCTAGATGAAAAAAACTATCCCAGTGATGGGTAGAATATGTAGTATTCGTTTACGTTAAGGGTCTTTTTACACCCTGTACAGTAAAGGCAAAGACACTCAATATTTACTATAGATAGACGTGAAATCACGAACAACATTTTCATCCGATGCTTGTGTCCACAAGTCGAAGCGTCTCGTTTGGTACGCTCCACTGCCGCTCTAATATTCCTATGTTATTAAAGATGGCGTTACTGAGTCATGGGACCACAGTTTTTCTATGACATTAATTCTTCGCATGTCTCTATAGTGTCTTAAATCTCTTTGAGTACCTACAGCTGGCCTAGCCATATTACAAATTCTATTACTATTCTATTTCTATTATAGCAAGAAAATGGCGTCTATGGAATCAGCTGTCAACTGTTAAGTGTATTTCATTTTCAGCCATATTACAAATTCTACTCGTAAACACTTGACAGTTGACAAACAGCTGATTCCATATACGCCATTTTCTTTCTATTGTCGCCTTATCGATAACCTACTTATGATAATAGAAGTACCTGCTGGGGTCCCAAATTATTGAGGTAATGAAACACTCCTTACACTCCAAATCTCCTCTACGTTATGGAACTTCCACAGCAAATAATAACAATTCAAACACTACAATTCAAATTAGAGCAAAAACTTGAATTACAAATAACAAAAAATAAACTGTGACTTTGATTGCTTTGGTCAATGTTAAAGATAAAATTTCTCCAAAAATCTAAGACAATATGATAATGTACTATTTAGAAGGTAACACAAGATTATCTAGACTAGATCTTTTTGAAGATTTAGCTAGTTCGAATTTCGGTTTAGATGTGCATTGTCGAGATTTGTGAGCGCAGTATTTTTTTTAAAATAAAAGAATTAAATTAAGTAGGTATCTAAAATCATGTCCATAGCTCATGTATTTCACCTTATATTAAAAAAATCTTAGAAATGAAACCTACGAGAATTAAGTAGTTTTCTTCCCCTTTTATGGTAGACTAGCTTCTGCCCGCGACTTCGTACGCGGAACCTGTTGCTTATGTCAGCGACAATGGGGTCGTCAAAATCGAAGATCTGAAACGTCTGATGTCGAATTCTAATAGCCCGGGGACGGAAAAACAATGGGATGCGCGAGACGATTCAAGACGATTCAAGACGTTCCAGATTTTTTATTTTTGTTGGTCAGCAGGAAATGCCATCAGACTTAACAACTTTTGCTAAGACGCCATTTCTATTATGTATATGTTATATTGTCGCTGGGCTTTGGAGTTCCACTACAGGTGCTCCAGATCTTCAAATTTAGTCTCACAGCAGAAAACACTCTTCACGTGGAATATTTTTTGCAATGGCACCATTTTTCTTTTTTACTTTAGGTGTTCGATTTTCCAAAATAAATTATAGCCTATATAATGCGTGACGTTCACGATCAGCGGTCAGTCGCGCATCTCCTTCCCCCACTTATCTCTAGAGTCGATGCGTATATACGCTGAAAACTCAAACGTCATGCTCCGTGAACGTCTCCAACTCGCGAGACACTGCATGATGTTCACGATCAGAGGACAGTCGCGCACATATTCTTCACTGGTGTCTAGAGACCTGGATATAGATGCGTAAATACGCTGAGAATGCAGGCGTGCTTCGCGATCCCAAGAAGTTTCCGCGGAGCGAGTTACAGCCTCATGTTCTCGAACAGCATCAAGTCTCTCCTAACGCTCTTCGGTAGATTGTTGGGATCTTATGATCTTTAATCATTTAGCACCTTTGGAACATTGGGAAAGATTTGACCTCTTTCTAGGCATGGTTATAGTTTTATTGAGATGATACCTGATCAATTAAAATCTAAGTGGCTGCACCCCTGCGTTACCGGGTAGGCAACCATGTAACAAAGATAATAAATGGAAAAGGAAATTAAACACTCAAATAACATAAGCCCGAAGGCATCTTTAAACGATAAAAAAAAATAGGAGATTTGGTCAGTAGAGTCTAATTTTCAATGATATACCATCGTCATCGGAAATCAGTCCTGAACTGTTCCCACCTTCACCGCGTGGAGGTACTTATGTTATTTTATAATTATGCAATGAAATTAGTAATAGCTTTAATTTTTATACCAAATGTTACTGATCTTCGATTTTTATGAGTCAACAGGAAATGCCTATCAGACCGAACAACTTTTGCTAAGACGTCATTCCTATGTGAGTTATGGTGTAGCTGGGCTCTTGGAGTTCCACAACAGGTGTTCCAGATCTTCGATTTTTATACGTCAACAGCGAGTGCTCATAAGGCATAACAACTCTTGCTAAGACGTCATTCCTATATATATTATAGTGTAGCTGGGCTCTTGAAGTTCCTCATCAGGTGTTCCGGATCTTCAAATTTATTCTCTCAGCAGAAAATACTTATCACGTGGAACAATTTTTGCTATGGTTCCATTTCTGTATCTCCTATTAGTTTAGCTGGTCTGTTGCGGTTCTGCATCAGATGTTCCGGATCTTCAAATTTATTCTCTCAGCAAAAAATGCTCATCACGTGGAACATTTTTTGCTATGGTACCATTTTTGTATCTCCTATAGTTTAGCTGGTCTGTTGCGGTTCTGCATCAGGTGTTCCGGATCTTCAAATTTATTCTCTCAGCAGAAAATGCTTATCACGTGGAACAATTTTTGCTATGGGACCATTTTTGTATCGCCTATAGTTTAGCTGGTCTGTTGCGGTTCTGCATCAGGTGTTCCAGTTTCCAAGATAAATTATAGCCTATGTGTTGCCCAGACTTAATATCTATACAACAAAAAAAAATCATTCAAATCCGTCTAGTAGTTCCGAAGATTAGTGTGTGCAAACAAACAGACAAACAGACAAACAGACAGACTTTTTTTTTTGGATTCGTGCTCTATTACTGTTTCTAAACCCCCCTCAATTATTATTTTTTAAATATATTCAATGTACAGACACAGTTTTTTTACAGTCTTATTATATGTATACAGGGTGGCAGGGACATCGACGCACATCCGCTTACCATGGATTCAGTACATGATTCTGGGCCCCCCTGCGTTGAAATTTTTCGTCGGCTTTTCCTTAAATTTTACGTTTTTTTCTGCGAATTTTTTTACCGTAAACTGTATAAAAACAGTATTTTTACCTATTCCAATGAGATTTTTAATTAAGAAATAGTAAATTCACTTGTTTCACTTAAACCAGCAATGAAAGTAAAACTCGAAAGGGCTACCTGATCAGCTGTTTTTCTAAAGTTCATATGCGAGGTCAACACTAGCATAGTAGGTAGACATCCTATTGTCGGCATTTCGGGGAAAACCCGCCACAAAGGACGCCGCAGCCGGCGGCGCGCGGTCTAGTCTGTACGATATATCCCAAAGAATCTAACAGACGCGTCACTTGAGGCATTTTAATTATCTACATAAATGAATGACTCGCATTTACTACTTTTATTTTAGATTCATTATGGAGGATAATAATTTCTTTTGAGCTTTGTCGTGTTACTTAAAGAAGATTTAAAAAAAACGTCAAAGTCACGTAATTGTTCGACAATTTTTTGTTATCAACATTAATTTTAGTTTTGAATGCAATTCAACAATGTAATTTATTGTTTCATAAAAAAAAACACATCCATTATCGCAATTAATTTCATGAGGAGGTAACTAGGTACAACTTAATGTGTTTGTACGCTCTATCATGTTGTTGATCTGTTGAAAGTGCGGCAAATTGAAAGAGAATTAGTAAACCTACATTTCTTTTGCATTTCTCCGATTTTTGTCAGTTCCTAGATTTCGTTGATCGCAAGCGGGCGTGTTGTTTGTCGCGAATTTGTGATCATAACGTACCTAGTAGATTTTAAAATCAAAAGTAATTTTCTCTTTGCGTGTGTGTGTGTGTGTGTGTTTGAGAGCGTCAATTGGAAGATTCGGTCCGCAACCATGGCCAGCTCGCTCACAGGACTTGACCCCATTAGATTTTTTTATGTGGGGTTACGTTAAGTATAAGGTGTCTGTGACCGAGTGCAATACCGCAGCAGAAATGAGAGATCGCGTTGTCAAATGTGAATGTGTTTGCGACGCTGTGTGAGGAGTGTGTCCAGGATCCCACTATTTTACCCCGTGTCCACGCAGAAACTCTGCGCCGCGCTCAGATCTGCGAGCGACCACTTCGAACCCTATCTCATTAGGAATGAGCGAGATAAAGGTAGGTAAGTTAATTAATTGAACATTAGGTACTGTATCGCTAAGTTCTTATCAAGAATCTTTTTTGTTATCAATCCTCATCGGTAGGTACCTATCGCTATTTTGTGAGAATAAGCTTAGGTATTGTTAGTTTTATTTCTTTTGATGTAACTACCATCAGATATCGAGACTAATTAAACATTTCATGTGTTAAGTAACTATCAATGTTGTCATTCGGCGATATTTCGTAGGTACGTTCACGTTCGTCCGGCAGCAGAGGCGCGCGGCGGCGGCGGCGCGCGGTGTAGCGGGGGCCCGCGCTGTCGACGTACTATGTATGTGTGTGTGTAGGTTAGGTAGCACACGCGCGCGCGCCTTCCGCAGAGCGTTTTGATCGCGTTGTTTGCAATACATTGCGCACTCAAAAATGACAATTTTTTTAACGAGCCATTTCCGAGATGAATGACCTTCGTAATTTCATTTATGGCATCAGGTGCAACCTTTTCACGACGTTTGCGCGTCGATGTCCCTGCCACCCTGTATAGATTTTCTCACTAAGGTACATATTTTCCTCAACTACCTACATACTTTCTTTGCTGCCAAAAGACCGTGATAACAGATTTAATCTCCACAGCCTCGTACCTAAATAAATTAAATTCCAGACTTTTCAGGCCCATTAAGTTTTAGCAGTACTTTCTGACGACTTCCGAGACGTTGGGTGATTGGCTAAATGTCCTCCGTACTCTGTCGTGATTGGCCGATAAAAGTTTAATCTCGCACCAGATTGGCTGATGTTTGTTATGTGCCTCAGTTTACGTGATACAAACATTGATTCTTTATTAGGTCGTGGAGTCGTAGTTCTTTATTGGAAAGGTTATTTTAAATCTCGAGAATTTTAAAGCGTTCGTACCTATATCAATTTTATTATTATTCTTTACTAATAATTTTGATCGGTAAAATGATGGATGAGTTGTATGAAAGATGATATGGCTAAGAAGAAGATGACGAGTGAGATAACGAGATGTTTAGAAGAAAATAGAGGATATTTAGACGAAGAGTAAGTACCTACATGCTGCAACGACCTCTAATAAATTGGAACTAAGTCAGTGGGATAATGATAATGACTGATCCAAGAAATATGTACCTACCTACTTAGATAGGGTGTTCTGTTCCCGTTGTTTAGAAGAACGAAAACATTTTTGTTAACAAGTAATTGCAGTGGCAGTGCCTATAAATAATTGTTACTGACCCACTCTCGGGCAAACTTCTCATATATCTATAGTTCTACACTGATATTATTAAAATCGAAGATTTATATTTTTGTATGTAACGAACGTACTTAAAAACTACTGGACCGATTACAAAAATTCTTTCACCGTTGGGAAGATACACTATTCCCGGGTGACATATATATTATGTTACTTTTTATCCATGTAAGTATTCCCACAGAAACGGGAACTATGCGTGTGAAACAGTGTTACGTCCTCTAGTTATTGAAAAGGCTTGACCATTAATCATTTGGTTTGCTTTAGGCGTATTGCCTATTTAAAACTTATAGATATACTAAATCGAGATTTCTTCACAAAGTTTACTCTTACTAGTAAACTGAGGTATAAGGTAAATTCAATAAAATAATTAATCAAGTATACATATAATAATAAAGGTATTTCAGTTATCGTCTAGCTGGGTACAGGCTAGATGAATGACAAATTCACTTATATTTTTCCACGATAAAGTGAATTCTAACTGTTGTGTTTACAATCTTTTGTTGCTTTTCATTACTTTTGTAACACTAAGGACCTCTGCCACGCACAAACATTGCTAGTAAAAATCTGCTTAGAAACTTATTTAAAAGAAATTGAAGCCATATTAATAAGGGGTCATCCACAAAAGACGACGTCATATAAATATTGTGACTTTTCATTTCAAGCCTCCGTCACATGTGTGTGACCCGTTTTTTCTTATTGTGACATTGCATATTTAGCAATTTTAAATTATCGAATAAAACAACACTTTATTTGTTAATTCTTTATAAAAGTTAAAATATGATAATATTTAATTGGAATATTCAGAATCAGAATCAAAATTTTTATTTGTGAAACAGTTAGGTACCTACAGTGGTTGCTCATGAATTAGGAAAAGTGCGCTATGATAACCCTATTTTATTAGTGGTCGATGTATTTTAAAGAAATTCTTTACAGTAAGAGTGTAGTATGACGTCACATAGATAAATGTCATTAAAGTAATGGTGATGAAAAGCTTCCTTCTTCTTCACATACTGTCACCCATTATTGACCTCCTCTGTCCCCTTAAAGTGTGACATAAGTTATGGATGACCCTTAATAAATATCTTAGACATTTCAAAGCTGGTTTCCTGAAAATATACCAAAGTAGCTTATTACTTTTTCAATTTTATCCCACTCATATATTAACATTCAAGATATTATCCATGGAAATAACTCAACAAAGTCAAAGAAAAATGAAGGGAACGAAAGACTCTGATTACTCAATTTTAATTAAAACGAACATTATTGCAGTGTGCAGTAAAATGTGTTATGTCTCTATAAAATCGGGTGGTGTGCACTGTCTTTGTCTAGCTTGTTGGTGGTGGATGTTGGTGTCTCGCTCGCACGTACGTCATTGAGCCTGGACAGGCTTCGGCTAGGGGCAAGCTACATTGATTTTATTGTGATTCGGGTATGTTCGATACTGCGATGTTTGGTTATTGGACGTGGCAGCTTCGAATCGGCTGTCAGTTTGTGCTTTCAGAAAACTTGGACGTGAAGACTCTGCTTTTCTGTGTCTTCCTTGTTTTCGTGTTTTAGTGTCTGTGTTTTCCTGGCTTCCTTTGAAAATAATGTTATATCTATTATTGTATACAGCCTGTCTGGGTCTATCATCATCTGCCTACCCTTAAACTTACTTTACTCAAAATATGTATTAGTATAGTTTTGCTTTCTTTTTTCTGCATCACCTAAAAGTTGACAAGTAGAAATATGCCTATGGCATTAAGTCCGATTCTGTACATTAGTTTGCTTGAAGTATTGAGTAAATAAATATCTATTAAAACTAGCACTTCGCTCGCGACTTTGTCCGCGGCAACTACGAGTTTAACATCTCCTCCCCTATCATAGTTTTGAAATAAATAAAAATCTTTTTTGCAAAAAATAAAACCGACTTAAAAAAACACTAACCAGTGTAAAATAACTCTAAATTATGAAGTCTGTGGCTTTGGTGGTTTTGTCTTATTCATGATGGGCCACCGACTTCCGAATTTAGAGTTATTTTACACTGGTTAGTGTTTTTTTAAGTCGGTTTTATTTTTTGCAAAAAAGATTTTTATTTTACCATTTTTAGTTGTTCCCATACAAACATTTGCCATGGATTTATTTTTATATTGTTATTTGTTAACAATACATGTCATGGTAATAGGGTTATCCACTTATCCCTAATAAATGAAACTTAACATACCTAACTGTCGAAATCTAGGTATATTGTACACATCTGCGTATCCCTCAAAGCATACTGGCGTGATGATACGTCATGATGTTGTATAAACAATAAATATCCAAGCGATTCCAGCAATCACGACAGATTTGCCGTCTATTTTTGAAGAGTTCCATTGTATATCTCCGAAGATCAGCACCAGATCTTCACCAAATTAAAATGAGACCACCTCGGGAGTATACTCTTTCAAATAAAAAAATAATTTTGAAAATCGGCCCACAAATGGGGAAGAAATCGCGTAACAAACACACAAAAAAAAAAAAAAAAACATACCGTCGAATTGAGAACCTCCTCCTTTTTTGAAGTCGGTTAATAAGGCCATGACACTGATCACAAATAATGTGACTTTCTATTAGCAAATCATTTTTTAAAATCGGTTTAGTAGATCCAGAGATGGAGGAATGTCGAATGTCGAAAATCGAATGTCCCACTTCTGGCCTTTGCTCAGAAGTGGGACAGAACAGGCTAACAAAAAAAAAAGATCCTGAGATTAGCGGATTAGCCCCTACAATGTCACAAACTTTACCTCTTGTTAATATCAGTAAGACTGAGTATTGAGTGACTTCCAGTGTGACTAGATGCATATGGAAATTAGTATTCTACATAGTGCGACTGCCTTTACAACCCCGTAACTGGGTAACACAATAGCCATTCGTAAAACTGGTTGTCAGACGGTCAAGCTTTATCATACTCTTAACAACTGTCAAAGACTTACAAGTGGCTTCCAAGACCTGTGTCCTCCGAAGCAATGGTCACCCATCATCGTACCGACCTTGACAAGTGTTGCTTAACCTTAAAAAGACACGTGCGGGTGCCATAACTCAGCCACAAGCCCGCCTGTGCCCATAATAGAACGAATTTATCACAGACCTTCCTAAATTGGGTAGTTTAAATTTTACAGACTTGGTCCAAACGACTTTCAATTTATTATTTTGCGAAACAAATTCATCTTCTGTAGAGTAACTCAATAATACGTTATTTCCTTTTTGAGATGTCTTCTAAGATCTAGGTCCCGACCTACCTATCTTGTTATTGACTTTTCATTTCATTGATTGAATAACAAAGTTTGCGAATAAAATCGGAGGTACACTTTGCAATAAAATTTCTATCTTGGCAACTGGAATTCAGGAATTTCTAAAATGTGCTGACATCTTTTGCATCTAATGTATTTTTACTATCAGATAGATAGATTAAACATTTATTTATTACACACAAAAGACAGACAAACACAAAATCCAAAATCAAAAGTGATAAAACAATGACCGATTAATGATACAGTGTGCGGTGTGCGTCTCTAGGCTGCACCAAATGGGAGTCCAGCTCAGTATGTGCCAGGCAAATGTACCTGGCGCTGATATTCTACTGGATCCGTGCAGTGGCCTACGAACGCCAAGCAGACAAGTAACAAAAAAAAAGAAGACTGGCAAGAATACCAAGATCATACTATGCTTCGAATAACACTTTAAGACGTTGATCCTGGTTCCTATTTGTAGATCTTTATCATTCAATACAGATATTTCGTACCCGATAGTCTGGCCACCAGTCTTACAAAGAGGAATCGTGTTATTCAGTAACTACACACATCAAAAGTGTCTAGGGATCAACATATATTTTTGCAATAACTTTTCTCCTGATTGATATTAATTAAAATTTTCTTTAAGGATTCATTAAATAAAGTGTTTTCGTTTGTCACAGTAACGATAAACCAAGTCACCTTTGCATTAATAAAGAAATTTGCCATTTTCCTAATAAAGGGATTTTTGACATTTGAACCACTAACATTAAAGTTCAAAAAAAAGACTGAAATAACAGTTTTCTTTAAAATTTTATTGGGTAACTTAAACAATTAATAATCCGTGTTTCTACCGCGAACACTAACAACACAAGAACATCGGTTTGGCATACTCAAAATGAGTTCATCCAAATCACGCTGTGGAATGGCCGCCCATGTTCGTTGCAACAACAAAAAAAGGTCTTCTTGCGACTGGATACCCTCCATATTCGGCAGAGCTCTTCTCTGTAGCATATCCCATGCATGCTCAATCGGGTTCAAGTCTGGCGACTGAGCAGGCCAGGGCAGGACATTGATGTTAGCTGCGGCGAGAGTCTGTCTTACAACTCTTGCGGTGTGCGGTCGTGCATTATCATGCATTAACTGAAATAAGGGACCGATTTGCACTTGTAGAGGAACGATGACGTCTGATACAATCGTCTCAGCATAAATTTGAGCGTTGAGGTTGCCTCTGATCCAAATCAACTCAGTTCTTCCGCCGATCCAAATACCCGCCCATACCATGATGGTTCCACCACTATAAGGATGGACTTCCTGGCAGGATTTTAATCGCTGTTGGCGTCCAGGGGTTCTCCAGTGTCGTATACGTCTTGTATCCGGTCTCATACCAAAACGAGACTCATCAGAAAAGCACACGAAACGCCATTGTTCTTCTGCCCAATTTCTGTGTTCAAGAGCCCATTGATATCGAATCCTGCGATTGTGCATTACTATAGGTAGTACCCGTAGCGGTCTTCGGGAATGAAGGTTCACTTCATGCAAGCGGTTTCTGACTGTTTGGCCGCTAATTAAGTTCCCTGAAGAGTGATGAAGCCTCACGAGTTGTAAGACAGACTCTCGCCGCAGCTAACATCAATGTCCTGCCCTGGCCTGCTCAGTCGCCAGACTTGAACCCGATTGAGCATGCATGGGATATGCTACAGAGAAGAGCTCTGCCGAATATGGAGGGTATCCAGTCGCAAGAAGACCTTTTTCTGTTGTTGCAACGAACATGGGCGGCCATTCCACAGCGTGATTTAGATGAACTCATTTTGAGTATTCCAAACCGATGTTCTTGTGTTGTTAGTGTTCGCGGTAGAAACACGGATTATTAATTGTTTAAGTTACCCAATAAAATTTTAAAGAAAACTGTTATTTCAGTCTTTTTTTCGAACTTTAATGTTAGTGGTTCAAATGTCAAAAATCCCTTTATTAGGAAAATGGCAAATTTCTTTATTAATGCAAAGGTGACTTGGTTTATCGTTACTGTGACAAACGAAAACACTTTATTTGATGAATCCTTAAAGAAAATTTTAATTAATATCAATCAGGAGAAAAGTTATTGCAAAAATATATGTTGATCCCTAGACACTTTTGATGTGTGTAGTTGTTGAGGTCAAAGAGGCATTCACTCTGTAGAATACCAATAATGACAGCACCATGTATAAATCAAAACACTAATCTGATTACCAGCTACATTGCTTATTTTATATCACCTTGTACCTATCTCAGTATAATAGTTTTTATTCAAGGTACACCGTCCTCACATATAATATGATTATGTGTACAAAATATTGTAAAATCAAATTAAAAAGAGTAAGTATGGAGTTTCTTGCACATTCTTCTCCATGTGAAAATATCTTTTGGAATGTGCAACTAGAATCATTTATTTAATTTGTAAGTCTGAAATTCAAATGCGTCTTTATATGGGTCTAATTGAAATAAATTATTTGACTTTGACTTTGAGAAAATACTGGTATTTGGCTGCCATTTTGCTATCCGAAGAGACTGGATGATGAAGATCCCAATATAGTAGGGAGAAAGATAGGTGATGATAATGTGAAAGATGATGATGAATTGATGACTGTAAGCATCAGGAATGTGATTGATCACGACTCCTTCTTAGATAATAATATAAAATATTCATAGCCATAGTAGTCATAGTAGTTTATTGGCAAGGGATTCTTACAAGTCATATACAAATAAAATATATTTCAGATAACAAATTATTAAAAATACATTAAGTTATTAAACAAATGTCAAACAGTAAAAGATGTCAAACCAATAAAAGAAACAAATAAATAGCAGTCAAAACACAAATACAGTCAACAAATCATTAAAAACAACATTACATTATTATACAAATGTCGAATAGTAAAAGATGTCAAACTAATAACATAAACAGTTAATAGCAGAAGAAAAACAACAACAAATTAATATATTTTTTAGTTTAAATAATATAACACTCAAATCTTAACCTTCATGTGAATCAATTTTAGGTTTAAATTCACTAATTCCCGAAACGCCATATCCCATAACATCCATTGCATAAACATTATCGTTTGTTTCGATGAAACAACATGTTGCATCACAAATCTTCTTTACGTAATATTTTGTTGATTTTGCATTTGCACCGCGCAAATATTTACTTGTTTGTGATTTATTGGAATCTATGATCTGCGTGAGCAGTGCTTACATCATATTTTTAATTAGCTGTTGTTTGGCAATTTGTCTCACAGGCTTCATGTATCGGGATAAAAAGTCATTAGTCTGCGTCTAGGACATAATCTTTCTTCTTCCTTTTCTTTTAGGGTGGCAAGTGACTTTCCTGGTCACAGATGGTGTCAGTTCTCATGCCGCCCATGGGCTCCATATGTTGTCGATAAATATCTCTCAGGCATGCCATTTTCAATACGATGATTTCATTCACCGTTTTTGAAGGTGGTTTGATGATCTTTCCAAATTACCAGGGTACATTCTTTATCATTATTATAATTTTCACAAGCAGTGCCATGTATAAATGTAGTACCTACAAACTCTAAAACTACGGGAGAAAGAAATAGCTCTTTCATTCAAAAGTTTAATACCTGGTCAACCAAACTGAAGGAGTCAGTATTTTTTTATTATAGCGTAGTCTAAAGTTAGTATAGCACACCTTGTAAATCATTTGGTTTGGTTTTGGTGATTCGGTACTGTTAGCTGGATCTTCCCACTGCTGAGCAAATGCCTATCCCATGACTTCCAGTTCGTTCGATCCAAGACTAAAAAGGACCACTAGTTGGGTGTAATAAAAAAATATCCTGTAGGTACATACCTAGTTCTCAACGTTCTCTATTCCCACACAAATCAACTTAAATTGCCAATCAGTGCTACACTAGCGCATCCTTACATTGCATCTATTGGCAAATTGGTTTCTCACACAAATCTCCACGTGACACAATCAACACAGTTGTCAGCGCTGCATCCTGACCTAGTAGGTTGGACTATTATCCTATCACGGCATCACCCCTACTGGGTGCATCCTGTGCATGTACTTTGTATTTGTACTACATTCGTTACATGGTTGGGTATGATTCTTGCGTAACAGATGCCTCTAACAAAATATTACCAGCCATTGTCCTGTCGCGGGGCAAAGGCCTCTTCTCAAACAGAGTCAAAGTTGAAATAAAATAGTTGTTTTCAATTAGGCCATTTAAAAAGCACTTTTGAACGTCAAACTAACAAGTAAAATGAAATATAATGATTCTAGTTGAGAGTACAGAGCAGGCGAACATTGATCACCACGCTTGTTCAAGGCTGATTGGCGATTTCAAACCTATATTAACTACTAGCGAACGTCACGGGATATTAACCGTGTAGTTCTTGTTACCGTAGGAATACGGGGCACTCAGGAATAATGTAGCTTTTTACCAGTGAATAAAATTTCAGAATTGGATCATTAGTTCCAGAAATTACCCCCTACCCTACATACAAACTTACAAACTTTACCTCTTTATAATATTAGATTAGATACGTCCAGGTTTCCTCACGATGTTTCCCTTTACCGATGTGATTGTTGTTGATGTATTCGATAATGTCTAAGATAAACTTTAAACGTACATTTGAATTCATAATTGGTAGGTACTTATCCCAAATGAAATAGACGTTTCATTCTATACACCTGATGCATTAATTACAGCTACATTTCAATGTTACCCCTCTTCCCGGGTTACAGTCGTTTATAACCTTGTATTTACCCGGGCGACCCCTCCCCTAGGTGCATCCTCTGATTCGGCTGTACTAACCTTGTGTCTCGAACCCGGGCGAGCTCCAAGTCTCGAAGCAGGTCAAGGCTAGGCTGCAGCGTCAATAGTCTCCTTCCTGCGGGTGTGTGTATTGACGTATGCAGCTTCAATAGTTCTACGAGTATAGTCAGCGAGTATGATTGATGCCATTGGTTCGTGTACAATAATTGGCGAGTGGAAAGTTTTGTTGACTTTGAATCTGGGAGTTTATTTTTATTATAGGCTCACGTTAGACAACTATCTCACTTGATGGCAAGCGATGATATGGTCGACGATGAAGCACGCTTGCCAAGAAGTAACCTATTTTGTTTTTTTTTTTTTATTTCGCAACTATGACTCCATCCGCGTGAATTACGTACTTTTTTTTTCCTTGGAGCTATAACATTCCTCCTCGCAATTTTTAAAATATGCTTTAGAGATTTCTATTACTTGTGCATTCTGCTGTATGTAGTCAAACAAGGGTGTTTTGGTTCCAAGCTCTCATAATATAATTTTGTAATAGGGAATGAATTTTCTCACAAACAACAAGAAATATTTTTTTTTTTCTTTATGATATTAGTAGATATATTATGTAGAGGAGCTCTATACCTTGATCTCGCCTGATGGAATTAGCATATCCAGATAAAGGCAGTTCACTCTTCCTTTGAAGACTGACTTATGGTCAACTTCCCTATTTAAAAGCATATATAAAACTTGTCATAATCTCATCTACAATCAATGTCAAAAATATAGGGAAATTAGACGCATTTTTGACAATCGAGACTAAAATTAGAATGCGAATGTTTTCAAAATACGAAAAGTTCCCCTCGCTCTGGTTAAAACGGAATGGAATGCCGAGTTCTTGTGTTTCCGATTAAATGAGTTATCTTATTTTGGATTTAGGTCAAAGTTGTGCTAAGTTCATGTTTTAAGACAGACTTTTTTGGCTTCTGTCAAAAGGAATTTTTCCTGTTCATGAGTCTTGAGCGAATTATAACATTTGTATTTAAAACTCACCTTCTTTTTGGAGTTAATATCTTCACCATAATGGTGAAATCGTATAATCTTCGTTTTTTATTAAACTTAAAGTACCACACTTACTGTTGTATTTTTGAGATCGGAAATTACCCACTGAACTCGCGACACTCTTACCGTTACCGTAACCGACACCTTTGTATATATTTAAGTAAATTTATGTTTTACACGATAGATTGCATTTTTTTTATATCATGATAAGTTTTGACTTCTGTTGTAACAAAAGTTAAAAGTTATTTTGAGTTTTTTTGTTGAATTATGGAAAGATGCATCTTTTTTTTAAATATTATAAACCAGTGCTTGACTGCAATCCCACCTGATGGTAAGCAGTGATGCAATCAGTGATGGTGAAGCACACTAGTTTATTAAGAGTCTATTCACTCTGGCCTTGAACACACCTAAATTATAATCGAACGGGAAGACCGCAGTTAGGCAAGTTGTTCCAGTCCTTCGATGTACGCGGTATAAACGACGAAGTGAAACGCTTTGTCCGAATCGTGGGAGTGCCAACGATGTAAGGGTTGATGTTGGGTATTCTGCTTTCAATTTCTTAGTATCAATGACTTCTTACAATCATAATACACACATGGAAGTTGTTTCTTAAGAGACCGCACAACGAACCGATTTAAACTTAGTTACTGTTATTTATTTGATTGCTTGGTTTTTCAGTGGAATGCTGTAAATATCGCGCGACCATATTGAAATATATAATCGTTCATAACACCGCAATTTACTGTTCTGCTCTTATTCCGCGAATACCGCAGCAATCTGCGGTGATTACGCAAAATGGCGACGTTGGTGTTATACATTTTATTAAGAAAAAAGTAAAAACTAATAGTAATGATATTAATGTAAAGATTATAGGAATTTCTGCCCCGTTGGTCGCAAGAACTCCTTCCTCGGGTCGAACAAGGCGTTATTGAGTTTTTCCAGCAGCCCGGAGACAAGTTCTGTGCCCGATTAATGGCAATGATTCGCCCTCTAATACATAGGACTTCAACATAACTGGCGAAATGTGGGTGTACTTACCTACTACTGGTACCTACCCCTCTACCTATCCCTTCGGGGATAACAGCCGTGATGTTATGTTATGTATTATAGGAATTTCTTAAAACCAGAAGGCCATGATCCGTAATTAAAAATGTTTTATTTAAGTAGTCGCAATTTCACCTCAGCAAAAAAAGAAGTTTAAACACATATTGGTATACTTAGGTAGTCTGTGGGATTCATTACCTTCCTTGTGTAGCTCACCACTGTTGGGTAAAATATACAATCTCACAACCATTTTGGTAAAATATTGCAACACGTAAATTGTCCAAACCGCTTTTGACAGCTTGTTAGATTAGAACATGCTTTTGTATGTAGAATTATTACATTTGCGACTGAATTGCAAATTCTGTTAAAAAGTTACACTGATTTTCATGTCTAAAATAACAATATCCTCTGATATTGCATTATCAGCCCAGCCTTTTCCTGATTATTTTGAGATTATCTTCCTATCTAACTAGATGTAGGTTTTTTTACAAGGTCTCAAGTTCCAAAATAATGAATACAGGAACAAATGAATAAATAAATGTTCCATAACCTTAACACAATGCCATCTTGTCCCCCACTAAGCAAAGCTTATACTATGAGAGTATGAGTAGTAGACAACTGATAAATACATTCATATTATAAATTAATTACAGCCAGACACAGTACAAGTGATCGTGCTCATCACACAAAAAAAAAATCTAGGGTGGGAATCGAACCCATAACCTCAGCAGACATAGCAGTCTGGCTTACTTACCAATAGACCAACAGGCTAGTCAATGAATGAGTTAAGTTTTAAGAACTCATCCATTTTGTTTTCAATTCCTTTTTTGGGAAGGCACGTATAGTGGGTGATTTTTTTTGTTCCCGAGGGCCGGGAGGGATTTTACTTCTTCGTACTTTTCGAATCACTTAGCCCTCCCGATCCTAAATTGCCGGAAGTTCACGAAGGAACACCCCAATGGGATGGCTTACCCCACGGTTAAATAGGGTTTTCTTCATAATGATGTCGCCTTTGAGGATTCATTTATGGCGTGGCGTAGGCTCTCGAGTAAGATAAATGCGGGTTTTTTTTTCACTATTCATTTTCATCATACCCTTGAAAAATAAGCTGCTTTAATGAATGTTTTGATAGAACGAAATTTGTTTGAAAATATCTTGTTAGTAGAGCTATAGGTATCTGTGGTGGGATATCTTCGAACAACTTAGTAAGTATCTACCAAGAGTGCAGCGGGTTGATTCAGTCCAATTCACCCCGTGAAAAACTGAGTGAAGTGAACTTTTAATGCCTAGCATTCAACAAGTAAAGAATATTGAATTTATTTTGACTGGCCTGTTGGTCTAGTAGTTAGTGACCCTGACTGCTATGCCGGAGGTCGTGCGTTCGATTCCCACCCAGGACAAATGTTTGTGTGACGAGCACGATCATTTGTTCTGTGTCTGGGTGTAATTTATCTATTATATGTAGGTATATGTATGTATTTAGAAATATATAAGTATGTTTATCAGCTGTTTAGTACCCATAACACAAACTCTCAAGTTTAACTTGGGACTAAATGGCGTTGTGTGATAAGTTGTGGAATATTTATTTATTTATTTATATTCAATTCGCCTGGTGAAGTGATCACCTACTTTATTACGCGCACCGCGAAACAAAATCGACGTTGCGGTGTAATTTCTCGTGAACTTTTCGTAATTTTTACGGTTCTTCATTTACGTTAAACTGAAAAATTATTTGAAAACATAATTATCATTGACATATTTTATATCTCAACAATATTTTTAATTAAAAACTCAATTAGTCGCTTCTTAATCAAAGTTCCACTGGGTTAAATAAAAATCATGATCAGTAAAAACAGTAAGTATGAATTAAAAGTCCGATGAATTTAAAACATTGATGTACAGACGCCAGCATATCAAGTTACCCCAATGTGTCAAATTTTCCCAATTGAACATGAACCTTATTTGCTTAAACATAAAGTTGAAAAACGATCAAAGAAATTTGACACATTGCTTGGCATTTGGCATGCCCACAGGGGTAACTTGATGTGCTGGCGTCTGTACCTACCTGAATTGCAAAAATACGAAAGAAAAATTAAATTATTATTTAACTTCACTTACGTCGACAGATCATAATATTGGTTCTCCTGATACCCAAGGGCCACGGTAAAAGTCAAATTCAAAATATCAAAATTCATATCATTTACTTCGATTAGAACGTTTAGAGGCACGTCAAACGTCAGACTTGAAAATTAATTAATTTCTCACAGTGTTATAAAATTAATAAATATGAAGTTCATGTCATGTCCGCCACAACGTACTCCGGGACATCTTGTTAGTCAATCAGCACTTCGCTTATAATTCCATCGGCCCCCCTTCTAGAGCAAATTGCTGCAATCACAACACTCCACACTAAATTACCGGTCTGATATGACGTCGGTAGATTTATCAGCTACTTCTCTGCTATTGTACTTTTAAAACTTATGTAACATATACGACGGTTGACGGTTATTGTGTGGATGTTGGTCTTGAAATAAAATAATATCAGCAGTTTTTTCTACCAATAAAAGACACCGATAGAAAAACCGAATTTCAAAGTCAAATCATTTGTTTCAATTGCACCATCAAAAAAGGCACTTTTGAACGTCTTCAACAATAACATAAAACACTAAATAATTCTAATCATCTGCATATTTGCATCTCTTCTTAACTCCAAAGTAAATAATACAAAAGTTACTAAGCAGATATCACCTTTTTTTCAAGTAATCAAGCAGTTGGCGAAGAATGGATTACGATAACACGGATATTGATGTTTATTAACTTGACTTTATGTGACTTCGATGAGATGAGGAATTTTTAGTTTTCATTCCGCTTCCCGCATTACAGGCATAACATAAAATAGTTTTGAAATTGATAAAACACATAAAATATAAAAGGAATGCGGAACTTTTCTTGACTTCAACTTACCTAATGTAAACTCAATTAATGAAAAACAATTGAATCGGTTGCGAATGAAATAACAGTTTTTCACGAAATAGAAGTATTACCAGCTAATATAATTTTAAGAGACTTTTACTTACCAGATATTTTGAAAGATTTTAGTTATTAATGTTATTAAAATTATTATCTCTCGAGCTACAATCTCAAAGCAAGAATCGCGTGTAAGATGAAAATCAATTCAAAGTCACAACAGGATGTCCGAGCTTAGTGCCAGGTCATTAAAATGGTCTATCTTTAGTTCAAAGACTTCCTTAATCTGGTTTACTGTCAGTAATACATGATTGTTTATGCAAATATAAGTACTTATAAGAGGATCAGTAGATTCTACGTTCAACCACGTCTATACTGACTTACATAAACTCAGTTATTGGCAACTACAGAGCGTCACCAGCTACCATCCTTACAAAATCTTGGCTTCGTTATCGTCCATACATCCAAAGACCAATTCTCGTAAAAAATTGAAAATTTAAAAGACCCCCACCGCAAAAAGAGTAAAACATTTAAAAAGTTAAAAATAACACTTTAGCAATGAAATTTTACGTAACGTCGGGGTACCGCTTAAGTAAGGAGTGTTCCTAGTACTTGAAGGTATGTGGTACTTATTTTAACGGTACCCCGACGTTACGTAAAATTTCATTGTTAAAGTGTTATTTTTAACTTTTTAAATGTTTTACTTTTTTTGCGGTGGGGGTTTTTTTAAATTTTCAATTTAATTTTTATTTTAAAATTTTTAAACGCATTTTGCTTTATGGAGTATACAGTTAGGAGATTTTTTCAGTGCATTGTATGTAGAGTAAAATGCTGGTTAAAACGAATCCAAACACCACATATCTGCTATTATTTTATCAAGAGTCTACCTACTGGTGTGCTGGATAGCCTGGCTGCAGCATCAGCTCATCCTGTTGCCATCAGTGCATTGTGTTTATAATCAAATGCTGGTTGAAATGCATCCAAACAAGACATATCTGCTTTTATTTTGTCAAGAGTCTACCTACTGGTGTGCTGGATAGCCTGGCTGCAGCATCAGCTCATCCTGTTGCCATCAGGGCATTGTGTGCAGAATCAAATGATGGTTAAAATGAATCCAAACACGACATATCTGCTGTTATTTTCCCAAGAGTGTATTAGTCTGCTAGATATCCTGGCTGCATCAGACCAAATACACCATAATGTTGCTTATTAATATTACACACACGGGTGTTTGAAATTTTAAGACACACATATGTTTGTAAGTAAAGTTAATACCCATAGACATCTAAAATAGCAACGGGAGCTAACACAAAAGAGCTGATAACCTTGAAACGGCTGAACCGATTTTGATGAATTATGTCTAAGAACCATCGCAAGAAACCCTGCTTTCAAATAAAAAAAAACTGCACCTAAATCGGTTCACCCGTTTGGGCGCTACGGTGCCACAGACAGACAGACAGACAGACAGACAGACAGACAGACAGACACACACACATAGCGGTGAAACTTATAACAACCCTCTTTTTGCGTCGGGGGTTAATAAAACGTTCAAAATCTAGTCGCAATATCAGATCAGCGACAAACTTCCACGATTCGGACAAAGCGTTTCGCTTCGTCGTTTATACCGCGTATATCGAAGGACTGGAACAACTTGCCTGCTGCGGTCTTCCCGTCCGACTTTAATTTATGTGTCTTCAGGGCTAGAGTGAATAGGCTCTTAATAACCTAGTGCGCTTCTCCATCACTGATTGCATGACTGCTTACCTGATTGCATGACTGCTTACCTGATTGCATGACTGCTTACCTGATTGCAGGATTGCAGTCAAGCACTGGTTGTGCAAAATGTAGGAAAATTTTACATGGGGGTGTGAGGATCATCACTGTACTTCACAATATTATGAACTGGAAGCCCGAACAAACACGATTTATATCGACACCTTAATTGAACATAAATGAACGTCAAAGTGCCTCAACGAGCCAACAGTAGCTAAAAAGAATGTAAGAGAGCGAAGCAAGCTCAAAAAGTTTTAGCACCCCACCTCAGATGGGTTTGGAGTAGCCGACAGCAGTTGGCCTGGAAGCACATGCGACTTTTAAATTAGTCACCAAGTTTCTCTGATTAGGACTCCATATCATATAATTATATGTATACTAGCTGACCCGGCAGACTTCGTACTGCCTAATTAAATTGCAATAAATTCCTGTCAAAATGATTTGTAATGTGACATTTTTTTGTTCCTACATATTTTACAGTCGGGGCAAAAAATTATCCTGAACAGAACTGTCACCCTGGTGATAGGGCGTTGTGAATACGAAATACAATTAAATAAAACATATATAAGCATTTAAAAATAAGTAATCCCTTTATTGTTAATCATGTGAATCATAATTATTAACAAAAATCAGTTATAATTTCATTGTAGTGCTTTGTGATAGACGATGTTTTTTGTTTGATTATCTGGCGCATAGACAAACAAATCTGATGGTTTTCCAACACGGGATCAGGCAACATACAATTGACCATGTGAGAAACACTGGTTTCCAGATGAATACCACAAACACTTAATGATTGCCCCTGGGATTTGTTTATGGTCATAGCAAAAGCAAGCCAAACTGGAAACTGTAGTCGTTTAAAGTCAAACGGCACATCATTTGGAATAACTGAGATGTGCGGTATGAGAACGTCTTCTCCTTTATACTTTCCTTTCAGTATAGTTGCTTCCATCATGTTGTTTAGTAATTTTTTTTATCGCTAACCGTGTGTTGTTGCAAAGACGCGGTTGGTTGATATTTCGCAACATTATAACTACCGATCCAACTGGCAAATCCAGCGAGTTTAAAAATTCTGGTGGATAGTTCACTACATCATCTTGGTTAGTAGCCGAATCAACTGATTTATATTATCCTCGATTCGCCTGTAATTTGTTCTTGCATTTTTAAATTTAATTCATTTACATCTATGTTTTTTGCAGCCAATATAGCTCGTTCGCTCAACCAATCGTGGTTCCTGTGATTTTGAGGAACATTTGGAAATACCTTCTGGATAAGTTCATCTTTTGATAGAGTTAACTGACAAAAACTTTAAGAAATGTTAATGCAGCCAGCCAACATGTCTATAGGAAATTTGCCACTACCAATGTCAATGAGTTGTTTAGAGAATATGTTTCCAGATTGGACATTTTGCAATTTGACATGCATATTCTTGCTAAATTAAGTACTTTGACATGTTTCCACAATTGGAGGACTTTAGACATGCATTGAGTTCATCAGCTGGTGTTGATCGTGGAATCACTGGCAATGTTTGACGAAAATCTCCTGCTAATAAAACCATTGCACCACCAAATTGGTTATGATTGCTCCGTATATCTTTTAATGTGCAAATTGACTCTTTGACGTTAGGAACATACCTACATTGTTTAAACAACAGTGAGTAGGTACTTGTAATTCAATATGAACGTAAAAACCATCTTTGAACTTCAACGAACATTTAAAAAAAAGAATTAGCCAAATTTGTCCAGGCGTTGATGAGTTATGCGCTTACCAACACATTTTGCGATTCATTTTTATATTATAGACAGGCATTTTCTCTTATTATATTTTGTCTATCTTCGCTTAAGTTCTGTGAATACACTTGTTGCTGGCTTGCATGTCTTGTGCGGCGGCCAATGTTCGCACGTCGTCCTCTAGGCATTTTGGACTATGGACAGAGTGGTGAATTTAACCTCAAATGCACGATCCACATAATTTACATAGTTCAACTTACCACCTTAAAGACAAATGCCTGCTGTAGAAATTTAAAAAAAAATTGCACAATAGGTACACGTTGAATTGTTGAAATTGAAATGAAATGTTAGGAAACGAATAACTTATTTTTTTTACTTTTTTTTCACAATTTCACAGTGAACACAATACTTTTCAATATTTACTTTTTGCCTGACATTATGTCAGTTGTCAATCTGTCATTTACTTTTCTCTAATTTTGTGTCTTAGTTTTTCATAGTGACTATGAAGGTTGCATCTGATTTATGTAATTTAATTTATTTTTATTAGTATGTTAGCTCTAATAATGTAATTTTTTGTTATTTTTCCTGAATTTTCTTTGCTATAAACCTCACGGAGCCCGAGACCTTTCCAACGAATGCAAAACCGTGAAAATCGGTTAGTGCGTTCTGGAGTTATATCGTCAGGAAGGAAAACCCGACTTATTTTTATATAGTAGATTACATCATCCCAAAAAACAGCGAGGAAAACGAGCTAGCATTTTTTTTTAAAGAATAATAACTACTATTACTTTTATTTAGCGAATCTCTAATTCTATAAAAGAAGAAGTTTACATTCTTATTATAGAATAAGAATGTCAATATACATACATATAACCTAACCTAACTTACCATACCTATCATATAGCTAACCTAACTACCTAACCTAACTACCTTACTGAAATGCAATGATTTTGAAAGATACAAAAAACATAATTTTAAACTGAACTAACGTACTGCATGTCTCTATGTTACATACAATACTAGAGAAGGTAGTAGTATTTGAAGTAATGGTAGTAAGAGGTATTAATTGAACTCGATTGATATAACGTATGGAAGTGAATGTTGGGCGTGGCAAAAGAGACATGAAAGTAGAATAAATGCTGTAGAAATGTGTTCCTTGCGAAGTATGTGTGGTCTAACAATGAATGACAGATTGAGAAATGATGTGATAAAGCAACGTTGTGGTTTGAAAGAAGATGTAGTAACAAAAATTGAAAAGAGTATGCTTAGATGGTTTGGTCACGTTGAAGGGATGGATGAAAGGCGACTAACGAAAGGTATTTACAAGGCAGATGTAAGTGGGAACGTCGGGAGGGGGCGCCCAAGAAGGACCTTATTGGTGAGGTTCTTCAGAAAGGTCAGTTGCGTAGTACTCGCAACCGGCGTGTGTGTATGACAACATGTATGAATGTAAACGAAGCAAAAGAAGTATGTAAGAATCGTAGCATATGGCGCTCTGTAGTTTCTCCCTACCCCCATGGGAAAAAGGCGTGAGTTTATGTATGTATGATTGATATAATTATGATTCATACATGGTTAGTGGCTTTGCCGGAGGTTGTGGATTCGATTCCCACCCAAGACAAATAAAAGTTTGTGTGATGAGCACGATCATTTGTTCTGTCTGACCTCAATTAGGGTTGTGGGCATGCCCACAGTGGATCCGCGCTTATACGTGCCAATGGTAAGTCCCTAACACGTGTTTTTAATAGTTCTTCTATAGCGTTTATAGCGTAGCAGTCAATGTGTTAAGCAATCCTAGTGATCAATCGCCTTCTCTGTATAAGAAGAGGCTTTTACTCTGCAGTGGTACTACATTAGGCTTATAATAATAGTTGAAACTATTTCGCATTCCGTTCCTTAACAATGCACCAATCAATTGTAATCCGACTCAACACGTTAACACAATACATCAAAACTTAAGCTCAAAAGATTACAGTCTAAAACTTCGTGATTACTGAGCTGTGACTTCGAGGTCACGGGTTCAAGTCCCGACAATGGCTGGTTCGTTCACCTCATCTTACATCATTATTTGGGTTATGCTTCAGAACTATGAATGGTTGCTATGGTTGAACATTGAACCAAAGCCGTGTGTCACTTTGTTTGTTTTTAGACCTTGCTGGTGGGTTTTTGTATTGTTTTGCTGAAGGCTGTTATTCAATGATTCGTTAAGTGCATGTGCTGAGAACATTGCGTTATAAGGAACCGTGGATAGAGATGTTCACACATATTGTATGCATTTTTAAAATTATACTTTTGACTGCCAAATCTTAAATCAGTTGCCGTTACCTAATCTTGCCTGGAAATACATTTTCTTGGGTAGAATATACAGTAGAACCATCAAACGTCTTCTACATTTCGACTAACAGTAAGCAGCCGAAAACCAACTCCACAACCTTATCCAACTTTATTTCAGATTCTAGACGAAATCATTACTTCTAACTACAGACATTATGATTCTAACGAACCCAATTAAATTACAATTTTATTGAAAGAAGTGAAATTCCTTTTTAGTTAAAAATCTCGTTAAGTTAAATAGAAATTACGATTTATTCATTACATTTACAAAAAAAAACAAGCATCAGAAAGAAAACAACGTCTTTTTTTTTAAAAAGCTGACAGAAAATTTCAACTCTATGGGATCGAAAATCTATGCCCCTAACTCCCTGTATAACAACGAACCCCATCCCTTAACTTGGCCTTAATAATAAGTACTTAGGTAACTTTTACAGGAAATACCTAACTGCATTCGGGAATACCCAACAACTCACGATCGAATTATATATTTATGCCGTTAAATGTCAGTTACACAGAAAGCCTAGAATTACTGACGAACGTCTAAACCCGTGCAGTCAGTAGACTCTTCAAAAGGTCATGTCATACATTTTGTATACTAAAGCAGCCATTTTGTACCTTTTACGGCCACATGCAACATTGACGTGAGCCATACATAAATTATTACTGAGAGGTAGTTTTACGAGCATTAGAAATAGCTATTTCCTTTATTTAGTGATAGGCCAGGTCATTTGCTGCGTCATTGTTATTTGATAGATAGTTTATTTAGGTTGCGTGCTTAAGTAATTTTCTTTTCTTTGAATACCAAATTGTCGTACAGTTTACTGAAGTAATAATTTAAAGGATGTTTAGTAAACAGTTAAATTACAGAATAATAGATCTTGATTAGGTTAGTTAATTACATAGACTTAATTGGTGAGGTTCTCGAGAAAGGTGAAGAGCGTAGTACCTACCCACTCGGAACCGGCGTGTGTGTATGGCAACATGTACGAATGTAAACGAAGCAATAAAGGTATGAAAGAATCGTCGCAGATGTGTGTATGTATGTATGTATATAAGTAGAACCATGAATATAAACAACTGCCAACTCGGATGTTAATAAAAATCTGCTAGGTCATACAAAAGTTTAAAAGCAACTCGACAAAAATGTATGAAACAGCAGATTTTTATTTCCTGATTTCAGAGTTGGTTCCATAGTTGAATAGAGAGATAGAAAGTTGTCCATATTCATGCATAGCTTACGCTGTGAAAATTTAGTTCGCGAAAAACTTTCGTGATGGTCCAAATTTTAGGGTGCCTGCACGAGGTTGTGTTTCAAATCCGGACCAATGTGACCTTTTCCTTTCAAATGTACTTTCTAAGTTTACATAATTGAAGAATCGGACATTATTGAAGAATCTGTGAAGGAAAACATCTTGAGGAAACCTGGACTTACCTACACTTAATTTAGGTTTAATATCGCCAATCTGCTCCGAAATCGCTAGTCCTCCTTAAGTTAGCGTAGTGATTAATGCTCTTGCCTTATTTAACTAATAGAAGTTTGTCCTACAGTGGGATAATATCAGGCTGTATGTAGAAACGCTTGTGGCTAAATTCACTTCTCGAGATCGGTCTATTGATGGGTCACCTTAGGACGCTAAGTCGCTGGTGACGGTTGTCATTTTCGTATTACAGTTACAGTTGTTAACTTGTTACTAATAGTCAGACCATCGTAAGTATGACAACCAAGAGCTTTCGTCTTACCCAGTTACTGGGTTATGGACGTCAGATTGGCAGTAGCTTGATGTAAACCACTGGTTTTCAGCTGCATCCATTTGGACTGGAGTCGGTCACTCCACATAGTTTAGAAAAAGCTGGACAGATTATGATCTTTAATAATAATAATCCCCGCAGGGCAGCTTGTGGCGAGCTATTGGGCAGTAGCGACTCACGAACCTGATCTCCCGGGAGAAGTCTTGTTCCTCAACTCAGGCTTGCCTTAATTGACCGGCCAGAGTGAACTCTGACGAGGAACGGAGCTCCCACCTCTTTCTTGCCTTAGTTGGCCGTTAGGGTGGAGATTCGCAAGAGCAAACATGCTCGAAGGAAAGAAGCATTCCAGTAAGTTGCTGGTAGGGATCTTGACCGTACTTCCAGGATTGTCTCAATAGCCTTGGAATGCCACTCCATTCCTTTAGCACCTCAGGACATGTTGCCCTTTTGTCGCTACGTCAGCGTCACTATGTGCTAGCGGTCGTTTTAGAGGGCTCATTATTGACTGTGCAAGTCACCCCCTGCCATTTAATCCGTGTTTATAAAACATTGGTAAGGTAGAGGCCATAGTTCTTCATAGTTTTAGGTATCCAGTCCATTTTAGCCACCCTAACCTACAGTCCAGTACTTTTGTTGTCATAGTCTGAAATAGTCTTATACCAGTCGCAGGTTTTTCTTGGGTGCACTTCTCTAGTGCATACAGGGAAAATCTGCGGTTGGTGCCTCATTTCATTAAAGACGACAATGGGCCTCTGCAAGTTGGCTTCGGACCTTCGTACGCCTTGAAAGGACCGGAACCCAACGATTTCGAGAAATGAAAGATAGTATTAATAATAATAAAAAAACCATCATCTATACTTTCATACAAATATTCTAAAGAGGAAATATTTATATTTTTGTGTGTAACGAATAAACTTAAAAACTACTAGACCGATTTGAAAAATTATTTCACAGTTGGTAAGCTACACTATCCCCAAATAACATCGGCTACTTTTTATCTCTGTATTCCCATGGAAACAGGAACTGCACAGGTGAAACCGCGTGACTTACATAAAAATATATATCATTCTACACGAACAAGGGTACCACGCTAACCCAAAAAGGCTTTTATATAATTTAGGTCAGGCTTTCACGTCGACTCACTACAGATATAGTACGCATTAAGTAAGTTGGCGAACTGAGAACTATCTGTGTTAGATTAATTTAAAGGTGAGGTTATGGTCAATAGTTCTTCGTTTATATATTGCCCTATTTCTACATTTATGGGTAATCTCGATTGTGTGTGTAATAATATCATTTGAGACAGAACCTTTTTATATCACCTCCTTTGTACCATCACCTTGTGTATATTAGTGGTATCCTATAAGCAATGTAGTGCGGTTGCAGCCAAGACCCCCTCCCAAAGTTAACTTTGGGTGGGGGTCATATGTCAGTAGGCAGTCTAAAACGGAATTGCAAAAGTTGTTAAAAATACCTAGTTTTTTGGACCACATAACACGACAACAAACTGATTGTTAATGATGCGTGCCTTGGGTTCAAACTCGAAACCTTTGTTTGACACCTTATTCTTATTTTGTACATATCCAACGTATTATTAATTATTTGTTGCTCTGGCTACGTTTTTAGGTAATAGATTTCCAGGGAGTAACCTTGGGCGGATTGAAGTAATTGCTATCTTATAATAATAGTATACTTATTTGATGTTTATTTTTAGAATACTGTCAAGCCTACACGAGTGTTATAGAAGTAAAAGTTGGCTAGATAGCAGCCTAGGGTTGCCAACAATGATTTATTAATTATGTATGATTTTGAGAGGTGACATATGGGGTACAGACCAAAAGATAATGCTGATTGTACAGACGCTAGCACATCAGCCTGCCCCAAACTGTCAAATTTTCTCAATTTAATATGAACCTTATTCCGTTTTTTTATAAAGTCTAAAACTATCAAAGTTCGACCATTAGGGTAGCTTGATATGCTAGCCTCTGTACTTATGCATTTATTTACAATGGTTGTAGTTAAGAGATTTGTATAGAGCTTAGTAAAATAAATGTAAATGGCAAGAATTTATTACAATTGAGAGATAATATACCTAAATAGTGTGTGTAATAGTTTTTTTCTGACATACAAATTACCTAATTTAGCGTAGGTATATAAGGAATTTTCTTTAAAAATACAAGAAAATCTTTTCGGGGGTAATGTAAAGTAGCCATGGTTATAAGAACTTTGACTATGAAAATACATACCCCTAGGCCATAAGATATAAAAAAAACTCGGCCAATACATAACCAATGCAAAACAATTACTTACATGAAAAAATCTGATTGTTTGTTGTTTTTTTTACATTTCTGACTTAGTCTTTTAGTAGGTAAAAGTTGTATTTTTAAGTGAATTACGTATTAGTTATATTGGAACGCGTTTGACAACCCTAGCCACCTCGTGTATACGTAGGAAGCTTATAATAAGAGTAGAAAGAAGACAGTTTAACAAGAAACACGTGTATGAGCTTATCGATCAGAAAGTTTCCTTAAAGACTCAATTATTCAATAAGGCAAAATATTTTACTTTGAAGTTATTCTCTAACAAATGGAAGTACATTTGTTAGAGAATAACTTCAAAGTAAAATATTTTGCCTTATACATTTTAAGTATACACAACTTTACTGGATTAGGTTCGTTAGAAACTTAT
The DNA here is from genome assembly GCA_921972225.1 of Euplexia lucipara. Lineage (NCBI taxonomy): Eukaryota > Metazoa > Arthropoda > Insecta > Lepidoptera > Noctuidae > Euplexia > Euplexia lucipara. The sequence goes on from OV179158.1 coordinate 2,275,204, forward strand.
TAAAAGTAATAGTTGTACAAAGGCCAGCATATCAGGCTACCCCATTGAGACACATTTCTTTGATAGCTTTTCAACTTTATTACTAACGGAATAAGGGTCATGTTTAATTGGGAAAATTCGCACTCGCATATTGCTGTCATATTTTTTTTCCAAAAGTTGATCACCATGGTTATGATATGAACTTGGTCGTCGCAAAATTGCTAAACGACTAAAATTTAAGTAAATAATAAAAAATTATGATGCCAAATCTCACACTCTTCCTTGCGCTCAATTCTACTTAAGTTATACCTACATGACTTATATGAAAATGAAAATGAAATCTTTATTTGTAGACATAGGTTGTTAACGGGTGTTCCAAATAAAATAATATACTTAATATAGCAGTACATCTAGATAGATAGATATTCTATGTTTCTTTTGTGTCATGAATCTTATGTGTTTCGTTATCATTATTATTATTATTTCCACCAAAGGTATCTAAAGACTTTTCTAAGCGTATTAATGTAAAGATTTGTCTTCTGGATAACACACCATAAATACGTACAGACGCCAGCACATCAAGTTACCCCAAAGTGTCAAATTTTCCCAATTGAATATGAACCTGATTCTGTTTGACATAAAGTTGAAAAACGATCAAAGAAATTTTACACATTGGGGTAACTTGATGTGCTGGCGTCTGTACATAAACAAAGTCATGAGTGGCTAGTAGTGCCATGCATTAATTTAGTGATACTTAATACTAACTGAATGCTACTTAAGCTAAATTAAATAAAATCACAAACAGTTATAACTAACATAACAGCTGAGTGAAGTCTCGAGGCAGTATACAATTTAAATTAAAACCATAGACTCCGGAGAACGGTAGAACAAGGTTTTAACCCAAAACTACATGAACAATCTGCCACTAGGTAAATGTTGCCATACTAAACTGAACTAAAACGGTGCAACGCCCTTCAATAATAGCATGCCGACCTTTTACGCTGCAATGAATATTAATGAAATTCACGAAAGGGCACTTTAGGGGCCCTACGTTCAGCTTATTTAACTTACAAAGTGCAACTAACTAGCAACACCCATAGACTCAATTGTTTTAAGTTCTATGGTAATTTTTGAGGGACGCCATTTTTTATTTTTTGATTTTGGAACTCGGAATTTGTATGTGGCCTTTATTTTTATTCAGGGTGGCTTTTAATTCATTGCAGAGGGAATTAAAGTGGGAAGGAGGGAAGGGTGAAAGGGATCTATGTCCCTTTGATATTGCTTTTAAGCCGACTTATTTCTTTGTGTTTGTTTTATTTCTAATGTATGTTACCTCATAAAGCTCCTACATTTATGGAAATTTTTTTACAAAGACGGACGAGTTGTTTTTATTTTGCTTAGTTTTTTGTTTATATGGATGATTTTCAGTTTTTTTTAATATTAGAACCAAAGTACTGAACCGATGCCAATCAAATACAAAAACTAAAAAAAAATATATATCATTTCGATCTGTAAGTGAGGGAGTTTTGATGTAACACACATAAGAAATACTAAACGTACAACCGAATTGAGAACCTCCTCCTTTTTTGAAGTCGGTTAAAAAAGCCCTGTGTAAGACCATAGACTATTAGTCCTACTCTCTAGTATGAAGCGATAAAGACTTGTTCGTCCATTAGTACCCGCATGTTAGCTTCAGCTAAGTGTTATTGCGTTCCGCCATTCGGAATTTCTCAATAGCAGCGCGGAGTCCTGGATATGTGCTCGTTCAGTCGTAAAAGGCTTAAACCCTATAACCTTATAGGATCTACACAGAAACAACCCACAACTGACGTCACGTACTGTGATCACTGTTTCAGTACAGATTAAAAATATTTTATATTACCTACAACTAAAAAAAAATCTTAATTTAATAAAAATATACAATTTTTCATTGAATTATATTAAATTATTATGCTATAAATGTTCGTAAAATGGTATATTTATTTTATAACATACTTAATAATAACATTCCACCATTTTTCATACAACGTCATCCAGTCCTAAGCTAAGCAGAGCTTGTGTTCTGGGTACTATTGATAACCGTTCTTGTACACCACTATTTTTTAATTAGTCCAAAAAAAAACGGGCTATATCCGTACGTTAGTTAAACTTAAATAACGAAAACAGCTGCTGGAGGCGGGGCATGCTTGTGCGAGATCACGCGAACGTGAGCGAGAGATGACGATTAATGAATACTACTGTGTCATGAATAGCCTGTACAATATTTCCATAAATTGGGTGACTTTTTGGGATATAAACAAACGCTAATGAATATTATTTATTGATACTTTACAAATATATTATAATGAGAAGACCGTCTAGAATAAGCCCTTCAAGTATTTGTACCAATAAAAAAATAGTGGTGTATATTTCTAAATATACATTCAAATTATAGACAAACTACACCCAGACATCAAATGATCGTGCTCATCACACAAACTTCTTGAGTGGGCTTCGAACCCATGTCCTCCGGCACAGCTGTCAAAACCACTAACTACTAGACCGACAGGCCAGTCTCTAAGAAGTAAGTACCCTATTAGAAGTTACCAGCCTGGATACCTACTTCTATCTGTTTTGAAGGTTGAACTTACTATTTCCAGCCGAAGTACCTACTTTTCATTATTTCGGAGGTTACAGAGGTCAGACCGTATTTAAACCTCTTAAATCCGCTTCAATTTGTGGGTACTATCCCCAAAAACAACACTAATTGGGAAAAGCCGACAGCGGATAAAAGATTCCAGGTATTTTAAATTGCAAACGATACTATGAAATAAAATTGGCCTATGAAAAAACTTGTTTTTAGTCTGGCTAATTGACTAAATTTTAGTTTTAAGTTGTCATCTTGATTACTAGAAAATATTAGACTAAGGTTTTGCCTTTTTCTCGTAATCAAAAAAATTATTAATATATTAATGTGGGATGTTAATTTAGAATGCATGATTATTTGATGGAATGTAGTAAATATGAACGCAGTGATTGATGAATGAGAGAGTATGAATGTGGGAAGGAGAAAGAGGAAGATTTGAATATTTTGAAAAAAGAAGAAGGAAAAAAGGATGACGAGCGAGTGTCAAGAAGTAAAGACGTTTTTTTTTACATTATCATAAGAAGTTATAAAATATTAATATTAACATTAATTTACACAACTTTCACACAACGCCATCTCGTGCTTATCACACAATATCTGTCCTGGGTGGGAGTCGAACCCACGACCTATGGCATAGCAATCAGGACCACTAACTACTAGACCAACATGCAAGTAAAAAAAAACAAATCATAAAATATTGGCGATTTAGATCAAGTCAAAATGTCACAAGACGTCACGATTTCGTATAGTTTATACTGAATTATACTTAGATAATATACCTCTAGATCGAGCTACCGCGTGGCCGCACATGCGACAGCAATATAAAAGTTCAGTGTTGCTATTCCCTAAAAAAGTCCCAAAATACGACGTATTCAACGTGGTAATAAGAGTGTAGAAGTATCCATGTGTGAGAAAATATAATTTCACGTAAAATACCTACTTTCAATCTTACCTTGATTCTCACAAATAAAACACACTACCAGGTGAAGCTTGTTTTGATTTTTTCGCGTGTTATTTATCATTAAAATATATTGAGGTATGGCTGACATCCAGTGTGACATTGACATTGCTGTATAATAACTATTGTCCTTTAGACAAAACCAACTTATTTTGAAAATATCTAATTTTTTGTTTATACTTAACATTTATTTATAAAATGAATTCTTACTTCCAAATATCTTTAAGTACCTACGCGATTGCCTTCAAGAGTAAAACTTAATGATTGTCGAAAGGGCTCTGTTCGTTCGTACACATGTTCACTTAAACTTAAAAATAAGGGTTCGCCCACAAATTTGTGAGTTTAGCCACCATAGATTTATTTGATTATTATGCCTACCTTTTGAACATTAGGCCTGACAGTTAAGGGAAAAGATTTGAAACGTGTAGCAACACTGTAAGTAAGTATTACTAGGTTATGTGATATAAGAAATCAAGTTTATTTTAAGAAATCTTCCATATTTTGGTCTGAAAGCCATGACAATAAAAGCGCACAAATGTATAAATTCAATAATCATACAATAACACAAACAGTATTGAATACTTACGAATGAAAAGAGATTTTGTTATTGGCCTTTTCTGAGCGGCTTTTACAGCCTATTATACTGCATCCTCCCATCGTAGCGCATTCACCATACACTAAACACTTATCTAATGGAGTCTATTTCTCATTAAATGACTTAAACTATTACAAAAATTGCAAAAACCATCCGAAAACTTAAATTAAATCGAGCATAATAATATACGTGACAGTGACAGCTCTTTGTTTGGCTAACTTTCAAAAGTTAGCCATGCAAAAATCCGGCACGCCGTAAGGGACAGAAGATACGATGCTTTGTCTCAATTTTCCTACGAACTTTGTATTATTGCGTCTCACTTCCACACTTGACACTGTAAATTGGGCTACGTCTAGAGGTATATAGTCTAAGGAATTATACGTCACTAGCCCCTCTCCTTATACGCTTAATCTAAGTAGTTTTTCATCAATTAAAAAAAAAAACTAAATAATACATACAAATAAGATATGCTCACGCCTTTTTCCCATGGGGGTAGGCAGAAACTACAGAGCGCCATATGCTATGATTCTTACATACTTCTTTTGCTTCGTTTACATTCATTCATGTTGTCATACACACACGCCGGTTGCGAGTACTACGCACCTGACCTTTCTGAAGAACAAAATAATATAATCTATATACATATAATAAGACTGTAAAAAAACTGTGTCTGTACATTAAATATATTTAAAAAATAATAATTGAGGGGGGTTTAGAAACAGTAATAGAGCACGAATCCAAAAAAAAAAGTCTGTCTGTTTGTCTGTTTGTCTGTTTGTCTGTTTGTCTGTTTGTTTGCACACGCTAATCTTCGGAATTACTAAACGGATTTGAATGATTTTTTTTTTGTTGTATAGATATTAAGTCTGGTCAACACATAGGCTATAATTTATCTTGGAAACTGGAACACCTGATGCAGAACCGCAACAGACCAGCTAAACTATAGGCGATACAAAAATGGCCCCATAGCAAAAATTGTTCCACGTGATGAGCATTTTCTGCTGAGAGAATAAATTTGAAGATCCGGAACACCTGATGCAGAACCGCAACAGACCAGCTAAACTATAGGAGTTACAAAAATGGTACCATAGCAAAAATTGTTCCACGTTATGAGCATTTTCTGCTGAGAGTTTAAATTTGAAGATCCGGAACACCTGATGTGGAACTTCAAGAGCCCAGCTACACTATAACATATATTGGAATGACGTCTTAGCAAGAGTTGTTCAGCCTTATGAGCACTCGCTGTTGACATATAAAAATCGAAGATCTGGAACACCTGTTGTGGAACTCCAAGAGCCCAGCTACACCATAACTCAAATAGGAATGACGTCTTAGCAAAAGTTGTTCGGTCTGATAGGCATTTCCTGTTGACTTATAAAAATCGAAGATCAGAAACATTTGATATAGAAATTAAAACTATCACTAATTTCATTGCATAATTATAAAATAACATAAGTAGGAGGTACTACGCGGTGAAGGCGGGAACAGTTCAGGACTGATTTTCGATGACGATGGTATATCGTTGAAAATTAGACTCTACTGGCTAAAACTCCCATTTTTTTATCGTATGCCTTCGGGCTTATGTTATTTGAGTGTTTAATTTCCTTTTCCATTTATTATCTTTGTTACATGGTTGCCTACCCGGTAACGCAGGGGACCAGCCACTTAGATTTTAATTGATCAGGTATCATCACAATAAAACTATAACCATGCCTAGAAAGAGGTCAAATTTTTCCCAATGTTCCAAAAGTGCTAAATGATTAAAGACCATAAGATCCCAACAATCTACCGAAGAGCGTTAGGAGAGACTTGATGCTGTTCGAGAACATGAGGCTGCAACTCGCTCCGTGGAAACTTCTTGGGATCGCGAAGCACGCTTGCATTCTCAGCGTATTTACGCCTACATCCAGGTCTCTATAGACCAGTGAAGAATATGTGCGCGACTGACCGCTGATCGTGAACATCATGCACTGTCTCGCGAGTTGGAGACGTTCACGGAAAAACCATGACGCTTGAGTTTTCAGCGTATATACGCATCGACTCTAGAGATGGAGGAAGGAGATGCGCGACTGACCGCTGATCGTGAACGTCACGCAACATATTATAGGCTATAATTTATTTTGGAAAATGGAACACCTAAAGTAAAAGAGATATAAAAATGGTGCCATTGCAAAAACTATTCCACGTGAAGAGTGTTTTCTGCTGTGAGACTAAATTTGAAGATCTGGAGCACCTGTAGGGGAACTCCAAAGCCCAGAGACAATATAACATATACATAATAGAAATGGCGTCTTAGCAAAAGTTGTTAAGTCTGATGGCATTTCCTGTTGACCAACAAAAATAAAAAAATTGGAACATCTTGAATCGTCTCGCGCATCCCTTTGTTTTCCCGTCTCCGGGCTTATAGAATTCGACATCAGATGTTTCAGATCTTCGATTTTGACGACCCCGTTGTCGCTGGCATAAGCAAAAAGATCCGCGTACGAAGTCGCGGGCAGAAGCTAGTAAATAATATAATAAAAAATAATATAATAATATCTTGTCTATTACTTTTTATTATCTAACTGTCGTCGGACTAAACATAATTTTGATATTTATAGTATTGAATATCTTTGTACTGCATACAATGTCCACATGCCTATTCGAGAAAATCCTGAAATCCTTCTTTTATTTGCTGAACCCGAATACCTATATGTTCGCCGAATTTGACACAGAGTAGTAACCTGAAAGTCCTGAAACTCTGAAACTTTACTGTATAAAATTTACTTATTTTTCCATTATAACTTTATTTAATTCTGACCGTGTTGGGATCAAGTTTGAAATATCATGTCGCTTTTAAAGTTCGTTCATTTATCCAAAACATCGGGAATAGTGGTGATTTTAGCTGAAGTTACTATGGATCTGTTTCTAGACAAACACGACGTCGGTAATTTCTTTCGTAACTTTAAACCATACAGCATTCTCACTTCTTCTCATTGATACAGCTGACCTCTGAGGTCCTGGTATCGATTCCCGGATTTATGCATTAGGAATTTCGCTGTAGCACCCCGGGGTCTGTATTTCTGACCATTTGGTGGCAATACGACTTCAATGTACGCGAAATCTAGGAGTACTATAAGGTACTCCTCTATTTATCCTTTTGTGAATTGCAGGCGTGATGTTATGTTGTCAATACTTACTAAAAGTAGGTAGGCAAGGTAATGAGCTTCACGATGAGTTACCTAAAATAATGGCACAAGACGCTAATATTTTAAGCAGAAAATTCTAAAATTGCCATCGTTAGACATGTATGAAGTTCCATGTACATGGAACAACGTAGAGCAATATATTACAAGTAACAATATAATAAGAACGTTCTAGAAACATGAAAATGGCCGACCTCCATCATAAAATTATAATTTTCCGGCAGCTATTCGCGGTTTTACACATTGGCATACTAAGTAATTGTTTAACCAACTATACGTATAGGCACTATTCCTAGCGGTGTAGTTCGTCCTCTAACTTGCATAATTATTTCGGTAAGGACGAACTAACATACGTGTATTATAGAAGAACATAGCCTTGAGTTGAGTATGTAATTCTGGTAACCATCGCGTTGAAAATAAAAAAAAGATACGGAAAGAAGAAAAAAAAACATTCACATCGCTTTCAACGGGAAAAGTGCCCAAAAGACTGACGGCATTGCCAAATATTCTGGACTAGGTCAGCCTTTGGTCACGTTAAGAGCCGACCAACCAAGAGTGAATAGGCTAGTTCTAGGCAAGCGTGCTTCATAGTCGACCACATCATTGCTTACCATCAGGTGAATTAGTGATTAAACACGATCCTATCAATAATAAAAAAAACCGCCGCGATGTCTCAAAACTAGATAGACACGGACTCCATGGCTTTGGTGTTCTTAATAAGATATTTTTGCTGGAGAGTCTGAACCGCTACTTTTTCTTTCCCGCAAAAACACGAAGTAGTGGGATTTTTGGGGGACTGTTTCAGTTAATTTTGACGGTCAAAAAGTGCTATTTCTCAGCCTAATTTGAGTAAATTAATTTTGATTTTGATGAATTAAAATAGCTCTCAGTAACAAGTAGACTTTGGACTGCTACTGAGCAGTTACTGATGGAAATAACATGCTTCAGATTGTAACAGTCCGAAGCATGTTCAGCAATAATTATTATAATAGTACCTATCTAGTAAGTTGTTTTATTTCGGAACATTATTCCATATAAAAATGTTAGTAAAGCTTAAAGCTATGTTAGTACCTTAAACGAAACTATCTACCTTATATTAAAGAGGACACCACCCGAGCTGGGCTCCTTGTTGCAGTGCCGCGCAATAGGACATTAACCCTTGCCGTTATGGTGTTTAGAAGGCCACTGGAGCCGCCCCGCACACGACACATTGAGGAGGCCCTTGGCAAACTAGCGCTGGACGATGAGGTAGACGGGATAGACCCATAAGACGAAGAACTGTGAATATGTGATGCTGTATGCATCAGCATAATTCACAGTTCATCGTCAATTTCTATACCGCCACATGTGCGCCACTAGACCGTGAATGCACAACAGCTACCCGTATTGTTTCTGGCATTGTCTCATTTGTCCGCCATTGTTACAATGGAAAGTTACCAGAACAACCAGATATGTATCTTTTGTTAGATTTTTAATACTATAAACCGCTTATGGACCGACTGTACGATATGTATGTTGTGTAGCATTATATGGAAAATTGTATTTATCATCTTTTGTGATGATAGGATCAGATTTATTATTGTAACGGGATTGGAAATTGTGTTTTCCATTGTTGTTTGTGTCTACTGTTTGGTTTGGTTCTATATTGGGAAGATTTTGTTTTGAGAAGGATTCCATTTCATGTGCTTGGACGTCTTGTTTGTCGTTAAATATTAACAGCCGCAAGGAATCGATCGGTTGTTAAAAGGTTGAGCTATGGGGCTTATTACACTGTTCAATTTGTATGAAACCTTACTAGGAAATCGGAAGATGTAATCGCAGTTAGAACAGATTGGATCCGATTTAGGGCAAATCGGAGGTTCCGACCGCCGCGCTTGGTTGCTTCCTAACTGTTCCTATTTAGGATCCTACGAATTGAATACCTAGTCTAAAGATTAAAGATACCGGGCTGGTACCTATCCGCAACTACACGTCAAAGCGCGTATTTTGCGTATGAGCTTTAATCTACCACGAGGGCCCAGTGCGAATTGGCAGACGTCACATGTCTTCGAATTTTTGGTTCTAGGACATGCCGGTTTCCTCACGATGTTTTTCTTCAGCGTTTTTGAGAGCAGATGGTGATGAAATAAATTACACAAAGTAATGCCGCTAGCCTAGGTTCGAACCCACGACTTACTGTTAGTAAGTCGGGGCCGCCACCACTGGCCCACCGCTGCTCTCTGCTCTCAATACATAGTGTAATAAGCCCTTTACCGAGGTCAGTCTACGGATAGGTGACTAGTACATCTTCTGTCCCTTGAAAAGCACTGCAAGCAGATGATCAGAAGCATGTACAATCAATAGTATTTTATTCTATTTTATTCTGTAACAGCCTTATTCCTGTTGGTATAGTGGCTAGTGGCTTTGACTGCTAGGCCGGAGGTCGTGGGTTCGATTTCCACCCAAGACAAACGTTTTTGTGATGAGCTCGTTCACTTGTTCGATGTCTGGGTGTAATCATGAATGCATTACGGATTTTTTAAATATGTTTATCAGTTGTACTCTTAGCACAAGCTCCGCTTAGTTTGAAAGTTGTACTAAGAAAGTTGTGGAACATTTATTTATTTATTATTTATTACCGCGAAGCAAATAAAGTGTTTCATTTTTCTTTCTGTGATATAAATACTTAAGAGTAAAAGACTATCTATGTCATCCATCAATTCCACTTAAAGCAAAGTTTCTAAGTCTCAATCTTAACAAGACAGTTTATTTATGGTTTCCATCAATGTCGTCTGGCGACAAATATCTGCTTTTCGTTTGATATGACAAGCGACTGATATACCGCGGAGAACAGTTCAAAGGCAAACATTCTCAAAAAGCATTTTAAACTTTCGAAGTGTCTGTAAATAATCTATTTAAACTTATATACGAATATACTGCTTTTGCTTCGTTTACATTCATGAGTACACACCTATATTTTTTATCGCACATAATGTATATCTGCAGGCCTAGCCATAACTATTACAAATTCTATTTCTATTATCCTAATCGATTAGGCGACAATAGAAAGAAAATGGCGTATATGGAATTAGCTGTTTGTCAACTGTCAAGAAGTGTTAACGAGTGGAATTTGAAATATGGCTGAAAATGAAATACACTTGACAGTTGACAAACAGCTGATTCCATATACGCCATTTTCTTTCTATACTAGACATAGTATTTGTATTATGGCTGAAAATGAAATAATAATAATAATAATAATAATAATGTCCTGATAGCCGTGGAATGCCTCTCCACTCCTCAAGCACCTCAGGTTATGTTGCCCTCTTGTCGCTACGTCACTGTGTGCTAGCGGCCGTTTCAGAGGGCCCATTACTGAGTGTGCAAGTCACCCCCTGTCATTTTATTCGTGTATTATAAAGCATTGATGAGGCAGGGGCCATAGTCCTTCCATAGTTCTAGGTAACCAGTTCACCTTATCCACCCCTAACCTATAGCCCAATATATTTGTTGTTTTAGTCTAGAATAGTCCTGCACTAGTCGTAGGTTTTCCTTGGGTGCATTTGCATAATGCATACAGGGAAAATCTGCGATTGGTGCCTCACTGCATTAAAAACGACAAAGGGCCTCTGCGAGTTGGCTTAGGCTCCTCGTACGCCTTCCAAAGGTCCGGAACCCAAGGGTTCCGAGAAATATAAGCTCATTAAGATAATAATAATATCTTTATTGGCATAAAATATAGGTACAATAAAATGAAGTCCCTGGCTCCCATGCAAGGTGAAATACCTGTGTTACAGGAACCAGTGCCCTCTCCCTTATCATAGAAATCTATGTACATTTTATGCGGAGATATTATTTACTAATTTTATGAAAGGAATATAAAACAAAATCTTAAAAACAAAAACAAAGAAAAGGTAAGTGTGTAGAGTGTTGTAAGTGTGTGTGTATGTGTATATGAGCGTGAGTGTATGTTAGTGTGTGGGTGTTTATGTGAGTGAATGTGAGTAAGGGGTATCTGTAAGGCATTTAAGAAGAGGTAAAGTGCGTCTTCTTTCGTGGATTATGTAACTGGAGTTAATATTTTTTCAGTTTCTTCATAGCTCAGAGACTGTAACCATTCTTTAAGCACCAGCTTGACTTTAGGCAGAGTAAATGTGTATATTTTTAGTGCTTTATTTAACTTGTTATACATTTGTGAGCTCTGAGATAGAAAGTGTCGTCGTGCAAGCGCTGATCGACATCTGACAGTTTTACAAACCGGAAAGCCGGTACGTCGATTGAGGATATGTCTATCAATTGGCAAAGTGGAGTGTCGACGTAAGGTGGCACGGAGAATGTAGACTTGTCTCACTGTAAGTACTTTTGCATCCTTATATAACTGGGAGGTTGGATAATCTCGTTTGCGAAAGTACATTACTTTAAGGACGGCGCGTTGGGCACGTTCCACCCTGAGCATCACGGTTTTAAAGGTCCCTCCCCAGACCGGAATGCAATAGGAGATCACCGACTCGCAGAGAGAGTGATAGACAAGGGTTGAGGTTTCCAGGTCCGCTGAGTGTCTAAGTTCTTTAAATAGATAGATAAGCTTCCGGAGCCTAGCACATATGATATTAGTGTGCACTCGCCAATCCAATCTTTCGTCAATGTGAACACCTAGGTATTTTATATTAGGGACTATCGTGAGAGGAATGCAGTTACATTGTGAGCTACTCTGACATGTATGAGCTATGATTTTATTGGTAAGTGAGGGAGGTTTAGGTGAGTTTGTAGGTAGAAACTGGATAACTTTGGTTTTGGAGATGTTAAGCGTCAAAAGGTTGTCCGAAAGCCAGTCCATAATGATCTTCAAAGAACGTTCGGCATTTGTTCTCGCTGTAATCCAATCTTCTTCATATATTAAAAGAACCGTATCGTCTGCATAGGTAAAAATATCGCAGTGATGGAGAGATAATTGGCAAAGGTCATTTATGTATATTTGGAAGAGGGTTGGGCCCAGAATACTCCCTTGTGGAATGCCGTAGCTAATAAATTCTTCATTACTGGATTCGGAGTCAATTTTTATAAATTGGCTACGCCCCCGCAGATAATTTTTAAATATATCTAGGGCTATTCCACGTATTCCCATATGTTCCATTTTAGCCACAAGTCTGGGGATAGAGACGGTATCAAAAGCTTTGGTCAGATCCAAGAAGACGCCGTAGCATCTGAGCCGATTGTCAAGTTTACTGACTAGTGTATTTGTAAAGTCAGTTACGGCGTCCTCTGTAGATATACCTGTACGAAAACCATATTGGTTGCATGCTATAAGTTTATTTACTGATAAAAATATTGTGAGACTGGTGTTGAGAATTCTTTCTAAAATTTTTGACAAAGCTGTGAGAACCGAGATGGGGCGATAATTGGATACATCGTCTCTAGCCCCAGCCTTGTAAATCGGATGGACTATTGCACGCTTAAAAGCCCTGGGAAATATGCCAGAAGTAATTGCACAATTGCAGATGTGCGTTATAATGGGAGCTAAGGCGATACTGGATTCCCTAATTATCTTAGAGGAGATATTGTCCCATCCTGTTGCGCAATCACTCCGCAAACTTTGTATATTTCTTAGAACCTCTGTTTCGTTTACAGTGCAAATACTGAGGGAGTTTAATGGGGATGGAAAATTAAAAGAGTAAGAGGATTGGCTTTTGGAACTGAATTTTGACGCTAGGTCCTTACCTATATTGACGAAGAAGTTATTGATGTTATTTAAAGAAGAAGCTATGTTAACAGAAGATTTTAATAGAGCGTTACATGATTGCCTTTGTTGATTATTATTTGTTATTGACTTAATTATTTTCCACGTAGCCTTCGGATTATTTTTCGCTTTTCGGAGTTCAGCTTTTTCATACGATCGTTTTAGTTTCTTTATAAGAGAGTTGCAAAAGTTGCGGTATCGTTTGTATGGTATTTTTAAGGTAACATTATCTGGAGATTTCTTAAGCCGCCGATGCATTTTGTCTCGGTTCCTTAAACAGCGAAGTAGACCCGGAGTCAACCATGGTTTAATGATAGTTTTCCTATTTGGGGCTAGGCTTATCCTAGTGTGTGTAGCTAAAACTGTTTGAATATTATCAATGAGAATATCGGTTGCCAAGTTAGGGTCTTATGTCTCAAGTACAGGGTTAAAATCGTAATTATCAATATCATTTTTTATAGACTCGTAGTCATATTTAATCGATGTCCTTTTAGACGGGCATGGGACTTGTTTGCTTGTGTTTAAAAACAGGGTGACTGGGAGATGGTCTGTAACGTGGGTGTCTAGTACGATAACATTAGCCTGTGATTTCGTTTTTAGCATGACATGGTCAAGACAATTATCTTCTCTGGTTGGGAGTGTATGGGCGGGTAATAAACCGAGTGTGGCGGTACAATTTAGGTAGTCGTCTGCATGTCGATCAGTACTACTTGGCTTTATATCAATATTAATGTCTCCGATTAAAATTATATTATTGTAGGATTTATGAGAAGTAACTATTTCACTTAGACTAGAGTAGAAATTATTGGGATTCAAGTAGGAAGGGGATCGGTACACTGCAATAATAGTAGTATTGTTAAAACTAGTTACCAAACAGTTGGCATCTAGGATCTGTGGTTCATGGGTGATGCAGTTTAAGGTATTTTTAGCATATATTACGACACCATCGTTTTTTATGGGGTTATTCTTTGTAGAGAAAGATGTATAACCCTGCAGAATAGGAAGCTGTCCCGACACTTGTAACCAACATTCCGTGAGTATTATGAAATCAAAATCAATCTTTGTAACAGATAGAGTAACTAAAAATTGATCGATGTTCTTTTTTAAACTCCTGATATTTATATGAACTATACGAAGGGCTTGATCGCTGAAAGCTGTTAAATTTCCATCCGGTCTAAGTATTTTAGATTCTGCGACTGCAATGTTGTCAATTTCAACAGAAATTTGATTAAGGTCTGTGAATTTTAATTATAATGAAATTGAAAGTGACTACTGCGTGAACGAAAAGTTTATGTAAACCTGTTAAAACAGCACTTAGAACCCTTAATAAACGATGTGTGCTATGAATTTGAAATGAGATTTTTAGTGTTTGTGTGTGTGTATGATTTATTTTTGTGTAGTGGTGAGTGGATCTATGATGTTGTGAAAGTGTGGAGTAGATTATTGAAATGTCTAGTATGCAACGAAGAAACAAAACTGAATATGACAAACTAAAAGCAATTTTTAAATACAGTAAATGTAAATGCTCGATAAGTAAAGTTGCTAGTCAATCCTTACGGCGAAGGCTGTCCAGGTCTGCTTCGTTTTTTATAATGACGTGACGTTCTCCATCTGCTTTCCTCAGTAGCACTTTACCGTAGGAAGTCCAGCAATATTTAAAATGATGGTTATCAGCAAATTGTCGTGCCAAGTAGTAAATGCGCTGTTCTTTCGGAGCAAGCTTTTCTGATATATATATGGGTTTACTCGGTCCGCCAATTTCCAAATGTGAAGTACTGAGTTTGTTTTGTTTGTGAGCGTTGTTAAATTTGCGTGTGTTTTTAATTATTGTGTCTTTAGTTATCGCACTTACGAAATCAGCAGTAATAGGGGACGAATCATTTTTGTTGCTTTTTGTGCGGTAAACATCTTTTATTTCGTCGTTCTTTATTGAGTGGCCAAGCACCTTGGCAGTCTCAATCACAAAGGCACGCAAGTCTTCTTTATTCTCTTCTTGTTTTCGAGGCACGTTCCTTATTTCAATTTTTGTGGCATATTGTTGACGCTCCATCCTGTCCACTCTTTCCTCCAACTCATTTATGTAGCGGCGGTCAGACTCACGTTCAGTTTCCAGATTCGCAAACTTTAATTTCAAGTCATCATATTCAGTTGACATGAATGCGATCGATTTTTGGATCTCGGTATTTTGAGCGCTGATTTCAGATAACGCGGCCTGTAATGCGGCAAATTTACTATCAGTTTGAGCAGTGGAAGCTGATAGTAAGGAACGAATTTCATTGAAGCGAGACATGCAGTCACAATCGTCACGCTTACGTTTGAGCCGGGTTGTAATATTGCCTTCGTGTCTAACTGTAGACAGGTCCGGGGAGGATCCTGTTTGAAGGAATGCCCTAGGGTTCGAGGTGGAAGTTGCACCCTCAGTTTCATTTCCTGGGGCCAAATACACTTGACAGTTGACAAACAGCTGATTCCATATACGCCATTTCCTTTCTATAATAGAAATAGTGTTTGTAATATAGCTAGCCTACTGCCTGCGTAGCATGAACACTTAATTTCTTTTCTTCCGAGACACGATAAATTTCTTTCTGTCCAACTTGACATTTCTTCTACCCGAGCATAAGGCGACTCGTCGACAAGCGTTTGTACGTCTATAGCAACTGTCAAGTTGCTCTTGTCTAGGTCTCATTTGATGTAGACTGTTTGACACTTGTTGACAGGAAATGTTTCGAAAAGAACTGTCAAAAGTGGAGAAAATAGGTACGCACTTCATGCTCGGCATTGTTGATTCTTGTATACTGACTAATCGACATATAACTTCTCATCTTTCTTGACATTGTCATGCTCGAGCCGAAAGAAATATCTATATAATCTGTCACTTTGCCGATTCGTCAGTAGACAAAGGCCGTTTCTTCGGTGTTCAATGTGTTCATGCTACGCAGGCTGGACATACATGTTGCGAGTACTACTTATTACAACCACAGTCTAATTAATATTTATACTGTGCTACTACACTTTGTAGTTTTCACCTACCCCATTGGTAAAAAGTGTCTCCTTATGTTTGTATCCTTATTTGAATAGTAAAAAGCACTTGAAAATAAGAATGAAGGGCATTAAATTTAGTGTAGGTAAATAAAATGCGAAATTAACTGCCATCTTGGTACCAATGGCATGAGAGGCTGCCATAATAAGTACCGATAGGTACATGACAAACAAAAACTTTAACATCTCAAATACTTATTTGTAACCTACTTGAATTATGCAAGGTTGTTATTTTGATTTGGTCAATAGGAGAGGTTTTTTTTTATCCCATATCTAGATATTGGCAATGGCAGTTTACTTCACTTAACTTTTCGCAGGGAGATTTTAGTAAAACATACCGGCTGTTCTCAAATGACAAAATTAAAAGATTATTTATTTTTGTAAGTAACTTTTTCAGATACTTTAATATGTCTGGTAAGTAGTAAAGGGGCAGTGTTCCTACCTGTCAGAGAGGTAATGATCTATTCTTAAAATCAAAACATTAAATATATTCTAATAAGATTATTTGAATCTAACGATGCAGGGAAATATCTGGAAAAGGTCTTTTCAAGAAAGAGCTATTACAGCTTTGAATTGATCTGTCTCGACATACATATACGCTTCAGACAACGTCTAGCTTAATCCTATTTCCTTAAACATTGGTAGAACAGGAATTCGCCAGCTAGCCCAAAATACAGTACGTACCTTGGAACAACATAACTAAGATCGATAAGATCATAATTTATTGTATTATTTTATAGACATTATTAATAACCCAGTTTGAGCTTTTGCTTGGAAAAAAATGAATATAACTGTATCATAATATCGAAACGTTCACGTAAAAAAATCTAATGAGTATCTTCTGAAATGTTCTACGTGAGATGGCAGCACTGGCGTCAGGTCCAACCACCTGTCAAAACGCATACACGATTTGTATTTTTCGACCTTTTTTTGATTTATTTGTTCTTAAAAACGTTACAAAAGGAATATTGTTTTCTAAAATGCCACAGTGTGGTGCAGTACCTGTGTGTAGTTAAAACAGGCGACTTCAGTGACTTTCGGGCCTCTGTTTTTGAGCCGAATCTTCAAATCGGAAACCTTTCTCTGGCCGTAATCCATAATAAAATCAATAACACTACCAAACACGTAGAATTTCTATAAAAAAATAATATAGTTTCAGTAGGAATCTGTGCTATCTGACAGCGGTTTGGACCTGACGCATACTAAGCGCCGTCTGGTGGCAGAAAAAATATCGAAAACCCTCATTATGTACGTAATAATTTGTAAAAAAGAGAACTATGCTTAAGTCGTTCTTTTATTCGTTTTCTCGCCATTACTCGACAGTCGACACTTACAAAGAGTATTACAAACAATTTCAGCTATTATCCAATTTGATACAATTGGCTCGGGCGCTGTACTTTTAATTGTTAAATGAAATACTTTATGTAACTGTTTGCTGGCTAATAACATAGTAAAACGACTCTGTAATGAACAAAGTATAGAGATCTGAGTTTTAAGAATCGATTAATAGTTCATTTACCTGTAGACAAACAGTATGCGCGGAGACTTAGCTATTCCGTTGTTTTAATTATGAATAACAAGCAGACGTCCCGCGGTTTCACCCGCGTAGATCCCGTTCCCGTGGGATTACAGGAATAAAAAGTAGCCTATGTGTTAATCCAGGGTGTCAGCTAACTCCATACCAAATTTCATTAAAATCGTTTCAGTAGTTTTTACGGGAAAGAGTAAAAAAACATCCATCCATTCACCCATCCTCACAAACTTTCGCGTTTATAATATTAGTAGGATGTAGATTTAATGTAATCTTAGTTGGTCTAGTCATCTAGTGGATGCAAGCGCTACTGCTGAACATGAGGCACTTGGTTCGATTCGTGGGTTGAGTAAAGTGTTAGGTACTGGATTTTTTGAGTAGCAGCCCGGAATCTTCAATCTTCACAATCATAGGTATATATTACTAGAGGTACCCCGTGTATACCTACATTTTCTATTACGACTAGCTGCGGTGGCAAACTTTTTTCCACCTTAGAATCATTTTAAGTTGTGTAACCTTCTCAGTTTTAGCGACTTGTCAAACAAATCACCTGTCATGTCATCCAAGATGGCGCTGCATTTGAAAAATTTTGTACAAAACAAATTTTCTGCATATTCTTTTTTGAGACAAAAGACAGCTTACGTCCATCACCGGTGTGATCTATTTTCTTGCAAATTTTATTACGATCCATTTAGCCGTATAGTCGTGAAAAGTCGACAAACAAACGGACAAACAGAGTTACTTTCTCATTAACCGACTTCAGGACGAGGTTCTCAATTCGATTGTTTTTTTTTATTAGCATGATATAGTATCTAGAGTTTGTATCCATACCATAGTAAAGTATCTTTACTTTTTATATTACCTTTAGAATCTTTAATAACAAACATCTAACAGTATATCCAAATATTTTATAGTCCTTTAGGGCATTGTGGAAAATGCATGACTTCATGTAAATATTCAGATGGTAACGTAACCTAATTAGCTTAATAACGCTAGAATTTGGTTCTAAAGTTCTATTTTTGTTTTGAATTCCAGGTCTGCATGAATGTACAGAGTATTAATTGATATGTGAGTTAATTTATATCCTTATATTCACGCTTCCTTACCCAATTGGGAATGAGCGGAGCAGGTAGCAGCATTTGCTGAACACTCACAAAGTATTATCACCATTCTATAAGTTTTATCTAAAGTTTATAAGGCACTGGGCACGTAAAGACAAATTTGTGTAGGCACTCTTGAAGATGCACCTATTAGTGCAATGCAAAAATATTACTGTTTTAAAGCAATGCTACTTAAATCTTAGGGTCACACACTAATATTCACAATTTTACGCACAGTCTAAAGCACTGACTCTAGAAACACTTCAATTTGCACAAGAGTTCGTGAGGAGTATAAGCACTAAGGGACAAGATTTCATAGAGAGGAGAAACATAAAAAAAGTGAGAAGTTCTTCCATTTTGTAATTGGTTTTTGATACACGGCTTGTATTTGGTAGCACTGTCATCCGATTGGGTACTTATACATATAGACACTCAAAACTCACAGGATCAATCCAAAACAATGTTATGCAATTTATACAAAATACTAATATAATAAAGAGGATAGAGTTGTAGACCCACTGCTGGCACTCTCTTATAATAAAGAGAGGAGGAGTAGTAGGCCGTAATCTTCCCACGCGGGCCTAGTGTGGGTTGGTAGATGTCACATCCATGTCCATCCATGTCTCCGAATTTTTAGGACGTGCCGGTTTCCTCACGACGTTTTTCTACATCATTTTGGGAACAATCGTGATGAAATAATGTATATGCCGCAGGTTTTACATAAAATTAGGTTTTTGATCAAAAACCAGAAGATGACACATTTTTAACTCAATTTCATACAAAAAACTGTACTAGTTTGGGTTTATGATCAATTTAATTTGGTTCGCTATACTTTTACATAAAATTTTAAGACCTAATATAACTTGGCACTCTTTTGTTTATCCTAATTATATTTTCGCATAACATTATTTTCGCATAACATTATTTTCGCATAACAGCTTACGCATAATTTTTCTAATCATAATAATGATAAAGCATAACATTCTAAAGCATACATTTATTTACGCCTAATGATATTAAAACTTTTTTTATAGGCATAACAAAGAAAAAACTATGCGGGGCTCCTATTTCTGTCTGCAGGGTTTAAAGGAACCAAACTAACCTAACGTCGGGGTGCCCCAAGTCCTGATTATGGGAGCAAACTCTTTGGGATTAAAGCAAACCCGTTATTTTGACAAAAACTAGTTCAGGTTTTTGATCAAAAATCTTAACTAGTCTGAACTGTTACAGGTTTATGATGAAATTGAGTTTAGAATGTGTCATTTTCCGGATTTTTATCAAAAACCTAATTTTATGAAAAACCTGTTGCATATATTATTATTGAGGTGGGCAGCACTGCTCTCCAGTGTTTGTGTAATCTATGGTAACACCATAGATATTGTTGACCTGTGGATAATGTGAGTTGTTGGTCTGGTACCTAATAAAAACGTGCTTCGAATTAAAAAGTGTATTAATTAATTACATCTCAACTAAATAAACCCGATATAACAATATACCTACATTATTTCATCACGATTGTTCCCAAAATGATGTAGGAAAACATCGTGAGGAAACGGGCACGTCCTAAAAATTCGGAGACCTACATGTGACATCTACCTCTCTATGCCCGCGCGGTAGATTACGGCCTACTACGGCATAGAGAGTAGGCCTGTGTCCCAGCAGTGGCAAAACCTAATTTTATGAAAAACCTGTGAAATATACAAAGCAAAGAAATGTAAGATACTTTAGAGAGGAAATGCGAATGAATGGAATAGAAAAACTGTGATCCCATGTCTTAGTAATGTCATTTAGAATAACGGTAGCGTTATTGGAGCGGCAGCTGAGAGTACTTAATTAAACTCATCAGACTTGTGTCCACCAGGACACACGTATCGGATGAAAATTTTGTCCATAAGTAGTAAGTATTGAATATCTTTGAAACAAAGTAAATTGCCTGTCTAGGTTCGAACTTATGACCTACAACTTGTAAGTCCCCGTCGGTCTTTAAGCTATCCGAAAACACAGACTTCCAAGTTAGATAATCATCATTCCCTACAAGTCTAGAAACGTGGGTACTTACAGTCTTTACTTAATCTCAGTCGAGATAAGCTGATAGCCTATTACAAGCTTTATTCTGTCGCCGGCAAGGACACTGACGTCAGAATGACGTCACGGTAAGCTTAGTGATGTCATTGTTATGTCTAGCGATAATTTTAATCTTGATTAAATTGTTAGTGGAATTGATTGTATATGTCAGAGAATGAGAGCCGTTAAGTGTGTGGAAATGAGCGACATGTGGCAGTTAATTAAATATATTCCACAGCTTTCACACCATGCCATCAAGTTCCAAACTAAGCAGAGCTTGTGCTGTAAGTACTAGATCATTGATAAACATACTTGTATATTTCTAAACACATGGATAAATTACACCCAGACACAATAAATGATCGTGCTCATCACACTAACATTTGTCTTGGATGGGAATCGGACCCACGGCCTCCGGCATAGCAGTCAGGACCTCTAACTACTAGACCAACAGGCCAGTCAAACATGATCTCTGTAAAATGTAGTTTTGCATTTGTATCAGAAATAAAATTCAGATTTGGGTACAAATGCTTATTTTAAGAATTATAATGTCCACTGGAGAGAAGGAACATTTTATCCGAATAAATCATTGATTTTCACCGGAACATTTGCACGGAATTGCACGGCAGTTTTTTTGTGTTTTAATCGTGCAGAGCGGGGCACTATGTTATTTATAAAATAAGTACTAGCAGACGTCACGCAGTTTCACCCGCGTAGTTTCCGTTCCCGTGGGAATACGGGGATAAAAAGTAGCCCATGTCTACCGGGAATAGTGTAGCTTTCCACTAGTACAATAATTTTAATCTTAAAATTGGATCATTAGTTCCGAAGATTACCCCCTACATACCTACAAACTTACAAACATACAAACTTACAAATTTTACTTCTTTATAATATTAGGATAGAAGAGTAGTAGAAGATTCTTACCAATCTCATTTCACGTCTAATTTTCTATACCGTGATAAAAGGTAACTTTAACACTAGTTCATAGTATTAACCCAGCACTTACTACACGCTTTGGCACAATGCCAACTCTTTGTAAATATATCGGTAGCAGTCGCTTACCCTAAAAAGAAAGCAAATATTGAAGGTTAAGTATTCCATTTAGGTTTTATTTGCCATCTTCTAGCGCCATCTTTGAAAAGGTGATATCGGTGAAAACAGGGAACAAAAAAAACTAACCTCAAAGTAGACTCAGATATGCTTTTTGAACAATTTGACACTCTTGCGACATAATTATGTAAAAATAACATTTCATTTCAGAAAACGCATTATTTGCTACTTCTTCTTTTTGATTCGTTAGTTATAACCGAAGAGATTTAAAATACTATAGAGCGGGCATGTCAAGGAAATGTTATAGAAAAACTTTGATCCCAAGTCTCAGTAACGCCATCTAGAATAATAAATGAATATTGGAGCGGCAGCGGAGCGTAGGTACTAAAAAAAACTCATAGACTTGTGTCCAGCAGGACACAAGTTTCGGACGAAAATTTTGATCGTGATGGCCGGTCTATAGGTATTGAATGTCTTTGGTTATAACCAACCTGCAGTAGGATACTTACTGCGTGAAAATATAGGTGAAGTGAAGCCGAATTGAGCTGTCATTCCATACTAATGCTAGACGTTGACAGTTCACTTCGCTTAAGTTTTCACGGATTGACTTTTACTGAATCGACCGGCTGGTGTCAGAGAGTTTATGAATGACTTGGCTTCACATGCAGTAGAGAAACTTCTCTAAGACATGTCGGTTTCTTCACGATGTTTTCCTTCACCGTTTTTCAAGCAGGTGACATACTTTTCACAACTATTTTTATATTCTTCTGCCCTTATCCCAATTCTCTTGGAGTCGGACTTTAGTAGTTCTGACAACTTGTAACGACTGACAAAGATCTGCAAATAGGTAACAATCCGGGACAATCATGCTTTCCGGGACAAGGAGGTGTCTTGTAATAAATTATAGAACCATGCACAGACCCACCTCTATGGTTAAGTAATTTAGTAAAGAACCCAATACTCAATACTTTTATTGCATTCCACATCTATAACACT
Organism: Euplexia lucipara; assembly: GCA_921972225.1. Classification (NCBI taxonomy): domain Eukaryota; kingdom Metazoa; phylum Arthropoda; class Insecta; order Lepidoptera; family Noctuidae; genus Euplexia; species Euplexia lucipara. Next base: position 2,298,046 of record OV179158.1, read on the forward strand.
ACCCGTTCCGTTCCCTTTTTACCCGTTTTTGGATCAAAAGTATAGTTTACTTGACTGTCTCGTTGGTCTAGTGGTCGCAAGCGCTGCAGCTGAGCATGAGGTCCCGGGTTCGATCCCCAGGTCGGGCAAAGTGTTATTGAGTTTTTCTATCAGGAATTTCTCAGTAATTTTTGTGTATACATATTTGTTTACCATGTTGGTACACATGTCAAAGTACACAAGTTAAAAATAGTACGAATATATAATAAACTGAAGATTAATATGCTACTTTTAAAATTTCTTAAAAGTGATTCAAACAATAGAAAAAAAAATACTGATTGTCTTGAAATTTCCGGAAAGTAACGACATTGAATTCTTTTTTTTTCCGTATGTTGTAGTAAAAATTAAAAAAGTGGTTCCCTCACGTGCAAGTAGACTATATACTGGTGTTGGTAAGATTTTTTAATTTTCAAAATCTATTGTAGTTTCTTGTAACTAAATGATCAAACGTCAGTCTCGCGTCATTTTTTGGAAAACATGTGGGTGAATTTTAGTGATTTGCCATGAATACGTAATTTATTTCCAAAATTTAATTCCTCAACATGCAAAGCAAGGAACTCGTCTTTTCAAATCACAAATAGGATTGTATAAATTCTTCTTCTCTTACTCACAAATAATGATTACAGTTGATCAAAATCAGTCGATTTCAGGCACGGCCCCTTAAACATAACTGGAGAAATATGGGTGTGCTACCAGGTACACCTCTGCCTAACCCTTCGGAGATTACAGGCGTGACGTTATGTATGTAGTATAGTGTGATCTGACACTCGATGTGAAATTCTAGCTTTCACCTTCATACAGCTAGCTGGCTGGAAGCCGACCCCGAAATAGTTGGAAAAGTTTTCACCAAATTAACGAATGGGTTCGTACCACAGATATAGATTTATATCTGCTGTTCGTCAAATGGAGTGAATAGGAGCGCAGAATTGAATAGAAACAAAACTGTGTAGTGAATTTTCACGTTAGTTAAAATTTTAAATAAACAAGTCGTCTATGCTTGTAATGAATTTGTAGCGACATCTATCTCGCCACATACGAACTATCCTACATCGCGCTATTAAAGTTATCCGCGCAGTTTGAACGTATACAAGTTCCCGACAACAACCGTCGGGCAGTAGTTAGCCCACCAGACACAACACCCGTCTGGTCGGAGGATCCACCCTTTACACACCCTGAACACCAGTAACTCGTCATAAAGCATGTTAAGCCATTGGACCCAGTTCTCATTATTAGATCTCATATTGCTATTACCAATTCGTAATGAATACAAAAGTATCAAAAGCAGATTTTTGCATGACACTCAATGGGATATTTGACAAAATTATAGTTTTTAGTCCCTCATTTAGATGACAAGAAAATATTCGACGCATATTTTTTTTCTTTTTCAAATTGATGGAAAACTGCTTAGATTAAGCGCATTAAAGTTGAGGAGTGGGGGCTTGTAACGTCATTAGCTAGCATAAACTGAACTGGCTAGTGACGTCATGCGACATTTTAAATCGATGTATCGTCGTTATTTTTTGATTACGTGAAAAAAGAAAAAATACGTGTCGAATATTTTCTTGTAATCTAGAAGAGGAAGTAAAAATTAAAATTTTGTCAAATAGCACATATTTCGGTTCGGTGGAAAATATACTACTATCTTTGACATTCGTTACGGGAAGTCAGAAACCCGAAAGTCTGATAACTAGTTTAACTCCAGGGTATCGTGTTACCTTGTGACTGGGTTGAGAAGTTCGCTCCATGTACCACTAGTGTTCAGCTGCATCTGGATAGACTGGAATCTGAAGGCTCCGCGGATGATGAAGGCCTTGTGAGTAACAAATAACATTGTAGATACTGACTAGAAAATACTCTTTCAAGTCTTGTTACTGCGTTCCTAATCACCTCGACTGATGATTACTCTCTGGGCTGGAGTCAAAATACTTTGTATTAGGATGGAAACCAAAAACAATGGTAACAAACCCTAGATGACACAACATTGTGAAAACGTTCGGAATATTACTAGTAATGTTCATGAATGGAATAGAATATTCATTTATTTGCTCAGAATGCAGGTTTTTACAATAACGTGATAAATATAAAATAAAGTGTATATTGCCATGCAAACATTGATCAGTGCAGTACATCAAACATAGGTACAACCATTATAATTATTATTAAAAATAAATCACATTTTTTATCAGCTAGAAAATCCCACACGGGGTATTAGCATTTCTCTAATAGAAGTATAGTGTAAATATTCATAATTAAATTAAATGTAGTGCTTAGCTATTCATTGTTAATCTGTATAAATTTGTAGCCATTATTTGGGATTTCACACGGTTTTCTTCTTTATTTCGTATTTTGACGTACGAACAAAGTTATCGTGTCATGAAAATCAGAAACGTCACCAATATACAAAAGCGTCTATACTTACTACATTACCATAATCTAATTCAACAATTCTTGTCACTAAAATTCTTCTTGTTTCCAAAATAGAATTGTAATCAGACGGATTTCCATCTCCCAAATGGATTCTAGGCGTGCGGCAACCTTTTTTTTCGCCGAACTTAGTTATGCGCACTTTGAGAGTTTCTGAATACTTTTTTTTTCTATTCACAATGCCTCGAATTTTCTTTGAATTTTCTTTTTTTATGTTAAACTTTCGGTTCTCAGCTTACGTAAGGTATTAAGATGTAAGAATAAGTAGGCCTCTTATAATTTTGTTTGAAAATTGATCGTGTTTTCTGTTATAAAAATAATTTGTGTATTTGTGTTGCTTCTTCATTGTGACCAATTTTTCCCTGGTAACAAATTTTCTCATAATATTTTCTTATTGTTCAAAGGTAAACTCCAAGGTAAACCCCGCAAAGACCAGCAACTAAAAGTAACCGTAGCTTTTATTATATTAGTAGCTAGAGTTTTAAGCGAATGGAAAGCTTTGAATAACTAACAATAGGTAGGTAGTAGGTACCTACAATTTAAATAGTTCAATATTTTTCACCGTGGTTCCTGAATTTCATCATAGGTATATCGTTTTTGACGTGACAAACCAATAGACGAACGCTACAGTTATCTCCTTACCTTTAGAAGTTAAACGCATGATATAAATATATAGCATTTAGCAAAAATTACAGAGTTCTCTAAAAGCGGGATCCATTAAATTTGTACAAACTTTATTTTACCAGTTAGGATATTTCTGCCTTTATTCAACATTCATGAACACAACGAATTGGATAAAACAAATGCTGTACCAAACCAGACGAAACTTTTAGCAACAATATCACGGCAGTAATTCCAACGAGAGCACTATAAAATGTACATTTTAACAGCTACGTCCATTAAACTCCATACATTATAACTTATATGGTCGGTATCTAATAAATTATGAGTAATGGCAAATGCAGCCTTAGCCTACTTTGTACATATTTAGTTCAACGTGGGTAAGTCTTCCAATGATTGGCGATATATGGCTAATAGAAGCTACAAAACACTACAGTTTATAAGTACTTATTTTCATTAAATTTTGTAGTGACTGTTACTAGTTTAAGAGGATAGTTTCCCAAAATTTTAACAGGACCTACACTTTGAAAATCTACATTAGATTATAGCTCGTCTTGTATTATCACTCAGCCAATGTTCAGATTGTCAGTTTCCAATAAACCATATTTAGCCACATCATCATTTTTGTACAAATTCATTTAACCCCAAGCGGATGCCGGCGTCCGCGCTGTCATTGTCTCTCTATTGTGTTTTTAATTGACACGATTGAAAGGTGAAAGAAGGATATGAGTAAAGTTATAATTTATATGTAAAGGAAGTACACAAAGCTAAAATGGTCACTGATGGTGAAATAAATATTCCACAACTTTTCACACAACGCCATCTAGCCCCAAGCTAAGCTAAGAGCTTGTGTTATGGGTACTAAACAGCTGATAAACATACTTATATACTTCTAAATACATACATATTATAGATAAATTACACCCAGACACAGAACAAATGATCGTGCTCATCACACAAACATTTGTCCTGGGTGGGAATCGAACCCACGACCTTCGGCATAGCAGTCAGGGTCACTAACTACTAGACCAACAGGCCAGTCAGAAATTGGTCACGTTAGTCAGAAACAACTGCCTTATGTGCTCCTGGTTATCGTAGCTTTACACTAATAATTATAATCAAGAGTAGAGAATATAAGAGATAGCAAAAAGCTAAAATGGACCACTAGGCGACCACTAGTTCTTATGAACCCTTTTCTAGCTCCATTGCTTCAAAACGTTTCAATTCTTTCATCATACATATCAGTAGCATCTATCAGCCACTGGACGTCCACCACACGTCTCACTATTGATCGATCGATAGCTTCCATTATTCCATAGGTCTCCGTACCTTAGTGACCTATCGCTGTCCTACATACGACGTCTCGTAATGAATTTTTCATCGCTACCGTATCAATTTTATCGATAGATTCTATTCACACACTACCTAGCTACGTTCTGGTTGAGGCAGGTCGTATGACATTTTAATTTTTAATCGACTGCGGGTTGGTTGGACACGTGTGAACTATTGCACCTGGTATTGCATTTGCGCAGTTGACCAAAATAACTTTGTGTTTGTTTTATTGTAGGTACTAATTTGATTCGATACTTTGCTATACTCATTGGTTTTATTGTATCATCAATAAATTTGCTTTAATGTTCTTACGTAGAATCTATTTTGATTGTTTGTAATTCTGATCTAGTGATCTGGTTTACCTTAGCTATTATCTTGAGACCATAGTTCCATCCTTCGAAGTTATTATCTACGTTCGTACCATCTTGGTTCTCATCTTCACTGTCATCAGAATCATCGACCAATCTATTTTCCTATATACCTGTGCCAGAAATTTGCCAATTAGCAATAGGGTCGTGTTCGCCAATCGACGCACGGTTAACCTCTTTGACCAAAACTCGTGTTGCCTACAAATTACTGTTGCTTGATTGACATAAAAAAATGGTTTAGGATAGGAATGTAGTCAGTTGGTTTAAATCTAATTAACTTGAAATTTTCTTTTTGCATATTGGGAATTCCCAGTCCCAGTTACTCACTATAAAAAATTTTTGGGTGGAAAGATCGACGTACTAAGTGATTCATGTAACATAATAACAATGTACATGGAGATTTGCCATCGGATCTCTGTCATGTTGTAGAGGTTCGTACTTAACTTATTGATTTAATGGCGATCGTCCCGATGTTATTTGAGTATGTTGGGAAAAACGTTTCGAGTATCAATGTGGAATAATAATATAAGTCTCGCCAATCTGCCAAGCGTGCTCATCAATATTCGAACCTTCTCGGTATGAGAAGAAGCCTTTACCCCGTAGTGGGACAGTAACAGGCTGGTATTACTATGTATTATTATCAATGTGGAAGACCAAAGAAACGAAAAATGAATTGTAAGGTGGTTATTGAAATGGAGACAAAACTCTTGCTAAAATTAAAATCAAAAACGTAACCATGATTTTTAAAATGCTAGAAATTATTCACAAAACAGCTAAACTATTATAATATGTGCACTTGTTACAAATAGCAAATGAAGACAAACGGGTTATTCCAGTTGTTTTAGTACACGTTCACGACCGACCATAAAATATAACAATGCTGACTTAAATGCACTAGACACTAAAATGGTTATGTTTTAACCTAACCACACTATTACTTCATGAACATGTGGTTAAGAACTGGGATTGACCCATAGTTATACTTGGGTTTACTTAAGAGTTGGTGACGACATTATTATTAGTGTGAGATTTATATTTGCTCGATGATGATACTACGTTGACTGCCTTCTTGGTCTAGGTCTTAGTAAAATACCCCTCTAGTTGTCATAAGTAAATTCTTTGTCATAGTCGTTACGGGTAAGAAGAAAGAGAAGGGTGAAAGCATATGAAACGGTTATAACTGTTCTAAAGGATTATATTACCCAGAAACAGGGTGGCGGTGATTATATAGACAGCCGCTTCGAATAAAATGCTATATTTTAGCTTAATTCGGCTACACTGAAAACTGATGATGGTATCAAAAAGTTAATTATAATAATATTGTTATTTCAATTCCAAAGCTTTTTAACATCTCTTCTACTAGAACACGGTAGTAGCGCCAACTTCTTCTCTGTAAAACAAAATGAAAGAAAACTTTGTTGTTCTAAGTTTTACGAACCCAGTCTATGTTGTAAGATGGTATCAGCAACATGTCACCTTCGTACAATACACACAATGTTACAGAACACGTTACATGTAGCGAGCGAATGAATGCAACATTGATGTTCTCTCTCAGAATTTTGTTTGACAATGTTGTCGACTGTTAATGTTTCTAGTGACATGTTATGAGACATCTGTTGTAACGAAATGTCATCTCATTGACCACTCCATCACACATATAAGAGTAGATCTTTCCTACACTGTTACACGTCAGCGTATATACATGATAATGTATTTATTTTAAAATTGATCTAGGAGAAGGAATGCCGTACAAAATTAGAGGTGGTCTCTTTTTGATTCCCTTAACTTCAGTACAATAGAATGATTCTAAAAAATAAATGATGTGGAAGATATGACATGATGTAGAATATCAGAAACCGTATTTCGTATGAGTCTAAACGAAAAACTATTTTTCATTTCAAACTTTTTCTAGAGCCGAAAGGCATTTCGAGCTTTGTTACGGAATTAATTAAATAATAAATAATAATAAAATAAATATTCCACGACTTTTTCAATTACTAAAGTAAAAGCAAAAACAATATCAAAATCATGAATCCACGAGAACAAAGACCCTTGAGTGTACAATACTAATCAAAGAACAAAAAACGGCAATAGAGAGTATAATCCTAGTGTATTGCATGCACGTAAAGCTTCCGATGCAAGCGTATGATACGAATGTTTCTGTATACCTACGTCGATGCCCGTAGGCGGTGCATTAGCAGTCTGTCACTTATTGCAGCACTTTTTGCACTCAGCGTGTTATTGCCCGCCTGATCTTAAGTGGTTCTAACGCTTTCAGTATAGCCAGTGTTTTAAACCGAGATTTTCTTGATAATGTCTTCTTTACGACGCGCGACAGTTAAAACCATCAGTCTCTTTCTTGACAGAAACGTTTTAGAAGTATAAATGTCTCCATTATTGATTGTTTTTAATTACTTGTAGCATGCTAAACCATCAGTTACAACAAAAAAACAAAATATAGTAAAATCACTAGGAATCCAAACAGAATCAAAGTTGCTAAGCCTCCGTTCAAACAAAATGTTTTTATACTTTTATCTACATAGATTGTGTAACAAAAAACTAGCTAAAACTAGAAAAATAAAGCACTGAAGATCTTATTGCAGAAACAAATAAAAATAATAATACCAATTAGGACTTAGCTCCCGGCGTTCTAATGAGTAAAATCTATTACTATGATCTTAACGAGTTCTCGGTAAAACTATATTAGGTGAAGATAATAGAAAATAATAAAATAAAAGTCAATTCTTACAGTTGCCTGTCTCATTTGAGGACATCCGACAAAGGTCAAACATCTTTAGAAATGTATGGAAAGTAGTCCCAAGCGACAAATACTTTATTATATATACATATATGCGCGCACATCTGTAAAAACACTTGACAATGGGCAGGTAGGTACAAGTGCGAGTCATGCTGCATATACCTACTGTTGTTAGCATGCTTGACAAGATTTTGAACTTTAAATACAGTACTTAAGATCTGCAGATAAATTTAACTATGTCGTTAAGTGCACTGTTACAATAATTTGTGAATTCAACAGTTGAAACACTTCGTACAACATGTTTGACTTCAGTCAGACGTATTAGTCATACGAGTATTATTTCCCATATATCCATATATTTTAAAATATAATAATATGTAGGTTCACTGGTAGAAAAAAATTAAACAATCAATATCGTCGTTCGTCTATTATATCAATTCCTCAACGAACATTTTCGTCGCGCCACGGCGCTAACATAGCAAGACACGGAAGAGGCGTGTTCTTGCAACGCGAACACGCGTTCGATCCTTCTGATGTGGTGTACTTACTGACTGAAGCACGGGCGTCTTGGTGCACAGTGTTGCTGTGTGTTCCTCTGGGAGACGGCAAGGTATTGATTGATCTGTGTGAAAGGCTTTGGTCTCGCTCCGTTCCTTTGAGTTGCTTGGAGCGGTACATTCTTATCTTTGTAAAATGTTGCAGTTACGTTGGTACCTAGATACGTACCTCCTTTCCTTGCAGCGTGTTTGGAATGTTTGAAAGGTTTCATACGAAGGCACGACTCGGTTCTTAGAAATGTTCATTGAATGAAAAATATTTTATAGCCACCACATTTTCATATAAAGCAAAATATTTATATGTTAAAGGTGGTATTTAGGGTTCCGTCGGGTCTCTAATTCTTTACAAATAGTAATTTAAATAGTAATAGTAATTTGTAAAGAATTAAAGACCCTTATGGTGCGAATTAGTATTTCTGTCTGTTTATTTATTTATTTATTTCTTATGGCACTTCAACGACTTACTCACTAAAAATGTACATAAACACACATCGCAACAGTTATAAGTATAGTGAATTCGTCACTTACAGAAATGCACAGCACTCGCTAATACAATAACTAATAATTACTAATAACTAAGAAGTTACATTACAAAGAAAAATTGCAATAAAAAATAAAAGTGGGCTTTGTACATGAAGCAGGGGCGACTTGTAAAGATAAGTTAGTAACACAAAAGATATTAAACAAAAAAATATGAATCGGTTTAAAAGAAAGGGATGGAAGTGGAAGTGGATGCAATTTATTACCCTGTGACATCGTCTCGAGACTCTGAGTTGGTTAAAATCTTCGTACGGTATTGACTGTTTCTGTTACAACTGCTTATTTTAGGAACTTTTTGAATTTGGAATTGTAATGAATAATGCCTGGCCACTGACATGGCAAATAAAATAATGTAAAAAAACACGTATATGTACGTTTAATACAAACCATTTTTGGATTGGAGGTTTTGGATTTAAGCATTTTTGTAAAAGCAACCCTCGTCTCCGAAGCGCCAAATCTAAAATAATACTATTTAATTGGAGGTTAATACTATATTCGGACAAAACGAAATAATTTCTCTCAAACAACAAACAAAGTTTACCGTCACCAAAAATAAAAAAATATAGCTTTATAAGACTAAATTAGCCAAAGTACGGTGCCCTCTGTGCGCACGTTTGACTTATTCTTTGTGCATTACTCTCTCAAACGCCTTCGACGATTCTAACGCTGCCGAAACTGCGAAAGGAATTCTCGAAATGGCGCCTTTTAGGACTCCAAGTAGTCTAATAGCTACTATTAGCGCGTTTGAACCTAGATTCCTTGCTTTCAAGTTAGTACCAGTCTTAATGCCTCTGACGTCATGGCATTTTAACAAATTCACGGAATGGAGCTTCAGATATATTAATCATTGAAATCATTCATTGTGAAACTGTTTACTTTCAGACAAGACATCTTTTGTGATTATACTTATATCATTATTTGTAATTAACGCTATGGATCACTGTCTAAAAATTTAGTTTTTAGGCTCATAATAATAATATGTTGTGTTAGTTACTATCAGATAATTCGTAATTAATAATTATGGTGGGAACCAATGCGGTGTATGCAATAACTACAAGCTTAACATTCATTTGTTCATGCAATTTGATAATGATTATAATTGCTTAGCACAAATTACAAATGAATCAAATAAACAGTTTAACAAAAACAATCTTCATTAGTGTTTGTTGTAAAAGAGTAGCTGATTTAGTGTTGCGTTACTTAAAAATCTCTTATTATGAGACATAATCATCACTGTTCTATTGATCGACGAGTGAGGTAAAACAATACCCACAGTAGGTATACCTATATTTCACCAGTTATGTTTTAGTCTGTTGCCATCACCCTGACTCAAACCCAGATTCTCTTATACAACACTAGTACTTCGCTCGCGACTTTGTCTGCGTACTTTAACAACCCCTGTCTTAGGTTTGAGAAATATAAAATAGCCAATGACACTCACTCACTTTACCTCCTTATAATATTAACTCAAACTTTATTTGCATTCCACAATGTGAACTTATGTGGTAGGTAAGTTAAAAAAAAATGTGATCATTACGAACCCTGCCGGGCACAGAATAAATACATAGATGAAGGCTTTGAATAGCTAATCTTATATCTAGTAAAAATATATCCGATACCATGTTAGGGGTGAAATGAATGTTTAAGCGAAAAACGATTAGTATAGATACTAATCAATAATTCCTGTGTCATCCAAGTACTTGAAGATATTATTCTTCAACCTGGATTAATATAGTTATGCTATCAGCGATCATATCAGTACATCTTCTCTCCCAGGCTATAGCCCCGTATACAATGGCAATCCTGGTGCCGATCTTGAAACGTGTGAAACCTTCCTGTCATGTCGGTCATTGCACCCTGATGTAGATGCTTATCTATCTAGTGCTTTTATTACCATCGCTAGCACTTCAGTTTGAGTGCTACAGTAACTAAGTTTTATGTAGTCAGTGATATTTGAGTTCATTTGGTGTATTACGCTGGTTTAACCTTCTGTTTTAGTGTGAGGTAAACTAGCAAGGTCGGAAGGAATGAAAAAAAAATCGTTAAATCTTTTAAGGGTGCCTTAACATCAGAGGTGTATGGTAGTACACCCACATTTCGCCAGTTATGTTTAAGTCCTACGTGACCGGGGACGAGCCCATTTAGGTACCAATCCAGACTCCGGCTGCTATTGAGAATACTAAATGGAAAAACTTAATAACCCGGGGATCCACCTCACGCTCAGCAGTAGCTCTTGCCACCACAAAGTCAAAGTCAAAGTCAAATCGTTTATTTCAATTAGACCCATAACAGGCACTTTTGAACGTTAACTTACAAAATAAAATAAATTAAGAGAATGATTCTAGTTGCACATTCCAAATGGTAGTTCCGTATGTAGAAGAATGTGCAAGAAACTCCATACTTACTCTTTTAAAATAGGATTAGGTACAATACTTCGTATACAACAATCAGATTTTATGTGAGGACGATGCACCTAGAGTAATAAGAACTATACTGAGATAGGTATATAAAAAATAAGCAATGGACTCGATAAAAAGATATTATGTTGGTAGATACATTGTACTCACATATTAACAAAAATACACAATACACTGTAGAATGTTAATAAAGGAGATACTCATTAAATAAACAAATGAATAAAGTTAAAAACAAACAGCAGATCAGTGTGTGAGTTCAGAGAAAAAAAGCAAACAAACAAAAATTTAAGTACTTTAGCAGCCAATTTGATTTTGTCAAACCTCCTATGTCCTATGGAGCAGGACCAGCATGTTTCCAAGTATTTTTATCCTCAATATAATCCTCTAATTTATAATAAGCTTGTTTACAGAGTGTACTTTTAATATAAGTTTTAAATTTCCTTTCATTTAATTCTAATACATCACGAGGTATTTTGTTGTAACATTTGACACAATACCCCAAAAAAGATGTTTGTACTTTGGCTAGTCTGAAAGCTGGTTGCGCTATTTTATCTTTATTTCTTGTGTTAAAATTATGTCTATCACTAATTTTGCTGAAAAGATGAGGATTTTTCCTAACATACATTATATTTTCATAAATAAATTGACAAGGCACTGTCATAATATTAATTTTCTTAAAAAGTTCCCTAAGAGATTCGCGACTTGGTAGATTATAAATGGCTCTGACAGCTCTCTTTTGTAAAATAAAGATAGATTCAATGTCAGCAGCCCGACCCCACAGTAAAATACCATAAGACATAATGCTGTGAAAATAGCTAAAATATACCAAACGCGCGGTTTCTACATCTGTCAGCTGTCTTATTTTTCTAACCGCAAAAGCGGCTGAGCTTAACCGTCCTGCAAGTGATGTTAAGTGAGGTCCCCATTGTAATTTCTCATCTAGCGTAATGCCTAGGAAAACCGTTTGATTAATAAATTCCAGTTTTTCCCCATTCAATATGATGTCACATTCGCTACTTCTAACATTTGGTAAAGTAAATCTGATACATTTGGTTTTTTTTTTCGTTAAGTACCAAGTTATTTACTGTAAACCAATTATGGACCTGCAGAATTGAATTATTAACGTCATCAAGGTTTTGTGACCGTCTATCTATTTTAAATATCAATGATGTGTCATCAGCAAACAGCACCATCTTCGGTTCATTCTGAATTAATTATAAACAAGATATTCAAGGCATCATGTTGGTCTATCAGAATACGACAAAGCAAGATAAACGTTTGTGAGTAACAGGATCTAGTTGAGTAGGTTCTTGCCATGTTAATTAATTTGAAGAAGTATCAGAGACGGTGCGTCTATGGTAACACTTGGAACTTCAGCTGGTCTCGCGTAGTACAGAAGTTTAATAAAAACACTAGGCCAGCTTATATTGGTAAAGTAACTACAAACGTACAGTATAATGTACTTCTAAACAGTGTTATTGTTATTTCTCCCAAGGGTATAGGTGCTGCTAAAATTACAGACACATAAAACGTTAACCAAAGTACGACTACGCTCACTAACTTTGGTGATCATATTATTTCGCCTGAGGCCATTCATTGTAACATTGCGGTACTTAGAAATAATGTAGGAAGGCTTATATTCTAGCCGTAACACATAGTCTACGTGGAAGTACCCCTTAGATACATACAATGTACATTACTGGGGTCCCTAAATCTAATAAGCTGTACACCCACTACACACTACTACTACTTTACCACTACTTTTTTTAATCTTGTGTTCTTCTGACCTAATTTGTACACCAGCCATAGTCAAACGTGGTGTGCCAAAGACTATCCGGTTACACTTATAATAAGCATCATACCACGACTATTTTTTACACATGTTTTTGCAAATAAATGTAACCGTCGTCCCGTTCCCGTGGGAATACAGGGATAAAAAGTAGCCTATGTCACTCTGGGACATAGTAGCTTTCCAACGGTGAAAGAATTTTTCGAATCGGTCCAGTAGGTTCGGAGCCTATTCGATGCAAACAAACAAACAATCAAACTTTTCCTCTTTTTTTTAACCATTCTATCACAATGTGTTATGTGCCACAGCGAAGCGTGGCAGGGTACAGCTAGTATTAAGTATAGATTTATATAAGTAAAGATATTTTTATTATCTATATCTATACTAATATTATAAAGAGGTAAAATTTGTAAGTTTGTAAGTTTGTAAGTTTGTATGTAGGGGGTAATCTCTGGAACTCATAATCCAATTCTAAAATTTTTTTAACTTGCTGAAAGCTACATTATTCCTGAGTGCTATAGGCTATAAATTGTTTCTATAACATGTATATTAACCGAGCTATCACAACTTTTGTCTAGCAAGTCGGAAAAAAATACCCCATAAAACAGAATCATTTACGTGCGCTGCCTAAACAGTTGCTTAAAATTAAAAACAATGTATGGCTACCTGGACCGTCTTAATTATTTCTACAAAAAAGTCCGCGATACCATATCTCTATCTTTTATATTTTATCTTTTATACTTCATTTATTGCATTAAAAAATTTTTTTTTCGGCATACTTACGTTTGGTTGATTATTTGAGCAACAAAATATTAATTCATTAGACAATAAATTATTTCAGTATCACAAGAACATCATACAGATAAGATTTGCCATTTACAGTATATCAATTGGTCATACAGTTTCGGAGATGATATAAAATTACTAAAACGCAAAACGCCCCTAGCATAAGTTTCATTGTGCAGACGTTTTACCTATTTGCCCATAGATGGCGTTCTGTAATTACGTCACTTTTCTGAATCGCGGTGTTAAGACTCCGTTATCGTAAGAGTTAGAATTCTAATATTACATGTCAGTTGCTTATTGGTTCGGTTGTTTCGTTCGTATGGTTGTTGTTGTTGATAGATACCTCAGAATCGAAAATATTGTAATTTCGTTGTACGTGATAATTGTTTTCAAGTCTGTGCGTAGTTTGTTGTAAGCATGCTTATAAGGAAATCTCAACTGTCCCGGCAGACATCACAGACAAGAGCCGCTCGAGCGAGTACGCCGTACGGAAGAATCTGCCCCTGAAAATGAGCAGGGCCTGTCGAGAAATCTATACTAATAATAAAAAATCTGTAGAAGTAAAATTTCTGTACATTGAAAATATAAAAAAAATAGCGGGGGGTGTTACTAGACCGAAACCGAACCCAAAAATTTTTGTCTGTATGTCTGTCTGTCTGTCTGTATGTTCAGGTATCACGCAAAAACTACCGGTTCGATTACGCTGAAACTTGGTATACTTATTCTATAATATCCTGGGCATAACACTGGGTACTTTTTATTCCGAAAAAGTATATACAACAAAAAACAAACTTAATTTTGCGGTTCGATCCCTAACCCCAACTGCACCAACCGCAAATAATAAGTTTGTCGTAGGTTACGTCACCCGCAGTGGAGTTCACCAAGGGGCGCTGCACACGGCTAAGATACTATAATGTTTTATCTTAAGATACAATATAGTTCGCCATAAAATTCAATGGACTATCACACACTTCTAAGATAATCTTCTTCTTCTTAGCGTGTCCATGGCAAACAAAGTCACTAAATTCTAAATTGAATGACTAACTAAGATAATAATAATTATAATAAAACTGTACAGAAGTCAATTCTGTACATTGAATATATATTCAAAATTAATATTGGAGGATGATTGGTGATCGATACTGATGCCAAAAATGCAATCAGTAAATGTTTTGTCTATCTGTCTGTCTCTATGTGCACGCATAGTTCAAAAACTATTATAGGGATTTTAACCAAACATGGTACAGTTGTAATCAATACGTCTAGGCAGGTTGATCTAAGTCTCAGTTGTTTTACACATGGTCAGTTGTACGTCGCTCTTTCCCGGGTCAGTAGTTCCAGAAATCTTTATGCATACCTAAATACCGGAAGGATCAACTTTGAAAGTTGTCTATCCGGAAGTATTATGCTAAAATTATTACGTTTCTAAATCAACGCACAGCCCAAACCTCTGGTATTAGAGACATGAAACTTCAAGGGGTGTTCTTAGTGAAGAGTAAGAATCCACTAAAAAACGATTTTTGGAAATTCAACCCTTAAAGGGAAAACATAGGGGACGGAAGTTCGAAATCCACGCGGGCGAAGCCGCGGGCAAAAGCTAGTATTCTATAATATAGATAAATGTTTTGTTGTTGATTAATATTGTAAAAAAAATATTAAACTTTTTTCACATATTATGAAAAGCAATGACGTCAATCGTACTAATTAATTCCATTCTGGTGTCAAATGAGTCAAAATAATGCATAAATAAATATACATATGTATATAATTACGACTAAGCATAAGAAACATTAAGTCCCTTTCAGTCTGCTTCATTCAAAAATAATACTTTTAATCTTTTAATGAATGAAACTAACGTCAAAGTCAAAGTTAGATCATTTATTTCAATAATAGACCGCTAAAAAGGGACCATCAGACGTTAAATTAACTAGCTAATTGATACATGAAAAATATTCTAGTAGTCAAAATTTAAATCTTATTTAACTTACTTAAGATTGGCGAAACATTTATTTTTGCATACATTTCTATTAACCATCACTTCAGTATTAAAACCTTTTCTAGGAGTAGGTACGCTTAGTAACTAGTACATCGAAATCACAGCTAGTCTTTTGAACTACTTGTATTGGTATTTCGTTTATTTGAAAATAATAATCAACTTTGTTTTTTATACTTAAACAATATCTTCGTAACTAGGGGTCTTGTGGTACCAACAGCTGCTCACAGAGGATCTGTCTTCGAAGATCAGCCGGTTTGGGAATGGGTGGCTATCTATTACGTACTAGGACTCCACTGGATTGTGGAGATCAGACAGGCAATTGCACCAAATAAAGTCTTGATATTCAGCTGCATCTGGTGATACTGGAAGCCGACCTCTAGACTGTTGGGTACTTAAAAGCTAGACAAATGAAGACTTGATCACTTTTATTGAGGACCAGCTGTTGCCAGCGACTTCGCCCGCTACAAGTCGAAAAATATCCCACGGGAAGATATAATCGGAATAAAAACCATCCAAAAACCCAATTTGTTCGGCAGATACGAACGTTGCCTCGTTTTATACACATATCTCAATTAATATTAATTCCATGTTCGTATACTTATGTAGGGTATATAAAAACCCGTTAGTTAAGACCACCTGTGGACGATTAACTACTAACTAATTACATGTAATACCTTTAGAAGCGCGATACTTTAACCCACCTGTGGTGTTTTACATTAATTACGAACGCACGCGTAATTTTACGAATAGTTACGACAACCCAGTACCTATATTCATCACGGAGTTTCAGCAACTTTGTGTCTACAGGCCAAAATTATTCAATTTGACGTGACGTGAAAATTTTAATCTATAGTCGTACTTGTTATATTGAACATTTGAAACTTATAAGTTATGTTAAGTAGGTACTGCGAACGCCGCAGTGAAATCATAAGCAACATTAAATGTTATCCCGTCAAAATGCAGGTGAAGTGAAGGCGAAGTGAGCTGTCAGCCCATCGATAGTTCATTTCATGCTTGCTTCAGCTAACTTTTCGTTGTGCACAAGTAGTGCTAAACTATTTTTTTACCACTACTTGCGCACAGCTTAAAAACCCAAGCAACAAAAAGATCCATTTCGGCGATAATTTCAGAACGACAGTTTATATGCTTCATTGTCGTTTACGAGAGATATAATGTCGAATATTCGGCAAACAGCCATGTAATCAGATATCTCACCCCAAGAAACGGCGTGATAGGTGGTTACAATCATACATAAAATCACACTTATGATGGCTAATGGCTCGTGGCAAGAACTATTTGATACTGCGATAGATATGTTCATGGGAACGTAGATCGAGCGCCGAATATTCACTACGTTGGCGTTTGATCAGATAGTGCACCCCTGTGGGGAAATGGAGCGATAACTTACATGTACACTTTACTTCAAATGGTTAGTGTTCATAGGCGTTATTTTTAAGCACTTTAGTTAACGATATACTTACTTAAAATTACGCCTTTTTTCCTGGTGTTAGGCACCTCACCAAGTTGTCGCTTCAACTTGTGGGAGGCCTTCCAATGCTGCGTATTCCGACACGTGGTCGCCACTCCAGAACTTTGCGGCCCCAACGACCATCTGCTCTGCCAGCAACGAGCCCTGCCCATTGCCACTTAAGTTTGGCTCCGGAAGATAGACCTAGTAACACTTTGCCAGGCTCAGGATTCGGACTCAGGTCTTGATACTTCGCAGTACCGCTTGCTATCACTAGACCAACAAGTATTACAGTTGACATATTATAAAGTACTAAATTGTGTGCAGTCGTCCTCTCCCATGGGCCGTTCTCAATCAATTCAGTAATTTTCTTGTGCCTTGGGGAAATGCTCCATCATCACTAAGATCACAGAGACTAGGGGTCGTACACGAGCTAGTATTGTTATCATTTAAGTAAATGGGATCAGGAACAGTAAAAAAGATACTAAATTCGATTCTCTTCTACTTTTGCCAAAAGGTAATCCAGATGTTGCTTTTAATCCAACCTTAAGAAAAAGAAGAACTTGACTTTTTTCTTTAGTAATCGAAACTGACAAAATTCGTAATCGTCTTCATCTGCCTAACCTTTTACCAAATATGTAGGAAACGATTGTCTAACTGCCTTACAAAGATCTGTACTTATTTTTAATGATTGGGTGGAAAATCCTCATGAATTCTGCGGAGGGGTCTGTTAGACTGGCCTGTTGGTCTAGTAGTTAGTGACCCTGACTGCTATGCCAGAGGTCGTGGGTTCGATTCCCACCCAGGACAAATGTGTGATGTGCACGATCATTTGTTCTGTGTCTGGGTGTAATTTATCTATAATATGTATGTATTTAGAAATATATAAGTATGTTTATCAGCTATTTAGTAGGTACCCATAACACAAGCTCTCAAGCTTAACTTGGGACTAAATGGCGTTGTGTGAAGAAGTTGTGGAATATTTGTCCTGGGTGGGAATCGAACCCACAACCTCCAGCATAGCAGTCAGGGTCACTAACTACTAGACCAACAGGCCAGTCGAGTATTATTAGACTCTTACTGACTAAAACCACCCGCTGTTCCGTCTCACCCCTAAGCCGGGGGTCGTGAAAACTGACGATTCTTCTGCAACCCACGGCTGGCTCGGAGAATGATGGAGAATCTAGACCAATTGTTTATCATGATTTCTGAAGCACGGAGAGCTCTCAGTATGTTATAAATGTGCACCCATCCAGCAAGTAAACTGCTATAAATAGCCCACTTCTGCTTCCCGATAGTTGAAGAATGAAGTCATTTCTGAACTATCATAGTATACGCCCAAAATTAAACCAACGACCCTAAAAAAGTACTGCCCTATATAATCTGAGGTTGGTGACCGTTAAACAATTCCTTACATCACACAGAAATAAAGCCATTTCAGATACTGGAAGCCTCGAAGCGAAGGTTACAGTGTATCCACCCCTCCTCAGAATTCTATGACGTAAGCAAAACGAGGACTTTGACCTCTCTAGAGTGCACTATTTCGTTCAACTATACCGCTTCCATTCTTTTTATGCTCTCGTATCTTTTTATAGATGAAAATGATAAGCTCTGAAACGTGAAAATCTAGTAAAGTTGTTGATTTGCATTTTTGCATGGTCTTATAGTTAATAACGTCTTGACCAAGCGAGGTGATCAATGCTTGTGTCTTCTCTGTGTGAGAAGAAGCTTTTGGGCAACTAGAATCATTAAATTTTACTTAACTTGTAAGTTTAACGTTCAAAAGTGCCTTTTAAATGGCCTAATTGAAATAAATGATTTGACTTTGTCCTGCTGTGGGTCAGTAATAGGCTGGTATTATTTATACATTCAGATGTTATGAGCATGGTTTTCGAAAAGTTTTTATTTTTTTAGCCAATCGTAACTACTAACATCATAGAGAAAGGATACCGGACAAATGTGATCCTATCTCTTTTAAATACTTTGATCTGGTAGAAATATCATTATCATCATCATCAGGATTCCAGTCTAACCAGATTCAGCTGAATACCAGCAGATATTTTACATGGAGCGGCTGCCTATCTGTTCTCTTCAACCTTGTTACTGCGTAATGCAAATCCAAAACCAGGGGTTCGAGTCTGCTATTGCAATCGTGTCTCAATGACCGGTCATTGATCGAATATTTGACAACTTTGACAGTTTTTGTATGGGAAATGTGTCGTAAGTTTGACGTTATACGTCAAAAATCGATCATTGACCGGTTATTGAGACACGATTGCAATAGCAGACTCGGACTCCTGGCAATCAGTCTTACCCATTGGTATAAGACTGATTGTCAGGTTTTCGGCTTTCGGACTATACGCAGCGACTGTCAAGGATATTCGCTTAATTTCCGAAATACGGAAGGGTCTCGGAGATGTTCACCTATCTATAAACAGACCTCAGCAACTGTACCGTAACCATCGATCGACTAATACGACTTAATTAGCTACAAGCCAATAAAGACTAATAAAGGTACCCATTCTTCTTCCACTAGCGACTGAAACTAAAGTGGTGCTCGCCACTAATTGTATTTCTGTTAACCTTTATGATTGAATTGAGGTCTAACCAATTAGATTCAATATGAACCCTATTGCTTTGGAACTTGACCTGAATTTGTATTCAGGCCGGCTAAAGAGCGTATTGGAAAGAAATATCAATATGGTATCGGGTGGATTCAAATACAGTAGGTCTCTAAAGTATAGACGGGACATCACGAACAAAATTTTCATCCGATACTAAGTGTCCTAGTGGACACAAATGACGATTCGTCTAGTTTAGTACGCTCCACTGCCGCTCCAAGATTGCTGTATTTTGCTAGATGGCGTTACTAAGACGTGGGATTAGAGTTTTTCTACGACATTTCTTCACGTGTTTTCTCTATAGTTTCTTAAACCTCTTTCTTTTTAACTTACATACCACTTTCATCAACTTATGACAGAGTTAAGTGTACCTCAGGACCTAATCCTATCCCTGAAGTCATTAAGAACGTGACGATAATGCTAGGCTATTAAACCCTTAACTGCGACCTGATCCCCAGCGAGCCCGATGTAACTTTATTACGTCGGGAAAAAGAGAAAAAAAAAGCCCACTAAATTGGCGTGTGTATTTATAGCAATATCAACGCAAAATGAAGCCACGTAAGTAGCAATAAGGCATTGTGTGAAGATCGTAATAATGCATAACTGGTCGTAGACTCTGTGCCATGGAGCCAGGCGGGAACTGGTTTCGTTTACTTGACTGGTTTGCGGCATCTTAACCTCCATCGATTGAGCTGTGTCGTCCTTCAATCAACTAGAGAATGTAGGACAATTTTGCTCTGAAACTTGTGAAATGGAGATTTATATCGCTAACATTACGGATGCTCTGTTACATCAACCTCTGAAAGCTTCCCAAAATACTCCCTAAATCAAGGCTGTCACAATCCTTTTAGTGGATTGTTTCTGATGGAGCTAACTCTGACGGATCCTGATCTCGCTAGGCTAGGAATTTTACCTAACACGTCAGTGTAACAGCAATCGACCGGCTAACCCCAATGCGAGCCCAACCCCTACATAGCACGGAAAATTTCACAACCAAAAAAGGGTATAGTCTAAAAAGGTAACTATTTCAGAAGGCACAGTGTTGGGGAAATTGTGCTTTATGTGTGGGGAGGGGAGCGGGCGGTGGTCGGTCGATCGCCTCAGAGACTTGGCTCACCGGGTGAGTGCACGGAGCGGCAACACCGCGCCTTTTGAGAGCGGGGGCGGCGTGGCGCGCTGGCAACACCGCCCGATCAGCTGTTGGCCCGACCACCTTATAAATTCAAAACAGGCGGCAAAAACGTGACGGTGTTTCGCGCGGCCCCGATGTGGGACAGATCAAAACATTGGAGGGTTACCGAGATACCGACCACCTTATTACTTTATGTTATCAACAGGTTGCTTGGCCCGAGATTTTCCGATACGAACTTGTCCTATAAGAAAGGAAACCTTTGCTTTTCTTTTACGTCTGACGGCAATCCTATCTGTACAAAAACGATAAGGTAATATGCTTCCGCGCCGTGTGTTAGAGAAATTCTCTTCCTTATTTGTACCTACGAAAAATGTCTGCAAAATAGGGTTAACAAACTTTACCTCTAGGTACCTACGTAATTTAAATCTTTAGTTAATTGGAAATAGCGAGTGTTTAGCATTGCCTGCATAACGTTGCATTTAGGGAATGCAATCTCGTCTCGCCGAGATCCCGATCTCGCGAGATCCCGGCCATATTTTACGAGATTGGATCTCGTCAAATTTCGTACGAGATCTCGCGAGATAACGAGATCGACAAATGCAGCGTGACGATGTGTATTTCATAGCGCGGCTGCGCGCGAACTGAATCCTGGCCGGCCGTGCGGCCGCGCCTGGCGCATCTGACAGACGACTTCTGATTTTGCATGCAAAATCAGAAGTCGTCTGTCAGATGATACTCTCGACATGATGTGATTTTTAACCGACTTCAAAAAAGGAGGAGGTTCTATGTTCGTGTGTATGTATTATGTATGTTACCTGATTTCTCCGCTATTTGTGGACCGATTCTCGAAATTCTTTTTTTGTTTGAAAGAGTAGACTCCTGAGGTGGTCCCATTTTAATTTGGTGAAGATCTGGTGCTGATCTTCGGAGATATACAACGGAACTCTTCAAAAATAGACGGCAAATCTATCGTGATTGCTGGAATCGCTTGGATGTTTATTGTTTATACAACATCATGACGTATCATCAAGCCTGTATGCTCAGAGGGGTAGGCAGATGTGTTCAATATACCTAGATTTCGGCAGTTAGGTATGTTAAGTTTCATTTATTAGGGTTAGGTGGATAACCCTATTATGATGACATGCATTGTTAACAATTAACAATATAAAATGAATTCATGGCAAATGTTTGTATGGGAACAACTAAAAATGGAAAAATAAAAAACTTTTGTACAAAAAATGAAACCGACTTCAAAAATAACACTAAACGGTGTAAAATAACTCTAAATTCGGAAGTCGGTGGCCCATCAAGAATAAGACAAAAGTACCAAAGCCACAGACTTTCTAATTTAGAGTTATTTTACACCGTTTAGTGTTATTTTTGAAGTCGGTTTTTGAGAAGCCATGTTCAGACAAACTAACTTGCCTATCCGTACCTTGATAACTTCATCTGACTTCTACTTTAAACTTCTTTTATTTGATTAATACGATCTCACAACATTTATTTAAGAACTTGTGAAGTTAAGTTTTTGTTTTGTTGCATTTATTTACGATAAGTAATGTTCCTATTACTCTTAATTATTGAAACTAAAGTAATAATTTACAAAAGACTAAATATAGATAATTATTGTTATGTTACCAATATTGTAAGAATTTGAACTGATTAACTGATTAGATTATTTTACAGTAGGTATAATAATTATAGACATAAACAAATGTTATTAGAGTTAGAGACAAAATTATAAGTACTCTGTTGATTTTTGAAATAAAACTAACATTATTTTTATAACTAAGCAACGCAGTTTCTATTTAATTACATATCATGTCAATTACTAGTTCTTAAAAGAAGCATTTGCATATGTTTTAATTGTGATTCTCCCAATCTCGCGAGATCCCGTAATTTGCGAGATCTCGCGAGACTGGGTTTTGAGTCTCGCGAGATCTCGCTAGGCGGAAATCTCGTACGAGATTGCATTCCCTAGTTGCATTAGTTACGTAGGTATTTAAATTTTATGGATAAACATGTAAATTTATGCATTAATTCATCACATTTGAGCTCAGAAGGATCGCTCGGGGCGAGCCGCTGATAACATCGAAGTGGGTAACTTTTGCTGAAATATTTATCTTGGTATGTACGTGCATACCTACATAAACAATTCCTGTTAGAAATGTAAATGAGGAAAGTAGGTAGTAGGTAGGTAGGTACATTTACTTTTCTGTAAGAAATAAAAATAAGTTATTCATTACTTCGGTAGTTAAAGAATAAAAGCAAAACCCTCAAAAGCTCTCAAATAGTTACAACATCGATCGAAATACGTTATTCACAGAAGCTCACAAAAAGCTCTTTTGAAGCCACACAGTAAATAAGCTTTCCTCTCGAAGCAGGTTTTTATTAAAAACAAAATGCCAATATTGCGCGCTAAAAACAAATTATTAAAGCATCTCTTTCAAAAAAGGAACGCCGCTAGCTACGCCATCCAATAAATAAACACGAAAATCATAACCTAACGCAATCCGAGGCATCCCAGTGAAACTAAAATCCCGGGCGGGGCACGCGGAAGGAAATGCAGGCGGGAGGGGGGCAAGCGAGGTGGCTCAATAATTTGCGTGCGGGGCAGAGCGGGGCGTGCGGGCGGGGCGCGCGGGGCGAGGGACCGCGTGCAGTGCAATAGCCTGCCCGGGCAGCCGACTAGTCCACAAGGTCACTGCCGATGTTCACGCGACTCCATTCATGATCCACAATTAGGTACCATTTTTGATTTTCCATACGTGTTGAGTTTACGCTTCATGGTTTATGGAATGTTTGTTTTGGGTAAATGCTGATTCTGGGTAACAATAATGTTTGTGGGTAGGGATGTAGAAAAACTTACATAGGTACCAATGATTAACCTGCTGATACTAGCAGGTAAATATGGAGAAAGTCGATATTTAAATCATGGACATAGTATGTACCTTCCTATTCAGCATTTCAAGTAAAGTGTGTTGGTACCTAGGTATGTGTTGTTTGTTTTGAATTGTATTGTTGATTTTTTTATAAATAGGTACCTACTAGATGTTGCTGTGGAAATTTTTTAGCGTTAAGCTTCCTGTACTCTACAAACGCCAGCATATCAAGCTACCTCATACTGCCAAATTTCCTAATTGAACCTGAACCTTATTTAGTTTTAATATAGGTACCTACCTACATAAAGTTCAAAACTACCTATCAAAGACATTTTACACATTGGGGTAGCTTGATGTTCTGCCCTCCATCTCTTGTTGCAGCATGACTTCTTCGTCCATACAATTCTGTTTGCCGCCACCTTATTCTCAATAATCACTTTTTTTCTTGCCGAATGATCTTTCACACAATCCATTCTTCGTTTCTTTGGTCTTCCTCTGCTTACTATGAAACAAACTAATAATGAAAATAAATTGACCAATAAGATTCATCTCTTCTAAAAATTAGAAGCACTGGAAACTTAATAACTACTTAATAAATAACATACCACGAATAAAACTACAAGTCAAATATAACAGAAAGCTTTCATAACTTATTATTATGTTTAATAACACTAGTTTATATCCCGTTCGCTGGGAATACTTACGGGTTAATTAAAAGGATGCCCCGAACACCGGCAGGTCACGGCGGTAATGTTTTCAAAGGCAAAGTCAACATAAATGTTTGACTAAAGTAACTTTAGTTGCTTTTGTATGGAGATATTTTCCTATGGAAAATAAGAAGTTATTGAAGAGGATTTTATGTTAGTTACAAATTGTTTGTTACGTATAATTAGGAATATAATGTTTTTGATAAATCGAAATGAATTTATTTATTTAGTAAATATGACAGACTTACAGCTAGAAATAAATAGAATATAAACACCAATTAGACTGAAAGCCAATCACAAGTCTCCACTTATAAGTAAATATTTTTCTCGTTTGCATCTCCACCTCGGAGTGTGTTTCGGCATTTTTTGTCTGGAATAAGTCAGCCAGAAAGTACCGGCGCCTACTGCTTACTAAATATCCGACCATACATTCACCTGTCTGAAAAAGATCTTCTTTAAAATAAATAAATATCATTTGTCTACCCATCAGTATTTCATCAAAGTAAAGAAGAAAATAGAGCAAATAATTAATTACAGAATACAGTACATTAATTCAGATGCTTATTTTTACACTCCATTTGTATAAATCGTTGCGCCTGACAGATGTAAGTAAGGGGCCCGCGGCTTCCTCACACACCACGCACAAAAAGAAGGCGAGAATGTAATTACACATTATATTTTTACAGTGATTATAATTACATTCATCATTTTTTTTTAACAATGTTAATTCGTTTGACATGAGAAACTTTTGCCCAAGCCGCTATTGTAGGAAATGGTTAATTAATTCTTACGATATATAAAGGCACACAGAAACTAATAAAGTATTTATCATTTGTAGTTGTGAAATAGCAGTATTAAATTTATTTACAATCTGAGATAATAATTGATAGAGAAACGCATAATAAGTACCTGGGGGTCGAGTCTGCTATTCTAATCGTGTCTCAATGACCGGTCAATGATCGATTTTTGACGTATAACGTCAAACTTATGACACATTTCCCATACAAAAACTGTCAAAGTTGTCAAATATTCGATCAATGACCGGTCATTGAGACACGATTGCAATAGCAGACTCGACCCCCTGGTATCCGTCCAATCCAGCATCATTTACTTTCCAGCCGAACACTGGAGTTAAAGCCACTGGTCGTACCATTTTTAAGAAATAATAAAAATGCGCGCTTAATAAGATCTCGAGCTATTCGGATATCCGAATTTCCGGATGGCCGGATACTTACTCCGTATCCAGAAACAACTATCCATATCAACACTAATAATAATACCTCACGTACTCACGTATTAATTAAACTGATATGTAATTACTTAGGAAGCAGTTAATGGTTAGTGTCATCTTACTAATTAAAATAGCCGCTAAGTTCTCTGAACAACATAGCATGACATTACTATTGCAAGCAATCTCATCAAACCTATCAACAGACTAATGAACGATTAAACGAATTAATTACAATTACTATACAGCTGTATTGTGATGTTATAGAAATGTAAAGTAGCGTTCGTATTATAATTAGCATTAGCATGCAATATTTCGTGATTCGAGACTACAAGGTGACTAATTTCTTTTGAAGCTTTGAGGGCGCTATTATAAATGCAAAGGAATATATTGAACAAAATTCCAGTATATGTACTTAGAACTCGTTTTGTCTATACGGTAAATAATACAATACAAATACAAACCTATCTTTTAGACTGAAATTCGAAATTAATTATTTATTTATTAATGGCACTTCCACGACTGAATCATTCAACTGACTGCATGACTGACTAAATCATTTTTGGGGTACTGTAAAAGTTGAACTTTGAATCTAAAATGAGTTTGCTATTTATAGCTGTGCCCAATACTTACATAATTATCAATTCGAGATTTAAAACATTACATATGTTCACATACACACAGGTTCACATACACACAGGTTTTACTTAATTTATCATTACCGGTCCTGGTCCATCTTCAGCCAAACCTAGCTGCAACGTCTTCTTGGCTAGGTATAATTCTTTGTCTATAGTTTTACAAATTCACACATCGCGTATGATGTTTGTTCCTAATCGTATAATTATAAGGAACGGTGAAAAATTACAAATAGTTTCAGATATATTTAATATATTTCCCATTGAAACAATACCACATTCTGATTCGGATAGTGACAAATCGGATAGTGAAAGATCTTTAGTGGAATAGTCTAGTCAACACATAGCTTAGCCCTTGAGCACTTTGTAAATGTCTGGAACAAGCTTAAGGTTGATTGACTCTACTGTCAAAATTAACTTCGCCGTTCTCCGCTTGGCAGCGCTAGGTGTACGGCTTAGCTAAGCCGGATAGTCAATATCAATAGACTTGGCTTAATTTAAGATTGTCTCAGAATACAAATAACGTGACCACTAATTTTGACAGATAATATTACCCTCGTTTCTGAATATCAACCTTTTTTTACTTTATCTATACTCTATACTAATATTATAAATAGGAAAGATTAGATTGTTTGTTTGTATACAATAGGCTCCGAAACTAATAGACCGATTTGAAAAATTCTTTCTCCGTTGGGTAGCGACACTATTCCGGGTGACATAGGCTACTTTTTATCTATATATTCCCACGGGAACGGGAACAACGCGGGTAAAACCGCGTAACGTCTACTAGTGCTTAATAAAATTAGGGCCAATAGCTCTTTTTAACACAACTTTAACAATAGGTAAAGGCTCAACTATAACTTATATGATTTACAACAACTTGTCGGTAATGATGTACCTTTAGCGAAGTAAATACCTACTTAAGACATTGTAACTTTCCACCTAGCTTCGAGATGGAAAAGCGTTGTCGGACTTTCTATTGACTATCCGTCTTACTAACTTTCTTCTGTTTTATTTTCTTACTTATGTATCTACGCTGGAAAAATAATCTCCATGGTTCACTAAAAGTGCTTTCAACGTTACGGAGCGGAAAAAGGTTTTTTTTTTGTTTCTCTTTCATTCTTTTTTGTATAAAACGTGAGGATTAGCAATCTCTTTATAAAATTGTTTTGCGAAAAATCTTTTGTAAAGTACATCGTAAAATTGCTCGGATGAAAGCTGAAAAATAGTTCGCGTTCCGGAATGCGATATTAATTTAATATAAACTGATGAAAATAGACGAATAAGTCAAGTACTAGAAAAATCTTAAATTAATATGTGCACATTTTTTGTAGATATTTGAAGGAGTCACATTTCTTCGTATCCCACTAAACAATAACCTTTTACATTATAAAATTGTTGCAATAACAAAAAAAGTTTAATTGTCTGTTTAAAAATACGAAATAAAAATTCCACCGTTCTTTACATTATAAAGTATTTTGCGAAATATTTCGTTCGCAATTTAAAACGTAAAAAACTGCCACGTAGAATATGTAAGGAAGTCAGAGAGGATTTTTTATGAATATATGTTATTTAACATGTTATTTCAACTTCGTTAATTACGCGAAAACGATAAAACGTTTAAATATGGCAACGTTTTTGTCAAAATTATGTGTTGTTGTCCATTAACGCAAGAATAATGACTTTGAGGCAAGAATACTTTTGCTGAATACATGTCTAGTTTACCATAAAGAATATATTACATGTCCGCCTGCTGTATTTGTGCCTTATACGTATTTTAATAGATGTAGTACATCAAGATAATTGAGCGTAATTCAAAAATGCCGTAAATGGCGGAATAGTCCTGCAAAGGTAGTAGGTAGATTGGTTGTTTGAGCACTTACTGTCAATGCCTTTCATTATAAAAATGGCGGCAATTAGGCGCCATTTTTGACAACACTGCTCGACATTTAATGGCTGCCCTCCCCAGTAACTCATGTTGGATGGATACACTTCAGCATTCATTGATAGATTAGTGGCTAGTGGCTACTTAAACAGACCTTTTGAAGTCAAATAAAGCGATTTGAATTAAAATATTGTCAACAGCGTATGTGTAATACTAATAAGACTATGACAATTTATTTAACTGATGTTCTATTACGAAACAGTCTAGTTTAGTGGCTTTACTACGTTTTCTCAACTAATTTAAAAACGCGTAAAAATAATTAGGTACTTACCTATCGTGAACTAAATAGCACTGCAAACATCGCAGCCCAGGCCGTTGCCCAAATAGGTTCCTACGTGCATTTGAAAACTCACATTCATTTGCGGATCAGAAACTGGGTGTTAGGCCTGTCTTCGCTTTCCCTATTTAGATAACAGCCCCTGCATTCAACGAGCCACTTTAGACCACACTTCATCGCTCTTTTCCTACTCAAGATCCGTCAAAGTAAACTCGCCGGATTGTTGATCTAGCGTGGCCAATATTGATCATTATCTGCAGGGGTGATATCGAAACCACACCATCTACCAGCCTATCGAATTTCGCTGGACATAAGTGGCAAGGCTGTCCGAGAATACATAGGTACTTCCATACCTACATATACATGTGTATACAAATAGCAGCATAGCAATGTCGTGATCGCCCAGAGCTTCAAGCCTAAACCTACCTCTCATACACGGCTGTGGATCAAATCCGGTCAAGTAGCAATCTATTTTTAACCGACTTAAAAAAAGGAGGAGGTTCATGTTCGTGTGTATGTATATTTTTTTTATGTATGTTACCTGATTTCTCCCCCATTTGTGAACCGATTCCCAAAATTCTAACTCTAAAATAACTCTAAATTCGGAAGTCGGTGGCCCATTATTTTTTGCAAAAAAGTTTTTTTAATAACAAAACACTTGGAACTGGTGAAGGGTGAGCGTCATGTGCATTTTTGACGTTAAAAAAGGTGCTGATTTTCAGCCTTACTAGATTGAAAGACTTTTGATTTTGATTTCAATTCATATACTATGTTTATCTTAGACAGGAAATGTTAGCGCGGAAACCTAGACTTGTAGTCAATATAGGATTGAAATCGCCACTTCACCGTTAACAAGCGTGGTGGTCAACCCTCGTTCCTTCTCTGTATGAGAAGAAGCCTTTCCTCTACCTTGGGATAGTAACAGGCTGGTATTATTATTGTTATAGCAAAGCAGCAACATCTTTATTAGGGTTCCGTAGTCAACTAGGAACCCTTATAGTTTCGCCATGTCTGTCTGTCCGGCCGTCCGTCCGTCCTCGCTTAACCTCTGTGACCGTTAGCACCAGAAAGCTGAAATTTGTTACCAATGTGTATTAATCACGCCGACAAAGTGGTGAAATAAAAATTGGAAAAAAATGCTTTATCAGGGTAGCTCCCCTATATGTAAAGTGGGATGTGATTTTTTTTTATTTCAACCCTAACATGTGATATATGTATTGTTGGAAAGGTATTTAAAAATGAATAGGGGTTTACTACAATCATTTTTTGATAATGCCAATAATTTCGGAAATAATGCCCCCCCCCCCTCCCCCTAACTTTTGAACCATAAGTTTAGAAAATATGAAAAAAAATAAAACCGTTTTAAAAAAACACTAACCGGTGTAAAATAACTCTAAATTCGGAAGTCTGTGGCTTTGGTGGGTTTGTCTTACTCATGATGGGCCACCGACTTCCGAATTTAGAGTTATTTTACACCGTTTAGTGTTTTTTTTGAAGTCGGTTTTATTTTTTGCAAAAAAGTTTTTTATTTTTCCGTTTTTAGTTATTGCCATAAAAATATTTGCCATTAATTTATTTTATATTGTTAATTGTTAACAATACATGTCATGATAATAGGGATTTCCACTAATCCCTAATAAATTAAAATTAACATACCTAACTGACGAAATCTAGGTATATTGTACCCACCTGCGTACCCCTCAGAGCATACAGGCGTGATGATACGCCATGATTTTGTATAAACAATAAACATCTAAGCGATTCCAGCAATCACGACAGATTTGCCGTCTATTTTTGAAGAGTTCCGTTGTATATCTCCGAAGATCAGCACCAGATCTTCACCAAATTAAAATGGGACCACCTCAGGAGTATACTCTTTCAAATAAAAAAAGAATTTTGAGAATCGGTCCACAAATGGGGGAGAAATCAGGTAACATACATAAAAAAAAAAAAAAAAAAAAAAAAAAAAAAAAAAAAAAATACATACACACGAACATAGAACCTCCTCCTTTTTTGAAAGTCGGTTAAAAATCTGAAACGAAGAACTTTATAAGGACTTTCTAGGAAAATCATTTTGAACTTGGATGGAAACAACATTTTTTGTACAAAAAAGTCAAAAAGTTGTAGATACTTTCTGGACTAAGTTTGTAGTATAATCGTATTTGCAAGCATTTTGAACACTTATTGTGACGGAAGGGAAACTACGGAACCCTACACTGAGCGTGGCCCGACACGCTCTTAGCCGGTTTTTTCTACAAATAAATATGTAGTACATACATACATTACATGTACGTAGGTATTTGTAAATTATAATTGTATTAACTTTACCATAACTTGATGCACTATAGGTACACCTCTACCTTACCCTTCGCGGAATAAGGCGTGATTATTATGTCAGATAGGTCTGTGTAATTTTTTTTATAATATCACACCTTGTTGCCTGCCTTAATAATATTGATCATGAATAATGAAACAATGGAATTTATTTTTTACGCCAATTAATTCATAACTTCATTCATTTAAATTGGACATTAACATTATAATTGTGCGATTAAAAATTGATGTATTGATCCAATTAAACCTTCAAGTAATTATTCAGAATAATTTTATCGGTAAGAGTTTTATGAATAAATAATATGTAGGTACCACGGTATAGGTATATAAAAATGTTATGTTGGTTTGTGTACGCTTCTAAAACTCAAAAAGTTCTGCAACGATCGAGCTGAAATTTTAGCATGATATATAATCCGCATCAAGGATTGTTTATATCTATTTTTTTTTCTCTTTTTTTTTAACCATTAAATCACAATATGCCACAGCGAAGCGTGGCAGGGTACAGCTAGTAGGTACGGTATAATTATTAAAGTAGGCACGTCAAAAACTTTTGTATTTTTAACCGACTTTCAAAAAAGGAGGAGGTTCTATGTTCGTGTGTACGTATTTTTTTTTTTTTTATGTATGTGACCTGATTTCTCCCCCATTTGTGGACCGATTCTCAAAATTCTTTTTTTGTTTGAAAGAGTATACTCCTGAGGTGGTCCCATTTTAATTTGGTGAAGATCTGGTGCTGATCTTCGGAGATTTACAACGGAACTCTTCAAAAATAGACGGCAAATCTGTCGTGATTGCTGGAATCGCTTGGATGTTTATTGTTTATACAACATCATGACGTATCATCACGCCTGTATGCTCTGAGGGGTACGCAGGTGGGTACAATATACCTAGATTTCGTCAGTTAGGTATGTTAATTTTAATTTATTTGGGATTAGTGGAAAACCTTATTATCATGACATGTATTGTTAACAATTAAGAATACAAAACAAATTTATGGCAAATATTTTTATAGCAACAACTAAAAAGGGAAAAATAAAAAACTTTTTTGCAAAAAATGAAACCGACTTCAAAAAAAACACTAAACGGTGTAAAATAACTCTAAATTCGGAAGTCGGTGGCCCATCATGAGTAAGACAAACCCACCAAAGCCACAGATTCCGAATTTAGAGTTATTTTACACCGTTTAGTGTTTTTTTTGAAGTCGGTTTTATTTTTAATTCAACTTGTTCAATAAAAAACAGTAGACCCATTTAAAGTATTGTTTTCAATTTCGTACAAATAATAAAAAAAATACTTAAAAATAAAACCAAAATTGAAAGAAAGAAATAATATTTATTGGCAACAGGTAAAAACATGCACACATTGGTAAAATATGAAAATAACAAAATAAAATAGTAAAAATAAATGGCATGTCTCACGGCTGCGCCAAAAGGCTCATTTCAGCGGTAATGCCAGACAGACGCAGATGTCTGACGCTGGTTTTCAAATGCACGACGTCGGCGTCGGTTCATATTCAATTGGGAAAATTTGACAAAATTTGACAATTGTAAAGTATCATGACATCGTGAGGAAAATAGCATTGCTATTCTGTAAAAATAGCAGTGCTTTTCAGTAAAAATAGTAGTGCTATTCTGTAAAAATCACCCCATGAAAATATAGGTGAAGTGAAGGAGACAAATTGAGCTGTCATTCCATACTAATGCTCGGTATTAACACTTCACTTGACTCAAATTTCACGGGGTGACTTACTGGACCGCCCAGCTGGACTAGAATTGCCAACCAACCCTGCAGAGGGCCAGTAACAGGCTGGTACTAGGTATATTCTCACTTAATTATGAGCTAAGCTATGGCCTTAAATATCTTTAACGAGAGCTATAACTATTGAACGTATAATTGTATGGTGTAAAGTAACTAATTGTAGTTTTTAGTCTATAAAATAGTGGCTTATAATATTGTTTGCGGCGGGACAAGAGGAGATCAGGGTTTCAATGTGCGGTGCCCTAGTCAAAGCCTCTTGTCTATGCACAGACGGCTGCACATCAAGCTATACATTTCCAGTATAAGCTGATCGCGAATGGTACAGCATTTCAGTGCAATGCGAGCTCAGCGTAAACTGGAAATGTAAAGCTTAATGTGTAGCCGTGTATACGTTTTCTCTTATAAATCCTAGTTTATTTAGGCTTTAGTCCAAAAAATATGTTTTTTTTTTAAGTTATTCGGGAAATGATAGTGTCCAAGCCAACCTACATACTTTAAGGAACTAAGACATGAAAATCTAAATAAAGAACATACTTACAGAAACATCAAAATAAAAGTCCCATCACATACCACATTACCAAGACTATAGAGCTGGCATGTCTAGGAAATGTCATAGAAAAACTTTGATCCCACGTCTCAGTAACGCCATCTAGAATAATATATGAATATTGGAGCGGCAGCGGAGCGTACTAAAAAAAACTCATAGACTTTTTCGGACGAAAATTTTGTTTGTGATGTCCGGTCTATATAGGTATTGAATGTCTTTGCACATTACCCAAGCGTGTGCCACAACCATAACTCAACTATCTCACGTCACAGTCGGCTAAAAGCCCGCTATGTAACACGATGCTCATTAAATAATTAATTACAAGGAAAGTGCACTATCGAAGCACTGTTTATCTGCGCACAGTTAATTGATTTCATTAGTGAATACCGTTCAGATCTTGTTTATTGACTTTTGATTTACTGGAGTACAGTTTGTGTACTGTCAAGGCGTATTTTGTTACCCAGTTACTGGGTTGTGGAGGTCAGCGGGGCAATAGCGTCATCTCCGTTGACAGTTTATAGAGATGATCACTGGGCAAAGTGTTCAACATTTAACTGTCAAATAGGCTATTTATTTAAATGGAGATAGCTATTTGAAATAGTTTTTAGTCCATTTACATTTATTAGACAGAAGTTAAAGACGGTTATTTTTTAACCGACTTCAAAAAAGGAGGAGGTTCTATGTTCGTGTGTATGTATTTTTTTTTTATGTAGGTATGTTACCTGATTTCTCAACCATTTGTGGACCGATTCTCAAAATTCTATTTTATACACTCCTGAGGTGGTCCCATTTTAAATTCGGAAGTCGGTGGCCCATCATAAATAAGACAAAACCATCAAAGCCACAGACTTCCTAATTTAGAGTTATTTTACACCGGTTAGTGTTTTTTTAAAACGGTTTTATTTTTTGCAAAAAAGTTTTTTTTATAGTGAATGCTTTGTAACGAAAGTACAGACGCCAGCACGTCAACCTACCCCAAACTGTAAAATTTTCCCAATTGAACATGAACCGTATTGTGTACGAATAAAGTTGAAAACCTTTCAAAGAAATTTGACACATTGGGGTAGGTTGATGTGCTGGCGTTTGTACAGAGGCCAGCACATCAAGTTACCCCAATGTGTCAAATTTCTTTGATCGTTTTTCAACTTTATGTCAAACAGAATAAGGTTTAAATTCAATTGGGAGAATTTTACACATTGCTGGCGTCTATACTCAGAAACCAGGTTAGTCACCAGACACGAAAGACAAGTTTTTTGAAGAGATTGTGAATAGAATACTATGCGCGCCGCAGTTTGTTTTGCTCCAAAATGTCGTAGCTTGATATCTAATAGCCTCTAATCTTCTTTAAAAACTGTTAATAAATAAATTTATTTCAGGTAACTTACGTACCTAATGCAATTATTTTTCCTGAACTGACAAGTAGTTCCATAGATTATCACTTTGAAACAAAAAAAACTAACAAACTATTTAGCTTTATTTTATTAGTAGGTACCTATACATAATGTATATTGGTAATTTAATCTAACCAATATAATTATGTAAATAAAATAATTACCTACAATAGAAACCTATTCTTAATAAAAGTATGGCGTTTCTTGACCAGTTTTCTTCATACGAAACTATTTTTTAAGTACCAATACCAACTCGTTTTATGAAGTTGGTTAAAAGAATATCCAATACACATCTCTATAATACACTGCAGAGCTCCAATGGCCTAGAAAAATGCAGGTTCCATCATATTGTTCATCTTTATGAATAGAGGTGGCTTGACGTCGACTACAAAAGATAAAAAAAAAGATATATTCTCTTCATTTCCGTTTCACTCAGCATTCTTATTTCTTATTAAAGTTTTCTTGCTTCATAAGAACAGTATATTTCATCCTCCCCCACTTCTTTGGATGGGTGATACCTAACTGTCGCGATAAGGCATTCATTGTACGAACGGGGGGTTGTTTGTATTTATGTATTTATTTATTTTTCTCTTCTTAATTATACTTATTATATATGTTTAATCAAATAGTCTTGTATGGTATTTATTTATGTAAATAGTACACCACACACTGCCTACTCATCTTCTCTCCTCCACTATCAAGTCCATCCAAAGGTTGTATGTATAAGAGATCGCTTTTAGCGATAAGGCCGCCCATTGCATCACCGTTTGTAGCCCTTAAAATTATCGTTTGTAAGTTTTTATGGTGTATAATAAAGAGTATTCTATTCTATTCTATTCTAATGGGGAAAGGGTTTTGTTTGCTTGTATTATGATGCACAGGGTTGAACTTGCGATGGGGAGGAGCTTGTAGCTAAATACTTAGTAACAGCCGTTTAGGTCGATCTAAGCTACGCTTGAGGAGGTCGGTCCGAGGATGGGTGACCATTAATACTTACAAATCAAGACTCCTCCTTCGTGCCTCGAAAAGCGGATTAAGTCGTTGGTCACCGGTGTCATTTGAAGATCTTTGACATTCGTTATGAGTTGTTGAGGCTTCCAGTACCTTTAAATCAAGTCCGGTCCAGCATGGAGTATTGTTGTCACCTTTGGGATGGCTCAGCCAAATACCAACTAGCCACACTCGACTCAGTAAAGCCAAGAGGCTCATTGGTGACGAAAAGCTGGTGGGTACCAAGTTTCATACCCTGGCCCACCGCCGCAAATTTGCATGTCTGTCGGTCTTTTACAGACTGTATTTCGGTGAGTGTGCTCTAGACCTCCACGAGCTCATTCCACCATCTCCTTTCTTCCATCGGGAATACAGACGTACTGCAGCTTATCACCCATTCCTTGTAGATGTTCCACACATTCGCACGAAGCACTTTGCCTGTTCCTTCATTATGCGCACAGCCAAGGAGTGGAATTCCCTGCCTGCATCAGTGTTCCCGAGTTCATATGACCCCCAATCTGTTTAAGTCGCGACTTAATAGGCTTCTTATGGGTAAGGTCGTTCCATCGTTGACCTCATCTCTGACCGCGGGACAAGATTGAGGTCAAGAGTAGACCCATTATCTCCTACTTCTATACTTCTATACTATAATATAATGTAATATAATATAATATAATATAATATAATTATAATAATTATAATAATTATAATAATTATAATTATAATTATATTATAATAATTATAATTATAATAATATTATAAAGAGGTAAAATTTGTAAGTTTGTAAGTTTGTATGTAGGGGGTAATCTTCGGAACTAATGATCCAATTTAAAAAAATATTGTACTGGTGGAAAGCTACACTATTCCCGGTGGACATAGGCTACTTTTTATCCCCGTATTCCTACGGGAACGGAAACTACGCGGGTGAAACTGCGTAACGTCTGCTAGTACTATATATAAAAAAAAACAATCGTGTCAATTAAAAACACAATAGTAAAACAATGACACCGCGGACACCGGTGTCCTCTCCGGGTTTAATTAATTAACCAGATGCAGCATAGTTCGGAGAAGGTTATGATGAAGACAGGGTTCAATTTCAGGAGTATAGTTAACGTTTTGGGGTTGCATTTGTGTTCAGACGATCGATGACTTATCCCCTGAACACTTAAGTGAAGTGAACTGTCAATGCCTAGCATTATTACCAATATTTATTACTAGCAGACGTCCCGCGGTTTCACTCGCGTAGGTTCCGTTCCCGTGGGAATACAGGGATAAAAGCTAAAACGTAGCCTATGTCACCCGGGTACAGTGTAGCTTCCCAATAATTATGAGTAAGTATGGAGTTTCTTGCACATTCTTCTCCATACAAAACTACCTTTTGGAATGTGCAACTAGAATCATATTAATTTAATTTATTTGTAAGTATAACGTTCAAAAGTGCCTGTTTTCAGGCCTAATTGAAATAAATGATTTGACTTTGACTTTGAATTATTTTTTTTTTCAAATCGGTCCAGTAGTCGTCTTTCTTCTTTATAATATTAGTAAGTTAACTCCATACCAAATTTTATTAAAATCCATTCAGTTCTTTTTACGTGAAAGAGTAACAAACATCCTCACAAACTTTCGCGTTTAAAATATTAGTAGGATGGAACGAGAGTATAGCAATTCGCCTTCACTTCACTAACGTTATCACGCGGTGATTTTAACAGAATTGACAGGCAGTTCCTGTAGTTGTATAAATATTTGTAGGAAAACAAGACAACCGTGTTAAGTCGCGAGCGAAGTCTCGGAACTTTCGAAACTTGGAACAAAAACACCAATAAGTTAATCCAATCTTATTATTCAAATCGAACCCCCTTATCACTATATCACAACACACACATCACCTTAACCAGTCGTAACTTCCCAAGTCTCAACAAACACGACAATATATCATACTGCCTCCCACGAGCCCTGCAGTCCTGCTCATCCGGTGCGGCGTAAAAAGCGCAATACAAACTGTGACGCAACATCCTTCGCGCTCTCCTTTGAAGATTCAACTTGATCGTGCGAACGATTCGTGCAATTTATTGTGTGATTTGTGACTCTGTCACGTTCGTTACGTAAAGGGTCTTGCCCATTTTAGTTATTTTTCTCATCTATTTATAGTGTATAATAAATACAAAAAATATACTAATTTACATACACATAACATACTTTCACGCTTAATCCCCGAAGAACTAGGCAGAGGTGTACCTGGTAGTACACCCACATTTCGCCAGTTATGTTAAAGTCCCAAATAAATGGGGGGCGAACCTATTGCCATCAATCGGGCACAGATTCGGACAGCGGCCTGCTACTGAGAAATTCTAGTTGGAGAAACTCAATAACACTTTGCCAGACCCGAGGCTGAACCCGGGAACTCGTGCTCAGTAGGAGTGCTTGTGACGACTAGACAAACGAGACAGTTGACTACTAATTTAGTAACTTAAATATTGCCATTACTAATTTGTAATGAGTATAAAGATATCAAAAGCAGAGTTTTATACTACATCGCTCGGGACTTCATTTTGTACTTTCTCCTTGAAAATTTAACCCCTCCACCCCGTCGTAGTTTTGAAATTAACATGTAGTCTATGTTACTCGTTGACAATGAAGGTGAAAGTATTTCTAAAATCGGTTGAGCAATTTTCGAGTAAAATCCTTCAAACAAACCAACAAAAACTAAATCCTTCCCTGAATAAAAGTTGTTTTAAGAGTACCTATAAGATCAACAACCCCTTGTCGCTTTTTGTACAGACGCCAGCACATCAAGCTATATCAATCTATCATTTTTTTCTAATTGAAAATGAAACTTATAGTTTTGTAATAAATTTGAAAATAGATCAAAGAAATTTGTCTCATTTCTTGAGCTTGATGTGCTTTTTAGGTAACCTAAATAATCATTTTAAAATAATTATTTATGTGCTAGTGCCTACACTAACGTATGGAAGTGAATGTTGGGTGTGGCAAAAGAGACATGAAAGTAGAATAAATGCTGTAGAAATGCGTTCCTTGCGAAGTATGTGTGGTGTAACAATTAATGACAGATAATGATGATATAAAGCAACGTTGTGGTTTAAAAGAAGATGTAGTAACAAAAATTGAAAAGAGTATGCTTAGATGGTTTGGTCACGTTGAAAGGATGGATGAAAGGCGACTAACGAAAGGTATTTACAAGGCAGATGTAAGTGGGAACGCC
Source organism: Euplexia lucipara (assembly GCA_921972225.1). Taxonomy (NCBI): domain Eukaryota; kingdom Metazoa; phylum Arthropoda; class Insecta; order Lepidoptera; family Noctuidae; genus Euplexia; species Euplexia lucipara. The sequence goes on from OV179158.1 coordinate 2,336,808, forward strand.
GGGAGGGGACGCCCTAGAAGGACATACACAGACCTTATTGGTGAGGTTCTTCAGAAAGGTCAGGTGCGTAGTACTCGCAACCGGCGTGTGTGTATGACAACATGTATGAATGTAAACGAAGCAAAAGAAGTATGTAAGAATCGTAGCATATGGCGCTCTGTAGTTTCTGCCTACCCTCATGGGAAAAAGGCGTGAGTTTATGTATGTATGTATGTAAATAATTATTTGGAATACGTACTTAGGTACAATTTCTTCATCTAGGTATAGGAACCTAATTATGCAGAAGAAGCTGAAATAAATCGCTTCAGCGCTAACATCATTTGCTGTCGCAAGCTTAAAGCTTCTTATTCAAGCGACGCTCTACGAAGATCCCGCCATAAAATATCTAGCTACATCGCTTGGAAAAGCTTATTTGTATAAGAAAAACACTGACGCAATTCCCTAACAACGGACTGCATTATCTACGTACCGTCAGATAAAAAAACGCATTACATTTTCTTATGCAATTTCTTGTAAAAAAATCCTTCGTCCCTCGAGATTGCCACCGACCAGTGGCTCCCAAAGTTGACTGAACTAAAGATAAAGATATATTTATTGCATAAAAGAAGTGTACATTAAGTTCTTTTGAAAATAAAATACTTACTTATCACATTTTTAGTTTCAATAATCTACCCAAATCGGACTGAAACAGACAAAATCGTGACTGATCTGAATAAATGATTAATGTAATAGTTGGTAAATACATGGATTTGTTTTACAATAAAAAGAATGATTTAGATAGTAACTTCATTTTCTAAAATTTTCTGTAATTATGGCGTAAGTAGAGTATTTATTCAATTGAACCTATGGATACGAGTTTCGCCTGTTTCGCAGAGGCCAAGCTACATTAATGTGTCTAATTTCTTTGATAGTTTTTCAACTTTAAAACAAACAGAATAAGGTTCATGTTCAATTGAGAAAATTTGACAGTTTGCGGTAGCTTGATGTGCTGGCTCTGTACACAACTGTACTAAAACACCGTATGTAATATTGATGCATTTGTTACCTATTGATTGATTTGATTTAAATTCAATTTTTATAACTTTTAATCGCATTAACTTTGATATATTTTTATTTGTATTTAGCTTCAATTTAATATAAGCCGAAACCCGCCTCAACCGCCCGATCAGTCAATTCGTTCTCACTATTTTTTAGGGCCAACTTAATATTCACTCGCGACCGAGTAGGTACAACCAATACTTTGGGAAACACTGCCTAGACGATCATTACATAATAATATTGTTACGTAGGTACCTACGACAGCAAAAACAGCGGACGTTGTTACGTTGTACTTATTTTTGTTGCCAACTGTACCTACGTACCAAGCAAAAAGTTTTAACGAGCCAATTCGTTTGTTTCAATACGAATATGAAGCTATGAACCTTTGTAAACAATCGTGTTTGTTTTTTTTTTATTTTTTTTTATTAAATAACAAGTCAGGTTTGCGTTTTATGTTATTTGCTAAAGTAATTAGTTTGTTTTTCAAAATTACCGATCGAATACCTATGCCCTAATGGCCCAGAGGTGAAGGAGTCTACCTCACATGCACGAGGTTATAGTTTAAATCCGGGCAAATACCTACTATTGTGACATTTCAATTCATATGTACTTTCTTAGTTTATGTTAGCTATCATTGCCGTAGGTGAAAACATTGTAAGGAAACCTGAAGTAAAAGGTACTTAGTTAAAATAAGTTTGAAGTCGCTAATCGATCTTAGGCGAGTGTGGTGATTAATGCCCGTGCCTTCTCTGAACGAGAAGGCTTTACATAGCAATGTCATACTTAATGTAGAATTGATTGCTAATATTAACATTAAGTCAAATTTTATAAAAATTGGTGAATTAGTTCCGGAGTTTCATATAGCGACACGATATTTTTATACAGGATATTTTTTATCCATGAATTTGAATAACTTGCACCATGAAACCAATTTATTCAATATCTATTAAAAACACAAAAGTTTAATACCCACTCGACCAAACTGTATTTAACAGCTGATTTCTTTTACGTGAAAGATGTAGATCAAAAATCTACCACTAACTTTCATATCCAAATAAAAACATCTCTTCATGCAGGTTAAACTAAAAGCTTTAATCTTCACCAAGTCATCGGACTAGCCCCATGGGACAGGGGGCGAGCCCCGGCCTCTATGAGGCAGCGCAAATCGAATCCCTTGCTATCACCGAGATTTTTCGACAGTATAATCCAATTAGGTACGTGGTACACCCTTTTGATGGCCTTATGTGTTAACGCCTGCGTTTCAGTAAAAATAGTTTGCGTAAAGATGAGAGCGCCATACTAGTTAGACGGCGAAAAAATCCCATCAAAAACATACTTAAATGTAAAATTAAAGCCACGTTCAAGTGAAATAGTTTTTGATTTAAGTACCACGTTTTGAGAAAAGTACCTAGTGATGTAGTAACTTACATCAAGTAAAATTCCCGTCTCTGTTCGAATCGAACCCAGAAGCCTGTATGGTATTTAATAAAATATATTTAAGAACGTAGCACATTTTTGTAATAATTGGGCCGTGGGGTCCGAGTGCTCGTCTTCTGTTCAAAGACATCTCGAAACGTTTGGTTGACGCAAGTCTTTTGGGCACTTTACCAGCTGGCAGCGATGCAGAGGAATTGTTGATGCTTTGTAATTATTTTTTGTTAGGTTTAGTTTTTTTTTTAGTTTTTGTTACAGAAATAAATAAAAGTTTAATTCACGGAAGTACTTTATATAAAAGAGAAAAGAAAAGGAAAGAAAGGAAAGAGTACTCATTGCACTGCCGTTGGTTGATAAAAGCAAAAAAAACTACCAAAATAATGAAGTTATTATACGCACGAATAAATCTAGATTTTTCCCCATATAAAAGTTAAAATGAAACCATTAAATTTCTATCAGAGTAAACCATTTATTTTCATTATCCAATAAAAAGTAGGACCACAAATCAAGCTAATGTTTTACGACGCCGCACTGAAACATCCCGAAAATAGTGGGTTTTTCATAAAGTCATATTAAAGTATAAAATGTTATAACACGCTAGTCGTATATCAAAATTGCGTGGGACTAAAGATTGCTATTCACAATGCGACGAATTGCAGACGCGAAACGTTTGTTGAGTCAGAAGTCAACATCAATACAGCAATAAAATAATGTCTATCAACTATAATTGGTTGCCAACTATAGTCTATAGGTACGCTTATTTGTAGGATTGTACAGATGTCAGTAGGTACATTAAGCTACCCCAAATTGTCTATTTTTACCAATTGAACATGAAGGTTCATGTTCAATTGGTAAAAATAGACAATTCTGTTAGTACTAAACTTAAAAACTATTATAGACAGACACATTGATATAGCTTGATGTAGTGCCCTCTGTACTCTATTACTCGTACTTCTCTACAAAAGCAATAGAGTACGCTAAATTACTCTATTTATTTCGACATTAAGTTAAATTTAAATAGGTAATTCGTGTCTTTTTGCACTCTCTTAAATAGGCCTTACGGACATATTTGCAAAGTGAAGAAAACAGCGGGAGCGGGGTAATTGTTACACACAATCAATGGTATTTCACTTTCTTTACTGCATTATAATGGTGTATGTACAGAGTCCAGCACATTAAGCTTCCCCAATGTGTAAAATTTCTTTAATGTATTTTCAACTTTACGACAAAACCATAAGGTTCATATTCAATTGAAAAGATTTGTTATTGCTTATTGTGCTGGCATTAGTACAATAGGTACATTTATTACATGAATGTCCTAAGAAACTATAAAGTAAATATTTTTTATTGAATTAACACACATTTTTACAGCAGATTTATGCATCAGAGACGCTAGGCTTTTCAATATGCATTATGCAGATTCCATTTTTTTCATTTCGTTCTTTGATCAATAATTCAATACCTAACTAAACGCTATAATATTGCTAGTGATGCTAAAAAAATGGTACTTATAAAAAACATACTACTACTACTCCCCAAGGCATTTGTCGCTACATGAATAGTGAGCTTTACAAACATTATAACCATGACATGATAGTTCAAAAGTTACCCTTTACAATCGGCAAATACCACCATTATGTAATTTCGTTTGTCGCTCAAAGTGCGCCAAGGCCTTTCTTATCGTTAGGTTATTATTACCTGTGTTGTAATCGCGTTGTTTTGTATTGTAAGTTACAATACTAATGGGGCTAAGTTGTAAGGGGTGTGTGTGTTTTGTTTATTTATAGCTTTTAGAAGAGCTCCTTTTGTTAGTTTACCTTGGGTTAATACCTACTTAGTACATATTTAATAATTTATTTACATATTTCAAAGGGTTTGGTACAGTCTTCAGTGATAATAGTTATGTTTGCCAAACTAGTAGGTAATACATAAATGACTGGTGTCCTAGCTACGTTACGTAGTTTGCCAGCTGAAGTTTCCATGACAGGATTTCATGATTTCAAAAAGACTGCCATCAATATCAATTAAGTTTGCCAACATAAATTAAATGTGTGAAGTGTAAGTATGTGTGTATGTGTTTAGTTTGAGTGTGTATTTGTGTGTAGGTATATTGTGTGTCGAGTGTGTGTATACTTCCACCATATCTATTTCTGGCGCCGACTAATTGTATTGCTTTTGTTGTTTTCCAATTTGAATGGCATTGGTATCTATTTATCGGTGTTCAGTAGCGTCTGGTTAGGGTTAACCAAGTTGGGAAAAGGCTTCACAAACAAATAAACTAAAAAAAATTACTAGTTAGTTTTATTAACCCTCCAATTAAGCTAAATACGCTAGTGTTAGGGGCCCACTCCTAGCATATTTGGCTTACACGTCGATAGTGTAATGAATGGGTGGGGATCGAACTCAAGACCTCCACCGACGCCTTAGGCGTTGAGCTATTGGTGCTTTAAGATGAATGCAGAGAAAACGTACCTTTGCCTAATAGATGATCATGGGGTAAACCTATTACTACTATCCAAAGAGCACAGATCCGATCTCAAAATTGCTACTGAGAAATTCCGAACTATATCCCGACGCCAGGAGGGGACGCCCTAGAAGGACATACAAAGACCTTATTGGTGAGGTTCTTCAGAAAGGTCAGGTGCGTAGTACTCGCAACCGGCGTGTGTGTATGACAACATGTATGAATGTAAACGAAGCAAAAGAAGTATGTAAGAATCGTAGCATATGGCGCTCTGTAGTTTCTGCCTACCCCCATGGGAAAAAGGCGTGAGTTTATGTATGTATGTATGTATCCCGACCCGAGAATCGAACCCAGAATCTCTTGTCGGCGGTAGCGCCCACTAGACTAACAAGACAGTCCCCCATAATCAAATTCTTGCGAAAGGACATAGGTTTTTTAACATCGCGCTTCGACCGGTGCGGGTAAAACCGCGAGGCACTGCTAGTATTGAATAACTTACTTGTTGACCTTTAGACGGAAGCTTTTACAGTTGTTATCTTATCAGTGGGTAGGCAGAGGCTACTGCCCATCCATTTGATATAATTCTCATATCAGATAATATGAATAATATAGTATGCGAACCCACCGACATAAAAGCTTTGTGTACCTTATCTGGGTTAATGGATTATGAGCCCTAAACAGTGGCTTTAAGGTTCTATGTTTACTGACAATACGAGTTTCAGTTGTTGCTTTTTAGATTTTAGAATCGGTGCTTTCTGAAAGCTAGTTACGGAGGTGTGAAATCTAATAAAATGTTACGTTTATAGATCGCGTCATAAGATATTATAACGATCAATATCTTTATGACTGCCACGTAAACCATGGGGTTTCTTCCCCTAGTTGTTATGATTTTGTTTTATTCTACTATATAGCTATTGCCGGTGGCATTGCTCGCATTTAGACCGGATTTTTTTCCCATGGTATCGAATTACCAGTGATAAAAGTATCCTTTGACCTAACCCAAGTCGTGGTCTATTGTGGCGAATTTTCTTGAAATCCGTTCTACGGTTAATATTCTTCGACTTTCCGAGAGATTAGTGACTAAACTGGTTTCAGCATTATCTCTGAGTTTCTTTCGGTGTTTTTTCTTTATATAGTGAAACGCCGACCTTACCTACTAGTTAATAAATTACGTGAAAAACTGTTTGTAAAAACCAATTTACCGAGAAAAATGTCATGTATGGTCTGGCCTGTTGGTCTAGTAGTTAGTGACCCTGACTGCTATGCCGGAGGTCGTTTCCCACCCAGGACAAATGTTTGTGTGATGAGCACGATCATTTGTTCTGTGTCTGTGCGTGATTTATCTAAAATATATACTTATATATGTATTTCGAAGTATTTAAGTAAGTTTATCAGTTGTTTAGTACCCATAACACAAGCTCTGCTTAGCTTGGGACGAAATGGCGTTGTGTAAAAGTTGTGGAATATTTATTTATCATTTAACGTTTTCGTTCGAAGTAAAACCACCAAAAACACCAAAATTCACCTAAAATCATAAACTGTGTTATTAATTTCTCTTCAGAATATTTCGTGGGTAATATTTTTCATCAAATGTACTTCCATGGATTTTTTGTTTTCTTTTCCCATTTCATGGAAACATTTTTAGACAAATCCCCTGACGTTGTACAAAAAAATTTTTAAGTAGGTACCTACAACATAAGCCTACTTATGTTTGCTCCAGCACTTCGTCAAGTACGTTCTCGTTAGTCTAAGCTCTTGTTGCTAGGAAAATAAAATAAAAATGTATAAAATGAAATAAATAATCTTACAGTAAAGATGTTTTTTTCCTTATCGCGCTAAGACGACAAAAGACTGGGTTCCAAGAAAACTAAAGTTGTCTGTGAAAGATTTTTAGGGTTCCGTAGTCAACTTATAGTTTCTCCATGTCTGTCTGTCCGTCCGTCCGTCCTCGCTTAATCTCTGTGACCGTTAGAAAGCTGAAATTTGGTACCGATATGTGTATCAATCACGCCCACAAAGTGGTCAAATAAAAATTGGAAAAAATGTTTTATTAGGGTAGCCCCCCAAAAGTGGGAAGTGATTTTTTTTTTAATTTCAACCCTAACGTGTGATAAATTGTTGGAAAGGTATTTAAAAATGAATAGGCTTACTGAAATCATTTTTTGATAATGTCAATAATTTCGGAAATAATCGCTACGAAATTAAAAAACAATGTGTCCCCTCCCGTCTAACTTTTGAACCATAAGTTTAGAAAATATAAAAAAAGTCTGAAATGTAGAACTTTATAAGGACTTTCTAGGAAAATTATTTTGAACTTGGATGGAAACAACAGTTTTTGTACAAAAAGACAAAAAGTTGTACAAAACATTTTCTGGACTAAGTTTGTAGTAAGTAGGTACCTATAATCGTATATGCAAGCATTTTGAATACTTATTGTGACGGACGGGAAACTACGGAACCCTACACAGAGCGTGGCCCGACACGCTCTTGGCCGGTGTGTTTTTTTTTTTCATAACTAAGATACTTTGTCGGAGCTAATAAGGTACGTCCAGATAAGACATCCCGTCAATCTATTTTTAAAGGTTCTAAGTAGAATAGAATTAAGGTTTACACACATACATAAACTCACGCCTTTTTCCTTTGGGGGTAAGGAGAAACTAGAGCGCTATCCTGTTCGATTCTTACATACTTCTTTTGCTTCATTACAAAGGATTATTTTCTTCTGTAGTACAGAAGACATACACATAAAGTCTACAATACCAGAAGGGGAAAGGGTCTAAAGCGTCGCAAAGACCTACACTCTACTAAAGACACAAAACGTAATCCATGAATATTATTAACCAGTTTAGTATACTCGTAATTTTTGAAATCCAGTCAACAAGTTAAACACCGTATAAATTCTTTTTCTTCTTAAATATCTTTGTTATCTCTGGTCCTGTCACCTTGCAAATGTTATTTCTAGAAGCAGGGCGAATAAATAATGTATATTTATGGTGTCAATCTTGTGTCAGGTGACGACCGACTTTTTATTTTCGCTTCGTTGGTTGGTGAACGTGAACGTTGAGTTTTTAAAAGTATTGTGTTTTTAAGTATTTTATGGGTTTCTGGAAAATTGTTCTTTCTTAGTTGGAATATTTCGACAAAAACTTAAATAAGTTGACTTATATTTGGACTGCTGTTACTGCTGGTCTTAGGTTCCATTCCCAGTTCAGAAGCTGTTTTTCCATCAATAAATTCTCTGAGGTAGCCCTGAATTTGAATTTGTGAACAATTGTTGGTTTTAGCCTTGCCTCCCATTAAATAAGAGTAGAACTTAACTAGGTAAATTTAACTTAGATAGGAAATAGGTACACATTAATTTACAATCATTTATTTAAAAGACACATTGTAACAGCTTCGCCCGGTCGTCATACCGGTATGACGCCGCCATTATTGAAAGCTAGGCCCCAAGTAATATGTGTCTTGCCCGAACACATATCCTCCTGCGTGAAAGGTGTAAAACCACTGTGCCATCACGACTAATATTGGCAATGATGGAGTAATAAGTAAGTAATAAGTAAGCATAGTTTCATGCTCTGTGATGGTTACATACCTATCCAGTAGCTGGAACGTGAGGGATGCGTAGGAGAATTAATTTCGTTTTTAATTTTGGATATTTTCATCTGTTGCATCTGTCATTTTATATTCTTATAATTTATATTCTTATTTATTTATATATAATTTATGCCTCTTTGTGGGCTATTGTACATTAATGTATTCATGGCATTGCAGTAGGCCCTATCAGAATAACAGCGCTGCGGTATTTATTGCTTTTCTTTAAATATCGTGGCATCGTGCTGAGATAGGGGCCTTTTTAGCCTCGCACAGGTCCTTTGTTTTAATTTTAATTTCATATGTTATTTTTAGTTTTTTAATGTTAAATTCCTGTGCGTGTCCCAAATAAATATATTTTCTTTCTTTCTTTCTTTCTTTCTTTCTTTCTTTCTAATTCAGTAGGTAATATAGTCAGTTGAAAATAAAATATTTACCAACAGTCAAGTTATTCCAAATATATACACCTTGTATGTGAGTTCATACAACATAATGTCACACAAAACAAAAGCCAGGAGACCGGGTTATACTTCAATTGTTTGTCCCTAGCGCCAGGCGAACAAAGAGAGGATTCCATGCATGCATACATACATACATACAATATATTGTACGCGAGAGATATTTCTATATGAAATTCGTAGGGTGACGAATGCCAGCACTCGGGAATTCAAAATTTAAAAACTTTATGAAGGAAATGTTTTATTCATTTTTAGGGTTCCGTGCGTAAAATGCCAATTACTAAGTCTCCACTGCCTTCCCGTACATCTGGCAGTCAGTAAACTAAATATAACATACTAGATAACAAAAAATACCTGTGCCTGTGTGCGTGTGTGAATTTATAAATCGTCAATATATTTATCACGTTGCAGCGTTGCCTGAATTTGCAAATTTTTCAGTAGAATTTAAATGTAGAACCAGAAATCAAATAAGACAAACGACTCAGGCAGAATGGGTCCGAAAATAGCTGTCGGATATGAGTTAGAAAAATCTTACTCACTATCTCATATACTCATGTATCGTAAAGGTTAAACTACAGTACCTCTACCATGAGTTTACACCGTCAAAACTCGCTAGCGTCTCCGTAAATTATTTGTATGAAATATTGTACAGCGCCTCTAGCGGTCACAGATAGAATTAAAATTCGTACCATGAGCACTATAGATTTCGATAGGTTAAAAACCTAACGTAATCTATTCGATAGTCACTAACGTTTTACAGCTGTCACCATACAAAACGGTACCATGAGTCACTAATTTCACTGACGCTATCGAATAATACGCTTACGATAGTAGTTACGTAGCTCACTAGCATTTTGACGTGTGAAACCTAAGTTTACATTAAAATCATATACGTTTTTGAGTCTAAAACAAGTAATACCAGTCAAAATAATGCCTGCAGGAGCTTATTTAGCATGGAATATGTTAGTGACCGCTGAATTTGAAGACCAACGACGTGAACAGCGGGAATTTCAAGCAAAAATGAGTAGTATTCATGTTGGACACCGAATGGAAAATATAAGTGAAATAAAGTTTATTAAACTTTGCTCTCTAAAGAATCATTTGAATACTTTTTATCCCGGTAGTAAGATCCCATGGGACAATCATCAAACTTAGTTAAACGTAGGTATAATAATTTTTAATCCATACAATACATTGAATAGAAAGTTAAAACATAGGTACCTTTCCACATGAACTCCACCAACAATTGAAACTGAGACACTGTGACACTGTGTTCCTCATTGTATTAAATAATCTTTAAACTTATAAACAACACCGCGCAGCTCAGCGACTCAAGTACACAACACACAACGTAAACAAACGGTCGGTTTATTTGTGACATTGACTGTCGTCTAATTTTTAGCATAGCGATAACAGACATTTTGAGCTTTTAAGAGCCGTTCTCTCTTCTTATTCGTGGGAAAGAAAGAAACAAAACATAAGTAATGAAGCATAGACGAAAGTATTCTAAAGATTAGAGTGAAGTTAGCTAGACGACACGATCTATCGAGCTTACCTTAGCGCCTGCGTAAGACTACGTAAATCTCATGGTGCAAGCATTATCGAAATCTATTCGATCCACGTTAGCACGCTAGCGGTTTCAACGCTAGCGAGTAATTTTTAGATGGCAACTCATGGTAGAGGTACAGAACCCTTTGTGTGCAAGTTCAACTCTCATTCGGCCGGTAATTTATTATTGAATTGACAAATATTCGATGATGATGGATTGGCATTCCAATGTCCAGCGGCATGGAGATATAGTTTTTATTATACTATTATTATACTATAGGAAGCAATTTCCGCTTAGTGTTGCTTTTTTTTGTTCAAAACATAAAGACATTTAATTCAAATTAAACTTAGGATCAGCGCTTATAAAATGACAAAATTACATAAAACATTCCCCCAATAAGCTCGCCCTTCGCCACTTCTTTATGTCTTTGATGTGAAGAAGTGGCGGAACAAATTCTCCAGCAACACGTCTTTCTAATTCGTGCTCTCGGGGTTAAACATCTCCATGGACGTCCTTGGGGGTGAAGGGGTCTGAAAGACTCTTACTAGCAAGTGAACATAATTATACAATAATGCAAATGAATCCGAAGAAAGGTGCGTGCACTGGTTTCGAACTCGAGACTTATGATATGGCAGTCTGCCGGTCACGGCACTATGCTAGCACTGCCTATTAGAACTTTAGGTCCTTTTGTGGAGTGACCTCATACCCTATTAGTGGCAATGGGCTGGCCAGATATCACATGGGGCAATGATATTTTAAGTAAAAAGGTGAAGATAGGTTACCTAAACAACATTTGATCTTCAAAAACGGAACACTAACGCACGCACGCGTCCGTTGACGGCGCGACGCGACACTGAGGTCAAGTGTGGCTAGTTATCCGTATTTTAACGTGTCCCTTCCTGAGCGCTTATTAACCTATCTACACCTTTTTATTATTCATTGACATGGGGCATAACGGGTCTTGAAGTCAGTACAGACGCCACCCCATCACGTTACCCAAAACTGTCAAATTTTTCCAATTGATCATGAACATTATTTTACTTGTTATAAAGTGAAAAATCTATTAAAGAAATTTGACACATCATTGGGGAGATTCGATGTGCTGGGCTCTGTACCATCATAAATAAACCACTGCCTATCCCTTTGGAGAAAACAGGTGTGATGTTTTATAGTTTTTCTCGGAATACACAACAAGATCGCGTCTTTACCTCCCTCTGAGTTTCACACCGAGATAAACTCTTAAGGCAAAAGCACCAGAGTAACCCAAAACAAACCAAATACGTCCGTTTTTTATACGTTTTTGGTATTTGAATCTCAGTATTAGATTGTACGGTATTAGAGATATTCGCGACCGTAAAAGTCTTTCTTTTCCGAATTATATTATAGTCTATAAACTTATACAACTCTCAGTCAAAGTTAGAATGGGACGCTTATCTAGTCATTTTATGGAGTTTCTTTTATTTTATTTTTATTATTCACCAATCGGATAATTTTAACTTGGAGAGATATATTGATGACTGTTGAATTCTAAATAAAAAGTCTATAACATTTACATTCTACAAAAAAATGGGCTATCAAATGCTAGTTTTGTTTCAAATCCAGTGTCAGTTCCACAGATTAAAGCGTTTTTTTTGTTTGAAGACTAGATAACGTACACCTACTTCTTCGCTTTATTGTAATAGTATTGATTCTAATGATTGAACTTCGGTAAATCATTAATTGCTACGGTAGCCAATAACATGCAACCACATCTGCAAATGACAAAAAACAAAAACAAAGAAGAAGAATAGAATACCTACTCTTTATTGTACACCATTCAAAACTTATGATGTTCACGGGTTACCTTAGTGCATCGCCCTTAAACAGAGCAAAATGTTAATAAGTGTTATGTATTTCACAAATGTCCAGTTTTTACCTTTAATGGTGTTCTGGGCTTGTAAAACAACAATTATCGTTAACCCTTAAAAGTCCAGTGCATGTGTAGCGAGCGATGGGGGGTTAACACTACTGATCTCGGCAGGGGAAGCATTCTTGTTGAAAGGGGAATAAGTATAGTTTATCTGTATATTAAATAATACTGGACTGCCTTGTAGGTCTATTGGTTACAAGCGCTACTGCTGAGCACGAGGTCCCGGGCTCAATTCCCGGGTCGGGCAAAGTGTTATTGGCTTTTACCATCTGGAATTTCTAAGTATCAGCCCGAAGTCTGGATTTATGCCTGATTAATGGCAATACAAGGCCCCTATTACATGGAACTTTAACATAACTGGCGAAATGGGAGTAAAACAGCCGCAGGTCGATTAAAGGTTAAGCTTCGCAAGATGAGGTATTTCCTTGCACTATCCATAAAACACCAAGACCCCTCCGTGCCTCGGAAAGCACATTAAATTCCGAACCCCCTTTTTATTTTTAATCTAAGTACTTATACTTTTTTAATAGAGAGTTAAAGTTTGTGAGTTTATTACGTTTTAGGGGCCAGTTGCGGCGGCCCCGACTTACGAACAGTATGTTGTGGGTTCAAACCCAGGTAGGCGCATTACTTTGTGTAATTTATTTCGTCACCATTGCTCTCAAAAAACGGTGAAGGAACACATCGTGAGCAAACCGGCATGTCCTACAACCAAAAATTTGAAGACATGTGACATCTTCCAATTCGCACTGGGCCCGCGTGGTATCTTATACTGCACTTGAACGCGGTGTGCGAGTTCAATACAATTTATTTGTTGTAATAACAGCAATAGAAACACACTGAAAAATTCAACTAACTTTAACCAACACACATCTATTCATGGAATCGCATTTGCATTATTTCATATCACCAGCGTATAAGTAAAATGTCGACCTTGACAGCAGATAACAGGTGAACACACCCCAAGCACTAAGGCATAACACGACAAGTGTCCCGCACTACTGGAGCACTCACCCTATGTGTTTATCAATTAAACCGAGACTCCCCCTTTAAACCTCCATAGGAATGCAACGAACTTACAACTTAAAAAAAAAAACAATCGATTTTCAACTTTAAGCTTCACTCATAAAGACTGCGTGAACTGCACACAAAACTTGTAAAACAAAACAAAATTCAATTTATCAACGTGTCAAAGGAATTTAAACGTTACGTCAAGGTGTTAACGTTTAAATGGGCAGCAATTATAGAGTAATTTGTTGTGTTTTGTAGTAAGGGAGCGCGCGTGTCCATTGTACGGTGCGATCTCAAGTAGTCACGAATCAGATCAATTTGATTTTTACGTGAATAAAGGAACTGTCAAGTATTGATATGGGTATACTTATCGATATTGTTTAAATGAAATTGATAGGTATCGCTTTCGAAGTAAGTATTAAAAAAAACGATTTGTCCGATACATTGACATTTTTTTGTTAAATCAAGGAGGTAGTTATGACTAGTAGGTTATAAGTAGCAATTTTCACGGATCTACAGTGCTATTTGACTATCTTTAAATAAATAAATAAATATTCCACAACTTTTCACACAACGCCATCTAGTCCCAAGCTAAGCTAAGAGCTTGTGTTATGGGTACTACACAGCTGATAAACATACTTATATACTTCTAAATACATACACATCATAGATAAAATTACACCCAGACACAGAACAAATGATCGTGCTCATCACACAAACATTTGTCCTGGGTGGGAATCGAACCCACGACCTCCGAGAACGACTACTAGACTAACAGGTCAGTCAATTAATTGCCTGTGACTAAAGGATTCCATTGCACACTGATCTGTGATTACAACTGAGAATTTTAAGAAATACTTATTACTTTGGAGGTATGAGTAACAGGGGGTCCTCATTCACCATTGAAAAGGGAGGATCCTCCGACAATCAAATCAAATCAAAATCAAAAGTCATTTATTCAAATTAGGCTGAGGATCAGCACTTTTTGAACGTCGAAATTACAGAAGACAGTCCCCCAAAAAGCCCATCCTTCGCCACTTCCTAGTGTTTTTGCTGGGAAGAAGAAGTGGCGGAACAAACTCCCCAGCAACACATCTGTCTGATAAGTTAGAAGAACTTGAATTTACACAGTACAATTAGTTATAATTACAAAATAATTAAAATTAGTTATTCACTACATGTTAGCTAGCCCACTCAACATACAGAATACCAGTAATATATATAGCTACCGACAATAAAACTAACTTAACTCAAGCAAAAACAACTGACTAATAAGAATCCTCCAGGTAAAGAGGGTGTGCCAGCGTGCATGTGCAGAGTTGGATTAAATCTATAGATCTGCAGAACAAAATGTAACAAAATGATAAACTATAACTGTGGAAGTTAAATAAAACAAAAAAAAAAACAGGTAATAGTTAAAACAATAGCAAAACCAAAGCCAGCAAGACGACCAGTTACCACAAGCAGCACCCGTTCACGACCGGGCGGATGTTGTCTCTGGTGGGCTAACTATTGCCCGACGGTTATTATCGGGAACTTGTATACGTTCAAAGCGCGCGGATAACTCTAATACCGCGATGTAGAATATCGGTCATTAGTTCGTATGTGGCGATATAGATGTCGCTACAGTACTTATTGCATTTTAAGTGGACTTCTATAGTTCTTCGTCGCTTCGTCACGTCACATCTGCACACCGAATGCACAGGACGCGGGACGTCATTCTATTCTAGATACACACTGATGATAGCCAATACGAAACTAACTGTTTGACAGTTATTCGTTGAACATTTTCAGTTTTGTATTGTACCCACTCAAAGACATTCAATACCTATAGACCGGACATCACAAACAAAATTTTCGTCCGAAAAAGTGTGTCCTGCCGGACACAAGTCTATGAGTTTTTTTAGTACGCTCCGCTGCCGCTCCAATATTCATATATTATTCTAGATGGCATTACTGAGACATGGGATCAAAGTTTTTCTATGACATTTCCTTGACATACCCGCTCTATATAATAGTCTTTTAAATCTCTTTGTACCCACTCATCTAACTTAGTTGAAATAAATAAAAAAAAAAAAAATAGAACACATGAACTGTCAACGTAGATACGCAATATCGATCCCTGCAAAGATTCAGATAAGACTTTTGGAAACAAAATAAAGATTTTGCTACGTTTTCGATACTTAAGTTCTTTTCATAAAAAAACTTTTTTGCAAAAAATAAAACCCACTTCAAAAAAAACACTAACCGGCGTAAAATAACTCTAAATTCGGAAGTCTTTTTTTTTTGCAAAAAAGTTTTTTATTTATCCATTTTTAGTTGTTCCTGGAGGCTTACTGTGAACTATTATTACGATTCAATTGACGACCTAAAATGAACTGCTTTGCAATTTCATACCAAGACGTCATTAAAACGATCCGGTTTAGGTTGACGCCAAATCAAGTCGGCACTTGAATCGCAAGCTGTTTTAGTTCGTTCATTTTTCGTACCATGAGGTGACATTTGAACCTAAATTGGTTCGCAAAGCGTCAAAAATAGCGATCCAAAAAAAGTTTCTAGTTTCGTGGCGTAACTGAATCGTTTTGTTATAAACTTTGAAAAAATGTGGAAATATACGTACCAAATTCAAGGTATTTCAGTTAAATATGTGTTTCTTACGTAACAATGTAAAATGTACGCCATTATTCGTATTACTAATTACTTTATCCAAGTTAAACGTTAAAAACTAAAAACTCTTTTGAATACTACCTACCTAATTAGAACTCCTTGGGTTTTATCAAAAAAGTTTGTATAGATTTCAAAACGCGTGTGTTGTGTTCTAAACTCGTCATAATCATTTTACTTTTACGACGACACTAAGCAAACCTTTAATTTTTATTTTAATGAATTATTTAAATTACTATTACATTAATGAGTAGTAAAATTGGGCTTAATGGTATACCTATAATTTGACTCATAAGCGCAATTTTAAAATATATTTGTTGAAATTTTATACACAAATAAAACCGCTAAAATCATAACTACTGGGTTTCGGAACGCAACGCATAGGTTGGAGTAAAAGAGACAAACTTATGCAACAATTGCTTCAACAATTGTCTAGCGTCATCTCTTTCTCACACCGCGGACCACCGACAAATTTCGTTCTTTCATTCCTCCATGAGCGAATCAAACGCCACTCAGTTATAGGCACTTCATGGTTTGAATATTAGCGAATCAGTTTAGGAACCTATACTGGTTTGCATCGGAATTGAATGGCTAACTAAAAGTTGATGGTAGGCCTACTGTACTTACAAATATTTGCCATGATTTTATTTTATATTGTTAATTGTTAACAATACTTATCTTATCCACTTGTAGCTTCATTTATTAGGGATAAATCAAACTTAACATCCCTAACTGTCGAAATCTATAGGTATATTGTACACATCTGCGTACCCCTCAGAGCATACAGGCGTGATGAAACGTCATGATGTTGTATAAACAATAAACATCAAAGCGATTCCAGCAATCACGACAGATTTGCCGTCTATTTTTGAAGAGTTCCATTGTATATCTCCGAAGATCAGCACCAAATCTTCACCAAATTAAAATGGGACCACCTCAGAACTCTTTCAAATAAAGAATTTTAAGAATCGGTCCATAAATGGGGGAGAAATCAGGTAACATACAAAAAAAAACCAACACACGAACATATAGAACCTCCTCCTTCTTTGAAGTCAGTTAATTTTAATATCGTCAAAACTTATCGATATTAACATCGTAAAATTCATATTTATGTATTTACAATCCTACTAAAAAAGAGCGTTAAACGCACAGCAAATTGCTAACATTGTTAACAGTGGAAGAGATTTTGAACTTGAATTATGTCTTTAATTATAAATATCATTTTCATACTGAAGGAGCTAGGAAAATACTCTGATTAAGTTACTACTTAACTAACACTTTGAATTGTCTTATTTAACGGAACAATTAACTGTTCTTAATCACGCTTGTTACAGTAATCTCCGTTGTTAGACAAAAAAGTTAAAACAACAAGTTTATTGAACTTGGCAATCATTTTCATCAGCTATAGAAAAAAAATAGCTTAGTGCGTGTTGAACCACAGACAGACAGTAAAGACAAACTGCAAAGACACAAACAGACGTAGACGTTTGGATGGTCAGATTGATAGAAATCAAATTTTGAATTTCGTTTTTTTTTTCTTCTCTTTTAAATTATCCTTTGGTATTGCTCACCGAGTCGTTAAGCTCCTTAAGTGCTGAATTACACCTTTAGTGATATAGGCAAGCCAATGACAGGTCCAGTCCAATCTCTGTGGTTCATTCCTCAAAAAACCAGACACTAATGTGCATAGTTCTTACAAGATCTGAGCAAGGTTTTTTTAAGTTTGGTTCCGCGTTTTATCTCAGAGTAGTCATTAAAATAGAGAAACACTGACCCTACTAGTTTAAAAAAAAATATTTAGCATGTTTAACGAGTAACGAGTAAAAGTACTTACATTGTACAGACGCAAGCACATCAAGTTACACCAATGTGTCAAATGTTCCCAATTGAATATGAACCTTATTCTGTTTAGCATAAAGTTGAAAAACGATCAAAGGAATTTGACACATTGCGGTAACTTGATGTGCTGGCGTCTGTACCTACATACAAAAAACAAAATTACGAAAATAAGTATCTAAATCCAAATGTATTTATTCCAATGCTGAGAATCAGCACACTTCTACACTCTCCAGTGTTATTGCTGTGAAAAAGAAGTAGCGCAACCAACTCTCTTAAACATAAAAAAGGGTCTGTTCTTGCAATTTGGCTATAGAACCCTAAAAATCGAAAATCGTTGATTCCCGATAATATAAAAGCTTGCACAAGAACCTGTACAGCAAGCTAACGAAGCCAGAGGATTACCATCAGCGCATTTTTCCCGACAGTCATCTGATGACGCCGCACAATTTTTTTTTATTCGTTCTTTAATCTCTTTGATGGCGGGCGCCACTAAAAAAAAATTATTTTTACTTTATGTTCAGTTTGTTGGTTTTAGTCGTTTGTGCCTTTGATATTTTATTTATTCTTTCATTTGTTATTGATGAGTAAATAATGGTTGTTCAATATATACTGTGTGTGTGTGTGTGTGTGTAGGTAGTAGGTAACTTTAGTTAATAAGTAATGCTACAATCCTACGAATCTGTATTATAAATACCAAACCAAATACTTACCAAATATGTATGTTGTGAAATATTAATACCTAATCTATAAATATAATGTATTCCTATATGACTATTGTATGCCCCAAGGGCGGGACGTAGCTGATCAATTTAATTATTTAAGACCTGTATTATGTACAAACCTATGATCCACAATAAAGATATGAAGTTGAAGTTGAAGTTGAAATATGAAAGTATATGTGAAGATGTTTGGATGTTTGTTAATTAGGTACGTGTAAACTGTAGTTCAGAACAGATTTGGATGAAAATTGGCACATAGATAAGATATACCATTTTCTGGACAAGAATATTAGATAGGTACTTTTAATCCCAGTAATGTGTTAAGTGTAAAGTAGGTACAGTTTACACTCTTAGAACATAATGGTTAGTATGTATTTAATAAAAAAACTAAGCCTATATGTATATACATACATATTCAGTACCTACATATAACATGGCTCTCAAGCCCACTGTTCTCCCAAGACTTCTGTACATAATGGCTCGTTTGTTGGACACGTTTCAACATCCATTACCGGACGACTAACTACTTTAATGGCTCTTTTGTTAACAAATGGCGTGATGGACGCTGAAGTGTGTCCAACGTGGCCCATTGTGTGGAAGAACTTTACGGAACAAGCAACAACTATAACACGTCGGATTTAATAGTACTCCACACGAAGAAAATCATCAGCTCTTTAGCTTATGAGTACTGTGGTAAATCGTTCACTTCGTTCCTCACAGCGACCGTAAACTCAGTCTTTCATTCATTCCAAGACCAGCATAGAAACGTTCTGTGTTCATACTAACAGCAAAAGTGTAAAATACGTGTGCCAGCATTTAAATCGAAAATTACGAGCGTAAGAACTACCCCATTCATATTAATATGGTTTATTTTTTGTTGGCGAGAGCGAAGGAATGGATAAAAACTGTTATACCTCCGCAGCTCGCAGGCGGCAACACTTCTTTATTAAAAGTGTAATGATGTATATCTGAGTTTAAATTATTTATGAGAACGATATTTATTTTACAAATTAGGTTGGGGAATCATCTGCCTGGCCTTTTCCCAGCTATGTTAGCTGAATAACAGTATTTTACATGTACAGTATTACAATCACTACATCGATGGTCGCTGTATCGAAAACGTTCCTTCGACGGGTTAATGTACCGATAGTACCCCAAATCGATGGTACGCTACATCGACAGTAGGTACCCTAAATCGTTGGTACGCTACATCGTTAGTACACTAAAACGACGATATGCTACATCGACAGTAAACCAAATCGATAGTACGCTGCATCGACTACCCGACCCGAGCCAAATTCCCTCAATTCTTCGATGATCCCTAATCAGATATGAGTTTTGACAAATAGGACCAATCTGCTGGTATCCAATAAAAAAATAATTTTGAAAATCGGTCCATTAATGACGGAGTACTGAGGTAACAAACCATAAAAAAACCGAATTGAGGACCTCCTCCTTTTTTTGAAGTAGGTTAAAAATACTATGTTTTTTATTTAAATCTGGCTCGGGTCGGGTAGTCGATGCAGCGTACTATCGATTTGGTTTACTGTCGATGTACAGACGCCAGCACATCAAGTTACCCCAATGTGTCAAATTTCTTTGATCGTTTTTTAACTTTATGTTATACAGAATAAGGTTCATATTCAATTGGGAATATTTGACACATTGGGGTAACTTGATGTGCTGGCTTCTGTACATTACCGTCGTTTTAGTGTACTAACGATGTAGCTTACCAACGATTTCGGGTACTGTCGATGTAGCGTACCATCGATTTGGGGTACTATTGATACATTAGCCCGTCGATGGAACGTTTTCGATACAGCGACCATCGATGTAGTGATTGTCGATATTATGAACTAGACCCGCCCGTCGGACCCCCACAACCCAGTTTCTGCGTTACACGATACCCCTTGGTTAAACTGGTTGTCAGACTTTCGGGTTTCTGTTTACTCGTAACGAATGTCAAAGATCTACAAATGAGAGCCGGGACCAACGGCTTAACGTGCATTCCAAGGCACCGAGGAGCATTTGATGGTCACCCATCCACAGATCGACCTCATTATGAGCAGCTTAACCTTCGGTCGACCCGTGAGGTTGTAACTTTTAGCCACAAGCTCGACAAACAAAATTAGGCTGGGGAATATGGCTTGTAAAGGCAAACAGGTTGCTTTACACAGAGCAAACACTGTTCTGTTAGGTACCTGAAACACCCTGAAATAGGTTTGAGCTACACGATGTCTGAAGCATGCATGCAGTCTGTCGGGACAGGTCGGCTCAAAGCTGAATTGATTCTTTCTTCAAAAGGCTTTTCCAGACTTTGCCCTGCATCGTGAGACTCGCATAGTAAATGAATACTATCTTATGTCTGGACTTTAAAAGAGACCATGACCCCTGAGTTTCTTTCGGCATTTCTTCTCAGGGATCAGTCACTTTGGAAATGCCATTTAGTTTTAAAAAAAGACATGTAAAAGTATCTGAGAAGATCTACTTACAGAAATAAATATAATTTCATCATTTCATCATTTCATCATTTCATTTCATTTCATTTCATTTCATTTCATTTCATTTCATTACCATATTAAGGAAACAAAAAATTTATTTATTTTATTACGGGTTTTTTTACTGACATAAATTCAATGTAAGTAACATTAAAAACGATCCATCAAGTAGAACCCTTTTTGATGAAAAAGTAATTAAAAACGGGACAACTGATCTATAAAAATGGAAGGCGGAAAATAAATGTGTTTGCTGGGCAGAGTGTTTTGTCAATATTTTGAATGGTTTTGCAGCCATATTTTTTGCTTTGCATATCAATTAAGAATTCTGCCGTGGACATAACGAATATTTACGGTTAATGGATTTCATTATTTATACCTACATACAAGCTCTTTTAGTCTTTTGCCTAGCCTATTCCCAACTATCTTTGGGTCAGCTTCCAGACTAACTAGATGCAAGTAAAAAGAAATAAAGAAAGAAAATATGTTTATTTGGGACACGCACAGGAATTTAACAGTTTTTTTTTTTAAATACTTAATATACTTAAACCAGTGCTTGACTGTGATGGTGAAGCGCACTAAAACTATTTTTAAACTTTTTTTTTTTTTTTTAGTTTGAAACTAAAACATTTTTTTTATATTTAGAGAAAAACAATAAATACCACAACGCTGTTATTCTGATAGGGCCTACTGTAATGCCATGAATACATTGATGTACAGACGCCAGCACATCAAGTTACCCCAATGTGTCAAATTCTCCCAATTCAATATGAACCTTATTTTGTTTGACATAAAGTTGAAAAACGATCAAAGAAATTTGACACATTGGTGTAACTCGATGTGCTGGCGTCTGTACATACAATAGCCCACAAAGAGGCATAAAATATAGTAATAAATAAGTAGATAAAAAACAAAATATAATTAGAATATATAATGATAAAAGAGGGATGTGGGATGTGACATGGAGTATTACATGTAGCGACTGGCTATATGTTGGCGGAGTTCAGACAACTTTGCAACGACTGTTAACACAAATTCTACAAATTACACACGGGAACACGTGTTATCTTATAGGAAATAATCGAATTTCCATACACTTAATGAAGTTAAACTACTATCTAGGTCGGTACATTTTAGTAGCTACCTATAGTATTATCTTATCGTGCACTTAACTTACTTTTTATTTTGCTATGTTTTTTTATTATCCAGTGCACAATTAGCACATTTATGTTCTTGCATAATTACTTTGGTACGGTGCCGTAAAAACAAGTCTTGGTCAAATGATCATTTTTAAACATGGTGAAAAATTGTACCCCCATAGTCTGACGTCAAGTTTTACCAAGGGGTATTAAGTACCCAGTAACTGGGTTGTAGGAGCTCTCTTTAAAATACCGGTGCTCAGTTATATTCTGTTAATAGTTGCCAATAAATACAAAATCTACATACATACATAGATAAATAAACTCACGCCTTTTTCCCATGGGGGTAGGCAGAAACTACAGAGCGCCATATGCTACGATTCTTACATACTTCTTTTGCTTCGTTTAAATTCATACATGTTATCATACACACAAGCCGGTTGCGAGTATTACGCACCTGACCTTTCTGAAGAACCTCACCAATAAGGTTTATGTATGTCCTTCTAGGGCGTCCCCTCCCGGCGTTCCCACTTACATCTGCCTTGTAAATACCTTTCGTTAGTCGCCTTTCATCCATCCTTTCAACGTGACCAAACCATCTAAGCATACTCTTTTCAATTTTTGTTACTACATCTTCTTTTAAACCACAATACAAAATCTGTGGATTGAAATCCGCCTTAAAGCATTACCCCTATAGTCTGACTTCAAATTTTACCAAGGGGTATTAAGTACCCAGTAACTGGGTTGTAGGAGCTCTCTGTAAAATACTGGTGCTCAGCTATATTCTGTTTATAGTTGCCAATAAATACAAAAACTGTGGATTGAAATGTTTTGGATTGAAAACTTGTGGATAATAATAATATGTTATTGTATTTATATTGTTATTTATTTTCATACGAGTATCGAAAACAGAACGAGAACGAGTACATAAGCTATCGCGTGTTTTCCATGTAGCAGGCAGACTGTACAGCTACTAGAATAGAATACTCTTTATACATATGTACACCATAAAAACTTACTTATCTCACAAATGTACAGACTCCAGCACATCAAGTTACCCCAATGTGTCAAATTTCTTTGATCGTTGTTCAACGTTATGTCGAACAGAATAAGGTTCATATTCAATTGGGAAAATTTGACACATTGGGGTAACTTGATCTGCTGGCGTCCATTTCGAACTGTTTTAAGGGGGGTTTTGGACTATAAATTTCGATTTTAGACTATTTATTTGCAATATAATCATACAAGCTGGAATTCGACCGAACCTATCATAGTCGGGAAAAGGTTAGGCAGATAATAACGTTAGTAAAATCTGAAATAGGTAGGTACGTATTTTTTTGAACAACGTTAGTATTGTCTAAAAGTAACGTTAAACACATGAGGATCTTTATTCACCTCGGTTCACCATTACAAGTAAAGCCATACAAAAAAACTTTTTTGCAAAAAAATTAAACCGACTTCAAAAAAAAACACTAAACGGTGTAAAATAACTCTAAATTAGGAAGTCTGTGGCTTTGGTGGTTTTGTCTTATTCATGATGGGCCACCGACTTCCGAATTTAGAGTTATTTTACACCGTTTAGTGTTTTTTTTTGAAGTCGGTTTAATTTTTTTGCAAAAAAGTTTTTTATTTTTTCATTTTTAGTGGTTCCCATACAAATATTTGCTATATATATTTATTTTATATTGTTAATTGTAACAGTACATGTCATGATAATAGAGGGTTATCCACTTATCCCTAATAAATAAAAATTAACATACCTAACTGTCAAAATCTAGGTATATTGTACACATCTGCGTACCCCTCAGAGCATACCAGGCGTGATGATACGTCATGATGTTGTATAAACAACAAACATCCAAGCGATTCCAGCAATCACGACAGATTTGCCGTCTATTTTTGAAGAGTTCCGTTGCATATCTCCGAAGATCAGCACAAGATCTTCACCAAATTAAAATGGGACCACCTCGGGAGTATACTCTTTCGAATAAAAAAAGAATTTCGAGAATCGGTCCACAAATGGGGGAGAAATCAGGTAACATACATAAAAAAAAAAAAAAAAAAAAAAAAAAAAAAAAAAATACATACACACGAACATAGAACCTCCTCCTTTTTTGAAAGTCGGTTAAAAACAATAGCTGCCACCATTTTTCATTCCAACTGACATTATAAGCTGACTTTTAAGGGCTGGTTGCGTCAACTGAATTGCTTCTTTTGTGCATTTATTTTTATTATCTTCATCTCAGATTCTCATCTGATGGTCGACGGTAAAGCACGCTTGCCTAGATGTAACTTATTCACTCTTTACTTAAAAACCCTAAGATTGTAGCTGTTATGTTTGTAGGCTTCTTAAATGAGACACCGTTGACGTTTATTTCGTATATTCGACACACAGTATATTACACAGTCTTGTAAGTAGTAGCAGCTTCACAGACGGGGACAGACAATGAAGTGACGCTCGTTAGGAAGCGGATACATAGATAATATCTAGTGAGGTGCATACTACTAACTTACTAATTAGAGATGTCACAACATCCCCCTTGTTGAGTTCAAATGTAACATCTGACAAACATTCCAAAAGACACTGTTATATTAAGACTAGACAATATTGTATTATACTATAACTTAATCTATTTCTTCTATTAACCTTCTTGTAGGTTTCACAATGCGTCCTGACCTAGTTGTTGTGCTTGATTTTTGAGAAGAGGATTCTTGAGGTCTAGACTCCTGTCTGTCACCTTCCTCTCTCCCCTGTGACGAGGTGGACCGCATAGGTGGGTCTGCATAGTTATGGGAATACTTATGTCTTAAGTGTATTCTGTTTCTCCTATACTTTACACCATTGCTATCCTCAACAACATATGACCTATTGTTTATCATTCTTTGTTTGATGATACCTTTTTCCCAGTTACTTTTTGGATTTCTTTTGAAATAGACATGGTCATTATAATGTAACACTGACAATAACTTTGTGTTTTTATCATAATACCTTGATTTGTTTTCATTATCTTTCCTGACTGTTTCTTTATAATTTTTAAATGTTACCACTTTTGGCTTTAATTTTTTAATTGACATTGGAATGTTATCTCTTAAATTTCTAGACATTAGCAATTGTGCTGGTGATGACAAGTTATTTTTTGCTGTGTTTCTATACTGTAATAAAGCTATGTATGGATCTGTTTTGTTTTCTTTACATTTCCTTAACATGTTTTTTATAATTTTGACTGAACTTTCTGCTTGACCATTTGACTGTGAATGATATGGGCTAGTAACTACATGTTCTATGTCCCATTCCTGTAAGAAATTTTTAAATTCTATTGACTGAAAAGGAGGTCCACCATCTGACACTAATGATAATGGTATTCCATGACGAGCAAAAATGGACTTTAAATGTGTGATTACATTTTGAGATGTACTGTTTTTATTTAATAATGCTATTTCTATGTATTTTGAGTAATAATCTGTGACTATTAAATAAACTAAATTATCAAAATGCATTAAATCAATACCGACTTGTTGCCATGGAAATTGACATATTTCATAATTTTGTAGTGGTTCCTTTTGATTACATGGTCTGTACTTTGCACATATTATACATTGTTCTACTAAATTCTTAATATCACTTGACATATTTGGCCAATATAGTGATTCTTTTGCTAACCTTAGACATTTATTTATACCTTGGTGACCTTTATGAATTTTTTCTAACATTTGTTTGTGCATTGACTGTGGTACTATTAATTTTGATCCTTTGAACACTAAATCTTTAATTGTGTGTATTTCACCTTGTATATTCCAAAATGGTTTTACTAAAGGACTGACATTGTTTTTGTTTTTTGGCCAACCTTCAATATTATATTTTTTTATTATTTGCAAGGATTCATCATTTTTGGTTTCCTCTGCTAATTTTGCACTGTACTCCTTTGTTATTGCTAAATTAGCATACATTAAATTGACATGACAGGACATTTCTGATTCATTTTCAGGTGTATAATGGTCTTTTAATGCTGCTCTTGACAAAGTGTCTGATATGTACATTTCCTTACCTGGAACATGTATGACTTCTAAATCATATTTTTGCAAAGTTAACATCATACGCTGTAATCTAGCGGGGACATCATGTAATGGTTTTTTAAATAAATAGACTAATGGCTTGTGATCTGTATGAACAGTGACTCTATTACCATATACATATTGGTGATATTTTTCACAACCAAATTGTATTGCTAGTAGCTCTTTCTCAATTTGAGCATACCTTACTTGGGTTTCTGTTAAAGTTTTAGAACTATATGCAATAGGTTTGCTTTTTTGTAATATGACTGCACCTAAAGCTGACTTCGAGGAATCGACTGACAAGACTAATGAAATCTTGGATGCTTTCGGATTTCTCCTGCTTTCGCGTGAAAAATAAATATCTGCACATTGTCACATTTCTCCTTGGCTCGAAAAATTTGTCGAATCTAGACTTGACCTCGTCGAATGTGCTCCCATCAATTTTGAGGTTAAACGTATTAAATATGTTTAGACCACGTTCTCCAATGGAGTGCAGTAAAATGGCAATTTTCCGCTTTTCGCTGGATTTGTCCAGACCTGTGGCTAGCAAATATAATTCCATCTGCTGTGACCATCTTCTCCATGCCTCCGCATTATTATTTGCTGGATCTGAAGAGATGTGGAGTTGCTTGAGTTGCGTTCGTAGACTCTCACCATCATGGCTGCCGTCGGCACTCGTACTTTGGTTCGGCATTTCTTCACGACTTTAATTTTAATTTTCTCCGTTGACTTCTGACACCATGTTATGTTTGTAGGCTTCTTAAATGAGACACCGTTGAGGTTTATTTCGTATATTCGACACACAGTATATTACACAGTCTTGTAAGTAGTAGCAGCTTCACAGACGGGGACAGACAATGAAGTGACGCTCGTTAGGAAGCGGATACATAGATAATATCTAGTGAGGTGCATACTACTAACTTACTAATTAGAGATGTCACAACAGTAGCTATCAGGGAACACCGACTCTAGCAGCGAATTCCACTCTTTAGCTGTACGCACAATTAATTTGTTCCCAATACGTTTAGTATGTATGGGTGGGGGATGTCCACCATGTAGGTATGGACGCCAGCACGTCAAGTTAAATTTTCGCAATTGAATATGAACCTTATTCTGTTTGACATAAAGTTGAAATACGATCAAAGAAATTTGACACATTGGGGTAACTTGATGTGCTAGCTTCTGTACCTGTGGCGCAACACCGTACGTCTAGCTGTCTATTTTTAATCACGGGTAAAAAATAAAACCAATATTACAAAATATGTTATACGAGACCCTAAAAATACTTCTATTTTGAGGTATAACTTAATACTCAGGGTTTCTCAATAAAAACGGTAACTTAAATAAAAAAATCTAATTCTTGCTTGACTTTGCATTGCCTGCCTTTTACGTTTAATTCAGATCACATTGTTTTTTTTTTCTTTAAAAACGGTAACTTAAATAAAACAATCTAATTCATGCTTGCCTTTTTTTTAGTTTTTTTTTTTTTGTTTTTTTTCCTTTTGACTAAAAGTTCAAAAAATTACAAATGAGTGCAACCTCGCCTTAAAATATCCTTCTTCGCTTCGCACGATCTTAGTGAAGTCGTCCGAATTCATACATATTTATGTGTGGTTGTGCATTAAGTTCAACGCAACGTTCCAAGGTTGTTAGTTGTTGCTAACTGCGAAGGCATTAGCTCACGTGGACTGGGGACGCGTATGTCAAAGTGACATGTCGGACATTGGTACAGCAATTTAAAACAGATTTTGCTTATATGCGCTTCGTTACTTACTGTTTTTGTTTACTATATAAACATCTTCATAATAAACTGATGATAAATGTTAAATAATGATACAATAAATCTATACTACAATATCTCTAGATACTGATATTATAGAGCTGAAAGATTTGATTGTTTGTTTGTTTTCTTTGAACCGGCTTCGAAACTACTGGACCGATTTGGATATAGGGATAAAAAGTCGCCTATGTTACCCAGGGATAGTGTAGCTTCCCAACGTCGAAAGAATTTTTCAAATCGGTCCAGTAGTTTCAGAGCCTATTCAATGCAAACAAACATTCAAATCCTTCTAATATTATTATTAGTATTTAATTAGTATAGATAGATTTATTTTTACACCGACATTTGTCTTGAATGGGAATCGAACCCACTAACCACTAGACCAACAGGCCAGTCAGTTACATTTCTGCCCAACCTTCCTGGATATACAGGCGTTATACTTATTACCGACTTCTTGTTGCCACCTTCCCTCTAATATGGCGATGGGGGTAATGGCTGATCTTTGCGGTGTGTTCGTGAACGGGTGCTGCTTGTGGTAACTGGTCGTCTTGCGGGCCTTGGTTTGCTGTTGCTTTAACTATTTGTTTTATTATTTTATTTAACTTCGATAGTCCAACTTTAGCATTTTGTGACATTGTCTTGCAGATCTATGGATTTAATCCAACTCTGCAAAATGTAATGTAGGCACACCCTTTATACCTGGAGGCTTCTTATTAGCCAGTTGCTTTTGCTTGAGTTAAGTTAGTATTAATGTCGGTAGCTAGCTATACAGGGTGTAACGGAAAGGGTATATACATACGAAAGGCACGGATTCTCTTGGTGATAAGAAACGACATAGCAACGTTTTTTATACATATACATACATAATTGTAAAGTTGAGCTCGCCCGCGCCGTCGCGTCTTCGTCGGTTAGGCAGAGCCCGATAGGTCTGTACTAGGCGCACAGAACCCGAGATAGATATACTTGAACCTTGCCGGACAGGATTATGACCCTCATAGTGCGGTGACACGTTTGTTATGATTTTGCATTTAATAAACTGTCGATATTAAATAATATCGTGAAGTTTCAAAGTTATTAGTTGGGAGCTGAAATTTTGAGGAGAGACTCGTTATTAAATACTCTATTCACCCTGTTTGTATGGATATACCCTTTCCGTTACACCCTGTATATTACTGGTTTTCTGTATATTGAGTGTGCTAGCTAACATGTATAGTGAATAACTTATTTTAATTATTTTATAGTTAACACTAATTGTACTGTGTACGTTCAAGTTCTTCTAACTTATCAGACAGATGTGTTGCTGGGAAGTTTGTTCCGCCAATTCTTCTTCCCAGCAAAAACACTAATAAGTGGCGAAGGGTGGGCTTTTTGCTTTTTTTTGCAAAAAGTGCTGATCCTCAGCCTAATTTGAATAAATGACTTTTGATTTTGATACTAAATCCTTTTGTAAACTGATCTGGGACTCTGAAGTGTCTGTTTAACGTCCCAATTACCTAAGTGATGGTTGCTAGACAAGACGACCCTCTCTGTCAATGTACATTACTCGTTGCATGTCCCAGAGCTCCCACCGTGTTTAGTAGCCAACAGACGTTGAAGTTTTGCTCAAAATGTCTGTTTAGTTACAGGGGACATGTGGACGAACCCAGGGGAATTATTTAGGCTAGCGACTCGTCATTACCCTGTCATACTGGCAAATTAAACAGAAGTTACAAATTGCCCTTTTGATGACTAACTTGTTCAAACTCAATTCAGTTATTTTTTGTATTTTTTATCACACAGCTGCACGGGTCGTTCGAAGGTTAAGCCACTTCAGACACGATCGGTCCGTGGATGGGTAGCCATTTCATTAGACAGCGTGCCTCGCAAAGCACGTTATGCCATTGATATAAGTTATTTTGTATAGATCTTTATTTATTTATTTAATACTTCAAGCACACTAGTGTTAATAAACACACATGCACATGATTTTTGACAGTCGTTTGACTGTTTCGTTGGTCTAGTGGTCGCAAGCACTACTGCTGATCATCCCGGGTTCGATCCTCAGGTTGAGCAAAGCGCTATTGAGTATTTCCATCTAGAATTTCTCGCTAGACTTGAGCCTAATCAATGTCAATTTAGGCTTCGCCCCCTTTTACACGTCCGATGTCCTATCTTGATGTGCTAGCGTCTGTATTGTATGTAATTTCTGCTCACTGCGTATGAAAAATATAGCCAGAGAGCCAGCATAAAATAATATGTATATTTCTGAGTAATGAGCTCGTTAACGGATATGCCGAAGTGCGTCTTCCCGCCTCGCGGGATTTCCTTAGGCAAATGTGTCTTCATTAAACTCGGGAAACATACTTCGGAGCGACAGACATACAGAACAACAATATTCCAATTATAATATATGTATATGTCGGCGTCAGCGATAAAAAACGATTTTGTGGGGTTCATGATCAGGGAATTTCTTAAAATGTTTATCTCTATGGCGGATGCATCTTAGACGGCCAGGTGTGCGCTTTCTGCTGGCA
This sequence comes from Euplexia lucipara, assembly GCA_921972225.1. Lineage (NCBI taxonomy): Eukaryota > Metazoa > Arthropoda > Insecta > Lepidoptera > Noctuidae > Euplexia > Euplexia lucipara. Next base: position 2,367,464 of record OV179158.1, read on the forward strand.
ATAACCGAAGAACGAGTGTGTAGCTCTACTGAAGTAGATCATACAAGAGTGAAGTAATAAACTCACTTTAATAAAAGTATCACAAAACATAACTCAGATAGACAAACAGATAGTTTCGCACTGGACTAGTGTCTTCGTTGGTGTCTCAAATCCAACTCAGCTTTGCCTAGCTTCCACATCCCAACACGACTCTATCCACGTGACATGGTTCGCGCCATTAGCAATGACAGCTGACGTCAAGGCGTTTACCATAGACTCTGTACTAATGTAATCAACTTAACAACTTCTTATTTCTGAATATCGTTCGCCACGACATATAGGTACTGGCTGTTACCCACGGACTTTATTCGTACCAAAGACATTCAATACTAAAGACGGGACATCACGAACAAAATGTTATATCTACTTGTTTCCTAGTGGACACAAGTTTATGAGTTTAGTTTAGTTCGCTCCGCTGCCAATCAAATATTGCCATATTATTCTAGATCATTGGGGTTACTGAGACATGGAATCACAGTTTTCTTTAACCATTTAATTATGAGTGAAATCCCAATTTTTATTGTAGAATAAGAGTGGCCTAAGATACACGTTATACCAGGTATTTTAGTTGTATCTTATCTTCCGCCAATGAAAATTTGTTCAGCTATTTCCGGAGGTAGCTTACACAAACGAACAAACAGGCTAACACAAAGTTATAGGGCAATCCTTAATTACATAAATGTATTAAGTATAAAAAATACAACCGACTTTATATTAAAAACACTAACCGGTGTAAAATAACTCTAAATTCCGAATCTAGGGTTATTTTACACCGGTTAGTGTTTTTATGAAGTCGGTTGTGTTTTTTTGTAAAAAAAGTTTTTATTTTACCATTTTTAGTTTTTTGTTTTTATGTAGATGATTCATTATTTCCATTTGTTTTAATATTACAATCAAAGAAATAAGGAGATTTCGATGAAATCAAAAGACAAAAATGTTCATAAAATGAAAACTCACGGGCAAACTATGTTATTTTTTTATGGAATAAAAAGCATCAAACTCAAAATAAATCTCAGCGTAATCGGTGTAGTAGGTACACACAAATATATGTTCAAAAATAACTTAAAAGTTCACAAAATGAAAACTGCTGAGACAAACTATGTTAAATTTTTATGAGACCAAATGGCAACTATTCCGCATTGAACTAAAAAAGAATCACGTAAATCGGATCATAAACCTCGGAGTAAACGGTGTACATACATAAGAAAAAAAACCGATCGAATTTAGAACCTCCTCCTGAAGTCGGTTAAAAAGCTGTTAGGTATTTTAATATAACAAACAGACATTACAATTTTTATTCATTTGTACATAACTAAATAAAGATTTATTTGTATTTGACCATCAATATAAATCCGTATAATGTACAACGACCGAGACTGATTGATACATCAAGCTTGTAAAACGGTCTCGCTTATCTAGATGACCGTACCCTTTCTTACTTTGCAATAAACTATGAAATTTAATGATACCTAGTAAAGAACCATTTTCTGTAGACAATACACAATGTCTAGTTTCTCAATTACTCTTCCCTGACATTTTCCTCTACAGCAAATTCTAACTGGAAACTTTCATTCATTTATCACTGTTATTTTCGCTGCACGAGGTCCGAAGAAGTGAGTCATCAAAAATATATGTTTCATATAAATATTTTATGGCGGTACTGAGGAGTATTCTGAACGTTTTATTATATACTAGCTGGTACCTGCGACTTCGTCTGCGCAAGATTCGCATGCCAGAATAGCTCGCTGATGGCAGATTTTTTTCCTGATTACTTTAGATTTATCGTTATATTTCGGACAATTCATTCAATGTCTTTATATATTACTAGCAGTCGTCACGTGGTTTCAACCGCGTGGTTTCTGTTACCGCGGGAATAACATGGATAAAAAGCCTAACTATATAGCCTATATCACCCTGGGATAGTGAAGCTTTCCTAAGATGAAAGAATTTTTCAAATTGGTCCAGTACTTTCGGAGCATATTCAATACAAACAAACGACCAAAAAACCTTTCCTCTTTATAATATTTGAATAGCTATGTGTTATACAGGTGTATAAGCTATATTATTGTGAAGTTTAATTAAAATCCATTCAGTAGTTTTTGCGTGAAAGAGTAACAAACATCCATCCAAACTTTTGCATTTATAATATTTGTAGGAATGAGTGGAATGGCTAGTATTGGCGAGTAACCCAGATAGTGGGCGAGTGATGTCATTAGCCTTAGCTATGGGGTGGTTGGGTAGCTGCAGACGTAATATATAATATTCCTTGCTTGCATAACGTAAAAGGTCTTTGCTTGATCGTAAAGTTTTTTCGTTTAGTTTCCATTTGTTCGCACGGCACGTTTTATTAGTAAAAGTTTTCTTTGGAAGCTGTAGGGAATATGATTGTTGTTTCTTTTGAGTTTTGTGTGCGGTTGCCCACTACGCTATTTTAGGGAAAATATCTATAGAACAACAAAGGATCCTGTAGTCGTCATGTTTAATTGAATTGATTGCGTAATTAATAATTTTATAACCTGTCACAAGTGCTAGAAACCGGGCGTAGGGGAAAGGGAATCATATATTTATATTACCAAAAGGAAATGAGACTAATAAACAACATTAATGTTCCAACTATAAGTAGTTATCAGCACTGTTTTATGTCTTCGTTGGGGTATAAAATATTTATGTACAACCAACCAAGGTTGGCGGCGTAGTAGTAGTTCAAAAAGTAATGATCTAAATAATTCCAGTTGCTATTTCTTACACTTGGTTTAACTATTACCCCACTAAACCTGATCATAATGTAAAATGATGTCAATTTTCAATTGTATTTATTTAAATTGAATGTCGGCTGTGGTAATAAAATGGCCGTAAAACCAATTTATGTTAATAGTTTTGTATGTATCACACGTTTGAATCTTCATATTGAATAGTAATGCTCACATCTGCACTATTATGGGTAACATGATGTTTATTTGGGAACAACTTAATCTCCTTTATTGGCCAGATGTATATTGATGGCCCAATTGTTTATTTTATAGAAGTTAAGTAAGTGAAGAAAATCAGTTTATTGAGTAATTAATTTATGAGAGCTTGTGGCTAAATGGAAACAGTCAGACGGGTTGACCAAATTTTAAGCTACGCCAGTCAAGGTTTGTCCGTGGATGGGTTATCGACATTGGTACTGAGATCTCTCCATACTTAAGAATGCTTGTCAAGCAGTTTAGTCTCTAGTTGGTTTGACAGTTATTACTGATCTGCGGAGCTTAGAATGCCGCTTTAAGTAAAATAAAACCCTAACTTAATTATGAAAAGGCATAATAGACTATGAATTAAAGTTTCAATAAAGTACATAAGTAGATATTTAACAAAAAGAAAAACTTATAGCTAGTACACGCAAAACTAACCATTTAACTACACCGTCCATAAAACACACTTAACATAAACCCCATCATATTCGCATCCCATAACAACATGTGAAGACATGCAACAAAATAATAAAACACGCGTCGTCGGTCTGTCCGTAAAACCGACACATCCATTGCGCCGCCCACCAGTGACCGCAGAGGGCCGGCCGGTGTTGACCGCGCGATGGGCACCGAACACCCGTTGCGGTTACAGACAGAAATGTACCACTAAATAATACACTAGTGCGGTGGTGAACACTGTAGTTTATGGGCTATAATCACCACATAGTTGTAAAAGGAAGCGAGGCTTCCACAGTAATGATTTCGAAACTATTTTGCTGCTGCTTTTTAACGTTAAACAGCGGATAATGAGGCCTATGGTGCCACTGGTGCAAGTTAATGCTTAATAATATCTTATTTGCACTGTGTTCTTTTCCATTCCATTTCGTACTCTTGTATTTTCCGGACAAAATGACGGTCAAAATTTATTGAGTCTTCGCGAGTACATAAAAAACTTAACATCACGCCTATATTCAACAAATAAACAACGTAGTATTTTGACAATTGTATAAAAGCTCTATAAAACTGCTCTTAAGTGGCGAATTCACCTAAAGATAAAGAAAACAATAGAAAAAGTAATGCTGTCTCATTCATTAGTCACAGTATAGCTCTTAATAAGAGACGAGTCTACTGCCTGCCGCTGATCAAGCATAAACACAGACTCCTGGTAACTACTGAGCTGTTCTAGATGGAAAAATCCAATTATATCATGGCCCGACCTGAAAATCAAAACGAAGACAACATGCTTAGCACTACTCAGGTAGGATTTACGTCCTCTAGGCGAACGAAATTCACTTCCTTCCTTTTTACGTAACACTTATATTTTGTACTTCATAAGGCATATTATATGTATATTAATAAAGTCATACCTACAATAAAATGTTCACAATAGGGCCGTTCCCTTTCAGAAGAAAATTTTGAAAGCCTTCTGGGAATTAATTACCGTAACCTATTTAATTTTACTGCCAAACAGGTACATAAGGGATCTCTCTTAATTAGAGAGCTGTCGTTACAGTGTTTATGTACATAAATAAATTAATGAATAACTATTCACATATTTACACAGTAAATATTCACATATTTCCTGTTTTTCCATTTTTTGTGTAAATAATAATAGGCAAAGCTAATTCTTTAATAAATATTTATAAACTAATTGGTTATGTAAATAAATTCGTATTTTAGTTTATTTCTAGTTCAGAAAAACTAAATATATTTATAGGCAATTTCAAAGTACCTAATTAGATTTTGTTTGTACTGGCTTCTTCTGCCTGTGGCTTCATTCGTATGAATCGTATGAAATTAACAGAATATTTACCTATTAGGCACGCGGCAATAGTATCTGCTTTATTTACATCGGTCGCGCAGTTCTAGAGATTAAACCTTAAAAAATAAACTTACAAACCAAAAAAAAAACTTCTCTAATAATATTAGTATAGACATCAAGTATCAAAATAGTTTGCTCGTAGTAGGTAGTTAACTACGCATACCTACAATGGGAAATTTCTTAATTAATTAAATTAATAATGAATGCAGAAATACACAAAGAACTAGCATTTTCGACGATAAAAACTGCCCACAATCTAAACCATAAATTGTCTATAAACAAAAAGAAAACCAACATTTTCCGCAAAAACAAAAAATACCTACTAACACCGAACCCTATATTACGTCACATTCACATCCAATACCACAAACACGAAACTAGACCAACCTAATTTACTCAACAAAAAAAACGTAAAAAAAAAACAAAACATTGCACGTCATCACGGATACTGTCAATGGAGACGAGCCGTCTCCGAGCGCGGTCATTGACCTCCCCGCTCGCGGCCGCATACCCGATTCATCGTACTTAGGAATTCTACATAAGTAATAAACTTTTCGTATTATTATTATTGTGCGAAACTTGCAAAGACTATGAAAGACCCTTATGTGTAGTTTTGAGGGGCTTAACTGTTCCTTGCTTCCGTATTTTCGTGTCTTGCAAGCGGGAGTGCCCTCATTCGTCTTTTTGTCGAGAAAGTATTGATTTTCTTCGCGCTAAGGTGTCGGAGAAATTCGTTGTGTTTCGTTTAATATATTGCTTTACGTACGTTGCTTTGTTTTGTTTATCTATTTTGTTATTTTCACTGAGATTTTCGTGGAATTTTATTTCGGTTTAAAAAAAATTCGGAGTCGTGTGTTGACCTCGAGTTTATGGCTATTGTTAAAATTCGAACATAGACGCCATCTTTAAAAACATTATGTAAGTGCCATGTGTGTTAATTATTTCCTACTTAATAATTACACTTAAATGCGAAATTTTGTTAAATGTTTGTTACTCTTTCATGCACAAACTATTGAAAACTTTACAATAACACAACTTATACATCAGAATAACACGTAGGCTATGAAATATAAAGAAATTGAATGAATTGTCCAAAATATAACGATTAATGTAAAGTAAGTAGGAATAAATTCTAGCGTAATTCTGGTGTGCTAATCCTGCGCAGACGAAGTCGCAGGCACCAGCTTGTATGTAATAAACAAAAAACAAGCTACAGCATACCCATTCTAATTGGAATTGGCATACCTCCCAGAACATATGCGTTGCGTTGAACCCGCGACCCCTAGCTAGCGAACGACATGTGAACCACAAAGCCAGTAGGTCAAGGGGACTGCATGCACGACTGACTTCGTTATTAACTTACATTTATCTTAGATATCTGTTGTTTGTGGAATTTTAAAGGTGAGGCTGTGCGAGAATGCTGTTTAACTAACTGCACTATTGATGTGAATTAAAATGGCACCATTTATTGCAGTTTATATATAAATTTATCAGGCATTACACACATGCACAAAATTACTGTCATAACAAATCCTACCAATATTATAAACGCGAAAGTTTGTGAGTATGGATAGATGGATGGATGGATGGATGGATGGATGTTTGTTACTCTTTCACGTAAAAACCACTGAATCAAAAAAAAATCATAAGTCATTTATACAAACTAGGCTGAGGATCAGCACTTTTTGAACGTCAAAAATTACATAAGACAGTCCCCCAAAACGCCCGCCCTTCGCCACTTCCTAGTGTTTTTGCTGGGAAGAAGAAATGGCGGAACAAACTCCCCAGCAACACGTCTGTCTGATATGTTAGAAGAACAGTTTAAACAGCATTGGTAATTAATAAACTTAATCATTTAAATAGAATAATTTTCTACATGATAGCTAGCACACACCAATATACAAGACAGTAGTAATAAGAATAGTAATTATACCGACGTTGACAACTCAACTCATTCTCAGACGAATGGATTCTAATAAAATTTGGTACCTGGAGTTAGCTGACACCCTGGATTAACACATAGGCTACTTTTAATCCCTGTATTCCCACGGGAACGGGACCTACGCGGGTGAAACCGCAGGACGTCTGCTAGTAAATAATTATTACTGTAATTGCTGTCATTTATATAATATGTCGATATTTGAAAGTCGTTATGGGAGGTAGTCGGTAACCCCAAAGTCCAACAGCCTGTTTAAACAAGGGGTATCGTGTTATGCAGTAACTAGGTTGTTGAGATCAGACAGGCAGTAACTCCATGTAAAACACTGGTATTCAGCAGCATCAGTTTAAACTGGAAGCCGACCCAAACATAATGGGCTATTTGAAACAATTTTAGTTTTAAGCAGGGTTGGCATGATTAAAACAAGTTGATTTAAAACACGTGTTTAAAACAGTTGGAAATAAAACTATGTTTTTTATTAAGTGTTTTAAATCACAGTTTAATACAAGATTTAAATGATGTTTAAAACATGAAGAAAAAAACACGGTTTAAAACTACTTTTAATTGCTAAAACTACCTTTAATTGCATGCTTTTTACGGCACTGATAAAGAAGACAGGCAACAGAACTCTTCAACGCATAACAGCAAATTATTCGCGATTGCTATAGTCAGATGTCTATGCTGAGCTATTGTATTTCCACAACATAACATTACGCCATTCTATTGGCAGAAATGTACAGATTAATGTTTAGAGATACAACTTCTTTAGCAATTGTTGTCCAATTTCAATGATTCTTTCAAATTTTGAAAGACTTTCTTTACATACAAAGAAACTAAAAAGTACAAAATAAAAACTTTTTTACAAAAAAAACAACCGACTTCTTAATAAAAAACTAACAGGTGAAAATTAACTCCAGTTTCGGAAGTCGGTGGCCAATAATGAACAAAACAAAACCACCAAAGCCACAGACTTCCGAAACTGGAGTTATTTTTCACCTGTTAGTTTTTTTTTAAGAAGTCGGTTGTTTTTTTTTGTAAAAAAGTTTTTGTAGAATTCCGTAACTCCAATGGAAAAAAACGTAACCCTTTAAAGGTCACTCTGTTGTCCGTATGTCTGTGTCAAAACTCTTTATTTCGGAAATGCGTAGAGGCATCAAATCGAAATTAACACCTTATACTTAGGTCTAAGGACCATGAGGTTGTGAAAAATCCCACTAACCCCTGAGTTTACGGATACAAAATATTTTGACTATGACTATTAGACCAATAAGGAAGAAGATGACACTAGGTCATATGTGGATACTAGCAATTTATTTATTTGACACTTGATGCACACTAATGTATAGAGGCGGATTTAATGCCATAGGCCTTCCAATCTTTGGGTAATGCAGATGCAGTTTTACGTGCAATTCCATTTAATAAAAATGAAATTTGACCAATAGCATTTTAATGTATCTTTTGCCAACCCTACATAATATGCTAACCTAACTATGTACTACTAGAGAAACGTATGAAACATTACCTCCCTCCCCCTATTACTCTTCATTTTATTTTGGAATCGAGAATAATATTACGCTAGGATTTGACTACTTCGTTGGTCTAGCGGTCGCGAGCACTACTATTGAGAATGGATCCGGGGTTTGATTCTAGGTACGAGCATTGTTTTTGGGTTTTTTCATCAGATTTCTGCCTATCTGATTTCCCAGAAGCAGCCCAGAGTCGGGATGTTTGCCCGCTTATTATCAAAAGGCTTGCCCTCTATTACATTTATTTGTATTTACCCCAGCAACACGTCTGTCTCATTCGTTTGAAGAACTTGAATCTATAGAATAAAATGCTCAGTAAATAGCATAAAAGTTAATAAACTTTGTAAATAATCGCGTGTTAGCTAACCTAGCACACTCCTATATAACAAAAAAAAACTCAACTGCCATATATAAAAGACATATTAAAAACATATATATGGTGCACCACTGCCTCTTCGTAGAACACAGACATAATGTTATGTAATGCCTTTTTATAATATCCTGAACTTACATTCGTTTTTCGCAATTAATATTAATGATGGCAAAGTTACTTATCACGCCGGAAGGGACCGTGCATAATGTTACAAAGGGGATGACATCGCACAAAAAAGAATAAAAAAAAGGTGCAGAAATATTTACATTTTTGCATGTAATTACAGGTCTGATCCCTGGGATAAAACAGAGTAGGAATAATATGAACAGCTGTAGACACTTAACTTGTTTATATTTATAGACTGGCATAAAGTTAATGGGGTTTTACATTTAATTAACTTATCATTTTTCTTATTACCGATTTTATTTCTAAAGAATACATGTGCCGGGAGGGGTGGCCCTAGAAGGACATACATAGACCTTATTGGTGAGGTTCTTCAGAAAGGTCAGGAGCGTAGTACTCGCAATTTCGCAAATGGCGTATGTGTATGACAACAAGTATAATGTGTAAACGAAGTAAAAGCAGTATGTATGAATCGTACCTAGCAGATGGCGCTCTGTAGTCTCTGCCTACTCCCATTACAAAAAGGCGAGAGTTTATGTATGTAAACATGGCCCAGGAGCAATTTGGTAAGTGGGATGATAAAAGCTGCTAGCCTGCATCATCCCACTGCTGGGCAGGTGCGTCTCCCCATGACTTCCAGATTTTCGATCCAGGGCTATATAGCAGTGATGGCCTAGTGGTTTGACTGGTGGATTGCTAAATCATAGGTCTCGAGTTCGAACCCAAGGCACGCACCTCTGACTTTTCGGATTCATGTGCGGATTGTATAATTATCACTTGCTTCAAAATCGGTGAAGGAAAACATCGTGAGGAAACCGGCATGCCTGAGAGATATTTCTCGAGGGCATGTGATGCCAAGTCAGAGGCCCATGGGCGGCATTAAAACTCTGACACCAGGTTAGTTACTAACCACACGATAAGAAGAAGAAGATCCAGGGCTAAAGTAGGCCAATTTTCGTTGGATTTGCCAAGGTCGTCTCACCATCTTTTTCGGAGTCTGCCGCTGATATGGACTTCTTAAAGCGTGATGTATTGTATTATGAATAGATAGACAGAGGGCTAATGCAAATGTCCTCGATACCTATGAGAGAAAATCTCCAGCCAGCAGAAACTGATACAAGTAAACAATGTCACACCACATTTCAATGATAGTTAGTCAGCGTTCACTCCACAGTAACTGTGAACCAGCACTCAGTTATTATAACTGTAACCTCTAGAGCACTTAACGTACCGACGAGCGATTAGCGATCGGGGTTAAGAGATACTAAACTAGCATTCAAGTCTTTAGAATGATGGATGAGGTACCAAAGACATTTGGTCCGATATCATTCGAAGATCAGGGTAGTCAGTCTGACAACAAAAATGTAATACTACCTTACTTACAGCATCGTACATACCGGTATGACGGCTGGGGCGCCAACGATAGCTCCAGCCGTCATACCGGTATAACGCTTCCATAGTTGAAAAGGTTTGCATGCTACCTACATGCTGTGATTAGGTAGAGGGGTACCTGCCTTTACACGATGCGTGTAAAATAGAAAGTATTTGAGAAAAATACTGCAGTCTGTGCTTGCCGTTAATCAAAATATCCTTAACTACTTTTGATCCCTTTGAATTTTTATACGATAGATATTGTTTCAAATAGTAGGTACAATGTTAACACAATATCCACGACAAACAGCTTTAATTAACTAAAATATCGATTAAAATTATTTTGGCATGTGCCGTATAATATAGTATCCTAACAATTCTTACAATACCATGAAAAATATACTGCAAAATATTAATCAGAAGAATATTTTTCTGAAAATTTTCATTGCAAAAACAGCATTACTCTTAGAACGCCACTTCCCACTCGGTCAATCCCAAAATAAATGAAAGCGCTAAACTTAATCCAGGCCTCACGTTGAGCAAACACGGGATACTGAGATCCCGTGTCCCGGGCTCCGCGGTCCCGGGGGATCGATCATCCCGGGATAAGAAGGGATAGTTTTCAATTGGCCGGGATCAACCACAATCTGTTGTGTTGTCGTAGTTCTATAAGAATTGGATTGAAATAACTACAGTGCTTGTAGGGTGGGTCGGGTTGCTAAGCAATTTTCTTTTTACAATGCATTGGAAAAGAGCTGCTTGTTATGTTTTTCTACCAATTACGTAGGTACCGTTGCTTGGCAACAAAAATATTTAACTAGTCAATTACCGCAATCCAGACACAATTAAATTACTATTGTTTGCGGACACCGGTGTCCACGCGGAGCCTAATGAGTTAATAAGTATTGGAAAGAAAGAAAGAAAAGAAAATATTTTATTTGGACGCACAGAACATAAAACAAAAAAACAGATAAATAAAAGAAAAGATTAAAAAACTAAAGACAAAAATAAAAAAATAAATAAAAAAAAAACCTGTGCGAGACCAAAATGGCGCCTACCTATCTCAGCATTAGCTGCGAAATTTAAAAATATAATATCGCAGCGCTGTTATTACTTACCGCGGCCTCATTTAGCGATAAGGTCGCCCATTGTAACACCCAATGCAGCCCTTAAAGTTATTATATTTGTAAGCCATATGGTGTACAATAAAGAGAAATAAATAAAATCCTAATAAGCCCGATTTGATTAGCGTGTCCAAATTGAATTCATCCAAATCTATTTAGCCGTTTACGTAAGAAATTTTTAAAAAGATACGAGTACTAGTTTAAAAAGATTAAGTACTAAGTTATTTTTTAAATGATAATAAAACCTGGGATTAGAGAACTTTATTCCTAACTAACTAAGAAACCATTACCATCCCTACGAGTCCGACTAACTGAGGTATCTTTTATTTTATTTCTATATGTATCCCACATTAATAAAAAGCGTAACACATAAAGAGCCTCCTTTGTTTTTATTAATTACTATATTCTCATAGAGTCGTGTCGTACAGAGAACACGTTTTTCTATTAGTCCCGGTAATTAAGCTAATTACTTTCCATGTCGAAGGGGAAACGAGAAATAAGAAGAAATATATTTCCCCAGTCTGATCTAATACGATATTATTTTCTTTTTGTGTTATTTTTATCTTGGTTATTGATTTTCGTAGCTTGTTATGAGTAACGTTGTTTTTTCAAAGCAATGTTATAGAATAGTTGTTTTAAAATCTCTCTAATGTATAACATTCTTGCGTCACAGTGTTTGTTACAAAACTCCTCCGAAACGGCTTGACCGATACTTATAAAATTTTGTGTGTATTTTCAGTAGGTCAATAACTATTTTTTGTGAAAAAGGTGGAACTGAGTTTGCTGGGGCAGCTAGGAATAAAATAATATTTCACTAATTTCACACAACGCCTTCTAGTCCCAAACTAAGCAGAGCTTGTCATAGCACAAGCTCTGCTAAAGTAAAAGACAATTGATAAACATACTAATAAATTTCTAAATACATACCTAAGTACCTACATATTATAGATAAATTACACCCAGACACAGAACAAATAATCGTGCTCACCACTCAAAATCCCTGTATGTGTTTTAAGGTGTATCTTTGTTGTAATGCCAATAAACGCATTTTTCCTTTTCTTTCTTTTCTTAAAAAAATTGTCTCGAGTGGGAATCGAACCCACAACCTCCAGCTTAGCAGTCAGTTCCACAAAGACCAACCGCCCGTCAAACTACTAATATACATATTTATTTATTTATTTAATTTTAAAGAAAGCTTACACCCTAATAACAATTTAAATATCATGCATAATTCAGATACGATTGCTAATAACAAGCTTCCACATGTATAAATCTATATAATTATAATATGTTACTTGCGTTGACCAAATTGCAGCGATCATCGCGTTTTAATAACATGACTTAAACTAAAAAAAACAACATTTTAAATACGTCTAGTCATCCCCCTGCTTTGCCTTTTCCTAATTATGTTTGGGGCAGCTTCCAGATCAGCTGGATGCAGCTGAATACCAGTGTTTTACAAGGAGTGACTGCCTGTCTGACCTTCGAATCACAATCTAGTCAAAGGGTAACACGATACCCCTTGGTAAAAACTGACCTCTATTTGCCGAAGTGTGAGGCAGAACTGTACCATTAGTACACCCACATTACAAGGTACATTACATAGTAAAATAGAAAGAAAGAAGGACAAATGTTTGTGTGATGAACACGATCATTTGTTCTGTGTCTGGGTGTAATTTATCTATAATATGTATGTATTTAGAAATGTATAAGTATGTTTATCAGCTGTTTAGTACCCATAACATAAGCTCTCAAGCTTAACTTGGGACTAAATGGCGTTGTGTGAAAAATTGTGGAATATTTTTATGAAATAATATTTATTGGCAACAGGTAATAACATGCAAACAATGTTAAAACATGAAAATAACAAAAAAAATAGTAAACAATAAATGGCATGTCTCACGGCTCCGCCAAAAGGTTCCTTTCAGCGGTAATGCCAGACGCTGGTTTTCAAAGCCAAGACTCTGTCCTAATACTAAACAAATTTACAATTGGACCATCAATTTACCCCTAATAATGAGCAATATTTTTGGTCATATAAAACGTATTTATTTGAATATCATATGGAGTAAAAAATATTTAATAGTCTTTTACAAGATACCTATGTTTCGAATCGATGTCTTTTAATAAAGGTATTGAATATTAATAATCATAATGCGTGAAAAAAGCAAGTGGATCAGTTTATTTGCGCCGAAGTGTAGGTACAGACGCCAGCACATCAAGTTACTCCAAATGTGTCAAATTTTTCCAATTGAATATGAACCTTATTCTGTTTGACATAAGGTTGAAAAACGATCAAAGAAATTTGACATATTGGGGTAACTTGACGTGCTGGCGTCTGTACATAGGAATACCCAACAGGTAAAACTTTTTCCGACCTTGGAATTAAACCCAAGGCCCCATACTCAGCAGCAGCTTGTAACCAGTAGACCAACGTATTGTGATAACCCATTTCAACCTAACAACCCAATTTCAACACCCAAACGCAATCACGACAAAAAAGATATTCCAGTCAATCAAACGGTGTAATCTTTTGATCACCCTTCACGACACCCCAGGGAGAAGGGGTAGGCTAATCTCTACAGGGGATCGGGCTTCACTAATTGTTGTTTTAAATAGGTTTTCTGTACTTAACAAAGCGTGATTTTATGTCTGAATGTTAATCTTCTTTGGAACTTACAATAACCATGCTAACTTGAATATGAAAGGGTAAGACGTATTATTGTCCAAGCAATAATATGTGGTTACATAACATAACTTTACACCAATGTTTTTTTCTAAAATATTAAGCAAATGTGTATCCATATTTGAATAAGACCCTATAAAGACTTCGTCAGACTTACAAATTAAATTAATTATGTAAATGATTCTAATTGACCATCACAAGGAAGTTTTTTATGGAGAAGAATGGGCTAGAAACACCATACTTACTCGTTTAAACTCTGTAGGTAAACATAAATGAGATTATATGTGTAGATGATTTAGGTACCTAGAATAAAATATAACTTATAAAAAATATCTACAGCTTAATATGTTAAACGTAACAACGCCTTAAGTTATCATACTATGGATTATCGGACGATAAAATTGGTTGATAAATTGGCCCAACAGTGGTACAATATGGCCCATATTACGGGATCATATAGGCATATTGTACTACTGTTGGGCAACGACCTTCATTCCTTTCATATGTCGCGTTTTTGCTCTACTTATCTCTGTCCAATTCTGAACAAAAGGCTGGCAAAATGTGGGTTTACTGCAGATACCCAACCCTTCCGGGAATAATAGTCTTGATAATATGTGTACAAGATCTCTCTGTATGACACACTCTTCATACAACCAACACTGTAGTCACACAAGGTCTTATGATGATCTAATTAATCTAACAGACCGCACAGGCCACGCTATGTCCTTAATTAGTTTAGCCACAGCTTAGATAGAGCGATTAGTACAAGCGTTTTTATATTACACTAGCAGACCTCACGCGGTTTCACCCGCGTAGTTCCCGTTCCCGTGGGATTACAGGAATAAAAAGTAGCCTCTGTCATTCGGGGATAGTGTAGCTTCTCAACGGTGAAAGAGTTTTTCATATCGGTCCAGTAAGTTCGGAGCCTATTCAATGCAAACAAACAAACAATCAAACCTTTTCTGTTCATAATATTAGATACTAGCAGATGTCACGCGGTTTCACCCGCGTAGTTTCCGTTCCCGTGAGAATACAGGGATAAAAAGTAGCCTATGTCACCCGGGGATAGTGTAGCTTCCCAACGGTGAAAGAATTTTACAAAACGATCCAGTAGTTTTTAGCCTATTCATTACAACCAAACCAACAAAGTTTTCCTCTTTATAAAATTAGTGTAGATAAAAGAGTTGTGTGTATGAAAACAGAGACGAAGCAAAAGGCGTATCATATAAGTATAACTATACACTATATTGACTGGCCTGTTGGTCTAGTACTTAGTGGCCCTGACTGCTGTGCCGGAGGTCGTGGGTTCTATTCCCTCCCAAGACAAATGATTGTTTGATGACCACTACCATTTGTCCTGTGTCTTAGTGTTATTTATCAAAATTATGTATGTATTTAGATATACATATATGAATATGTTTATCAGTTGATCAGTACTCATGACACAAGCTCTGCGTAAATGTAAATGAAACGTGATGTGTAAAAGTTGTGGTTTTTTTTTTACTATAAGGATCGTAGTTAGCACGTGGCTTAGGTACCAGCTATTACAGCGTCTGCCTACCTTCATAGAAAAAGAAGTTAGTTTTCCAACATAACATCACGTCAACATTCACCCATAAGTTTGGCACATGGGTGTACCTAAAGTACACCAACAAAATTATCAATTTAGCCAGTCTTAAAATCAAAATTATAAGTCATATTTGAAAAATTTCGCTAAGGATCAGCACTTCTTGGCTTATGTAACTTACATAAGCCAGACCCCCACAAAGCCCGCCCTTCGCCACTTCCTAGTGTTTTAGCTGCATTTAGCATATTTAAGTTGCTTGTAAAAACAGGCAAGTGTTTTGTTATCATCTGGGCACAAATCCAGACTCCGTTGTATAAATATAATTTCAGTCAGTGGTTTGACTATTTGAATGTTCTACCGTTGAATGTAGGTAGATACAACATTTGTGTTTTTCTTGGAAAACACTATGATATGCGACTTAAATGTAAATGAACAATAAATTATACATATATTATGTATAATCAACGGTCCCTTTTAGTTTAAGAGAAAAGATATTAGTATATATCTACCACATACATACATTAAACAAAAGAACATTTTGTCTCGTGCCAAAATCGAGCCACATAATCGTTCAATTAATCATACATAACATCTTCCTTTAACATATCTCATAACGACATCCGCTTCCCATATATTTAGCTACAATACGTATATATTCTCTTATATTAGTATATAAACAGATATACGTAGCGTGCCTATTGCTAGTGATGTGGCGTGAGTTGTTAACAGTAATGCGAATCTAAAATTTTCAAATGTTATTTTCGCATTCGAATTAGACGAGAGATTTCCGCCGAATGGCTTTGCGAAATTAAAACATTAGGTACAATAATATAAACGTTATTTCGAGACCAAACCTAAAACTGAGAAACGGCGACTATGACTGACTATTACTAAAAAGTGCTCATAAATTATATTTTAAAGCATACAAATTAACCTTTCAATCGTGTCAATTAGAGACACAATAGAAAAACAATGACAGCGCGGACGCCGGCGTTCGCTAAGGGTTTAATGAATTAAGAGCAAATTTTTCAATAGTCAGATACTTAACTTTTATGTGAAGAATTAAAATGGCGGTTTGACCCAAAAGCAGTCGGAATGTAAGGTCTTATTATATGCCCTGACTCCTAAGTAAGAATGGCCAATCGATGACGAATGATGGCTCATTTAAAAATATCCCAAACCCAGTAATAAATTGGATATTACACAATCTCTGCAATTTAAGCATTTTGCAATTTAATTTTATTTCATTTTTTCCTCACATATAATCTTATTGATGTATACAAAGTATTGTAAAATTGATTTTAAAAGAGTAAGTATGGAGTTTCTTGCCCATTCTTCTCCATACAAATCTACTTTTTGGAAGGGGCAACTGGAATCATTTTTTAAAGTTAATTTTTGTTCGACGTTCAAAAGTGCCTCATAGGGGCCTAATTGAAATAAATGGTTTGACTTTTGACTTTGACTTTAAGCACTTACTGACGAGATGAGATCCTATGTTTGATCCTGGGTCGGGCAAAATGTAATTACGTTTTTCCATCTCGAATTTCTTTATAATAATTTATGTCCAGTCGATGGCGATAGCATGAATAACTTTGCGAAATATGAATGTAGGTGTAATACCTCTGCGTTACCCTAACTGTACATACTCCGTTACGAACCGCAGGAACTTCTACGTGTGTACGTTTATTTAATCATCATGAGTCTGCGAAAATAACGACCAGTAGAGTAATTACAAGAAGAGCTAATGGAAAATGTAATTAACTCGATGCTCTAACAGATAACAGTAGGTATTACTCATTTGGAATTAAAGAAAAACGGTAGTGATTCATCTTGTTATCTTCACGTGCTAATTGAGGGTCACGAGTAAAGGCCTATTCAGACCTAAGCGGTATTCGCTACCGTCTGCGGCAGAGAAAACCCAGTGGGTATGCGGTAATATTACTGTTCAGACCTAAGCGGTATGCGCTACCGTCTGCGGCAGAGAAAACCCAGTGGGTATGCAGTAATATTACTGTTCAGACCTAAGCGGTATGCGCTACCGTCTGCGGCAGAGAAAACCCAGTGGGTGTGCGGTAGTATTACTGTTCAGACCTAAGCGGTATGCGCTACCGTCTGCGGCAGAGAAAACCCAGTGGATGTGCGGTAGTATTACTGTTCAGACCTAAGCGGTATGCGCTACCGTCTGCGGCAGAGAAAACCCAGTGGGTGTGCGGTAGTATTACTGTTCAGACCTAAGCGGTATGCGCTACCGTCTGCGGCAGAGAAAACCCAGTGGGTGTGCGGTAGTATTACTGTTCAGACCTAAGCGGTATGCGCTACCGTCTGCGGCAGAGAAAACCCAGTGGGTGTGCGGTAGTATTACTGTTCAGACCTAAGCGGTATGCGCTACCGTCTGCGGCAGAGAAAACCCAGTGGGTGTGCGGTAGTATTACTGTTCAGACCTAAGCGGTATGCGCTACCGTCTGCGGCAGAGA
The DNA here is from genome assembly GCA_921972225.1 of Euplexia lucipara. Classification (NCBI taxonomy): domain Eukaryota; kingdom Metazoa; phylum Arthropoda; class Insecta; order Lepidoptera; family Noctuidae; genus Euplexia; species Euplexia lucipara. The sequence goes on from OV179158.1 coordinate 2,385,459, forward strand.
AAACCCAGTGGGTGTGCGGTAGTATTACTGTTCAGACCTAAGCGGTATGCGCTACCGTCTGCGGCAGAGAAAACCCAGTGGGTGTGCGGTAGTATTACTGTTCAGACCTAAGCGGTATGCGCTACCGTCTGCGGCAGAGAAAACCCAGTGGGTGTGCGGTAGTATTACTGTTCAGACCTAAGCGGTATGCGCTACCGTCTGCGGCAGAGAAAACCCAGTGGGTGTGCGGTAGTATTACTGTTTAGACCTAAGCGGTATGCGCTACCGTCTGCGGCAGAGAAAACCCAGTAGGTATGCGGTAATTTTTCCGTTCACGCCAAAACGGATTTCGCTATCCTTGTGGGTAGAATAACGCGCGGTAGTCGAGTTTCGCTCAGAGAGATAAGAAATTTCCGCCAGTTAGTCATTTCTGAGTCGCCAAAGAATATACACGTCAGTCACGTTGCACAGCGGCAGCGAATGTCGCTCAGGTCGCTCTAGCCGCGGTACTTGACACTAAATACCTGAGCGAAACCCGCGCGGTATGTCTCTACCCACAGCGGCAGCGAATATCGCTCAGGTCGCTCTAGCCGCGGTACTTGACACTAAATACCTGAGCGAAACCCGCGCGGTATGTACCTCTACCCACAGCGGCAGCGAATATCGCTCAGGTTTGAATAGGCCTTTAAGTAAATATGTGTAGTTGTGATCTTTTTTAAATAGGACACTGTTGATATTTAGTTTGATTCATCATAGTATCTAAGGGACGCTTATTTCCCACCTGCAGGTCTATTGCGTATCGCCGTCGAAGTTCATAGTGATACTCACTGGGCTATGTGTTCAACAATTAACTGCCAAACAGCTAGTTTCGTATTGGCTATCATCAGTGTGTATAAAGGATATTGTCAAGCGCACTCGAGAGAGATGTGACGAAGCGCATAGTACTTCGCGCATTAAGTAGGTACCTACCGCTTTTTTATAAATCCTCGAAAGTTTGGTTTGGTGCAACTGGACGCCAGTTGGCAATAAAAATATAGCAAATAACCTTACTTTTCTTCGATATTATCTATCTTCTTCTTCTGTATATAGGGTGACTGGTAATTAGTGACCGATACTTAAACACGTGATTGTACTCATGAATACGAATAACTTTCCTAAAGAATCTTTTTTATACTCATTAAATTTATTTTATCACAATAACACAAAAGCTGTCGCGCGCGCCTGTGATCGATCACAGTTAGGCACGAATCGGCACCATCTATCAGCTCATAGTCTGGCCTCAGGAAGGGCAAAATGTACTAGTAGTAATATAATATAAACACGTGCGTGTGACGCTACTACGCGGGAATTTCAAACAACGTTTTTGTTGTTTCTTGTGTTAAGTATAAATTTTTGTATATAAAAAAAAATTCTTTGGGAAAGTTTATTGAAATCATGAATACAGTCACGTGTTTAAGTATCGGTCACTAATTACCAGTCACCCTATACAACAGTGTGCCCATCTACTATACTTATGTTCGCTTCTGTTCTAATTCTTTCGTCTATTATAATAAGACTGTATCATGTACAGACCAGTACATCAAACTACTCCATGATAGTTTTCGACCTTATCGCAAACAGAATAAAGTTCATGTTTATTTGGGAAAATTTGTCAGTTTGGGGTAGCTTGGTGTGCTGGCGTTTGTAAGGAGTTTAGATTTGTACAGACGCCAGCACATCAAGTTACCCCAATGTGCCAAATTTTCCCAATTGAATATGAACCTTATTCTGTTTAACACAAAGTTGAAAAACGATCACAGAAATTTGACACATTGGGGTAACTTGACGCGCTGGCTTCTGTACAATACAATTAACAAATTGTGAAAGTTTCTCCCTTTTTGTTATTTTTTTCACAGATTACCATTACCTAGCTGTTAGATTTCATTTTCTTTTTATCGAGTCCATTGCTTATTTTTTATATACCTATCTCAGTATAGCTCTCATTACTCTAGGTGCATCGCCCTCACATAAAATCTGATTGTTGTATACGAAGTATTCTACCTAATCCTATTTTAAAAGAGTAAGTATGGAGTTTCTTGCACATTCTTCTCCATACGGAACTACCATTTGGAATGTGCAACTAGAATCATTCTCTTAATTTATTTTATTTTGTAAGTTAACGTTCAAAAGTGCCTGTTATGGGTCTAATTGAAATAAACGATTTGACTTTGACTTTGACTTTGATTACCGGGTTGGTGATGGGTAAAATATAATACATCAAGACCATTCCTCGCCTCGGAAAACATTTTAAACCTTTAATCCCGTCTGTCATTTTTCAGTTAGACAGATAGCTCTAGATCTTTGACAGTCAGTTTGCGGGCTAAGCCTGTCTGACAACCAGAATCGTGTTATCTAGTGACTTGTTTGTGGAAATCAAGTTGGCAGTCGGTCCATATAAAACAATGGCTGGTGTGTTGGTCTAGTAGTTAGTGACCCTGACTGCTATGCCGGAGGTCGTGGGTTCGATTCCCACCCAGGACAAATGTTTGTGTGATGAGCATGTCATTTGTTCTGTATCTGGGTGTAATTTATCTATTATAATATGTATGTATTTAGAAATATATATGTAAGTTTATCAGCTGTTTAGTACCCATAACACAAGCTCTCAAGCTTAACTTGGGACTAAATGGCGTTGTGTGAAAAGTTGTGGATTATTTATTTATTTATTTATTTAATGGCATTCAGCTGCATCTGTTTAAAAACTAGAATGGAGCTCATCTTTGTTTGGAAATTTTACTATTTTTTGCGTCTTCTAGATGTTGATGTGCCCACACATAAGTTCCAATCACATTCGGGTGTCACCCACTGTATGTGAAAACAGACATAAAGAAAGAAAGAAAGAAAGAAAGAAAGAAATAAAATTTATTGGCACAGACACAGGGCATACCACAACAACAACAAACACACAAAAAATAAAATGAACAAGTTAAAACTAAAGAAACAACTTAAAACTATTTGGCCCAAAAAACATTTTTTTTTTGACATCAACGTAACAACAGGGAACTTGCGAAATACGGGTGTTCTATAGACACATCTCTGCCTACCCCTTCGGGGAATATAGACGTGATGCTATTTTTATATAAAAACTTTTTTACAAAAAATACAACCGACTTCAAAAAACACTAACCGGTGTAAAATAACTCTAAATTAGGAAGTCTGTGGCTTTGGTGGTTTTGTCTCATTCATAATTGGCCACCGAATTCCGTTGGACACCGGTTAGTGTTTTTTGAAGTCGGTTGTATTTTTTGTAAAAAAGTTTTTATTTAACAATTTTTAGTATTTTATTTTTATATGCCTAGATGACAATTTTTATCCATTTCTACAACACATATATACATATTACAATCAAACAAATAAACAACAACTGTTCGCGATGAAATCAAAAAGTAAAATTCATGAACAAAAATTTTCATAAAATTAAAACTACCAGACCAAAATATGTAATTTTTTTATGAGATCAAAAAGGAACTAGTCCGCATCAAACTAAAAAAGAATCACGTAAATCGGTACATAAATCTCAGCGTAATCGGTGAACATACATGCAAAAAAGTGTTTAAAAATAAATTAAATTTTCATAAAATTGTTCATAAAATGAAAACTACCGGGTCAAACCATGTTATATTTTTATGGGACCAAATGGCAGCTATTCCGCATCGAAATCAAAAAGAATCACGTAAATCGGATCATGAATCTGTACAAACCTACATAAAAAAAAAAAAAAAAACAGATCGAATTGAGAACCTCCTCCTGAAGTCGGTTAAAAAGCAGGGCGTACACTTATTTAACAACAGCAACGGACAGCGAGTCTCTACTTAAGCTTAGACAAGGAAAGTCTTTTGAAATGACATCAAAGGACAACTTTACATTCTGCTAGCTTCACTCTAAAGGAATCTGTTCTATCTAAAGGCTAGATCGAAATTCTGTCTTCAAAGCCAGCCCTTTTTACCACGCTTTTCGGCATGGTAAGCAGAAACGAACCGTTTCATGCTTCATGTATGTATTCTGCTTAAAATTCGCACTCGCTCCACAAACATAGTCCCATCCCTAAGACCGAACGCTCTTATCGATCCCGACAAGATATAATATAAAACATATACACCACATACATCACACTGTAACACCCGCAGCATTGGAAAACAATTCTTATGACATGTGACGTATGATCGCTTTTCGCGTAACAAGCTGTGACCTAGAAAACATGTTGGATTAATTCGCCACAGGGCCGCACTCGGGCGAAACGTTTTTCGGATGACGTGACGTGACGTCATTAATTTAATAAGTTTTACTCCGAACTTGGGGACTGTGTTTGACATATTTCGTAGAATTTCGCAGTACCTACACGTTTCTATATTTATTTATATGTACCTAGTTACTTAAGGTTAAGGTTTCCTCTCGCCCAGATGTGTTGAATGGAAACTTTTCCTTATTCTTAAAGTAAATATTTTTAGATGTCCTTTCAATATTTATGTGTACTTTTGTTAAAAGGTAGGGAGGAAAGGAAGAGAGATTAATAGGGTCAACACCAGGTGTGCGTAGTAGTATATTTACTTTGAAAAATATCTTGTTGTGTCATGTTTTTGAGCCAATGCACGTTGTATTTTAAACTTTATAGTGTAAACGTTGAAAATCCAAGAAAATTAATTTACTTAGGTGTAGACAAATGTTAATTAATATAGCTAGGGCATAGTTTCAACTTACACTTTTGGTCTCGATAACTTTTTATTTTAGCAAATCCGTGACAGACTCTCTGCGCAGTATAGTAATTTTTATTAATTACAGCAAGGAATCCAATTACACAAAATCAAAATCACCATTCCCCCTGCGTAGTGCGTGGCAAAATTAATTACAGTATAAAGCTAGGTCCACACTATCCTCCGCGCGTCACTCACGTAATCCTGTTAGTGCGGACGTGACGTGGTCGAACAAAGGCGTCATTTAGATAGGCCGCCAGACTGTAAGGCACTAATACCGTGCGGTCTACACGTCCCTTCGCAGCCTCGGTACTACAGTATCATTTGCGTGTTGTTCTAGCTGGTATTGGTAAGTGTAGTTCGGCGCTGTTTAATCAGAAGCGTCTGTCGTCTGGTATGGTAAATTCGGAATGTCAACACAACAAAACACAATCAAACGCAATCAATATTGCAGGCCTTTGGGGTTCTGCTTAGCGTGTCGATGCAAATGTTCTCAGTTTTGCATTGGCAGTACCAACTTTCTTTTCGCATTTATTTAACTATCTTAATAGCCCCTAAGTTTTATTGTTGTGTGCTCATATTGGCTTCTCTATGGTGCAAGACGGCCCTGGATATAAACAGCAATCATCGACAAGAACTTTTTCAATGTTTTCGCGAACGAATTCTAAAAAAAATACTGGTGTTGTCACAGCGCATTTATCGCAGGCACCCAATTTATAGTAGGTAAATGAAGAAACAAAAATATGTGACTCGTGGCTTCGTCAAAGTTAAGTAAGACCACTAATGTCACTGACGTTAGATTTCAACTGGATCTGAGGGTGTGAGGTATCTCGGACGTAAACCAATTATACCGTTACTTTTTAATCATTATGGTGTGTATGTGACTTTGCAAACGCACTCACGACACATTCGAAATTCCTGGTGTGGAGCAACATTTTAATTATAATATAAAAGAAAACCAATTTATATAATGAGAATACAAATAAAGATTATTTGATTTGATTTGATTTGAATATGTAAAACAATTTATTAACGATACAGCTTGAGACTGTCTGATAAAAATCTATTTAGGTATTTGTTTAAAGGAATTGATTTTGTCACCTATGTACAGACGCCAGCATATCAAGTTACCCCAATATGTAAAATTTTCCCAATTGAATATGAACCTTATTATGTTTGACATACAGTTGAAAACCGATCAAAGAAATATGACACATTGGGGTAACTTGATGTGCCACCGCGCGTGCACCGGTTGTGCGTTGTTGTCTGTACCATTACAGTTTAAAGAAGTTTTCATCAGAATTCTTCTATTAAGTTCACTTTCTATAAACCTATTCAACAACGTATAAGTCTATGCCCTTAAAAGTTTTATAACGACAACATTTTACATGTTACTTTCATATAACTAACCTGCTTACCCAATAGTGTCTTGTTTGTGCCTGTCATCTGGCGTTTGACAGCTTAAAAGGCTTGTAGCTAAATGCTGTTGTAACAGCTACTGACGCTTTTAGAAAGAAAAATGTTTATTTTGACTGCCTCGTTGGTTTAGTGGTCACAAGCGCTACTGGTAATCATGTGGTCCCGAGTTCGATACCGGGGTCGGGTAAAGTGATATTGAGTTTTCCCATCTAGAATATCACTGTAGCAGGAGTCTGGATTTATGCCCGATTGATGGCAATAGGCTCGCCCCTATTACATGGGATTTGAACATAACTGTCGGAATGTGGGTGTACTATTACATGTAGCTACACCTCTGCCTAACCCTTCGGGGATTACAGGCGTGATTTATTTTTATTTATTTATTTTATTTTATTTTTATTTATTTTATTTATTAAAATACCTGTGCGAAAGTTCGAGGCAAAAAGGCTAAGTACTTACCAAACATAATGCAGCAGTATTTAAAAAAAAATGCACGTTATAATGCTATGGACACACTAACGAAAACACTTACAGCCCTATAAGTATTTGTAACACATTCTAAAGGGTTTCTCGCCGATTTAAAATCCTTTTCGCGAAATCGCCACAAATTTTACAGAGAGCTTATTAACTTGGCGAAACCTTTCAATGTAGCCCAAGCCTTAGTTCTATATTAACACTGAAATATAAGTAGCTACAGAGACATAATGGCTCTCGTAACAATGGGAACACTTCCAGTCCATAACCGTCACGCCTTTGAGTTCCAAGGGGAAGGGCAGAGACATAGGTACCTACTGTGCTCTATACTGCACTTCAGTTTAGCTCATTGATTGAACGTCCATTGATGCATTAATAACTGCTTTATTGAAGCTTTTGATAGAGGACTGCCTTTAGCCTTAATACCCGAGAACTAATTAATAAATTGATCTTTGAGACGTTATAGTAGGGTGTTTTTAGTTAAGCAGCATTTTCTTAAGTTCAATTTTGTTGACATTCTAGCTTGTTCTACTAGTTAAACTGGACATCGTTACCATGCAGCAAATTTTAATTTTTGTATTTTTTGGAAATGTAGCAATAATATGAGTATGGCTGCTTACGAGCGTTGAAGGCGTTACTGAACTACTACTAAAAGCCGAGGTGTTCAAAGACCTCTTCTTGGTTCGATCACCGTTGGAACTGCTCAGCGGGTGTTCGATTCAAAGGCCTAAACTGGACCCAGTTCCACGCTTGTCTTGGCTAAAGACGTTAATATAGTCTTTAAAAATGTTAAAAGAGAATTGTTTTTAGGTCAAGACGGTTTCAGTATCGAACGCTTGCAGCATGCGGGCTGCTACTTCTTTGGTTTTTCAACCAAATTCGCTCGAATAATTTTTCGTTTCTTGGACCGTTCCTATACTCGTAGGTACAACCGAATAAATGAGTCACTTTCTATTCATACCCTCAAAAAGAAATCCTTTATAAGAAAAATCACTGACTGGCTTATTATCTTGGATTTATACCCAAGTTTAAGATACATTCGGAACTAAGTACCTACACCCTAACTTAATGTTCTTTTCTAACGCAAACAAACTCAACTTTCCAATTCGACTAGTTAGAGCAATGTACAGAATAATATCAGCCTGTTACTGGTTTTAATTGTTTATCAATGTAAGTTTTAAATTATGGAGATATTTTAAACTTAGTTGTATAGGACTCCCTAAAGAGTGTCAACTAGCGCGTTCCTTCCCGGCGGGGTTTCGAATTGCATTTGTCTTAAAAATAGGTACCTCAGTACTCAATACTCAATATCTTTATTGTTCTCCGTAGCATTTGTGGCTCTTTTCGTTATTCGCCTTTCCTTCATTATTTCAACGAGACCAAACCATCTAAGCACCTATGCTTAGATGGTTTAAAGAGTACCTATACTCTTTAAGATTTTTGTCATTACATCTTCTTTTAAACAACTTTATAAATAACAGTAGTAAAGTAAATAGGGCACAGTACATAATTAATTAAACCACAGCTGCGCGGGTTTACATGTAATCCTGTTACGAACGCGACATTGACGGCTCTCGCGTATTACCGCATTATGTAAGATTTTGTATGAGCACGACTCTATTTGAAATTGTGTCACTCATTTTTCTCGCGTGGTTTATATTTTAACCAACTGCCCTAGAAGGAGGGTAATGTTTTTCAAGTGTATGTCTTCTACCTGTCTACCTATGTCTGTTACATTTGTACGATGTTATCAGTGTTGTCTTTTGAAAGAAAATAAGATGGCGGGCGGAAGGAAGACGTTACGTTTGTTTTGTTTTATAATTTGGTAAATGTTCAACATGGCGTTGTGACCAGCCAGTCGATGTCCGAAAAGGCACGACTGGCTGTTCACAATGGTAAGCTGGTGCCTACACTAACGTATGGAAGTGAATGTTGGGCGTGGCAAAAGAGACATGAAAGTAGAATAAATGCTGTAGAAATGCGTTCCTTGCGAAGTATGTGAGGTGTAACAATGAATGACAGATTGAGGAATGATGTGATAAAGCAGCGTTGTGGTTTAAAAGAAGATGTAGTAACAAAAATTGAAAAGAGTATGATTTGATGGTTTGGTCACGTTGAAAGGATGGATGAAAGGCGACTAACGAATAGTATTTACAAGGCAGATGTAAGTGGGAACGCCGGGAGGGGACGCCCTAGAAGGACATAAGATAGACCTTATTGGTGAGGTTCTTCAGAAAGGTCAGGTGCGTAGTACTCGCAACCGGCGTGTGTGTATGACAACATGTATGCATGTAAACGAAGCACAAGAAGTATGTAAGAATCGTAGCATATGGCGCTCTGTAGTTTCTGCCTACCCCCATGGGAAAAAGGCGTGAGTTTGTGTATGTATGTATGTATGTATGACTGGCCTGTTGGTCTAGTAGTTAGTGACCCTGACTGCTATGCCGGAGGTCGTGGGTTCGATTCCCACCCAGGGCAAATGTTTGTGTGATGAGCACAATAATTTGTTCTGTGTCTGGGTGTAATTTATCTATAATATGTATGTATTTAGAAATTTATAAGTATGTTTATCAGCTGTTTAGTACCCATAACACAAGCTTTCAAGCTTAGCTTGGGACTAAATGGCGTTGTGTGAAAAGTTGTGGAATATATGTGGAATATATATGTATGTAAATGTTCAAAATACATACATATTTGCACGTCTTTTTCCCAAAGCCCACCATGAGGGTATCAGAACGTTATCTACTACAGTCCTTACACTATCGATCATGGTTTAAGAGCTCGAGGAGATTAAAGAACTTAAAAAAGCATGAGCTAATCGTCGTTTATACCTATCTAACCAAATCATAATTTAATTAAAAAACGCCATGATCTTTACACTTTCAATTGAAAAAAAATCATCAGAGCAAAATGGAAAAAGCCGTCATAAAAAATCAGCGGCGCTAGGATAATTCAATTATGTACATACAGCTGGTCGATTCAGTAAAAGCTTGAGTGGTGTTAACTGTCAATGCATTAACTTAGTAGGTATGGTATGACAGCACAATTCGTCTTCACTTCACTTACCTACTTCACGGCGTGAAGGCTTTTACAGGACTACGCTGCTGATCTCATGGTATTTCAGACAGATGTGTTGCTGGGCAGTTTGTTCCGCCACTTCTTTTTCCCAGCAAAATAACTAGGAAGTGGCGAAAGGCGGGCGTTTTTGGGGACTGTTTTATGTAATTTTTGACGTTTAAAAAGTGCTCATCCGCAGCAAAATTTGAATAAATAACTTTTGATTTGATTTGGTGTCAGTATTGCGACCATGACGAAATCCCTTCGTTCCTGTATTTAACTTTTGTCTGCATTATCAAAACGTTCACTTTTATGGTTTTGTAATAACGAAATTAATTAAATTTCTAAAAAGAAAATCACCTTTAAATAGCCAATAAAATTGTAAAGAGTCCATAAATGAAACGTTATTAAAAGCTAATTAAAATTTCGCTTCAAACGTACGAAATTATCATTATTAATTAATTATGTTAATAACAAAATTGCCCAATTGGCTAACCACACAATAAGCGCCATCTGTGGGTAGGAATCTAAAGTTAATTACTTCGTCATTAATGATTCGTAATTATATAAATTAAGGCTACGTGTCTGGACTTGTGGTCGCTTGCACTATTGCTGAGTTTGAAGTCTTGGGTTCGATTTCTGTGCTGTGTTATTAGGTTTGTTTCTGGGTATTAGCCCAGAGTCAGGATTTGTGCATCTAACCTTTTATGGAGCACAGTTTGTAATTTATAAGTTTACACTGATTTTAATAAAAACTCAGTCAGAAATGTACCTATCCTACAGACTACTTCAGCAGACTTTTTAAGCCGGAACCATACCATTATACTCAGACACAACTACTTACTATTAACTGCAACTATTATTATAAAGAATTAAAATTATTTCTAGTACCTATCTATTTACATAATTATCAAAGAATTTTTATTTAATTATTTAAAAATTCTTCCACATAAAGAAATCATACTGATGGATATTTAGGTTTCTTTCGCACGAAGAAAGTTATTGTCGTTACGTTTTTACTTAAATGGTCGCGTTGTAACACTTGTAACATTGCGTTTTGTTTTTCCGTGTAAAGCCAAGAATTATAGGAAGTCTTACTCAATTTCATTTATGTTTAATTCTACTAAAAATAATAAATTTGGTCGAGGCTCGTAAAAAAACACGAAATAAAACAATACAATCACCAGTCGACAGTCAAAACTCAAAAGAGTTCTGATAAAAACCCGCGAGATTTTTTGTTTACAGCATGCGTTAGGCGTAAGGCGGGGTGCAAACCGGGTGGTTTCTGGGTCAGGGGGTGGGGCCACCACCACCCACCCCCACCAGAGAGGGTAACACCCTGTGCGTGTACCAATAGAGCGACTTTCGGGCCTAGCTTTTTTTTTGTATAGAGATTTCCTAGAACTTTTTGTATATTCTTTTTTTAGAACCAAAGACAATATTTTGTTTGGTGGGTAATTAATTACGACGAAGGTTTCGTTACTAATTGACTTGTTTTGTTTTTGGGAGATAAATGAAAGGTCTGCCGTTTCATTAAAGTATTTTCTGAGAAAGCCATTAGTGGTGTTCTGCATTAAAGTTATTTTTAGAAATTATTAGCAGATTTTATCACCTTTTTCTCTGCATCATGGAAAGATTTACTGGTAGAAAATGCCTATGACAATATTAACCACTCGTATGCCGTAATTATAGAAAAAAAATAAAAGCAATTGTGTCTCGCGGAGTTCGGCATATGACGGGTTAAGTCTGCCCCTGTACATTTGTGCTTAAAATATTAAACAAATAAAAACTGTCTAATTTTCCCAATTGAACATAAACCTTATTCTATATGTTACAAAATTGAAAATCTAAAAATATTAAACGTAGCTAGATAAGCTGGCCTCTGTAGTTTACTCAGCCGCATAATACGAAATACAACTAAATATTTAAAATGCCATAATATTATTGAATTGAAATTTTATTTGCTTCCTAAATAATATCGGAAAATCAACATATATTTTTTTTGCCTAGCCTTTTCCCGACTATGTAAGCTTTAACTTCCAGTCTTCAGTAAAATTTCTTATTGTATATTAAGAAACTCTTTATTTAACCTTTAAAACCTAGTGACTGGCAAATACGATACCTCTTGGAAGGTAAGTTTTTTGGCTATAATGTTAAATTTTAAAGACAAAAACTTAATAAGTTTTCATTTTGCATTTTTTAGTATTTATGTACCTAGATGATTTACTGAAGTCGGTTGAAAATAACACAATCACAAAACCTACTTCATTCTGCTTAGACTTTACCTACTTGTCTCTTAGCAAAAATGGAACAGCACTTTTATTAGATTAATGAAGAAAACTAATCTCATTATATAGACAGATCTGGGTCGTCAGGGGTTTAGCAATAATTGCTTCTGAAATGATAAACTTGAAAGAGTAAAATTGGATTTATCTTTTTCTCCCACTCAAGTTCATACCTCGTCTCATCTTGAGATATAAATGTCGGATGCTTGTCTAATAAAAGGCGATAATAAATGTGAAACAGACATACATTAGGAGTGACTTTTTCCTTGAACTAGGTACCTAATCAATACGTAGGTACTAAGTCGAAAAAGAAATAAAATGTGATTATTGATTCTAAGGATACCTTTAAAGTTGGTCTGGTAACTAAATTATAATATCTAACCGCACGTGTCGACCGAAGGATAAGGTACGCTTGACCAGGTGGGACGGAGGATGGGTGACCATATAGGGTGACTGGTAATTAGTGACCGATACTTAAACACGTGATTGTACTCATGAACACAAATAACTTTCCCAAAGAAACTTTTTTTTATACTCATTAACTTTCAATCAATTCAATTACGTCAGTACTGCACAACGGGAGCGGTGGGGGTGGCGTGGGAGCGTGTGACGCTAATACTAGTAGATTTTGCCCTTCCCGAGGTCAGACGATCAGGCACGCGCGCGGGAATTTCAAACAGCGTTTTTGTTATTTTATTGTGTTATAACTTATTGTGTAAAAAAAAAGTTTCTTTGGGAAAGTATAACGAAATCATGAATACAATCTCGTGTTTAAGTATCGGTCACTAATTACCAGTCACCTTATATGTATAGATGGCATGTGGAGAATTAGAGATCCTCCGTGCCTTGGAAAGCATATGGTGCTAATGATCCTGACTCTATTTAAATTTTGTTGGTCTTTGACAAACTTTACAGGTAAACAGAATCCCAAAAATTTGACAACCAATTTCACCAAGGGATATCTTATTACCCAGTAACTGGGTTGTGGAGTTTGGACAGGCAGTTGCTCAATGTAAAACACTGGTATTCAGCTGGTTAAAAATGGAAGCTGACCACAACAAGCTGGGAAAAGGCTAGGAAGATGATGATGATACAGACAAACGTAGTTGCACGGTTGCATCATATTTTTTTTTAACACGTTGACTGCCAACCTCCAGACACAATAGAAATTCAATTGTTCGCGGTCAACATGTGACCGACGCGGCGTACAAAGACTTAACTTGTTATTTTCATGTTTTAACATTGTTTGCATGTTATTACCTGTTGCCAATAAATATTATTTCTTATAAATATTCCACAAGTTTTTCACACAACGCCATCTAGTCCCAAGCTAAGCTAAGAGCTTGTGTTATGGGAACTTAGCAGCTGATAAACATACTTATATATTTCTAAATACATACATATTACTTACAGATAAATTACACCCAGACACAGAACCAATGATCGTGCTCATCACACAAACATTTGTCCTGGGTGGGAATCGAACCCACGACCTCCGGCATAGGAGTCAGGGTCACTAACTACTAGAACAACAGGCCAGTCAAAAATTGACTCGCCATAATACGAGTAGACATGCGTGTTGGTCTAGTAGTCAGTGGGCAAGACTGGTTCGATTCCCACTTAGGACAAATGTTAGTGTGATGAGCCCGTTCATTTGTTCTGTGTCTGGGTGTAATTTATCTACAATATGTATGTATTCAGAAATATATGTATTTAGAAATGTATAGTAAGTATGTGAATTAATAAGTACCCATAAGGGTGAGACTCCACCAAAGCGGAGATGAGAAGAGATGTGTCATACAACCAATCCGCTTGCGTCATTTTGACAGCTCAGTGCTTCAGCACAATACAATATCCTATTGGTTAATTACGAGACGTCTCCTCTCGTCTCCGCTTTGGTGGAGTCTCGCCCTAACACAAGCTCTGCTTAGCTTGGGACCAAATGGCGTTGTGGGAGTTGTGGAATATGAATTTATTTTTACTAATTAGGATAGGTAGTAGGTACCCCAAACTCCCATTCCTGCCTATTGCGTTGATGACGCAATAGGCAGGAACCGACAAACAAACAGACTTACTTTTTATTTATTTATTTATTATTTATTATAATACCTATATAGTACTGCCAAGTGTGAACGTGTTCATAATAATGTATTGTGCGCGATATATTTTGTGCTAATAACTATACCTATGCTATTACGAGTATATTAAAACGTAGTCTGAAAAGAGATTAACGTCATATGTAGTCGAATGTACAACTTTACTCCGCGTATATTAAATAAGGGGGTGAATGTTTTGTCTAGGCATATGTAAACAGTCTTTGGCTGAAAGCCTAGACGACTAATTAGTTCAGCCAGTCAGCTATCCGTTCCCTGCCAAATGACGGCGAATCTGCTAAAAGCGCTGGCAGACACTACTATTGAATATTCGATTCCCATTCTAATTTGGGGATGAGATAAAAGTATTTTTGTAGTTTCTGTCTAGTCATTGCAGTTAGCTTCCTTTACATACATTTTCGAGCTACTTAGAAAATAGAAAGTCTTAGCTTACCGAAGTCGATTTGTGCGTGGATGACCATATTCATTACGTATCATGACCTCTCAAATCAAATCAAATCAAATCAAATCAAATCTATTTATTTTGTGAATACAGGGTACCCTGTATCAAGATGTTATAATAATAAAAAAGGTTCCGAGCTGTGTCCCGCCCAAAGGCATACAAAATATTAAAACACATTAAAAAAACAATAGATGAAATTAGGTACAATTACAATAATAAAATAAACATGTCAAATCTTAAATGTCAATAAATAAAATAAAATAAAAAAGTGAAAAGATTACAATAAAATAAAATAACAATGTCACTAATTCATTAATACAATAAAAATCTAAACTAACCAATTTATTTAGGGTGACACGCATCGTTTAAAATTTGTCATTCAAATATTCGTCAACAGAGTAATACACCTTGTTATTTAAAAATTTGAATAGATTACTCTTAAATTCATTCATACCCTCTGTGTCTTGGAAAATACGTTAAGCCGTTGGTTCTGGCTGAAAACTTAGTTCTTGGACAGTTCTACGGGTCGTCAGAAGGCCGAAAGTCTGACAACCAGTCTAACCATGTACGCGTCTGTTTAGCTGAAATAACGTGTACGCGCTTCAAATAAAACAAGGTTTTTCTACGGACAAAAGCTGAAAGGAGCTTGAGTTAACTAACGCGCGGTCAACAAACCCGCGACACGAAGCATAGAAGCGAATCGCTCAGCTGCTGAGCCATGTGTATTCAGCTGAATTCGGTTAAACTGGAAGCCGACCACCACATACATACAAAGTTAGGAAAATGCTAGACAGATGATGTTTTGACTCGCTTTAAATATTTATCATCCTGTTGGAAAACATTACAGAACTAATTACTATCCATAGAATTAGCAGTAGTGGTACGACATCCACTACTGCTAATTCTATGGATAGTAATTAGTTCAGGAATGTTTGAATTTAAACAAAAAAAAAGTGTTTAGTCGTGTGTTATTTTACCTTAATAATTCTACAAAACATTAATTATACAGTTTACAGACGATCGCATTGAATATTTGATTTCAATTCTAACTTTGGAGTAAGATAAAAACATTTCGTCGCCGTCTAGTCGCCTAATTAGCTTCGTTAAGACTAAGTCGACGCCAAACGACTGTTTGCAGCTAAGTGCTCCTCACTTAAGTATTTAATAAACATACAACTGAATTGCAGACTATTGTTTTAAATATTAGGTAAGTATCAGTAAAACAGAGCGAACAGGCAAGTAGGGTTGAATCAAAAGAACTTTGAAGGATTTCTCTGATAAGTAGTACTTTTGATTACAATTTATAATAATAGTTTTAATATCTTACTTGCCTAACAAGTTGTTAGTCTAGTAAAAGTTGAGCGTATGTTTGTTCCTATGTAGATAGAGGCAGCGCAGACGATAAATTAAGCGTGACTCACTTTTTAGTCTACATTAATAGAAACGACTAGAATCATTTTGATATTTAATTTAACTTAAATTTCACGTTCCATAGTGCCTTATAGTGGTCTAATTTAAATAAATTATGGGTGCTGAACGCGTTATGTACTGCTTATAATTGCATAGGTTCTATTTTAGCAGAAAAAAAGTGCGCCACAAATATCTGTCGTCTGCGCAGCACATTTATTTATTTAGTTATTAAAACTTTATGCACAAGTAAAAAAAAACTGTACAAAGGCGGACTTAATGCCTAAGGCATTTTCTACCAGTCACATTCCACAGCAGTCACTCAAAACTACTGACTAAATTGATAAATGTTTACAGGATTGTAGTTTAAACTTCAGGATGACACATGAATTATAAAATAGAGAGATTAAGAAAGCAAAAGAAGTCACGAGTGCTCTTTATGGGATCTGCCCAACTGTTGTTATTTAGCCCATATGTATGAAACAATACAACTTGAACCAGACAGCACTGACAGAATACCATTTCCACAACACACACCCCCGCACTATTAGGCACGCGACTCCCATATATATCAGGCATATTACCCATGACTTGACCGCCTAATCACCTATGTAGGTACGGTATGTGCCAGAACGTACTAATTACTTTATCCTGTGGTCTACAAACCGACACACGAGCCAAACACACGCTGATTACAGTGACGTCCAGGACCTTTGATTGTTGTGGTTATTGTTGTAGAGACCTAGGGACAAACGTATTATGTAGTATGGTCCACACTTCAGTTGCAAGTGTGAATTTGAACTACTAGATCAGCCCTTACCGCTGCGAAATAAAGGTGCTGAACAGTCAAATGGTTTCTATGGAGTTGCGGTTATCAGTACCTAAGTGGTAAGTAGTTAGTGCTGACACCCTCCACGACTCGTTCAATAATACCTTAACACAAGTTTTAGGCTAAAACTTTTGCTACCAAAACTTATCTGTCTACCTGTACATCTGTGTTCTACGTAAAGCAATAGCTTAAGATGTCTTAACCTATTTTTTTCGTGTATCAATCATAAATAAATCAAAAACCATATTTATTTTCTGTAAATAGGTTCACACACAAACACTTTTACATGTCATTTTTTAACTAGAAGGTAAGGTCGGTATTCCACTACCTGACTACTCTGAGACGAAACACCAAAAGAAACCCAGAGGTCACAGTCTCTTTTAAAGTCCAGACATTATTTTGGTCAGATCATGTAAGAATCATGCAGATCAGTGCCTGAAATGGTTTTTTTGAGGAAAGATATGAGGGGACCAGATCAGTCAGTGCAAGCATTTGTCAGAAATCGTGAGCTCAACTCGGAACTTGAGGATCTCCACGTTCTGACAAACAATACCAAAGAAAAAACATTTGGGTTGGTCGCATACGTTGGTCGTAATACACATACACACTTACACCCGCACATAAAATGTCTCTCTAGTAACAACATTACAAGATTTTTTATACGTTCTTATTAACAAATCAATACTGACAAACACACCTAGTCCAAACGTGAAAATTAGCATTGGCAACTACGATGCAATATATACGTTGGTAGGTACTAGCCAATTAACGCCTTTCAAAGATGTTTTAGATTTTTAACTCTTCCGTATATTGAATCAATGCTGACACACACCCAGAGGTGCACACACACATCCATAATGCAATATACAACAACGATGCTATGTTGACATACTAACGAAGCAATTAAAGCGGATCCAGACGTTTTTAACCCATCCTTATCAGTGAATCAACACACTCACACCCCCACATACACCCACACATTTTAAAAGTGACATTAACAAATTAACAATACAATCAATGGGCGTAAAGTTTCGCACGGCCTTCTTCATCCAGCCCTACATAGGGTTGTCCCTGTACTCGTGTTCTTAACTTTCTCATTAGTTTAAGTTTAACTTTCAGTAAGTTTGTTGTTTGAATACTGATACGCATTTACATACAAGAGTGAGTGAGAGGGGGAGTGAAAAGAGATAATGAATGAGACTATAAAATGCAAACAGTTTGTTTGTCAATGTTGTTTATCTTCTACAAAGTTGTAATTGAACTCTGGCCGGGTAGACAAGTAAAACAAGTGTAAAATTTAGCCAAGTTAGTAGAGAAACGACGACATAACAAAATAAAACAACAACAATACAACATCATCACATCATCATCATCACTTCAGCCATAAGAAGTCCACTGCTGGACATATGCCTCCCCTATAGATCTCCAATAAGACAGGTACAACAATACAACATACAGTCATGTATTTTTCAATTTTATAAATTCCTTTTCTAGTAATTTTTAATCCAAGTGACATAGCCGTCATCTTGTTTTTATTCTGGTAACTTGCGTTGCGTGTCACAAATAACAATTCTTAGAGCCACAAAGGGTGTTAAAATGTACGATCTCCACAAAATTTTTGCTTAATCACTGGTCAAAGTGTTTTTGGAGGTGTGAGGAATAGGGTGTAAAGTTCCTCATCCGCCATAGAAAAGGGAGGATCCTCCGACCAGACGGGTGTTGTGTCTGGTGGGCTTACTACTGCCCGACGGTTATTGTCGGGAACTTGTATACGTTCAAACTGCGCGGATAACTTTGATACCGCGATGTAGGATAGTTCGTATGTGGCGAGATAGATGTCGCTACATGTTCAACCAAAATGTCAAACAGCTAGTTTCGTATTCAGTGTGTATCAAGAGACGCACTCACAGACATGTGACGAAGCGCACAGTACCACCCACGTCTCTGAGAGTCATTGTGACTTGAAGTTTACTTAAAGTCTACTTACCATATTTTTGTAAAATCTCAGTTGTCATCGAAGTTCGGTGTGCCAGTTAGTTACTGGCAACGACAAGATTGCCAGCTCGTGCAGGTGACTATGTTCTATAGGAAGAAAAATACTATTCTACCATACAGAAATGATGGCATGATTGAGAATACATGACACATACCTATACAAGGTGTTTTTTTTATATCCCATAACTCTAGGGTTATATTCTGTAGGTAAATATAATACTAAAACTCCTAGAATAGATGGTCCTAAAATGCATAGTTTCGGAGATATCATCAATCATAATTAAATTATCAGTTGTTTAGTACCCGTAACACAAGCTCTGCTTAGCTTGGGACTAGATGGCGTTGTGTGGATAGTCGTGGAATATTATTAATAGGTATTATTAATATTATTTTTATTACCAGTGCAACGAATCTTCTTTCTAACGTCACTTTTCTTTCACGTAAGGGTGTTTAACATTAATCATCGTGACTTTGTCGAATTATTTTGTATGTTAATAAAAAAAAAAAGGATGATTGAAACATAATTCATATGCCAGTTGATTCTTTGATCTGGTCTCAATCATACCCTAGAGTTATGGGATATAAAAAAAAACACGTTGTATATTTACCCACACTAGTCCGTGTTCACATAACATATATTTTATGTAACAATAGTTAATTTATTAAAAGCACCAGGTGGCAACCCTACTCCGCTCCCCATCCATTTTCCGAGCACTCCGGCTAAAGCGAAACTCGCCGGTTTTTACTTTCCGTAATTTGACGGATTCCGGTGCGGTGCGGAGCGGTGCGGTGCGTTACGGAGCGATGCGGGATGGATGTGGCTTTTATCCGACAGTGACGTTCGTTGTTGCGTTGTTAGTGATGTTCAATTTCGTGTTGTTTTCTCTGCTACGGTGGGGAATAAAATAAATTGAATGGAAGGCCGGGCACTGGTGCCAACAAATCCAGTGCAAGCTGACCTCACATTCTATTGAATCATAGTACTACAATATACAAATCGCAGCCCAATACGTTGGTCTAACCAGATCCGAACCACTCTTGAAGTCTTGACTCTAAAATATACAACGCCCTTCACACCGCCAGAGATAGAAACAGATGGAGGAACAAAAGTGATGAAGCAAGGAGGTCACGACCCTCAGTAGTAACTCAGTACCTAATTCAAAACTCAAATTCATTTTTTTATTGCTCAACATAGTACAGACGCTAGCACATCAAGTTACCTACCCCTATTTGCAAATTTTCCCAATTGAATAATTATGTTTGCAGGTATGAAAAAAAAAGAAAAATTTAAATTAAGAAGTAAGTTTATGTTGTACTTACAATTAAAATATTTTTGGTATTTTCAAAGATTTATTTATTTAATAGTTGCAAAATCTTATAATAGAAGTAACGCAACTTATAAAAGGTTAAACTCATAGTTTATAATATCAATAAAATGGCGATAGTTAATAACATACGATTGACATTAAACATGGAGGCGCGGGCGCGGGTCCCGACCTCAGAGCTAGAGCCCAATTGCTTCCAATTGGCATGGGACCGGCCGCCATATTTGAGTAATTTCCTGCAAATTGTACGAAATCACTCGTTTTTTGTTCTCCAGCAATTTGAAACTTTTTGAGGTGTAAGTTTAAAATTATACGCTTTTACTTCGGGATAGTGATGGGATTAAAATGAAATATATCATCGTATCTTTATTTAATATATTTGTAATTGGCTTTCTGGTGACCATATGTAGTTTCTTTTATTTTGTTTGTTTTATTAGCTGTAAGTCCTCCATGTTTAGTACATGGAGGACTTACAGCTAATAAAACAAACAAAACTACTTAATAAAATAAATAAAACTCGCCTGACTTTTCGAAAGATTACGTTGAGATAATATCAAAGTATACCCACATTTTGCCGGGTATGTTTAGGTCCCATGTAAACCAGACTCCGGGCTGCTACTTACTGAGAAATTAATAATAATACTAAATTAATAACACTTCAATACATTCTTTCCAGCTGTAGATACTTCTGACATACCAATAAAATCTTTGTCCGTCCATCCGTAAAGAGATCGGTTGATGGATTAGAATCCAAAAGATCACTAATGCGCATAGATTATAGAGCTTTAATATGTGCTACAGGTACACCTCTGTCTTACCCTTCGGGATGTATAGTCATGATATTACTTAACCCATTAACTTTTAGGCCATATTTCTACACGTTCTAAAAGTCAAAAGACAAAGAGCTGGCATTTGTGAAGCCTCACCCAGCCCATAGCTTTATTATGACATTCGCGTGAAATACCAACGAACACTGTCGTTAGCCGACCTTACAGGTAACTGATAAATTATGGGATAGTCCCTATCACTTAACATTATGTTATAATTTGATATTGTAACAACATAAATATTTAAGTTCAGATGACTAACTAAACTGGTTCTCTTCAAACGTTATTCGTAACGTAACGAGGGGGTCAAAATTAAAGCTGCCGATACCAAGATTGGCTTGTTTATATCTATCGTACATAGAGACGTATCGGAACAAGCCATTGCCAACTATGTTTACAAAAATACAGGTGAAACAGTTTCTTTGGTAAAGATAAAAATGAAAAGAGAAAAAGACTACAACGCATATAAAGTCCTTGTTGCCAGAAGTAAAATGGAACTATTCCTGAATATGAATTTGTGGCCGTCTGGAATCACGTTCAGACGGTTGATGAATTATAGAGAAAGGCAGTTCAATGAGGATTGTTTGGCTTTGGCAGAAGCTTGCTAGCTCTTGTAAGATTATAGTGAAATAGTGACAATGAAGTTATGTACTAACTAATATGAGTATTGTGCTTGAAATAAAGTTATATTATTATTATTATTATAAAAGTGGCTCCAAATGGTGCTCGCCAGTTCTGCTAGCTTGAACTTGGCTTGACACGCTGCCGCGTGTCTAAATGAATTGATTGATTCAATTTGAATGGTTACCTACCCACGAATTGACTAACTAGGTTAACCATTGATCAACGCGTGCCACTGTTATTACCTCTGTAGTCAAAAATAACATATTTCTTCATAAACTCACTAACGTCTTTAATAAAGTGTGAACTGAACAATCAATAGAACTTTAAACTATGGCGAATTTAACATCATTATAACTCAATACATTATTGTTATTGAACAAAGTTACAAACGATAATCGACACAAGCAATAATTCTCAAGATGCTATTTAAATAGTAGATACCTAAGTCAACAACAATTATTAACAAGTATCAATAATATTTAAAGTCTTGCATATTGAAAAGCGGTTATATTAGCATATGTCATAGATACATAAATAATTCTTGAAGTAAGTATTACCTATGAATGAAGACATCGGTTTTCACAATCATTTATCTTGTACCTACTACTCTATGTGGTGTAGCTTGTTTTCTTACGTGCAACAAGCTTACTTTTGAGCATACCAGCCGGCAGATGATAGGGTAAATATAAAATAGTCACTTGGTCATGGAAAATTTAGAGAAGGCACTCGTAGACAAGACATGAAACGTTATAAAATACAGCCTAATTTGAATATTGAGAAGCACAGTCCCAGATATCAATCGACTAATAAATATGGTTTAACAAGCTGCCATAAAAAGCGCTATCTACTCGAGCTCTTTTTATAAATATTCTGAATACTTTCCTACAGGAATATGTATCTCTATGCCGTGTGAGATTTATAACGAAATTCCTCTATTATTTTGTAATTATGCATCATTGCAATATTTCTTATGTAAATTTCTAGCTTGTTGTAAAAATGTTTTTTTACTCAAAAGTTATATGCACCATGTAAGTTTTCAGATATAATTTATTGTTCATAAATAAATGTCTAATTACTAATGACTAAAGAAGACATTTTTGTCATCGGCTGTCAATGTCGTTAAAGACATTGCAGTTGACGATTTTTTTTTCATAAGTAGTTTTTTTTGTGATTTTTCCATTGTTTTTAATAAACAAAAGATAGCCTATTTCCGTTGTGGCAGCACTAAATGTTGCACCATTATTAGTCGCATGACGGGTGCACTCTAATCGGGCGTGCCAGCTGTGTACCTCGCCCCGTGCGCCCGCGCATGTACCTGCGGCGCTGCCGGCCACTCTGACCCGCGATCGCTCGGTCGCGCTCATTAGTGCGAGCCTAAACCTGACGGCGAATGCACGCAACTTTTCATTACGCTAGATCGCTAATCAACTTAACGTAATAAATTCTAATCTTTCCTGACTATTCATCTCTGTCTGCTAACTTCTGTCTTCTATACTTGTTCTTCTCTTCATGCCTGTTAAATCTGTAACTGTCCATCTCTGTATTGTGCTGCAGAATAAACGTTTTAAATCGTGAGTGTTTCGTGCTTCATTTCAAGCCTCACACATATAACCTACAAGTGGTGACCCACGACACGGAACATAGACGCAACATCAAGATGGAGGCTAATGCCGGAGCAAGAAAAAACGCTGCTGACGGAGATACGAGCGACGTTTGGCGTGTTGGAGTGCGAGTACCGCCATTTTACCCGAATGATCCAGAACTTTGGTTTGCCCAACTGGAAGCCCAATTTACATTGTCAAACATCACCAGTGACTCGACAAAATTTTATTACAGCGTGACACAACTAGAGCATACATACGTTTCTCAAGTTAAGGATATATTATGCTCACCGCCCGCGACCGGTAAATATGAAAAACTAAAATGTGAGTTGATCAAGCGCCTCAGTGCTTCAAAAGAAAAGAAGCTGAAGCAGCTGTTCCATCAGGAGGACATTGGAGACCGTAAGCCATCTCAATTTTTAAGACACCTTAGGGATTTAGCAGGTCCAACAGTATCTGATGACGTATTAACCACGTTATGGACCGGTCGCTTGCCACATAGCCTACAAACAGTCATAGCTTCGCAACCCAAGCTAACTTTAGACGATCTGGCTGAGCTAGCAGATCGAGTTCAAGAAATAGCACCATCAACGCCACATCACCACGTGGCTATGGCTTCAACTACGGCTACCCCAGCCGCATCCTCGCGAGTGGATGAGCTGGGTAAGGAGATATGTGCGCTAACACAGCAAGTCGCTAAACTTACCGCTTATGTACACAGGCAGTCACGTGCACGTTCCCGCTCCAGGTCACAAAGCCGCCACAGCCACCACCGCAGTCGCAGTCAGTCAAGCAATCGGCAACCGCCACCAGACCACCCGCACTGTTGGTACCACTACAATTTCGGTGCCAAAGCGAAGAAATGCAACGAGCCATGTAAGTTTAATAATGCGGGAAACGATGCGGGCAGCCGGAAGTAGCGGCCAGCGACTGCCCAGTCCAGACAGGCCGTTTATTTGTATCAGACCGGACCACTAAGATGCAGTTTCTCATAGACACAGGGTCAGATGTATGCGTCTACCCACGTTCAGCAATCAGAGCACCTTGTTGTAAAAGCAAGTATGACCTTTCTGCAGCAAATGGTACCACTATACATACTTATGGCCCTATAACATGCCATTTAGACTTAGGACTGAGGCGTGATTTTACGTGGCAATTCATTATAGCTGATGTGTCTAAACCAATTATAGGCGTGGATTTCCTTAGTCACTATAACATTCTTGTGGATTGTAGAAACCAGCGCCTCATAGATGGAAAAACATCACTATCGGTGTCAGTCCCTAAAGAAAACATTCCTGAGAACATTGTGTCCATCAAGACTGTCGCAGGTGAGACGGAGTATCACAACATACTGCGTGAGTTCCCGGAGGTCACGCGGCCCACTGGATTGGTACGTACGATTAAACATAACACTGTTCACCATATTAGTACCACACCAGGCCCGCCTGTAGCGTTCAAGCCTCGACGTTTGGATCCAGAACGACTGAGAGCGGCCAAGAAGGAGTTTGACGAAATGTTGACCAATGGCACTGCTAAGCGTTCTGAAAGCTGCTGGTCTTCACCTTTACATATGGTCAAAAAGAAAGATGACGGCTGGAGACCCTGCGGAGACTACAGGGCACTCAATGCAAGGACCGTTCCAGACAGATATCCAGTTCGTCACATACACGATTTCTCACACCAGCTTTCAGGCTGCACAATCTTCTCAAAAATAGATTTAATTAAAGCCTACAATCAAATTCCTGTCAACCCAGAAGATGTCAAGAAGACTGCTATAACGACACCCTTTGGCCTATTTGAATTTGACTTCATGACCTTTGGTTTGCGCAACGCTGCACAAACATTCCAGCGATTTATAGACGAAGTACTGCATGGTTTAGAGGAATACACTTACGGATATTGTGACGATATATTAATCTTCTCTTCTTCAGAAGATCACCACAAAGCCCATCTACGACAAGTTCTCGAGCGCCTCACAGACTACGGTGTTCTCATCAACACATCGAAATGTGTTCTGGGAAAACCAGAGCTGAGTTTCCTCGGATACCAAATCTCATCGTCGGGCACTAGACCCTTGGAGGATAAGATACAAACTATCTTAGACTATCCAGTCCCAAAAACTATAAAAGAGTTACGGAGATATTTGGGAATGCTTAACTTTTACCGTCGTTTTGTACCAGAAGCAGCAAAACAACATGCGCCATTAAATTCACTACTGGAAGGATCAAATGTTAAGGGTTCACACCCAGTCCATATGACTCAAGAGTTATTACAGTCGTTTGAAGACAGTAAAAAATCGTTGGCAAACTACACGTTACTAGCTCACCCAGACCCAAAGGCAGAACTAAGTATTGCTACTGATGCTTCGAACGTGGCAATTGGCGCAGTCTTGCAACAGAAAAAGAAAGGAAATTGGGAGCCTTTAGCCTTTTTCTCAAGAAAACTATCATCACCACAGCAAAAGTACAGCCCTTTCGATAGGGAGTTGTTGGCAATGTACGAAGCAATAAAATACTTCCGCCATATGGTCGAGGCCCGTGACTTCTCAGTCATAACCGATCATAAGCCTCTCACACATGCGTTCAGAACTACCAGTGAGAAAAGCTCGCCTAGGCAATTTAGACATCTGGAGTTCGTGGCGCAGTTCACAACCGACATACGCTACATACCAGGAAAGCAGAACGTCGTCGCAGATGCCTTATCAAGAATAGAGGAAGTCACTCATGGCATCGATTATCAGGCACTAGCATTATCACAGGAGACAGATTCAGAACTGCAAACTCTGCTGGAAAAAGGGTCGTCACTCAAACTACAAAAAGTGAACATACCAGGAACATCAACAGAAATATTTTGTGACGTATCAACTCAGCCACCACGTCCATACATCACGCCTGAATTACGACGACGAGCTTTTGACTCACTTCATAACTTGAGTCATCCTGGAAGAACAACTACAGTGCGACTGGTCGCGCAGAGGTACGTGTGGCCAGGGATACGCAAAAACTGTAGGGAGTGGTCTCGAGAATGCCTAAAATGCCAAGGCAGTAAGATTACTCGTCACACCTCATCTCCAACTTCCCCATTCCTACTTCCTACTTCCAGATTTACCCACATCCACCTCGACATTGTCGGGCCATTACCAATTTCTTCTGATTTCAGGTACTGCCTCACCGTCATCGACAGATACACGCGATGGCCTGAGGCATACCCCATCAAGGATATCACTGCAGAGACATGCGCATCTGCACTCGTCTCCGGCTGGATTGCCAGGTTCGGTTGTCCACTCAAAATAACAACCGACCGTGGGCGGCAATTTGAGTCTCACCTCTTCAGAGTCATCACGTCCATGGTTGGTGCACAACATTTTCATACAACCGCCTACCACCCAGCTGCAAACGGTATGGTCGAGCGGCTACACCGACAGCTGAAGGGAGCCATCATGTGCCACTCGACGACACACTGGACAGAAGTCTTACCACTCGTACTTCTAGGTATCAGAAGTGCATGGAAGGCGGATATCCAAGCGTCACCAGCAGACTTGGTCTACGGAGAACCACTGCGTTTACCAGGCCAATTCTTTGCACCAACAGACGACAGCAATACAGGTGACGTCACTGATCTGGCATCGCGCCTGCGAAACCACATGAACAACCTCACTCCAAAACCAGCATCATGGCATCGTAAAGGTCCTTTCTACATACCTCGGGACCTCAACAACTCTTCCCATGTGTTCCTGCGGCAGGATTACGTCCGAAGACCGCTGGAGCCACCATATGCTGGACCATACAGAGTTCTGGAACGGCATCCAAAATATTACAAGCTGGATGTACGTGGCAAAAAGATGACAGTAAGCGTGGATCGTCTGAAACCCGCATATCTAGCACAAGAAGATGATGTCACCTCTACTTCAGCATCTGAGTCACCTTCTACGGCATTAAAGTCACCTTCTACGGCATCAGAGTCCAGAGAAGACACAGAACAAAGGACGAGAAGTGGACGGCGCGTACGCTTCCCTGATTACTACCGCCCGCAGTAGCGGTCTTGGCCGGGGAGTACTGTGGCAGCACTAAATGTTGCACCATTATTAGTCGCATGACGGGTGCACTCTAATCGGGCGTGCCAGCTGTGTACCTCGCCCCGTGCGCCCGCGCATGTACCTGCGGCGCTGCCGGCCACTCTGACCCGCGATCGCTCGGTCGCGCTCATTAGTGCGAGCCTAAACCTGACGGCGAATGCACGCAACTTTTCATTACGCTAGATCGCTAATCAACTTAACGTAATAAATTCTAATCTTTCCTGACTATTCATCTCTGTCTGCTAACTTCTGTCTTCTATACTTGTTCTTCTCTTCATGCCTGTTAAATCTGTAACTGTCCATCTCTGTATTGTGCTGCAGAATAAACGTTTTAAATCGTGAGTGTTTCGTGCTTCATTTCAAGCCTCACACATATAACCTACACCGTCAACGAGATGTGATCTACCTCCTTGCCAAATTTCATACCGATTATGTGCAGCAGTTTATTCGTGAAATGTCGACAAACAAACAAACAGACAG
The DNA here is from genome assembly GCA_921972225.1 of Euplexia lucipara. Lineage (NCBI taxonomy): Eukaryota > Metazoa > Arthropoda > Insecta > Lepidoptera > Noctuidae > Euplexia > Euplexia lucipara. The sequence goes on from OV179158.1 coordinate 2,413,122, forward strand.
AGCGACAGACTTTTACATTCATAATATAAGTATTGATTTATAATTTACTTGGTAACAATTCTCCGCCATATCCAATAACAATTCTTCGTGTTTATCGATAAAGATTGCGAGAGCTTCCAGCTAAAACAAATTACAATATTAGATATGTCATGGAAAACGATATTCTTGAATAATAAGTTGTGAAGTTGATTAACTTAGTACAGAGTCTATGGTGACCAGCGTGACGTTACTTGTCATTTGAAAATGGCGCGAATGTGTTTTCGGTAATGTCACGTGGACAGAGTCGTGCTGGTGCGTGGGAGCTGGGCAGAGCTCAGTTTGATTTGAGACACCGACCAAGACACACTTCCAGCACGAAACTGTCAGTTACCTAGACTTGAGTTGTTTTGTGATTAAGATTGTTAAGTGAGGTTATTACTGCAATGAAGATTGCTATTCTACGTTATGAACTCTGTACCACAAAACCCCCATCGGTGTCAGCTCATCGCTCAGCCATCGCTGACGCCGACATCAGAAGTGGCATAAAGAACCTGCTTCCAACTTTACTGGCGAGCTTCACCGAGATGTGATGAGATCTTCGTCGTGATGCACCAGAAGAACAAGATGCAGTGATCGAAGTCTGCTTGCTACATCGGGCTCCATCAAAAGAGTATGCGAGGTGCAAGATGCGAGGCTCCTGCAGCGCGGGTTGGCAGCGCGGCGGCGCGCGGGCGGCAGCGCGGCGGTGCAGCGTGGCGCAACTACAGATGCGCAGTTGTGCACGAAATAACTGGTATTTTCTGGTAGTAACAACAATCCGGTGAGTCGTGTAATTTTTGTTTTGATTTCGGTAGGTACCGGATGTTGTCTTGCTAAGTTGTACTATAGTCGCAATTTTAGAGGTCAATGCGAACGTTTGTGTAAAGGGCATACCTAGGTAGTACCTAGTAGTACCTACAAACATAGACCTAGTACCGAACGAATTATTTACGAAGTTTTAAATAGTGGCAATAGTTTATTTTATATGCGGGTAGCGCGTAAAAAAAAAGATAATTAATCATTTCAAATAGGTGTGTGATGGTAATGATCGTTCGAGAAATGTTTTAAGGAGGGTATCGCAATCAACAAAATGTTTGTTGGTTAATTCGAAACAAAATTGTGTGGTGGATTATGGGTGTTTACCCAATCAGTTCTTTGTTTTAAAAGTGTCGATACCGCGGGTATGTACAGAGATCCTATATGATTACTTTACGTTATGAATATTGCCATAATTTTAATTAGGTAATGGTTTATCGTGCAGGGGTTGAGTACCCCTTGTGAATTGAGAATTAGACTTCAAACTCAAACCTTATCGTCTATAGGCAAGCTTAAAAACTCAGCCTAGACAAAAGGCAATAAATAGTGTCAAAGGTCCAGGAACTATTGGATGCTTACGGCATACGTCCGTGTCAGTCCCCTATTAAGAAAGCTATTCTTTTAACAAAGCATTTAATAGATAGGCTACTTGAAGTTAAATTAGCAAAGGGCTATTTTAATGCGTTAAATTGACAATAATGCGATCGAGATATTGTTTATCGTTTTGCCTGGGGTCTGTTTACGTAGCCATATTTTGTTACGTTGTTATACAACAGCGATCGAAGTTGTGACATTTAAAACTCGGTAAGTAAATAGACCGAACCGAACCGAGAAAAAGGCTTCAAAACCTGAACCTTAACCTCTGACGTCAACCTTACAGACTAAGTCGGACGAAAGGAAAGTAGTGTGATAGGTATTCAGTTCAAAAAAACTATTGTGAGGTACTGTTATTTGCCCTAGTTAAGCCCTGTTTCTAAAACCTGCTACTTTAGCAAGGGTTGAAAGGCTGCTGGGTGTATAATAAACGCCGACTAAAGCCGGATTTTCCTTGAACATTTCGAAGTGTTCATTTGTGAAGCGTTATGTAAAGTTTCTAGGCTATGATATCATAGCAAAGGTGAGCTGAAGCTTAGTTAAACTGCCTTTCTTGATAACATTCACCATGTTAGGCGGTTCATAGGTTTTTCGTATAGGTTTTCGTTTTTTTAATTTACCCTCACTGTTTTTATTGATGACTAGTAAACAATTTGGTCCATATAATTGGAAATTGGGACACTGACAGATAAGATAACAAATCATTTCAATTTTACCGACTATACCTGGTTGATTATTTTCCTATTATGAACTCTTAATTTAAATGAGATTGAAATTCAAACTGATGCAAGTGCGGCGCTATTCCCTTTATTTTGTAAATCGTATGGAAACCTTGTTGATATCACCACGGTATCAGAAAGCTGGTTGTTGGCCTAAATTTAATTTGAGTAAAGCTTAAAATCGGTTTGACCACAATATTAGGACCAGGTTTTTAAATTAGCTTAATGATTGTGTTTTAATTAAAAATGAGGACAGAAGTCAAACTAAATTAGATTCAAGTATGAATGCCCCGATCACCAAGTTCCTTGAGAATTGAATGACACAGTGGTAGTGAAACCGCATTTGGTTAATAGCTTGTATACTCGTACTCGAACCTTCGGACCGCACCTCATGAGTAACATGTGGCGATGGGTCTATAAGGAATCGTTGGTGCGATTTCTGTCTGTGTTGGTGCACAAAGCGCTTCATGTGTTGTAGCACATATTGCGTTAGATTTTTGAGAGTCGATGGTGCGATTCTCTTCGTGTTGGTGCACAGATTTTAATGAGTTTCATGAGTTGAGTATGCATTGCTTATAAATGATGATAAAGAGTAACAGAACTGTTAGAGTTACTGTGTTGTAACTTATTGGTCGGACCTTTACTAATTACAAGTGCGCAGTGCGCTGTGAACCTAGGATAAACAAGGTAGTGTAGTTACTAGCGGAGTTCAATACTGTGCTTAGACATGTGAAGTACCAATAGGTTTATCTTGTTTATTAATGACACAAATTCATTTGAATAAACTTAAACTGATGTTTCACCGACTAGACGACTGTCCAAGATAGTCGTGAGCGTCTATTAACTGAATTACAATCGCGATTAATGGGTGGTTTACCAGTCACTCTGGTAACTTACAAAAGTTCCAACTCGTACTCGTGTTGTTTATCGCTGTCCTTACCAACTCGATCTTCGCGAAGTAGAGATAGTATCGTACGACTATCCGACAGCGTAGTTCCCGCTTTTCTAACCTGTTTCTTCTTCTCGAAAAGCGTGATGGTTTCGTGTGTCTGTCCGTAGATGATTGACAGTCAAATTTAGATAGTAGGTACTTTGGGTAAATTCCCACTACCGTGTAAAGAGATCAAACTTCTTAGGTCAATGGTAATGAAAAACGTTTCTCTAAGTTCCGTTTTGATAGAACCTACTAAAATGAAACTTAAGTGTTAGTAACTTGGTTTACATTAAAAATGAAAAGCCTAGCTTAACTAAGCTTGACCCGAAGTGAAGGTTCTTTTAAACGCTTGCGGGCGACCAGTATGTTGTAAAGTCAAGTCGTAAGATGCCAACCTGTGAAGTTCAAACGAGTTAGAAGAAGAAAACAATGTTTCTGAGGGCAAAAGAACCTCAACAGACCTATGATACGCTTGTTGGCTTTCCGGTAAATCCGCATCCATAAGATGCAATCGCAACTGCATACGTTGTCGTTCAGGGCGTGATGAGCGGCTTGTGGTCTAGCGGGGACCTGGGCCTTGAAAGTGACTATTTTGTACGGTCATGTAATGACTTGAGGGTCGCGGACTCTGAGGTGATAACGATATGGGTGGCAGTACCGAATTGTCAATAGCTGTGGCAGGGCCATGAGTAGTGTGTTTATTTTTGAAATTTGATAATTATGAACTTTCCGTGTTTAAGTTCTAAAAATGGCTTAGTTAAAGTTCGTTTAGTTATTGTGAGTACTGAGTAGTCATTACTAGGTAATGATTATCTGTAAAGTTTTGGAATACATTTCATCTTACTTAACGTATACTCTATGGATTAAGTGTGAGGGTTTGGTGACCGATCCAGTTGCGCCGGAGCATGTAAGAGGTGCGCGTGGTCTGCTTTTTATGCGCAGGATATCCTTTCCGAGGGGTAGCACTTACGCGGCTGAGATGGTTAGCTTCTGGGGTTGGATCACAAGCCGATGGCCTGTGTGGCAATGACTAGCCTGAGTGGCAATGACTAGCCTGAGTGGCAATGACTAGCCTGTGTGGCAATGACTAGCCTGTGTGGCAATGACTAGCCTGTGTGGCAATGACTAGCCTGTGTGGCATTGACTAGCCTGTGTGGCGATGACTAGCCTGTGTGGCAATGACTAGCCTGTGTGGCAATGACTTGCCTGTGTGGCAATGACTTGCCTGTGTGGCAACGACTAGCCTGTGTGGCAGTGACGAGCCTGTGTGGCAGTGACGAGCCTGTGTGGCAGTGACGAGCCTGTGTGGCAGTGACGAGCCTGTGTGGCAGTGACAAGCCTGTGTGGCAACGACGAGCCTGTGTGGCAACGACGAGCCTGTGTGGCAACTGTGAGCCTGTGTGGCACCCGTGAGCCTGCGTGGCACCAGTAAGCCTGCGTGGCACCTGTGAGTACCTATGTGTGGCACTCGTGAGCCTGTGTGGTACCTGTTAGCTTTAGCCTGTGTGGTATGTGAAAGTCTATGTAATACCTACTATGTCGTGCATTTGCATAGCACTATCTTAGTACACTTTCAGTTCTAGTAATGTTATCGGTCTTAGTGACGATTCATTCTGCCTGGATTTGTTTCGATTAGAGGTGTCAAGGTTTGACATACACCCTTGGAAATTTAGTTGTGGTCAGAATGACCGAGTTTTGAAGTATGTGTAAAATGCGTGCGTGCGTGTGTTTTGAAGTATGTGACCAATACGAGCGTGCGTGCGTATACGTGTTCTGTGTGTGTGTGTGTGTGTTTATTTTTAGTAGACACGAGGACGTGTGATGGTCATGATGGCCGTGTCATGGAAAACGATATTCTTGAATAATAAGTTGTGAAGTTGATTAACTTAGTACAGAGTCTATGGTGACCAGCGTGACGTTACTTGTCATTTGAAAATGGCGCGAATGTGTTTTCGGTAATGTCACGTGGACAGAGTCGTGCTGGTGCGTGGGAGCTGGGCAGAGCTCAGTTTGATTTGAGACACCGACCAAGACACACTTCCAGCACGAAACTGTCAGTTACCTAGACTTGAGTTGTTTTGTGATTAAGATTGTTAAGTGAGGTTATTACTGCAATGAAGATTGCTATTCTACGTTATGAACTCTGTACCACAAAACCCCCATCGGTGTCAGCTCATCGCTCAGCCATCGCTGACGCCGACAGATATAATAATAAATACTAGGTAAATAACAGATGAAAATACACACATCGCGGTCAAAGTCATATCCCTTCTTTTTACTTCGCCGAAGTCGGGTAAAAATAAAAACGTAGGTAAGCGTAGTAAAGCATTTACTTACCCTAAAAGGCACACGGAAATAAATAAAAATAGAAAATTTAGAGAGTAAGAAATTAGCAAAACAAGAAACAACAGGACAAAATTGTGTGCCTTGCGGCTGCCCCAAAAGAGTCCAGTTCAACTAAAATGCCAGACGACGCGACGCTAGTGCCTGACGTTGGTTTTTAACTGGACCTGAGATTGTAAGGTATCACGGACGTAAAACAGATTGGTGTGTGTTACCAACCTAGGTAGGTAGGTACCTACTTACTTACCTTATCCTACGGTCGTTTTTCCAAACTATAGCTTATATTTTGTACCAAACCGTCAAGCGAAGTTGATTTGCAGTGACGATAAACGGATTAATTCATCAATTCACGCTCGATACTGCGCGTGAACTATTCAATATACAATTTGATTAGTGCGACAACAGCACGGACACGACATACGCCCGATATTAATATTCTATCTCAATCCAAATCCCGTTCCTTTGTTTTTGACGGCTGCTTCTGATTGGACATCTTTAAGACTCGGATAGGCGAATTCGGTCGTTGATTGGTTACAGACAAAGATCGGGATCAAGATAGCAACCGAGATAGATTATTAATATCCAGCGATAGTCGCCGTGACTGATGACCGAGCACGTAGGTACCTACAGTACTTTGCACAGAAATGAACTAATTTAATCAATATCACACGATATAGGTATACGTATCCTACGTGCTACTAATACAATGTGAAAGTTTTTGAGGATTTTTTTGTTAGATGTTTGTTAATCAATCACCTTATAAAAAATATCAACTGTTTCATCAAAAAATCAATATTTACCAAAAAAAACGACATGTAGCGACATCTATCTCGCAACATACGAACTAACGATTGACATCCTACATCGCGGTATTAAAGTTATCCGCGCAATTTGAACTTACCTATACAAGTTCCCGACAATAGCCGTCGGGCACTAGTAACCCACCAGACACAACACCCGTTTGGTCGAAGGATCCTCCCTTTTCTATGCGGGATGAGGAACTTTACCATTTGTGCAGGTAGTTTGTGGTGTACTATCTACATATTCATTATAATTATATAACTACTAGCTGTTGCCCGTTGCAACTCGAAAAATATTATCGTGATAAAAACTATCCTATGTGTTAATCTAGGTTATAAACTATCTGTCCACTAAATTTTATCCAAATCCGCTCAGTAGTTTTTGCGTGGAAGAGTAACAAATATCCAAACATCCAAACAAACTTTCATTTCAACATCATACCTCTGAAAAAAATATATGAAACGGTTGATTTTTTTTTTATATTTCAAGATCAATCTCATAGTAAAAGTTGTTTATAATGACCAGTAACTTCCGTGCTGTCGCGGGAAAACAACCATTATAATTTCGCGGTGTAGGTACCCCAGTATATTTTTATGTTAACATTTTCGATACAAAGGCATAAATCTGAAGTATAAAAATAATAATAATATTCCACGACTATTCACGTAACGCCATCTAGTCACAAGCTTAGCTATTATACTAGACAAGCGTTAAAAATACTTATATATTTATAAATACGAGTACATACATATTATAGATAAATTACCTACACCCAGACACAGCACAAATGACGCATCAGTTTGTAATGTTAAAATAACAGCTTCTCCCCAAGTAGGTACATAATTATGAAAGTATTTACGGAAATTATAGTTTTAAGTTATTAAATATTCAATTATTCCACGCACCAAGCAGTCATCACAATAGCTGTAAACATTTTATCTGTAAGTAATCAATTGCTCATATATGATAAAACCAATAGTTAGGTTTAACGAGTCTTTAAATTGTAAATAGCACCGTTTTCCCCCCGAAGGGTAGAAAACGGATATTTAGGTTCCAGCGTAGCTAGACCCACCTTGAGATTACCCCTTGGATTTTCGCGTGTGACAACACTAAATTCGTATAACTCCTATCCCCCCCGCGTGCGCACATCCCTACCCCGAATACCACCGCCATGTTGCGCCGGGCGATCGTTCCGTTCGTTCGCTTGTTCTTCAGTACGTTTTCAAGCCGGCAAGGCCTGAAATGGTGGGTCTAGCTACGCTGGAACCTAAATATCTGTTTTCTACCCTTCGGGGGGAAAACGGTGCTATTTAGGTGTCCGAGCTACGCTAGACCCACCTTGAGATGTGTTTATTTTCTGCCGGCGCTACATGACGTGCTGTGATCGGATTTGATATTATGTGTAGTTCAATTTTTTGACTTGTGTAATGGGATGCTGGTGGCGTTTAATAAAAGATTTGTTATACAAAATGAAAGAAAGACATTTATTTTAGTAAAATTAATGAGATCAAAGAAAACATAATAATATATAACTTTTCTTTCAGGTACATAAAAGAAATAAAATCAATTCCCATTCTAGATGAATAATTATTTTCTAACATAACAGCACTTTTCTTAAAGCTTTTTATTAACTATGTACATTAATGGGGATAGTAAAATCATACTGGTGAGAACAAATCAGAAAGGTTAGCACCAGCAGGATCTCTATTTTGGTTGTTTACTTCCTTAAAGTAATGTTTGAGAAATGTATCTTTACTTCTCCAATTAGCTCTTTCTAACAATTCGTCAATATTCATATTTCTGTTAACCCATATATCTGAGTTTACTGCGGCTCTGAAACTACCTGGGGAGTCTTGAATGTTAGCCTCCCGGAAGAGGGTTTTGATCCATCCAGCGATAACTGTTCGAGATGCCACATTCACTTTTCCTCTAGTCGTAATAAATAGGCTATTTAAGTTCTGCCGAGCTTTTCTGCGCTCCTGCGATATAATAATAAGTTTTTCTATCCAGAGAACTGGATTTAACCTTTCAGGGCCGTTGTTAGATAAGCGCCATCCAGATTGTCGGTGCGTCGCTGAGTCCGTTTTTGATCCAAATTTAGGCCATAGTATCACATGATCACCCTTATTTTCGAAAAACTCCGGGCTTATGTCCAATAAGGTGAGGTCATGTACTCTTCTTCCAGTACACAGTAGTAAAATCGCTGTGACATGACGTGATATTTGAAATAAGCTGTCAACATTGATGCTGTAATGTTGAAGATATTCAATTAGACTGCTCGCTTGCCAAGTAGAAGGTTTTCGAGGTGGGGGTCTTGTTGTGGCTATGGCTTTCATTATCCGGTTAACTAATGGGTGTCTGGCGAGTACCTCCGATTTCTCTGGGTTTGCAAAAGTAGCCACAACGGACTTATGTACGGCTATAGTTCTAGGAGCTAATTTAACTTCGCTATGCAGATAACAAATGAATTTCGAAAGGTCACCAGGTTCGGGGTTATTGATTTGACACTTTTCTCTAGACCATAGACGCCACCTTTCCCAGGCAATTTTATATGTCTTTAAAGTTGATTTCCGCCATGCGGTCTCTAAGAGTGTTTTGCTTTCTTTTTGCCAGGTTTCAACTAAACCGGTCCAGCCCGTACCTTCCATACCTGCAAACGTAGGCTCTCTACTGCTGGTGGAGGTTTTCCCGTTTTCAAGTCTGTAAGATGGAGACGCAAGTCGCGTATTAAGAATGGAGGGCTCAGTGCTCGCTGTTTCAGTTCCGCTTTCCAAAAGGTTTTCTCCCAACTCGGTATCACCAGTAGGTATATTCCCGTGCTCTTTTCTAGGTGGCGTAGAACTCGAGGTATCAGTGGAGGTGGAGGAAAGAGCCAACCAAGGTCGTAATTCCATTTTCTGCTGAAGGCGTTTACGAATGTGCACGCTTGATCCCGTGCATCTTCGCTCACATATCGTTGTACTACAGCCGATTGAGCACTCGCAAAAAGGTCTATCGATGGTGTCCCCCATTTGTCGAATATAGTTTGAGTTATTTGCTTCGACAGTGTCCATTCTGGTGTTTGGTGGAATCTCGAGAGGCTGTCTGCTAGAAGGTTGTATCTTCCTGGAAGGTAGCGCACTATCAGATGTATTTGATATTGGTGGGCTAACTCCAGTATATCTATCGTCAGTTCTAATAGTTTTGAGGATCTTGTTCCCCCTTCTTTGGTGATATATGCTGCCACAGATCTGTTGTCCGTTTGAGTCAATATTGTTTGACATCTGTAGATGTGAGCTACTTCCTGAAGAACCATTTTCAATGTCCATAGTTCTTTTCGATTGCTGTGCCACAATTGTTGCTCGGTTGTCCATCTGCCGTTTAAACTCAAGTCGTTTACTGTGGCTCCCCATCCTTGGTCCGATGCATCGGTTGTTACGAATACTGTGGGATTTGTGTGGTGAATTGGTGAGGGTTGCTGAACATGATCCAACCACCACTGAAGCTCTTTCTCGACGCACTTTGGAAGGCGGCTCTTCCTGTTTCTTTCGGTCTCTGGAAGTAAATTTGCTTGCCTTTGTATTAGCCTGCAGTGAAGCCTTCCCAACGGGACAGCAAATGACGCAAAGCTGATGTTTCCTAATAAGATTTTTGCTTTTTGCCACGTCCACCAATTTTTCTTTAGTGTGTCTTTCAGAAGAGTAATAATTTTTTGAACTTTGTGCTTCGGGAGGCATTTGAAGTTTTGTTTTGTATTCCATATAACTCCTAAATATTCATTGGACTTGTTGGAGTCATGACTGACTTGTTTAGGTTTATACTCCATCCCAGGTCTATTAGAGTTCTTATTACCTGCTGAGTCTGTTGTAATAAGACCTCTTGATTCGTGTGCATTATTAAAAAATCGTCTAGGTATACTATTATTCGGATACCTTTTTTCCTGAAATAGTTAGCCAACCAATTAGAAATATTCGCAAAGGTGCATGGGGCAGTAGCTAAGCCGAAGGGTAAGCAAGTCATTTCATAAATATTGTTTTTATAAGCAAAAGCTAAGAATCTGCGGTGTGATTTAGCGATAGGTATATGTAAATATGCTTGTGACAAGTCCAATTTTGTCATATAATCTGACGTATTTAGACATAATGGTATTTTATAGTGATTGAGCTGGTGAAATTTTGGAGGTCGCAAAAACCTATTCAAGTTTCTTAAATCGAATATAGGGCGGTACGATCCATCCGATTTCTTACGAAGAAATAAGGGTGATAGAAAACCTGATGTGTGGCAACACTTTTGGGCAGCACCTGATTGAAACAATTTTGCTATTTCTTGGGACATGTCCATAGAAGCTTTCATTTCGAATCGCTGACAGGTCTTTTTGCTAAATCTATATAACGGTGGAGAACTAACAAAGGGTATTCGATACCCTGATAATGTTGCTAGGATATTGTCTGGTGCGCCTAGTGTTTTCCAGACGTGAAGCTTTTTGTTCAACTGTCCTGCCTGAAATTTAGAACTTTTTGATTCTTTGTTTAGTGGGAACATGTTTTGTTTGAAACCGAGACCTGTCCGGTTTACGATTCGCCGAATTTCTGGCGTGAAAATTTTGTTGGACTCTATTTTTAGACTCTGTCGTTGAAGCGTGTGGTGTTCGCCTTTCTCTGAATGGCCTTCGATGCGCGGACGTTGAAGCAGTTGTGGTTTTCCTAAACTTGCCGGGAAAAAGCTTGTAGATACCTCCTTGCTCTCTTACCAGTTCTGATAGTTGGGGTTCGGCAAATAGATGACTCTCCGATGGGGGTATTGCATGGAGTAGTTCGTTAATTATTTTATTTTGTGGTTTATAAATTCCCCTCCTTTGTTGAATCACCTCAGAACGTTTTCCGCACGTGTATTGTAAGAGGGAGTCAGAAACTTTCCGGAATGTTGAATCTGAGCCTAAGAATTTTTTACTTATATATGCTTTAACCTATGTGGGAGCGTCTTGGTATATTTCCTGGAAAGTTTGGCGTTGTTGCAGAAGTCCGTGTGTTATCGCGCCAAGACAAAGATCCATTTTTTCAAGAACTGCAACCAGTTGCCAAGATGGTGTCACTGTTGCCAGGTTACTGTTCACTTTTAGAGCTGTGAAAGCTGGAGTAGCTTGAAATATTTTTTGCACTTCAGCATAACGGATGTTTTGCCAACCTTCAGAACCGAACCTTTGGCAGTCAATGCCTTGTTTTACCAGGGTTTCGTCGGCTTTCGTTATTTTTGCTTCCGTCTCTTTAGTTCCTGGTGTGAAGTCTTGCAGTGGCTCTTCCTCCATAGCCGTCTCATCGCTTCCCAGTGGGTCGACGATTATTGGAGGTGCATTCCAACTGTCCTCTGCCGCAGGTTCATCGTCACTGTCATTTGAGTGGAGACTTGGAGACCATGGGCCCCGAAAAGACTCCTCAGACTTGGCTTGATTCTCACGATTCAGCATCAGTCTGACATTATCGTTGGTAGTCTGTGCTAATGTGCAGAGCTTTTCTAGAATCATATTTTGTTGCGTCATAAAGTCGCTCATCCTCGGCTCTTTACCAATTGTGGGAGCATCTGGACTATGGCTTCTTTTGGAGGCTCGTGAGCTGTCCGAAATGGATACGGATTCTGTATTGTATGAAGTAAGACTTACCATTTAAAAATAATACTATATCGGTTTTTTAACACTTAAAGTTGTTCACTTCGACACTGAGTAAGTAAGGTGTTGTCACTTCGAAGATCCAAGACGTACTGAAGAACAAGCGAACGAACGGAACGATCGCCCGGCGCAACATGGCGGTGGTATTCGGGGTAGGGATGTGCGCACGCGGGGGGGATAGGAGTTATACGAATTTAGTGTTGTCACACGCGAAAATCCAAGGGGTAATCTCAAGGTGGGTCTAGCGTAGCTCGGACACCTAAATTGCTCATAAATTACACGATGTCCGATGTCCGTAAATTTGACCTCAAAGGTTAATCTTTGTACCTACGTTTATTTGACCAAAATAAAAGGGGTATCCTAAGTCGACCCTAATTAATTGAGGTACTATCTTTTATTTTTGATCCTTTATTTTCCTTTTTCTTGCTTTATCACCAACAAAAATCATTCTTTTATATTTAGTATTTTTCATTCATTGCCTATAATCATTGAACAGAACAATAATAATTGGTGGTAGGTTATCATTTATGTTAATTACTTTTGAGTACAATAACCTCAACTGCACCTTTATTTTTCATAGCATTACTTTAGCTCCCTCGGCCCTCTTCGATCCAGCTTAGAATCAATTTATTAGTTTTTGTTAGTTTACATCCTATTCTCAGGCCTCCTGAATATACACCATTAGAATCGTTCAAGTCTTTTTTGTTACAAACACTGTGGCACGATAATTTGATACCTATAAGTATTAGAATAAGGTCAGTTCTAAATTTATCTTAGACAAGACCTTCCAAAATTATAATATGCCTGTGTAAGTAAATCATTCCCATTTCTACATTTTCAGCCTTATCCCATCCATGTTAAGGTCGGTTTCCAGTCAAACACAATATAGGTGTAGTATTCACAAAGAGTGACTGCTGTTCTGACCTCCACAACACAGTTACTGGGTAACACGATGCCCTTGGCAAGGGGTAACACAATACTCCTTGCTAAAAGGTTATGTCAGAAGGACCCTTGGCTAGTTTGGTTGTCTGAATGTCGAGGTTATAACTGCCCGTACGAAACGACTGACAAATATCTGAGTACATTTTCGAGCGTGTCAACCCGGCATTACTCATTACCATCCTCCAAATTTTAATGAAAGAGAATGTATTCAATAAAACTATTTAAGCAATTTTAGAATCTGTTAAAGTTCCAGAATCTGGGAATCTAAGGCTAGTTGGCCAAATTTTAGCTTCTCAACTAGATCAGTAGAAAATAATATAATATTATCTAGGTACACATATTTTTCCTTTATTTTACGTAAAAAAAGCGAAACATCGAATCAAAATGTCGCATGACGTGACGATTTCAGTTTACACTGAATTATGACGTCACAAGCCCTCTCTCCCTAATTTTATTCGAATAAAAGCAGTTTAACGCTCGAAGATGAGAGGCTTAGCATGCTTTCGGAGGCAAAATGAAAATGAAAATTAAATCTTTATTTGTAGACATAGTCCATCTACGTCTTGCGTTGAAGCGTAGGTACAGACGCCAGCACATCAAGTTACCCCAAAGTGTCAAATTTCTTTGATCGTTTTTCAACTTTATGCAAAACAGAATAAGGTTCATATTCAATTGGGAAAATTTGACACATTGGGGTAACTTGATGTGCTGGCGTCTGTACAAATATAAATCCATGCATAATAGTCTTTAATACATCAGTTTAAATATGCAAATTAAATATACTAGCAGGAGATATGTTAATGTCGAATAATAGTCATTATGAATATAAAATAATCAAAAAAAAAAAGTAAAATGATAAATTGATTAAAATGATTACAATGATTAAATGTTATAAAATATGCAGGTATTACAAAATTTATTTTAGTAATAGAATTTAATATAAAATTGATAAAAAAGTAAAATGATTACATGTCATATTTTAAGTGGTATTACAGTTTAATTTTAATATAAATTGACATAAAGGCACAAATGAGTCTCGGTGTGCAATACATGGACACCCATCAAAAGACCAACTGTAGCAAGCGTTGCATACCTACCTTTTAAATATAGCTATATAAATAACATTTCACCTTTTAGTAATGGTAACAGCACGGATTGACGAAGCCCCACCGCTAGTCGATGGCTCACGAAGTTAGCATTAACCTATATTGCCAGTCAAAACTTACAACTTGAGATAACAAACTGATGCATGGGCTCCATGACTTCACAAACGTGCAGAGCCTAAAAGGAATGATTAATAAAGATCTTATTTCTTGTAAATTATCATTGAATTGATGATTTACAGTTGAAGTTTTAATTAAAGTCAGCACGATTTAAGTTTCGAGAAGAATCTCAATACTATACCTAAGCTATAGTTCAGGAATAAAGGGTTCGCAATAGAAAACCAAACACATTCAAAACAAATTATATAAAATCACTAATCAGTAGGTTCTGTACTTACTTGCTAGTTTTATTAATTACAAATCATACACACAAATCATACTACATTTATATTTGGGTAGACACTAGACTGTACTATGAAACATTTGGGTGTATAGGCACGCCACTGTTTTTTAATTGTTTTTGATAAGCTCGCGTTTGACCACTACCTCACCAGGGCTATTGTTGGCAAACTTTTCATTACCAGTGTCTAACTGGCGGGTATCCATCCAGTTGCACACAACTTTAGTGACAACTGGGAATTTACAAAAAAAAATATATTAAGTACACTTTAAGAGGACTTCTAATTATTTTTGTATTTATAGCTGCAGCAGACTTAACTTACGATCCTTATTTTTTGTAATTTTGCTTTTACTCGGCGTTAGGTACTACCTGCTTTGAAAATGTAAAGAATCTAAATCAAACTCCTGAGGATCAAAACACTCAATTCTTTATCGCGTACTATGATGTGTTTAAGACACTTTTCACAATTACTTAAGACAGTCGCTCAAAAAGACCACCATTCACTAATTCCTAGTGTATTTTCTGGGAAGAAGAAGTGGCGCAAAAAAACTCCACAGCAATATGTCTGTCTGATAAGTTAAAAAAATAAAAACTTATAAAACTAAATTCTACTATAAAGATTACATCAACCCTTGAATGTTCATGTCCCGTTTTACTCTTACTTCATGCAGCAATTAAATGGCAATAGTCCATTAAATATTAAGTATGCAATAAGGTGTGCCTAAAGTTATTTTAATTAACTGGGAGTCAATAATGTCACACACACTTATGCTCACGAAGTACACGTTGTTGTACTCTTGAGAGATTAAAATCGTAAGTGTAAAGTAAACACGCAACGAATAAAATGCCATATATAAATAAAAAAACCGGCCAAGAGCGTGTCGGGCCACGCTCAGTGTAGGGTTCCGTAGTTTCCCGTCCGTCACAATAAGTGTTCAAAATGCTGGCATATACGATTATAATACAAACTTAGTCCAGAAATTATTTTGTACAACTTTTTGTCTTTTTTGTACAAAAACTGTTGTTTCCATTCATGTTCAAAATAATTTTCCTAGAAAGTCCTTATAAAGTTCTACATTTCAGATTTTATTCATATTTTCTAAACTTATGGTACAAAAGTTAGAGGGATTTTTTTTTTCCCAACCAGTCACACTGTTACTCGTTAGGAAAACTTTTTAAAGTTCATTCCTAACCAGTCACACTGTAACACGTTACGGTGTGACTGGTTGGGAATTTTTATGAATTGTTCTACTATAGTCACACTGTTACAAGTTACAGTGTGACTCGTTGGGAACAATCGGTATTTACGTAGACTGAGTCATACCCATAAATACATTGACGGTAGCAACGATAACCGATAAAATATTAATAGCCGAAACGATAAAACGGTTTTTATTAAAAACAATTATTATACAACCCTCGGTGGAGGAAGAAATGTTATAAAAACTTATATAGGTATATTAAAGTACTGTAAGTCGAATATCATTGTAGAATGCATGAACTTTATGGATATAATATTTTAGGACTAGCTGTGCACCGCGGTTTTACCCGCTCCTAAGTGTAGTGGCGTGATGTTAAATAGCCTTTAACATACCTCATGAATTGGGGTATTACATACAGAAAGAATTCTTCAAATCAGCCTAGCAGTTCCCGACTCTAGAGCATTTAAAAAAACGAGCGAGCCTTACATAAGTTTTATAATGACTGTGTATAAAGTTACACAGTCATTATAAAACTTAAAGTTACTGTGTATAAACTGTGCCTTGTGTATAAAGTTCATCCACAGGATTGCCTGGTTTAGTAGACTCAGCAATCCCCCAGTGGGGGACACTGCAAGGATGTCCTTACCAAAAAAGCAGAATAAAATAAATATTTAAGTGGGGCCCCTAAAACAGATCCATGATTATTTTACTGTTTTAGTTCGTTGTTAATGTTGTAAGTAAAGAAAATCGTACAATATCTTTCGTGCGCGAGTACGACTCGCTCTTGGCATATTCGCGTGGCCATTTGTTCAATTTTGTTATTTTTTGCATTATTTACATTTAACTACCTAAAGACTTTAAAAAAAGTTAAAAACTACTAGTCTACAATAAAGTATTGTGTATTGAACAGAATATAGACCCATTAAATGTCCGTTAATTGAGCCTAGTTAAATGAACGTATCCGCCACCCTCCTGACGGAGTATTCCCGTTTGAGCACCTATTTTTTGAGCACCTATGCATTTCGCACCAAAGGTATTCCCATTTCCCATAGGTTAATGCATAGGTGCTCAATAAATAGGTGCTCAGACGGGAATACTCCCTCCTGACGGAACTCGCACTACAGGCGAGGACACATAATTCAATCCGACATAGATCCTATCTACGTTCCCAGTCTGAAACCTAGCACCAAATGAAGAGTGAAAGTCGCAATAATTCCTCCTCCATAGCCTCCCAGACTAACCCATTTACCTCCCATCACTCAGCACTAATCCTTGTCAGAGAGTAGACTTTGCTGCACGTTATCCGTCTATGGGATTACGTCCATCGCTCCCTCACTTAGTATTTGGAGCGGAACGTCGCATACAAATGCTGTAATGGATTTTGTGCAAGGCGAAAGCTCGTTAGGCGTGTGGATGATATTCAATTTGTGGGTAGACGTTGGTTTGTGATGTTTCAAGGAAAGATATAAGTTATGATTTTTTTTGTTGGTTGTATACTAAACTTAGATTACATAATAAATTTCAGCTTTCTAGCACTTCAGGAAGTAGCCATACATTTTGATGATCATCAGTGTGTCATTATATCAGTGACGATACCGGTGTATTTTAGATATCAATAAAATCTAAAGTAATCTAATTGAGATTTTGTATGTTTAATTAGTCTATTATTGACATCATATCCTGAGAATATGAACTATCTGGTACATCGGTAACCAAATCTATGAGGGTTCAAAAAATGACGAAACACTTCGAGAAAAGGTAGGTAGTGCCCTTGCGCTTCGCTTGGTTCGTCTTGGCGGGGGCACTAGCGTGCCCCCAGATTTGTTCCTTTTTTTAGCAATCACTGGCTTACAATCATTGCGAAACAACCTTTTTTGATACCCAATCAACTGTTTGCGTGTTTTACAACGTGTTTTACGATAAGCATGTCTAATTACAAGCTGTAGGTACAACAATTCTCAATTAAAACAGCAATAAAACAAAATCGATACTAATAGCCGTAATAAATCGTTTCTCGATGTCGCATGTGAAACGTAATCGCTAAAACAAATGTCGCACGCAAATGCGATTTTTTCTCGATTCGTGAAAATCGCGTGCGGTAGGTACTAGTTTCCTTATTAGTAAAAGAATGTGATGCGCTTATGTTTTGTTTTGACAACTTCAACTGTTTATTTCAATAGAAGTAGAGATGTTTGGATAGAAAATATTGTTGTTCTGTGTAATAGTAGGTACTAGAGCTTGTAGCCAACGCTTGACGGGGCCTTAGTCCATGGATAGGTGGTCCAGGGACGCGGTTGTGTCCTTCTGCGAAACGGTCATCTCGCAGAAGGAGGCTGCGGAAAGGGAGAGGGAGATTACTTCCACTCGCCCGGCCCGCAGCAGACGCACCGGGCGCAGGCGGAGGGCGGACAACGCCCTCTTCCAGCCCCCCTGAATGGGTCCAGGGCGACGGACGCGGGGATGTCCGCCGCCCCCACGTACATGGACCCGAGGTGGCGGCGCGTCGTGTTCACGCGCGCCCCTCTCAGACGTCGCGAGGGGAGTCTAACACCTCACTTCCCTCGCTGACTTGGCGAGGCCCGCGGGGCCGGCACCAGTCGGGGGTCGCGGAAGTATCTTCTGTTCCCGTGACCCCCGGCGCAGGTGTGAGAAGGAACACGGGGTGGTTTTTAGTCAGTAAGAGTCTGACAGACCCCTCCGCCTCTCCGGGCGGGGGACATCCTCGAGGATTTTCCACACCTCAAAAAAAAAAAAAAATGGATAGGTGGTCCAAGGTCCATGGAACTATTCATCACATCACACGACTCCTCCGTGCCTTGGAAAGCACGTAAATCCCTTGGTCCCGGCTGTCATTTGTAGATCTTTGACAGTCGTTCCAGGTAGTAAAAGTCTCGAAAGTCTGACAACCAGTTTTAACCAAGGGGTATCGTGTTACCCATTTAAAACACTGGTATTGAGCTACACCCGGTTAAACTGGAAGCCGACCCCAACATAGTTGGGAAAAGGCTAGGCAGATGATGTAATTGTTATAACCTATTACTGTATCACACATCAGACCAGAGGTCTCATCTCAAAAGCTTAATCACCTCGCTTGATGTAGGCAATTTGGCGTTTTCAGACTTATATCAATTTGCCGAAACTTCTTCCTAAAGTTTTCTTCAACGATGTGAGTGGAGATAAACTTAGAAAATAAATCTGAATATATACACTCTGGCTTTAGATCCGATTCAATCTGTCCCCTACTGCCTTCTTACCAGGAACGTTGCCCGAGATCCGAAATCCATGCTCCACAATGCCTAGCTACATGGTGCCCCAGTCCCCAGTCGCTTAGTCTACACGCTGCATACCCTAGAGGCCTTAATTTGTTAAGGCGCTCCCTGCAGTAGGTACACCCTGAGTTTCTTTCGGAATTTCAGATCAGTCATTTTAGTAAAATGTCATTTAGTTTAAAAAAAAATGACATGTAAAAGTATCTGGGAAGATCTACTTACAGAAATAAATCTCATTTCATCATTTCATTTCCTTTCACTATAGCAACCGAAAACCTCATAGATTAAAAACCTGCCCAAAAAAAACAAACGAACTGCTTGTTGCTACTTGCTACAGTATTATTTAGATGATTAAATATTTTCATATTCTACGTATAAAACCTTGAATAAAGTGTTTACGTCTAAAGTAATTTCCTACTTTTAGGGAGTTTCTGATAAACGAGGTTTTTTCCTCATCGTGTAATTAGTGGATCAAGGGTGCTTACCTACTTGGAGCTCCACGTGGATTTATTTTAAGAACCTAATGACTGTTGGACTATCAACGCCGTTTACACTTAAGTACATTAATTTAGTGAAGGGTTTCGTGAGTAACTATTAAATGGCGCTCGTGTAAAATTCCAGGCTAGGCAATATGTAGATCGGTCAACAAAAGTTCACCCTTAAATTCGAGAGAACACAATAAGGGTGGGAATCCCGAAAACTATAATGTAAACTACCAGCGCTCACTTCCAACGAATTCCGAAAGAAAATCGCAACTTAAATATTTTGTTCGTGAGACAAGGTTAAGGAGACAAACTATCTGATTGGCCTGTTGGTCTACAGTTAGTGACCCTGAATGCTCTGCCAGAGGTCGTGGGTTCGATTCCCAACCAGGACAAATGTTTGTATGATAAGCACGATCATTTGTTCTGTGTCTAGGTGTAATCTATCTCTAAATGTATGTATTTAGAAATATGTACCTAAGTATGTTTATGAGTTGCTTTATTACCCATAACACAAGCTCTGCTTAGCTTGGAGCTAGATGGCGTTGTGTGTAAGGGTCAGCTCACACCGAGACGCGACGCGACGCGACAATAGGGGCCTGTGATTTCGCGCTGCGCCGCGTATTTTGTGTCGCACTTTTAAAGTGTGCACGCAGCGTCGCGTTGCGTCGCGTCTCGGTGTGAGCTGAACCTTAGTTGTGGAATCTATTATTTAGTATCAAAGATTGAAACATGACAGCCAGGACCTAAAGTTTAACATGCTTTTCAAGCTACGTAAGAGTCCTAGAACCTATCTTCGTATCAACCTCGACAATTAGTGTAGCTTAACCTTTATTCGACCCGAGTAAACATGAATGAAATCCTACAGACACTTCATTGACGCACAAATATTCCTCTCAAGAGAATGCAGCCCACATCTCCATAAGTCTAATGAATAATGATACATCAATCAACCGTATTTCCTGGAAGCCATTTTTTCCCCGATGCTCGCAGACGGCGTGAAGAGATGCGCGCACGCACGAACTTGACCCACATTGTTGGAAGTTATGAATTATTTACTGTATACGTTGTTGGCACGCAACGTTTTGTTTGCGGTGTTTAAATTCAGTTATTATGCGTGGGGTGAGGTGGAAGTGGTGGCGAGTAGGGGGTTGACACTACTCCTATATTCCCCCGAAGGGTTGAGGGCTTCTAAACTATCCGAGAGCAGCGGTGGCCCAGTGGTGGCGACCCCGACTTACGAACAGTAAGTCGTGGGTTTTAACCCAGGCAAGGCGCATTGCTTTGTGCCATTTATTTCCTTACCTCTGCTCTCAAAAACGGTGAAGGAAAACATGTCCTAGAACCAAAATTCGAAGACATGTGACATCTACCAATTCGCACTGGACCCGCGTGGTAGATTATTGTCCATACGCAAAATACGCGCTTTGACGTGGAGTTGCGGATACCAGCCCGGTATCTTTAATCTTTTTTACACTACCTATTCGATTTCTAGGATCCTAACTAGGATCCCAGTTAGGAAGCAACCAAGCGGTCGGTACCATAAATCGGATGTAGGTACACTGTCCTAACTGCGATTACATCTTCCGATTATCTAGTTAGGTTTCCTACAAATCCGATAGTGTAATAAGCCCTTTAGGCAGAGCTGTGCCTAAAGGGCACACACTGGGCTGTACACTTATCTCTCCAGTGATGTTTAAAGATGTTATGCATCAAAAACTTAATATCAATACAACAATATTGCTTTTTCTTATTTATTGTAGGTATTATTTTATTGATTTGTACTTAGCAATTGTAGCCGAGAGCTAGGGACACAGCAACTGATATTTAGCCAAGCGCATAAAAGGTTAACACTGCATGTAAGTAATTAAGGGGTCATCCTATTACATTTCCGCCACATTATCTCCGGTCTGGCAATAAGTTTTTTTTTTCGAAATAGTGTCAATTTTAAAGCCAATAATGGCATTACCTACCTAAGTCCGCCTCCGCCGAAATAAATAAATTAAAAAATACTGTCCACCTGGGAATAACACTGAGAGCTGCGAACCCTATATGATTATTTATTAACTCCTCAAATCATTGCAGGAATTTCCTTATTCAATAGTTTGGCCATAATTACAGTTTTATAATTTACTAGCAGACGTCACGCGGTTTCACCCGCGTAGTTCCCGGTCCCGTGGGAATACAGGGATAAAAGTAGCATAAGTCACCCGGGGATAGTTTAGCTTCACAACGGTGAAAGATTTTTTCAAATCGGTCCAGTAGTTTCGGACCCTATTCAATGCAAAGAAACAAACAATAAAACCTTTCCTCTTTATAATATTAGTATAAGTAGATAACATAACTATTTTATGAACCCGGATACATATTTAGGTAGAAGGATGGGCCGTTTTTGGTGGACTGTCTCTATGTATTTTTTTGACGTTCAAAAAGTGCTGATTCTCAGCCTAGTTTGAATAAAGACTTTTGATTTTGGTATGTAATTGTACGTGTGCCTTTTTTGAACTCACTCAGAGAACATATAAAAAGATCTGCGCTGTCTGCTGAGATTGATGTTGCTTGAAGGTTTTTAAGGATAAATTAAAGAAATTACTGAAAAAGGCCAACATTTTAATTAAAGAGATGTTAATAGAAATCGCATCACATCGCTGGCGCTGGCATCGCTTAATGCCTAAGGCATTAAGTCCGCCGTTCACTTGTGCATAAAGCTTTAATAAATAAATAAATAACATTACAGCATTTTAGACTTCATTTAGATGGTTCTGGAAAGATAAATTTCCTAGAGTCTGATTAATGTCCTCCCCACGCGACCCAATGCACTTAAAGTAACAGGATTACTTTAGATACTGCTGTAAAACCATAAAGTTTAATTAAAAGACATTAATCACTTTATCAAAATTAATTGAAACACATTGTATAACTTTCTATTAACGTTATTGGAAAGCTACTTTCATAGATTCATCATTATTAAGGCTCTGGCTGACAGGCGCGATGCGATCGCCCTTTTATATCGAATTTTTTCTACGTCATAGTATTTGTAAACCAATTTCTACGAAAATCTGTTGTCGCATTGCTAGTAAAAGTTGTGAAAAGTGTAATAAGATGAAAACGTTAAAAATTCTAATTAAGTGATAGGCGTAGGGAACTTAAATGAAAAAAAAGTATGTACCTAACTTTATTTACTACTCTAGTTTCGGAAGTCGGTAACAAAAGAATGAATGAAACATAACCACCAAAGCCATAGACTTCCAAACCTACAGTTATTTCACAACTTGTAGTGTTTTTCATGAATTCAGTTCCATTTTTTTGTTCAAGTTAAAAAGATTTTATAATATATTGTTATATATTATTAGTTGTCGCTTCCCGCTAGCACAGTAGCCACACACAGTAGTATAAATTTATTTAAGGACAACCAACAAAGCATAGACCAAAAGTTAAAGTACAGACGCCATTGCAGCACGTCAAGCTACCCCAGGCTGCCAATTTTTTCCAAAGTAACATGAAGCTATTTGTAATAAAGTTATATCTAAGAAATTTTTTGACACATTGGGGTAGCTTGATGTGATCTGTACTTATATCTATTATATTTTATAGCCTTATGTAAATGTACACGAATATGGTAAAAAATGATTCTTTTGTCGATTCCATGGTGCCATATCAAAAAGAAACCTAACATAGTTTACTGGACTCACAGTAGCGTGACTCTACAGCACTTCTTTATCACAATTTCACAAGCATATCGAGTGATCAGCCTTTTATTTTTATTTGAATTCATTAAAACATACTTCTTGTGCAGTCTGATGCGTTTGTGTCTGTTTATGTAATAGTTTGCCACCGTGGCCGACTTACCAGGTGGGCGATAATTATGATCTTTTTGCTCCTATATAAGGCCACACAGTCGCGACGCGACAATGTGATGTGATGTGACTCGATTTTGCGATAAAAGCCATAAAACAATTTTAAAGAAAACGCGAAAGTGTAGCTTCTTGCCCTATCTTTTCCATCCGAAACTAGGAAACTTTCAGAAGAGGGCAGCTACATATAACAATTTTCTCATCCATACTAATACCTAGATGTCGCAATGTCGCATCGCACCTGTCAACGGGGGCCTTAAGTATCGAATAATATTTTCCTTTCATGACATTAGGAAAAAAAATCACCAGATTTTCCATATTTAACTTATCCAGAGCGAAAAATGAATGTTTACATAGTAGACTTAATGTGTCAAAGTACGGTCTGGCGAATAGCAACACGTAATGTGCCATTAAGTGTATTTGCACGACTAACAAGTACTAACGATGTTCAAACTTCACCTTGGCACGCGTAACTTCGTGAAATTATGCATCAGATGCATCTGAGAGGGTCAAAACAGACTTCAAACTGCGGAACCTCAGGTCCGGTCAAAAATCAGCATAAGAAGTTGTTTGGCCGAAATGCCATGGAGTAGGTAACTAGCCCTATTTGGCGGAACCGCAAAACACTTAATATCAGTATTGATTTTTATTTTGTACTGTCTGCAGTTAACATATTTTTAATTACTAGGGATTTATTATTGTGTGCCTGAGGCGTGTGACAAATAAAGGCATTTTCTCTTTGTTTATTAGGTACTCCGTGAAAATGTAGGTAAACTGTAAAGTAAAGGCGAAGTGAGCTTAATGCTAGCCATTTACAGTTCACTTTACGCTCACTTCACCTAACTTTTTTGTAAGGAGAATTTTACAGAATCGATTAGGTAATCCTTGTGTGCATTTGCTCGTTGTCCTTTATTTCATTTTGAATTCCAAGTCTCTAATAAACTGTGTCTAGAAAGGCGATTTCACAATAACATTTCAATTGTCTCAATTAGAGACACAATAGAAAGACGATGACAGCGCGAACGCCGGCGATCATTTGGGGTTTAATGAAATAATGAGTAGTATTAAAAGCTGTTTTTGAAGTTGTAGGGAAAATTAACCTTTAATGTTTGGGTGTTAATGTATTTTTTCGATTGTTCCCAACGAGTCACACTGCAACCTGTAACAGTGTGACTCGTTGGGATTTTTGATAAATATAGCACTTATCTTCATTTATAATTAACTTACATTGTTTAATTTTTTACCCCATCGAGTAACAGTGTGACTGGTTGGGAGAACAATTTAAAAAAAAATCCCAACTAGTAACACTGTTACAGGTTACAGTGTGACTCGTTGGGAACAAACGTATTTTTTCAACAAAAAATCGCTTATTTGTGTAAATCCTTCCATTGTTCTTTAAACGTAACCAAGATACTCCAATATATCCAATAAGCATAATGTCTAACCATGTATTTTTCTCTTCTTTACAGCCAATCAGGCTACAACCCTTGGAGCGGCCCCTGGACGCCGCCGACGGTGACGGCGACCGGTGACTGACCGAGGTATCAGCGCGGGCCGCCACCGCCGCCCGCGCACCCGCGCTGAGCACGCATGGGGACGGGGTATTAGGGAGAAAAGGGAGAATTTGGAGGGCTTGGGAGGACAGTGGCCGGGGGAATGCACCTAAAGACGCTTAGCTCTAAAGTTGGACGACCTAAATCACCAGCTTAGTTTATGAAGTTAAGAGTTCATGACACTATTTTAGTTTTTATGAGGACGGATGTGTTGTATATCGGACTTATCAAATCTAATACAGTATAGTATGTAAATCAGTGTTTCTTTGGCTTCATATTGATGTCTTGGCATTGCTAATTAATTTGTACTGTATGACCCACTAACATTCGCAATCGATTTTATGAATCGACTTAAAAATGGTGGTTAGGTATACATTCGACCATTTTATTAAGTTTAAACTTTGTGTGTTTTTGAGACGATTTTCGTCATTCCTTTTCTTATTTGGTAGAGAGGATGCTTGCGCGGTATTTCCAAATCATATTTCACCTTATTTAAATGAGTACCTACTTTTGCACTTGCTTCAATACCGAAGAGATTTAAAATACCTACTATAAATCGGGCATGTCAAGGAAATGTCATAGAAAAACTTTGATCCCATGTCTCAGTAACGCCATCTAGAGGGTGGAGTGAAGGAGAATTAAAATGTCATTCTATACTGATGGCATAAATATTGATTGACAATTCACCTTTTTTTATTTTTCCTTTTGGCAACAGAGCCGATGTCGACTATTCTGCCAGCATAGTTCACCTTAGTCAAACCAGCTGTTAGGCTGTCAAAATGCTATTGCGAGTGTGAGTTTGTTATGGGGGCTATTAGGTTACAAAAAGTTAAATAACACAGTACCTATCTGGAAAGAAAAACATATATCGCTCAATGAATGTGGAAAATTGTCTTGTGCGGTATATGTGCATCATCTAACCTGCGATGAACATCGTCTTAGAAACCGAATGTACAGACGCCAGCACATCAAGTTACCCCAATGTGTCAAATTTCTTTGATCGTTTTTCAACTTTATGTGAAACAGAATAAGGTTCATATTCAATCGGGAAAATTTGACACGTTGGGGTAACTTGATGTGCTGGCGTCTGTACCTAAGTCTTCAATATGAAACCAATATTGAACTGTTAAATTATAATCACATACCTACTGATACAATTTATTTATATATGTGTATAGTTTTATTGTAAGACTTTGGCAGTTTAATATTCTTACCATGACCAAGTTATATTATAGTTCTATAAAGTTAACTAGTTTTGTCATTTTACTTTGTCCGACTTCTGACTTCGTTATCGTCACATAGGTATTTCTAATTAATAATACCAAACTGACACTAGGAATACCAGCCAGTTTTCTTAATATTACGAAGAGGTGTTTTTATCAGACAGGTGTCGGGTTAAAATCGAAAATGTTGTTACAATATTTTTTAAGATAATCACAACCGCTCCAAAATTATTATCTGTTTCTTAATTTTTTTAGGAAAACATCCAAAAACAACGATCGTACTTAGGTAGGTACACTAAAGGCTCTGAGCAAATCAACTGTAGGAAAGTCAAGTCAGTAGAAAAACAAGGTTATCATAATGTTGAATCACGTTGGCATATTTTTTTACTAAACAGCATATTTTTTCGTGTCGCTTTTACAATTTCAGGCTTTTTATA
Organism: Euplexia lucipara; assembly: GCA_921972225.1. Lineage (NCBI taxonomy): Eukaryota > Metazoa > Arthropoda > Insecta > Lepidoptera > Noctuidae > Euplexia > Euplexia lucipara. The sequence goes on from OV179158.1 coordinate 2,439,453, forward strand.
CAATACGATATTCACGGTCACGCATTAAAATCGATTTATTAAAATACATAAATTGTAAGTAGGTAATAATATATAAAATACTATTTCGCATCTACGGTTGATTGTATGTACAGACGCCAGCACATCAAGTTACCCCAATGTGTCAAATTTTCCTAATTGAATATGAACCTTATTCTGTTTGACGTAAAGTTGAAAAACGAACAAAGAAAGAAAAGAACGATCAAAGAAATTTGACACATTAGTTCGCTGTTTTTTATGCTTCGAAATTTTCTTAACCGTAACTAAAGCCATGACGTTCCGTTACAAACACAATTAAACATTTAATTTCTTAAATACTTATGTTAAAAATAGTAAATTGTACCCTATAATTTAAACACCAAAAAGGCTGTTTCATATCTGGTAAATTTTGCATAAAATGAAACAGCAGTTTTTTTTGTATTTGAGGGTAAAGTGTGTGAAAGAAAAAATCTTGGTTGGTCTTATAGTAAAAATTGTGTACTGTCATGAGTGCTTTCCTCCCCTGAGAGGTTGTTTAGTGTTTTACAAATAATTCTGTACAACAAAGAGTTCAAAATACCTGCTTAGATTTTTTAAATATTTTTTTTTTGCTTAACATACGACACCTGTTTTATGTAAGTACAGTGACAACATTAAATTCCATTCGCAGTAAGATACTACTCAGTAATCACAAGTCCACAACTCGCCATTAAATTTCCTCTGAGAACATCTGTGGCGTTACAGTTTGTAGATATACCTAAATTCCCCTCACAGCCACGTGGCATCAGTCAGACGATAGCGAAGTTTATGGTAGTGATCTTAAGGTGCAATTCTAAAAGGAGACCCCCAGAGTCCGAATGGTGAACGAATTGATCCGTCCGATGTTGTGAAACCCCCGTGTCGTCGCTCGCTGCGGTAGTCCCGTACCGTGGACGTGTATCATTTAAGCCACGTTACAATTCCACGACAAATCCCGCACTACCATCTACATCGACACTTCAATAACTGGATCTTTTTTTTCTAAGCCTATAGGGCCGTCGATGTATATCGTAGACGCACTTTTTGTCGGGAATAGGTACGCGGCAACATAGCCTGTGAACTGATCTGTATGGTTACTTTCTTATGGCGATGCCAAGGGGACGGTTAGCTCGTTCCGATTATTATGTAAAGCTTTAATTTTTTTTTAGTGTTATTAACACGTCATATAGCTGAAGTATCTTGTGACGTTATTGGTGTAAAAGGACACTTAACAAAGCCGGGAGTCACTGGTATTCCCATCATTTTTTGTACTCAATTCAAAGGTCCAACATCTTTTAAAAAAACTAGTTTTCAAATAATCAATATCATCATTCAATAGCAAGAAAATCTCAAAACAGGATAGAAGTGTCCTCCAGGACATTTTCAAGCATGTAAATAGCCATTTTTAAACCAAAAATTAGAGTCCTTTCCCAGCAAAATGTTACTAAGTTCGGTATACGTGGTCTTTGTAATGTGTCTTTTTACTCCTTGTATTTAAAATTTAAAAAATCTCGAAATTTTACAATTAATTTATACAACATAACTGTAGTGGGTACATCTGCATAAATTGACTCTGCGATGTGGCAGTGACGTTGATGTCATTAAGGTGTCCGCGGCAGGGCCAGGCAATTGAGAGCCGGGACCGAGACCCTCCCCTACACAACTACAGGCATTTACAACTGAAATATTAATTGCGATGTCATGACGCAATACTGGACTTCAGAGGACAACACTAATTAAATGAGTAGTCCTGATCAATATGAAACTTGTAGAACATACATTTTGTTGGAAGCAAATTTACCGCTCGTGTAATATGGACGTTTCGAAACCTTTAAGTTAGGGCGAACAAGGGCCTCAGGTCTAATATGACCACCGGGTCCAACAAAGCCAACAGGCCCAACAACAAATGTGCGAATGGACCTACCATTAAAATTCTAATACCCATGTTTACTAATTCAAGGTGTAATTTACACGATTCTCGGTTTAGCACTAAGTGGTAAATATACAAAAGTGCAATAAAATGTATGCATTCATTAAGTAGTCCAGTAGGTACTTGCAAATTACACGTGCCTAGAAATATCACAATAGATTCCCGGATGCTATATCTCACAGATTCACAAAGGTGTTGCCTAGTTCTCTATAAATACCTACCTAGGTGGACAACTTAATTACCAGCAAATTACACGTAACCAGGAATATCACAAAAGATTGCCGGAAGTTTCAAATTGGTCTCAATTACATGACAAAGCCGCGCACACCTAATTGTCATATTATTATGTACTTGTTTATCATTTGTATAATGCAGATAAGTTCACATTATCTATGGTGTTCACTGGAACGGAATCGCAAACCCACCTCTTGCGAGCATTCACAATTTACGGAAAATTAATTTACATGGACGTTGTGGTATTATCTGTCAAAAAATAAGGCTTGATGGATGAAAGTCGACTGTATTGTTTCGTTGTATATGATGCAGGATCTTTTTAAATAAACTCGCAGCGTAAATATTTTGTTAAAATCCAACGATAAGGTTACAGTGTACGCCAACCGACTACAAAACCAATTATTGGTTTTCGCAGTCGAAAATTCGTCGCCATTGTCCGCACAGCCAGGCAGACGCGTTTCCCCGAAAATACACGTCTGCACGCTGGGTGCTTCATCAAATTAAAAGCTACATATCACATGTACCTACCTACGTTACGTACAGCTATATATCTCCGGCGGTTGCCATGACAACCATTTAAATCCAAGCGCAGGGATGTTCACAGTCACCGCACATTACTCTGACACTTGATCAAAATCGATTACACACGCTTCGGACATCCTCGCCATTTTCTCATGCGTACGGAGCGAGGCTGTTAGACTTTACTAAATGTTGAGTTACTGTCGTACAAGTATATGTTCCCCATCTGGAATGCTTGTTTTGATATTTCGTATATAATAAAACGTACGTTTTAATATCTGTACACACAACCATGGGCCTTATTTGCCCACATGTCCTTATTAAACCTGACTTGTTTCTTCACTTGAAAAGTAAATTGTGGATGCTCAAACAACCATATCCGTATATTATAAGATGGTGCGTCATTAAGTACACTTACAGAGTACGTGCGTAGTGCATAATACTTTAATGTTTAGTTGTGATATGATACAACACGCGCCGATGTGCGGCGTTAGTTCCAAATAAGTGCAATCCAAGTCGGACTGTATGTATATCGTAGTTAGAAAAGTTAAGCGGAGGTACGATGCATTTAATTTATGTGTAGGGGCTTTTGTGGGTCGGATTTGTTATTCAAATCATTGTTTAATGTTACGCGTCCAACTACCCGATGCACACGTGCGCATCAGTGATCTCGATATCCGTGAAACCAACGCCATCTATCGGCGGTAATATTAAACACAGTATTTTAGTTGTAAGTAACTGTACGACCTGCATTAGCTTCGTTTATTATTAGACAGAACGTCAAGGTGACTGCTGTTAGCATCGATCAGATAATTAAGCTAGCAACAGTCGGTGTGACGTCACAATCTGGTTAAAATGAGAGTAGGCAAAATACATAGTCCCAGAAATGAAATGTAAGTAGATAGGATTACTTTTGTTGGCTATGAACATTTGATGGCTTGTAATTTGTCAAATATGATAATTATAGAGATAACATTTACCTAAATTAGGTAAAGTAGACAGTGCTGTAACATGTTTAAATTATAATTCAGTGTTTTAATAAATAATAGTAGAAATGCAAATGATTTCACATAATTTAAGTTTAGGTGTCCGTAACGTATCTTTGATTGCGGACAAATAATATAAAATTGCATCAACAATCTTACTGTTGCACATAAGCCACAAATTAGTCAGTGTGGTAATTAACCAGTTGTAGCATTTAAATATCTCAATGTTCGTTTGTGTCAATCAATGTGATGTTTTGCTTCAAGAATTTCATAATAATCCGAATATAATAATTATAATATTATAAATATCTGTAGTGTCGAAGAATTATTCTCATTTTAGCCAGTGTAAGTCTGTGTTAGCGTCGTAATATTGATGTCGATTCGTGTTCTTATGACATATTGAATTTTCACTATAATTGTATGGAAAATAGTCTTAACAATATCAATTTTGTGACCACTGAATATTGTAACTTTAAATTCTACTTTCCGTTGCAGTTAGCACTCATTGATGACTCTGTAAAAATATTGTAACGGTCTATAAATGAATTTAAAGTAATTAAGGTTTTTGGTAAGCCCTGTAACAATGTACCTAACTAATATGTGTAAGATTAAGGAATTTATTGATATTAGCATTATGCAATAAACCAATTTATTTGTTACAACTATCTACTTATTAATTCACTGTGCAATTTATTCTAGTATTCCATTTTGTTTGACAATTGATGGCAAATATGTTATTACAATAGTTATTATAATTGAATTATTTATAAATTAAGCAGTATTCGTCCTCAAAAAAAGTTATAAGAACACGAACTCGATGTTAGAAATTATAAAATAATACCTTTTTATTAAAAAAAAAATCTATTTATTTCGTTATTTTTTAAGTTTTCGATGATTTTAATTGTTCTCGTTACTTTCCTTGGGAATCTTTATCAATTTGTAGTAATTAGTAAGTACAATTCTCGCGCAGTATGTACCAACGGGGATCGAAGGCGTGATCTAAGTGTAATGTAAGAAAAATTATTATTGATATAAAAACTACTTTTCTAATGTACAATTCCATTTTTTCTATTCCGGTGTCACTATTGTTGTGTGTGCCCGCATGAGCCGGTTACTGCCGGTAGTCAGGTTCTATCCCCGTTCGGAAGCCGCAGTGTTGTTGGTTATTCTTGTTCGTAACTACTCACTATTCCAAAAGTTTCCTGATGTAATTTATTGACTTGAATAATGAAATTACGCTTCTAAAGTGTATTACGTATGTAAATATAGGACAAACTAATACCTATTATTGATAGTGAATGTTGTAATTTGTATATAAGTAACGAAAATTAAATTTTAAATACATAGATAACATTGTGCGTATTTATTTCTTTTAATTATTTACGTCTTAAACGCATCCTAATCCTTTTAACTTCAAGTGATTCCCCCAACGAGCAAAGCCAGGTAATGTATCAAATAGCTGTTAAGTAGTTACGTCGAGCCCAATTTCGGAAACGCAAAGAAACACAAAACAAATGTGACAAGTTGTCAAAAGCTCGCTGTGATTTTTTCAATGAATTCTCAATAGCATCGCTTGGCCTGCGTTTGTATTTATTTACAGTGTAACTAGACTAACCGCGGTATAGTTAACATTATATTCAACAAACTGACAAATGAAAATGTTTTCACATTAAGGACATACAGACCTTATTGGTGAGGTTCTTCAGAAAGGTCAGGTGCGTAGTACTCGCAACCGGCGTGTGTGTATGACAACATGTATGAATGTAAACAAAGTAAAAGAAGTATGTAAGAATCGTAGCATGTGGCGCTCTGTAGTTTCTGCCTACCCCATGGGAAAAAGGCGTGAGTTTATGCATGTATTACTTTCTAAAAGGGTTCAAATAAAACCATGATTAAAAATCATTATACATAAAATATAATTATAATAACATTAATTTACACATTTCGACAGGGTTGTACAATTTTTAACTGGTATCGGAAATGTATAGAATTGAAATAATCTTTGTACAATATGTATACAGTCATATAAATACGTATGAACATGTATTAAATATTTTGTACACACATCTTTTACAAAATTCAAGCGTCACTAATTGAATGGACATCGTCAATAGCTTGTTTTTCCTATCCACCAAGAGATGGCGCTATTCCAAAATTTCACTACTTAGTTACAATTTTACGTAATAGATGGCAGTGTTACAAGTTCTGCCTTACGTGTTAAATTTGTTACATCAATAATACTTCGTTCGTATATGGTTTTTTATACAATATAATACTACTTGAGATCGAATTTTGTTAAAAAGCTATTGACATTGATGTTGGAAACGCACTAAACGCCTAACTACGGTATATTTTTACATCAAGATGGGTTAATAGTGCGCCTACTGCCTAAAAGGACGTGACTACAGCAGTACAACACAATGTTTGGAGACAATACAAAATATTCAATACATTATTAAATATAAAAATCACAGCTGCGAAGTAGCGCCAAATATACAACACACGCCCTCACTGTGGCCTACTAGATATTAGTGTAAAAGATAAGCTATTGGGTGGTTTAAGCGCCCTTATGAAAATTTGCATCGGCACAATAGGACATTAACTCGCTTTCAAGGAATGGACAGTCGGAAAATATAATGCACTTTTGAACTGTCAAGACGTTTCCTAGAATACCTATGAAGTTTTTTTTAGGGTACCTACCAAAGGCAACGTTGCCGATTCCCTTTGTATAAAACTAAATAAAAATGAGAGAATTGACATTTCTTACCGACTAACAGCTTTAGAAAAGGACAAAAACAAACGGTAACAGATAAGAACTAAGTTAGAGATGTCAAATTAGATTTTTCCTTGAATATAAACTTCGCCATGTTTTTGGTTGATACGTCTGACATGTCAATGTGATGTGTGTGTTCTTATGACAGCTCTTGTATACATCAGTCCTTTTCTTATTGTTTATGAGAGAAAAAGATGGAAATAGCCTAAATTAAGTTTAGTTTGACAAGAAGGGAATTGGCACCAATGCACATTTTTTTTTTACTTGTTGCCGGATATTTTTTTTATCTAGGGTGAAAGTTTGACAAGAAGGGAATTGGCACCAATGCACATTTTTTTTTTACTTGTTGCCGGATATTTTTTTTATCTAGGGTGAAAGTTTGACAAGAAGGGAATTGGCACCAATGCACATTTTTTTTTTACTTGTTGCCGGATATTTTTTTTATCTAGGGTGAAAGTTTGACAAGAAGGGAATTGGCACCAATGCACATTTTTTTTTTACTTGTTGCTGGATATTTTTTTTATCTAGAGTGAAAGTTTGACAAAAAATATCCGGCAACAAGTAAAAAAAAATGTGCATTGGTGCCAATTCCCGCACCAATGCACATTTTTTTTTACTTGTTGCCGGATATTTTTGATAAGTTTGACAAGAAGGGAATTGGCACCAATGCACATTTTTTTTACTTGTTGCCGGATATTTTTTTTATCTAGTGTGAAACATACGACCGGCTGTCCCCCATTTTTCCGCTTGATGGCGCTGAAGTCAACATTTTTAGTTTGTTTTATTTTATATGTAATTGGGATATAAGTATGTCGTAGGAGCAATTGATGCGGTTATCGAACATAACACTTTCTTTAATTTGGTCACATTGCCTCAAATTACACCCAATTTGACATGAATGCTTATGCGACACGTATCACCTTAAACAATAAAATACCTACACTACAATCGCGCGAGGATGTTTCACATAATTTATACAAAAATGCCCTTGCGCGATGTGTATATAATTGGTAAACATATCATTTAAATATGGCTGTGTTGTGACCCAAGACACGTGTTTGTTTGATGAGCACGATCATTTGTTCTGTGTCTGGGTGTAATTTATATATAATATATACAGGGTTATTTTTCAATGACCGGCCAAATTTTCACTGGGTGTTGTTCTACCCATGAATATGAACAACTCTCATATTCATGGGTAGAACACCCTGTGAAAATTTGGCCGGTCATTAAAAAATAACCCTGAATGTATTTAGAAATATATAAATATGTTTATCAGTGGTTTAGTACCCATGACACAGGCTGTGCTTAGCTTGGGGTAGACGGCGTTGTGTGAAAGTTGTGGAATATTTATTATTATTTATTTATTATTGGACTGTGCATCAATTCTCTGTAAAGCGAAAATAATATGACCAAGCAACCAAATAAAGAATGGAATTCTAAGCATTTTCGGTGATTCTCAAAATATCATTCAAACCAACCCTTAACTTATTCCTTTCTTGTAAACAATTATTTAAGAGATCTATATTTATAAACGTGTGATGTCATAAATATTACTTAAAGCAATAATAAAGGTCTGTTTTCACTAGTAACAAATCATAGATTTTAAAAAAAATCGCGTCATCTTTGTCTATGGTGCAATTTCCTAGGGTGAAGAGTCTAACAAATGCTTTGACTGTCTACGTTACGTATGAAAACAGTTTTCATTATTACAATACAATCACAATTCCATCGAATAATGTTTATTAAATACATCTAATACTCAAGATAGTGTGTAAAAATAACATTGCCAAGCAAAAATCAGCTTAATGGTATCAAGAATGTGGGACTAAAGAGTTTCAATGTCGGTTGATTTTTGCTTGGCAGTCAAGGGTCTATAATATTATAATATTTATAAATAATTACAATTATTTGTATCACAAAACCTCATATTATATTTATTAAAGTCGATAAGAATATACAAAGGTTAGTCCAGATTATGCTAGTCACACCAAATATCTAAAAATTTGGTTGGAAAGAGATTTTGTGAACTTATTTATCAATTCTCGACCTTACTCTGTTGACAATAAGAGTCATATTTCATTAAACTCCACGGACGCGTAAATTATAGGAATCAATATGTGGTGAAATATAAATATTACCTACATTATTATTGCACTGGACACTAATTCTAGGCAAACTATTGCCCAGTCTATACTTTTATTTAAGTAAATAAAATAGTAAAAAGTAATAATTGAAACAGTACAATAAGATACTCGTTAAATTGCATTAAATACACTACTATTTTTTAATTAGTACAAAAAAAATTGGGCTGTATCCGCAACTGTTGCTGATCATATTTGCGAAATCAAAAGTAAAGAAAAAGAAATTCAATTTTTAAATATGCCACTATTTAGTTAAACTTAAATAACGAAAACAGCTGTTGGAGGCAGGGCATGCTTGCGAGATTAATGAATACTACTATGTCATGAATAGCCTGTACAATATTTTTCCATAAATTGGGCGACTTTTTGGGTTATAAACAAACGCTTTTGCTGTTTATGAATATTATTTATTGATACTTTACAAATATAATGAGAAGACCGTCTAGAATAAGCCCTTTAAGTATTTGTACTAATCAAAAATTAGTGGTGTATAAAGTTTTACATTTTCGTCACATTATACTTACTACACTCAGGCCTATAATGTGACCAATGTTGGTGAATCAAGGCCAATCTGTACCCGGGCAGTAACAAGGGTAAATTTGTGACCAGAACCCAGTTTGATGTAACTAACAATGGAACATAACATCACGCCTGAATTCCCCGCAGGGTTAAGTAGAGGTGTAACTATAATACACTCTAAACATTACGCCAGTTATGTTTAAGTTATGAAACTTAAACCGGGCACTAATCTAAACTCCGGGCTAGTTCTGAATAATTCTAGACAATCAATTCAAATAACACTTTTCCAGATCAGGGAATAAAACCCAATACCTCATGCAAAGCGCGACCACTATATCACGAAGGCAGACATAGTGTGGGCAATATCTATATGTCGTGGCGAACGATATTCAGAAACAAGAAGTTGTGAAGTTGATTACATTAGTACAGAGTATGGTAAACGCCGTGACGTCAGCTGTCATTTGCAAATGGCGCGAGCGACGTCACGTGGATGGAGTCGTATTGGGAAGTGGAAGCTAGGCAGAGCTGAGTTGGATTTGAGACACCAACGAAGACACTAGTCCAGTGCGAAACTGTCTGTTTACCTATCTGAGTTATGTTATGTGATTACTTTTGTTAAAGTGAGGTTATTACTGCAATGAAGATTATTATTCAACGTTATGTACAGACGCCAGCACATTAAAATACCCCAAACTGTATTTTGATTTCAATTGAACATGAACCTTATCGTGTTTAGAATAAAGTTGAAATTCTATCAAAGAAATTTGACACATTGGGGTAGCTTGATGTGCTGGCCTCTGTACCTGGTACCACGAAACCCCTGATGTCGGCCCATACCGCTCAGCCATCGCTAACGCCGACATAAACTAATATTATAAAGCTGAAGAGTTTGTTTGCTTAAACGGACTACCTCTCCGGAACTACTGGGCCGATTTGAAAAACTCTTTCACTGTTTGGAAGCTACACTATCCCCAGATGAGGTTACTTTTTATCCCTGAATTCCCACGGGAACGAAAACTACGCGGGTGACGTTTGTTCTTCAATAAATCGGAAAATTTATGAAAGAAACGCAATGAGTATTGAGTTTTCTCCAGTCACCCGTCAACTATCGGATTTATTAGTCAAGCCCCAGGATCAGTTCGTTACCAACATTTGCCCAAAGTCAACTTGCCACCGAAACCAGAATCTACATATTTGACCAGAGTCCAGTTTGTGACACAAACTATACTGTGTGACCGAGATTGAAATCATGCTAAATAAAAAAAAGTATGTCGTAATAAGGTTTCCCTGTTAACCCTTGGCTTATATAAATAAACTTTAAGCTTTTTTTTAATTACAGGTAACAAATAAAAAATGCTACATTGTTTGAAGTACTAACATTCGAGAAGTACAATCTTCATGAAACTGGAATATGACAAATTTTTCAATGTATTGTTGTGTTTGGAAACCAATATTGTATTGGGATTATCCTGTGATAATCGCGTATGATAATTTATTAAATAAATAAAGAAAAAACTTTTTGTATTTAATTTTCTACAGTTAATATCAGAATTAATATTCGGGGACTTGGTCAAAGAGCTCATTGGCTGTGTTGAGAATGACAAGAGTCTGTATGGAAGTCTTGAGGATCAATATCTGACCAAGGGAGAGTGACGAACTTCGCAATTTAGACGCCTGACTTAAGGTGATCTGCAAATGCCGTGTTTTATTCAGTAAAGAGTGTAACAGACCCCTTATTCTATCCCAGGGCAAAATAAAGCCAAAAGGATTTTCACACGTAAAACATAGAGGTGAAGCTTTGATACTCTTTTAACAGACGACGTCAAAAAAGAAGGTATTACTACGATATTGAATAATTTATGGACGCAAGTTAACACAACATCAAATTATTATTATTATTATCTCGTTTTGTAAGTAATTGAACTCTTCAACACTGCACTAAATATGTACTTAAACAATTCCCTTTGAATTAAATCATGTTACTAATTAATATTTATCTCACTCGTATAGCGATACTAAACACAAATGTATATTATTATATACTTTGTGTATATGCACCTGAAGTACACAATATAACATACATTATTTAAATTATTATATAACGATGAATAAATATTCTACAGTCAAAAATCTAAGGGCCGGGACTCATTTACCACCAACTTCTGATACCCAAGGAATCAAATCTTATGTTATCTCGTGGAATGGTATTATTTTGGTCAACTAAGGGTCAATTCACACCGAGATGCAAGGCGACGCTACGTCCCGTCTCGGTGTGAATTGACCCTAATGACAGAAGATGAAATGTCTGATTTGACGGTAAATAAATTTACCAATAAATTATGGACTTGATGAGGATTTCAGAATTCGGAGATAAGTTTAACAGACTAGCGAATATATTTCGTACAACCTTTACGGAATAAATGAACATAGATTGGCAGTTTTTATTTCTACAATTCTGACACTACATTGAAAATATATTATTATTTATTTATACATAATTATGCTAGTAGTATTAGATAGTTTAATTGTTTCAGTCGCTAGTCTGTACAACTTAAAATAAAGTGTCCCCGTCAATAACAGAAATACAGTTTTTTTTTTGTTGATTGTAAATTTTGAATGACCAATTATAAATGAGACACTTTAATATGCAGTCCGGCCCGTGAAGTATAAATTTTAGCTACTCACTAGAAGTACATTAGGCGTAAGTCTTATTTTGGTTGGACGCTTCATACATACTTTTGTTGAATTGAGATCTGAAATTTGAAAAGAATCGTGTCAAAACACTTCTTTAGCAAAATACAGTTTACATAAATTATAAATATAAGAGCATGAAAATTAGGTTATTCTGATATTTTTGACGACATGTTAAAATTAGTCAATCAATCGATAATTTTTAATTGTTAACATAGGTTACAACAGTGTGCCAGGTGTTTCAATAATTGTCATTCATTTATTTTAAACATTGTACCTACTTCAAAGAGATTTAAAATACTATAGAGCGGGCATGTCAAGGAAATGTCATAGAAAAACTTTGATCCCATGTCTCAGTTAACGCCATCTAGAATAATATATGAATATTGGAGCGGCAGCGAAGCGTACTACAAAAAACTCATAGACTTGTATCCAGCAGGACACACTTTTTCGGACGAAAATTTTGTTCGTGATGTCCGGTCTATAGGTATTGAATGTCTTTGACCTACTTTAAATATAGAAGCGTCATGCTAAGATGCAATTTATATAATAATAATTTTTACTTATAATATTTAGTTTTTGCTGTTATATACTCAGTCCCTTAAAAATGTCTTTTCTTTCTAGACTTTTATTCTTTCCATAAAATCGTTGCTTTGAAACTGATAGTGAGTTTCAAAATAAGTCAAAATTAAATGGAATAAAAATCTAAGCTATATAAAACTCACCGATTACTTTTCTAACAACGACAACCGCAGCGCTTCATCAAAAGCTCGCTGTTCCGCTGCAAGCTGCTGCTCACGCGACGCCTGCTCCCGGACGGACAGCGCTAGAGCCGCTTGAAGGTCCGCGTCGGCGTCCACATCAGGTATACTTCGTTCCACGACCGGTTCCTCGGGCGTCGTGCTGCTGAGGGATATCGTCGCCAGAGATTCTTCTATCGCTCTGCGGAGAACTAGCGAGTAAGCATCTAGCGTGATAGCTACACTAAGTGCGGCACAAACAGGTTGAGGGCAAAAAGGTTTAACATTTCTATTTTTTAAGAGTTCTTTTTTCAAATCGCTGAGCATGTTTTCTAACATTGTGATGTTGGCAATGCTGGTAATCTGTTTTTCGTATTTGGAATGTTATACAGTTTTTTATTTAACGTTTGAACTACGAGTTTTTCATTTCATTTTAATTTACTTATAGCCTAAGAGCCCGTGAACCCCAGACCTTCGTTATTTTATAAAAACTGAAAGTTTGTCAGCGCATGCTCTCAACACAGGTAAGAACGATGGACCATTATGAAGTTTGGGTTGCCCTGGCTTTAGCAGGTATACGGTATTAAAGGTGTGTAAAATACCGATCTAACTTCGTCAAATTATATTAGGTTGGGGAAAAAGTCTTTTCGCATTATATTAGTATGTATGAACTTGTAATAAAATCTCTTTGGCTATACTATTTGTATCTGGCTGGTTTTGGTATCATTGAAGGTTAACATTTTAAAGAATATAATTCCAAATTCAAATTAGGATAATGTGTGATTTTCATTTGTTTTTCGTACTGTCAGATGAGTGAATCTAATGAAGAATTTTTAATGAAAAAATTCGATACTGTTTAAAATTTTACATATCTCTTGCTCTGTAAGTACACCCTTACACCCCTGAATGCCGGGGTGTATGACTATCATTACAGCATAGGTTTTGGAATTTGAAAAAAGAACTGTCATACTCATACTGCACGAAGAATATTTTTAAAAAATTAATTTTTTTTTCTCGGTATCGATTAATTACTCGAATCGGAATCTAGACAACTTATTTTATAAAGATTTTATTTTAAATATGGAACTATTTGTTTCCACATCGTATGTTAGATGGAATCGATTTAAAAATCAAACTGGCCAGCAAGATTTGACGCGATTGCGTGCGTGAAAAAAAAAAGGCAGTCTACTAGTAGGCGCGAAAGCATCGCGAAAATAATTAATTGAAACCTGCTGTCTTGTTGTTTACTTACCTCACAATCGATATGTAAAGCAGAGTATTTATCTCGGGCGTAAGCATCAATTGCATACTCGGGTTAATTAGCGCCTTCGCTTCGCTCAGGCGCCAAAAACCTCGTATGCAATTGATGTCATACAGCCCTTGGTTAATAATCTACTATTACTACAAAAAAGGTAAAAATGCAACACAAGCCGCGAAAAAAATTTGCGATGTTTATGGACCTAGTGCAGTGTCTGTGAGAGTAGCACAAATTTGGGTTAAGCGTTTTCAATCCGGAAATTTTTATGTCAAAGATGCACGTCGCTCTGGTCGCCCTATTACGGATAAAACTTAACTGGTTACCTACTGGCTTTAACTACTGGCTTTGGTGGTTTTGTTTTGTTCATTATTGGCCACCGACTTCCGAAACTGGAGTTATTTTTCACCTGTTAGTTTTTTTTAAGAAGTCGGTTGTTTTTTTTTTGTAAAAAAGTTTTTATTTTGTAATTTTTAGTTTCTTTGTGTGTAAGAAAGTCTTTCAAAACTTGAAAGAATCGTTGCTAAAGAAGTTCTATCTAAACATTAATCTGTCCATCTCTGCAGGCCCCGTTTAAAATAGAATGGCGTAATGTTATGTTGTGGAAATACAAAAGCTCAGCATAGACATCTGACTATAGCAACCGCGAATAATTTGCTGTTATGCGTTGAAGAGTTCCGTTGCCTGTCTCCTATATCAGTTTTTCTGCACCAAATGATACTTTCTAAATGAAAATGCTTGATTTGTTACTAAAAATGTTAAAATCGGTGCGTGTGTGCCTATATTTTTTGAGGAGTTCCCTCAATTTCTCGAAGATCCCTCATCACATATGAGTTTTGACACAAATGGGACCAATCTGTTAGTATACCCTATCAAACAAAAAAAGAATTTTGAAAATCGTTCCATAAATGACGGAGTACTGAGGTAACAAACCCTAAAAAAAAAATACAACCGAATTGAGAACCTCATCCTTTTTTTGAAGTCGGTTAAAAATGGATGCCTTTTTTTAAAAGTGAAGCAAGATCGGCATATAGTTACGACGTAGCTGAAGAACTGGGAATTGACCACAAAACAGTTTTGGCGCATTTGAAAAAAACTGGGTACACAAAAAAGTTCGATATTTGGGTAGGTCCTCACGAGCTCACTGAAAGAAACCTAATAAACCGTGTACTCATTTATGATTCTTTATTACGACGTAATGAAACCGAATCATTTTTGAAGAAATTGATAACTGGTGATGAAAAGTGGATCACGTACGACAAGAACGTGCGAAAAAGGTCGTGGTCAAAGGCCGTTCAGGCTTCACAGACTGTGGCGAAACCCGGGTTAACTCGCAACAAGGTGATGCTGTGTGTGTGGTGGGATTGGAAGGGCATTATTCATTATGAGCTGTTACCACCAGGCAGGACTATTGATTCTGAACTCTACTGCGAACAACTGATGAGATTAAAGCAAGAAGTTGAGAGAAAGCGGCCGGAATTACTCAACAGAAGGGGTGTGATTTTTCATCATGATAACGCTCCTGATAGACCTCACACATCTTTAGCCACCCAGCAAAAATTAAGAGAGTTTGGCTGGGAGGTGTTAATGCATCCGCCGTATAGTCCTGACCTTGCACTTTCAGATTTCCACCTGTTTCGGTCTCTTCAGAATTCTTTAGGCAGTGTTATTATATTATATGTATCCCATTGCTATAGAAAATGGGATCATGTCCCTACCTACAAGATGGCAAAAAGTTATAGAACAAAATGGTACCTACATACTTTAGTTAAATGTAAATAAACTATATTAAAAAATTAACTAAAGTATGTTATACCACGGTACCACAGAGGTATCGCCGACGATGCATTAACCCCATTTCCACCCAACAACATATTGCATCAGCCACCGGGGACGGTCCACGAGATGCTGCCTTCGCGTTTCGCGACTATGCATTAACCTTGAACACGGGGCCGGGCCACGAGATGCTGCCTCTGCGCAACGTGCCAACGATCAAGCCACCATTTCTAGGGCGGCTTCACCGCCACTTCGGTTCCAACCTCGAACGTAGTCGCAATCTTTAGTCATAGTTATAAATTCATGTAATTTCTTTTCTATTAATTAAATTAATTTTAAGCAAATTGGCTTTCTTTGAATACTCCGCCTGTAGCCTCCGTAATTGGCGCAGTCGGTAGGATACTCGAGGCAGTACGCGGCGCGAAAAGGGACTCCAAAATCGATCCTGTCGGCTCCGCATAGCCGCTGTCTGAGCTCTCAAGCCTTCATCGAGTATCCAGAACCACGGAAAGCTGCGGCCGGTGCATCCAGACTTCGATGCTGATTCAGAGAAACCAAGAAATGAAACTGTGAGTACACTTGAATCGCTCTTGTGTTGCCTCCTTATAGTTGTAACTTTTCCTTTTCCCAGTCCTACGTTAATCTTTCAAGATTTTTCATCCTAGGCAATCTGGTTCTTGTACCCCTAGGGTCGTAAGACAAAGTAGGTTAGATCAAGCTAGAGATTTAAGTGACATAGTAGAAGACACATCCACAATGGCTCAAGGAGACCAAATTGACGCCATATTTAAGTCCCTTCGATTACTCCCAGAGTTCGACGGGAACCCAAATACATTAACTAGGTTTATTAATTTAAGCGATCAATTAGTAAAGAGGTATCTCAATCCCAATCCAGGAAATGAGCTGGAAAACCAGGCCTTGCTTAACGGAATTTTAAATAGAGTTACGGGTTCAGCCGCTCGATTTATTAATTCTAACGGTATCCCGACTGACTGGAATGGCATTCGTACAGCATTAGTTAACAACTTCGCGGATCAACGCGACGAAACTGCACTTTATAACGACCTTTCATCGTTAACACAAGGTCAGACCACGCCACAAGAGTTTTATGAAAACTGTCAAAACCTATTTAGCACTATTATGACATATGTGACCTTGCACGAGAATCTGTCCACCACCGTAGAAGCAAAGCGTGAACTTTATAAAAAGCTTACGTTGCAGTCCTACTTACGCGGATTGAAAGAACCGCTAGGTTCGCGTATTCGTTGCATGCGACCCGTATCTATAGAGAATGCATTGCAGTACGTACAAGAAGAAACTAACATATTATATCTGCAACAACGGAACAATAGCTTCATAGATAGTAAAAAACAACCGAATAACTCAGCGGGCTCGCAATTTAGACCCCCAATTATTAATCAACCGTTCCCCATGACACCAAACCATTTTAACACGCCGGGCCCCTCACGCCATCCACCCATGCAGCCATGGAGACCTAATAGTAATAATAATTCACCTCAACCTTACCGGGGGCCGTCGCGAACTCAGCAAATATTTAGGGCTTTACCACCAAATTATAATGAACGAAGTAATGTATTTAGGATGATTCCACGTGACGTATTCGGAAATACGCAAAGCGGACCCGGTCCTCAGCGGCCTACACCTATGAGTGGCGTAAGTCATTTTGTCAGCAGACCCATGCCTGCTAATGGACACGACTGGACCAAATCGGGCAATCCACCACCGAGCAACTACTTTAAGGCTCGCGAATTAAACTTCAATGAATGTCCGTACTATGCATACGGTCCCTACTACGATGGCTCTGAGTATTATTATGTCGAGTCCGAATGTAATGATAATTTTACGTGTACTGACGATTACCATGACAATAAATTGATTTCTGTTGATGTACCATATGGGACTGGCGAATCATTAACAGAGTCTAAGCCATCCACTAGCAACGAGGATTTTCGGCCGGGATCGAAGTCCGACAAACAAAAATAGAAATTAATATTCAGACACAGAGACAACTTCCTTACATACAAATTTCAAACCCCCCCTTAAAGTTACTTATAGACACAGGTGCTAATCAGTCCTTTATTAGCCCCGAGGCCATGCGGAAGTATTTTCCGTTTACGCCGCTAAATTATGAACCTTTTGAGGTCGTGAATGTCCACGCGACGAGTAGAAATAATAACTCGGTCATATTGCCGTGTTTTGCGGAATTCGATGAGTCATATAGTATAAAATTATTCGTATACAATTTTCATAATTATTTCGATGGCTTAATAGGGTCAGATTTATTAAGTAAATGGGAATCGAATATAGACTATAAAAACATGTGCTTAAACACCAGGCACGCAACTAATCCAATTCAGGTATATGATTCCCGTAACGTCAACCTTTATGAAGATATTATACCCGCTCGTTCTTCTAAACTGATCAGACTACCAATTAATATACAAAATGGAAATGCGTATATCCCGGAACAAGTCATTTGTAACTGCATTATAGGTGAATGTATTACGTCAGTCAGCCGTAATCGAGGCATTTTAGAAGTTTCAAACCCTACTCAAAATGATTTAATATTTTCTGTCGACCGTCAAGTTAGTGCCGAGGTATATAATGTTGAGTGCACGCGTACTAAACAACTGTCACCGCGCGCTCGAGACGTAGTTTCAAAATTACGTACCAGTCATTTAAACCCGGAAGAACGTGCAAATCTGGAATCACTGTGCGCACAATACGCGGACGTATTCTATATAGAGGGTGAACCGTTGTCATTTACCAACCAAATTAAACATTCGATAAAAACCACCGATGAAGTACCCGTTTACACAAAAAGCTACCGATATCCGTACGTGCATAGGGAGGAAGTTAGAAATCAAATCGGGAAGATGTTAGACCAGGGTATAATTAGGCCTTCCCAATCAGCCTGGAGCTCTCCTATCTGGGTAGTACCTAAAAAGACAGATGCTTCCGGCAAAACGAAATGGCAAATTGTCGTAGACTTCAGAAAATTGAACGAGAAGACTATCGATGATAAGTATCCGATACCAAACATCGCAGATATATTAGATAAGTTAGGCAACTGTCAATACTTCACCACCCTCGATCTCGCAAGTGGATTCTACCAGGTTGAAATGAACACAGAGGATATACCGAAAACGGCGTTCAATGTTGAGCACGGTCATTTCGAATTTTTAAGAATGCCTATGGGTCTTAAGAACTCGCCGTCCACGTTCCAAAGAGTCATGGACAACGTGCTCAGAGGCCTTCAAAACGTCATATGTCTCGTGTACCTCGACGATGTAGTTGTGTTTAGCACCTCCTTGCAAGAACACATGAATAACCTCGAGAAAGTCTTCCAGAGACTACGGGAATCAAATTTTAAAATCCAGTTAGATAAAAGCGAATTTTTGAAATTAGAGACAGCTTATTTAGGCCATATTATCGGTAAAGATGGCATTAAACCGAACCCCGATAAGATATCAGCCATACAAAATTATCCGTTGCCGAAAACCACTACCGAAATAAAACGCTTCCTTGGTTTACTTGGGTACTATCGTAAGTTCATTCCTGATTTCGCTCGATTAGCAAAACCTCTTACTCAGTGTCTTAAGAAAGGATCAAAAATTACTCTCGATACAAATTACACAAATTGTTTTGAAAAATGTAAAACTCTTTTAACTAATGACCCCATTCTTCAATACCCCGATTTCAATAGGGAATTTGTCCTGACTACAGATGCATCCAATTTAGCGATTGGTGCTGTACTTTCTCAAGGCCCGATAGGCCAAGATAAGCCTATAGCTTACGCCTCACGAACATTAAATTCCAGTGAGATTAATTACAGCACAATCGAAAAAGAGTTGCTGGCCATAGTATGGGCCACTAGGTATTTCCGTCCTTATTTATTTGGTCGCAAATTTAAAATCATCACGGACCATAAGCCGCTCCAGTGGGTGATGAATCTCAAAGAGCCAAATTCTCGATTAACGAGATGGCGATTGAAATTAAGCGAGTACAATTTTACAGTCATTTATAAGCAAGGAAAATCAAACACTAATGCCGATGCATTATCTAGGGTAGAAATATGCAATGAGGAAACAAGTTCCGTAATAGCTAACCCTTCCGTTATAAAAAGTATCTCAGGCAACTTAGATTATACAGACGCTCTGCGTTATGACAATGCCATTAAAGTTCCTCAGGATAACGAACAGGAAATAACTTCGCAGTTAAATCAGCATATAAGTTTAAGCAAGGATTGGATGTTACAGCATTCAAAAGTCTTAAGTAGTATTGTCGAAAATCAGAAAAATATATCCCAAATAGTTAAAGTAATGATAAATACCACCCAAGTTACTAATATAGATCTTCTTAATTATGCCCATCTCTCACAGTTACTCCTAATTTTGGGAGATAATATAGAAAACCTGTCGGAAGAGTTAGGCAGAATAGAGAATCTACTAGCTTTTATTCACGCAAAGAGTACGCATCATTCAATGCTCGGTATAAACGTTTTAAGAAATATGATAGCTAAAATACGTAGTATATATAATAAGGAAGAAATACTAGATATAAGCATAAGGGAATATTACGATACAATTAAATTAGGTTCATATTACAGTAGCAATAACTTAGTTATAGTGTTCAAGATACCGATTGCATTGCCCAGCACCTATGACCTATATAAACTTTCCATAGTACCTAATAAAGATCATGAAATCCTAATACCACCCTCTCCTTATATCGCAATACACGAGGACGAATTCATGTACATGGAGACAGAATGTCCGAAGGCAAACACTTGGTATCTCTGCGAGATGAAACCCAGCTTCAAGCCTCGAGATCAAGTGGACTGCATTCAACAACTGATTACAACGCAGAAAATTGACTCTTCCTGCAACCATACCCCTGTCAAACTCACCAGAGGGGCACTGGAGCAACTAGATGACAAGCATTACATCGTCACGTTTCCAAAAGCTACCAAGGTCCAGACGTCCTGTGGAAGAAATGAATACAAGAATCTACAAGGGAGCCTCTTAGTTGTCCTACCTCATAACTGTTTCCTGCGGACTCCTGAATTCACCATCATTAATAACAATGATCATGCAAAAGGACAAGTCATCAAGATCACAGACTTACCTGCACGGGATCCCAATTTGACATTATCAACGCTACCAGTCCTAACCCTAAACTCAATAAACCTGGAAAATCTACACGCAAGCAATGCAAAGATATCGCTACAGTCACCGATTACAATAAAGAAGCCCCAAGATACAACCTTATATCATACCACCATACCGTTGCACACTTTCCTACTAGGTGCAACTGCATTAAGTAGTTACGTCATCGTCCGAAGACTCTTAGCAAAACGGCGATCAAACGAACCACCAGAGACAGAAATGAAGCGACCCACGTGCCAGGATGCCAACGTCGAAACTCAAAACGTGAATCAACCTGACCCGCAAGATCACTGTTCAACATTATTTTCGACGAAAGTCCTCTAATAACTGCTGAACTACGGTGGGAGGTGTTATACCACGGTACCACAGAGGTATCGCCGACGATGCATTAACCCCATTTCCACCCAACAACATATTGCATCAGCCACCGGGGACGGTCCACGAGATGCTGCCTTCGCGTTTCGCGACTATGCATTAACCTTGAACACGGGGCCGGGCCACGAGATGCTGCCTCTGCGCAACGTGCCAACGATCAAGCCACCATTTCTAGGGCGGCTTCACCGCCACTTCGGTTCCAACCTCGAACGTAGTCGCAATCTTTAGTCATAGTTATAAATTCATGTAATTTCTTTTCTATTAATTAAATTAATTTTAAGCAAATTGGCTTTCTTTGAATACTCCGCCTGTAGCCTCCGTAATTAGTATGTAATTTATCTATAGCAATGGGATAAATATAATATAATAACACTGCCTAAAGAATTTCTTCGTTTTGTTTTTTCTTAAAAAACGCGAAGAAACTTTTTCCCCAACCAATTAATATTATATTAAATTAAAATTATTATATCAGCCATTGCCCAACTATGTATGGTTTGGCTTCTAGTCTACCAGTGTTTTACGTAAAGTATCGCGTTACCAAATTGACTGGGTAATACTTCGTTACACTGGTTGTCAGACTTTCGTAAAGTATCAACGGTCTCGACTATCAAGGGTTTACAAATCACAGCCGAAATCCAACGGCTTAACTTGCTTCTAAAGGGTCTAAAACTTCAATCAACCCATGCGGATGTTATTATTTACCCAGAAGCCCTTCGGGGTTATTAATCTATAAAATAAATATTAATTTTGAAAAATGTATGCAGCATAGGTAATAAGAACGAGCTAAACCTTTTCGTTCCTTGAGTGAATCAAACGTGAGTGTTAGCTATCGAAACAGCTCTCAAACAATTTAAAGGATAGACTAAAACCAATGAAAAGTAATCCAGAGTATTATAGCCATTACAGGTAAATATATAAATAACTCATATAATTATCTAAATTATTGACACCAGCATTCAGATTCGTACACTCGGCCTCAGTTTCGGTGATTCACACTTAAGGCTATAATTGCTTGCACCCGGCGTACGAACTCAGAGGCTCAACCACTCATACGCACGTTGAGTACTTCAAAGGATTTCGTTAACTGATTCACCGCAAATGGGACCGATTATACATAGATGCATATTCTGACGTTCACATTCTGGACGACATATAATTTAGAGAAAAAAAACTACTTTTCAAAAATTATCCGACAATTTAGGTAAAATTTAAAACAACGATCTCATCGATACCTCATAAATATTAATTGTACTTGAATTAAAATATTTCAGTATAGTAAAATCAATATTTAAAAGAATGATAATTACAAAAAAATACACCTGAGCTAACGTAACTGCAAAATTTAGGTAAACTCACGTGCACCAAGGAAATAATTTATACAAAAAACATGTCTGTTCACGATGCTATAAATGGCGAGACAATTGTTGTAGGATTCAGTAAGTTACGAAACTCTTACTCTCTCTCTCTTACCTAACGTAATAAAAGAACTGAATTAATCAAGATGTTAACTCGTTATATCATACCAGTAATTTTGATATCTCTACAATGTGTAACTGGAGAATTTACGTTAGACAACTTAGAATTGGCTTTGGCGAATATTTCCGAAGACGGCCGACTGGATTTTTGCGAGCTGCTGAACAAATACAATTATCCGTGCGTTGAATATGAGGTGGTCACCGAAGACGGGTACATATTAAGATTAATGAATAAACCCG
The DNA here is from genome assembly GCA_921972225.1 of Euplexia lucipara. Taxonomy (NCBI): domain Eukaryota; kingdom Metazoa; phylum Arthropoda; class Insecta; order Lepidoptera; family Noctuidae; genus Euplexia; species Euplexia lucipara. The sequence continues at coordinate 2,462,314 of OV179158.1, forward strand.
GAGATAAGACGAAACCAGTCCTCCTGCAACATGGCTTCGTGGACTCATCAGACACTTGGATATTAAGAGGCCAAGATTCTATGGCAGCTTGTCTAGCCAACAACACCTACGATATCTGGTTCGGGAACACGAGAGGCAACATGCATTCCCGTGCCCACAAAACCCTGAACCCCGAACTACTGAGGTTCTGGGAGACCAGTTTCCACGAGATGGCTATATACGACATGCCAGCTACGATCGACTTCATTTTAGAGAAGACGGAACAGACGCAACTACAAGTAATCGCACACTCTCAAGGGACAACACTGTTCTTCATCCTCGGAGCAGTTAAGCCGGAATTCGTTTCGAAAATTAAGAACGTTATATGCCTCGCTCCGGTGGTGTATTTGAATCATGCGCAGCAGCCGTTGTTCTCTATGTTATCACCACCAGCAGGAGGATCGTTGGTCGGTGGAGCACTAGGCTTAGTAGGCCACGGGGAGTTCCTGAGAAATTCTTCAGCGTTAGTAGCGTTGGTTAGGACGGCGTGTACACAAGGAGCATTAGGTTACGCGGCGTGCGGGCAAGTGGTATTACCTTTGCTGTTTGGATACGATCCCGCCCAGTTAGAGGCCGAGTTTCTCCGAACACTTTTCGGACATTACCCTTGCGGTTCGCCATTGAGAAACCTTGTACACTTCCTACAAATTCTAACAGCAAAAAGGTTCCAGCAGTACGATCATGGCTCCGGGAATTTGTTGATGTACGGTAGCATTCGTCCCCCGGCTTATGACTTAAGTAAGGTGCCGTTTAATATATCTTTGTTTGTGGGTAAGAATGACCGTTTGTCTGCTATTGAGGATGTGGCCCGCTTGAGGAGTGAACTCACTCCTCAAGGTACTAACGTGGTAGAATACTACGTCATGCCGTACGATAATTGGAACCATTATGACTTTGTGGGGGGTAAGTTTATGGCCGAGTATCTGTTTAAGCCCGTACTTGACACATTGACCAAATATTTCTGATCATGTCGGACTACAACAGTAGCTTAGTGTAGATTAGCCAATTGTAATAATAAAAAAATATCCGAAACAAATCTGTAAAACGAAGATCAAATACCTGTCATTATTACACTCTTTTGTAAATTTAAAGTTATGCGTTAGAAATCACACCAAAATCTGTTGACCATAATAATAAGCTAGGGGGGTCACCGGATTGGAAAACCTCAATCTAATTCCACGGGCCGTCACCAAAGCCTCGCGTCACCAGCGTGCATCTTGGAGATTTCCGCTTACTACTAATGTACCTGCGACTGTTGGCATATTAACTTGTAAATGATTTCAAGTGCAATTTTATTTTGTAACCAAAATGGTTGTTAGAACACTAACAAATTGTTCGTGTTTTTAATAAAGTTTTGATTAACACTGTTTGGAGTATTTATTACGTAATGATGTTGATATCTTATGTTGTTTGCAATTCCTTTGTACAATAACTAACATACACATAAACTCTCATTCCCTTTGAGAAATGTTAGGTGTAATACACGTAATGGCAGTGTAATGGCGTAGTGTACTCTTCAACAGAACATAACATCACGCCTGTAATTACCGAAATATTGGGCAGACGTGTACTTTTATGAGTAGTACACCCAGCAGTATTGTTTAAGTACGATGTTATAGAGACTGTCAAATTTTCCCAATTGAATATGAACCTTTTACTTTTGTTATAAAGTTGAAAATAGATAATATGTTGGAGACATTTATAAGCAAATAATATTTCTTTTAATTAAGTCGTGAATTCATTATAAATGTAGCAAACATAACCGTAAGCGTAATTTCAATATGACAAAATGTGCAATATACTTTAGCAATAAGAAAAACACGCCGCAGTACATATATTATATTAACAAAGTTTGTTTAACAGCTTATCCTATAGCACACACACACACACACTAAGATAAATCTACCAATGGAAACGCCAGCGCCTGCAAATTATATTGTTGCATTTAATTATTATAATACAAGTTTTAATCTATTTTATTTTATTTTCTCTACTGTCAGAAGGCTTAAAGACTAATAACACAATATAATAACAAAAATATAACCAACATGCTAATTAAGCAAGCCTCCACAGTTAAACTACATAATATTATGGAGTTTATAGTGTTCGGTGAGTTAAAGAGTTAGAAGGTGAGCAGTTTTAGACAAAAAAAAAATAGTTTTATTGGATATATTTTTTAATACCACTTAATGAATGATATAACATCATGTTTTGGTATGCCAATAATACATCCACATTTTCCAAAACATATATTAACTAATATTATACGGTTATTGAAAAACATTTAAAATTGCTTCTTCTAACAAACTACATATCAAATGTGTTTTTTTTATTTAATAATCGCTTGTACCTGGCGGCTGAACTCAAAACTGCGCATACGCACATTCCGAAGTTCAAAACATTTCGACAGCTAACTGATTCACCGTTAGTGGGCCGATACCTACAGAGGCGGACATTGTTTTTTTGACCGTCTTCTTCAACAAAACGTATCGATATGAATAAAAACCAATTGCCAATAATGTTTGAACGCGCATTACTTCAAAATGGCTGCACCTCTTTGACTAATTCTTAATTGTCAGGACAAGGTTTGTATTAGAAAAAATATATTCCTCTAGGATTTTATTACACTAGAGACAGGGCGAAGTTGTTGTGTTTTGTAGTGCTTCGAATATGTTTGCCGTGGCGCAGACCGAAGACTTTTTCGCGATCATAAAGAAGAGCAGCGCTTCACTACTAAAGATCAAGGCACATTATACCGGCACGGCACCGGCACCGCTCCAAACCAGCATTTGACTTGTCATTCAATTTAGAGCCTTAAATCGTAGTTAGTATAATATATTGCACAATGTCAAAGTGAAAAAGTCAACGGCGAGCAGTCAGCACGCTTGCCATTACCACACAACTCGACTCGCAGCCGCGTGCCCATAGCGGACCATGTGCGCGACAGCGCGTTGACCGCACACTTACAGTACGCCGAATCCGAGTCGTACACCTAGACATTATGAAAACGTGCCAGTCATAGGCGTGTTCAATTATAAATGCCATATAACAATTGTGTTCACGGTGATAGCTAGCTTGCACCTCGCGGCCAGCGCGCGGGCGGCGTGCGGACTGCAAGCTGGCACCTTACCGACGATGCGTAGTTAGCGCACTGGCAGCTAGCCGTAGCCTAAATTCGAGGCGACGCCGAGCAGCTGCTGTGCAGTTGCGGTGCCGTTATAATGTGCCATGACCTTAGTCGCCAACAAAACAGCTCAAACAGTCTCCCGAGGGTTTTGTCCGAGGGGTGGGATCTATCCCTAATAAAGAGGTGGATACAGATTCATATTAGCGCTTCACCTCGTATTATCTGAATTGATTATGTGTTTTATATTATGCATGTTTAATTTATTTGCGATAATATTTATTTTAATGTGTACCTACTGTTAAGTTTTGTTAATTTTTGTTATGAAAATGTAATTTTTTGTATGTGGTGATTTAATTGATTGTAATGTAATATTTTTGTATGTGCCTTTAATTTTAATTTTCCAATTGTTTGGACTGTCTGAATTTTCTTTTTTTTTAATTTAAAACGCAAAAAGTATAAGCTGTAGTGCCTTACCTCTGCAGTTGCCTCTCCTCGCTGGCCAACAGATGCGTGTCGCTGTTGTGCGCACGCGGCGGAGACGGCGACACCGGGCGCGCGCTACGCAATGCCTCCCAAACGTCCACCTGACAGAAATAAAAGCTGTTGTAGCTCTTGTATCAGCTTTTTTTAATCTTGGGTTACCTAAACTCAAGAGTTCCCAACGAGTCAAACTGTAACTTGTAACAATGTGACTCGTTGGGACAAAAAAATCCCAACCAGTCACACTGTTACTCGATAGGAAAACTTTTTATAGTTCGTTCCCAACGAGTCACACCGTAACGTGTGTACGTAACACGTGAGTAACTGGTCCTCTCATATCGGTGGTGTTCTTTCCTCGAAAGACCATTTCAGACACTAATCTGTATGGTTCTGATATGATCTAACCAAGATAATGTCTGGACTTTAAAAAGGACTGTGGCCTCTGTGTTTCTTTCAGTGTTTCTTCATCAGATAGTGAAACGCCGACCTCACCTAGCCAAAATGTCGTGTAAAAGTGTTTGTATGAACCTATTTACAGAAATACCTGATCGTCCTGCGTGCCGGTCTCCATGAGGCTCTGCTGTATGGCGTACTGCAGCAGGCCCTCCTCGTCGTCGGCGCAGGCGAGCCGCTCGTCCGGGCCGGCGCAGTCCCGGTAGGCGCGGCCCAGCGCGAAGCACTGGTCGTCCACGACGCACGCCAGGCGCGAGCCCTCCGGGATCACGTCGATGTACGGCACCGGGCTCTCGGTCGCGAATATGTTGCCGAATGTTATGCGCGCGTTTATTACGTGGAACAGGGGGATCTCTGTAAGTTAACGAGGTTGATTTTATCAAATAATCCTGCTAATATTATAAACATGAAAGTTTGTGAATATGTTTCGATGTTTACTTTTCAATTACCTTGACATATAAATAGACCATTTTATGGATTAACACAATGTGTTCAATGTCCACTTCATTCTATCATAATGTGACTTTAAGGCGCCTACCTCTCCTGTTATGGTTCAAATTCGGACAAGTACCATTGTGACTTTTTCAATTCATATGTGTACTTTCTTAGTTTATCTTAGTTTATCTTAGACATCATTGACATGGGCAAAGGAAAGCACCGTGAGGGAATCTGGGTTTATAGGTAATATAAATCTGAAATCGCCAATCTGCCTTGAGCAAGCGCAGTGATCAATGATCGTGCCTTTTCTGTATGAGAAAAGACTTTTGTTCTGCAGTAAAATACGACATTCACAAGCTGGTATTATTATTATATGCGTAAATTACCAATTTTGACGGGAAAACCAGCGGGTAACTGCATTTGAACGAAGTCCTTTAGCTTGGCGAAGTGTGGTGACGATATCGCTGCCATTAGGTCCAGGATCGGCATTATTTGTTCTTGTAACTGTAACGTAATATGAGACCTATTAACTTCAGTCGCACAACGAGACGCTTGCTGCGGTCGGTCCGCGGTTGGATGACCGGCAATATGTACCTAAAACTCGACGTGCCTCAAAAGGCACGTTGAACCTTGGGATTTTTATATCAAAAACAAAATCAAAACTCATTTATTCAAATTCAGCTGAGAATCGTGACTTTTTTAACGTCAATAATGACATAAGATCCTCAAAACTGGAGAAGTGGCCGAACAAACTCCCCAGCAACACGTCTGTCTGATTAGTTTGAAGAACTTGAATCCATAAATAGCGAGATGTGGCCGAACAAACTCGCCAGCAACACGTCTGTCCGATTTGTTTAAAGAACTTGAATCCATAAATAGCGAGATGTGGCCGAACAAACTCGCCAGCAACACGTATGTCTGATTTGTTTAAAGAACTTGAATCCATAAATAGCGAGATGTGGCCGAACAAACTCGCCAGCAACACGTATGTCTGATTTGTTTAAAGAACTTGAATCCATAAATAGCGAGATGTGGCCGAACAAACTCGCCAGCAACACGTATGTCTGATTTGTTTAAAGAACTTGAATCCATAAATAGCGAGATGTGGCCGAACAAACTCGCCAGCAACACGTATGTCTGATTTGTTTAAAGAACTTGAATCCATAAATAGCGAGATGTGGCCGAACAAACTCGCCAGCAACACGTATGTCTGATTTGTTTAAAGAACTTGAATCCATAAATAGCGAGATGTGGCCGAACAAACTCGCCAGCAACACGTATGTCTGATTTGTTTAAAGAACTTGAATCCATAAATAGCGAGATGTGGCCGAACAAACTCGCCAGCAACACGTATGTCTGATTTGTTTAAAGAACTTGAATCCATAAATAGCGAGATGTGGCCGAACAAACTCGCCAGCAACACGTATGTCTGATTTGTTTAAAGAACTTGAATCCATAAATAGCGAGATGTGGCCGAACAAACTCGCCAGCAACACGTATGTCTGATTTGTTTAAAGAACTTGAATCCATAAATAGCGAGATGTGGCCGAACAAACTCGCCAGCAACACGTCTGTCTGATTTGTTTAAAGAACTTGAATCCATAAATAGCGAGATGTGGCCGAACAAACTCGCCAGCAACATGTCTGTCTGATTTGTTTAAAGAACTTGAATCCATAAATAGCCTAACAAAAGCCTGAAAGTCTAACAACAGTATTGCCAACTGGTAACATATTTTCCTTTCAAAGGGTAGAAGGTCAGATAGGTAGTCGGTCTAAGTGCCCCATAGATATCAGCTGCATGTTGTAAGACTGGAAGCTGACCCCAATACTTGAGAAAAGGCTAGGCAGATGATGAGGAATCAATTACACGAGCCAATGTTTATTGAAATAGAAAGAGTTACAAAATTGGAATATGGAATACAGAATATGAACTGTATGTAGGTACTTACCGAGTATCTGTCTACCAACTTAATTATTTACTTATCTCCTAGAATGCTAATTTTGAAACATCTTGAATCTACCTGAGTATAGTATTTTTTATTCTAGGTACTTCATATTCACATTTATAATGTATCTAGTTCCTGAATGTCCGGTATTTCTTTAATTACCTATCCTAGCTAGATAGATTTATGGTCTCCGCTTGCATACTAAATCGCATGAAAATCTTTGGAGCGGTTTCTGAGACTCCTTTAAAGTTATTATATAGATTATTGTATGGAGTTTCTTCCCCATTCTTCCCCATAAAAACCTACGAATAATGTTGGGAATTTATCCGGATAAATACTAAAAATGGATAAATACTCATAAATATCCGTTTTACTCGAGTATTTATCCAAAACGGCGGATAAATATTATACACGATTTTAGTAAGAGAAATTTTATATTTCTACGAAGAAAAGGATGAAATTAAGTGAAATTCTAAAACTTATTAAGAAGTTTAAAAAAAACAAGCCTGTCTAACCTATGATTACACACGATAATAAAAAAATGGGTTATACTTTCCTTTATGGGTCATCGATTTATGGATCGGAGAGGGGCTGGGGAGAGGGAGGGGGAGATGAGTCCCCCCCCCTGTCGGATTCCCACACCGCGGAGCCCCATGGTTATGGAGATATTCATTGTTAAAGTTTGAGGTTAGGTTAAAACACTAATTTCCATTATTTTCACTCTAATTTCCATATATTTATGGGCCGGGGAGGGCGAGGGTGGCAGGGGCCTACCTCCTGTACCATCTCCAACCCGCGGAACCCCAAGGTTACGGAGATATACGTATTTTAAAATTTAAAAGTTAACATTTTGAAATTAGTTTCGGGTATTTTTCGGATAGGTTAAATAAAGCACAAGGAATATTATTATCCTTACCTGCCAAGATGTCGCCGGAGCCGCTTGGCGGGGCTCCCACTTCTGGGTGGTTTAAAAAAATAACCACGAAGGAGGTGGAGAGGGGTCTGTGTTCGCTCACTCACTACGACCCCGCTACTTTTATTTTTTTTTTAGTGGTGGAAAATCCTCATGGATGTCCCCCGCCCCGGGGAGGGTGGAGGGGTCTGTCAGACTTACTGACTAAAAACCACCCCGTGTTCCTTCTCACACCTGCGCCGGGGGTCACGGGAACAGAAGATACTTCCGCGACTCCCGACTGACTGCGACCCGAGGGCCTCGCCAAGTCAGCGAGGGGAGTGAGGTGTTAGACAACCCTCGCAACGTCTAAGAGGGGCGCGCGTAAACACGATGCACCACCACCTCGGGTCCATGTACATGAGGGCGGCGGACGTCCCGTGTCCGTCGCCCCTGAACCCATTCAGGGGGGCTGGAAGAGGGCGTTGTCCACCCTCCGCCTGCGCCCGGTACGTCTGCTGCGGGCCGGGTGAGTGGAATTGCTCTCCCTCTTACTTTCCGCAGCCTCCTACTGCGAGACGACCGTTTCGCAGAAGGACACCACCGCGTCCCAGGACTCGACGCTGCCGGCCATCCTCTCGACCACGGCCGGCAGCGACAAGTCACTGCCTACTCCAGAGACGAGGGCACGGCACGGCTCCTCTCAAGCGGCACACTTTGCCAGCGTATGCCACGCCGTATCCTCCCGACATTTGACAAAGTGGTGATACCGGGCGTGTTATTTTCAATTTATATGAAAACTTTTAAAAAATATGTTTCTCTTTATTATTTTATTATAACTGGGAGTCTCCGCTACTTAAAAAAATGTAAAAAACCTTTTGTTTATGAGTACTATCTACAAAAAAAAAATGGACTTCCAACTATATGGCCCATAAAATAAAGTGTAGCCCGAGCACGTGTAATTTTGCACTGATTTTATTACGTCTATGCAGATGAGTCGTCGGAGGAACTTGTGGCTAAATTATAACAGCCGCATGGGTTCATCGAAGGTTAAACTACGCTTGACGTGGTCGGTCCGTGGATGGATGACCATTTATTATATACCAAGACTCCTCCGTGCCTCGGAAAGCACGTTAAGCCGTTGGTCCCAGCTGTCATTTGTAGATCTTTGACAGCCGTTAATTGTGGTCAGAAGTCCAAAGTCTGACAACCAGTTTAACCAAGGGGTATCATGTTACCCAGTTCACTGCCTTGCCTTGCCACTGGGTTGTGTAGGTCTGACAGACAGCTCCATGTAAAACATTGGTATTCAGCTGCATCCGGTGAAACTGGAAGCCGACCCCAGCATAGTTGGGAAAAGACTAGGCAGATGATGACGTCTATGCAGAGTTTAATAAAATTGGTGAAAACTTCACATTTCAGTGCGTAATGAGCTAGCAAGGGTGTGCTAGCTCATTACGCACTGCTAGCAGTTTAGAGACACAACATGTTGTCAAACTTTTTTTACTAAGTTAGTTTAGTACTGCGCAGCACACTATTAATTTGCTGGCTCATGACGCACTGAGATTTCAAAACACTCATAACAAGGGACTCTTCAGTCTTTTGTAGGTTTCTAGCGTTATCAACAGTAATAAAACTACACTTTTCTATTCATTTTTAGTAGTTTACTTATCCGCCAATTTTATTCAGTGTTTAAACCTTTAACAAAGAAAGGTTCAGCTATTAAAACATACCTTGAAACGCTATAATCCAACTTCAAAATCGCTTAAATGTCTCATAAAACTAGAACACTATCACCTCATAATATTTTTTTTGTTGTTAAAAACGCACACGCGCGTGCGTTCTCTAAGACACATACCTGGGCACAGCGCAGGCGCGGTGGTGTGAGGGGAAAGGTAATAAAACAAAAGGAATAGGACAAAAGGAGGCTGGGATATAGTGCGGTGCGGTTAGAAACACGTTGCTTTGTCTTTACAATCAGAACTTGAAAAAGTAATAATGTATTAAGTATTTTCGAAAGCCTTAATAGTAAAACTAGTCTATCAATATAAAAAAACCATGCAAAATAATAAATATCCATCATTTTGGGTAAATATCGGATAAAAATGAGTAAAAACGAGTATTTATCCACTTCGGATAAATACTCGAGTATTTATCCTTCGAGTATTTATCCTTTGCCCATCACTACCTACGAATCATTGTAAATTATTTAACTTGTAACAAATGTACTTTTAAATGGCCTAATTGTTCGCATTACTTTGTGTAATTTATTTCAACACCATTGCTCTCAAAAAAATTGAAGGAAAACATCGTGAGGAAACCGGTATGTCCTAGAACCAAAAAAATCGAAGACCGTGTTGATCGAATGTGACATCTACCAATTCGCACTGGGCCCGCGTGGTAGATTATGGCCCATCCGCAAAATACGCGCTTTGACGTGGAGTTGCGGATACCAGCCCGGTACCTTTAAATGGCCTAATTGAAATAAATGATTTAACTTACTTCTAAAGGATAGTCCTCACAGAGCCACAGCGTGGCCCTGAACTTCTGCACCTTGGTGGCCACCTCTCGCGGCTTGCCGATGTCCCGGTCCAGCTCCTCGTCGGAGAAGTACTCCTGCCACGTCACCGGCTCCAGCGTCAGGTCCTCCGCCGAGCGGCTGCTGCGCGGGCTGGGGGACTCGTCCTGTAATGGCTGGCGGCACAAACGAATCGGTCATATTGTTATGTACTGTCCGAAGTAATCCCCCATATGGGGATTTCAGATAGGATGTTACGTTTACTTTCCAAAAATGCTGATAGCAGCCTTTTTGGTCTCGCACTCGCACAGGTCTTTTTTTGAGGTATTAACCTATATTCATTATTTTTAACCGACTTTCAAAAAAGGAGGAGGTTCTATGTTCGTGTGTATGTATTTTTTTTTTTTTTTTTTTTTTATGTATGTTACCTGATTTCTCCCCCATTTGTGAACCAATTCTCAAAATTCTTTTTTTATTCAAAAGTGTATACTCCCGAGGTGGTCCCATTTTAATTTGGTGAAGATCTGGTGCTGATCTTCGGAGATATACAACGGAACTCTTCAAAAATAGACGGCAAATCCGTCGTGATTGCTGGAATCGCTTGGATGTTTATTGTTTATACAACATCATGACGTATTATCACGCCTGTATGCTCTGATGGGGTACGCAGATGTGTACAATATACCTAGATTTCGACAGTTAGGTATGTTAATTTTCATTTATTAGGGATAAGTGGATAACCCTATTTATCATGACATGTAATGTTAACAATAAGTATAAAATAAATTCATGTTTTTTTTTTTCATCATTCATTCATCAAATATTTGTATGGGAACAACTAAAAATAGAAAAATAAAAAACTTTTTTGCAAAAAATAAAACCGACTTCAAAAAAAGCACTATACGGTGAAAAATAACTCTAAATTAGGAAGTCGGTGGCCCATCATGAATAAGACAAAACCACCAAAGCCAAATAATAAATAATAATAAAAGATAAGCATTTTTTGTCGGAAAAGCAAAGGCATCGCGCTCATACGGCCTCGTAGGTTTTCGTAATTTTATTTAATAATCATAACTGCTTAATAAATGCGTAAGTATTCCTTTTTCAAAAATATGTATAGGTAATACTTTATATACACACTCAATGGTGTAAACACAGATGTATTTTAGTATAAATTTCGGTAAGTATTCCAAGTAGTCGGTGGCCCATCATGAATAAGACAAAACCACCAAAGCCACAGACTTCCTAATTTAGAGTTATTTTTCACCGTTTAGTGCTTTTTTTGAAGTCGGTTTTATTTTTTGCAAAAAAGTTTTTTCTTTCAAAAAGTTAAGTTAACCACTCGGCCGGCGCAGTGGCTATGCTATTAGACGCTTTGATGCGCGCCTCTACTATTATTCCTGCATAGAACGAATGTGTGTATGGTCAGTTTGTATTATGTTCATGTTATTCACATTAGAATAGAATAGCATTTCAAGGAGACACACACAAGGAGTACACACACAAGGAGTGCACACACAAGGAGTACACACACAAGGAGTACACACACAAGGAGACAGCGCAGGAGCACACACAGGAGGAGTGGGTACATTCACAAGGAGTTGGCAAACTTATCTTGAAATTACAAGTTAGCAGATTAGTATTTCTCCAGTCCTATATCTTTTTTTTTCTCCTAGCATCGCTTGTATTTGGATTTCATTTTATAATATGTATATATCTATGTATTTGTTTAAATTATTATTGATTTGACTTTCTAGTTTTTGTTACCTTCTTGCGCCTACCATGTCTGTCTCTGCATCAATTTAAGGTAAACTGGCAGAAAATGCCTAACGTATTAAGTCGGCCTTTGTACAGTGTCTTTTACTAGTGCATAAAGTTTGAATAAAGAAATAAATAAATCATGTACAGGTTGTTCCGGATCTGGCTGTTTCGCACAATACTTGAGTCTCTTTTATTATATCCATGAACTATCTTAGAACCATTTCATCTGTATAGAAGATGATGCCTTGATTAAAAATCATCCAAATTTTACATTTATGCCTTATAAGTATGTAAGCACCAGCTCATCCTACCTTCTCGACCGTCAGTAGCGGCGTGGCGGCCTGCACGTCGGCGTCGGCCAGCGCCAGCAGGCCGGCCAGCGGCGCGCGCGCAGGCGTCCGCTTCTCTCTCTCGGAGCCGGGCACGTGCTCCGTCCTTGTCTTGGACACGAGCTCCACGTTGTTGGCGCCGAACACCTTGCATTCGTACCCGTTGACTGCTTCCGTCTTGTCTTGACGCCAGCCCCAGATGCCGCTTTTATTTCTATAATGAGAAGCAAGAGTTTTACACGACACATTTACTCCACAGAGAGTCAGACAGAGGTATCCCTATAGTTATGTTAAGTTCCATGTTATAGGGAAGCGATCTTATTGCCTTCAACCGGGAACTAATCCAGACTGCTTTACGGACGGCATCCGGATACGGATCCAGACGGCAGAATTACTTAGTTGTAGCATACTGCTACTGAATTTACAGAAATAAATATATTTTATCATAAAGATATCACTTTGTACAACCCGAGAATCGAACCCAGGTCATCCGAAAAACTAATCGAGATTATAACTAAAATTGCGAAACCCACACAGGTAACTCGACTGCACACTTCTGCATTTGGCAAGAATACTGACCTCCAGGAATAAAAGGCGTGCCGTGCCCGCTTACATGTATTTACAATTATTATTAAACGTTACACATAAATCAGCAATTTAAAGCTCGTCAGTAAGCTAACTACAAGTGAAAGAATTTTATAACATTGTCTTGCGGTCAAAATAGCGACCTTGTCTCTGTCTGACTCTTGTCGTCTAAATAATCGTTGATTGAATATTATGCCTTCGAACTAAGGTTCGATTTAACATACGTACATACATAAACTCACGCCTTTTTCCCATGGGGGTAGGCAGAAACTACAAAGCGCCATATGCTACGATTCTTACATACTTCTTTTGCTTCGTTTACTTTCATACATGTTGTCATACACACACGCCGGTTGCGAGTACTACGCACCTGACCTTTCTGAAGAACCTCACCAATAAGGACTATGTATGTCCTTCTTTGAGGTTGTGGTTCAAATCCGGGCAAGTACCGATGCGACTTTTTCAATTCATATGTACTTTCTAAGTTTATCTTAGACATCATTGACATCGGTAAAGGAAAACATCGTGAGGAAACCTGGACTTATAGTTGATATAAGTTTGAAATCGCTAATCCGCCTTGAGCAAGCGTGGTGATCAATGCTCAAACCTTCTCTGTATGAGAAGAGGCCTTTGCCCTGCAGTGGGACAGTAACAGGCTGGTATTATTATTATTATTTATGTGCTAGCGCGTCCCCTCCCGGCGTTCCCACTTACATCTGCCTTGTAAACACCTTTCGTTAGTCGCCTTTCATCCATCCTTTCAACGTGAACAAACCATCTAAGCATACTCTTTTCAATTTGCTTAAAGCGCATAAAAATTCCATTGATTCGTTAACTCCCGAGAGGACACCGGTGTCCAAGCGGTCGTTGTCTTTCTATTGTGTCTCTAATTGATACGGTTGAAAGGTTAAAGAAAGTGGTAGCTTGTTATAAAAACGAATACCAAGCCCCAGAAAAGAGCTCTGGACCTTATGAAGACGGCGGAAAGGAGCATTTAATTTGTGCTTATTTCTGGTGTCAAAATTGTGGATGTCACTGTTTTTGGTGAACATGTGTATGTTTGTGTTTGCGAAAATTAATTGAAATGCCACCGTGAGAATACCAATCTCATTAAATAGTTCTCTCAAGTAGACTCAACCTAGCTGGTATATTGCCCGAACAGCTCGTTTTTGAAGGACTTTGTATGTCTGATGCTTTTCCCTATAATAACATACCATAGGACATAACGCTATGAAAGTAGCTAAAATAGACTAACCGAGCTAACTTTCTCTAAAATCTAACTTTCTTGACGGCATATGCGGCCGAGCTAAGCCTACCTGCTAGAGTTGATATATGTGGGCCCCATTGAAGTTTGGCATCTACTGAAGTAAACTGTTTAAATCGCCAAAATCTTGTCTGTTTGACTTTAAAAATAAGAGAGGGAATTCTTTTTAAACAGTATATAGCAAACAGCACAACATCTCAGATACTGTTAAAAAAGAATGGTAAGTCGTTTATAGTAGAAACTAAAAATAATAAAGGACCCAGTATTGAACCTTGAGGTACACCTAACCGAACTGTAACCCGGCAGATTTCGCTCCTAATGGAGCGTCTACGCCGTGAAACCTATTGCGTAAATATGAATTTTTAACGCTGAGAGCTCCATTTTGGACACCACAATGATTAGTTTTCGAAAAAACGTGTCATGGAGTACGCAATCAAAGGCTTTAGACAGATCACGGAAAACACCACTTACCTTTCAAAGCTAATCTTGTCTGTGTCGAGATAGTTGATGGCCAGTGGCGAGGCCAGACGTTGGTCGATGACGTGTTGCGGGGGCGCGGGCCACTCGCGGTCCCCAGACATGGGCTCGAGGTACTCGCACCACGACGTGCCTAACTCATGGTCCAGCTCCATCAGACTTGCCGTGCGACCTGCAAGATACATAACTCGTTGTAGGTATATTCAGTGAACTTATCAATGTTGGGCGTGGCAAAAGAGAGATTGAGGTAAAACAAACACAGTAGAAATGCGTTCCTGCCGCGTTGATCTAGTCGTAGCAAGCGCTACTGCTGAGCATGAGGTCCCGGGTTCGAACCCCAGGTCGGGCAAAGTGTTATTGAGTTTTTCGATCTCTAATTTCTCAGCAGCAGCCCGGAGTCTGGATTTCAGTCACATGGGACTTAAACATAACTGGCGAAATGTGGGTGTAATACCAGGAACACCTCTACCTAACCCTTCGGGGATTACAGGCGTCATGTTATGCATGTAAGTGCGTTCCTTGCGAGGTATGTGTTGTGTAACAATGAATGACAATTTGAGGAATGATGTGATAAAGCTATGTTGTGATTTAAAAAAGATCTATATCTTCTTTAAAATCGCAATGTGACAAATATTGAAGAGTATGCTTAGATGGTTTAGTCAGGTTGAAAAGATAAAGACGACTAACGAAAGGTATTTATAAGGCAGATGTGAAGAAGAAACACCGGTCCTAGAAGGATCTACATAGACCTTATTGGTGAGGTTCTTCAAAAAGGTCAGTATAGTAGTACTAGCAACCGGCGTGTGTGTATGACAACATCGAATCGTTGCAGATGGCGCTCTTTAGTTTCTGCCTACCCCCATGAGAATAAGGCGTGAGTTTGTCTATGTTTGTATTTATTAACAAGTTCGTTCCATTTGAAACTGATGTCCTAGTTAAACAAACAGAAAAAGTTGTAGACTCACCCTGTCCTCTAAATATATAGGTTCTGTCTCCTCTCTGCCAGCGGTTGTTGTCGAAGCCGACGAGCGTCGTGTCCACGCGCACGTTGCCGCCGCGTTTGTACACCTTGTACGTGTCGAATGGGCACATGCGAGACACAAGGGGCACTGAAGAACAAGAACAAAGATCTATTTTTGACGTTTTGAACACGTTAGTCTCAGCAAATTTCAATCAAATTAAATAAATACGCCGCCATATACCGGAGTGGACCAATCACACGCAAAATGAATTAGCAGCATCTCACGGCCATCTTTCTAACACCGCGAGCGCCCATTTGGTCAAATCAAATGGCGCGTGCTTCCCGGTTTCTTATTTGTCACACATTTTCACAATAAAAAAACGGCAACCGAGAGACAAGATGAACGCATGAGAAAAATGTGAGTTTGGCTATTAACCCAATTTTTCAAGAAAAGGCTATTTAACATCGCATAACCATCCAAAGGAGAGATAACCTAGTGGCATAATGAGTGTTAATAAGTTTATACCAGTGGTATGCCCCCTTTGGACGAATTTAAATTATGGGGTTCATGTACAAAAACCGACAGTATTGTAAAATGTGTGATGTGCATGAGAGCAAATAAATGAATAAATAAATCATTTTAGCTTCCTTCACTCCTTGTCCAAAAAAACTTTAACTAAGCCAAACGACAAAGGTAGTACCTCTGAATGTTTTCTTTAAAAAGGATCCGAATTAGTTTTTATTCTTGTATATTAGGTACTAAAGTAATATTGAAAGTGTACTGCACGATGAACTTTACGTATTTCCATACAAAATGATATTTCCAAAAACAAATGTTTGTTTAATTTTTTATAAAATAAATTGCAATTATACACATTCTTCATCCATGCAATAGTTTTATAATTTTCTTACCCCAACTAGTGAACTCCCACTTCATTTCCACGTAGAAGTCTGGCGCGAGGCTGAGCCGTCGCAGCAGGTCAGGTATACCGCCAGACCGGAGCACGTGGCGCTGGTAGTCTCTTCGTGATAGCACCAGGGACAAGAGCTCCGGGTTCCCCGTCGCTGTGGCTTCTTGGACAGCTAAAATAAAAAATAAAGGTCACTTGAGAAAATTTAATTTCTATAATAGAACAAAAATGTTTATTGGTAAAGCAACAATAAATACTAACAAAATTATGATTGGAGCTTCCTTTTAGGCAATGAATGCTAAGGAATAGCGCAGCTTTCTAATACAGATCAGAAGGCTGCGCTATTCTATTCCTTAGCAACACATCTCACAAAGGGTATGGGTATGCATGGATTAAGCCTAATGCATGGATCATGACCATTAGACCCACGATGGTCTAATGGTCGCTGGGCATGAAGCCCCGGGTTTGATAGCTAAGTTAGGTCAGGTGTTATTAAGTTTTTCTACCTAGGTTTTTTCTGTGGCTAAAAAAAAAACTTTGTCCCTATTCGCATCTGACATTCTGATTACCCTATTTGCAATTTCTGTATAAAACTGGTAGAAAAGTAACTAGGGACTCATACAGGACAACTAGTAGCATATTCAAGTAATCTATACCAATATTAAAAAGAGGAAAAATTTGTGTTTTTCTATGTAATGTATGAACTTAAAAACTACCGGACCAATTTGAAAATTCTTTGACCGTTACAGTTGGGAAGTAAACGCAACGGGAACTACGTGGAAGAAACCGCGTGACGTTCGCTAGTATACATATTTTAGCTTTATCTAACGCCCCGATTACGACGTTGCCGACTAAGCACAGAGCGGCGAGCGGTAAGATTCAAGTATGAAAACACCACGAATCGCCACTCGACCGTGGCATGCATCTGGATCGCTCGCCGCCCCGCGCTTATCCGCCGCTCTCAGCGGCAAGGTAGTGAACGGGACGTAAAAGTTTTGTTCTGATTTACCTGTCCAGCCATCCTTCTCGCAGTTGACATCAGCACCTGCCTCTATGAGCACACGTGTTGTATCTAAGTGACCGAGTGTCACCGCTAGTAGTAGGGGTGTACGTCCTCTGCAATCTTTGGATTCTAGCTCTTCTTGTGTTACCTGAAATGTTAATCAGATTGTCATTAACAAACGCCGAAAAGTAAACAGACAACGGACGGACAGACAGCAAAGGCCTGTTAATTAGTTTCCATTGGTAATCTCTTGGTGAGAAACCTTAAAATCGTAATACCTATCACTGCGCGACTGCCTTGCTGACCTCCACAATCTAGTTACTGGATAACACAATACTCTTTGGTTAAATTAGTTCTCAGACTTTCATCTAACGACTGTCCAGTGTCCAAGATCTACAATTGACAACCAGGACAAACGGCTTGACGTGGATAGTTACCCATCCATAGATATTATTTAGCCACAAGCTCTTCATCGGTAAAAATGGGCAAAAGAAAAAAAAAACATTCTAGAAACCGAGATCACCATTTTTAAACCATTTCAACTGGCATTTAGTAGGTAAATAAGGTTGGGCCAGAAGCGGCCCACTGACTAGGACACAAATTCAGTCTGTCCCTGAGGTCCTAGCACAGACATATGTGTAGGATGTTAATTCAGAACGCATCATAATCTTAATTCATTAAACCCCTAGAGGACACCGGTGTCCACGCTTGTCTTTCTAAGGAATTTAGTGAATATATGCGCAGATATGCATGAATGAGAGAGCATCAATGTGGGAAGGAGAACGAAGAATTATTGTTTTTTGTTTTTTCTTAGCTTAGGTACCGGCTGCAACTCTAACATACAACTGTATAATAATATACTTTATGGCTAATTTTAATTTTTTTACTGTAAACTGGGCTCAAATTTGTTATTTTTTTGAAAGATGATAAACAAGCAACTAAGATAACAAGACTTGTATTTTTCGAAGAAGAAAAAGACATTATAATTTAATTAATTCATTAAACCCCAAGAAGAGGTGTCATTGTCTTTTTGTTGTGTCTCTAATTGACACCATTGAAAGGTTAAAGATGTAAAGAAGAGATATTTTTTTATTATGGTGGTGGGGACCACCATACATACATATTTTGATGTTGCAAAGTTTTCATGGTATCCTCCTTACTTTTATTGATGAATAACCATACCAAAGTTCTGGGGCTCGAGTCTGCTATTGCAATCGTGTCTCAATGACCGGTCATTGATCGAATATTTGACAACTTTGACAGTTTTTGTATGGGAAATGTGTCATAAGTTTGACGTTATACGTCAAAAATCGATCATTGACCGGTCATTGAGACACGATTGCAATAGCAGACTCGACCCCCTGAATGAATGTAAAATGTTCAATTGTCAAGGTACAGGAGATATTAGTATGATAAGCTATATTAGATTAGATTATTTTTGTTATTCATTCACATATTGTGTCCCTGATAACAAATCACTGTTGCATTCGTAAAAAACACCTTTGATTTTCAAATCAAAGCATATTTATTTTGTGACACATACACATAGGTATTATGTTCTTGTACATGGTGTTAAATTTCAACCATGATTTAAACAATGATTTATAACCAAAGAATACACTAATAAAAGGCAACTAATGAAAGGTATTTTTGAGGCAGATGTAAGTGGAAATGCCAGGAGAGGACACCCTAGAAGGACACACATAGACCTTATTGGTGAGCCTGTGAGGGTCTTTAGAAAGGTCAGGTGCATAGTTATCTCAACTGGTGTCTGTATCAGTTGTCATACACACACCTGTACATGACCATGTATGAACGTAAATGAAGCAAAAGAAGCATGTAAGAATCGTAGCACATAGTTTCTGCCTACCCCCATGGGAAAAGGCGTAAGTTTATGTATGTATGTATAATACACTATTTAAGTATGATTTTGAAAAACTCTATTGTCAGGATGAAAACCTTTACTTGAGATAAGCTGATGATTCTAAAGTATAAATCATAAAACTATCTAGATTGATGTAGTAACAAAAAATTAAGCAAGTATGCTTAGAAAGTTTAGTCACATTATGAGGATGAATGAAATGCAACTAAGCAAAAGTAGGTACCTATATAAGGCCACCATATACCATTAAAAGTGCCTTTTAAAGGGCTAATAAAAAAAAACTTTCAGATTTAAAAGTTAATTGTATAAGAAAATGACTCCTCCCAAAAGGTAGTTTTGTACAGAGAAGAATGGGCAAGAAACTCCATACTTACAAATAGGTACCTACTTGTATTTAATTGTCTATAGATAGTTGTTCTGGGATCGGTTGTTTGTGTATACAACAATAACAACAACTCACTACACAGGTTTTTCAACTTTATGTCAAACAGAATAAGGTTCATATTTAATTGGGAAAATCTGACACATTGGGGTAACTTGATGCATTAAATATATATATATCTTTATCTTTTTAGGTGTAAAATACTTATAACTGGCGAGGGTATATGACCACATGTGTGAACCTAAACCAAGCAATAGAAGTATGTTCCATGGTAATGAACCATTTAAATTTAATTTATAATCTAGAATCTAATTTGAATTGTTGACATTACCAAGTCTTTTCAATGATACATTGACACATATTTTTACAAGCATATTTTGCCAAATGCACCATTCTTTTACAGCATTACAGCAGCTGTTCTATTTTTATTAACATTTCTGATACTTTGATATAACTGTAGTACGTACGGAACTAAAACACACTTGTGTAAACAACTCTTTTCCATACTAACTAGAACGTAAACATGTTTTACGTAAACATCAAACTTTTACAACACTTGCAAACTTTTTAACGGAACCTTGAAGTACATATTTATGGCCATTAACATAGCAAGTCAAAATGACAACCTATTTTCAATCCTATGCTATGTACGACATAAGGTTCAAAATATTATTGTAGGGTTTCAACAATAAGAACTGATTATTTTATTATGGCCAGGCATAAGTTAGGGAAGTGAATATTATGTATAAACTCAATCATTATAGGATTTCAACCTACAATTAGATACTAAGGCTTCCTCATAATGAGATTGTTTTTGTACTGTTTGGCTTCTTATTACCTTGAGAGTTGGTTTAGGCAATTTCCACGTCTTAGAGTTAATTTATAATTAGGACATGTTTATTTCTGATGATGATGATGATGTATGTAGTAGTAGTACCTCGTAAGATTGGTACAAAAGCTGTCTGTAACAGGGCTGTAGCGTAAATGAGTCACTTATCATATATGATTCATATCTGTTACCAATGTGCGAACTTGGTGCCTAATTAAATGAATAACAATGAGGATTTCGCTTATGTAATATTTATATACACGTCCTTAAAACGACCCACAGGCACGTTAATTGTTGTAAACAAAGCAAACATTGTTAAACAATTTTCTGAGCCAAAACAAGCTTTGGTAAAAACCAGGAGGCCATGATAAAAAAAAAACAACTGTATATTGAGGATTTATAGAAAAGGGCACGATTAAAAAAAAGATTGTACGTACATCCTACGTCTATAAAACACCCACTGAAGTAAAAGAGCCGGGGCTCGTTAATCACGGGTATAACCTCAAATGACACCGATTTATTAGCAATAAATCACTTTAAACGCAAAAGCAACCGACGCATCATACCTTATTAGCGTCGAACTGAGTCTTTAGCTCTTCAAACTGATTGTTCCACACTAACCAATGAATTGGATAGCGTCTCGCGACTTCGTCCGCGGTAAATGCCATAATATCAGCACATATAATTAACTTACACAAATAAATAGCACACAGTCTATTCAATACACATATCACTACCTAATTACACGTAGTCACACTGAGCGCGGAAATTAATTGCAATTAAAACAAAAATACGCTAATTTACGCTCTCCCCGAAAATGTCAACGAACGAATTAAATTAGTGATGGCCATGAGCTCGTAGAGGTAAATAATTGACAACTCTAAAATTAAATGATAATATTCGGTTATCGATTTTAAAATCGATTTAGTGTTAAAAAAAGTCCTCTTAAAATTTATTTATTCAAATGAAAGACAGTTTTACATTAATGAAACGCTATGCAGATTACACTCAGATTGGTTACTAATTTGAATCGACTTTAAATCGATAAACGATTCAGGCTCCGATTAGAATTTTGCTTTACAAAGATGGCTTTAATTATTATTTCTGTACTAATTTTTGTAAACATACCAAAAATGTTAATTTCTCTTTAAGTACGATGTAGGTTATAGTATAGTTGGTAATAAAAATAATGCTATTCGGGAATGCTATTATGGGAAGACATTAAGCGTAAAACTAGAAAAACTAGAACGCTTTTTGTATGAAATTTTGTGTACATACATACAGCTTGGCAAAAAAGAGTAGAAAATAATGGAGGCGCCACTGTGCTGTTCGTATGGCAACCCGTTGCAACCGAATAGCGTACTGACTTAATCTTGATACTTAGCAATTTTTTTTAGACAAAGTAACAATATATTCGTAACCTGCATAAGTATATTTTTTTAAATCAGTAAGTAATTAGTAGTAGTTTCATTGAACAAGGACGTGTTCTCGACACGCAACTGATTACTTACCTAAAAATAAATATTTGGGTAAATACTCCTTTACAACATTGTTTAGGAATTATAAAAATAAAACATCATATTGTTTGACCAAATTCTTTATTCCATACTTTAATCAAAGAGATTTAAAAACTATAGAGGGGGCATGCGAAGAAATGTCATACAAAAACTGTGATCCCATCTCTCAGTAACGCCATCTAGCATTAAATAGCGATATTAGAACGGCAACGGCAAACTCAAGAATGAAATTGACTAAAATAATAATTCTGGTTGGTGGCCACCAAGCGAGCTATAGCCGAATTAAATTTTAGTGTTGTCAGATCAAAGGAAAATGCCGGAAAAATAAAAAATATTTCAAATCAGTTAAATAAATAGGTATTAAAACTAAACAAATTAAGCCAGGCATAAAAAAAGAAACACATTTGTAACTGAAATTAAAAGAGGACCGTAATGAGAAAGTGATTATCGTCTTACCTTAGGTACTAATTACAAAACTATTGACTTAGAAAATAAATCCAGTTTCATTATTATGTTTATAATAATTAATATGGTCTGCTCACTATTACGACCTTGTGTTTGGTTCAGCGCTGGCGCCGTATATTGTAGAAAATTATTAAAACTTCCTACTTAATAGCGCAGTATTCCTTACGTATGTTCTATTAAAAAATAAACCAAGAAAATATAGATTATGAATCTTATACGTATACGTTTATGATATATCCGAAGCAAGGTCGAAAATTCGTAGATAAACGGATAAATCGTAAGTCTGGCAGTACCACGTGCCGTAAAGTAGAAAGTAGAAACTTGTGATAGGGATGTTACCATCTAGATTAAGGTATCGATAATATTGATAAAAGTTATAATATTTTTTCACTTCAGTAGCTCAAACATGTAGGTTTTGCTGCCTGAAATCAGTGAGACCAAGTAACTTTTTAATTTTTGTTTTAGAGCCGCAAATATCTTAATCAGCCTCGGGTTAATCATACTATTTGAAACATTCACACTCTATCTCTTTCCCGCCATTAGAAAAAGAGAGAGAGAGAGACAAAGACCAGCCCTTTCGAAGTTCTGATTTTGAATTCGACCTCAAAGACAAACACGTTCGGAATTTCGTACTAACTAAAGAAATTTTGCAAAAAGATAATTATGTCTTGTAATGTAATTTATAGAATTATTAACTTATTGTTGTATTTAAGCGAAAATAAGTATCTAATGCAAATAAAACTGATATTTAACCTGTAAATATTTATTTCTTGTTTCAATAATGTTACGTAATATATTTTAAGTACTTAATGAAATATCATGGGTGCTATTTCCAAACACGTCTTAATTTAAATAAAAGAGCGGGAATAAAATTTCTTGGCTGGCGAAAAGAGTTGAATAAGTTAAAAAATATTAAAATAATCGTAAATATAAGTGAAACTAGCGATGAGAACAGTATTATAACACCGGAAGAGTTGAAACAACAAGTTATTAATGCAGAATTAAGTTTCCTACCTGAGAAATATCTGAAAGCATACCATGTCTTCAATGAATGGAGACTTACAAAGGGTGCAAGCAGTTTTTAGGAGACTGTGTTGCTATCTTATTTTTTAGATTTATCACAGACGAGGCGATCATCTGCAATGTGGAGTATTTACCCAATTTTTGAAAGCTACTTTAAAAATAAAACATAACGTGCATATTGAAACATACGCAAAACTCGTATCTTTACTAAAATTAATACATAGAAATAAGAACATAGAAAAAAATTCTAATGAAGCTCCGGACTGCAATTTTCTTGCCGCTAAAGTAAGTGGTGCCTATGAATCTTTGTTGTTAGTTATTAAAATTTGTGTGTAGACTGTTATGTATAAAAATACCTACTGCCTTCTACTAATTACATCAAAACCACGTCCTCCATCTAATATTTAATGTAACTCTGTGCAAACCATGAGAGAGCACTGGTATCCATAACACAAGTTAAATCTTACCTTGGGTACCAGAGTTCATTATACTTTTTACAAATTTGAGTTATATAAATTTAATAGATTATATTATTAGTCTGTAAGTGGAACTGTACAATCTATCTGGAAATAAATATCTTTTATCTTTTAATTTTTTGAGGTGAAATGAATCCTAGTCTGGCTTAGCAATACTGTTAAAATATTTAATACGATATGTAAAAGATGATGAGAAATGTTAAATTATGCATATTAATTCACACAAAAAACCGTATCCAAGTCTCGTGTTCACAACAATTTTCTTTAGGAAACCTTAAATAACAGAAACCTATTTGAAATGTTCATACAGTATAATATTTTAATAAATTTAATTTAATATTGTAATATTTTGTTGAGTTATCTATTTATTATTATTTTGACATTTATCGATAACAGAATCGATGAACTTTATCCCATCTCTACAAAACAGTACTTTAGCTACTCAACACAAGTGGGCGTTAAATACAGAATTGCCAAATGTTCTAGAACAATCTATGAAAATGATTTAATTCTAATTACTAAATAAATACAAAGAATACCTACGAAAATAAAGCGTAGCGACGTCCATTATTTTTGTCGTAACGGGATTTGCAATAACGTAAGGCGCAACCATGCATGTTTTCGTGGAAAATAATATTTTTCAACTTTCCACAAAGTTGACACAAATGCGTCTTGACAGGCAGATGTCCTACGTAAGACTATGTGTCATCTGTCCGTTCGGACAGAAGTTACGGATGAAAATTTTGTTCGTGATGTCCGGTCTATAGTTTATTGAATGTCTTTGAATCTAGTAAATCGTCCTCCAAATAATCCACCCTGACCACATCCATGTCATGGCTAGAGCTGGCCGCAAACTCATCTGAGTCATGTTCGGGTTCAGAGGTGCTGCTTCTATCATTTTCTAGATTTATGACTAATCGCTCTATTTCCTCGTTCATAGTTAGTTTTTTTTTCCAGTAATCCTTTTCTATTTTTATTACATGTTAGCACGAGTTCTTACTATCCTCTTCGGTAATAGCTTCGAATGCACGTTTAGCTGCTTCCTGTAAAGACGAAATATTTCATTTATGTCTAACAGTATTAAAAGTAAAACATTTTGTTTACATGCTGTTAATAAGCCGGATGTAGAAAATACCCTTTTGTTTATTTACTTCCGCACGATTTTTCTTAGAAAACGCTAACAGATTTCCCTAAATTAAATAATAGATTTAGATTTATTTTTTAGACTACGACACGTATATATAATAATTTATATTACATTTCTAATGCAAACGATAAAACAAATAATTCTATACCTTGATATCACACATAAAGTATAAGTTAAGTAGAAATTGAATTTTCATTCACTTAAAAAATCAAGTCACCAAAGTATCAATTAATCTCGGCGCACTATACCAGAGTAATGCCGAAAAAATGTAAACATAACCTATGTGCTCGACATTTATTGTTTTAAATTTCTAGTTATTCCTTATGCCAGCAAATTAATATAGCTTTGTATTCATCAACTAACACTTGATTTACCTATAATCAACAAAACAAACTCTTACATACCTGTATTATAAGCAGAACTTTAGAAAACATTGTTAAGTTTAGAAAGAATAGTTTGGGCCTCATGTTCCGCCAGACATCGCCTGTACACCTTATAAATAACCTCCCTGCCAGCACTCCGAATCGTTATATTCATTTTTATTCACTTTTTACTTTTATTAATCAACGTTTGGTGGACGAAATTAAAATTTTACGAAATCGTGAACTTTGTTTATTATGAGATGTCATTAGTTTGAAAATGTTGCCAACAGACAAAAATTTAGTTCCGTTTGTACACTTTTTTGCCAAGCTGTACAACACCACATGACAGATTTGTGACAGATGGTCAATATTGTATTCGCACCACCAAAACACGGTCTGTTTACGTAACAAATACAAAAAAATGTTTTGAGAGTAATATAAAATGAGCAAGGCACTATTAACATTCAGTTTATGGCATCTGGATAAAGCACCTCACTTTCGTCCTACTTTTATAGCTGCTAAAACAATAAGTTCAAAGGCAACAGAAAAAAAGATCGCTGTAAGTATTTCAATGTTTACCGTTGTTATTATCGTCGTTTTCAGTAACTGGGTTGCATATATAGAGGTCAGATGGGCAGTCGTTCCACGCTGAAGATGGTGACTTATATTATTGCTTGTTACCCATACAAAGTAAATAATATGTAGTGTGGAAAGACTGCACTTTGTTTTCGTATTATATTTGTAGGGTTGCCTCCTTGGTCACAAGCTTCTGCTGAGCAAGAGGTCCCGGGTCGGACAAAGCGTAATTAAGTTTATCTGTTTGGAATTTCTCAGTATCAACCTGTAGCCTGGATTTGTACCTGATTCATGGCTATAGGGTCACCACTATTACATGGGACTTCAACATAACTGGCGAAATGTGAATGTACCTACTACTGGTACATGGATGTTATGTATTACATTTGTAATCCAACTTAATCTAACATTTGATAACTTTATTTCCAGGAATGTTACTCCGTTCTAAACATTCCACCAAACTCTAAGCAAGATGTAGTACGCCAAGCATTCCTAGACCTTGCAAAGAAATACCACCCAGACTCCGGGTCTCCAGAAGCTGACTTGGATAGGTTTGTGGCTGTAGAGGCTGCATTCAGGACCCTCACTCAACATAATACTGGAGTCAGTAACAAAGAGGAGGTAGAAAAGATTGTGTATGATATTAGAGTGAGTATTATGGCTAAGGAAGGGAAACTGCCTTTTCCAAAACAAGATTAAAAGTCATTTATTCAAACTAGACTGAGGATCAGCACTTTTTTTGATTGGCCAGTTGGTCTAGTAGTTAGTGACCCTGACTGCTATGCCAGAGGTTGTGGGCTCGATTCCCACCCAGGACAAATGTATAACACTACAATATATATAAGTATGTTTATCAACTGTTTAGTACTCGTAACACAAGCTCATAGCTTAACTTGGGACTAGATGGCGTTGTGTGAAAAAGTTGTGGAATATTTATTTTATTTATTTATTTATGAACGTCAAAATTACATAATACAGTCCCCCGAAAAGCCCGCCCTTTGCCACTTCCTAGTGTTTTGCTGGGAAGAAGAAATGGCGGACCAAACTCCCCAGCAACACATCTGTCTGATAAGTTAGAAGAACTTGTATTTCTACAGTACAATTAGTTATAATAATTATAAAAGAACTAAAATAGGTTTTTGGAAGGGGCAACTAGAATAATTGTATTTAACTCTTAAGTTTGATGTTCCAACATACCTTTTATATGACCTAATTGAAATAAATGATTTGATTTCCGACTTTGACTTTATTCTCCATATGGTTGAGGAGTAACAACTTATGATCTAAATAAATAAAAACAAAGAAAAAATTGTATCCTGTAACCTCTTGACCTTCAGAAAAGCAAAACCATGCCATTGGCTCCAGGCTATGTTCTTCTTTCTTTTAGATTTGCTATGTCATTTTTACATGGGACATGCTGGGCACATTTTGGTTTATCATCTATACATGTCTGTGGCGTCAGATGGATAAGCCTGAGGAAAAATTAAATGATTTGATTTGATTTGAGAGTTACCCAATTTTCAATTGATAATATGCTGGCATTCAGAGAATTATCATCATTCATTAAAGTTTCATCAACCCCCACAGTCAAACCATTGCAGACGTCACGCGGTTTTACCCGCGTATTTCCGTTCCCTTGGGGGTAAAGAGATAAAAATTAGCCAGCCTATGTTACCTAGGGATAGTGTAGCTTCCCAATGTTGAGAAAAAAAATTCAAATCGGTACAGTAGTTTCGGAGCCTATTCAATGCAAACAGACAAACAATCAAACCTATCCTCTTTTTAATATTACAATAGATAAGTTACTTACCTTTTTTGAATAAAGATAATAAAACTGTGGTGGGGTTTTCCTTATTGCATAAAGAATCCTCTAAGGGTGGGTTAAGGTTTATGGTTACTATAGACAGTAAATTAAACCTGTTAGTTGATGACAATTTTAGCTAACCTGGTGGGATTATGTTAACGCACTGCTGTCTGCCAAGATCTTACTGTGTTAACAACTTATTCTGTTTTAGCACACTGCACCCCAACATCGGCAATACCTTAGCTATGAAGGCTACGGTCACGGAACAATCTTTCAAAGACAGAAACAATACACCCAAGCTCGGGCTCAAAAGGCAGCCATAAACGTCATGGAACATCGCCTTGAAAAAGCAGTAGCTTCTGACAGAACCCTGATGAAGAAGGGAGAAGGATATAGAAAGAAACATGATATCAAGACAAAGTACGGTTTTGATAGACTAGTTGAGGATTTAATTCAAGAATCTATGTCTAAGGGGGAGTTTGAGAATTTAAGTGGGAAAGGACAGCCTTTGAAAAGTCAGAATAATAATCCGTATGTTGATTTTACGACGCATAAGTTAAATGAGGTTAGTATTGGCTGGTTACACAAACCTTGTGTTTTAATAAATTTTATTTGGTATTTTTAAAAGTGTCATAGTATATGTACAGACGCCAGCACGTCAAGTTACCCCAATGTGTCGAATATTTCCAATTGAATATGAACCTTATCGTGTTTGACATGAAGTTGAAAAACGATCAAAGAAATTTGACACATTGGGGTAACTTGATGTGCTGGCGTCTGTACCTCTAATAATGTAGTACCTACTCTAGTACTGGCAAAGTTTGGGTGACATTTAAGCGGCAATAGCCCAACGGCTAAGGCGCCGGCGTACGAGAGATTGTAAGTTTGATCCTGAATCGGAAGGTGTAATTGCAGTTAGGACAGATTGGATACGATTTATAGTACCGACCGCTTGGTTGCTTCCTATCTAGGATCCTCGTTATGATGCTACAAATCAGAAAATGTGATAAGCCCTTTAGTTGGAGGAGTTACTAGCATTACTAATAAACTTGATTTAAAAAAATGCTTACTATTAGGGGGTAGGCCAATTGCCATCTGCCAGGCATGAAACTAGACTCTAGTTTGATCAGATGATGAT
This sequence comes from Euplexia lucipara, assembly GCA_921972225.1. NCBI lineage: Eukaryota > Metazoa > Arthropoda > Insecta > Lepidoptera > Noctuidae > Euplexia > Euplexia lucipara. The sequence goes on from OV179158.1 coordinate 2,491,099, forward strand.
GATTTCGCTTTACCTGACCTGGAAATGAAACCCAACATCACCCACTCACCAGTAGCCCTTGCCACCACTCGACCAACTCTATATTTTGCCAAAACTATACTAAGACCAAGATGCAATAAAAAAAAAATAATAATAATAAAAATACTGAATGAAAATGCAATGATTCACTCCAATATTTTTGTAGGTCCTGATCAACAATGGCTTCACACCAGAATGGATAACACTGGCCAAAGAGATAGATGAAGAAATTGACAACTTAAAAGAAGAGATCCGCTCAGACAGAATGCCACTCGGTCCTTACCCCTTGACCGAGGAAGATTTTATGAAATGGGAAAGAATATACCAAAGTAATAGAGAATTAGCTTCGTCAATTAACATGAAAATAAATAAATATAACCTCATAGTTCCGTTGTTGAATAAACAGAAGTTTCACGTGGAATTTGACAAAATATGTGAAGATGTTTTGAAGAATGGTGTCCACTCTGTTGTAAAAGCTAAGAACGAAAATGTGAATGCAGTAAAAACTGAATATGTTAGTACTAATGAAGGTGTTGATTTGTTTGGGGTGTTCTTTAAAGCTTTAGGTGATTTAATTACTTTTAAAGAAAAGAAAAATTCATAGAAACAGGATAAATTGTAAATTAATTAACCCTCTGCACAATAATAATTCTTTATCCCTCGACTTATCCAAATTATTGCAGAAACTGTGATTTTACAAACATACTATTTTTATTTCTGTTGATGCATATCTGTGATATTATGTAGATATTTTAAATATCAAATAGAATAATAAAACTATTAAAATATATACAAAAGTTTTATTTCAAGCACACTGTAAAACTTAACATACTTACATTTAAAAAAAATGGCAAATGGCGTTTCATAAACATGCATTTTAACACCTTGACTGCGGGACTCACATACGCTGTGTTCTCGCCGCCGGAACGCCAGTGCGGCTCGCGCACACCGGTTGTGATTTCATATTTTCCAATACGGCTGTGCGGCAAATCACGCCCAGCGTGTAAAATTTAATTATGCCGCGAGTGCGGTTCTCGCAACTGCTGTGAGTTTTCACGTCTGTTTAGACGTTTGATAATTTCAAGTTTCAAGTCTATGAGAAATTATTATTTAAAATACAGAACCAGTAAGGGTTTCACTAGAATTTCTTATAAAATTACTAAAATCATAAAGTTGAAAATTGTATAATTAAGCTTTTTATGACTGGTATGCCAGGTGTCTACAAAGGATCGTAAACCCTATTGTGTTAGAGCTTAAGTTGATATTCGCAATGTTGTTTTATTTCACTTTAGCAATTAAGATGCCAGGTGTTCACAAATGATTTTAAACCCTATTGTGTTAGTTTGAGGGTCCTATTGTGTAGGATGGTCATTTTCGAAATAACTTGTTACATTCGTAAAAAAACACAATAGCCTGTGTTTTGCCGCACTGGAGGATTAAAACACACCCAGCGCTATATCCGCACTGGCGTATTGTTTTCGACCATCCGATACGGCTGTGCGGCTCTCGCAGCAGGTGTGCGGCCGTCCGCACGGGCGGCTTGGCGTAGGCGATAGCGCCCGCAGTCAAGGTGTTAAATGTAAAAACAAGTAAATAACTGATGTACTGTGTATACCAAAAAATTAGTACAAAACAGTACATTACGATTTTAACCAGCTATTGATATTAGCTAATTAATGTTTAATTAACAATAGTACCGCCTATTTTGGTATGAAAAATATTAACAAATGCTTTACAATTTCGTATTATAATATTGAGAATATCACAAATAACTTGTGCTATAACATGACAACTAAATAGAAAACCCTGGCAAAATTCACCAACATTTTTCATTAAACTTTTTAACAATTTGTTCAACATTCAAAACTGTGACTAACAGAACAATATATAATATACTTATCTAATAATGTGATAACGTTATTCGTATATACATACTCATATCAAATTCGAGTCTTTCATATACTTTATAATTATGTTTATTTTCTTACAACTTGTTTGACTTATTGCCAAGTAATATCATGACAAAATGGACTTACATAATGATTCAAGTCACTCTTAAACATGTAATATTTTACTGCAAAATAGGAATGTATTAACGATTTACATACATTTGGTCCCTGAGATTATTATGTTTAAGTCTATGGTTTCATATATTCGAATTATTTGTTAATAGAATGCCTACTGGATCTTACCCTAATCATATTTCATATAATTTTAGGTAGGTAGATGGAAGCAATGATATAACAAAATCTAGCTTAGTGTATGACAGCCTGCAATTACAATTAATGTGTCAACATGTAGTTTTTGGAAAAATTACTTTTGCTTTACAACATCAATTTGGTTATAGTTTTAACAGTACTTTTTCTCCTGAAATTAACTTAATTTACACTAACAAAATGTTGTTATTTCTGTATATGGAAATAACATTAAATTGAAAAGCATTGATTCAAATATGGACTTTTACGATTAGACAGACATATAAACAAAATGTGTGCATTTATTTTTACACTAAGATATTGCTTCCATCTCATACTTTATGTGATACACTGAGAAGAAATAAGGAATTCTTTTGAGATTATAATTTTACCCTTATGCTCCCACGGACCTATTATGAGCGTAAATGATTCCTTGTCTTCAACGCTACGACTATTTGCGAATAGAAGATGAAACTAATCCCAAGAATCTTAATTTAAAATTCTTAAACATTAATGAGACAACAAGTGCAAGGAACTATATTGATTGGTTAAATTAATTTTCAGCAGTTAATTTGAAAATCAATAAAAAGTTATACCACTGAGTAGATAATTTTGTTTACTGTTAGGATGTTTTGCTCATTATACTATCTCTATATAAAAATCTCCGGAACTACAAAACCGATTCGTCTAATTTGTATAGAATGGCTAGATGGTTTTTGTGTCAAAAAGATTCCCTGTTATAAGTTCCAAAACTTTCTAGCAGATGGCAGTGTTAGTTAACTTTTAGGCAACACAAGCAAGGTGCGACCGGATCTGCTAGATATTATCGTTTGGAAGACAAAATGGTCAATTTCTCGTCAGTGCATCGCATCCCACACATTAGATATTAGGCACTAGGAGTACCACATGAGCGTGCCCTGATGGTTGAGGCGCACGCGGCCGCTGGCCAGCAGGCGCAGCGCGCGCGGGTAGGCGCGGTGTTCCGCCTCGTGGATGCGCTCCGTCAGGGATTCTATCGTGTCCTTCTGGAGAACCGGAACGCGCTCCTGGATTATGATTGGGCCGGTGTCCATGCCCTCCTGTAACAAGAAAAAAAAGCATATATTTAGTTATTTACTTCAATTAAAACGCTCCAAAAAATAATTAAAGAAACATTTAATTGATTGAAAATACCCGTCCATTTATCCGCAAACACATCGGTCGTTGGATAACAATCCAAGATTATTAAGCGGGTCATTTATTTATGATTTACCCATTTAAGCCCTTGAAAAAGTCTTGCGAGGTTTCTATGAACACTCAAAGTTAATAGATTGAGGTTGACGCTATAACAGTCCAGTCCAGACTCCAGAATATAGACCAACTGTTCACACAGAGTTCCAAATAAAACAATTTAGTATTTTTTAACCTCTTGTCCGTCATATAAAAAAAGCAAAAACATGCCCTCGGCACAAAACTATGAATTTGTCCTTTAAATTTGTCATGTATTCGAGACGCTTGGCGTGCTGGGAATATTTTGAATATCCTAATAGATGATACATGGCATTCTATAATTGCCACCTACCCCCATAGGCCCTTAAAAGGCAGAATCTTATCGTATTTAGTTTATAAATACTTACATCAACGAAATGCACTGTGCAACCACTTTCTCGGTCGCCGGCATTCAGGCACTGTTTCTGAGCGTTGAGGCCGGGGTGGAGAGGCAGTAGAGATGGGTGGATGTTCAATAACCGACCGTGCCATCTGAAAAATTATAATTACATTACTAAGCTTTACGACGTGACACAACGTTATCTATACTTATATTAATAAAGATGAAATTTTTTATTGTTTGTTTGCATTGAATAGGCTCCGAAACTACTGGAGCTATTCAAAAAAATCTTTCACCATTTTGTAGCTATACTGTCCCCGGGTGACATAAGCTACTTTTTATCCTTGTATTCCCACGGGAGCGGGAACTATGCGGCTTGAATGTAGAAAACAGGTTCCCTGACAAAAATAAATAGAAAAAAACCGTCTATTGAAAAATCAGCTCAGCGGAGGTGGTGTGAATTGTAATGCTTTCTACTATGATCGCGTAATAAGTTCTATTTACTTTTTAACAAACTCAGCGGACAGGATCCTCATGTAGCCCGCTAGACACACGATGTCAACTTTGTGCGCCTCCAACGCTTCAGAAACCGCGCGGTCGAACTCTTCCCGCGACGCGTAGTCTTTGTGATTGAACACCTGGAAAGAAACATTGTAATTTTTATAATATGTTTAAATTATAATAAATTCATAAGTTGAGCTACACGACTACTGACAAATGCGGGCATTAATGGGATAAGTCCACTCATATCTGTCACAACATAATCTGCATAGTCAAAAAAAAAAACAAAATTCCAATTAGGCTGATGGTCAACACTTTTTGTACGTCAAAATTGCATAAGATAGTCCCCAAAAAAGCCCGCTCTTCTGGAAAGGGTTTAAAACGATTTTAGTAAAAAGTGTGAGTTAATTTACCAGTGAGGGTACTCCTGCCTTCTCCGCTCGCTGCAGCGCATACGCATCCTTCTTGTTGCTGACGACGAGACATATCTCTGCGCACATACACTGCGCAGCCTCGCGCGTCGTGTCCATTAGCGCCTGCAGGTTGCTTCCGTTGCCTGACACTAGTACTGCCACCTGGAGGTCGACGTAAGAGTTATGTTATATTTGTTGAAGTGTTCTGACTCCAGGAATACGTAGACAAAGCGTGTTGGGGGATGGATCTAAAATATATGTAGGCACAGGAAGGCGGGATCTCAATACACAGGTTTTTTAGTAAAGACGCCAGTAAGTTAGTAAGTAAGTTAAGGCGTAAGTTTCCAATATTTCTAATTGAACAAACCATAAACCTTATTCTATTCATAATACAGTTCACACAATAGGGTAGCTTAATGTGCTGGCCTCTGTACATTTTAGTAGTCTAAACCTTGTTTCAGATACCGTCATTCGGACCGCACCTCTGCATTCCTATGAAAATAAATGTCTGAAGTACCGCCCAACGGAGTGATTGCTGGGTGGTACTTCAGACATTTTTTTTTCAAAACATTGACCACTCTAGGTTAATTCCTGTTTCGTGGGTGCGTTTAAAAATATATAAACTCGCACAGACAACCAACCAGATCCGAAACACCCACCATATTGTGGTAAGGTGTGAATTGTGGGCCAAAATAACCACCACATGGAGCCCTGACACAGTGAAAAGGCTTCAAAGAAGATGGCAGGAACAGCTGGACAAGATAAACGACCAGTGGACCACTTTGACCCTGTATCGAGGAGTTGGAAGTCATGGGGAGGGGCCTTTGCCCTTCAGTGGGGTGATGCGGGTTACCAGTAACAGTGGGTATTGAACAACACACGCGTACCGCTGCAGGAGTGCGTCTTCCGTGCTAGGTGGAAGACATCATAATGTCTAGCCACTCTTTAGCCTACCCTAGCCTAGCCCTGTTTAATGTTGAGTAAAGTATTCTAGTAATCAGCGTTTCTTACCTTCTTCTTGGGTAAGAGCGGCATTCTCCTGGTGAAGTCCATGGCAGACGCGAAGTTGTCGACAACGACGCGTGCGCCGCCCGCCGGACGCTTCTGTATGCTTCCGATCACCATTGCACCAAATGCGCGGGTTGTGTTCATTACCTGTAAGAATTACATTTATTTATTTAATTTGATACTTTAAGATAAAAACGTCAAATAGCTCGCAAAATGATCGCAATTATAAAAATCGACATTACAATTCTCTAAGTTAAAATTGGCTAGGCTTTAAATGTCATACATCAAGAAATAATCATTTTATCGCATAATTTGAACTTGAAAAGTTACATTGATGATTTTAATATTACGATATATGTGGGATACAGGGTTCTTCGAAATAAAAATGCAATCTTGACTATTAACTCTTTTGTTTTTGCACCGTCCCCACCGGTACGTCTTTTCCATTCCCCGCCCTCAATACAATATGGCGCCCTTCCAAACTTCCAATCCTCTCTCTTCACTTGTCTCTCGCTCTCTCCCTCACGCATCACACTCTCTCCCTTACTTTCACTTACGTTCCTTTTCTCTTAGCTCTACTTACGCTCCATTTCCCACAAATATATTTATATATATATACGATACGGTCGGGAATAACTATTTTTAAACCACAAAAACTAGTTTTACTAAAAACGATACTATACTTCCTCTATCCTTTAAAAAAATAAACTTTCAAAGGAACTAATGTCACTTACATTAACCTCACTAGTTTGTTTTTCTTGATACGTCGAAGTGTAAAATAAGTTAATAAAACTATGTAATATTAGGTAAATCATGTCAATAATAATATTATAGTAAATTAAGTTTTTGTGTTGTTTGTGTTTTATGTAATGTTGCCGTGCCCAAACCGGGTTTCAAGTTGGAACTTATATTAAATGTAACAACAAATGTACACATGAATACAATAACGATTTTGAGTTTTTTGAGTTTCGAGTGTTTGTAAAAAATAATTTACTGAAATAAATAAGTATAATTCATCACTTACCTCAGCCTGATCTTCTGGGGATACGATAAGCACCATTCCGATACCGCAGTTGAATGTTCTTAACATCTCCTCGTCTTGAACCGCGCCTGCGTCAGCTATCCACGAGAACACCTGATGGGCCAACAAGTTACTCATTATAACTAGAGAATCAAGAATGTAGAGATCAGTGGTCCGCAAGAGCCTAAAATATGACAAATATCTAAATAAATGATTTATTTATCTGTTTTTCTGTAAAAGGGTTCCGCTGGAACCTTACATTTTCATATTGTTCCCTAAATTTTTCGAGGAACTAGAAGTAAATTACAATACTTTATACTGTATACATACCGGGTGCACATGCCACCAGTGTGCATTAAGTCGCGCGCGCACAGTGTCGGGCACGACGCGCGGGATGTTCTCCAGCAGGCCGCCGCCCGTGATGTGCGCCACCGCCTTCACGCGGTTACTGCGCAGTGCGGGGAGCACGCTGCGCACGTAGATGCGGGTCGGTTTGATCAGTTCCTCGCCTGGCAATAACAAGGTAGATATTGTAATAGGATATCTAATATAATGTTTATGAAGCATGATGCCATGTCTCCTTTGGTGCAGCGCCGGCAAAATTGCACGAATCGTTCTCAACGTGCATACAATACGCAGAGTAGAGCGCTTTCCCTCCCCCCGTCTCCAAACTTATCAGATATGTTGTGGTGGTTTTACAGGCTCGCTTCGCTTCCCCGCTCAAATTATAATCGATTGGCTTTGCATTTTGCAGCCACTTTTAGCTTAACAAGGATTAACGTTAGGTGATATAAATCTTATCAATTGGTAAGTTTATCTGCTCCAAGTCAGCTCGCTAAAGAAAACACGAACTAAATTTTGAACAGGACGCAAACTTATCTAAGACCAGCCGTGCTAACACAATTTTGAATAATATATCGAATGGAACCCGTTCAAAACATAATGGATTGTTGTGTTGTGTTTATATTAGAACTAAACATAATGTGAATACTAAATGACAGTGTGGACCTGAAGTTGTCTTTGAATAAATAAATAAATATTATTATGTTTGAAAAGAACAACTATCAACAAGTCTTAGAAATTATGATCAAAATGAAAAAATAAGAATAATTTAAAGGATACATACATCAATGATCAACTTACCGAGTGTCAATCCCTCTTTGCTGAAGGGAGCCTTGTCGTTGAGCGCAAGTCCACCCTTCTTCATCAGTTTGTGGATCAAACTGAAGCCGTTGCTGTGGACGCCATTGGACGGGAGACCGATGATGATATCGCCAACCTAACCAACAACCATGATTAACCATTAACATCATTGAAATTAAAACGTATGAATTCCTATTTTTTAGGCTCGAAAAGCCGCCAAACTTAAATGGGGCTGGGCTGGCCACGTCCGACGTATGCCCAATGAGCTGTGGGCCAAAATAACCACTCCGTGAAGCCCTGACACAGCTAGAAGACGTCGCGGCAAACCAAAAAAATGGCGGGACGACCTGGCCGAATTAAGCGACCAGTGGCTTTTTAGCATCCAGAGCTCGATCGAAAAAAGTGGAAGTCATGGGAGAAGCTTTTGCCCAGCAGGCAAGCAGTATTAGTATAAGTTACAGTATTCCTTTGCGCCAACATACAAGAAAACGTATACGGTTAAATATATTGTTTTTTTTTTTTAAACCAGATATCAGTTTCGCACTGGGAGAGTCTGCATGGCATTTGTTAGAATGAATGCACAATGTGTGCAAAACAATAACATACTACTCTCCTACGCATTTAATTTTGCTGTGCCAGACAGGGTCCATAATTGTTACCGAAACTGTCTTGCCTGCCGCCTGTATACAGGGTGTAAAAGGACCGATCACATAGCCGATAACCACACATTCTGTACATATAATTAAGTAACTTTAACCAAAAAATAATGCTGGGAAAATACTTTTTTTTTTCATCTTTAAAAAAGAGATGCTTTTTATTGGGCGCATTGCACAGAGCGACAGCGCAACGCAACTTTCGATCAGCTGAGCGTATGGCCACTCGCGCTTGGTCGTTGACCCGACCGGCCCGCTTGTTTAGTAACCATTGCATTTATGTAACTTCAAATGCGTAATTTGTTTTGAAAAATCGATAATTTTGATAATGTTTGTTCGGAAGAAAGTTTACTAATGATACT